>JAPDOI010000194.1:0-1321652 GCA_029168955.1 Aplectana chamaeleonis
GTGCATGGGTTCGCGATCCAAGATCCTCGCTCTCCTTTTCGCCTTCCCTCTCTTGAAACTCTGGGCTCTTAGACGCTTTTTCACTTCAATCAGTTTCCTTAACGGGCAGCGAGAAAGAAGCATCTCGCTAAATTACAAAATCTTAGGCCCTCGATGGATTGAAGAAGAAACGTCTTCATAACCGCACCCACATCATCATCTTCTGTTGTGATAATGTTGTGATCGTCGGCACGCATGGTCAAAAAGCGCACTTGAGCTCTATTGTTTATGTACATTTTTTTGTAGTGAACTATAGGGAGAATCATTTCTCCAACTAAGGCTCACTAAGAATTGACCCCTCAAATGTGATCAACGCAATCGAGATAACCCACGGACCTCTTCCCTCTCATTGGTGATGGCGCATCTTTGATCAAACGTCAGTTTACGAGCGCTCTCTTAGGCCTACAAAGGGTCGGGTGAGTCTGCTCGACAAAACGATTGATTTTTACCTGATTTACAACTCATGGCGTGGCAAACCTTTCACCTTGAGGTGTGCGCAGGACCGGCTCAAATACCTTCCTTTTGGACCCCCAGTGACGTGACTTTCGTCCGACTCTTTCAATCAATGCCTTAAACGCCCGGCAGTGTAAACCGGCATTGGAGTCCTGGCGGTGACCCTGGTCAGGTGAGCCACTTAGAGTTTACCCTTGAGTTATTGGACGAGGTCCGTCCTGTAGGAAAGCAGATTTTTATGTACTAACTAGAATGGTTAAAGTGCCTCTTCCCAAAATGATGTTCTGTTGTAGCAAAATCACAGACCAAACGAGCAGATTGAAACCGCAGGCAGAAGTGCCTTATTTCAGTATGTGTCACATTTCAGTGTGTGTTCTATTGATTGCTCATTGGAGTCATGAACCAGTGGGGTAGAAGTGTAGCCGCACGCCAATGGTCGAGGGAGTACAGTTGCACGATGAGTCATTGTTGTCGCAGAGGTCGTAGTCCGCGATCCATCGGAGGCAGTAGGGCCTGGTAGTACTTTTCACGCGGTGGCGGTGTAGGAAGCCAGCAGAGCGTGCAGTCCCCGACAGGTTGGAGTCGCCACAAAGCCGTGGGTCCCGGGTGGGAGAGCTCTCCTCAGAAACGCCAATGCATGAGGAGGAGGGGTTCTTCCTCTCCCAGATTCACATTGGGAGTAGTATCAGGATAAGAAATGAGTACGTGACACGAAAGGGGTGAAGAGATCGTTTGAACATTCAAAAAGTAAGCCAAAGGGTTAAAATGGGTAACAAAAGAAGGATGAACAAGGATATCGAGCCAAATGCATGCCTTAACAGTGGCAAACCTGTGAATTACAAGAGTAAGGAACGATTGGGACGATTAGGCAAAAAAAACATCCAATTTTTTCGGGAAAAATTTTCGTAAATTTCTAGAAAAACTCGGTAAATCAAGAAATTTTCGAAAAACACCTGGTCAATCCGAAAATTGGTAAATAGGTAGACGGAAAAATGCACACTTCTGTTCTAAACAAAACAAAACCACCAGAAAGGCTAAACCGTCGGTTGGGTAGGCCCTCAACGCCAGTATCACGAATATCGCCCTAATTTCTGCCTCAAAGTTGGAGTTTGAGCGAGTTATACAAAGACGCGAGAACGCACGATCACGCCTTCGCCTTCCAACCAAATCCTACAAGCGGTAGTTGTATCAATTCAACCTATCTCTCACCGCGACTGTCACATTGTTGTGCTATTATTTTTCTTGCTTATCCTTTGTTCCCTTGAAGATCGATACTCCACGAGTGTCCTCTGCGGGTGGAGGCAAAATGCAGGAGGGTGCCGACAAACCCTCTATTATTTCTCGTCTGTAAAGTCGTTGTGGTGCGTTTTTTGACAGTTCCAAAGCATCAGCGTTGTGGTACAGAGTCGTGCGGTTCGGTTTATGTTGCTATCTCCAAGGCGTTTATGATGCGTGTATGCTGCGTCCAGAACTTTGGCCTCCAGGTGCAGTGCAAGACAGGGTTTTCCAAGGGTATCCAACTACAGAAAGACGGGGAAACATTCGAAAACAAGTGCAAACTTGCATAGAAAGTGGGCAAGCCAAGTGATTGCGCAAAACACAGACCTCCATGTGTTTTTATTCGGGTTATTCGTGGTATACTCCATTTGACGATCCATTTGTTGGCCGATGTAGAATGATTGCTAAAAGCGATTATTTCAAAATATCGGTTATTCCTGAAAAAGAAAGGCGATAATACTAAAAGGAAACTACTGTTAGCCAAGCTGGTCATTCCGAAGGAAATAGCTGGTTTCTAGAACCCTTTTTTGGCGTAGAATCCGAGTATGCCCTTCGCTGCTGCCTAGAATCACTCTGGAAAAATTATATAGGCATATTTCTCCGTTTTCTCGTACCTTCTGTACCCTTCAAAAAGCGCATTAATCCTCCGGAAAATCTGGGAATCGACCTCATAATCGTGTTCGGCTCACAGAACAACACCTACAGAGCAAAATTGATGGGTGAAAACACATTTTCCGACAATTTTTTCTCCATATTGCGTGACCGTGTACGGTGTCCACCCCACCGGTGCTTTTGGGTGAAAACACCCGGTGGGGGCACAGTATACGGTGATCAAATCTCTATTGCACATGCGATCCGAACGTGCAAGTCTACCCAAAATTAGGCGTGGTCGTGAATGGGTTAACACATTCTGAGAATCGGCAAGTAGCCCCAGATTCATGTTTAGCCCAAATAACCTCACGTAAATTTATTAGCCGGTTCCAAAAGATTCGTTAAACTACCAATGCACACCGTGACATATCTAAAATCAATGAACTTTGATCTTCCTAATTCGTTTTAAGCACTCCTAACAGACCTCAACAGACCCTCAATTCCGTACTATAACTATCCCGGCAATGTGAAAGTCGTCCAGAAGTCGCGTCCTGGCGTCAAAATTCTTTTCCCACACTCCCCTGTGGGGACATAGGACCTATTGTGTTAAAAGTCAACGGAAATCGAAAATCAGACCTCAGACTCGTTATCAACACCGCACGCAACGCGCATATAGAATTTTTGAATCAGGTCTGGAAACGCTCTTCAGAAAACGCTCCTAGAGACACCTGCCTGGATAAAAGGTGGACGCTCAACCAAATGAAATTACCCCATCGACCTCTCTGTCGTAGTCTTTTGAAAATCACCAAACTAACTTCTGTATCCATGTTCAGCCCGTTACATGACTGTTTGAAGAGGCCGCTCACCTTCTCAGAAACACAAATTTTACTTATTTCACTATATTTTTTTCAAGGTTGTCTCAGAGAAAGTGTTCGAAGACTAGCCAGAACCATTTATCATATTCTACATGGTAAGACTGACCATCCAAGATTCCGTAGTGGAGGCACAGGGATCAGCAAAGGCTAAAGGAACAAGGAAAGGTTTATGAACGTATGCGGTGCCTCTAAATCTCGTGCCAGTTCTGATTCCGGAAATGCTCCGAGAACGAGACATTTAAGACTCTCGATGCACACAAAATATTTATTTATTTATTCATTTTGTTTATTTATTTATTTATTTTAATTATTTATTTATTTGTTTATTTATTAATACGCCCTCAAGAACGCTACAGTTAAGACTGGGATAAACTTCACAGTGAGTAGAAAAGCTGAAGTCAAAGAAAAACAGGAAAGAAGAAGCAAAAATAAAACAACACTAGCAAAAAAACCATGGCCACATGGATTTGCCGGCAATTCCTAGTTAAAGTTCGCAGTACATCAAACAAGAAATCTATCTAAACCAAAATGTTCGCCAGCTTTCTTTTTCTTCCGGTGTCCATACCTAGCGTCCTCGTCCCTACTTTTAGTTACTAGTTTCATTTTAATGATTTTGCTCACGACCATAGTGGTTTTGAATCCTGTTAAACGGGCAAAGAGAAAGCAAAGTCGTTCCAAAGAGCCCTTAGAATAATGGCCTACCCCTTGCCATCACGGACCTTCACCCAGAATCTGTTCGTTCGAAAGGCAGTGGACACATAGAAAATAAATTTCTCAAATTTGTTAGGCATATTTTGGAAGAGAGAGTCACATGCTGAAAACAATGGTAGAGTTCGCGCAATCATTTTAGTCTGAGGAATGGACAGCGGGCTGGCGATGGTAGATCAGCCCCCGCGAGTCGATACCCCATTCCCTCCAGTGAGGCCGCCAACCCCCGGCACGGTCAGCCGCCTGATCGATGCACGTCAGACTAGAAACGAAGAAGCGGAAGCCATATCTCAGTGTTGTAATCCACGAAAATACAAAGTTCCCCTGCTCTCTCACCCTCTCACTGCGGGGAGCTACCAATGCTGCCGTAGGGATGATGTGAGAATGCAGTGGATTTATTAGTAGAATAACAATGAAGAACACCAGATTCAGACAACAGAGGTAGAGCGGGGAAGTGCCGGATGAGCTGCAGGACATGTCTCCCGCCAGCCCTCTCCAGCGGCCTTTTATGCGGTCCGTTTCCTCTGGATCACCCATTTGACCAGCTCAACGGGAGACCACCTCGCGCCTACTTGCGTGGACATCGGCATTCTAGCCAGCATTTTAATCTATCAGCCATAACACTTAGAAATCGTTCAAGAGCCCCAGGCAAATTTATGAATTATTAAAAATCATCTATATTTTTGAGAGCGAAAATGTGATGAACGAGTTGTCTGACAAAGGAAGTGTTTATGGCGGTAAACGCATCTGCAAGTACGACTTGTACTGTAAAGTCCATTTGGAGGTTAGTCTCCAGGCCTCCTGTTGTAAAGCTGCGCAGTATTCCACACCGAGCTGCAGGTTGCAGTAACAAGCCTAAAACGGTCGTTTTTGGTGCCACTTGTACCTTCCAAAACAAGGGATCAGAATTTCCGGAAACGCACCTCATAATTGTAGTTCCAGCGCCCAAAGCTGCCCCCCCCTGAGAAAAGTTTGGGTGAAGGAACATTTTCAAGGTTTGTAGAGACTGATAGCGTTTTGGACTTAGCGTTTCGGAAAAAAAAAAAGTCCAGATTTGATTAAAAAATCCTACGATCTTATGGGTCATTTTGGGGCGCTGATGACGAATCTAGGTTCATTTATCGACTTTCCGAAGTTTTCGACTTGATTCGTTTCAAGAAAGCTTTTTCATGGGGAAAATTTGATGGCGAAGCGCACTTGAAGCCTGACTTCTTTACGAATTCCGGAGTGTATAAGATATGACTCGGATTGTTTCTCTGGAAATATTTGGGGTGTTGAGCTCGAAGATCTGAGGCCCGTTTATCGATTTTTGACCAGATTATAGGGTAGAGTTACGGTGAACATAAGTAGCTTGGTCAAAGCCACAGATTTCACTCGGGAAATTTGTTTAGGGTTATCCGTGGCGGTAGATACACGAATTCCAATGTCCATTTGTCCGATTTCCAAATATTACTGATTGCCAAGGTAGATTTTCCCTGCATGGCATGGGTAACTAATGGAACCTACAGCAAACCTCATAATTTCGACAGAGGGATGTGATTCGTGTACACCATCTAGACTGCCCCTACATACAAGTTTTGAGCAGAAATCCGGAGGAAATTTTTTCAGAAACACCCAAAAAACCCTGCTTTTTCGCGAAGCTTGAAAAACAGTCATAATTTCTTCACGGAACCCGCAGTTCGAGAGGCGAGATACTGCGCAATTTTACCTATTGAGCCGCAAGAGATTACAATAAGGGAAGTCGTTTTCCGGAGATGCGTTTACCCCTAAAAACTTCTTTTTGTGAGAGCTGATATATCTCGTCGCCAGCGTTTTTCGGAGCAAAAACCAGAAGTACATGCGAGGATGGAGAGGCAGACCAGCAAAGGATAAAAAAACAAATGATTGGTCGGAACTCATCTTTTCGAATTCGCCGCTATTGTGCTCAAAAAATGAGCAAAGGAGGCCCATGGCGGTAATCCGAGGGGTCAGGCCGGGTGGTGTTTATGGCCTATATCTAGCTGATTTGAAGGAATTGAAATCTCTCACTTGGCAAGTGTTACGCAGCAGGGGGTAATCACAGAAACTAATGTCTCGAGGGGTGTACTGTGCCTTAAATGCGGGTCGTAAATGCTGAGTTTCATACAGAATATAAGGAAGGTAAAATTCTGCTTCCATGCACGCGCTAGAGGAGCAGCAAAATGTATAAAGGAAAGTCTACTCTGCCAACGCATATGCATAGTAAAGCCATGACTTTTGTTACGTTTGGTCTCTTGGGAATTAACGTGTGTTGTTCCTGAAAAAGGTTTGGGGAAAGAGGATTGCGACTATGACGCTCTACTCTAGCCGAAAATGATGGCCGCAGGAGGGAATGGTCACCATCCTTACATACTTCTGCAGGAGTACAGCTCTTTTCGAATCTCCGGGTCTATCACGATCAGTCCGTGTATTCTCTCTGGGAATCAGAGCGATTTCTCAATTTAACAGTTCTGGTCGCTTCCTTATTAAACTTATTTGTGATAATAGGTGATACCAAACCTACTTCTGCAGCTCTGTGCCTTGTAGGTGGAGTGCTCGCAGTTGCGGGTCGTGATTGAAAAGAACAGCATAGAAGACAGCTAAAGCAACAAGGGCTGTTAGGCTAAGAGTGAGTGTTCTGCGCATCTAAAACAGCCAATTAGGTTTGTGTAGAATGAATTTGATGCAATTATCACGACGAAAATCGCGTATGCCTACTGTTATCTCACTTTTTTGGAGCGGAGCAAGGTTCGATCCAGAGCAGCCTTCTGCGAGAAAATACTAAATCAGTCATATGGCTAGAAAGTCATCAAGATAGAATAGTCTTAATCACCTGGGGTGGAGTTCTCTAAATGCCAACCCCACAACCCTGGATGACTAACACCCGGTCCATCGCTGGGACGTGATTCACAAAATGGGCTCTGTTTCCATATTAACGCAGTAGATGCGAATATGTAGGTAGAAAGTGAAGCGACAAGACTGCACTCGAAAATTTTGTGTAGGCACGACAAGGATTTCGGAGGAATAATGATGGAAAAATGATTACATCTTAATCCTTGTAGGTTTATCGAGACATAACCAGTACAAGCTCTCCCGCCCATAATTGTGTGCGTATAAACAGAAATACAGATGCGATCTGAGTGTCGAGATTTTCTTAAAGATAGTTGGGGATTAACGCTGCGACAGACGAGCTTTACATTGGCCCCAAGGTCACGTATCTCAGTCGAAGATAGAGAAACTCAAATTCACCTCCTGAATTTAAGCCGAAAGACTTCTGCTGAACCCCACCGGCACCCAGCCAGCACCGAATTAGATTTTGTTGAGTGGATTACTGGACACTGAGTCCCACAGGATTTTCCATGTTTGAAGGTATTCTACCGACTAGAAACAAACTTGCATTATCCTTTCCTTTACATATTACAGGTAGTGTGTCTGACCGGGAGTGTCTGGGGTGGTGGCCATCGTAGTACTCAACACCCCGCCCCCGATGGAAAGCGCCGTGGAGAATGGGGGAAGAGCGAGGGTTTCTGAGTTAGGGCGCAACACAGGCAACCCTCCGTTGCGTCCAATCAGGAACTTCGCTCCTTCCCCGCTTCACCGCCTCCTCAGCCAGTTGATACACGATGGCCACCACTACCGAGTGTCTCGCACGTATGACGGAAACGTCTGTATGATCGGTATTTGAATTTTCCGCAATTTCTCGACACCATCAGTTAAAAAGCGCGTTAATGTTTCAATACATGGAGATGTCGCGGAATGTGAAGTGGGGCTTAGGAGGAGCGCGCAACATCATTAATATCGTGGCGGGAACCAATTCCTGGCTGTTGCATGTTGGGTCGCTTTAAACTTCAAATTGTCACGGATCGTAATTAGGACTACATCCTAGCTGTTGTATATTGGGCTCTTTCAAGCTTTAATTATTACGGATCGTGGTTGGACCATCACATAGCTGCTGTATATCGGGTCGTTCAATCTTTCTCCGTTACAGATCGTGAAGTACCGGGACTATCGTAGCTGTTGAGATCGACCGTTTTCATAAAAAACTATAGAAACACTCCGCTCGGCGGTACTCGAGACCACCACGCTTTTTCAAGTGAAGTGGCTCCCAAGTTCATAGCGTTAAACGACACAGGAGGCGTGCGTAGCTCTAGTAAGTGACGCGTAGAATGTGCGCCCGGGGCTCAGGGATCACCCACACAAGACTTTACCTCGAAGAAGTGGGCGTAGCTTCCGGATCTCGTGCGTAAAATGATGCGGAAAGCGCGCCGGGACTTTCCGGAATTGACGCGTAGAATGTGCGCAGGGCTCGAAATCTACCACGCAGTACTTCGTGAAAGTAGTCGATCCGGTCCTTCGGGTTCATTTGCGTAAAACGACACGGAAGCGCGCGAGACACCGGGAGTCGACGCGTACAACGTGTGCGAGGCTCAGGAACAACCAAGAAGTACTGTGTAAAATTTGGCGGGGCTTCGGGTTCATTGCGAAAAACGACATGGAAAGTACGCAGAACTCCGGATCTGCCGCATTACTGTACAATGTTTGCGGTGCTCAAGGACAACCAATAAGTACTTTGTGAGAGGGGACGGAGTTTTCCGGGTCAATCGCGCAAAATGACACGGGAGAAAAAACGTAATCAAGGCATTCAACGTACGTACGGGGCTCAGGGACTACCAAGCAGTTTCTTTGTGGAAGTGGGCGGGGCTTAGGAATTCCTCGGATATCATCTGTTTGCTCTGTCCTGTATTGTGTCCCTTTATTTTGAAACCTTAACAGCAACCTTTTGTTGCAGAAACCTCATGCAGTCCTTAGCCCGAGCTGCACTCAACCTATCAGCTGTAGGACACATGTGACGGTTTCGTATGTGCGCTGCATATAAACTTTCATTGCGGCAGTTCATTGCTGTGGATCTCAGGTGAGAATGCTATGGTTAATGGTTATTGGAGGGGGCTGGCCGAGCCAGTCCCTACACGTTTGGCCGAAGCTGAAGACCAATGCCACACATTGTTGACCTAGAGAGGCCGGCGGTAGATTCTTCTATCATTCGGCGGCGCCAAATGGAAGAAATGCTACAGGTGATTGATGGAGGGAGGGCGGAAAAGTCGGTCGTCTGCAGGGCGAAACCAAACAAATGCTACATGTGGTGTATGAGGAGAGTGAACCGGCGGTAGAGGCCTTCCATGGTTCGGCGAAGCCAAAACGAATGCTACACGCGGTTCATGGAAGAGGGGCCGGCAAAGCCGGTATAACGTTGAGCGAAGCCGAATTAATGCTACGCTTGGCAATGGAAGAAGGCCAAAGAGCTTCACCTTACCAATCGTCGAAGAGAGCGAAACGAATGCTACACGCGGTTGGTGGGATAGGGCCGCAAAGCAAACCTTTCAGTTTAGCGAAGCGGAAATGAATGCTACATGAGATTGTAGGGGGCGGCAAAGCAAGTTCTTTTTCGGTTGGCGAAGCCAAACCAATCCTTACACATACTGGCTGATGGAAAGAAGGCCGTTAAAGCCTCCGGCGAAGCCGAACTTTAATGCTACCCGTGGGTAATGGAGGAAGGCTGGAGTAGGCCACCTTACCAGTCGACGAAACCAAACGAATGCTACAAGCTGTTGGTGAAGGAGGGCGACGAAAGCAGTCTTTCCAGTTGGCAAAGTCAAAACGACTGCTACGCGTGGTTGATGAAAAAACTGGCAAATCCAGGGGAGTTTTCCGTTTGGCGGAGCCAAAAAAGGGAATTCTACACGTGGGTACGGATGGAAGGCCGAGGAAGCCAGCTACAACCGGTCTGTGAAGCCAAACTAATGCTGCACATTGCACAATGGAGTAAGGCCAGTGGAATAGCCGGTCTATGGTTGGGTAAAGCCAAACCGATCCTACACATTGCTGATGGAAGAAAGCCGGCAAGAGAGGTTTAACTTCGGGCGAAGCCGAGCGAATACTACACATGATTTGGATGGGAGAGGGGCGCCGAAGCCAGTTTCTTGGTTGGTCAAGAAGCTAAACGATCGCTACCCGTGGTTGATGGGGAAGGCCGGTGCCAAAGCCGTTTTATCGTGCGACGAAGGCAAACCAATGCTGCACATTGCTAAAGGGAGTAAGCGCCGGCGGAGCCAGTCTATGGTTGAGCGAAATTTAACGATCGCTACCCTTGGTGGAAGGCCGGAAAGGGGAAGTCTATCGTTGGGCGGAGCGTAACGTCCGCTACCCTTGGCTGATGAGAAGGCCGGCGGAGCCGAGTCTACCGTTGGACGGAGTCAGGAACGAATGCTACACGCGATTGTTCCGGGTGAGCGGGCGGCAAAAGCTGGTTTATCACGTTCGGCAAGAAGCTCAGCCAATGCTGCACATTGCTGATGGAGTAGAACCGGCGGAGCCAGTCTATTGTTGGGCGAAGCCAAACGATCGCTACCCGTGGTGGAAGGCCGCGCAAAAGGAGGTCTATGGTTGGGGCGGAGGCAAGCTTGATCGCACCTACCCGTGGTTGATAGATGGAGTCGGCGGAGCTGTCTTTTTATTGGGGCGGAGCCAGACGCATGCGTCTTTTGTTGGGCGGAGCCGAAACGCATGCCACGCTATTGATGTGGAAGCGGGTACTTAACGCCGGTTTATCGTTCGTGGCGAAGCCAAACCAATGCTGCACATTGCTGATGGAGTAAGGACGGCCAGCTCGGCTTACCGTTTGTCGAAGCCTATCGACCAGCGGCCAAACGGCGTTGGAGCAAACCAGTATTCGCAGCAGGAATGCTTGTAATCATACAGACTCATCATAAAGTTTTCTTAGCGAAACCGTTCTTCAGCAACGTAATTGTTGACTCATTTTCGTTTTTGTTAGGCTATCTAGAGATAGGTCGGCGAAGCCGGCCACCAGAATCGGCGTGCAGCCGCTTCGCCAGCGTTGCTGGGCGGCGCGTTAGCATCGTTTGGTGACGCTGGTGGCCTAATAAAAGTCAAAGTCACTACAAATTTTTTCCACGAAGTTTCCTCTTTGTTCATTAGATGGACAAGTTAAAAGCAGTGTTCACGATAAAAATGTGTTTCAGTTTCCACTAGGAATACGTAATTGTGGAGGCACACACTGTATGATTGACGTCGAAAGAACGCATGAAAACGGATCCAGGAAACGCTCCAAAGAGCCCCGAAAGTTGCCATACTTTGAGCGCAAGGCAATAACCAAGAGCGCATTACACGCCCACCGACGTGAACAAATGAAGGCTCGAGATTGTGAGATGAGCGATGATTTCCACTCATTAGCCCCGTTCTTCCCCTTCATTTTTCAACTTCTCTCTCTTTACTCAGGTCAGCTAGCATAGATCGGCTGCAGAAGACGGAAGTTGCAAGCCTCGGACAACTCTGTCTACCATGTTTTCTTAACTCAATCTTTGAGGAACCATAACTCCGTTCCCAGAAGGCCTGTGTACGATTTCAGAAACATAGGATTCAGCATGGGGTCGTTTTTAAAGATAGGCGGAAAAACAGAAAAACGATTTTCATCGTGAACACTGCTTTCCGAGTGAAAGGACCACATGTCACCAGCGCTATGCAGATCACTTCGCAGAAGAAGACGATAGCCGAAGTCTTCGATCTCCAGTACATCGCATTCGCCATCCTTGTAAAACTGCCAGTCTCCGCATCAGTTGTCGAAGCCACTGGTATAATCAGCGCCCGCAGTAGGCTCACCGCCAGCAAAAGTTGGCGCTCCCTCGTTGTTTTGCTGCCGCCGGGGGAGAATACGGGATTGACAAGTGATGCGGTGTGCAAGCGCTACCAGGAAGCCTAAACCATACAACGAAATGCAGCGTCACGATACTAATTTCCATGTCCTTCTATTCTACCTCTTGAACACCCACCCCTTCACGGGTGATCGAAACTCTCCTCTTTGATACCTGACAAGCGCAATTACTATCAGTCATCCTAGCCATACCAAATGTAATATAATTTTTGAACCATTCTTGGGCGTAGAGTTCGAATGTGCTCTTCGCTAGCTTCTCCAAATTACTCTGAAAAACATAGCCGTTTTTTTTATCCTGTCAGCCTAAATAATACCTTCCGAAAACGCGCAGTAAGCTTTTTCGAAAATCACTGGAGGCAGACCTCATAATCGTGATTTAGCGCCTAAAACAATCCCCCCTGGGCAGAGTTTGTTGGGAACCACATTTTCCAAGCTTTACGGTAAAGCATTTTACCAGCATTTTGCTGCCGACCCCTCTAAACCTGGAGAATTCGCCGCGCGTGGCTTTCGATTTGGAGGCAAGGGGTGGCGTTATGCCCGAAATATGGGCGGGGCAGGGGCGGGAGTCGGCTGTCACTAACTGCCCAGGTGGCCGGTCGTAAACGAGGTGCGAACGAAGGTGCGAAGAACGCAATTATGTATAGCGTCGCTCTCACTACAGCCGCTTGGACCAGCAAACGAGCCACGCAAGCCAATCGATCCAATTTTATAAAGGTTGCTATAAAAGGTAACTGTTTCTAGAAATCTAGCAGCGGTATTGCTTTACCAAATGTCTCCAAAATTCGAAAAAACCGAATAAATTACTAAAGACTCGATGTGAAAAGAACGTTATTCAAACCCTCGAGTGAATCAAGTATGAATCGATAATTTAGAAAAAAGGAAAACTGGGTGCATCAACAAGGAAGGCTTGCCCCAAAAACCACTGAGTTTCAGAGCGCAATTTTTTATATATTGTAGGGGAAGGACAGTGCTCCAATGTTCCATACTCAGAATCAGCCTTAAATGCCTAGCAGGGGAACTATTATATCCAATCAAGTAACGGATACAAAACAGAGATAGAAGTAAAAGAGGTCGTCAGAAATCTAAAAACATCTTTCCTGCCTGTGTGCGCTTGAAAGGACATGAAACGCTGTGAGGTAGGTAGAAATTCGAGCCTAAGTGAAAGAAAGCTGGAGCCCGCTCTACATGTGGACGAATTCGATCTAATTCCGGATTTCGGTATGCCATACGATATCTTCTCTAATCCGCCCCCTAGTTCTGGAGCTATTTACACGATAAAAATTGCTTGAGATCCACTCTAGTAGCGCCACATACAATCTTGAAAACCATGCACACACATCATAAAGTTTACGCCGAGATACTACAACGAATGCAACTTAAATTTTTTATTTCTCAGTTTTCGTCTAAGCCTTTAAAAATTTGATAAGTGCGAGAAGAAGCTTTCGAACTAAGTGCTTGAAATGAGCTGTGAAATTCAGTTTGTTATCATAAGAGAAAACCCAAGTCCATAACTGAGGAAGACTTCTACTCAATGCATGATCTCCAATTTGTAATTGCCTGGCAAATGTAGACCTCCGGACTCTCATGTAAACAGTTTTTTCCGGTGCTAACGGCGGTTTCCATAATTCCGACCAGTTTGAAATCGCATCCAAAGCAGATTGAATTTTGATATGATCTTCCAGAATTTTCAAGCCTGCGAAAGATCTTGATATGTCGTCAACAAATTGTTTGCAAACAACGGCCCACATTTTTTCTTCAAGCACGGGTCATTTTATGTACCGTCATCCCAGACGAACCGAATCAATTAACTCCTTTACGGTTGATATTGTCCTATCTCACACCACACTTTGTTCCTCTTCCTTTTGCTCCTCGTCTGTTTGACTTGAATGAAACAATGAAAGTTGGTCGACGCTGTCATAGTGAGTGCAACGCGCTATAAATTGCGTTGCTCGCGCCTCCGTTTACGACCGGCCACCTGGGCAATTGGTGACAGCCGACTCCGCCCCCGCTCCGCCCATTTCGGGCATAACGCAGCACACCCGGAAGGCAAGTGTGACGCGTTGCGTCGCGAAGATTACTTTGGGTTATGGCTCGTTCCATACCCAACGTCATTGCGTCAAGTGACGCTGGGGGTTTGCCTCTTCAATATTTGTCATTGATCTCTCACTCCCTTGCGACCACTGCATCCCGGCCTGTTTGCTGACGTCACAGTTTCCCCTTAGCCCGCGCCGTCCTCGGAAAAATCTTCATTGGTAGAGAGGATCAGAAAACAAAGCTGTGGGCCAAGTCTCAGGTCGATTTGTCTCTGTTTGAGCTTTCGAGAATGGGACGTCGGTGATCGAGGGTCGTTTTTCAAAGCCAAAATCACAGGGGGTGAAGCGCTACGCGGGAAATGCTTGCAGAGCGGTTTTACTGTTTTAAAAGAGTCTATACCGAGCGTGGTTGTGATTGCTGGCATCTTGAGCCCTAGGAGCGAATGACGATGACTGTGGATCTGCCGGGGCGCCTAACAGGAAGAACGCTGTTTTAGCACATCCCAAAAAGGTGAAGATTCAAATTTTTCCAGATTGGTCTGGCGCAGCACTTAGTCGGAAGAAGATAAGAAAGAAAACAGAGCTGTAGGCCGAGTCTTAGGGTCAGGATGTGGTCTCGTTCAGAGCCGAGAAACACCGGGACGTAGGTGATCGAGGTTCGTTTTTCAAAGCCAAAAATCATGGGGAAGGCGTTAGGCGGAAATGCCTTCAGACAGGTAGTAAGTGTTCCTAACAAGGGGAAATATACAAAACGTGAGAATTCGGATCTGCCAAAACGACTAGTGTCGGCAGAATCTCTTGTGGCTCAATAGTAAAACTGCTGGCAGTATCCCGCCTCGAGCTGCAGGGGCCGGATTCATCAATGTTCGGTTGGGTTTGGGTTGACCCACGGTAACTCTGACCGAGTGCTCAACCTACCCAACGCTCGAAATCCTGATTCACCAAGCGCACGTCAGCGTGGGTTGCGCCTACCGAGGATTTAGGCGTCGTCCGCAGAAAAATTGCCCTACACACACAATTGGCGTAAGCAATCAATATTCTGCGGCTTGCCTCCGCAATTCAACCTTTTTTCTTGTTCTGAATGCTATATGGGAGCTGTTTCTTGCTCTTGTCCTGTTTTTTCTCCCCTCATCTATTTTATCTGCAGCGTTCTATTTACTCACAGGGATAAACTTTAGCATTATTTGGTTAAGTTTCCTCCTTGAACTGAGAGAAAAAAACAAGAAATAAGTAAGTTTCGCAATAAAGACTGCACTAGGTATTAACGTAACTCAATTTCTTCTTGTGACCCGTTTTTTTGAATACATGTCGTGATTCCGAGATAAAATACGATTGGTTATGAAATCAAACCTTTTGTGGCGGAAATTCTTCAAAATGTCATCTTCCGTTTTGGTCTAAATTAGTGTAAGGTTGCATATAATTTTGAAAATTTTACGTGTACTTTGCAACTGTTCGTTTTTGCGTGTGAACTATCTCCATTCCATCACCATTTGGCTTTTTGTTTGTGTCTACAGATACTTTTTCAGGATGAAGCCGGCAAAAAGCCGTAGCGTTTAAAGAAAGGAAAAGAAACAAAGCGGCTCATCCAGCCTCTACGTGGCATAATCGCGCGGAGTACGTAGCCAAGTTCCAAGGAGGTTGGTCATTATATGATTGGATAATTAGTTTTTTTCGTTTTCTGTTTTGGCATATTTTATTTTTTGTTGTTTGTATGCGATGGCCGTGTCAGAGATTTCCTTAAACTGGTAGCTTCACTCTGGCCATTTTTCGTTGTTTTTTTCCCCAAGTTTGATTTTTTTTGGTTTCCCCACTTATTTAAGTATGTAGGTTAGACTTCCCTCGCGTAGATTTCCCTCTGTGATTTTCCCCGAGTTTCACCCCACGTCCACTGGATCTATTGTGGCTTGCTCTGGAGTGAATATGTCTTAATGATTTAGGCCATTTTGTATGAAATTTTTTTCCGGGGATCTCCCTCGCATTCATTGATTTGGAGATTACCCGCTAGGCAATTATCTCAAATATTTACACCCGTTACTACAGCTCTTGCCGCGGAGTTTCGCTTCATGTCTGTAGATTTGTACGGGAACTTTTTGCGCGAATATCTCAGGTGGATCCAGGCCCTTTGGTACGACATATTTTTCTCCCGGGATTTCCTACGGCTTCACTGGTCTACTTAGTGAGGCCCCTGGGTGAATATCTCAATGGAGCAGGCCTTCAGTATAACATTTTCTCCGGGGATTCCTCTCACTTTAGTTAAACCACGGGCAGGCCCCGGGCGAAGATCTCACTTATTTAGGCCCGTCACTGTGACAATTTTCTGGGATTCACTCTCATGTGCGCTGATCCACTCGGCAGGCCCCGGGCGAAAATCTCACTTCTATTTAGGCCCCGCGTCATTTGTGACATTTTCTCCCGGGATTCCCTCATGTGCGCTGATCCACTGGCAGGCCCCCGGGCGAAAATCTCACTTATTTGGGCCGCGTCATCGTGACATTTTCTCGGGATTCCTCATGTGCGCTGATCCACTGGCGGCAGGCCCTGGGCGAAAATCTCACTTATTTGGGCCCGTCATTGTGACATTTTCTCCCAGGATTCCCTCATGTGCGCCGATCCACTGGCAGGCCCTGGGCGAAAGTATGATATTTTCTCCGGAGATTATGAGGCTATGTTGTCAGGTTTTGCAGCGCGATATTCTGCTTCTTTCAGGAGGGAAAGTGGGACGAAGCGCGAAGGACCGTCTGTTAGGATGAGTAGTGCGTGAAACTTTCAAGCATGGGATACGCAGCTCGAACGCGGCCACAATGGTGGAGGAGAAGATAAGAAAAACTTAGTGAAGAAGAAGTGCAAAAGTTTTTGAGGAGGAGGTCAGTTTGGAACTTATTGGATTTGTAGAGTAACTATATGAGGTTTCTGCGATTTTAGAAATTGAATCTCAGAAGGAACAGGATCTGGTAGATCTCAGCACCACCGAAGCCCCTACCACCGTATCTGGAGCCTCTCTATGCGGATCTTGTCGGACCAGTAATGCCGAAGGTATCCCAGGAGTAAGTGAGTTGTGGCTCCGAGTGGAACCACATGTGCTTTTGGTGAAAACAACTTCTAGACGATGACTATGGTCCCGCGGGAAGTTTCGCGAGAACACCGAAGATGTCTTCGAGTCTTTCGAGGAGAGGTGAGTTTTTTATTTCGGTCAACGTGTTCATATGGAAGCTGTGTTATTTTTTGTATCTAGTTGTTTTTCTTTCAGGAAGCCGCAAGTTTGGGGAGTTGCAGAAACAGCTTGTCGCCACGACCTGAGAGAATGCCCCAGAGGGCGAAGAGGTTGCCGCAGAAGAGGAGTCAGTCCCAGTGATGGAGAAGCCAACTCCCAGGAGAGTCCCTAGGAAAAACAAAAGAACGAGCGCCGAACAGATACGGCGTGAGTTCTCATATGTTGATAATCACTATGAATGTGTATTAAACTATGATGTTAAGAGTACAGCACGGGAACGCCTTGTGAGAAAGTGATGACAGATGGAAGGACGGTGCTCTATGAAGAGAGAAGCGACGTTAGCCAGGATGCGGCAGAAAGAGACCACCGAAAATCTTGGAGCTGTTGATTCGCCTTCAAATCCGAAAAACCAAACAAATTCGAAATGGAGTTGATGAAGGAGAAACGTAATGGCGAAGCAAGACTTCACAGGGACAATTAGAGAATGCCACCAGCACCGCCACTCGCTTCACCATATGCTCCCTCAGCTGTATCCACAGGCCCCGGTATATACCTATAACATGTGAAATTTTTTACCGTTGAGGGCGCCTTATATTTGTATCACTTTCTTGAAACTCTGAAAAAATACACTGGATATCATATCTAATCCAATTCCTCACAGTATCTCATGGGATTTTTATCGAGTTTCTGATTGAGTCACATCACATCACCTCGGTTGATCATCTTTTTCTCTACCAGTTCTTCTGCTGCTCATATAGCTTTATTTTGAAAAATCTAGTATGATGAAGCAATATTATGCACGTATAGCATTATTATAACAGGAATGTAATATCAAATCACTATACACGTTGATATATAGCATTGATTTAGCATGTGTTTAGCATTATAATAACAGTTAATAACATTATAATAACATTGTCAATATATTACGATACGTTGATCTGAATTTCATGTACACATCATCATAGAATTTGGTCCAAAGCAAGGCGCTGAGAAGAATTGCGCTATAAAATGATAGAGAGGTCTCTCAATGTCTAGGTAAAGTATCTCTCCCACAATGAATCTTCTGTAACGATCCCCGCCGGCATCAGCCTCTTCGGGGAAAGACGTCTCCTGCCTCTAGGGTATCCTCCTGCCAAATCAATCTCTGCACTCCAGGAACGGTTGTTCTCTGGTGTCGATGCAGAGGTTTCTCAGACAGCAAGCAGAAACAATTATCTTAGCTGCCACCTCATATATCCTAAAAAGGAGGAATTTACTCCATGATGCCTTTTGAAAGAATTACTAATCGTACCGAAGCTCAGAGTGGAGAGATAGGAATTGACGCTTGAGTGTGCCGAAGAATGTTCGATGATGACGCGACCCTTGCATACAGCCTTTGTGTGCCTCTCCTCCTCTATCAATGCGCTCAGAAATTGCTTACTGAGATATAGAAGTGATGCTCCTACTATTTTTTTCTAAAGACTGACCAGCCTTCGCTTCCTTCTTCCTCTCACGCAAAAATCGGCTTTAGAGAAGAAATTTTTCAGCTTTGTAAGAGCGCTTCTGTCTCCCAGCAGCGTTCCTTCCCCTTCGTTTCCAGCGAAGAAACTCTTGATACAGTGGGCTAGAGGCGGAAAACCTAAATTGAATATGATTTCGAACCCGGTTGAGGTTTTCATTGATCAAGAAAACTGGAGAACTACGACACGCGAGAGTCATGGGCCGAACCGGGATACTTCGGGCAGACACCCCATAGAAACTTTTTGGTTGATATCCGCAATAGCGCCCATATTGATCGAATGGTAGCATTTCCTGAAACATGCAGTGAAGGGTAGCTCTGCGTAATGAAGCTCTTTATTCCCACCTGTTGACATAGGCACGTCCTCGTTGAGTGGTTGTTGGGGCCTGAATTCTTGACATGGCTCCCATCTATAGCCCTAACAATCTGCCTGGGATACCACACAAACGAAAAAATCTCCAAAAAATTCTTTATAATTTTGAACTCCAATATCTTGTAAGGGTAACGGACCTGGTGATTAATACGTTCCCGCTCATCATCCGAGGAGCCATTTGATGAATTCCCTACGCCTCTGGTAGATAAGCGCGCTGACTTCGCCAACCACCCCAAGCTGACTGTAGATTGGGAACAACCCAGAGTGTCTGCTGTGATTCATTCACTAAAGTTATAACGAAGATTATAGAGCTTTAAGCAGCCCAAATTTTTAGAGAACTTGCCCCTTCGCAGATTGGCACTGCCAATCGTCTCTAGAAAGCTTTACAGCAAGTTTGTGGGCCGAGGATTAGAGAAGCAGAGCCGGAACAGTGATAGGTGTCCAGATCGTCCTCCAAGAAGGTCCAAAAGATGGTAAAATCCTCTACGAGAAAAATCGGAATCTCTGTCGAGAGTGATCAGTCGTCCCCAAATTCCAGAGGATTCAGACTCCGGAACTGCCATCCTAATGAGATCATCGATGATCTCCCGATGTCTGCGTAATCTTCCGTACCTCTGAACTTTATCACGCGCTAACACCAGAAAGTGCGAGGTCAAAGCAAACTGATTCGAGGAAGTTTGGGTCGTTTACGCGTAATGGGTGCATTAAAGAGCGTAGGAAAGAAATTGTACATGCCCTAATTTTGGATCAGTGCATGGCGGGCAAAGCTACGGGGAAATCATAACGCGGACCTAAAGAACTGAAAAATCGTTAGGAGCCTGGCTCCGACTCCCGAAGAGGTACGAGGAAAACATCTGCAAAAAGCTTAGCGCTCCGCACATGGCCTACCACTAGATCCAAGGATGTAAGGAATCCCGGGAGAAATATCACAGTGACGGGCCTAAATAAGAGTGAGATATTCGCCCATGGCCTACCAGTAGATCAATTATTAACATAACAGGAACCCTCAGTGAGAAAATGTCATAGTGATGGGCCTCAATCAATGAGATATTTCACCAGTCTACCACTACATCAGCGGACGTGAGACGTGAAACTACGGGGGGAAAAGTCATGGAGACGGGCCTAAATAAGTGAGAGATATTCGCCCACTTGGCCTACCAGTAGGTCCAAGGATGAGAGGGGAATCCCGGAGAAAATATCACAGCGTGACGGGCCTAAATAAGTGAGATATTTGCCCATGGTCTACCAGTAGATCATCAGTGAACATAACTTGGGGAATCCTCAGAGAAAACGTCATTGAGGATGGGCCTAAATAAATGAGGATATTTCACCAGTCTACCACTACATCAGCGGACGTGAGGGGAAACTACGGGGAAAAGTCATGGAGACGGAGCCCAATATGTGAGATATTCGCCCATGGCCTACCAGTGAATCCAAGGATGTGAGAGAATCCCGGAGAAATATCACAGTGACGGGCCTAAATAAGTGAGAGATATTTTGCCCATGGCCTCACCAGTAGATCAGTAAACATAACGGGAATCCTCAGAGAAAAAGTCATAGTGATGGGCCTAAATAAATGAGATATTTCACCAGTCTACCACTACATCAGCGGACGTGAGGGGAAACTACGGGGAAAAGTCATGGAGACTGGGCCTAAATAAGTGAGATATTCGCCCGGGAGTGGCCTGCCAGTGGATCAGTGCATGAATGTAATCCCGGAGAAATTGTCACAATGACGGGCCTAAATAAATGAGATATTTCTACAGAGTCTACCCCTACATCAGCGGACGTGAGGGGACACTACGGGGGAAAGTCACGGAGACGGGCCTAAATAAGTGAGATATTCGCCCATGGCCTACAGTAGAACAGTGAACATAGGGCGAAATCCTCAGAGAAAGCAAAACGTCTTAGTGACGGGCCTAAATAAATGAGATATTTCACCCAGTCTACCACTACATCAGCGGACGTGAGGAGAAACTACAGGGAAAAGTCACCGGTCCTTTTCAATGCTTTTTCCCCATTTGGGAAGGTATGGTGCACAACCGTGAAGACCAAAAAATCGTTGGAAGACAGAAATATTGAAAAATTTATTGAGAAGCGAAGTCGATGTGTTCTCACATTGACACATTGACAATGACTTGGTCACGGGATATATGCGTCAAGAGTGGGTCCCGACTGGAATTCAGGCGCAACTTTTTCTCAAAGCCTGGATTTCCCGAAACAGAAATACAGTGTTTCGATCGCCACATCGCTAACATAGTAGTTTTTCAAAACACAGTCCACTGTGGCAATTGAAATAAAAAAATATGAAAAGAAAAAGAAATAACCTATTACGAAAACACGTACCTTTGGTTTCTCAGAATTGGGGGCAATGATTAGCTCCCGATACAGCCGGGAATATAGCATCAGCTTGTGGTATTCGTGGGTGGTTGAGAGAGCGAGATATAGCATCAGCATTTGAGGGAAGGAAAGCTGGCGGGAAGGTGATGAACGCTGGTAGCTCAGTGGAATAGAAGATTCATGCTTGGCAGCAGATTTTACCAGTCGAATAAATATGGGATGTGGGAAAGAGAGGGCAGGAAAGGGATAAGGATGACTTGTATTCAGCAGACCAGGGGTGGCTCATAAAATTTAATTACTTATGAGAACAACCACACGGAGAGCAGGTACAAATCGTGGAATAAAGCCTCATGGCTCGGGAGGAGGGTCTGAGTAGTACAGCCAGCAGAGTGATCACTGAAATTCGACAAAATTTAGTTACAAAGCAGCAACTGAGACAAAGAGAAACAAAAGAGGAGTTTCTACAAAAAGAATTTTAGCTGATATCGGTGAGCTCGGGCATGGATATAGAGCGTAAGAACCTTGTTAGTTTCGAAAAAATTTCATCCATGAACAAATTTGGTGCCATCAAACAAGATTTCCAGGCTAGGTTTTCAAGCTTACCTAAGAAAATATCAATGAGACTCGGAATTACAGAGGAAAACAGAGCTTTATCTGAAAAAAAACAACAGAAACGTGGGAACAACTTTTTGAGCTGACGTATAAACTTAATTCTTTGCTATTTTCTAATTTGCAAGTGAAGCCTTACAGCATGAAGAAGGCTTCAAAAACTAACTAAGCGATCATTTTGTGCCGAAAACATTAACGACAATAAAAGAGAAAACATACCCACATTGAACAGGACAGCAGCAGGAGAATAATGATGACGGCCATGGAATTGATTGACAGCGTGGGGTTGGCAAAGATCCAGGGGGCCGCTGCGCCCTGGGCCGCACGCGTCGAGGCGCGCTGATTAGCAATGGCCCACGACATTTATTGGAGTTGGTTAGCGGCCTACCAGCCTCTCTCGTCTGGTAGCGCTGACCCGCTAACCAACCGAGCGGCGCGTGGGTTGGTAACTTGATGAATCGCTCAAAACGCATTGGGTTGGTAGGTTAGGGGCGCTAACCTGCCGTAAGTTAGAACGTTGATGAATCCGGCCCCAGGTTCCAAGAAGTTACAAGCTTAAAAAGCTCATCTTTTGTGCTTTTTGTACCTTCAAAAAAGCGCGTCAGTCTTCGGCAAATCCGTAAGCGGACCTCATAAATGTGTTCAGCGCCCAAACTACCCCCCTGAGCAGTTTGGGTGAAGGCACATTTTCCATACTTTGTCCAGACTGACGGCGTTTTGGACTTTACGGATTTTCGGTTGGGCGCTTATTTTTACCGAATGAGGGCTCTGGAAGCGTTTTAGAAAAACGTTCAGTTGTGCGCTGATCACGAATCTGTAGTTTATTAGTCGATTTCTCCTAAAGTTTTCGGCTAATTTTGTAATTGACCCTCCGTTCAAACAAAATTGTATCCGGAAAGCAAGGGGAGAAAGCTGGCAAGGAAAAACGCCACTTTCGAGATATCCGCTTTTTCTATGACATATGTGTCTCAAAATCAAATTTCTGAGGGTTATTTAGGTGTAGCTTTAAACACGAATATGGAGTCCGCTTATCAATGTTTTGCAGATTACGGTAGATTACGGTAGGGGTATACAGGTAGTTTGGTCAAAATCTCAGATTTTACTCAAAAATTTGTATACGGGGAGGTGATTCGGGTTGGAGAATACGAATTTCACATCCGTTTTGTCGATTTTCAAAATACTAAGGTGGGGTTTTGACCTCCTGAATGACATGTGTTACATACCTTAACCTTACACTACCGCTCGTAGGATTTGGTCAGAAAGTGAGCGAAGTCGGGTTTTCGCGTCTTTTTCGTCTTTTGTATCAACTCGCTTCAGAGTCAACTTTCAGCGAAACTTCTTCTTCTTTA
Organism: Aplectana chamaeleonis; assembly: GCA_029168955.1. Lineage (NCBI taxonomy): Eukaryota > Metazoa > Nematoda > Chromadorea > Rhabditida > Cosmocercidae > Aplectana > Aplectana chamaeleonis. Next base: position 23,084 of record JAPDOI010000194.1, read on the forward strand.
GAGATCTGCATGATTCTGGCGTTGAGGGCTATCCAATGGTTTGGCCGGTTGTCAGGGTTTCTTTGAGAACAGCGGAGATTTCGCAATCAATCTGCTCTCTATATACCTGCCGTAGACAAAGGAAACGCAGACGGAACTGTAGCGCCCTTACCCGCCACGGTTGCGAAACTTCTATAGTTCTTAACGTAAATCCACCTTAAAGCCGTAACCTCTGGGTAGTTCTTGACCCCAGGATCAAAGAAAGTCACCCGTAGTTTCGCTCAAGGTTGGGTTTGAAGCGAAGTTATGCAAAAAAGAAGCGAAACTCCGACCTCTCTCGCTTTCTGACCAAATCCTACATGCGGTATTGTACAGTAAACCTCAAAATGTTCAAAAATGAACTCCTTGATTGGTGTTCATCTCCTAAATTACCCCTACACATGTTTTGAGCAAAATCCAAGAAAATTTTTTTTAATTCCAAAAAATACCTGATGGGTACCCTTGCCGCCTTTCAACGAGGCCTAAAAATGCTCATAACTATTCATTCTGAACCTGCAGCTCGGGGCGGGGATACTGCGCATTTTTACTTATGAGTCAGAAGAGATACTAACCATAACTAGTCGTTTTGGCAGATCCGACCTACGCTTTGTATACTTCCCTTGTAAGAGAGTCCATATTGAGCGTGGTTGTGATAGCTGGCATTTTGAGCCTGAGCGAATGACGATGATTCTTAGTTTCTACCGGGAGCGTCGAAACGGCTATAAATCATGAAAATTTTTCACTTTCACCACCTCCATAGAATTGATCTATCACTCTTGTTTGTCATAGCTCGTCCTTGATCTGCACGTTTGAGAAATGAAGTCAAATATTTACACACCAATCCTGATATCTGGCTTCGGTTTTCGTACACTCGATTGGTTCTGTTGCAGCCCTATCATGCGCATTGTTTGCCGGGTAAGATATGTGTGAGCTCACAATGAGTGAGCTCTCGATGCAGATTCGTATGCCCCTGACAACCTGAACCAGGACCACCTTGAACGGGGGTTATGATAAGACGGCGCTTTGCGGCGGAAAAAAGTGCCAAAAAACGCCGTTTTCCTCAAAGTCTATTACGTATTGTATTAGTATTAATAACAACACATTCTTATTGAGATTATCTCTCATAGTGAAAGCGGCTAATAGTTCCACGCCTTTGACCATAGAATGTGCAGTATTTCAGTAGGAACGCCTGCAGAAGGCAACGCGGAAAAAACGCCGAAAAGGCGTTGGGAAAGATGAGCGGGATCAATGACTGCTGGGAGAGCACCAAACAAGTGTTGGCTCGTATCCATGGAAAGTGTGCGGGGCCAGGCAGAGACGGAAAACGATGCAAAAGCGCCGGGAGCTCGCTGGGAGTGCAGCTAGAGGCGTCGGCAGAAGAGTGAGTGCATGAGTTCGCATAGAGTGCATTACTGTCTTGGAAGTGCAGACAAAGGCATCGCTTGGAGGGTGCAAAGAGTCGTGCTAAAGGCCTGCTGGACTTCGGTGGCAGTTTTGTGGGCTCATGCACTTCGCCGTAAAATCTACTGTGCTCTAATCGCTCTGAGAAACATTAACGCTGCTGAGTTGAAAGTTGGGGTTCTTGGCTGAATTGGTCCGAGAAGGTGTACTTGGCAGGGGAGCACACCCATAAAATCAGGTTCGTTGTTTGACTGTATACTGGAAAAGCAACGCAGTTGGAATTTGTGATCAATAGGGAATAAATTGGTGGAGCACAATCTGAAGGATGCTCCCAAGACTAATCCAAGAACATTGCATTTCAGTTTCAGTTGCCGACGTCATTATCTTTTTTTCTAAATTCCGGTTGAGTAGATAACTCCTTGTTCCCACACTTTCTCATTGTATCTCTCCCTCGCTCCACACAAAGGAGCAGGCTAAAGTGAAGCTCGGAACCAGAGGACACAAAGACTGAGAAAAATCGCAACAAGGGTTAGGAAGTGATCAAACCATGATCAAATCAAGGGAAAACTCACACGATCAGCTGATGAAGCGAAGAAGTTCTTAGGCCAATGGTATACTTTGGCGACACGCAGTCGCTTCGCTCCGCACCCAGCAACAGCGACCGCCTCCCGCCCTTAGAGCTTCTAAGCATATTTGCCCTATGCTAGCCCTCCGCGACACGTCGCTGCAACGGACAAGCGACAAATGTTCCTACGACGGCCAGTGCCATTGCTCCTATGCTGGTCCCACCACGATTTGTGCTAAGTGTCACAACTGTCGCTAATGATAGCGACAAAGTATACCATTGGACCTAACGTTGATCCCCATCACATATGTATTTGTCGCGTGGTGGCGCGTATCCACGTAACACCCACTGAATTTGAGCTCCGAGTTAGAAGTGCTTGCAGGGTCAAAGTATACGGTGATGCAATATTGCACGGTGCCGTATTAAATGGGTTTTTGCTATAGGTATTGAGGATTCTTACTCTTTTGGCAGTTTGTGGCAACGCTCTCTCTACCCCTCCTCTCACTCTGTCGCTCTTGCGTGGAGAGAAGCTATGCGCCCGAAGGGAATCCCATCTTGCGATGCAGTAGTGAACTTTGGAACAAAGAGCGACTATGGTGTGGCAAAAACCTGTGGCGGACGACGATGTGGTCTGATCATTTCGTTATGGTACAGTGTATTGCGAAAGTTCCCCACATATCAAAGGGTTGAAAGATAGTCACGTAAAAAGAGAAATGCCTCGATATTTTCTTCTGCTGCATTAGCCAGCTTCGAGACTCGCCAAAGTTATTATGAAAGGGTGTTAGGCGACCCCGCGTTTCGGTAGAGCGAGATCGATGGAAAAGATACTCTAAAACGCTTCATATTCAATGCAGAAAGTTTCTCCAGCGATTGTGACGCGTATGTCATGTATTCTTGTCCATGCATTGTATTTATAAAGTTTCACGTTTTTCAGTTGTTCACGATTAGTTTTGTTTTTCTGTGTTTGCTCAGTGTTCTACGTTTGTTTAGAGGTGAGAGGCGAAACGAAAATTGTTGTGTATTGCTCCACATAACACATTGCGAGAACTTTCGGCCTCATAAAGTGCTAAGGTTACAGAAGAGAGGATACGAGTGAGCTAAATTGTAAAATGTGTTTACTGCACGCAGACATAGGCGAAAGGATCTTCTCCTACGTGGGAAAAGCAACTGGATGACTTTCCCTTTCACTACAAACAGAAAAAACCTACATAACTCCGTTGGGAGAATCGTCTTGCAGCTGCAAACTTTGCATTTGAAAACTGGCTTTACAAGTTTATCTACTGGTATATATCTCTTTACAAACGGCTGGGTTTCTCTTGCTGAATCGTTTTCCCTTCTTGGATCGAAACTTCGTTTGCTTTAATCTGTTCTTCAAAACTCCGTTCTATAAAAACTCGCTCCTGTTCTACCTTATATATCAGATCAGATTCGTATCAGATATGTAATTGCCGACTGCGGTAGTTGGTGTCGAATGTCCGAGATCTCAATCAGACTAAAATCGCAACGCATTGGAACCGCTTGTTGATTTATGAAACAAGCTTTGTTTCAAACTGGAATTAATCAGTAAAGATTCATAATTGTATATCCTAGATAGCTTGTTCTATTACAACTGTACTTAGTAATTCGGCCCTCTCTCGCTTAACAACTACGTAATTTTTTTTCAAGGCAGATTGCTTTGATAGTTCATCGTGCGTTCCCCCTCAAAGGCAGGGTTCTCGATAAAATCGGATGTTTGGCTTTCCCCATGGAATGGTAGATCTTGTCATTACAAAAGTGGAACGAAGTAAAAAATTGGAGAAAAAACGCTCATATAGAAGTTATTGCTTGGTATCCTCACGCACCCAAGAATCGAGATTTGTTTTTAAGCCTGTTTTGTCAACTGTTATTTTGCTTCTAAAGTGATTTCTGAGCATTTCTGGAGACTACATACTTTTTTAGCAGCGAAATAAAAGGCGGATTAGCGGACATTAATGAAAATCTCTTTAATTGGGGGGGGGGCTGGCCGACACCGGTAACTAGCAGTTATACTTTGTTTCTCTGAGAGAATCTTTCGCGCTAGTACTGTGATGCTCCCGTGATCCGCGATAGTACCGTGTTCGTCTCCCCTTAGTCCCGCGATCCGCGTTCGTTCCGCGATAATTGCCCAATTGACTCATCCGTTGGCATTTTCGTTCTCGTACCGTGATGGTACCGCGATTGTTGAGAGGCTGACCGAGCTAGTCCGTTGTGCACTTGCGATCCGCGATGGTACCGGGATTTTCTCCCCCCGGTTCCGCGTTCTCATGATGTGCAGATTTGTAAAGCAGCACGGAATACGGCAAGGCAATACCTTGTCGCTTTGTGTTGATCTGATAGGCAACACATTCTTATTGAGAATATCTCTCATAATGAAAACGTATGGTTCCACGCTGACCATAGAATGTGCAGTATTTCAATGGGAACGCACTTTAGAGCAACGGAAAAACGCCGAGCGTTGGGAAAGATGAGGCGGGATCCAGACTGGGAGAGCACCAAGCAAGTGTTGGCTCTTCTGCATGGAAAGTGTGCAGGGCCCGACGGAAAACGTGCAAAGCGCCGGGAGGCTCGCTAGGAGTGCGTAGAGCGTCGGCAAGTGAGTGCGAGTGTTCGCATAGAGTGCATTACTGTCTTGGAAGTGCAGACAAGGCATCACTTGGAGGGTGCAAAGAGTCGTGTAAAGGCTGCTGGACTTCCGGTGGCAGTTTGTGGGTTCATGCACTTCGCCGTCTTTCTACTGTGCTCACAATCGCTCTGAGAAGCATGCTGCTGAGTTGAAAAGTTGGGGTTCTTGGCTGAATTGGTCGGAGAAGGTGTACTTGGCGGGGAGACACCCCATAAATCGAATTCGTTGTTTGACTGTATACTGGAAGCACGCAGTTGGGTGTGATCAATAGGGGAATAAGAATTGGTGGAGCACAATCTGAAGGATGCTCCCAAGACTGTCTAAAGAACGTGCATTTCAGTTTCAGTTAGCCCACGTCATTATCTTTTTCTAAATTCCGGTTGGAGTAAGGCTGCTCCTTGTTCCCACACTTTCTCATTGTCTCTCCCTCGCTCCACACAAAGGAGCAGGCTAAGTGGAGCTCCCGGAACCCAGAGGACACAAAGGCAGAGAAAAATCGCAACAGGGGTTAGGAAGTGATCAAACCTTGTCAAATCAAAAAGGAAAACTCACACGATCAGCTGATGAAGCGAGGAAGAGTTCGTAAGGCCAATGTGTATACTTTCGAAACGACACGCGGTCGCTTCGCTCCGCTTACAGTAACAGCGACCGCCTCCCGCCCTTAGAGCTTCTAAGCATATTTGCCCTATGTACCAGCCCTCCGCGACACGTCGCTGCAACGGACAAGCGACAAATGTTCCTACGATGGCCAGTGCCGACTGCTCCGATGCTGGTCCCACCACGATTTGTGCTGATTGTCATGACTGTCGCTTATGACGGCGACAATGTATACCATTGACCTAACGATCCCCATCACATATGTATTTGTCGCGTGGTAGCGCGTATCCACATTAGCACCCACTGAATTTGGCTCCGAGTTAGAGAGGGTAGCTTGGGGTCAAAGTATACGGTGATGCAATATTGCACGGTGCCGTAAATGGGTTTATATAGGTATTGAGGATTCTTACTTCTTTTTGGTTGTGAGCAACTCTCTCCTCCCCTCCCACTCTCACTCTGTCAGCTCTCTTGCGTGGAGAGAAGCTATGCGCAGAAGGAATCCCATCTTGCGATGCAGAGTAGAACTTTGGAACAAGAGCGACTATGGTGTGGCAAAAACCTCTGGCGGACGACGATGTGGTCTATTTCGTTATGGTACAGTGTATTGGAAGAGTTCCACATATCAAAGGTTGAAAGATGGTCACGTGAAAATGCCTCGATATTTTCTGCGCATTGGCCAGCTTCGAGACTCGCCAAAGTTATTGTGAAAGTTGTTAGGCGACCCGCGTTTCGGTGAGCGAGATCGATGGAAAAGATATAAAACGCTATATTCAATGCAGAAAGTTTCTCAACGATTGTGACGCGTAATCATGTTCTTGTCCGTACGTGTATTTATAAAGTTTCACGTTTTTCAGTTGTTCACGATTAGTTTTTGTTTTTCTGTGTTTGCTCAGTGTTCTACATTTAGAAGTGAGAGGCAGTGAAAATTAATTGTGTATTGCTCCACATAACACATGCGAGAACTTTCGGCCTCATAAAGTGCTAAGGTTACAGAAGAGGATACAGTGAGCTAAATTGTAAAATGTTTTATGCACCAGACATAGGCGAAGATCTTCTCCTACGTGGGAAAAGCAACTGGATGACTTTTCCTTTTCACCAAACTGAGAAACCTACGTAACTCCGTTGGGAGAATCGTCTTACAGCTGCAAACTTGCATTTGAAAACGGCTTTACAAGTTTATCTACTGGTATATATCTTCCTCTATCTCTTAAAAGAAGTGGATTATTCGGGTTATTCGAATACTCGAATATTCAAAAATGGAAATATTCGTTTACTCGAATAATCGAATATTCAAAGAAGTGGAATATTCGGTTTATTCGAATATTCGAATATTCAGCGCTGAATACTTTGAATATTCGACAAGATCTAAAACCACATTGCACTGATTTTACATTTCAAACATCTTAGAGTAATGAATCGTAATTTCTGCAATTCTTCAGCATCTCATAAATATATCGTTATAGCAAGTATGTACACTACTGTACAGTATCTGCCGCTGGGGCCGGCTGCGCCATCCATCTTGAGTTTAAGGCAAATAAACCGAAATCCGTTAGCACTATGTGAGATTGAGTACAGAAGTTCACACGCCTGCTTCTCGTTCTAGAATCGTCTTCCCTTGCAAAGTACTGTGCTTATCTGGGTCAAATTCCGGTCCGCAATTGCCTCTCGACACGCTTTACGGCCGCGCGGCACGAGTCGGAAGAGTTTCCAGCGCCGCAGCTGCCGATCTGTTGACTCTAGGTGGGTTTTAGAGACTGGAAACTAAACAAAATTGAAGAAAACTGTATAAAGAAACCATATCGAGTCGGCTTTGGAGCTGGAAACTCGATTGACTCGAGCGCGTGCGGCCGCAAAGCATGTCGAGACGCAAATGCGGACCGGAATTTGACCCAGATCTGGCACAGTACGGCGGCTGCTGCTGGCGTCCGGCTGAGCAGGCCCATAAGCTGGTTTCGGCGACAACACTCAAAGAAATTACAAAGCATTCCAAACATGCAAACAGTGTTACCCTCCTTTTCTGTGCAGTGACACACCAGCCCTTCTTTAATTTTATGAGGTCCTGAAGTGGTAGTTCATTTGTATTCATTTCTGTCATGATAAGGACAACCGCTGTTTGAGATTTAGTAAGCGTCCCCATGACAAACCGACTCCCTGCTACTGCTACTTGTATTGACTAATGAAGCAGTGGTGCGTTTCAAGAAGGTTCCCGTGGCGAAACACGTCCATGGAAACGTAGCCACTGCCGCGTGGAGGCAATTTACAGTTATAACTCGTAGCCAAGGGAAGCAAATTTGTCCATGAGACGGCTATTTTTCCTCCCAAAGCGTCGTGGGAACATTCTTGGAACGCACCCCAGAATGACGTTTGTGTTTCCTGGATGCAGATTCTGATTAACTCTCATTTCCATGATATATAAACCCGATTTAGATAAATTAGTGCGAATAAACAACTAAGCAGTTGAAATGAGTTTCTTAGGGAGAGGGACGTGAGGAAGAGGAGTCACACGCTCTTTCATGAGAAAGCACAAAATGATTTTGGTATCCTGCGCTCACCCACTTCGGTTCCACACACTTTCCACGGCGTTCTGCGCACTCCGACTTGAGTCCCTCACATTTCATACGGCGCTCGGCCCACGTGGGTCCACACACTTTCCAACGGCGTCCCACTCGACTCGCCTTGGGTGCACAGCTTTATGGTGCCCGGCGCACTCCCCGCGGTTCCAACACACTTTCTGGGGCGTCCTGCACACTCCCGCTTGGGTGCCGCACGCTGTTCTGGCGCTTCCGGCGCACTCTCGCTTGGGTTCCGCACGCTTTCAATGGCGTATGGCGCACTCCCGCTAGGGTCTTGCACACTTTCTATGGCGTTTGGCGCACTCCCGCTTGGGTCTTGAACACTTTCTACGGCGTCCGGCGCGCGCGCCCACTTGGGTCCCTCACACTTTCTATGGCGTGTGGTGCACTCCCGCAGGTCAGGCACACTATCTTCGCGACGCGCGTACTGCAGAAGCGGTTGTTCGCTGGTGCGAACCGGATTTTGCTCAGACAGGACAGTAGGTTGCTCCAGAAAACGATTTGGAGCACATACTTGGGCAAATTGATAGCCGCCAGCTGGTTTGATGTTTAAAAACCTTATCGCGTCCGAGGTGAAGAAGTACTAAAGCTTCTGTAGCCATTTTGTTTCAATTCTGAGTACACTTAGCAAACTCGAATTTTTTCACATCCACATTTCGAATGACAAAATTCAACTTCTTGCAAACTCGGACTTCCGGGTATATTCAGGATCTCGATTTTTGGTTTCCCGAGCTTTGTCGATTTTTTCGGAGGAGAATGATGTTCGAAAGGTCGAGTGGAGTCTGCGCAAAACACACTTGTTGAACGATTAGCAGCACAAAGCTGCGTGTGAGGTCAGATTTCTCAAACTCAACTAAAACGTCAATATATACTACGAGGTGCTCCGAAAATGCTGACGGTACCTCACTTCCATCAGCGCTCAGGTTAGACTTCAGACATGTGGAGAATGCGTTGAACTTGGTACGCAAGTCGACCTCATTCCAAGCTCGCTTATTCAATTTCTTCCAAGCAGCAAAAAGATAGTTCACAGTATCTCTTCAAAAATTTATAAGATACTGTGAACTGAATTATCGAAGTTCTGGTACGCTTAGCTAAACGGTTATTGATTAACAGCATTAAGAAAAAATCGGGAAAGCTGATCTCAGCCTGGACAATTCATGACTTGTCCACGGGAAATCGTTTCTTTGAAAAATTCATCGAAAAGAACCGGAGATTTCCGGGTCAAGAGTGAGTAATTGATGCTGTTGACTTCTACCCCGACTGGTCGATACGAGATATGGCAAAATCGATCACCCATCCTCGTCATCAAGAATTCTGTAACGAAAAAACGACGTCTTCTACGGGTTTGAATGCTGGATTGAATGGGATAGTACTCGATAGCGTGTTGCCCGAAAATTCGTTTATTCGAATATATTCGAAAAATATTCGAATAATTCGAATATTCGAATATTCAAAGAAGTGGATTATTCGGTTTATTCGAATAATCGAATATTCAAACAAGTGGATTATTCGTTTATTCGAATAATCGAATATTCAAGGAAGTGGATTATTCGAATTATTCGTTTATTCGAATATTCAAGAAAAATTATTCGTTCCAACACTCTACTAAATACCCCCTGGGCGGAGTTTGCGCGAAAAAACATTTTCGGTCTCTGATTCCCAAAAATGACTTTCATCTTATGGGGCTCCGAAAAATGAAAAAAATTAAAGCCCGAATTTCGATCTCGGGGTTCATTTGAAATGCCCCTCGCAAAGCTTAGGTCAGTTTATCGGTTTTCGACAGATCACGGTAGATTACGGTTTATATACGGTAGTTGGGTCAAAGTCTCAGATTTGACTCAAAATTTCTAAGAGGAGGTTGTTCGGGGTTTTGAATACAAACTTGACGTTCATTTGTTGATTTTCCAATTATTAAGGTAGGTTCAGTGGCTAAATGGCATGGCACCTACCGTAACCTACACCCTCAGATATTTTCCAAACGGTCTCTAAATTCGTGTTCAGCGCCCTAGGTTACCCCTACATACAAGTTCTAGGCCCAAGTAGAATTTTTTCTAACCACCATAAAAATTCAGTGATGGGCACCTTTACCCAGCCGCGATGCTTTGAAAAACGCCTATAAGTTTTGATTTCAAGAAGCTGCGAAAAGCATACCCAAATTCTACCTCCGAAATGGTTCCAGAATTTTTTTTATCCGGAATGGCCATGCTGACTGAAAGTAGTTACCATGTTAGATGCGATTCTAAAACAGTGGTTCGGTTCTAGTCAATAATTTTGAGTTGATAATGAAATACCATCGATGCTCGAGCAGCTCGCAGGGAGGACCTTGGCCTGTGTTGCGACTCGTTTTGATAAGAGGTGAACGAGGGGCCGTGTGGTGTTTCGGCCCCAGCCCGCGCACCTGGTAATCGATGCTGATGGCCATTAACTATACATAGGATCGGAGGCGAAAATTTTCGGATAATCGGATTTCGGGCTGATCCGGATTCGGCCTTTTTTCGGTGATTCGGATTTCGGTTCGATTCGGATTTAGTTTTTTTTTTGGTGATTCGGATTTTGGTTCGGTTCGGATTTGGCCCTTTTTTCGGTGATTCGGATCCGAATGCTCGATTCGGATATTGAGCCGGATACAACAGACAAAAAACTACATATTGGAGAAGGATCATTTCACAGTTGTGCAACATACGGTCTAGAATGAGGACTCCTTTTTTTCCCGCGCCCCTACAGACCCATTATTCCTTCACACATACGTTAGAGTTTCACCCGCCTAGAGTTTTAAGCTACCCGAAAGCGAAGATTTTGTAAAAGGATGGTGAACATCACCATGACTGAGCGATACATCGCAGCGAAGACGATGAATATGATTTTCTTACTGGATAAAGGCTAAGAAAGTTGGGTTGAGAATACATACAGTGGTGGAAGTAAATGGGTTAGAAAACGCGAATGAAGTCGCAATAAGTTCGCAAGTAAACTGCAGTTTAACGCGAGCTTTCCATTCGAGTATTTTTGAGCGGGAAGCCAAAAATAGCCAAAATTAAACGTACGCACACACCACCGTATGAGCCACAAAGTACGCTTTGTGTAATGTGAAAAAGTCTGGAGAAAAAACTCATGCAATATTTTTTTTCAGAAAAAAGTAAATTGGAAAGAAATTCTGAGGACTTCAGCACTATTTTCAGCTCGCATTAAAATCGGGCAAAACTGCAACTTGAAACGAGCTGACTGAGAACATGGACATAGCGTATGAATAAAGACAAAGATTGATAGCTTCCGAAAAAGTCCTCTGGAAGACTTTTTCGGGAACTACCCAACATTTTCTTCATTTGTACACTATTTCCAGGTTCTCTGTCGGTTCGCATTGAGTTGCACTTCTGCGAGAACTCAACGCGAGATCGCATGCGGTGACGCGCATTCGCTGCACTTACTTTTGCTGAAGGGTACGCAGGATGTTGTGCGACGTGTGCAGGACCCGAACGGGAGTGTACAGGATGTAGTCAGGACCCCAGTAGCAGCGTGGAGAGTGAGTGTGGGACCTCTGATAGAGTGTTCAGAATGTATGCGAGACCCCACTTTGGGTGTGGAGAGCGTAATGTAATATGTGCTAGCCCACAGTGGGAGTGTGCAGGACGTCATGGATTATGTAGAGGGCCCCAGTAAGAGTATCTCGGACATTATGGGGAGAAAGGTGGGCATCAGGAACTCAGAGAAAATCATTAAAGCTGTACGCCACGTCTTGGGAGAGAAAACAGGGTGTTTCGAGGGAAATGTGTCTCTTCTCCGCCCGCTCTCTCACCCAATTCCCCCCTCTTCGGTTACTTCACATCTAGACCGTCCATTGACTTCTGTTCACCAACCTTCGTAATTTCAACCTAATTTTACGACTTTTCGTCATAACGCGGCTCAATGTGACCCGTTCAGGAGGCCAGGGGCATATTCAGGATCAGCATCGAGAGCTCTTTATTTTGAGCACACATATTTCTTTACCTGCAAGCAAGGCATATAGGTTAAACAGAAAAATCGAGTGAAGGAAAACTCCAGCGACGTCCCGTTCTCAGCTCAAACGGGACCAATCGACCTGGGACTTTGCTCACAACTTTACTTTCTGATCTTCTTTCTTCAAATAAACACAGCGGCAGCCCAATCCGGAAAAGTCGATTTTTCATCTTCTTCATATCTGCCAAGTCCAATCTCGCTTCAAACGGGACCAGGTTGGTAAAGAATGTGTGTGCTCACAATGAAGAGCTCTCGATGCTGGTTCCAAATATGTCCCTTGCTCTCCGAACGGACCTATTTGAGCCATGTTATGACGAAAAGTCGCGATTTCGCGACTTTTTTGAGTAAATTAGTGCGGGTATTGTACATAACTATTTCATACCTATCCACAGCGTCGGCCACACCGGGTGTTTTTTTTCAAACTTCCTTGTTTATGTCTTTCATTCGTATCGACCGGGCTGGCCACGGCAGATCACGTCGTGTTTTTTCACAAGTATGACCAAAGCCTTAGGGGCCAAATAGAGTCGTGCCGCTGAAAGGCGCGGCAGCATGCAATGGAGGAGAATCGATCGTGCGGCGCCGCATGATCGATACTCCTCGATTGCGCGCTGCCGCACCTTTCAGCGGCGGGACTCTATTCGGCCCCTTAGATGAATGAGAATTATGAGCGTATTTCCTTTATAAAAACGTAAACATTTTTTCTGCTGTATTTGATAATAAGAAACATGGTGTCGGTCAGCCATTAGAGCGTTGCGTGCAGTGATAGAATGAGGTCCTTCCACAACCCCACTCAGGTTGTACACATTGGGGTCCTGTACACATACTGGACGCTCTCACTAGGGTAATGCACACATTTCAAGACGTCCTGTACACTCCCAATAGGAGTTTCACAGTCATTTAAAACTGCTGGAGTCTCAATTTTTCGGACTCTCGTGAAGAAAACACTCTGGAACAAACATGAGTCATCGTGACAGATCAATTCTCACTCTTAATAGGATCCTGTGCGCATCCTGCTTCCTGCTTTCCCCACTGGGGTCCTGCACACATTCCATGATGTCCTGCTCTCTCCAAGTAGGGTCCTACACAGTCCCGATTGGGTCCTGCACATTCCCTGACGTCCAGTACACTCCCACTGATGTCCTGCACATCCTGCGCGCTATCACTTTGTTTCTGCATACTGTCTACGGCGTCCTGTACGTTCTTCAATAGAACAGGAAGTTTGATCAGCTCGCATAAGTCTGGCGGTTTACCCTCTATAGAACTTCGTAATTCACATCACTCGAGGCGCGCGCGAGACCCCGGCCTCCGTCTACCCTACGCTCTCTCACTGTCTCTAACCTCCGCTCCCCACCAGCACACATAGGAACCAAGTGAATTTCGCCGTTTTATAGCCTTTATAAAGCTGTTGGTAAATTCGCATATAAAAGGTGGGTCTTTTTCGTGTTGAAAGCTCATTCACTACCACCACCACAGTTTTTTCGCATTTCATGATGTGAAACAATACGAGTTAGCAATCACAAAGGTAGCAAGCAGGTACAGTTAAAGTGAGCAAACACGTACAGTCGGCATGGATCCTAGTGACATTTTGCGTTCCCCATCGAAAGTTGGCGCAAACTCGGTGCACCTATGCTATAGAATATAATACCGGGTTTAGACCAACGTTCATTAGGGAACGCAAAGTATCACTAGGATCCATACCGACTGTAAGCAGAAACTTTTAGAAAACTTTCGAAATGTCGCGCGCGCGTTTGCGTCGCTGTCGGGTCACTGTTGGATACTATGAAGTAGCAGGACTGAACCGAATCGGGACGCATTTCGGATAATCGGAATCCGAATCATGAATCGAATCCGAATTATGAATCGAATCCTGGTGTAATTCGGTGATTCGGATTTCGGTTCAATTCGGATTCGCCGTTTTTTCAGTGATTCGGGTTTCAGTTCGATTCGGATTTGGACATTTTTCGGTGATTCGGATTTCGGTTCGGTTCGGATTTCGCGTTTTTTCGGTGATTCGGATACCGAATCGTCAAAATTTCGAATCATTCGGACGGATATCCAAAATTATCCGAATCGGATCCAATGTATACCATCAACGCATCGATTACCAGATGCCCAGGCTGGGGCCGGAACACCACACGGTCACCCGTTTACCTCTTATCAAAACGAGCCGCAACGCAGGCTTATGTACTTTTGGTAAACTCACTTCTGTTTATAATCAGTTATTTCTGATGAAAAAAAGTATTGGTCATTGATCAGGGAACAAGTCCATGAGGGTTTACGTTGTTCGAACCTTTTTTCCAACGTCATACAGGCCATAAAACGGCCAATGTCTCACCATCGACTGCGTATCACGAGCTGCGCGACCGCACGCGCGTCGGAAGCAGACGGGGTTTGGCCGCCGCGCGACGAGTTTTGGCCGCCGCGCATTGCTGGTTTCGGCCGCCGCCGCGCGTGCCAAACCTCGTCTGCTTCCGACGCACGTGCGGTCGCGCAGCGCGTGGTACGCAGTCGACGGTGAGACATTGGCCGTTTTATGGCCTGTATATCGAAATGATAAAGAGATTTCGACATCATAAGTCCGATAAGCCTAACTTCGATCGGCTCAAAATGAGGGAGCTAGGCTATATGGGGGGGAAGGGTAATTGCGCTCACTTGATAGTCTAGCGAATGTTGAAACCTGGGATTTTTCATAGTTTCTAATAAGGGTGTGAAACGTTTTCCGTTCATATCCCGTTACCTGGCGATATAAGAAAAGAGGTATAAAAAACAATCAACAATGTAAAACTCAAGTTAAGTGAAGTGAACACACAGAAGTGTCATTATTGCCAGCCACTATGCAGGAGTGATTTTGCAGTATTCGAACCATGAACCCTCGCAATTAAAATTCTACATAGTCCGACGCCTAACCGGCTGAGCCATTTTGTAGTGATAGCACACCCCGACTATCGCATTGCAGTGATCGGTAATTTGTATGCAACGAGCATTGCCCGAGGGTTCAATAAACAAGCCATTAGCTCAGAACGCAGCTAGATTTTTGTCTTCAAACTTTTCGAAGTACCTTTTCAGGTGACTTCAAGACCACGGAATTCGTTTTTTTTACATTCGTGCAATAACCTCCCAACCCAGCGTTTTGGTTTCTCTCCTTGTTTTGGTCGCTTTTTATCTACCACTGGAAACTGAGTGAAAAGTTGAATTCTTAAATTGTTTCGTCCTAGCTCCTCTGCAGCCCCCAAAAGACCGTTTTTCATAACTTCATTTTCTGTTTGTGGTAGTGCCTTGTCAAAACTTTTGAAACAGCTTGTTAACACGCTAAAGGCCACTTCGTTCTGTGCAAACACGTTATTCACGTCTTGGTATGGTGCAAGCGAGCTTTCTCAGTGTAGACGACCCAGGGAGCACCGAGCAAGTAGCCTTTCTGGGGGTTTTCGAAGCGTTCCATCAGCTTATCGTACGGTGTTAACCAGCTCACTGACACTTCGTTCCTTGCAAGCCTCCTTATCGTGGATTGGTAGGTGCGAACCAGCTTCGGTCCCGTGCAATCAGCCTTAGGCACGTAAAGCACCGTGCAAGCAGCCTATGGGAGTTGCCGAACCGTTCCAGCAGCTTCTTACGGAGTTGACGAGCTATCTTGCAGCTGCGATTCGGCTCTACAGCATTGCCTGCTCATCGATTCGTCTTTTTTGCTTCGTTCATTAGCAGTCGTGCAGTTTCATTTTCATTTCTCTCTCTCTCTCTGATGTTGATGTTTTTACAATGTTTAATGCCTTTTTTTGGCTTGATATAGCATAAGATATAGCAAGATAGGCGAGCTGAACACAAAACTCAGATGTCAATCTCTAAGCATTCTAAAAACATCAAAATCACATCTTCCAAGGCCTCAGCCTAAAGGCAGTGTTCACGATAATCTTCGATTTTAATATTGATTGCTAAATCGATTGTTTGGTTACCGGGTAGAACTGAAATGACGAAGGAATTGAGAAAATCGTCCCAGAAGCTCACCAAATCGTTCATTCTCACCCCACCTTTTTTATTCTTACTGGAATTGTTCGTTGTGACAATGAATTCTTTTGTGGTCCCGTCTTTCGCAATTATTTTCTTTCCGTTGCTCCGTTCTATCCTTCGAACCCCAACTAATACTGCTTAGCCTGAATAATTCTTCCATTTTTGATTAATCCCTTTTTTCACCGGTGACAACCACCGTGAACATGTTCATCCAGTCGGAGAATTGGTCCATATTATAGAAAAGTGTCACTGAAATACGACGTTTTAATGCGTTTCTCGCCGTTTCTTCGTAATTTTGGGAAGACTTGGACGCCAACGTATAGTTTTGAGTGCAACACTTGGGAACGAAGGTCATCGTGAACACTGCCTTTAAAGGCACAGTCCAAGCTCAGAATCGTTATCCAGTTTTTCTGCTCAGTTTAGAGAGAATTCCGCGCTGATCACATTATTGTTTCTAGATTCGCTCAGAACCCACTAGGAACGGAGCTATGGCCCCTCAAAGAATGCAAATTTGAACGGTGAGAATTTCGTGGACGAGTTGTCTCGGTCCTGTTTTCCTCGTCGCTCGCAGCCATTGCACCGGAGCAGACCACACTGTAGAAACAGACCGATAGCAAATAGAAGAACGTATATTTTGATCAAATCCATAACGCGCCTTGTCCCTATTGAGACCGAAACCCTTGAAGTGGGCGGAGCAAATGCTGATTCGGGGAGGGGGCGGAGGGAATGGGTGCTCGATTCTTTTCGCATATCCAGAAGAGTTGAGACTCAGCGTTTTGCAGGGTTGCCACACACACCGGCTGGACCATAATATCAAATTTTACCGACGAGCTTGGACTGTGCGTTTAACTGGATTTAATGCCGATATGTGCTTACCAGGTCATACCCATTATCGATTGATTGTTACTGTGCCTACACAGTTTATGTGTGAATAGCTGAGTAATGCAGACCGGGGTGTCGGTGGTGTGATGGTAACAATCTCGCTCGGAAACGTGCAATGCAGGCTCGAGTCCTGCCTGATATCTGAGTTCTGCGTTCGACTCAGCTACCTTCTGATATCTTCTTAATTCATTTTCCCTGTCAGTTTTATTCCCTTTATCTATAATGTCAAATGATGCACTTTTTGGTATAGTATGGTGTAATGGTATATGATATATACCAGGTTGTTCATTAATTCTTGTCCGAAAATTTCACCATTTTTAATTTTTTTCAACTTTATTGAAAAAACAATTCTAATCAACAATATCATCACCACAGTTATCCACAACAGTGGCCCATCGATTGGGTAGGTCGCCGATGCCCTTCGCCCAGAACTCCGGGGGCTGCGACTCGAAGAAGTCCGCGATGTCGGATTTGAGGTTGTCGTAGTTGGTGAATTTTCTTCCGGCCAAATGGTGCTTCAGCGGGCGGAATAAGTGGTAGTCGGAGGGGGCGAGGTCCAAGGAATACGGCGGATGGGCAACCGTCTCCCAGCCGAGCGTCGCCAACTTCTGCTGGGTCTCCTTCGCCACGTGGGGGGCGCGCGTTGTTGTGCAGCAGGTGGACCGAGGCCCGTCGGGGACGCTTTTTTCGCATGGCGGCGGCTAGTTTCTCGAGCTGATCGGTGTAGATGGAGGCGGTGACCGTCCTGCCTTGCGGGAGCAACTCGAAGTACAGCATGCCCTTGGTGTCCTACCAGCAGCAGAGCATGATCTTCAGCGGGTGCAGGTCGGCTTTCGGCGTCGTCGGCGGCTCTTCTCCGCGCGGGATCCAGACGGCACGGCGGGCGACGTTGTCGTAGAGGACCCAGCTCTCATCCCCAGTGACCAGGTCCTCGAGGAACTCATTGCGATGCGGACGAAGGAGGAGGGACTGGCAGACGGCCACGCGGCTCTGCTTGTTGGCGTCCGTCAGACTGTGGGGGATCCAACGGGCCAGAACTTTGTGGTAGCCGAGTAAGTTGAGTCGATTGTGGATGGTGGACTTGCTACAGCAAGCGTCGTCGCCAGTTCACGGATGGTGGCTTCCGGCTTCTTCTTGATACAGCGACGGACTTCGTCATCATCCACCGTAGAAGGCCTCCCGCTGTGCTCCCTGTCCTCGAGGCTCGTGTCGCCGCTCTCGAAACGATTGAACCTGCGGCTGGCTGTGCGTTGGGACACTGCATCTTCCTTGCACGCTCTGCAGATGTTGACGACCGCGGTGCCCGTGTCGTTGCCCAGCAGCCACTCGTAGTACACGAACGTACGACTTCGACCTTGGTCCATTTTAGCTTGTACTGGTAGCTAGACGCGGCGACTGCGCCTTATATACCCCTAGCGTAGAACTTTGGAGAACCTTCTAAAAGGTTCTTACACTTCCCTGATATTGTAACACTTCTGAGGAAAATTACAGAGTTTTGAAAATTTTCGGACAAGAATTATTGGACGGCCTGGTAGCATTGGTATTATCGCTCCAGCCGCGAAGCGGAGCCAAAGCGCGCGTGCATCACACTGCGCTACAGGGGTCGGTGCCCTTCGTGAAAGATTCACGAGCCAATCAGGGCTGTGCGCTACTTTTTTTTGAATTTTGTATTTTTTATTTCTTAGTAAATCCTAATCCGTAATTTGTAATCACGCACAGCCGTCGCGCCAATCAAGAAGTCAATAGGCAGCCAATGGATGCAAGATATTCACCCCTATCTTTATAAATTAACACTAATTTTGAAGTCACCATAATTCTCTTGCAGTCAGACGATCTCAAGAGGCGACATCATTATTCTTGTTTTATTTTCCGAATATGGAAGCGGTCTCTTCTCGCTTCAAACACAGTAAGCATCTACAGAGACAAAATTTGTAAATCGCTTGGAATGATTCGACTTAGGGATGCTAGAGAATACCAATTCGTCAGTGGCTGCCATTTTTAACTTTTTTTGAGTTTCTTAGACGTTTTTTTCCTTAGAATCAATCAGGATTTCCTATCTCTGACCTGGAAGGTGTCATCGCGAACATGCTCAAAATGGCTCAGTGAGTCTTAAAATTATGATCCTTATGGATTAAGTTTTCTGGACATCTGTGAATGTTCCAGCAATGATTTCCATCTTCGGGTATGCTAGGACAAGAAACCTAGAAGGACGTTTCAAAGGACGATTACGACCTGAGCACTGACCCAGTCGAACAAGAAATCGTA
This sequence comes from Aplectana chamaeleonis, assembly GCA_029168955.1. Taxonomy (NCBI): domain Eukaryota; kingdom Metazoa; phylum Nematoda; class Chromadorea; order Rhabditida; family Cosmocercidae; genus Aplectana; species Aplectana chamaeleonis. The sequence continues at coordinate 42,018 of JAPDOI010000194.1, forward strand.
GCGGATAGCCAAGGATACAATCCGTAAAGGTAAGCAGAATTGATTTGAATGAAAACATGTAACAATTTTTTGTGTCACGCCTCCAAATCTTGTGTTTAGGGTTTCAATGTATCAGAACGACAACTCGTACTAAGACCAGTTCGCAGCTGTTCTTATCTCAGCGACAGAAAAGGACAAATAACAAGGTGGGGAAACGTTCTCGCAGCTAGAGAACGTTGCACGCAAGGTAGAATGAGCTGGCGACGAAGCTCGACTACCGTCGAGAGTTGCTCAGTTTTACGCTCTCCAAATAAGTGTTTTCTAACGATGTGTACGTTTTCACTATTCTGTGATGCGATAGATCTGCCCTTTAGAGATTTTATGTTAAATCATTGAAATGCGCACTGAAATATGCCTCCTACATAAGTTATCTGTTTGTTGTTGGGTTTATTCGGAGATAAAGACGATGCCCAGTAAGACAGTTGTTATTGCAAGTTTTCTGAGATAAAGATATAGGAAATCGATGTTGTTACATGATTTATGGAGTGGGTTAAAAGGCGAACTTCATTCATCCTCATGTATCTGCGGTTATGATCAAGGTAGAATTTGTCTCATAGACAGTATAAGGTAGCGGTTCCGTGGTATTCCAATTCGAAATGCACTGGTAGTCGAAAAACTAATCATCGTATTTGTTATGCGCTGCTAGCACAATGGATTTCAACTATCCTCTTTTCGATGGACGTACCATGGGGTTTCCCTCGCTACCTTTGCATAAGGTGAGATTCCGCTCGCTTCGCTCATGATTCCGCTTGCATTGGCGCATGGTTCTCATTCTACCCCTTCCGCCTATCGCAAGGTTCCGCTGGCTTGGTACTAACCTCCGCTTGCTTAGCGTTAGCTTCTGCTTGCTTCGCGTTAGCTTTTGCTTGCTTCCCGTTAACTTCCGCTCGCTCAGTGTTAGTTTCTACTTGCTTCGCGTTTGTTTCCGCTCGCTTCAGTGCATGGTTCCACTCGTTCCCCTGCCTAAAGTAAGGTTCTGCTTGCTTGGCGTTAGCTTCTGCTTGCTTCGCGTGTTAGCTTCTGCTTGCTTGGCATTCGGTACGGAGACAATCCGTTACTAGCGGATTGCGTGTTAACAGCTTGTTTCAAAGGTTCTGAGAAGTCAGAAGTGATGAGCTCAAAACGGTAGATTAATACAGTGAGATAGCATTCTTCCTACCATAACCTACCACCGTGGAAGTTAAAACAATCAAAACCTGACCGACCGCACTCAGCGGTCCAAATCGTCTTCTTATGCGGAGTCTCAATGAGGGATACTCGTGGGAGCTCTATCAATCATCGATCCTCCATCGAGTCTATTCGAGGAGGGGGAGTGTGTTCAAGCCACATTCGGTGTAGTGGCGATAAAATCATAACAACAACGCAGCGTAAACGTGCATCAAATATACTGAGTGAGAGGAAGAATGCTGAACCTCAACCACAATCTCTGTCGGATACACAGGAAAATGAGACTATAGGAGAAGGCAAAGGAGGCCATATTCCCTCATTGTCTTACCTTGTTCTTCCGAGTGCCGGTGTTCCCATGGCGTCGCTGTCCAACATCCTTTTCAATGATTGATCAAAAACCCCCCTTGCCAGCTCTTGCTACTTTCTAGTTTTCACTCATTAGAAAGCTGGACTAGGGCCATAAGTCTTTACCTCTGAAGACGTGCTATAGGCTATACCTCTGTTCCAATTTTACCGAATTCCCCTATTTCTAGCCGGGCAAAGTAAAGATGATCGGGATCATCATGTCGAAACCTCCTTATCACTGTTATATTTTACCATGACCGACCGCTCCGCTGCATGCTACGCCCGGACTTATATGAGCCAGATAGGCTCCACCTTACCCAGTCCTTGAATGGCATAGCTGCTCAACACAAACTCCGAAGTGCGTGACCACTTCAAGACTGCCCACTTATCATCAATGCATAAGCTACGTCTCTGTTTTTGCGGTCACCATGTTCGGGGGGGGGGGGGGAGCGGCCAAGGGACAAACGTCAAGCGAACATTTTTTGTTATTCCTTTCGATGAACAGCGAGATGTCTCCTTCATAGAGGACGTCTCTCCGTTCTCCCCATTATAGTAGTATGCATCTGGTAAAGAGGCTTACCCCCACAGGTGCCGCCTTGATGTATTTCGATTGCAATGGCTGCGGGTGAACAGCAGAGGTTGTTCTCTGCGTCATAGACCCACTGTAGGTACGCCAAAATGAGTTCTCTCGTAAGGCGATGTGATACCAACCTCATGATTTGATTTTCTGCCGCTTGTCTTCCGATTAGCCGAATGACAGTGCATCATAATGGGTTAGACAAAATCTGATTCATTAGGTTTCGAAGCTTTATTTGAAGGTAGGGGTCGAATCTTCAAAGAGTATTTCAGCGTAGAAAGGACATACAAGGTTTACCATTGTGGGCATGGACACATTGTTCTCCGCTATCCAATAGTTACTCAGAACTTTTGAAACAATCTGTTAACAAGCAATCGGCTAGTAACGGATTGTTCCGTTTCGAACGCTAAGCAAGCAGAAGCTAACACGCGAAGCAAGCAGAAGCTAACGCCAAGCAAGCAGAACCTGACGTTAGGTAGGGGAACGAGTGGAACCATGCACCTAAGCGAGCGGAAGCAAACTCGAAGCAAGTACAAACTAACACTGAGCGAGCGGAAGTTAACGGGAAGAAAGAAGCTAACGCTGAACAAGCAGAACCTTACGTTAGGCAGGGGAACGGGTGGAACCATGCACCGAAGCGAGCGGAAACAAACGCGAAGCAAGTACAAACAAACACTGAGCAAGCGGAAGTTAACGGGAAGCAAGCAAAAGCTAACACTAAGCGAGTGGAAGCTAACGCAAAGCAAACAGAGGCTAACGCTGAGCGAGTGGAAGCTAACGCGAAGCAAGCAGAGGCTAACGCTAAACAAGCGAAGGTTAATACCAATCAAGCGGAACCTTACGATAGGCGAAAGGGGTAGAACGAGAATCATGCGCCAAAGCAAGCGGAATCATGAGCGAAGCGAGCGGAGTCTCACCTTATGCAGAGGTAGCGAAGGAAACTCCATGGTACGTCCATCGAAAAGACGATAGTGGAAATAACTTGTGCTAGCAGCGCATATAAAGTACGATGGTTAGTTTTTTGACTACCAATGCATTTCGAATTCGAATACCACGGAACCGCTACCTTATACTGTCTATGAGACAAATTCTACCTTGATCATAACCGCAGATACTTGACTTACTTGACTTAATCGGTTGGCTTTCGCCTGACGCGGTCATTCCGCATCTTCACCGAGGTGTGCCGTCCTAGTAGTCAGCCGTGTCCATTTTTCACGGTCTTCAGCCACAATTTGAACACATTCCATCCAGCTGTCACTATTCCATTTCCTGCGAAACGAAACATCGCGCCTGAACTGTCTTTCGATGCCGAGTGACTTTAAATCCTCTTTAACCACATCCGTCCAGAACTTTCGCCTACGCCCAGGTGGCCGTTTCCAGACAGGATTTGGAAGCATTTTTAAAGCGTGTTGTACGAGACGATCCGGCGTTCTTCTTAGTATATGCCCGAGCAGTCGAAGTCGACTTTCCATTGCTGCTTGAGATGGCGTTAGGAGATGCTGGCACCTCCCTCGTGTCAAGCGTTGATGTACTGCGTCGATTTCCTTGTAAAGGTCTTCGTTATGGCATACACGCGGCCAGAAATATCCAAGCAAACGCCTAAAAGCTTCCTCTCCGTGCAATCCAACCTTTCCATCTGCGTTTTCGGTGCTGCCCACGTCTCCGATCCGTACATCATGATAGGGCGAATAGCGGATAGGTAGACGCGCAACTTGACTTCCTTCGCGATGGTGGTAGACCACAAACACTTGGTTAGAGAATTGAATGCAGACGTAGCTTTCGCACATCGTTGTCGAATATCCGCTGCATAACTACCATCGTTCTTCAGCAAACAGCCCAAATAACGAAATCGTCCACCAGTTCGATACGTTGTCCGTCACACAAACTCCAGTTGAAGGCCTCTGAGAGACCCACATCTGCTTGCATTTGTCGGGACGAAGACGAAGTCCATAGGCTGCGGCATGCTTCGAAACGAGGTTCACAATCCTTTGCAGTTTTGCGTTGTTTTTCAGCGAATAACACAATGTCGTCGGCGTACTCCAGGTCGACAAGGGAGCGTCCTGATGGTGTTAGGATCACATCCGCAGGAAACTGTTCTGCAACTCTACGCATGATGTCATCAACGGCGAAGTTGAAAAAGAAAAAGGCCCTGCAACGGCTCCTTGCCTTACTCCTGTTTTCACCTCGAAAGCTGACGTAAATCCGACAGGTGTACGAACTGCTGCTGTTGTTCCTTTGTTCATGTCCTCGATTAACCGAACATACTTTTCCGGGACTCCATCTGCTCGCAGAGCATTGAGCAATCGATCACGATGAGGAGAGTCGAACGCGGCTTCAAAGTCCAAAAAAGCAAGCTGTAATGGCTTCGAAAACCGCTGCCACGATTCAATTACTCTTCTCGACGAACACTTGGTCGATGGTCGATCTTCCAGGTCGAAAACCGGCTTGCTCATCTCTGGTCGTTCCTTCACGATGTTTGATAAGTCGCTCGAGAATGATACGTTCTAAAACCTTGTACATGACACGAAGTAGAGATTCCTCTGTAGTTCTTAGGATCCGTGACGGATAGCTTCTTGTGAAGAGGTACGATGATCGCATGTCTCCACGAATCGGGTATCCTTTCGCTCATCCATATGGCACGGATGGTGTTGGTCATTTCACGAATCCCAGACGGAGGAAGAGCTTTCAGCATTTCAGCAGTGATGTTGTCATCTCCACCTGCCTTTCCATTCTTCATTTTCCGGACACAATCCAAAACTTCAGACTCAGTCGGCGGTTCCTCACTGACATCGTAATGTGCTCTCTGAACATGCGGGAGCTCAGGTACTGATGGCGCTGGACGATTCAGTAGTGAACTGAAGTAATCCTTCCATATTGGCAGCGTCGCATCACCAACTGCAACTCCATTGGTAGTACATGAGGACCGCAGATACATGAGGATGAATGAAGTTCGCCTTTTACCCTCTCTATGAATCATATAACAACATCAATTTCCCATATGTTTATCTCAGAAAACTTGCAATAACAACTGTCTTACTGGGCATCGGCTTTATCTCCGAATAAACACAACAACAAACAGATGACTTATGTAGGAGGCATATTCCAGTGCGTATTTCAATGATTTAACATAAAATCCCTAAAGGCCCGATCTATCGCATCACAGTACCGTCAAAACGTACCCATCGTTGGAAAACTTATTTGGAAAGAGCAAAACAGAGCAACTCTCGACGGTAGTCGAGCTTCGTCGCCAGCTCATTCTCCCTTGCGTGCAACCTTCTCTAGCTGCGAGAACGTTTTCCCACCTTGTTATTCGTCCTTTTCTGTCGCTGAGATAAGAACTGCTGCGAACTGGTCGTAGTACGAGTTGTCGTCCTGATACACTAATCCCTAAACACAAGATTTGGAGGCGTAACACGAAAAAAATTGTTACGTTTTCGTTCACGTCAATTCTGCTTACCTTTATGGATTGTATCCTTGGCTAACCGCTACGATTTCTTGTTCGACTGGGTCAGCGCTCAGGTCGTAATCGTCATTTGAAACGTTCTTCTAGGTTTCTCGTCCTAGCATACCCGACGACGGAAGTCATTGCTGGAACATGCACAGATGTTCAGAAAACTTAATTCATAAGAATCATATTTTGAAGTCTCACTGAGCCATTTTGAGCATGTTCGCGATGATACCTTCCAGGTCAGAGATAGGAAATCCTGATTGATTTTCGCGGGAAAAACGCCTTAGGAAAGCAAAAAAGGTTGAAAATGGCAGCCACTGACGCAATGGTATTCTCTAGCATCCCTAAGTCGAATCATTCCAAGCGTATAAAAGATAGGAGGAAATCTCTTGCATTTGTTGGCTGCCTATTGACATCTTGATTGGTGCGAGAGCTGTGCGTGATTACAAATTACGGATTAGGATTTACTAAGAAATCCGAAATACGAAATTCAAAAAAAAAGTTGCGCACAGCCCTGATTGACTCGTGAATCTTTCGCAAACACCGACCTTTGTAGCTTTGTGTGATGCACGCGCACTTCGGCTCCGCTTCGCGGCTGGAGCGATAATACCAATGCCATATATCATATATCATTGCATCATACTATACCAAAAAGTGCATCATTTAACATTATAGATAAAAGGAATAAAACTGACAGAGAGAATGAATTAAGGAGATATCAGAAGGTAGCTCAGTCGAACGCAGAACTCAGATATCAGGCAGGACTCGAGCCTGCATTGCACGTTTCCAAGCGAGAGTGTTACCGTCACGCCACTGACACCCCGGTCTGTATTCCTCAGCTATCATACATAATAAGAAACGGCTAAGAGTTGACCGTTGACCGTTGACAAGAGAATGTGCGGGATCCAGTTAGGAGTGCGCTGAGCGCCGAGTGAAGTGTGTCGGACCCCACAGGGAGGGCGCCAAGCGTCGCGGGAAGTGTACGGGACCCAATTGGAAATGCGCCACGCGCCGTGGAAAGTGTGCGACATCTCAGTGAGTGCTAAGCGGCGAGAAAAGTGTGCGGGACTCAACTGGGAGTGCGCCACGGGCCAGGGGAAGTGTGTGGGTTTAAGTGGGTTTCGAGGAGCGATAATAATTAACATCACTTTTCGCAATGATTGGATTATTCTATGCGTCACAATATACGCCTACAAGTACGCCGCGAAGCGGCGTGGGTGTGCACCTTATCCACACATAAACTGTGTAGGCACAGCAACAATCAATCGATAATGTGTATGATCTGGTAAGCACAAATCGACATTAAAGGCAGTGGTCACGATGAAAAACGTTATCGAAAAAACAACAAAAATCAGCTCTGATTAAAAACAGCTCAAAAACTATGGAGGTAGAGCGGTGAAAAACGAGCTAGAATTCGAGTTATTAAGATCCTAAACCTTCAGTTCGTGCACACGTGCACAGAAAGATCACAGTCTCATGCCAAGCAGTCGAAAATCATCGACACTAAGAGGAAGAAATAAATGCAAATTTACCTAATAAAACAGTTGAACAATGAAAGCAAGCACTTCAACCAATGTTTTGACTAGATGTGTACATAAATCCGAAGGTTCATTGATTGAAATTCAATTTCAAGCCAGCTGATGTTCTTGATACTAGAGATCATCGATGACGATGATGTGGGGTAAGCTCGTCTACCATCAAAAGACAAGGAAGTTCAGGCTTCAAATTTGGCCTAGAACAGCGTTTTTTCGCGATTTTTTCTTATAGGTTCTACTACTCTATACTCAGAAAAGGGTTCAGAGAGGAAAGGAAGACGAGCATAATTGAGCGCGACCAATGCCTTTAAATCCAGTTAAAGGCACAGTCCAAGCTCGTCGGTAAAATTTGGCTTTATGGTCCAGCCGGTGTGTGTAGTAACCGTGCAAAACGCTGAGTCTCAACTCTTCCGAATAAGCGAAAAGTATCGGGACCCATTCCCTCCGCCTCCCCCCCACCGAATCAGCATTCGCTCGGCCCTTTTCAGGGCCTTTGGTCTCAATAGGGACAAGACGCGTTATGGATTTGATCAAAATATACGTTCTTCTATTTGTTATTGGTCTGTTTTTACAGTGTAGTCTGCTCCGGTGCAATGGCTGCGAGCGACGAGGGAAAACAGGACCGAGACAACCCGTCCACAAAATTCTCACCGTTCAAATTTACAATCTTTGAGGGGCCATAGCTCCGTTCGTAGTGGGTTCTGAGCGAATCTAGAAACAATAGTGTGATCAGCGCGGTATTCTCTCTAAACTGAGCAGAAAAACTGGATAACGATTCTGAGCTTGGACTGTGCCTTTAAAGGCAGTGTTCACCATGACCTTCGTTCCCAAGTGTGGCACTCAAAACTATACGTTGGCGTCCAAGTCTTCCCAAAATTACGAAGAAACGGCGAGAAACGCATTAAAACGTCGTATTTCAGTGACACTATTCTATAACAGGGACCAGTTGTCCGACAGGATGAACATGTTCACGGTGGTTGTCACCGGTGAAAAAAGGATCAATCAAAAATGGAAGAATTATTCAGGCTAAGCAGTATTAGTTGGGGTTCGAAGGAAAGAACGGAGCAACGGAAAGAGAATAATTGCGAAAGACGGGACCACAAAAGAATTCATTGTCACAACGAACAGTTCCATTAAGAATAAAAAAGGTGGGGTGAGAATGAACGATTTAGTGCGCTTCTGGGACGTTTTTCTCAACTCCTTCGTCATTTCAGTTCTACCCGGTAACCAAACAATCGATTTAGCAATCAATATTAAAATCGAAGATTATCGTGAACACTGCCTTTAGGCTGAGGCCTTGGAAGATGTGATTTTGATGTTTTTAGAATGTTTAGAGATTGACATCTGAGTTTTGTGTTCAGCTCGCCTATCTTGCTATATCTTATGCTATATCAAACCAAAAAAAGGCATTAAACATTCTAAAAACATCAACATCAGAGAGAGAGAGAGAGAGAGAGAGAGAGAGAAATGAAAATGAAACTGCACGACTGCTAATGAACGAAGCAAAAAAGACGAATCGATGAGCAGGCAATGCTGTAGAGCCGAATCGCAGCTGCAAGATAGCTCGTCAACTCCGTAAGAAGCTGCTGGAACGGTTCGGCAACTCCCATAGGCTGCTTGCACGGTGCTTTACGTGCCTAAGGCTGATTGCACGGAACCGAAGCTGGTTCGCTCCTTACCGATCCACGATAAGGAGGCTCGCACGGAACGAAGTGCCAGTGAGCTGGTTAACACCGTACAATAAGCTGGTGGAACGCTTCGTAAACACCTAGTTAGGCTGCTTGCTCGGTGCTTCCTGGGCCGTCTACACTGAAAAAACTCGCTTGCACCATACCAAGACGTGAATAACGTGTTTGCACCGAACGAAGTGGCTTTTAGCGTGCTAACAACCTGTTTCAAAACTTCTGAGTATGCGATAACTTCAACTTTCAGGCATCACATGGATATTTCTCACCAAACCAGGCTTATTAAGCTCATGCCTACAGCAACAACGAGTCCTCGCAAATTATTCAGCAGAAGAATTGCTCTAATGTTTTTATGCATATTTGCAGTTGCCGTTCTAATTATCGCATGGTTAGTTAAATGGGAGGATAGTCGAGCTTTTCTCTAGTTTTATTACTACGCCATTATATCACACAATAACAGTTTTCTCGGAAATGCACAAAAGCAGAGTTGAAACCGATAAAGTCGATATTTGTATCCAATAAGTACTAGGGCTCCACAATAGTTTACGTTTCGTAGCATCACAGCTGTTCATCTAAACTTCAGAAAGGCATGATGTGGCGTCACTCCGGGATTGATTTGGGCTCCGTTTGGTCCAACCTTGTACGAACGTTCTTATTATGCAGTAACTCAACCTCAGGTGTCGACAGCGTAGTAACTTGATTTTCAGGAAAGATAATTCAGGGGACTATTGATGCGATCTCTAAAAAATTATAATGAAAATCATTAATGCTGTATCTAATTGCACAGGTTGCCACCGCGAAACACAGATGATACGGACGTTCTTGTGGAGGTGGATGACGCTGTTTTCAGCGATGGAATCCCTATCAGGTAATAAAAAATTATCTACCTTTCAGATGTCGCTCAAGTGCGGACCGTAGGTATTGGGCCGTACAAATGCTTATGTGAATCATCAAAGTTTTCGTAAACATCTAGTCGTAAGTACTGGTTCGGGAAAGCTACTGCAGTCTTGTATGAACGGCGCTGTGAGCGGTAAAATAAATTCAACATCGAAAAAGAAACAGCAGGATGACTCAGAACTTTTTGGATTACTTGATTCCCAGAAATCACTTGCAAAATCAACTTTAATTCGAATAATTTAGCTTGAAGCCAGTTAACTTGAACTCACATCGACTTATGCCAGAGAATATCAATTATGAATTGACTTCAGAACAACTGTAGCCCTACTTTGCGCTCTAACACTAGTTAAAACAACCCGATATCTAACATCGGCGTGAATTCTGAAGAGACTTTGCGTTCCCCATTTGAGGTTGGCGCAAATTCGGTGCACCTGTGTTATAGCATATGGCACCGAGTTTGCGCCAACCTTCGACAGTGAACGCGAAGTCTCTTCCGGGTCCATGCCGACGTTACTTTGCCGGTCCATTAGGGATGATATAATGGTAGAAACAGGCGAGCGCCGGTTTCAAAACTTGGAAGATTCTCATTTCCAATCACTTCTACACTCTCACAATGTTCTGATCTTCTATTTCCTCGTATTTTCATATTGCCTTGTTTGGTTTTTTTCTTCTGATTCTTCTATTACATTTTGGAAGTGCTGATCATTTTCTGTGTAACATTTTTTCGAGCTCTCAGCCAAACCTGGTTGCTTTCAAGCCGACATTTGATTAAAAAATCCAAAGTACATATAGACTATGGACATTCCCCACCTTCTAGCTGAAACCCAAAGCTGTCAAAGTTGTATGGGCACCTTGAACATTCTTAACCACTTGGCTAAATTAACTTTTTTCCATCAGCAGCTTCCGTTGTAATCCGATCAATCAATGACAAAATAATTTTTTCGAGTAGAAACTTGTGCATTTTAAATAACAGCAATGTTTAACATTTACGATTTTTTCCTGAAAAAATCGATAATCTTTGTATGATTAACGCTTCCTGAGGTGGAAATCAGTACCAATGTATTCCCCCCCCCACCCTCAAACATTAGTACCGCACTAACCTAGTGTCGGATTAAAAACTTGAAGCCACCTACTATTTGATCTGTTATCGTGAGGCAGAGAAATTCAAACTGAGCAAACTTGATGTTCGCTCAGTTTGAATTTCTGTTTAACCCGTGTTTTATAATGCGCGTCCTTTTGACGTAGTGATAAATAAATAATTAAAGAATCCCGTTCTATCGATAATTCCGCAGACGCTATGTATTTCCTACATAGCCCTCAAAAGGTTTGTGTGTCCTATCATCTTTAGCGGCTTCGATGTACTGATTGAAAAGAAATAGATGCACCCAGCGATCTCAGTTTCAAAAATTTTCAGTCGAACTCAGCATATAACTTTGCAACTGCCAGGTTTCCCTCTAAGAATGAAGAGATAGAAAATTGTGTGTGCTTCAGAACAGTTTATCACCCTTTGTCAAAAGGCCGAAAATTGTAAGTTCCAAAATTGACGAAATTTGGAAACTTTCAGTGAGACGTAAGGTAATCGGTTTTTTTCACTATCCCGTTTTTATTGCCCACTATTCATGGGGAAGTTCCTGAGAACGACAATAGAACTTCCCTCAAAACAACACGGGAGCTTCCCCCGGATCGGGGGAGGCGAAGAGGACCTCTCGACAACAGAGTAATAGGGGGAGTTCCCAAATCAGGAGTTTTCTTGTTCCCCCGACTGCAGGTCTTCCCGCGACCTCCCGACTGCAGATCTTCTCATTGTTCAATGATTGATCAAGAATCAGTTTGTTAGAACTCTCTGCTTTCAACGGTCCCCTGTTCCTGAAAAAAATGCACTAGGTCCAAAGACATTCACCTCTGACGAAAGATTATTGGAAGCTTATTATCTCCTCTGAAATCTTTACACAGTCCTTGAGTGGCAGTTCTGCCTCTCAACTTGCGAAGCGCGAGACCACCTCGCGATTAGCCCGTTTGCATCACCGTATACGGTGCGGCTTTGTTTTCGCTTTCATCGTGTTCGGGTGAGGTCAAGGGAACAACCGTGAGACGGACTTCCCTTGTTCTCCGCCCACAATCAACTGTTTCCAATGTCATTCTTTGGGCATAACTCAAGGGAAGAGGGGGAGACGTTCTACTCCGTCCCCCTCCGATCTCCTCTCCCCTCGACCGAGTAATAACGACCAAATCAGGTCTATTGTACTCGGAAACTTCCCCACAAATATCTGAGCTATGCACACGTCGAAGAACCGGGGGGCGGGGTGGGGTGCCACTTTCAGAAAATCGTGGGGAAGTTCCCGAGAACGACGACGACGGAACTTCGTTAGAAAAGACTAGGAAACTTTCTCGGAATTGAGGGGAGGTGGAGGGTCCCTCAAGCCAGCAGGTCCCTTAATCTTCCGTTCTCCGGCCTTCCCCACGCTGTCGCCACCCATCACTCATTGGTCATGATTGGTCGAAAATCAGTTTGCCAAAACTCACTGATTTTAACAACTTCCTGTTCTCGGACAACTGAAATAAAGCCAAAAATATTCTGTCATGATGACAGGTTACAGAGAAGAATATTATCTTGCCCGAAATCCGTGCAGAGACACAAAATCCTTGAGCGGTAGATCTGCCCCCTCAACTTGCGAAGTGCGAGACCACCCCGAGACTGGCAAATTTGCATCACTGTATGGGCTGCGGCATTGTTTTCGCCTTCATCATGCTCATGCTTGGGAGAAGGCCAACCGTGAAGCGAACTTTCCTTGTTCTTCCCCCGCAATCGACTGTTATAGACGTCATTCGTTGTATATGGTTCAAGAGGAGACGGACCAGACGTCCCCCCGGACGGGGACATCTCGCCCTCTCCCCTCGACCGAGTGAAACGACCAAATCAGATCTATTGTCTACGGGAACTTCACCAGAGATATGTATCTGACACTAGAACTTCTTTTGTTATCTCGCTCTTATGGAGTGGTTGAGAGTGCTCTCAGCCGGTGTTTTACAAGAACTTTCTACCTCACAATTATGTGGAAGTTTAGACTCCGTCCCTTAAGCTGAACCGTGCCTTAATTTTCTGTATCAAGCGAATGATGAACCGATTTGTCTGTATCGGTTCTCCTTTTATATTGCGATATGCGACATCTAACTGCTGAACTGACTTATCATACTCGATTGACGCAGGACCTTGAGCCACACCCTCAAAAATTCAGATGCTGCAGTAAACTTACAAGGGAAGTGTTTTTAGTGGTTCATCTATAGTAATACTGCGCAGTACCCCGTACCAAACCGCCACTTCCGAGAAGCTATAAGCTTTAAAAGTGTTTTTCGTTTTTTTTAACCTTCCAAAACGCTCTGTAAACCGTCCGAAATCTCGTGTTCAGTGCCCAAAACAACTCCTCTAAGCTAGGTTGGGAGAAAAGCACATATTCCGAACATTGCGCAGACTGATAGCGTTTGGGACTTTCGGTTGGGCGGTAACTTATAGCAATTAGGAGTTCTGAAAGCGCTTCAGGAAAATTTCCCAGATTTGACTTTGATTTGCTGCAGGGGGATTTTTGGGGCGCTGATCACGAATCTGAGGTTTCTTTGTCGATTTTTCAAAGTTTTTGGCTTAATTCACTCAAAGCATCCCAGCGGGGGAGATTTTTAGGGCAAAACGCCACTTCCAAGATTTCCGGATTTCTTCAATAGATGTGTCTCAAAAACAGTCTTTGATTTTAATCGTATGTGCATAACACGAATCTGAGGTCCGTATGCCGATCTTCTACAGATTGCGGTAAAGTGTGCCCGAATGAGAATGGCGGCCCACGCGGCCGGCGTGCTTGGCAGGCGACCGTCGCATGTGCCGCCCTCGGACGAGTGTTGGATTTCAACGACGGCCGTCCCCTCTCCCCCCCCCCATCTACAGAGCTGATTGATCGGCGCAGTGCTTGCCGCCAGCCGGTGCCGGCCCCGTTCGTAGTCGATGTCGGTGGGGACTTTTCGCATGCTCTTCCGAGAGCGGCGAACGCGACGGCCGCCTGCCAAGCACGCCGGCCGCGTGGGCAGCCATTCTTATTCGGACGCACCTTAGATTACGGAAGGTAGAGGATAGTTTGATCAAAGTCTCAGATTCTACACGAAATTTGTATGCGGGGGTTATTAGAAGTGGTGAATACGAAATCGATGTCCGTCTGCCGGTTTTTGAACTATTAGGGTAGGTTTTGACCCCTAATTGGCATATTACGTACTAACTTACAGTAAACCTCAGAATTCCGACAAACAGACCCCAGATTCGCACCCCTGATTACCCCAACCCACAAGTTTTTGAGCGAAATCGGCAATTTTTTCAAAAGAGCCCCAAAAAATTTTTGGATGGGTACCCTTACCTTTTCGCGAAACTTCAAAAACGCTAATAAATTTTTGGAACCAGCTGCTCGGGGCGGGGTAATGGAAAGTTTTACTGTATGTGGATGCTCAAGAGATACTGACAATGCAATTCGTTTCCGGAGATCCAACCTGTGCTCTGTATACTTCCCTCGTAAGAATGATGAAAGGATAATGAGTTCATCCCAACAACACAGATATGGTTTGTATCATCACTCTAGAAAGCCGCAAAGCAGCTATTATCTCGCTATTTCGAAAGTGGAGCAGTTGTGTCTCCGTTTCTACTATTGTGTCACTAAAATCCTCTGGGATAGTACGAATGTGGCAGTAAATACACAAAAGCTGAAGAGGAAAAAGGATCCATGAATGGGTACAAAAGCTTGTTAATTCTTATGTCTGATTAACCAGATTGAGCAAAGCTTTGCTTCACAATCAACAAAAGCGAAAAGTGGCGCTAGTGGGGTACTTAAAGGCTGCGTTCACGATGATCATCTCAGTTGACTTTTCACAGCGATCTATAGGCGGTAGGTCGGTCAGGCTCAGTCCATACGTGGCGGGAACGCACTCTCTCGCTGTTCCGCGCTCCTCGATTCTCTTTAGCGCTGATGGGTGCAGAGTGCACAGACAGAGACCGCAAACACCTCCTGCCTCGTTATTGTTCGATCGACGACGGTTGACCTGGTGATCAATTATTCTAGTCGAATCCTTTGCTGCTCATGTAGAGTTCGCGCAATATTTTTAGTCTGATCAATGGACGGGGCTGCGACGGTAGATCACCCCGCGCGAATTGAAACACTATTCTCCAGTGAGGCCGCCAACCCCGCACGGCCAGCCGCTTGGTCCATGCGTCAGACTAAGTCGAAAACGGAAAGCATACAGTGGAGTCCACCAAGAGTGTCAAATCGACCGCTTCTCATTGATAAGTAAAGGCTCGAGGCTAAATGCTTAAAGACAGTGATCGCGATAAAAAACGTTCTCTGAAAAACTACAAAGATCAGCTTAGATAGAAAACAGCTGAAAAACTATGAAGGTATCGAGGTGGAAAACGGGCTAGAATTAAAGTGTCTACGGCCCAAAAATACCAGTTCGTACACACGTGCGCAGCTCCGCCCAAAAAGATCGCAATCTCATGCTGAGCAGTCAAAAATCATCGATATTGAGAGGTAGAAATAAACACGAATTTACCTAATAAAAACAGTTGACCAATGAAAGCAAGCACTTCAGTCAATGTTTTTGACTAGATGAGTCCGAAGGATGATGTTCATCGATTGAAATTCAATTTAAAGCCAGCTGATGTTCTTGATATCAGAGATCATCGCTGCCGGTGATGTGGAGTGGGCTCGTCCACTATCAAAAGACAAGAAAGTTCAGGCTCCAAAATTGGCCCGAAACAGCGGTTTTTTCGCAATTTTTGCTCATTGGTCGTACTACTCTTAACCCAGAGAAGGGTTTAGAGAGGAAAAGAGGACAAGCATAATTCATCGCGACCACTGCCTTTAAGGGACATAGTAATAAGCTTGAGACTAGCTAATTTTTCCCCGGAGTGGGAGTGAGCTAGCGGCAGCGAGCGAAAGCGGGCGTGAGCGCGCGATAGCGAGCGTAAGCAGACGTCAGCGTCTGGCAGATCGTGTGTTTAATGACGACTATCGATTCTGCGTTATCGTACGCTCTCGCAACGTACGGACGCTGCCTCAATACTTCCACGCTCAAAAATCAGCAAAAACAAAGCAGGATTTACTATGGCTTAAAAACGAGGCTTTTGCGTCCTTTTCGAAAGCATGCCTCGCTATATAGGGCACCTGACCTTCCGTTAACCGTAGAGATATTGGAAGTGAAAACTGTCGTGAACACTGCCTTCAATTACAGTATTTCCTCCTACAGAAGTACATAAACTGCTAAGCTTCAGGCCTAATTTTCTGGTGTACTTCTAATAGAGGTGTGCTTTAGAGAGAGGGTGTACTCCTAGTTTCTGGCTTTGTTCTTTTGCAATTCTCAAAGTGGATCTTCTTATAGCAAAGCTGTGAAATTCGCGATTATTTAGCATGAGTAGTCTGCCTTTAACGTCTGATTGAGTGTCACATTAACACTCTTCAATATTATCGCCTTTTCTATGCCGCAACACTGTTTAAAATCTAAATTTCTATTTTTTACCTCATTCTGAGATTCACTTTCAGTAGGGGTGTACCTCAAAAAGAGGGCACACTTCTATTTTTCAGCCATCTCTTCTTGGGGTACTCTTACTAGAGAAATTGCGGTGGGCCAGTCTTTCTTTCCTGCTGGATAGTGCTCCACTGTCCCTCCGCTCTTTTCCCATACACTACAGAATATATATGAGAGACTGTAAAATTTTTATTACTTGCAAACCTCTCGAAAAGTCCTGAATTCGGTCCCCAAAATTTCGATACTTCTACTGTATGAGCTTTCAACTCTCTCCTTTGCCATATTCAGGTCATAAACTTCTGACTAAAAAGAGTCGGAAACTAGGTTAAGACTTCTCGCACTACCTAATAGTGGTTTCTGACCCACTTAGGCAGAAATTCGAGCCCTGAAGAAGTCTCTAAGACTGAAAGCTCGCCCGAAGAGAATTTCAAACTTCCCGAATCTCAACTTTGAAGTCTCTTTACCTTCGAAACCTGATGTAATTTATGCAGCTTCTTGCCTTTTGTATTGATTGGGAACTAGAATTTGCCTTAGAAATGGCTCTATTCTGCAGGAAAGAGAACTAATTGAATGAGGCATCCTCTTAGTGCTCAGTGCTGATCCCATTCATCAAGCACTTTTGAAATTTTCGATCGCTGAAGTTTGCAAACATCTGAACAAGTCACGGAACGTTAAAGACATCAAGTTTTGCGTATATGCGTACCGGTTCATGAAACTATCTCCGCTGAAGCTTTAGTGCACTTTTTGCCATGCTGATGGTATCCCTCCTCTCATACTATGTTCTCCGATTTTTTATTCATTTTTAGTTTTTTTGCAATCCTCGAATGATACTATCTTAGGTTGTGCACTATTCATTCGAGTGACTCTAGATTTATATGAAGACTCTGGAAAATCTCTAGTGACCTGTCGATTTCGATTACCACCAGTAGTGGAGAGATGGGTCTTGGTGAAATATAATTGATGATAAAGAGGTTCCGACGAAAAAGCCACCGCTCCGCGCTGTGACAGTCGCATACAGGAACTCAATTAAAATGAATCAGAATATAGTTGCCGTCTTTATTTCTACCGCATGGGTTGTTGGGATAAGCACATTCTTTCCACTGCTAGGAATCAATGCAGCGATGAAGTGGTGTTCCCTGGGCGGATCGGATGTTGTGGGCAAGTTTATGAACTGTACTTGCCAACTATCTACATTCTTCTATACGGTATCAACAACTAGATAACAGCATACGACTGTAGACTTGTCATAGAGTTTCTCCTACAGTAAGAGCAGTAGTTGTTGTCAAGTTGGTGAGCCTCAAGTTGTTATCCACACAGGAACTGGTTCGTTACGGCGACAAGCAGAAAGTTGTTTCAAAAGTCGAATTCAAGTGAACGAAATTGCTTTGAGAAAATTGCGCGACAGAGAATTAATGTCCACATGCCTTGAGCTCCGACCTTGTTGGCAGAACATGCGATGCCGCAACGGTTGCCGTCCTCCACTTCGTGTCTGATCAATCCATCCCGCAGCATCGGTCGTCACGAAGGTGGTTGGCCGCTATACCCTCACAACTGAACCAGAGAACTCACCCGACCTCGCTAGCTTAGGCCTGCCACGCGGATGAACATATGTATAGGAAATGGTCTTATTAAATCAAAACTTATCGATTCACGAGGATTCGAAGAAGGGCAGATTGTTCAAGTTTCGGATCCATATTCTTTGGAAACCCTCTAAACCGAGATTCAACCTCTTCAAAAAATCCCTCCGCATATCGGTTTCGAGAAAGCCTGCAGTCCAACGCATCACATGATTGTTTCAGAACCTCTATTCTCACGGCAAAAGGTGTAGTATCTTATACCGAGATCGAGCGAAACGTCTTCCGTCCTAATAACTATAAAATCCTCTCTCCTGAATATCCTATTCCAAAACTGGGCTTCATCAAACAGCTGTCATGCGAAAAGGTTTCTCGAAATAAACATTTCTTCCACAACATCATGAAGGAACAGTACAAAGTCCACTCCTAGGTGTTTGCCGATTGGCTCGCCATCGCCAAAACATATAACCCCGACGCTATTCCACCAAAGAAATTAGAAGGACCACTGAAGGACGGTTTCTCAATGAACGGTTACGCTACCTTATTTGATGTAAGTGTTCAATCAGTATTTGGAGTTTTATCATATGTTTTTAGAGCTCTGTCAAACTGAGGACCTGAAATCGCGACGGTTTTGCCATTTTGTATAAATAGGCTGTGTTGATCACGAAGAAAAACGGATTACGAGATGACACGGCGAGATTTCATTTCCAACGCTCATAATGGATTTAAGCCTGAGCGAGAGCGTACAGTGCGTTCTAAAATTATACAGTTATTTTCAAAACTATAAAGGCACTATGTTTTCTTGATAATCTCAAACTCACAATTCGTATAGAGAAGATCCTAGTTCAGTATTCGAGTACTCTCCGTACACGTACTCTGCCATAACCATACCTTTCCTTCTAGTTTCTAGTATAAAGATTTTTGTGAAGCTTTTTTTTTTGATTTTACGCTGTTTCAAAACTGTAAAGGTACTGGGGAAATAGTTGTTATTTTTAATGGTTTCGTCAGAGTCGCTCACCCAATCGTCACTGGAGCATGTGTAATTCCTATTTACTATAGTTTACCGTGAATTGATGCTGTTTACCAATGACCAAGGCCAAGAGAAGGTGTTGCAAGAGCCTAGGCACCCTACTGGAAAAAACCGCTGCGTAATTGAGATGTTCAGCCAATGGCGTTGGCACACTTGTATATCCTCAGGTTACATGTAGGACCAAGCGTACTAGAGGAATGAAAATATTGAAATCCGGGCGAAAACGGTGGATATGGTCAAGTAGCGCTATCAGCTTCGCGCAGGTCCGTGTCAATCTCTAGCCGAATTTTCCCAAGGCGACTATCTGAAGGTGAATCAAACAAATCGGAAACATTGCCAGAGATACTAGAAGAAGGCCTGCACTGTCGGAAGGATATAAAAATGCGGCTCAGGTGCTCACTACCAAGAAGGATCTTGGCAGTTGAAGGCAGTGTCCACGATAAAAACCATGTCTGATTTTTTGGTGGAGATCGGCAGCTGCGGGGCCTAGCGAAACCCTAACGTTGAAAAAACTAAGAAAATGAGCGCGGAACGGTCGCATACGGCTTTAAAGTTGGACACCCGCCAGCTCGTCACACCCCAGATGTACTTTCCACGCCCACCGACGTGAACAAATGAATGCTCGAGATTGTTAGATGAGCGATGGTTTCCGATCAATAGCCCTGTTCTTCCCTTTACTCGCAACTACTCTCTTTACTCAGGTCAGCTGCAAAAGACGGAAGTTACAAGCCTCGGACAACTCCTGCTTTTCTAGCTCAATTTTTGAGGATCCATAACTCCGTTCCTAGAAGGTCTTGTACGATTCCAAAAACATCATTGGAATCAGCATGGGACCGTCTTCAAGATTCAAGGCGGTAAAGCAGAAAAACGATCCTTATCGTGAACACTGCCTTTAAATTGGTGAAGACGTCATCCTTGAACCTGCCCTCACCTCGATCATTACCAGACACCTAATCGCCTCCATGGTGTGTATTTCGACTAAATTAGTGATAATGTAGACGACTCCAGTGACTTTTCCTAGTCCCGGCGCCAGTTTAAAAAGATGTCGTTCTTGTCCCTTCGTCGAATTTTCGGTGCACGCTCGATGACGGTTTGTAGACCCCACTGGCTTTATGGGATGGTCTCAGAAACCCCTTCCATATGAGTCTATATGAGCCTATTTCGTTTTGCTTGAATCCAAGATTGTAATATTCAATTTCTTGGCTAGCTGGCACATATTCTGAACATTAATTCCATTAAAGCTATCTGAGGTGTGTTATTCAGAGAGATTCATCCAGGTTAGAGGCACTACAGAAGCGTTGATGAGCTCTAAGGTGCAATTCTTGACTTATGAAAGGGAAGCAGGCCAACGCTGAACTTATTCGCAGTTGTACAATCGTTTAGGAAAGTGCCTTTGTAGTTTTGAAACAGCGAAAAAAAAAGAATTTTTTTTTCAAAAATTGCTAAAAATATATCTTGCGGGGGAATTTGTTGTGGACTAGTGTATCCGGAAGGAAACAAGTCGCCAAATGTGCAAAAGGGTGCCAGCAACTATCTATCGGTCTAGTTATCCCGAGAAATTAGGGTGCCTTTATAGTTATGAAACGGACTGTAGGAATGACAGGTGAAACGTTTGAAGGTTTTATTGATGTTTCAATGATTCTTGGCGAAGATTAGTGGGAGATTAACATCAAATTGTACGTAGCTGTCATGAATACGTCTCCTTTATAGATTTCACGTGCTTTACTCCTATTCTAAGCTCATCTTTAGATTCCTAGAAGTTGTTGTAGCCATATTCGAACATTTTCAGATTTTTTTCCATTAATCGCTCACCACAAATAAAATCAGATTTGCTTTGGAAGCCATCTAAGAAAGATGGGTGGAAAGCGGTATCGTTTTTCAGGATAGGCATGAATTTTACGTGATCCGCGTGTACTATTTTCTAAATGCTGTATAATGGTTCATCTAAGTGCGGCTTTCATCTAAACTTCGCTTTCCACTTTCACTTCTTTCTATGTTGACTGGGAAGTGTGAAACAGACTAAGGAAAAAAATTCTACTTTCATCATTGGCTCGTTTGCATTGGAAAGTGCTCGAACATAGCCACAAAAATTGTTGACTGCTAGAAAAAATCCCTTCCCACGATATTCATAGTGTGCAGAACTCGAGCTCTTCCGGTTGGTCTAGAAGTGTATAGGTCGATCCAGGCCGAGAACGAGGCAAAAAGGAAGGTTCTCCTTCTGGCGACTGCAACTACAAATAGGAGTCTTCGTAGCAGATGACAAAAAATTGCGTGGAATCCCACTAGTCCACGAATTCCAGTTGCAATTAAATAGACTTATACCGTGAGCCGTCTGAGCAGCCGGCTCCATCTATCCGTAGAAAGTTGCTTTTTGTCAGCTGTGGTAGTGTCGGCTATCTTCGGAGAACTGCACACATATTTTCGGACTGGTCCAACCCTCTTGATTCACCGCATGTAATTGCATCAGCAAGATATAGATGATGCGACTATCGCGAGGCATTTGAATTAAGAGTTGTGAACACACACCTTTACTTATCCAGTATTTGAGCTGCAGAACCCTTCCGAAGAAGATAGTGTCCTATCCCAATCTCGGGAGTGCGTGCATATTCTTGAAATATCCTTGTTAGGAGTTTGATGCACTGCGGAGGGCACAGCTTAGCTAGAGTGCTTCAATATCGGATGTGCAAATGCACTTCCCATAACCCGGCACCTTTACGGGCACCCAACGTGATGTTCTAAATCTCCCTGGGTAAAAAAAATCGGATTGGGTGAAATATCCTTTGATCCCTACGGAAAAACTCTGTTTTCAAGGATATGAAATTTCGATAGGCAGTTGTACTGTGCTTCTCTGGGCCAAGTTCTGGTCCGCAATTGCGTCTCAACACGCTTTGCGACTGCACGCGCTCGAGTCAGTCGAGTTTTCAGCGCCAAAGCCGACTCGATGTTGCTCTTTTACACAGTTTTCTCCAATTTTGTATAGTTTCCAGTTTCCAAAACCCACTTAGAGTCAACAGATCGGCGGATGCGGTGCTGGAAACTCTTCCGAATCGAAAGCGCGCGGCCGCAAAGCGAGTCGAGACGCAATTGCGGACCGGAATTTGGCTTAAAAAAGCACAGTACAGGGAATCCCGTGCACATTCGCCTCTTCACATAGCCAGCTCGAATGAAGCGCAATCTTTTGATACGGGTAAGATGAATGGATGACGTCACATTGCGAGCGTGGGGCGGGTGGTCCTGCTGTGAGGCAACTACACACGGACGGGACGATACACGCTACAGGATGTAAATCGGAGAAATTCACTTGGTTCCCACGCGTGCTGGTGCGGAGGTTAGAGAAAGTGAGAGAGCGTAGGGCGAACGGAGGTCGAGGCGTCGCGCGCGCCACACGCGCCTTGAAAGGTGTGAATTTCAACGTTTTATAGAGGGTAGTCGAAATTGTGCCGGAAAATGGGTAATTGCATGCAAAACGAAGACTGAGGATTGGATGGTTCACATCTGTAGCGATATGCTGAACTGAAAATCCATCAGATACGAGTCGGTCTAGAAATGCTGCTATTTGTCTGATTCCCAGAATTCCAGCGCATTCAATAAATAAAATAGAACTTGAATGCATACAAGAAAATACTCCAACTTTTAGAGTGATGCCATTATTTTGCTTCTTCGCTCCATTACCACAGGTTTCCAGCCACTCTACGAGAATGCTAAAGTCAAAACGAAGAAAGTAGTGTGGAAGACTATTACAAAGATGATGACTGCGTCAAGAACCACAGTCGTAGACTACGGAGAAGAAGGCCGTGAGTTTGATCTGTAGAGAAGCACGAGAAGTCATATTTTTGACGAGAAAGAAGCAATATTCAAAAAACATCACCTAAAATACAGGGTTTGCGATAGAAGGGGTTGACGAAATCCCCACGAAGAGCAGATCTGACCTCTATCAAAGCGAAATAAGAAAAAATGTATGGAAAACGCTCAGGGATAAGGTGGGACTGGTTGTTTTCGGCGGCCACATGGGATCTTCCCGCCTCAAAGGACGTTATGATGATCAGTGTGAAGCTCTTACAAGTGTAAAAATCTAGCATTAGATTGCCCTTATAACGGCAAAAGTTCCGTACAGTTTAGTTCCTAATTCCAAAGCAATCCCTATAGCGTTTTCCACTGAAATGAGCTTTATTGCAAATAGTCATAAAGGTGTCATCTTCTAGAACAACCTGAAAGATCACTGCTCAGCAGTAGAGTGAGGGCTTTTTGAAAAGAGACCGAACGAACGAATTTCGAATAAATTCGTTCATTTTTTATTTCGAACGAACGAATTTCGAATAAATTCGTTCATTTTTTGTTCCGAACGAACGAATTTCGAATAAATTCGTTCATTTTTAATTCCGAACGAACGAATTTCGAATAAATTCGTTCATTTTTTATTTCGAACGAACGAATTTCGAATAAATTCGTTCATTTTTTATTTCGAACGAACGAATATTCGAAATTCGAATATTCGAATGACGAATAATTTAAGCATCCATAGCAATATTGCGCAACTACGAAGTGAGCAGCAATAACAAGTTGAATTCTTCTTCTAAAGCTTTATTTCCACCTACAATTGAAATTAATAAGGCACGACTCATCTTTAAACCTGTACGGGCTACAACGCAAAGAATGCTACAAAATCAACTTTTTCGCTCTAATTTAGCCTAAGGAGCTTATTCGAGGAGCCTAACTAACTTTGCTTGCCCCATAGGCCAGCCAGATTGGTGGAGCCGAGCTCCATAGTTATCTCCATAGTATGCTTTCGCTTCCATGGTTTGAATGGGAGGCGCAGAGTTCTGCTGGAGCCAACGACGGGGCTCGGATCCACCGACCTGGCTGGCTTATGGAGCGAGCAAAGATTGGAACCCGATATATCATTCGACGCAGAATTTTACGTAGATTTCAAAAACAACCCTCACTATGTTAAAGAGTTGTAGGCGAAAAACCGGTGTTTCGTAAAATGAATTAGGCTGAAGGATCGAGAAAATATTTTTCCAAAGTGGAAGCACAAGGTGACCCAGAATTCTATCTCCAAGCACAAAAAAGTTATGGACGAAAAACCGGCAGTGACACCCACCCAATCTTGAAAATGACTTGCATGAGTGTTGGGTCACTTTCATTCTTTTTCGGGGCGTTTCACCGGTTGTCACCGGTTTTCCCAATGATGGAGGTTCCCCCTTCACCTGCCCAGAGGTGAAGGTTGGTGGAGTACATGGCTCCACCCAACGAAGCTATGGTTGGTGTTATCATTGCGCGGCGGCATGAAAAAATGGGCGTGGCCAAGTTTGATTGCCATGTGGCTTCCCCTTGTTGGGACCGCCCTAGTAGCCTCATCAGACGGTGTGGGGGAAAAAATGTAACTCTTGCGTTCGGAAAATTGGAACAATGGAGTAGTGAAAAAAAAATGAATTCAGTCTTGAAAGGTATGTCGAATCCTTCATACATTAGAGCTGCTTTTCATATTTTTTGTTAAATCAGCTCGGGTATTCAAATTCGAATAACGTTCGAATATTCACCTCTGCGAATAATAAAATTTGAATAATGTTCGAATATTCACCTTTTGCGAATAGTCGAACTTGAATAATATTCGAATATTCACCTTCCCCGAATAGTCGGTCGAATTCGAATAATATTCGAATATTCACCTTTTTCGAATAGTCGAATTCGAATAATATTCGAATATTCACCTTGTGCGAATAGTCGAATTCGAATAATATTCGAATATTCACCTTTTCCGAATAGTCGAATTCGAATAATATTCGAATATTCACCTTTTGCGAATAGTCGAATTCGAATAATATTCGAATTTTCACCTTTCGCGGATAGTCGAATTCGAATAATGTTCGAATATTTACACTTTTTGAATATTCGAATGTTCGAATAAAAATTCAATCGAAAAATTCGAATATTTATTCGAACTCGAATATTCGGTCCTCACTCTACTCAGCAGGATACTTCTGGTTGACAATTTTGGCCACCAACCCTATCCGAGCAGCCCAATTTTGACAAGTTTTTCAAGCCTTCTGCATTTTCTAGGCCCCTTGTCTTTCAGGAAGCCTTTGTACCTTCATCTTTCAGTGAAATCCTGTTTTTCTCTTTATCGCAAGCCCTGCCTGTGGAGTGGTCTTGATAGCCAGAGAAACGGTAGCCGGACGTGGTAGCATGGAATTAATATATGTTCCTTCCACAAAACAATAAGGGTCCTTGGATGAAGGGGACAAAATGGACGAACTGGAAGGGTCGGAGCAGCAGTCGGAAGTAGGTGAAGGAGTGCCAATCGGACCCAGAATTGATCGTGGATGATACTTTATCGCGCACGGAAGGCCAAAAGGCGTGAACGACGAACGCTTGAAAAGTTGTGAACTTTCGCGACATAGCCTCCACTCAGATTGAAGTTCAGGTGTATTCAATAAATAGTTTTAAACATTCCAGTTGCCGTGTTCCATGCACTAAGAGATTTTCCCGTGACGAATATGACTGGGCTGGTGATTGGTTCTCGAACACCTTGGATCGAAGTACAAGCCTTGAGAAGCGGTGCCAGACAGGTGTGTTAAGGCATTTGTATTCGTCCCCTTCCTCGTAAATCTTGCGTTCCTAAAGACACTGTCATTTATAGCTAATCGTGGCAGTATATCGTGCGCAAAGGCCAAGTGTAGATTTTTGAACATCATGGTCTTTAAAGGCACGGTACACCCACAGACATGAATTTTGATATTCCAGTGTAATTGTGTAGAAGACTCCTCCTGGATAGCACGTGCCAAGTGCGAGATCTCAAATCCTCCAAATAAGCGAGATATAAGCGACCACCACGGGCCCAACTCCCTCCAGCCACCACCACAGGCCCGGTCCCCTTCCTGATCTTCGACCTCGATATAGGCTGGACGGATGGACAAATTTCGACCTAGTCTACGTTCTTGAGTCCATTACCGGCCCTTCTCATAATCCTGGCTTGGACGGTTTCAGAAATACTATTGCGATCAGAGTGTGACCTTCTCCAAAATAAGGATAAAACCTAAAAAATAATTTTCTGGGTGTCCTGTGCCTTTAAAGGCACAGGACACCCGAGAAATTAATTTTCAGATTTCATGCTTATTTTGGAGAGAGTCACACCCTGATCACAGAGGTATCTCTAAAATCGTCCAAGACTTCCTTTGAACAGAGTTATGGCTCTTTAAACATGTCTAGATTTTGATGGTGAAAAATTTGTGGACGAGTTGTCTCAGGCCTGTATTTCTCTTCATTCGTAATCGTTGCATAAGATGAAGCCAGGATAAGGAGATATCCCAGCAATGAACTGAAGAACGACGACTTGTTTGGATTCATCCATTCATCGAGCCGCTATCGAGTCCGAAAATCTGTTAGGGGGTCGGGCCTGTGGTGGTGAGCGAAGGCTTATTTGGAGGAATTGAGATCTCGCATCTGGCAGGTGTTATACAGGAAGGGTCTTCTACACAATTACATGAAAATCTCAAAATTCATATCTGAGGGTGTACTCTGCCTTTAAAGACAGCATACACGCTCGTAAACGTGATTGTGATAACTACGGAAATAGAATGGTATGGCTCAGAACACAACGCCTACGCATTTTGAAGCATCAAAAACGACCCGCAATGACGCCATATAAGTAAGAAGCTGGCCCCTCCCCTGTATCTGCCCGCCATCTGTATTTGCGTCCTACTGTAAAACAGAGGTGCTGGGCCATTTCCACAGTCATGGATGTATGTCGTTTACTTATTGTACTTACAGTACCACCCATAAACGTCGCTGGTTGTGAGAATGGCCCAGAGCCCCTGTTCTGGAGGGGGACGCCAATACAGGGGGCTGCCTGATGCAGGGGCGGGGCCAAATCTTTACTTGTGTAGCGGCATAGGGGGCGTTTCTGACGGTTCAAAATGCGTAGGTGTTGTGTTCTGTGCCATATAATACCATTTTCGTAGTTTCCTCAACCACGTTTAGAAGCGTGTATGCTGCCTTTGAAGGCAGCGTTCACGATGATCATCCTCGTTGATTTTCCACAGTGAAATTATAGGCGAGAAGGATTCTAGGCTCCCAGTGTCGAAAGAACGGTAGAAAACGAGTCAGGAGTGGCAAAATAACGGCTGCAAACAAGCGTTTTGGTGCCCCAGACACGTCTGGTGCCCCATATCCGCCCCCTCAGATTTAACAAATGAAGACTCAGGTTACAGGAATGATCAAGTCACGGATGTGCTGATAAGTGAGCTGATCGCTTCATTGCACTGATAGGTTTCATCCTTCTAGCGGTCAATTCCTCCACGCTCAAAAATCAACGTAAACAAGAGAGGGCCTATTTTTGCAATAAAAACGCGTCTTTCGTGTTCCTTTTTAGCATGCCTTGCTATATAGGGCACCAGACCTTTCGTAAACCGTGGAGATATCGGAAGTAAAATTCATCGTGAACACTGCCTTTAATGCAAAACTTTGTTTCAGTTTTCTATTACACTGGGTGGCTATTAAATATTGGTACCTGCTTTTTCACCTTTTTGCTTATACATATCTAGTCAAAAGAATTTTAGCTTTTGGTTTAGCTTCAAAACATTTTTTCTCTATCATCTGCACGGAGCTCAGAGCTGCCTACAGATCAATTATAATTCTGGTTTCCGTATTCGATTTAGTCTGACGCATGGACCAGGCGATTGGCCGTGCGGTGATGATGGTCTCGCTATCCAACGGGGTTTCGATTGGCGCGAGGCGACCTACCGTCGCAGCCCCGTCCATTCCTCAGACTAAATTTATTACGGGAACTCTACTGAGGTCGTACTCGCCATCGACCCGCCGCGAAGTCAAATGAAAGGTGAGGTGAATATTCAGTGGAAAACGGGCGCTCCACGCTCACCTCTTGTCCCCTTGTCTTCCCTTACAACCGCCGGATTTTTTTGCGCATCGCTTCGATGAAAAAGGACTGCTTTGCAATAGAATTTTTCTATTTTCACAGTGATATTGATTCATTTTAAATAAATTTTGTTCAATGGCCGCGCGTCGTACGCAACACTCGGGCGGCGAAACGGAATTGATTAAACGTTGTATAGAAAGAAAACTCGCTATCTCACAGTACTTGAATTCCAAAACGGATACCTATTTTACCATAAACTGTCATAAGATTGGTGCAGTTGGCCAATGAATGAAAGTAGTTCATCGCCGATAGCAGTGTGTGCTTGGATACGTGACACAGTTTGCATCCCCATTTTACATAGTGTAAGAATAGTCGATCTGTTCCTCTGCCAGAAGCTGTAACATCCCTTCCGCTTCCCTTCGACCTCCCACGATGGGTTGTAGGCGAATGCGACCCCAGATGGGTTGAGGAGGAGTTCTGGCCACTCGTCAGACGCCGCTGATTTTCTTCTATCAAATAATGAGGATTAGTATTCAGGGCCTTAGAGGGCGGTCCTGATGTTATTTAACAAAATCTTCAAAAACCTACACTGCTGTAAACAGCTGACTGGGTATTGCTCACTATTTCATGTAATAATCCTGTTAATTGACTTTTAACTCTGAAAATTGCATCCTGGTGATCGACACGCTCAGCGACCGAGTGAGCGCACAGCGCTTCTCGTACGGACTTTACACAGGATCCCTTGTATGACCGTTAGGCAATATTCGATACCGGATCATGGCTCTTAGACCATCACAACATTCCTTCAGCGGAACTTTCCTGGATTCTCGACAGGATTGGGAGTCACTGTGCTCTCAGATTCTGTAATCGCCCCCCCCCTATTCACCGTTAGCCTTGAGAACACAGGCTCAAGAGCCAGAAAATTGCAACTTGGAACGATGTCGAGGGATATTTGAAGCGACCCGAAGTTGTTGAACGACGACGACTAGCAGTTACCGTTATTTTCCTGATCCCACATCTTGAGACAAACATAAAGGCAAATGCGAACAGTAAAAGCAGTTAATGTGGATACCACCATTTGACGTGTGTTCATTTTATTGGGGCTGAAATGCTGCTAGATAATGTACTAGGGGGGGGGGCGGTTAGTAATGTCGTTTCCTCAGGTTAAATGCAAACACATGTGGTCACAAAAGAGAAACGCTCAAAAATGATATCAATTTTATGGATTAAACTGAAAATCTGAAGCTGTTAGTATTCAGAAATAACGGAAAAGACGAAAACAAATCGTAGGAAATTAAGATATAACGGTACGTTCTATATTGGCCCAGAAATGGACGAGTTGTACGGCACTGGCTGAAATAGCGGAGCTAGCTACAAATTTGTTGGAATAACGACGCTAGTGTACTCGTACGGCCCTTTCTGGAACGCTTACGCCGTCAGAAGCCTAAAAAGTAATCCAAAGTGGCCGCAATCGAGCATTGAATACCGGTATGGAGGGGCGGAGCCCGTATCGATGGGCGGAGCAAGGATGATTTCGTGACTGACTACGGCTCAAATACGGTCACTTGGACTCGTTTTTAACGCTTTCAACTTCGTGAGGGCTCTTCTAGGGCCTGCACGACCCCACTAAAGTAGTTATCTCGACAACTTTTTCGAGCGTGTCTGCTGCCTTTAACTGCTCGGTAAATCTTCACCGAAGCAAACATCTTTTCACCCACATACAGGGATGGAACAGGAACACCGTCAAAGAATATATAGCAGTCGTAGACCTGCCAGGATAATGTCCTAGTTAAGTCTTACACGATTTTTGAACGTTTTTTTGCCATAACTGCAGTTCAAAGGCAGCGCACACGTTAAAATTTGCTCCCGTATTTTTCACAGATGATGAGAGGTCCGGAGCGCTAAAAAACATCTACGCCGAGAAAAATGGAGGAATGTGATCGGAAATACGTTTTCTAGGCTGAAAAATATCCAGTGTTATTGCAACTGAATCATGAGAGTGGAGAAATTGGCCACTGCGTCAAAATGTGATCTCTCGATCGAAGCAGGCGATCTCCCGCGTTGTCTCCCACTTAGTTGCCCTACCTCTCTCGTTGATCGCTTTCTCCCTCAAGATTGGTTATTCAATGTGATCCCGGTCGGAGGAGGCAATATACAGCTGGGGCGGGCAATTACAGGGGTATTACTCGGTCACCACATATGTAAATTAGTTGTGACTCGTTTTTGAAGCTGTACGGTACGGCTGTTATATAGTCTATGACGGTTTTCCTGTTCCATCCCGTTATGTGGGTGGAAAGACGATTGCTTCGGTGAACATTTACCGAGCAGTTGAGTGAGGGCGGCGCTGGGGCTTCGGTGGTGCAGTGCGATAAGGCGCTCCCCCGAAAAGAGAATATTCCGGTTCTATCTCGCCCGGAGCCAAGCGTTTGGCAATTAACTCAGCACCTTGTGTGAACATACCATAACGTGCACTGCGACGTTAAACAGCAGTTATGGCAAAAACATCCAAAAATCGTGTAAGGCTAAACTAGGGCATCATCCTGACAGGTCTACGACTGTTATATATTCTTTGACGGTATTCCTGTTTCATCCCGTTATGCGAATGAAAAGATAATTGCTTCGATAAAGATTTACCGAGCAGTTGAGTGAGAGCGGCGCTGGAGCTTTGGTGGTGCAGTGCGATAAGGCGCTTCCCCGGAAAGTGAATTTGCTGGTTCAATCTCGTCCGGATATAAGCGTTTTGCGATCAACTCGGCACCTTGTTTAAGCATACCATAACGTGCACTGCAACGTTAAACTGCAGTCACGGCAAAGAACATCCAAAAATCGTTCAAGACAAACACACATATTGTGAACGAGTCTATTTTTAATCAATGATGTATTCCCCAACATTTCAAAAAGTTTTGCCATCTAGTGATCCTATTCCTGATCAACAAAAATTAATTGGTTTTTCTGCAAAACATGTACATTGGGATGGCATTTTGGATATCATCCATATTTGCAAATTTTCCGTAACCTAGAAAGTTTTGCAGCGCTAGGAATTAAAAAAAAATCCGATGGTGCAACATCGGGCGAATGTTGTGGATGAGGCAGCAATTCCCACCCTGAATCATTAAGGTTCGCCTCGCGCAGTGCGGTCTTGCATTGTCGTGCCGGTGAATGACGCCTTCCCGGTTGAAAATCGCTGGCCACTTCCCAATTAAAAAGTGATTGACTCACTGCGACTGTTTGCTGTAAAGGTCTGCATTAACAACCAGGTTTCAGCAGTTCAAAATGAGCGATGCCTCGAATATTCTTCAATACACTCTCAACTCTAGTCATCGCGGTGGGTGGCCGGTGTTCCATAGATCCGGTTCAACTTTAGCTCTCTACCGTCGTATTTACTTCATATGGTCTAACTTCTGTCACGACTCATACTCCTGCACTCCTGAGCCCCAAATTCTCAAGAAAGTCCACTACTGCACCCGACTGGCTCAGTTTTCAACCAACTTCCTTTGACTGGTCTACGATTTTTGCCAACTGATTTTATCGATTGTTGGTGACCCGCACGAACGTCGAGTTCCTTGTGGCTGAGGGACTATTTCTGAAATACAGCCCCCATCACCAGTGCATTATGTTCTCTTAAGATCAATATTCAAATATATCCACTCCTCTTCCGTCTCTACTTGTTCACAATCATGGTCAGCCTCCACAAAAGCGATAATGGGCTCCAGAGAATCAGTCTCCTTCCACGCTGGATGATCTCGCTTCACTAATCGAACCAATATTCGCAGACGACTCGATCCCTTCTCAGTTGAAACTCGTTCTCTCGTCTACTTGAAGACTTTCATAATAACTTCAAGTTATGGTGAATCATGGTCGTGAGTTGAATGATACGATTCTTAATCTAAAGTGAAATTTCCATTCTCAAGTCTTCAACAGTTCCTGTCTCTAATCATACAATCTCTCTTAGTCAAGTTGAGCCGATCAGCAATGTTCTGCCAATCTCTCGCTCTCACGATTCTATGCGCAATCAGGATCATTTTCCCTATAAAGAAGTAGAGTGTAGAAAATCTATCGTTATTACCGGTGTTCATGAGAGTAGGACTGTCCACAGCTCCGCTCGAGTTGTTTATGACTTTCATGTGGTGCGTGGTATCATGGATTATTTGTCGATTGAATGTTCACCCATTTCGATTTTCCGTCAATGCGCTCCCAGTGCCAATCATTCTCATTTGTTAAAAGTTGTGCTTCCAGCTTTAATTTTTGCCAGGGAGGTCAGTCTACCATAAACAATTCTCCACCCTCTTCCTCTTCGCAAACTTGATCAGATAGTTTTTCCGTTGCTCACACCGCCATTCAAATCGTTGCTGATTCTTCTCCCACAGATCATATTGCTCCTTCGAAAGTTATCGGAATTTTCTCTGATTACACTCGTGGTTCTGCCAAAAGCGTCCTGGGAACAGTCCTACCCAGTGGTTCACAGTTAGCTACGCAGACTGCACGCTTGGAAAACCTCTAAATCATCCTCGTCCTAGAACTGTTCGACTAAAGTGTAATATTGACCAATATTCGACCTCTGGTAAGAAACATTGATTCTTTCACTTTAGTTCTATTGAAAAAAAAAACTATGACCTAGTTTTTGTACTGGAATCTTGGTTGAATTCTGATAACGATATTGATGTCTTAGATGAAGTGATAACTTCACAATACTCTTTTGTTAGGTGTGACTGTCAATTCAAAAAAGTGGCGGTGTTCTCCTGCTTATCAAAAATGCATTTCCTTATATTGAGCTTTTCAAAGAGATGATTACAGATGTAATCGCTTCTCTGAAGCCAGAAGAATGGATATTGGGATCTACTTAGGCCAGATCGGCTGGTTCGTGTCTTCTGGAAACGTTGAATCTGTCTCTGAGGAATACGAGATGTTTCTAGTCGTTTTGCATCACTCCTTTGAAAACCTTTGTTTCAATTAAAAAGATCACCAGCTTTGACAACGAGATTCCAGCTTATCTAAAGAGAATACTTTTTCCTCGCGATAGATTGTGGAATAACCCAGTAGCTGATGGCAGCGAATCATCATGGGCGCTATACAAGTCCTATGATAATAAAGTACAAAGATCACTCATCAAATATAATTCCAGTTTCGAGAGTAAGTTGGTAGAATCCTAGAATCCTTCCAAACATTACAAATACATTGCAAAAGGCTTGAACAGGAAAAAAAAGACATTCCTACTCTAGTCGGTGATGAGGATGGGACCATAGTCGTTTTTGACAAGGAGAAATCTGAAATGCTTGCTACGGAGTTTTGGAGGTATGACAGTGATAGTATTTCTTGAGTATGATGATATTCCTGTTTGTTTTCCGTTATGTTTTCGATCATTTGGTTCAAACAAGACGAAATAAAGAACTAATTGGCTAAGTGGCCCTGCTCACCCTCAATCATGCCTTGCTCAGTACCTTTGCACTTCATTGGAGGAATTCTGGATTTTATAGCCTCGCCTCTTGAATACCTCTTCAACTTGTCCTGCATGGAATCCGAAATCCCCTTGCGTTGGCGCCATTCTTATGTTGTTTCAATTCCAAAAAAAACTACTCTTCAAATCTGTGAAAAATTAACTTCCTGACAGTATCACTTCCGTTTTTGCAAGGACATTCTCGATGATAATGAAAAACAAACTGACTAATCACTTGAGCAAGTATGATGTCATTCCTCGCTCTCAGCATGGGTTCTGCAGAGGAAGGTCTTGTGAGACAGCTTTACTCACTCCTTTCAATGATTGCTCTTCGGAAGCGGAGAATAAGTAAATTGTAGATGTTGTATTCTTTGATTTTGCAAAAGCTTTTGACAGAGTACCAGCATGTAAACTGGTCAAAAAATGGGAAGCTGTTGATATCCATCCTCGAGCAGTCCAGTGGATTATTAGTTTTTTGAATTATCGCACTTATTAGGTTAGGATTGATAATGAGCTATCCTCAATTCACAGGTTTTCTAATAGAGTCCTACGGGGTGGAGTTCCACCCCTACTTTTTTTTATTTACACCTCTGCATTGCCTGATAAAATTTCTCCTTTAGACTTTGCCTGCGCTATGTATGCAGATAACATAAAGATATACAAAATCATTCAGATTCAAGTGACGTGGAAGCCCCTTCATGTAAGGATTTGGTCAGATATGTGGGGACTACCCTTGGCTTCTCAGAAATCCAAAGTGCTCCGTATTGGCAAAGATTCTGCAAATATTGCTTATACGTTAGGTACAGGGGTGTTGGATTAAAGACTTCGGCTTTACGTATAAGAATAAACTTCGTTTTGACAGTTATTACAAACATATATTATCCATCGCATCTCACCGGACTTACCACTTGTCTAAAGCTCTTCGATCTAGGAACGCTTTGGCGCTCGTTAAGGCATACAAAGCCTATGTGAGACCACTCCTTGAGTCTTGCACCGCTGTGTTCTCGCCTCACAAGAAGAAGGATATCGACCACTTGGAGTCAGTGCAGAGCAGTTTTACTCGTGAACTCGCTATTAGAAGCTCAGGGCTAAGTTGCGAGTTTATACCGAATGGAGTCCTTAGGCGACATATATATTCTTTACCTAGTTTTTGAACAGAAGAATAAAGAATGACCTCAATATGGCTTTCAAAATCCTAACAAGCAAGGTGAGGATTCCCTTCACAAACTTTTTCTTTTTCGCTAATTCCAGGGGTAGAAACATTAGGATTAGATTCAAGATTCCGTTATCTAAACTAGAATAAGGTCAGTCATTTTTTAGTAAGAATTCTTACAACGCTTAGCAA
This sequence comes from Aplectana chamaeleonis, assembly GCA_029168955.1. Classification (NCBI taxonomy): domain Eukaryota; kingdom Metazoa; phylum Nematoda; class Chromadorea; order Rhabditida; family Cosmocercidae; genus Aplectana; species Aplectana chamaeleonis. The sequence continues at coordinate 76,521 of JAPDOI010000194.1, forward strand.
AACATTTACGAATGATCGGTTCAGAATGTCGCTTAATATGTTCAAGTTAAAGGCAAGAGCTTGTGGTAACAGAGATTTCTTGGAAATGTGCAATAGGTTATTTTATTTATTTTTGGTTTCTTTCAAGCTTCAATGGGATTCCGGTGACTATGCCATTGAAGCAAAGAAAAAAAAATTAAGTTGGAGGACAGGATGTAAAATTTCTGGAGGCGTAAGCAAATCAGAATGTATAGTTAAATGCACAAACAACATTCAGGACGTGATTTCGGGACCGAAGATGAAAATTCTACGAATCGTTGCACCCGGGGAATCTGAACCCTTGTGTCACGTTTTTGGGTTCGGACCACTACCACTGCGTCGCCAAGTTTGGTGCTGGTAGGTCCGCTATGCATACTCCGCCCGCCAAGCGTTTCGCGTCTATATAATCTTGCCTATAACTTTCCATATGACTCAATGGCTTTCAGTGGATTGAACTCACATTTGTTACTATGACCGAATGTCGAAAGCTAATAATCTTTAGAGATCTAAGCTTGAGCAATGGATAACTCACAGTTGCTACTACTTGTGACAGCCGCATTCTCGCAAGGCACTTCACTTCGTTACAACTCGCACAACGCTAAAGTTGTTCTTATTGTGAGTGTAAAGAGAGGAAGAGAGCGCTAGAGCGCGTGGAGGAGACGAATGAGAAATGTTATGATACTTTTTCTTAGAGAGCAAGCTTCACATTGTAACAAGTTTTTTATTGCAGGTAATTACACTCGAGTATGAAGAGATCGAAGTTCATGGAACCGACAAGATATCAATACATCATCCAATTGAGTTTGCCAAGAGATGGAAAGAGTGAGTCGACATTGAAGTGGAGAAACTATTTCGTGGCACTCTAGTAAACTGCACGATCTCCTTCTACTGAACAGGTCACTCTTGAGAACTGACGCACCATTGCTTGGTTGTCCTGGACTCCGCGCAGTTGAGAGTGTACATTCCCAAAAACTTCGACCCCTTTGAAAGTCAGTGGAGATTGGATCAGCATCCCTCTAGCTTCGGCATCTTTCAATCCTATGCGTTGCTTAGGTTTTGCGAACCTGCGGGCTAGGCCCATGTTCTGGTTGGACGATAGTTCGTAGTCACTCCTTGTCAATATGCAAGTAAAAACTCAGCACATGTCCCAAATCTTGTTCTTCACCAGTCCCTCATAGGTATTCCGTAGTCTTTTCTGAGTAGTTCGTACTCCCACATGGTCGATATGCAAATGAAACACTCAAAGCGAGCACAAAAATTGCCTTTCGGTAGTCTTTGCTGGGCCGCCCATATCCCCTCTTGTGTCTTCTTTAATCCCACCTAATTTCGCCCGGTCGATATGGAAGAAATTCACGCGAAACAAGAATGAAAAGCGTTGTCATTTGGTAGTCCCCCCCCCTAGGTCGTCCGTAGTCCTTCCCAGTCCGACCCCAATCAAAGTTAGATAAACAACACCATTGCGGGACTCCGTCGAGTGCGGACCAAGGGTGGGAACTAACCGTTTACCGATTTACCTGATTTACTTGCATTTTCCGGGAGTCTTTATTTACCGGTTTGCCGAAAATTTGAAACGATGAAGCTTTAGAAACTTTTTCTTGATCGATCGACTTGTTTCTCGCCTCACTCTATGAATAAACTCGAAACATGAAACATGTTGCGACTCACGGCGACCACGTCTGTGAGCAGTTCCACGCTACTGATTTATGTGTTTTCTGATTCTTTGTTTCTTCTGATAAACTAACGTTCTAATGTTTCCAGAAATGGATCCTGAGGCTTTGATTTGTACCAAGTCATATTCCTCATCGCTAATCGGGACCGCTAAAAGTACGGATAAAGTCAAATTCGGTCCAGCTAAAATATTATTCTTTTGTCCATGTTTGGTCTTCTTGAAACCTGGTCGTTTGTTCTGAGCGTTGCTTTGTTACTTCTGTGCCTGACAGGTTTTTAGTGTGGAATTTTTATTGGCCTGACGTTTCGACAGTCCGCAGTTTTCAAATGCTCAAATTCCACCAGCTAGTTTCTCCCTGATTCTTTGGCGCCAAAAGTAGGAAAAAACGAAAGTATTATACTTTTGTGCCTTAGAGAAGCTGGAAGAATGTTTTCCTCACCCGGCCCAAAGGCAGGGCCGCGATGGAAACGTTTCCTAGTTTCTATTTTCTGAAAGTAAGCCTAAACCTGAGCCTTGTTTCTCCCAAGTCAAAATTGATGCAAAATCATATCAATCTTACCAGTTTCTCAAGATTTTTTTCGACACTGCTGTCAAGAAAATCAACCGAAGGGTTTCTTTCCGGTTAACCCTTAAACGTTCTCATAGCAAACTCCGTTTCCAAGCCACCGAAGGATTGCTGGCAATCGAGCATCTCGGGATGTCATATCTCTTAGTATATAGGCATTTCGCTGCTAGGAATCAGTGATTGAACGGTTCACCATGTCCTGCTTGCATGAAGGCTCCTTGAAATTTGTATAGTTGCACGGAAAACTCAAAGAAATTGAGATCCCTGAATTTTCATCGAATTTACCGTTTTAACCGTATTTACCAAAAAGTTTCGCTCGGAAGTTTCAGTAAACAACTTACCGAGAAAATCACAGCACATCTGTACAAGCGCGAGGAGGACCTAAGTGGGACCACGGGCGACCTGGGGCGGAGTTCGTCAAACTATCGTCAAACTACGAAGGGGGTCCATCGCCTTTCTCTCGTCTGCCGCACTCTACTAATCTTGGTAGCTGATCCGTCGGTGATCTCGGTGGATCAGCTACCTAGATGCAGCACATCCCAACGGATCGGCTAGCGAAGCTATTAGAGTGCGGCCAAATGGGTAGGCCATCGATGGCTATTGACTAAACGTCAAGGAAAGAACTATTGAAGTGTCACTGAAATAAATGAGAAGAAAAGGGTTTTTTTCCAGTAGAATTTCTTCCATTTAAGGAAGTAAATGCAGTTGGTGTCCAAACGCTGCGTGACACGCAATTTTTTGAGAACAGTAAACAAATTTTTTCTGGTCTCCTGTCAATTCCACTGGCTCAATCAGCCCGGATCGTAAATGCTCTGCTTTTATTTCGGAGTTGTACTTCTTTAATACTGCACTGCACGCCCTGATACCGCCGTAGTTGGCTACGCGATTAAACATCACCGACAGCGTGCCGTCGCGCCGCGTGCTTGTTTCTGTTAGATAGCCTGCAATAGGATATATATCTTATCTCGGATGCTATCTGCCAAGGTGCGTCCGAATGAGAATGACGGCCCATGCGGCCAGCGTGCTTAGCAGGCGGCCGTCGCGTTCGCCGCTCTCGGACGAGCATGCGAAAAGTCCCCACCGACCACGTACGGGGCCGGCACCGGCTGGCAGCAAGCACTGCGCCGATCAATCAGCGCTGCTGACGAGGGAGAGCGGACGGCCGTAGTTGAAATCCAACACTCGTCCGAAGGCGGCCCATGCGACGGCCGCCTGCCAAGCACGCCGGCCGCGTGGGCCGCCATTCTCATTCGGGCACACTTTACTATTCCTAACATTCATCGACTTGTGTTTATTTATCCTAACGCAGACTATTTAGCCGCTTACTCGCGGCGTGACTGCAAGCAGCCCATGATGTTCGATCGCGTAGCTAACCACGGCGGGATTAGCGTTTACACTTGAACTCAAGCGTAGACATGTCCTGAGTATTGTCTTCCTTGTCCTTATTTTGATGTCGTGCTTTGATAACGCGAGTATACTTAGGTATGTTTAGGAACTTGGACAATTTCGACTTTGCCTTGTCGTTCTCTTCCATTGAACACAGTGGACTCGGAAGGTTTGTGTAAACAAAGAGTTTCACAGGATTTCGAAACCAATAGCAAAGCTAACTAAACTCTGAAGCCTCTCTTGTAGACTATCGAACTCGCACACAGGGCTGGGCACGCGTCCCGGGTAACCTTGTGGGGGGTGCATATTAGACGTTGCAGAGAGGGCAAAGGGGGGTGCCTAAACCGAACACCAAAAAAAGAACGAAGTGCATGTTCTGTCGAATTTCAGGAAAAAAATAATACGCACTATTCTTCTAATTTGTCATATCTTCTTCCCCGCTTTTTGAGTCGAACACTAAAAGAATTCAAATTATTGATAGAGATGCAGGTTGTGTTCGCAATAATTCATAGTTGCTGTCAAAGTTTGCTTTGATGAAGCAATACACCACTCTGTTATCTTGTAGCAAGTAAGGATTGATGTGATGTCATGTTTCTTTGGTGCAACGTTCATTGATTACGCGGGTGGCTACCGATTCGAGGCAAAGATACCAAGACAGCGCCCAGAAAAACTATCATTCAAGTTCAAAAAAAGATTAGCGAACTGATGTATAGCCTAGGTCGCTCATTTTGAGCCAGTCAGCACAGTCAGCATCACAACTAGTCTACAGATTTTAATTCATGAGAATGTGACTCATGAAGAGAGCCAACTGTAAAAATTGAAGACTGCAAGTTACTATGAAAGAAGTGAATGACCGTGTCTTCCTTATTGAGAAGTACCCTGTACATAAAAACCCGAGTTTTACACAACGCGCACTGGAGTGGACGCGCACGCAATATTAATTTAAAAATGTATTTTATTACAGAACGGGGCGGAGAAAATGATTGAAACTGGAGTAAATGGAAGGAGGCAGAAATAGGATTCTTTCAATGTATCCAGTATAGAAATTTAATGTTAACAAACTATGTTGGAGCGGAGTGAATTTTTTGGACGTGATAAGGTTCATTCAAATGAACCTAGTTGAATAAAAACACCCATAAACATGAGAACTAAGAGCATTGAGAGAAAGAGGAGGATCGGGCAAACATTTTAATAGCAATATGTTTGATATTCAATGTGATTTAAGGACCTTAAAACTCGTCCCGGTTTTGACCCGGTTTTGTCCCGGTTTTCGGGGTATAACCGGGACGAGATTTAAGGTCTTTAAATCACATTAAAAACCGGTCGCATTGATGCTAATATAATTGCCAGATTCTCCTCTTTCTCACAATATCCTTTGCTCTCAGTTTAATGCGAGTTTTGATCAACCAGGATCGTTTGAATGAATCCTGTCACGGCTAAATATTTACACCCGCTCTAACTTTGTTTATTTACATTGAATTTCTAAAATGGGTACATCCAGAATAGACTACCTTTACCATCTTCCATTTTCTTCGGTTTCAATCCTTTTCTCCTCCCCGTTCTGTAATAAAATACATTTTTATTAATATTGTGTGCGCGTCCATTCCCGTGTGCGCTGTGTAGCTGCGTACAAACACCGTATCGCACGGCAAGCCGATTTTTAAGGGATTGCGGCATTCTAGGAGGGTAAAACTCGGGTTTTCTACTCCCTACGAATCACATGACTCCTAACATTGTTCCACAACACAAAACAGTTCTGATTTCCACATCAGAACAATCAAACACAGATTAACTAATCCTTCATAGGTTTGTGAAAACATTCGACAGGAAACATTAATTATCGCAACAGTAGTAGTTCTGTTGTTGGTAATTGTTCAATTATTTTGTATTGAAAAATGTTTTATCTTTTGTCATAACTTACCGTCTTACTAACAAATTTTCCTCATGGGGCTGTTTTGAAGTTCAGAAATTACACTACCCTTTTTGTTGCCATTTTCGGAATTTTCTCTATTTAGTGCTTTTTTATATTCTTGTTTATCAAAATCAGGAAGTCAAGATCATAGCTGTCCAACTATTCGGAAAACAGCCGATTTCCATTTCCCATAAGGGGTGCCTAAAAATTACCGAGCTAAGGGGGTGCATATTCAGAATCGTCATGCCGGGACGTGTGCCCAGCCCTGCTCGCACATAACCAGCGCTGGACAGCTTTTTTGTGAAAACATTCCTATTATCAGTTAATTTTTTTACCAAGGACCACCGCTTCGCTGCTGGTGATAATCGAAATCGAGAGCTCATTAGAAGTTTACCAGAGTTGACAATGGAGGCTGCGGACATTTCGAAATGCACTTCTGTTGTAAAATTTCAAGATGCGTGTGTGTTGGGATTTGCACGATGTGCTTCAAAATATTGATGGCTAGTACAAGCTGTTTCGTCGATGTGCGAGAAATTTCAGTGAATATTTCATGTAAATAAGAAGTTAAGAAAATCATCGCGCATGACGGAAGCGCTGTTTGAGATTCCATGTGAGCGGCTGATAATTCAGATACAGCGATCCATTAGATCCCATCGGCGACTTACGTGAGGTACTCAAAACGCTGTGCGTGCTGAAAAAAGGAGGTTGGGTAAACACTGTCTTCATTGCAGCCTTTCAATACTTCAAACAAACCCACGCTTCAGGTTTGTTCTATCTTGCTGTACCTCGCGGCTTGGATGGTATTGTGTACAACCTGCATCGGTACTACGGACGAATGAGACTGGCAATGGTTATGGCAGGTGAAGAACAGATATATTTCCATACTTTTCCACTCATCAGAACAAACCTTTGCAGGATTCGAATGGCTGAGCACGTATCAAGGATCGAGCATCTACGCTTCGCCCCCAGTCAGGGAAGACTTCGAGATTGCTAACGCGAACATACATGACCTCTTCGTTCTGCGTAAACTTTGAACTGTTATTTGCTGGACTAATAAAATAATTAAGAATCGCTAATGTGGGTAGTTATCGATTGACCAGTCAAGGGACAATCGGATCATCAATAGCTGACCGGAACTTGTACACACTTAGATCAATCTATCGTACTCAGACTAACAACAGCGTGATCATGGGCAGTGTCTGCGGCGCAAAGCGCCAATGCTTCTTATCATTATTACCGCTGCCACCGGAACAGCGCCAAAAAAAGGGAAAATCGCGAAAGGGTGAGCGTTATGCAGTGTCGCTGTAGCAAACTGTAAGAAAACCTGACAGTCAGTTTCAAAAACTTGAAACGGGCCTAATGAAAAGTTGGCTTCTGCTTTCTGCAGTCAGCCCGCATAATCGCCGTGTTAACTCGTCCTAATAGTTATCTGCACCCAATTGACACGGTGTTCAGCCCTATTTCGAACACAACTCATTCATCTATCGCTACTTCACTTTGTGAAGAGAGCTGAAAAAGCAATTGATATATCCTCGTTATCTAAATTACATCGAGACGCTGTCCGTTTTGTGAATCGGGAATTCGCGCCGTTCGCAATCAGATAACATCTAGATGTTGGTTAGATGACATTGATGCATGATTTTTAGCTTTATTCGGTTCCACATAATGTTCAACAGGTGAGATTGATTAGTTTTAACAATGTCTGTCAATATGTTTGGATTCCATTTCATAATAACTTAGCACTCCTTATTTTCGATATCTCGCAGAGTTACTGTCTCTCTGAAAAATTTCAGTGGTGCTATGTAGTACATGAAAATAGTGAATGATCCGACCTTCAAAATTTTTAACGGGGATCTATCGTGATGTCAACATCTTGAAAATTTTTTTTGCAGCGCTAGCATGTTTACAACGGAGAAGAGATTCGATCTGATTATACGTCGAATATTTGTGAGAACCGCTCCGAGGCGGATGGCAACCACAGCATTGGTTTCCGTTTCCGTGGCTATTTTTCTCATTCAAGTACGACATGCTTTATTTTCTAATAAGGAATTCCATGAAGCTGGTAGCACAAGTGTCAGAACGATTAAAAAAAGTAGCTTAAAAGTTATTTTTTTCTAGTAGAGAATAAACATGCAGACTGAAAAAAAATTCCATTTCTCGAACTTTCAAATAGTACAAGGCTTGTAGGCAATTTGTAATTCTCCACAGGATTACCCTCTCTTTTGAAACTTTCTCGCATAGGTTCCTAACCAAAACAAGTTTTATTGATCTATGGCTAGATGTAGCCTGATATCACATACTTTTAATAAGGCTGGCGTTATCAGACTGAGAAAATTGGGTCCTGTCGAATTTCAGATTTTAATTTTTTGGGAAGGACCATTCCCGCAGATCTATACCATTTACAAAAGATACGAAGTTGTTGTTTTAGTCGCAAAGATATTTTGAAAATAAATCCAACTCGTTTTTGTCGATTAGTGGCAGCGCAAAGCCAAAAATCCTTTGAGCGAGAGGCAGATTTAACAAAAACTTACCTTTTACACGAGAGGACTATGATATAAGATAGATTGCTTCAATGTTTCTGAAAGAATTTTGTTTTTTATGGCATGGTATATAGTCGCAATATATGACAAAGTAGCTGAGTTGAACAGAAAACTTAGGGGTCAGGCCGGTATCGAATCTGCATTGCATCGCTTTCCGGACGAGAGTGGTTACAATTAAACCACCGTCACCCGCCCTTCATGCCTCAGCTAGTTGATAAAAGAGCTGGGGTGGTAGTAAATGGGGTGTTAAACGCGAATAAACCGCCACCTCCAAGCCGCCAACATACCGCGACATAAATGCAGTTGAGCCGCCAAATTAACGCGAACAAACCGCCACCTTCTGGCCGGCTACGAACCGCGACATAGGTGCCACGGTTTGTTGCCGGTCCAACGAAAGTGCCCTCTGCTTACACATACATTATGCGTAACCTTCGTCCGCATAAGTATTTGCTACACTTGGGCACGAACGACGTTTACGGTGGAAAGACGAGGGATCGGAAGGATTATACAAATAATGCTATTTATTTTATTTATTAGGAAGCGCATTCAAAAGGAACTTTGTAATATTTTGCTTGTTCGAAACACGATCAGAACGCAATATATAAAATTTTTCTTGGAAATCCTAATTCTCGTAATTTTTTATGAGCTCCGTGAGTTTTTTTTTTAATTTTTTCAACTAAAAGTTTTTTCGAAAAGCAAAAAAAATTTCTCCAAAGGAAATTTCGAGCAAACGAAAATTTGAAAATTTCTGGATGAATTGTTTACAAGGTGTTCTTGAAAAGGTAACGCTAGGTGCAAAAAAGACATTCCGAAACTCGTCGAGTAATGCATAAGCTCAAAGAATGTCCTGCATTCAACTCAAAAGGATAGTTAAAAACTTATAAGAATGATGATAAACTAGATAGTCTATTTTCGTTCTTGAAAAAGAATCAAAGTGTTTTTTTTGCAGCGTGCAACTGAAGTCTAGCGTCCGAGATTGGGGTAATAGTGTGGTTTCGGTCAATGATGTAGTTGAATTTGTAAAGTGTTTGCCGTCTTCCTAAAATGAAACTAATCCCCCGCCCGCAGTTAGTGCTGAAAAAATATAGAAACACTGTTACACACTCATATGCGCATCATGCAAGGGAAAGATGTTGTGCACATATTTCGAGGTAAGAATTTGAAACACTTCGATTGGCTCTACCAATGCACCAAAGCAAGTGCGTCGCGGATCCTCAAAAAAAAAAATAAGAGGCCACGATGGCACTGATCTGGCAATGAAAAAGGAGTATTCGAATCTTGCAGAAAAAGGAGAACAAATACAGTTGGTTTTAGAAACAAGTTCGAATTTCTTTCCCACAAAACTCGCCCGATACGCCCCGACTAATGCTGATTAAACATTACTAAAGCATCAAATCACTTGAAAATCAGTCGCTTGGAAAAATTTCGGAGGAAAATAAACAAAAGTGGGAGAATTGTCGGTGCTCGCCAAAAAATTAACAGCTGATTGGGAGGGATTGATTAGTGCCACCAAAGAAGACGGCCAACGTGTTTCCGCAATGATCCCTGCTTTTTTTTTTGATCCCTCATTGCCCGTTCCCCTGGCGGAAGCCGTTAAAAGACTATCCCATAAAACACCTTTCAGTTTTAAAGCTAGGCTGATGTCCTGAATCAAAATGGCTAACAGTGCTATCAAACCTTCTTAGCCCTCTGCATTAATTAAACTCGTACTTGCCCTCAGTATAGATGGTCAAAACTGTTCCTACTGTATCTTGCTAACCGCATCCAAAAACTCCTCGAGAGGAGTTTTTCGTTAAGCGCCAGTTCCTCTCGCATTTCAGCACTATTTCCGTGCTCTCTGCGAGAGTATTTTAAACGCGAACTTACAGCGAGGATGCCACATGTCGGAGTTTTAGAGAAAAAACAGCCCTGAAAACGTTTTGAAATCGCTATTTTTCGTAACAAAGGTTACAATTGTCGCTTTTTCGAGGCGTTTTCATTGGAAGTGTAACAAATTCCTACCACTGAGGGATGTTAGGGTGAAACTAGAGCAAATTCTCTGCCAACTATTAGGAGTACTGCTCAGATTCTGTAGTGGTTAAACTCGCGTTTAACGCGAACTTAGCGCCTGTTAATTCGCGTTTAACACCCCCAATTACTACCACCCCTGTGTACGCACAACAGCAATCACCCGGCAACGGGTATGATCTGTATAGCACAAACCTGAATTGAATCCAGTTAGGCCCCGGTCAGACTTCGTCGAAAAACCTGCTGAGTCCCACTGAGTCCGGTTGCCCACAGCGCCAACCAACTCCACTGCGAAACACGCAATTGATAGTGACGATTATCACCTCAGCTGTGAATCGGAACGTGTTTGGTGGCTGATTTTTCTTGTTTTCAACATGTCTGAATCTGATTTCCGTATCAGCAGTACGTGGAGCAGAGCGCAGACGGCGAGAGTCGGGATGCGGCGGGACTCGGCAGGTCGCAGTCGGCCGAAAAAAATGCACCCAAATCAAGTGAAAAACACGACCGGGTGGGGTGAAGATGATTTCGGTGGGACTCAGTGGGACTCAGTCGGACTCAGTTGGTGCATTGGCCCCGCCCTTGTACGCATGAGAAATATCAGTATCGACCGGGGGGATTGCGGTGGGCATCAGACGGTCGCAGTCGGACTCAGTGGGTTGATTTTTTTCGCACCCGTCTTCCACGAATTCGATGCGTATCGACCCGGTGGGACTCAGTATGACGGGGGCCTTAAGCTGATGCCTCTAAAGATTGAATTTGAGTGTTTTTGAATGACTTATGCCTTTTTGTGCTTGCCAGAGCACACCCGCTGTCGGGTGATTGCATTCGTGCGTCACAGCTCTTGCGCCAACTAGCTCAGGGTTGCAGAGCGGGTGTCAATGATGTAATGGTGGCACTCTCGCCCGAGAAGCCATGCGATGCCAGGCTACGGCGCGAGGTGTGATACAACCCAACATTGGTCCGACCCCCTAAGTCAAGCGATTTGCACAGCCCCCCCCCCGCGAGGGAAAAAGTGATGGCGACGAACGGGGAGGGGTCCTCAATTTGCAATCTTAAAAGCAGACAAAAACTCTCCGACAATTACACCAAGTGTTTGTTCCATGGCTGAACATTGATTAGTGCCCTGAGGACACATAGGTGCGGTTTTGGGCAAGAAAACCACGTATAATAATTGACTATTTGTATGTGAAAGCGCACTCAAAATTTCATGGCCACAGCTTTGAGCCGAACAGCGCTACATAGGGTGGGCGAAGCTTGCTTTCATGCCCTGAGGGCTTATGGGTGCGGTTTCTGGCATGAAAACCACGTATAATAATTGGCTGTCCAGACATTAAAACGCACCCAAAAGTTCATGGACGCAGCTTCAAGCCGAACAGCGCTACACACAGTGGGCGGAGCTTGTTTTCATGCCCAGAGGGTTTATGGGTGCGGTTTCGGGCATGAAAACCACGTATAATAATTGGCTGTCCAGATATGAAAACGCACCCGAAAATTCATGGATGCAGCTTAAAGCCGAGCATCACTGCATGGGATGGGGTCCATGAAAAAACGATAGCTGTGAAATAATTACAAGTATTTAACGAAATTTGAATTGGAAGTTTTTCCTACAACGCGCGGAAAACCTTGTCACGGACCCAACTAGTTGATTTCATTCTTTTAACCGGTTAAAAACGGTCTTTGGAAACCCATTTTTAGGTGTGATTCAGTCGATTGTATCACACCTAAAAATCTGTCTTCAAAGACGATTTATACCCGGTTCAAAGAATGAAATCGATTACTTGGGCCCGTGACTAGGTTTTCCGCACGTTGCAGCAACGCGAAACTCCCTAATTCAAATTTCGTTAAATACTTGTAGATATATCGCAGCTATCGATTTTTTCATGGACCCCACCCTATGTAGCGCTGTTCGGCTTAAAGGCAGTGTCCACGATGAAAACCATGTCTGATTTTTTGGTGGGGATCGGCAGCTGCGGGGCCTAGGGCAACTCTAACGTTGAAAACACTAAGAAAAATGAGCTCGGAACGGTCCCCTACGGCCCCAAAGTTGGACACCCGTCAGCTCGTCACACCCGGATGCACTTTCCACGCCAACCGACGTGAACAAGTGAGTGCTCGAGATTACGAGACGAGCAAAGGTTTCCGATCAGTAGCCCCGTTCTTCCCTTTTTCTCAACTTCTCTCTTTACTCAGGTCAGCTCGCATACATCGGGTGAAAATGACGGAAGTTACAAACCTCGGACAACTTGCCCACCATGCTTCCTTAGCTCAATATTTGAGGGACAATAACCCAGTTCCCAGAAGGTCTTGTACGATTCCAAAAACATCATAAGAATCAGCATAGGACCGTCTTTAAGACTGGCGGAAAAGCAGGAAAACGATTCCTATTGTGAACACTGCCTTTAAAGCTGCGTCCATGAAATTTTGGGTGCGTTTTGACATACGGATAGCCAATTGTTATACGTGGTTTTCTTGCCCGAAACCGCACCAATGTCCCCCCAGGGCATGAAAACAGGCTCCGCCCACCCTATGTATCACTGTTCGGGTTGAAGCTGTGGCCATGAAATTCTGGGTGCACTTCACATACGGATAGCTAATTATTATACGTGGTTTTCTTGCCCGAAACCGCACCTATGTCCCCTCAGGGCATGAAAACAGGCTCCGCCCACCCAACGTAGCGCTGGTTGGCGTAAAGCTGCGTCCATGAAATTTTCGGAGCGTTTTGACATACGGATAGCCAATTGTTATACGTGGTTTTCTTGCCCGAAACCGCACTCATGCCCCCTTAGGGCATGAAAACAGGCTCCGCCCACCCAACGTAGCGCTGGTTGGCGTAAAGCTGCGTCCATGAAAATTTCGGAGCGTTGTGAGATTCGGATAGCCAATTATCATACGTGGTTTTCTTGCCCGAAACCGCACCTATGTCCCCTCAGGGCATGAAAACAGGCTCCGCCCAGCCTATGTACCACTGTTCGGCTTGAAGCTGTGGCTATGAAATTCTGGGTGCATTTCGCATACGGATAGCCAATTACTAAATGTTGGTTCTGCGCTCGCAACCGCACTTATGTGCCCTCACGGCATAAAAATCCTATGCTTCAGGCGACATCGCATCTTGGGCACTAGTCGATTTCGTGGAGTAAGTTGCAAGAGATATAACAGTGAACAATCCCCTTCTTGAACAGCCAACAATCCATTATTCCTCAGAATCGCGCAATTTTTTACCTTTAGCGGGATCGAACATGTGAATCCCGAATCGCCTAAAAATGCATCTTCGGGTACGAAATTGCAGAACATCTGTTTCATTTCGTTGACAGGAGAGTCCGCTTGTAATTACCTCGATAACAGCGAGTACTCAACACTACCGGTGCTGATATATCCACTAAGGCATTGGCGACACACTTTACCTGGCCACATTTTCTTCTCCATGTTAGAGTCATTAATGATGGTCATACTACTGTCGTCTATTGTCTTGCGTGCTTTATCACCAGTGAATTATAAGCTCTTCTTGTGTGTTCCTGCCTTATTTTTACATCTCCATTTCATGTCTTGCCTCATTTGTTTTTTTCGCAGTTGTTTCTCACTATTCAGCCTTTTTTGATCTCCTGTCTCATTTTGCTCTCTCAGTATGATCTCCAGTTCTATTTTGACCTCTTATTGTGATCTCATTTTGTCTTCATTTTATACTAACGGCATGGCTCTCAACTCTCACCCCCAGTCCTGATAGAAGTCCATCTTCGTTCTTGGTTGACAGAAGGTCCGACCCCCCCCATCCCACCGGATGTCGGCGGGTCCACCCCCCCCTCTGTGATACATCACACCTCACGCCAAACCCTGTGCGATGCAGGTTCGAGTCCTGCCTGACCTCTGAGTTTTTTGTTCACTTTGTGATATGTTTTGGCGCGAAGTTCGTGCGCTGTTGCAACAACGTAGTGAAAAACATGATCATTCTGTGGCCACGAGGTCCTGGCACGATTGATATTCGTCGCAACGCTGTGGACTGCGACAGCTGTTGGTTGTCGGCGGCGACTGCGGGCAGAAGTTCCACTCTGATATGGACATAAACTATGGAGTGAGCTCTACAGGCCTAGCTGGCCTATAAAGTTAATCAAGGTTGGGAACCTACTCGGATACTGGGTAGGTCCGATTTGAGCCACGATATGATTAAATACCTATTCGAGTTAAGAGGAATTTTCGCACGTGCTGCTCCGAGGAGCACGTGGCCTGTTTGATGGAACTACGTGCCGCAAAGAGGCAAAACTCTTGCCGCACCCCTGCTTCCAACGCGGCAGCACGTCGTCCTATTAAAGTAGAAGCACGAGACGCAGCCAGGCAAAACTTTTGCTGCGCCGCACCCCTTTTCCCAAGCGGCAGCACGTCGTTCTATAATAGAAGTACGTCGCGAGGCGGGGGCGGAGTCCCACCCCTTCAAAGGGACCGGGCCAAAGTCATGGACCACTGCAAGGGTCACCCCCCACAGCAGTCCGCATCACCCTTGCCACGGTCGACAGCGAGGGAGCTTCCCTTGCAAAGGACAGTGGTAGAGACCTCCTCAGAGGTCAAAAATCGACTAGAAAGTGACTCGTAGGCCCGTGTCAGTGTTGGTCCTATTTGCATCGGTAAGCCACCCTTCCCCCCCCCCCCTCAACACCCCTCAACACCCCCAACACCCACCCGGTCGATACGTATGATTAAAATAATGAGGTGAGGTTGAAAAAATCAACTGGTGTATCCGACTAGAGCTCACCGGAAGAGATGACGATGATTACGAGGCCAACAGGATTGCACCTGTTCAGAAAAATAGTTAAAGGCAGTGTTCACGATAGAAATCGTTTTTCTGTTTTTCCGCCTATCCTGAAAACGGCCCCATACTGATTCCAATGATGTCTCTGAAATCGTACAAGACCTTCTGTGAACGAAGGTATGGTCCCTCAAAGATTGAGCTATGGAAACGTGGTGGACGAGTTGTCCGAGGCTTGTAACTTCGGTCTTTTGCAGCCGATCTATGCGAGCTGACCTGAGTGAAGAGAGAAGCTGAGAATGAAAGGAAGAACGGGGCTAATGATTGGAAATCATCGCTCATCTGACGATTTCGAGCATTCATTTGTTCACGTGGGAGGGCGTGTGATGCGCTTTCGGGGTTTACCTTGCGCTTGAAGTGGCAACTTCGGGCTCTCTTGGGGCTCTTCCTGGCTCGTTTTCATGCGTTCTTTCGACGTCAACGTTACAGTTCGCGTCTCCACTACCCATTCCTAGTGGAAACTTAAACACATTTTTTATCGTGAACACTGCCTTTAAGGAGAGTAAAGTGAAGGAACGGAGGTAGCAGTGTGGGTAGCTTCCCAGTGATACGCAAAGTTTCATTATCGGCCCGCCCACCCGGCGATTCTCTCACCCCATCATCCACGTATTGCATGGGTATCGACCGTGCTGGATACACTGGACGATTTTCTCAACTTTACCGTATCATTTTAATCATACGTAGCGACCGCGTAGGTGTTGGGGGGAGTGTCGCCAGGTGTTTTTGAATCCCATTTCCAATGCTTTCTCTGTGTTTAGACCGAGCTGAATACGTCGGCTTCATCAACTTCGACAGGGGCCGTAGTCACCTTCCAGGAGCGGCACCGAAAGACCGACTACGCTCTCAATGGTATGGGCCCCTTTTATACGAGCTGTGCGGCTATTAGGCCTCGTTCGTGGTCCAAACTGCATTGTAGTCAAATCGAAAGTGTCGTTTCCGATAGGAAAGCCTATGTGTTGCAGCACGTGCTTCTAACTTCAAAGACGATTAGGCCATGTGACGCTCGGAAAGTACGCGGCCGTATCACCGTCCACAGCGCTTTGTAGTCGAATCGAAAACCCATCGTGGCCGAATCAGATTCCCCAGTTGTCTGAGTATATATGTACACTCCCTTGTAGATTTTCACAGAGGTGTCAAAAACAACTGTCACTACGCATCTATATTCATTGATCGAAAAGATTTAAGCGAATTAGAATATTTCGTGAATTAAAACCCGCTTTAGGATTTTGCATTTGCTTCTCTCGCCATCTGATATTGAGATCAGCGCGTCCTTGAAACTTAAGAGACCGCGTGTCTACACTGCTCAAACACGCCATGAACTCGATTTTTTCTTTTTACGTCAAGATATGCGTATCCCTTCTAACTGTTGTATCCATACGTAAAGCAACTTGCACAACTAGTATGCAGATATTTATCGTCATATATCTTCTTTTGACATAGTCATTCATAACGAAATCTGTTTAAAAACTCACCGAATCGATTGTCCGTCAGCGCGCTGTTTCTTAAAAGCAGTGTTCACGATAAAAAATGTGTTTCAGTTCCCACCAGGAATGGGTAGTGGAAGGGCACACTGTAACGTTGACGTCGAAAGAACGCATGAAAACGAGCCAGGAACAGCTCCAAAAGAGCTCGAAGTTGCCACTTCGAGCGCATTGAAAACCCCAAAAGCGCATCACACGCCCACCGACGTGAGCAAATGAATGCTCGAGATCGTGAGATGAGCGATGATTTCCAATCATTAGCCCCGTTCTTCCCTTCATTCTCAACTTCTCTCTTTACTCAGGTCAGCTCGCATACATTGGCTGCAAAAGACGGAAGTTACAAGCCTCGGACAACTCGTCCACCATGTTTCCTTAGCTCATATTTTGAGGGACCATAACTCCGTTCCCAGAAGGTCTTGTACGATTTCAGAGACATCACTGGAATCAGTATGGGGCCGTTTTCAAGATAGGCGGAAAAACAGAAAAACGATTTTTATCGTGAACACTGCCTTTAAAGGCAGTGGTCGCGATAAAGCACACATGCCTTCTTTTCCTCTCTAAACCGTTTTCTGGATCCAGAGTAGTGGGACCTATAAGAACAATTTGCAAAAAAAACCTGCTTTGGGCCGAATTTTGAGCTTAAACTTTCCTGTCTTTTGATGCTGGGCGAGCCCATTGCGCATCATCGGCATCGATGATCTCTACTATCCTTTACAACTTAATTTACAACGTTTTTACATCAACTCCTGTCTCCACTACTACGGTTCGTGCCGCATCATCTTGCTAACACCGAGCAATTTCTCGATAGTCACAAGAAAAGCGAATTTTCGGCTCTCTACATAGAATACCAATATTTCGACGTCGCCTCCCTTTATACCAACATCGACAAAACAGCAGCAGTAACAGCATGTGTGAACTCATTACGCCAACATTAGCATGACGTTCACCTCCTCGACATTCCAGTACAAGACATCGAGAGACTGCTCATCACTTCAGTTTCTTCAGCATCCATAATTACATCTACCGACAAAGACGCGGCTTGGCTATAGGAAACAGGCTCGCCCCACTCCTAGCCATATTGTTCATGGATAGCTTTAAAAGAAGCACTCTGACTCCAGATGTGGTATATTTCGGCCGCTATATCGACAAAATATTCATTGCAGCAAAGGAACAAGGAGCGCTCCACAATAATCAATCGAATCTGAACTCACGCCATGATTCAATAAAGTCGGCAGCTTAGGAACCCGGATCAGACGAGTTCCTGCCGTTCCTGAACACCCTAGTAAAGTTTGCTGATCATCAGGTTCTGCATGGTACACGGAACCTGCTTCGAAAAACGTGCTAATCCATTCGCGTAGCTGTCACACCTCATTCATGAAAAACAATGTGGGTAAGAATTTGGTATTTACAGCGAGGAGCCTTACAACCCATAAATAGAAGGAGGTGGAGAGTCAGCAGCAATATTGAATGGAAACGGTTGTATGGAGAGCAACATTCACACCTGCTGTGTCCGATATATTCCTGTGCACCATACCGTCACCCTCTGTCCAATACTGCACTAAACACCCCCTTTGTTAACGAATCGTTCGCCAAAGATGTCAACGTGGCGGTCCGTAGATCAGACCTTCCCTTCGTCTCGTCTTCCGCCCGCATCCCCCCTCCCACCCTCCGCCAGCTGCTCACGTCGTTTCGCCCTTATGAAGATCGCAGTAGAATGGACGGATGTACCTACTGCACAGGGAACAAGAAAATCTGTGAGATGCAGAACGTGGTTTACAGGATACGATGTGAGGCATGTGGACAGTTCTATATTGGCGAAACTGGAAAGCCCTTACGATATCGCCTTGATGAGCACATGAGAGCGCTACGGGCTCCCCAATCTCCCTCGAACAGCGCGTTCGCACGGCACAGGACACCACATCATGCCTTCGGAGACATACCGAGCATGAGTTTCGAAATCGTGCACAGGAATATATCGGACACAGCTGAAAGGAAGATTAGAGAGGCCATAGAGATGAAGAGGCACCTTCCCCCCATGAATAACAGGAAGGAAAGGAGAGAGACCCTGAGGCTGCTAACATCACACACAGATTAGAGCGTGATAAGACTGAAAATCACCGCCATCTATACACCAGTCCTATTCATGGGCATTGGTCATTTTCAGTCCACGTGGGTCGCGAGTCGGTCATCGGCGAGAACTCTCTTCTCCCTCTCCTTCCCACCAGCACGTTCCTACCGCCTTCGCATCTTTCATTGCTACGCATATCTCATACATAATTTTATAGCCGTCTGAAGAAGGGTCTAAGACCCGAAACGTTGCGGATAAAGGGATTTCAACATCTATCTCAACGCAGTATACCTTCATGAAGCTAGGGAACCAAGCAATTCTGAATACCTCTACTATCATAACCTGGCTTGAAATTGGAATTCAATCAATGAGCAATTTCCTTCGGACTGGTTTGATCGAATAATTATTTCTTCATCTAATTCAAATTTTGAATGGAGTACTTGCTTGCATTTTTGAATGGAGTACTTGCTTTTGCTTCGATGAATTTTGACATTGCACACATGACTGCCATCTTTTTAAACGGATGTGTGCACGTGTGCACACATTTGCAACTTAGGATCCTAATAACTCTATTTAAGGTCGTTTCATAGCGCGTAACTTTCGTGGTCTTTTAGCAGTTTGCGAATCTAATCGACTTTTATGGTTCTTTTTTTCACAACTTTTCTCATCGCGACCACTGCCTTTAAATGTTAAAATTTTCCACTGCGGCCAGTTGAAAGATTGAGCCAGTAACAATCCTCACACAACACTCAAACTAATCCTAATCGTTTAATTGTCGGTACTGTACCTTCGATCATTAACGAGGACGACAACCGAAATTCTGAAATACTCAATTTAAAGCTTCACTTAAACGGACTAGAAAACATAAACCACAGATTAACGATACACATCACGTGTTGCTGTTCACGAATTTAGGAGCTGGCAGATCCACGGCAACGGAATATTTTCAATTCGCCAACGAAACAGTGAGTCTTACATTTATTGTCTAATTTCTGACCATCAGGTCTGCTGTTATCTCATTGGTTGCAATGCAATGTGCTCTAATCATTTTGTCCACCATTTCAAACATTCATGATGTAAATCATCGTTCAAATGATCACAATACACATGGTTGCAGGCTTCACTCCTCACCAGTTATAGCCATTCTGGAAGCCGTTGATGAGAACTCTGCCGAATCACTATTCGGGCATGCTGTAGGCGAGTTCTCACTGAACCTTAGTTCATGGTGCATACAATTTTCGATACTCCAATCAAGTTAATTGGAACAGTCTTATTAGATGTATACATACATTATGCTGTGATGCTGGAGTGCTAGTTCCACTCGAGAAAGTAGAACGCGGAAAATTTGCGCATTCTAGCTCGCATGTACAGCTTGGCGTAGCATCTCTATGGAGGGATAAAAAGTCGGGAGTATGGTTCAGGTTCTGAGTGTTGAGCAGTTCCTCCGGAACCGAGCCACGCATTCGACCTCAATTCACAATTGAACGAATGTGGATTCACCTTTCACCAGCACATGCTGCTGACGAAGAAGGTTCGAACGGGAGTGTTATTTTGAGTGCAAACCATCACGTGAATGTGTTCAAAACCTGTAGAGCTCAACTAACGATGTAAACAAACTAAACACGATCACCGGGCGATTGAATGCGGTAAGCTTTTTACTTCTCGTTATGCGAGCGATTCGTTAAAGGTCTACCGAGCCTCTGACTGACATCGGCGCTGGAACTTCTGTGGATGGGTCCAATGGGGCGGTGACCGGAGAATGGATAATGCAAGTTCAATCTAGCCGAAAGCAAGTCAAATAACGACGGCAATGATCCATGCCGATGTTGAGCGTTTTGTGCGAGGTAGTCTCGGCGTGTTATTCGAAGTTGAAAAGGTAGTACGACAGAGAACATCGAGACAAAACCAAAGATCATGCTAGCTAGTCTGATCTACTAAAACTGTTCTGTTAAGTGAGCCTACAGTGCTACGCCAAAGCGCAGAATTACATCTACAAGCTATTCGGAGGTGATGATTATCCGGACAGATGCAATCAATCTACGGTGAGCCGATTACAATTCAATTAAGACGAATGATCAAATAGCATGATCAAATGAGCATGGCGAACATGAGCATTATCAAATATCTTTTCCGGAAAAATTAGGAGTTGCGAGCGATTGGAGAATACGAATGAGTCCACAGTCTAGGCGATTGAATACAGGTCAGCGGAATGATAGTGTGACGCTCTTGCAAACTTGTGGGACCGATCCCGACTCAACGAAATGGGCTGTACTTACAGAGGAAAGCTCAAGCTCAATTAAGAGTCGTGACGTATTGTTTTCCCGCTTTGTGTTGCAACGGGAATCAGTGGTATTTTCCCTATTTTCGGAATTTGGGAGATTTTGCTGTGAACGAAAGCTGGGTATGCTGTAGGCGCAAAGGCCCTCGACTGTTTTCTGACGTGATCAGTCACTGGTTGGTCCCAGCAAAAATTTCCGCTTTACACTCTGCTTCTAATTCCTCAAAACTGGGGAGCAAAATTTAGAGCGCACACTTAGCTTTGGGCTCTTCCTTCGAGTAATGTAGTCATATTGACAGTAAGCGTAGCAGTACATAAGACCTTCCAAACGCCAACTTCCGAACGCGTACCCCTATATCAGCTAACGGCTTAGCGAATTTAACTTTGTACCCACTATTTCCACCCACAATTCCCACCTTGATAGCCCTTACACCACCCATTTCGAGGATTGGGCCTCTTATGACGCGCGTCCGTTAGGGATCATCGTTGTCGACAGCGACTGGTGGTTAGGATCTCTTACACCTGTGCATTCCAACAACAGTCCAACCCGAAAATAAGAGCACTTTGTTCAAAATTTCTCCAATCCGCACTGCCCTTGTCACATTATTTTTTCGATCTTTGAACCCCTCCTCGTAAAGGATGCGAACCGCAAATCACGCCTGCTCATTCCATGTGAGGGATAAAATGTTCTAACAAAAAGTGGAAATGTTAAAGCGCAGAATCAGCGTGGCATCATGTATTATTTTCTCGTCTCTGAGCACAAAGCCCTGGCCAGGCCCACCACGCCTCACATGACTAATTTATCCTCCTAAGTAATTTAAGCGTAAGTAGAAATAAATAATCTACATATTTTCCGTGGTATATTTATTTTTTCACATCACGTGCATAGGTGACCATGAAACCACTATCGGAAAAACGAGGGCACATTTTTTTGTATTTACCCTTCTATATAGAGTAAAAGTAATTTACAGTACAGAATCAGCAAATTTAAATAAATCAAACAAGAAATGTTCATGAAGCGGGACAGAAAGTTTTTTCTCAATATACAAAGTTTCATAATATCGTAATAAAAAAGCACTAACTAAAGTAGTGTAGTAAAACCTTGCAGTAATATCAACATCTCCAGTAGGTCGTATGTTTACCGAATCCTTTCAGAAACACAAGCGAGGGGCGTTTCTCCAGAACATAGTGTGTGTGCCCATCGATCCAACAGCCAGTCGGCTGTTCCGCAGGCTCTCTGGGACACATTCCGCATTACGGATGAGTCGAGCCTTTTACCCTCCTTGACAAGGACTAGGTTCCCTGGGCTTTCCCTTTTCTCTTTCTTTTTGTATACCGCTTCCTCTGGTATTCCCTGTGTCTCAAATGTAATTGCAATATGTAATGTTTACTAATGAAGCTACCATAAATCTATTAACGAGAAGTGTTCGGGTTGTGTAGTAGAAGTTATGTAAACGATCAAACTGATAGTTTCTATGTAAATCATTTTTTGTGAACATTGGGAGGTTTTGAGGAGTGCACAACCAGTTGTCGAGAATGACGTCTCTCGCCACCTGGATCTCCTAAACGAAATGATAGCGGATGGTAAACATCCTGGATAAGAAATCTTTGTCGATGGAAGATGCTAAGGGGACGGTTTTAGCATCTATCCGTTACACCGCGACGCTGCTGGGCGAGAGTAATCGCGTGGGGAAAGCTACGAGAGGATGGCTATTGATCGAACGCGTTCGAGCCCGACTGCTGCACGGCTTCCTGCTGGATAGGCACTGACGATACATTAAATTTGGGTTTCATTCCATCCTATCAACAGGTGTGGGCAGAACCCAGAATGTGTCTGAGTTCCGTCGACCCTCATTGTTCCTTTGAGTGCACTGTTAACAATACACCCGTGATGAAGAGTCCACAACGGACATCCTGCTGCACGCACCTATCATAAACTCTGTGTAGATTTTAAGAAGTGTAGCCAACATTCTTCTCTTATACTGAAGCCCTCAAGTTGTCCGCAAGTTGCCGACTTATTTACTCGCTTCAGGTTCAATTCCGCCGCAACTGCTTTGCCGCCGAATACATGAAGGAATTCAGCGAAATTGATTATGTTCTTTTTGTAGACGCTGATATAGGAGTGATCAATCCGAAAAGGTAGTTCTACCAAAACACTGATTGTCATAAATGCATCGTCAAAGATTTCTGATTAAGAACATCAAACGGCTTTCCTCAGATTTGGTAAGATCTTTGACATCTCTTGATCGGTGCTGGCACGCTCTTTTCAATGCTGAAATTGTGTTCCGCTGTTCACACCATTCGCGACACCAAACCTGCGCTTTCGATTGCGCGCGACGAGCTACCGCGGTCCCCTCTTTTCACAGGATTGAATTTTGAGATTTCTGTGTCACGATAGAGGTCCGTGGGCCACAAACCGGTCAAACTTTGTCATAATCTCTGAAAATCTAGAAACTCATGGTAATTGCGTTTTCGGGGCAGGGTAAGGCGTAGCGGTGTGATCGGTCCGTGAGAGGAGGCACCCCCTTCAGCTCCAGAATCGGTGCCCACTATACATTCCATCCGACGGAGTCGGTTTCGGATATCCGGGCCGGATAATCCGATCGGATAATTATCCGAAATCCGATCCGACGTCAAAGTGGCGATTTCGGATTGATCCGAAATCCGATCAGACGAAAAAACACGATATCCGAATTATCCGATATCCGGAAAAGTGAAAATCGAAGGATCCGATCAGAAAACCGGATAATCGGATAAAAAACGGATAATCGATCGGATAAAAATCGGATAATTATCGGATAAATATCGGATAATTTCGCATGAAAAACGGATAGAATTGCGCCCGCCGTAACAGCCAGCTCCGAACGCGGTCGCGTAGAGGTCGCGCGAATTCGCAGTAGAGCGCGCTATTGACGGTTGCGGAATCGCTGATTAAGCATGTGTGAGGAATGGATTTTGACACTTCACTACATGCATATTGAACAAATACAAATATTTTATGATGAAGGGGACATAAAATCACAAAATAACTGCATAACATGTGATAGGGGGTATTTCGTGAAGTGGAGAGGCCTTATTTCGTTTTGCAAGTCCTTAGGCCGCCGTCAGAGATGGTCTACTGAGTCCCACCCGGTCGATACGCACCGAAATAGTGACAGTCGGGTGCAGAAAAGTCAACTCACTGAGTCCGAATGCGACCGACTCATTGCAACCGCAATCCACCCAGTCGATACGGGTGTTTCACGTTCGCACACGGGCAGATCCATTGCACCAACTCACACACTCGCTGGGCTCGGTGGCCGGTTGAGGGGAGTTGAACAGGTAGCGTGCTGCCGCTCGAAACGAAAAAAGGGGCGGGCTAAGCCCGAAAGCTCCCCCATTCATGCCGAAAACTCCGCGTGCAGGTCGAGAGGCAGCACTTGCGATTCAACCTGCCACCTACATCCCGCCAGAGCGTCGATATTCCGAACAATGTCAACCATGACAAGCACAAACACCTCACATCCAAGCGCAGCGTATACATTGTGGGCTGCCATTTCCGCGCTCTACACGAGAGAGTATCAGGGAAAAACAGTGCAGACACTGCAACACATTGACCC
This sequence comes from Aplectana chamaeleonis, assembly GCA_029168955.1. Lineage (NCBI taxonomy): Eukaryota > Metazoa > Nematoda > Chromadorea > Rhabditida > Cosmocercidae > Aplectana > Aplectana chamaeleonis. The sequence goes on from JAPDOI010000194.1 coordinate 100,839, forward strand.
GAAAACTCCGCCACTTATGAGACATTACCACGAAAACTTCGGCAGTTATGAGTCATGCCGAAACCTCCGCCGATCAGCCAGATCCGATCAATTTCATTGCAAAAGGGGTGTTTCAACCTGCCACCGACCCCCGCGATTGCTTGAGAAGGTCGGTTTTTCTGCCCCGGACTTAGCCGGACTTGGTCGGTTTTTCGACCAAGTCTGACGGGGGCCTTAGATGCGGGAAAAACTTGCAATTTGCGGTATTAATTCAATTTGTTCAATCTCATGATACATTATTGCCATCAAAAGCCATCCACACTAAGTGTAAAAGGGAAGTGTAAGCGTTTCCAGATTTTATATGATTCTGCGAAATAAGTGTGCTCCCGATGATGGCACACAAATGATTTTGAGCTCTCAGGAAGACAAAAAAGTGTTGTATTTGCAAATTTCACGGACAGGTTTCGGAGGAATGTCTTTTGTTCGGACGCTTTATTACAACGCGAATCTGTGTTCATAACTCGGGTGACGTTCTGCAGTTGGACTCAGTCACGCTGATGGTTGTTCGGCGGGGTAAAAAGGCTTGTCGGTGCGACGGCGGGAGCAAAAACGGGGAGGAGTCGAATTGTTGGTTGTACCGCAGATAAAGAGAGATTCAATACACGGAGACGGTTATTTGGCGGTGGAAAACGGGTTGACGGTGCAACGGCGGGGACGCGCTCTACCGTGAAATATGTGGCACGTTCCGCAACCCGTAGTTTTGTGTTAAAATTGATTGGTGTTGTGTCCTTCAGTTATGTTGAAGACAACAGAGGAAGTGTGCAAAAAACCACTAGCCTTGCTTCGGTTTCGCACTTGTCCCTACCCATTTTTCCGTGTCGTAATCAAACGACTTGAATTCAGGAGGGTAGGGAAACCCTCGGTTGGTGTACTCATGATGCGGCGGCACGGGAAAATGCGCGTGGCTACAGGCCATAAAACGGCCAATGTCTCACCGTCGACTGCGTACCACGCGCTGCGCGACCGCACGCGCGTCGGAAGCAGACGGGTTTTGGCCGTCGCGCGACGAGTTTTGGCCGCCGCGCGTCGTTTCGGCCGCCGCGCGGCGGCCGAAACTCGTCGCGCGGCGGCCAAAACTCGTCTGCTTCCGACGCACGTGCGGTCGCGCAGCGCGTGGTACGCAGTCGACGGTGAGACATTGGCCGTTTTATGGCCTGTATGTACGATTGCACGGTGGCCCCCCTTGCTGCGACAGCGTTAATTCTGCAGGGATCATATAATTTTCAAGCTCAGTGTTTACCCAGAAGGGGAAGTTCGTAACGAATTCGGATTTTTTCCAAGGTTTCGTTTAACGAGGTAAGGGGTCGTAGCCCTACCGAGATTGGTCGCAACGCCCCGCTAAACCATGATTCTGTGGCAGGTCTTTTTGGTCAGTTATGTGCTCTCACCGGTTGCAGGGGAGGGCGAAGTTTCTCACCCGTGCGTGCCGCGTCGTTGTTGGCGAGCGTCGCGCGCGATGAGTTGCGCGGCGACGCGACATCCCTGCTTCAGGGTGAAACCAAGTAAACTGACATGTCCAGGGGCATAATTTGCTTTCCTGCGTTCATTTCTCGTCACAGATGATAGCCATTTACTCCTTTAAAGCGCTGAAGACTACTCTAAACGGTGGGGGGTTTTTCAGTGTTCGCCGCGAGCGCGACACACACCGGACCGCGACGCGTATGCTCGTGGCTACAGAATGTATTTGCTTAAATACACGGGGTTGAATCCACGGTACTACTAAAAAAATTTCTTATTCGTTTTTTCATCCGAATTAGCCGGTGAATCCGATTTTATCCGATCGGATATCCGATATCCGATCCGATCAAAAATTCTGGTTTCGGATAGGATCCGTTATCCGAAATTCTCGTTTGGGACAGTATCCGATTTATCCGATGAGTCGGTTTTGCGAAATCGGCAATATCCGAAAATCCGATCCGACGCCATTTTGGCCATCGGATGGAATGTATAGTGCCCACCCCCTTCCTCGCATTTATATTGTGACTTTATTTCTTTGCGTGAGCCAGTTCGAGTGAAGTCAGATCAGAACGATGCTTCTAAACGATTTTCTAGCAGCGAGTGGACAAAATTCTATTGACATTCACTTTTTTGAAAATACTTTGCTCCTCTTATGGCTATCGATTTCATCTTTTTGACACTACAATAGCGGTAATAATGCCGATCCAATAAAGCCTACTACAGGACTATAGCAGAAAAATTCATCAATGAGGAAGAAATTTTTCAACATTCACAATTTGCGACTTTTTGTTTTTACTTCAACTCGATCGATTTCTTCGACGTTTTCGATATTCTCTAGGTGAATTTTGTATTCGGTAAGATTGGTCGTCCATTCAGAAGTGGAATTTTGTTACATAGTGACCGAAGATCTATCATCCGAATTTTTAGAATGGATCCATCACGAGCCGTTCCCGGAAGTCTGCTCGGGATCACAATGCAAGCCATTTGAAAAATTCTGAAGGTTGGCGTTAGACATCTATGGAGCCGGGAAGCTTGAGGAGGACGTCGAGGGCTGAAAGCAATTTCGGACGGTCTCATGACACTCATTTTGAAACATAATGTTAAGGACATCACACGATTTTCATAAAACGCAGGTGATTTTGTGTTTATATTCCCCTGATCAAATCATTTAGCGGTTTTTCAGATAGACGTGCTGCGGAACGTCAACACCGTGGAGCTAGAGTCCTTGGAAGTCGTCCCATCAACTGGCTTTTGATGAGAACAAGGCATCGGAAGACAATACTAGCGAGGGCGACGGAGCATCATCACTACAGTCAACAACAATGCAAAAATGTTGTCTCTCCGGCTGAATTTACGTCTCGTTCTTTTGAAGCACTAAATCAAGCTGAGAAAATAGCTTTTTATCGATGCTGTTGAGTCTAGAGCATCTGCAACGTCGCACACGCTAGTCTTGTCTTCTCATGCCTTCCTCTCATTAAAAGTCATTTGATGGGATGGCGTTGGAGAGTTTTACACCTACGGTGGTCGCAGCTTCGACAGATACCTGTGCAACTTCTGAAAGGACTGTACAGAGAAATGAAACCTTGAGAGCGCCTGCGATTCATGAAATTCCTTAAAGGCACAGTACATCCGGAAAACTGTTTTTCAGTGTTCATGCTTATATTGGAGACGGTCACACGCTGACCACAGTGGTATCTTTTAAATCGTTCAAGACCCCTACAAAAGGAATTATGGCTCTTGAAAAAAGCCTGTTATTCCTGAGCAAAATATGGGTGGACGAGTTGTTCTATGCCTGTGTTTCACTTGATTTGCAATCGTTGCACGACAGCGGACCAGGATTATGAGAAAGGCCGGTAATGGACTCAAGAACGTAGACTAGGTCGAAATTTATCCATCCGTCCAGCCTATATCGAGGTCGAAAACTAGGAAGGGGGTCTGGCCTGTGGTGGTGAGTGGAGGGGGTCGGGCCTGTGGTGGTCGCTTATATCTAGCTTATTTGGAGGAATTGAGATCTCGCACTTGGCAAGTGTCATACAGGAGGGGTCTTTAACACAATCAAATTAAAATCACTAAATTGATGTCTGAGGGTGTACTGTGCCTTTAAGTTTTCTTCGATGTCCTCATCGGTAGGTCTCGGAATTTCGCGTAATGTGCGTCTCATGCATGATACCATCCAGTATTGCTCTTGTCTCACGCTATCTTTCTCGAGCTTCCGGCTTTGATAGATGTCTAACGCCAACCTTCAGAATTTCCTGAATGGCTTGTATTGTGATCCCGGACATTCGGCAACGACTCCCCATGGACCCGATTTAGAACCTCGGGTGATAGACCTTCGATCTTCGATGATAACAAAATTTCACTTCTGAATGAACGATCAATCTTATAAAATATAAAAAGTACCAAGAAAATATCGTAAACGACGGCGTAATCGAACGAGTTGAAAAATAAACAAAAATTCGCAAATTGCGAGTGTTTAAAAATCTCTTCCTCATCGATGAATATTTGCGCTATAGCCCTGTAGTGTACTTTATCATATCAGCATTATGACCGAAAATGTTGAGGAAGAAGATGAAATCGATGGCCTCAAGGGGAGCAAAGATATTTTGAAAGAAGACGATGTCAATAAATTTTCGCCCACTACTGTCGGTCAAATCACGCCTGCCGTCGCCGGCTCAGAATCCTTTCCTAAGGACCCATTCATACTTCCAACCTCTCGCTCTTCCAGAGCAGCCAGCTCGACAAAAGAGGTGAGTATGAATGAAAACACGACCACCCGCTCCTCCCGCTCCGCCAGTGAAGTATGAACGCTCCAGAGACATCGCCATGGCAGACCAAGAGGGGCGGAAAATTGTGGTCAGATCTGGCTTTGACTCGGCATCGCGCAACCTCGCGATCTCTAAAGGTCCAGGGTGTACGTAGAGAGATCGTTCTTTTTGCACTTAATAGAGATTAAAAAGTTGGATAACTACTCAAAAATGTTTGAAACCGATACCTGGTGATCGAAAAAAATGTAAAAACCACGTGATTTTGGTCGGAAAAGTGTTAATCTTCTTTTTTTTCAGTCGGCGTACATGATCTTGTTGTAAAACTTATCGTCGAGTTAGAGAGCTCATTTTTGGCCAGGAGGTTGGTTATGAACGCAACTAGCTCCTGTAAAATTTTGAAGTTGATAGCTCAATTTTCGCGGAACTTAAAATTGAGTGCCGAGATAGACAAAAACATGTAAACATGTTATTATAAGCCACCCGATGTTTACTCATCCGTAAAAATGAAATGATGAAAATCAACACCGTTACTGATAGGCTTTCGCCTAGGATTGTGCTCTTTCTGAGACGGGCTTATTCAATACGACGGACCTTGAAACTACTTTTCCGAACGCCGCACGGCGTGACTAGGGTTTCAGGAGTGAGCAGCAAGCCAAAGAAAGTGTACGGGTTCTAGTGGAAGTGCGCAGGACACCGTAGAAAGTGTACGAGACCTCAGTGGGAGTGCACAGAGCGCCGGGGAAGGTGTCGGAGACCCATCCTTGAATGCGCAAAGCGCCAGGGAAGCGTGCAGGACCCATCTGGGAGTACTCAGAACGCCGAGAAAAGTGTCATGGTTGAATGCGCGGAGCGCCGTAGTAAGTGTTGAGAACCCAATCGGGAATGCGCAGAGGGCCAGAACAAGTGTGTCGGAGCCAACTATGAGTGTGTTCAGAGCGCCGGGGAAAGTGCCTCGGACCCGTCTGGGAGCGCGCATAGCGCCGTAAATTGTGGCGTGTCCCAAATGGGAGTGCATAGAGCGCTGGGAGAAGTGTTCAGGACACAACTAGGAGTACTCGGAGCGCCGGGGGAAGTGTCGGGGATCCGATCAAGAATGCACAGAGCGCCGGAAAAAGTGCGGTGGACCTAACTATGAGTGCTCAGAGAGTCAGAGAATGTGTCTTGGATCAATATGAGAGGGCGCACAACGCCGGGTAAGGTGTCTGGGATGCATCCGGGAGTGCGCGGAGCGCCGAGGAGAGTGTCCGAGACCCAAACGGGAATGCCCAGAGCGTCGAAAAATGTGTGTTGAAGCCAACTATGGGTATTCAGAGCGCCGGGGAAGTGCCTTTGATCCGTCTGGGATTGCGCAAGGCGCCGTGAATAATGGCGTGTCCAAAGTGGGAGTGCGCAGAGCGCCAGGGAGTGCGCGGGACCAAACTATGAATGCGCAGAGCGCCGGAAAAAGTGTGATAGACCCCACCATGAGTGCTCATAGCACCGGAGAAAGCGTGTTCGACCAACCTCGCAGTACTCCGAGCGCCGGGGAAAGTGTGCGGGAGCCAGCTGAGAGCGCAAAGAGCGGCGGGGAAAGTGTCGGGGACCCAACTATGAATGCGCAGAGCGCCGGGAAAAGAGTGCGGGGCGCAAAGCGCTTAGGAAAAAATCCTTGGTTCCTGTGGCTGAAGTAGCTCACAGTGAAAAAGCCTCTTGGAAGTTTCACTTCAAAAAAAAACAATAGGCCTAAATCACGTTGGAAAGGAAACCTTGAGTAAAAATAAATGAAATTCCTAAAAGTTTAGCTTCCTGGCAAAATTAATGATTTGGCATGATTAAATTTTCAAACAACTGATTATATTTCTTTATTCCAGCTAAAGTAAAAAATTCTACGTTCCTCCTAATTTTTTTCAAAAATTAAAAAAAGTGAAATACTCTAAGATTTGGCGTCAAATGGCTCGATGTAAAGAAATATTTGGGAAATGTAGTGAAATACCGAACATGCGATCTGGCGGTCGAGGATGGATCAGTTATTGATAAATGTAGTGAACAAAGGGTTTACAAGCTCTTCCGTAGAACTCATCAAAGCAAAATCATCTACCATATGAAAAGCAGCAAAGGGTTTTCCGTGAGTTGTGCTACGACAGTCAGAGTATGCCAGGTTAGGTGAACGCAACTCTTGAGCCCATATCGCGGATATTTTTGCTCTGATGATTTCTACGGAAGCGCTTGTTAACCCTCTTTGTTCACTACATTCATCAATAACTGGTCTATGCTCGACCGCCAAATCGCATATTCGGTATTTCACTACATTTCTCAAATATTTCTTTACATCGAGCCATTTGACGCCAAATCTTGGAGTATTTCACTTTCTTTTTACTTTTGAAAACCTCAGGGGGGATGTAGAATTTTTTCGTTTAGCTGGAATAAAGAAATATTATTAGTTGTTTGAAAATATAACTATGCCAAATCATTACTTTTGCCAGGAAGCTAACCTTTTAGGCCCCGGTCAGAGTTGGTGCTATTTGCATCTGTAACCCCCCGACTCCCCCCAACACCCCCCCCCCCCGCACCCCACAACACCCCCCAACACCCACCCGGTCGATACCTATGTTTAAATTGATGGAGTGAGGTAGAGAAAATCACTCGGTGTATCCAACTAGATATGACGATGATTACGTGGCCAACAGGATTGCACCTGTTCAGAGAAGTAGTGAAGGAGAGCATAGTGAAGGAACAGAGGTAGCAGTGTGGATAGCTTTCTAGTGATACGCAATGTTTTATCATCGGTCCGCCCACCCGGTGGTTTTCTCATCCGCCGTCATCCACGTATAGCATGGATATCGACCGCGTCGGATACACCGAGTGATTTTGTCAACCTCACTCCATCATTTTAAACATACGTATCGACCGGGTGGGTGTTGGGGGTGTTGGGGGTGCGGGGGGGGGAGTGTTGGAGGGATACACCGAGTAATTTTCTCAACCTCACTCCATCATTTTAAACGTACGTATCGACCGGGTGGGTGTTGGGGGGTGTTGGGGGGTGCGGGGGGTGCGGGGGGGGATACAACGAGTGATTTTTGCATCCAATTTCCAATGCATTCTGTGTGTATCGACCGGGCTGGTGACGTCGGCTCATCCAACTATGACCGGGCCTTGGGAATTGGTTGGTTTGTTTTTAGAAATGAAACGATACGAGTGGTCTTTGATAAGTTCGATGAGATAAGTTGGTTTTGTTGTATGTAAAGGCTATCCAGGGGTGGGTTCTACAGGTTTTCTAAATAGACAATGACTGATAACTCATCGGAAAACCCATATCAGAGGCAACTTTCATTTTTAGGATTGAACGCTGGGTGGCCCCCTCCTACTAGATTTGAGCCAAGATTGATCTACATATTTTCTGCGGCGTTCGGCGCACTCCCATTTGGGTCCTACACATTTTAAAGGACGTCTGGCGCACTTCGATTTGGGTACCGCACACTTTCTACGACGTCCTGCGCACTCCCACTTGGGTTACGCACACTTTCTGCGGCGTCCAGCGCACTTCCACTTGGGTATCGCAAACTTTTTGCGGCGTTCGGCGCACTCTCATTTGTGTCCCGCACACTTTTTATGGCGCATTGCCCGCTTTCACTGAAGCCCCGCTACACTTATATGACGTAATTTAGTGCAACAAGTAATGCTACCAACAAATGCCTCGGCGGTGCGAGAGGGGAGTAGGAATGCTCCAAAGACACCACTGTGGCGGGGCAGGAGGCGCGAGAGAGGCGGGAGGCGCGGGAGGTCGTGTTTTTATTCATACTCAAAACTTTTCCGCGCAGGCCGCTCTGGCAGAGCGAGAGGTTGGAAGTATGAATAGGCCCTTACATATAATAATCGGCTTGGTGGTGTGTCTGGCCGAGTGTCTGGCACATATGACCGACGTCTGTCTGATCGGGTTTCAAATTTCCCGCAATTTTCAACCTCATCACTCAGAGCACGTTATTGTTCCAGTACACCGAGAGCGTGGCGGAATATTAGTGAAGCTTAGGAGGAGCGCGCACATCGTTAAGATCGTGGCGGGACAACCCTCGCTCTTGCATATTGAGTCCTTTAAAGGCAGTGTTCACGATAATCTTCGATTTTGAGATTAATCGTTAAATCGATTATTTGGCCTCCGAGTAGAACAGAAATGACGAAGAAATCGAGAAAAATGCCCTAAATGAGCACCGAGTCCCTTACTCTCACCCCACCTTTTTACTCTCCTTGGAGCTGTTCGTTGTGACAATGAAATCTTTTGTGAGCCCGTTTTTTTGCAATTTGCTACTCTCTGTCGCTCTGTTCTTTTCCTCGGACCCTAACTAATACTGTTATGCCTAAAATATTTTTCCATTTTTGATTTGCCCCATTCTTCACCGGTGACAACCACCGTGAACATGTTCATCCAATCGGACAACTAGTCCAGGCCATTGAATAATGTCACTGAAACAAGACGTTTTAGTGCGTTTCTCGTCATTGCTTGGTAATTTTAGTAACACTTGGTTGCCAACGCATTGTCTTGAGTGGAAAACTCGGGAACGAAAATCATCGTGAACACTGCCTTTAAGCTTCGAATCGACGCGTTCAACATGTGCGGGGCCCAGAGACAACCAAGAAACACTTTGCGAAAATGGGCGGGGCTCCGGTTTCATCGCGTAAAACGACACGGAAAGTGCGCGGGACTTTGGAACCGACGCGTACGACGTGTGCGGGGCCCAGAGAGAACCAAGAAGTACTTTGTGAAAGTGGGCGGGGCTCCGGGTGCATCGCGTAAAACGACACGGAAAGTGCGCGGGACTTTGGAACCGACGCGTACAACGTGTGCGGTGCCCAGAGACAATCAAGAAACACTTTGCGAAAGTGGGCGGGGCTCCGGGTACATCGCGTAAAACGACAAGGAAAGTGCGCGGGACTTTGGAACCGACGCGTACAACGTTTGCGGGGCCCAGAGACAACCAAGAAACACATTGCGAAAGTGGGCGGGGCTCCGGGTTCATCGCGTAGAGCGACACGGAAAGTGCGCGGGACTTCGGAATCGACGCGTACAAAGTGTGCGGGGCCCAGATACAACCAAGAAACACTTCGTGAAAGTTGGCGGGGCTCCGGGTTCATCGCGTAAAACAACATGGAAAGTGCGCGGGACTTCGGAATCGACGTGTAAAACATGTGCGGGGCTCAAAGACAACCAAGGAGTACTTTGTGAAAGTGAGCGGGCTTCAGGTCCATCGCGTAAAACTACACGGAAAGTGAGCGGGACTATTGCTCAAGATTCTTCGGATATTGTTGTGCTGTGTATTGCGCTTTTCATTTTAAACGTACATTTAACCTAATGTTGCGAAACCTAAATAGTGGTTGTGTATTACATCCTTCAAACCTACATTCAACCGATAGCTGTAGTACACATGTAGTGGGTGCGTATTGCGTTCTATAAATTTTTATTGCGGCAGTTCATTGTGTGACTCACGTAGAATGCTGTGGTTAATTGTTATCCGAGGGAGGCTAGCAAAGCCAGTAATTTTTTTGACGTAGCCTTACGATTTCTACATGAAGTGATGGAGGAAGGCCGGCAAAGTCGGTCTATCGTTGGACGAAGCCTTACGATTTCTACATGCGGTGATGGAGGAAGATCGGTGATGCCGGTCTTTCTTTCAGGTTGGCGAAGCCAAACGAATTCCACACGCGGTTTGTATGGAAGGGTGGTAAATCCAGTCTTTTGGTTGACGAAGACAAACGTTTGCTACCCGCGGTTGATGTGGGTAGGCCGGGAAAGGAGGTCAATTGTTTGGCGAAGCCAAGCGAGTGCTACATGTGGTTGACGGGCGAAACTGGCGGTAGAGCCTTCTATCGTTTGGCATAGCCAAACGAATGCTTCTTGCTGTAGGTGGGGGGCAGTAAAGCCAGTTTTTCTGTTGGCGAAGACAAGCGATTGCTTTCCGTGGTTGATGGGGGAAGGCCGGGAAAGGAGGCCAATTGTTGGGCGAAGCCAAACGAGTGCTACATCTGGTTGATGGGGGGGGAGAGACTGGCGGCAGTGCCTTCTATCGTTCCGCAAACCCAAACGAGTGCTACATGCGGTTCGTGGTGGGCAGCAAAGCCAGTTTTCCGGTTGGCGAGAGCAAAAGAATGCTAAACGTGGTTGATGGGGAAAGACCGGAAAGGAGGTCAATTGTTTGGCGAAGCCAAGCGAGTGCTACATGTGGTTGACGGGCGAAACTGGCGGTAGAGCCTTCTATCGTTTGGCATAGCCAAACGAATGCTTCTTGCTGTAGGTGGGGGGCAGTAAAGCCAGTTTTTCTGTTGGCGAAGACAAGCGATTGCTGTTCGTGGTTGATGGGGGAAGGCCGGGAAAGGAGGTCACTTGTTGGGCGAAGCCAAACGAGTGCTACATCTGGTTGATGGGGGGGAGAGAGACTGGCGGCAGAGCCTTCTATCGTTCCGCAAACCCAAACGAGTGCTACACGCGGTTCATGGTGGTCAGCAAGGCCAGTTTTTCGGTTGGCGAAGACAAAAGGTTGCTACCCGTGGTTGATGGGGAAAGACCGGAAAGGAGGTCAATTGTTTGGCGAAGCCAAGCGAGTGCTACATGTGGTTGATGGGGGAAGAAATACGGCAGAGCCTTCTATCGTTTGGTAAAGCTAAACGAATGGTACATGCGGTTGATGAGGGGAAGCCGGCGGCGAAGCGGGTCTACCGTCCGGAGCGAGGCCGGCAAAGGAGGTCTATCGTTGGGCGAAGCCAAACGAATGCTACGTGTGGGTAATGGAGAAAGGCCGAGGTAGCCAGCTCACCGTTCGGCGAAGCCATACGAATGCTACACGCGGTTTGTGGGGGAGGGCGGCAAAGCCGGTCTAACGTTCTGCAAAGCCAGACGAATTCAACACGCGGTTTGTCGGGAAGGGCGGCAAAGTTAGTATTTCGGTTGGCGGCGGACGGCAAAGTCGGATTATTGTTCGGCGAAGCCAAATCAATGCTGCACATTGCCGGTGGAGGAGGGCCAGTCTAGTCGGCCTTCCGTTTGTCGAAACCTATCCACCAGCGGTGAACCAGCGTCAAGAAAACTATCAACTGCAGCAGGGATGCTTGGAATAAAACCAGACTGATCATAATCTTTTCTAGCAGAACCGCTCTACAGCAACAGAGTTGTTGTCTCAATTTTTTTAATCGTTCTGTTAGGCCATCTAGAACATGCCGACGTAGCCGGCCTTAAAACCGGCGAAGCCGGTTCGCCAGCGGCGCTGGGCGGCGTTAGCCGCCTGGCGCAGCTGGTGATGGCTCAAGCCTGAGACTCGGCCGATAACTTTTTTCGATAATTCCCTTCAAAATAAACGCTGAAGAAGCTCGATTAAAGGAATTATTAAATTTTGCCCTCTCCAGATGTCTCAGTCCATACAGCGGTTTTCCGATTTTCCATCTCCCCCATTGGCAAACTTATCGTCAGCCACATGGCTGATGGAAGCTATAACTAAATAGTGTACTCACTTACAGAACTGTCCGCATAGCGGTTTTTTTCAGTCTGGTCAGTATTTCGGATTAGACTGTAACCTTGCCTAGGGATATGATTGATTGCGCTGAATCTGACGTCAGTTTGACAGTTTTCTACCTGTGGCCTCAGGTATACAATGACTTGAGATGGATCGAATCATGAGTTAATTTGACTGGTCGGTTCAATGACGTGTACCTTTGAATCTCTTCTTGAACGTACTATAGACAACAAAGTGTTGGAATAAGCCCCTGAAGTGAGGTCTGCTCTCATGAAAGAACGAGAGGCTAGTCGAGGGGCTCTTGAGGATTGAAGCAGAGCCTTCAGGCAGTTCCAAACGTCCTGTTTTAGGTTGCTGTCTCGGTGACCAAAAGTCCAAGGAACCGGTACTTTATTCTATCAGATGAGTACCCAGAGTCTACTCCAATCAAACGGAGAACGCTACAAACCCGCCTATTCGAAAGGTGCGTAGAATACAAAACTAACAGGGCACAGCAAGCTACAAAAGATGCGCCTCTCTCAGATCGACAGCCAGAGAACGGGGAAGGCTGTCTTCCACTTAGCTCATTTTGCCTATGACAAGATGTTTGAACCGAAAAAAAACTGTCTACAGATTCTGTGGACGTGCAGTCTACTGAGACTGCTCCACTAGATGATGGGACAGCACAACTTTAACTACTCACGAGAACAACCAAATCGTGCGCGTTCCCTAGACCATTTGAAGGAAGAGTAGACGCAAACCCCTAAAGCTACAATAACATCTACTGCTATAGCCTACACTGAAGACTAAGAGGGATTTTTTTCGCCGGGTTTCTTTTCTTGACTGCACATATGGAGGCAGGAGGAGTTGCCAGTAAGGCTAATTACGACGCGAGAACAGCTACGTGCATCATTAGGCTTTTTTCTGTTAATATCAAATCCGATCTGCTGAAATAAGTCATCGGCGTAATTTTCCCGATCTCACCTTCAACGGTTCTTTACACAGGAAATGAAGAAGAATAGATTGTGTTTTCACTAACAACTGTATCTCCTGCCAAACGTGTAATGACATTTTAACTAGTTTTTGTGAAAGTTAAAAGCGAAATCGCACGTGACAACTGCCTTACGCAAGCGTTTAACTTCATTAGATTCCTAGACACAGCAGCCTAGTCTTCGATAAGTCCTTGGACATCCTTTATAAATCGTCTAGTTTCTTCTACAGGGCTTTTGCGATGACTTTTAGGATGCAAGGTATCAACGGACTACAGAAGGAAGAGATGAAATCAGCAACACAATTCTGCAACATGTAGTAGAGTCCACCAAGAGGGTCTCATCTACTTATCAATGAGAAGCGGTCGATTGGAGATCAATGAACATAAACCTTGTTGCAGCACAACCGCTCGCCCTCAATCGGTATCGAGCGTGCTGGTATGGGATTCATGCAAATTGATCCCCGTCGACTGCTTCTTATTGATAGGTAAATGAGACACTCTTGGTGGACCCCACTATACAATAGAATGACCAGTTGTTATCGCCTGCGGAGCTCATAAATTAAACCTTGTGATCACCGAGCAAAAAGGGTCTGCAATGAACCTCACCCAAGCATGTGTAGTGAATGTGCACAACCTATTCGGATCACCAATCAGGAATAGTGGAAGATTTCACTACCGGGGTCGTATTCGCCAACAACCCGCCGAGGGAAGTCGCAAGGAAGCGGAAGAGATGACACCGCGCGCGGTAGAGGAGCAGATCAACCCATCTTACACCATGTAAGATGGAAATGCAAACTGTGTTACGTATCGATATCACTGTGAAAAGATAAAGATTTCATCGCGATGCGGCCACTCTTCAGCTATGCGATTTTGAAAATTCCGGCGGTCGCGAGGGAAGCCAAGGTAGGCGAGAGGTGGCTGTGGAGCGCGCACTTTGTACTGAAATTTCACCTCATCTACCCTTCGACTCCCCGGCTAGTTGATGGCGAATACGACCCCTGGTCCGCTGCAAAGAAAATTAATTTTGGTCTCCTTCAAATGGCGATACTCCAATGTGCTGTAAGTCTTCAATCTGATTACACATCATTCTCAGTAACTACCCAATTCTGCTTGTAAGTCTTAGACGATTGGAATGAAATTTAGATGCCTCACAGCAAATGCAAAAACGAGAAAAAGTCGCATAACGGGTAACGAATGAACGCCCGTACATTCATTGTTGCGAAACATGTGACCCTAACCCTCCACAATCTCATTACAATTTCCGAAACCCTTCAAACAAAGACAGCCTTTTAGAAGATTTCACCCCTCATAGCGACGTCTGAGAGAGAATTAGTGAATTTTGCTTGTTGGCGGACCGGAGGCTGCCTCTCTACCCGGCGCAAAGGACTGCGCCCCCAGTGATCTCCACACCGTGCGCCTAAGCCTGTTTTGGAGAGCGCCAGCTTGACTTAAGATCGACCACTCGAACAACGAGTGAGCTTTTGACTCGAAGAGAAGACCTCCTCGGGTTCTATATCTGTAAGCATATTAAAAACTCTTCGGGCTTATGAAGACAGTGTTCAGGAAGAAAATGTTGCACGTTTTTTTGACTAAATCGTAAACTTTGGGTCCTTCTAATAAGATTAAGAGCGAAAAAGCGACAAAAAACGGCCGGTAAATGGGTGAAAATCTCGGGGGCCGGCCGACCCATTGGGCCACTCCGCCCACGTCCTATAAAAGTTTCCGTGAATTTGTGTTTAAATGAGCGATGGTTTCCGATCAAAAGCCCCGTTCTTCCCTTCATTCTCAAAGTCTCTCTTTACTCAGGTCAGCTCGCACACATCGGCTGCAAAAATGGTAGCTTCAAGCCTCGGACAACTCGTCCACAATGCTTCCCTAGCTGAATTTTGAGGGGCCATAACTCCGTTTCCAGGGGGTTTGTGCGATTCCAGGGACATCATTGACATGGGACCGTTTTCAAGATAGGTAGAAGAATATAAAAACGGCTGAATGCCACAGGCATGACATTAGAATGCTAGAGCACGGTCTGCGTCACATAATCACCCCGCCCGGCTTACTGAGTCAGTTTTAGAAGCGAAAACACTCCGAAAAGAGAGTCTTAAAAGTTTATGGTTGAATCTGTTTTTGCGCTCATGAGAATAATTCTTAAGGCGTATCGAGGAATTTATTGATACTCGCTCTGATATAGTGCTCTATGAGCGATTCTACAATTGGGAATTGGCTTGTGGATCGTATCTGGTGAAAAATACGGAATGGGGGCGGAACTTTCTTTACGGTGAGATAAATTTGGTTTTTTTTTTCACTTGTATTTTTTTCGTCAGCTCAAATAACCAGATGCGGCTGCAGAAAGCCGGGCATAATGCGCTGAGAATGCCAATCTTCGCGAAACAATGCCTACGTTAGTTAGATTTTAGTGATGCTATTCTGCGTTGAATTCATAGTTCGCGCTGATAACAGAAAATCCTTTTTCTGTGCTTCTTACCTTGGTTAGGTCCCTGTTGGAGTGCTCCTGAGATGAGTGAGTCACCAACGCTACTCTGTGGAGGTATATGCGGCCGAATTTGCGGAACCTCGTCACAGAAGGTCGGTTACCTAGCGCAATCAGGTCAAAAGTCACAACTGGCAAAAACGACCCAGTGCTTATTCTCTCTTTTCTGTGAGGGTTCCAGCATTCAAAGAAATTCATATAAGTATCATATTCTTGAATGATACTCAGTCGGAGAAGCGCAAAAAAACTAGTGTTCTTTGAAAGTTTAGAGCGCCAAAGCGTTCTTCAAGTTACATAATCTTGAACATTAATCACGAAAAGTATGCGTGAGAGCGGAATAATAACGGTTTGTAGCGTTCCGCAAGGGTTTTTATTCGGGAGTTGGAGAGCTTCTTAAGGCGTCATTCATAGGCCTCATCGTAGCACGAGATAGACGCGCGGGATATGCAGCACAAGAGTGACGCGCGGGATATGCGGTGAAGCATTGGAGTCATGCGGGATAAGCAAGGGAGACAGCTGTAAAATCTCCTGAAGCACCGCCAGGGCAGTGCGAGTTTAAGTTGGGCTTCAACTGTGATGCACAGAAAATCCTCGCTTGCATTTGCGTATACTGTGGCGTAGAATAGTTTCAAAATTACTCACGTTGAAGTGGACTTAAACTTAGATGCGAGTGTTGATTCAAGTAGTGAAGTGCAGAGGCGGTTTGGGCGGTGCCGCTATGGCGAGGCTGGATGGGCGCCACTCGCGACTCGCGCGTGCCGCGCGTTGATCAGTTTTATAGTCTATCGCACTTCCCGCACGTGCCGCGCCTGCGATTAGAACCATGAAAGATGCCCAGGAGACCTCTTCTCTATTATGGGCTACTTCGAGACCTTGCCTCTGGACTAGAAACTTTGAGGTTGCTGTACTCACTACACACTCGAGAAGTAGGCTTGAATTGCTCCTGTAAGTCTCAAATTTGTTGGCCCTTGCTGTTCTGCCTAAGAAAGTGCAAAACGCCAAAGCCAATGATAGGGAGAGCGAACATTTCCTAACAATTCGCAAACAATATTCATATGTTTTATCAAATTGGCATTCTCGCCAGTCCACGTATGAGACAGCAATCGTTCGGGCTGTAGTACACTAAGACAGCAACGGTGGAATGGCGTGGGGCCGGTATTGAAAACAGCCATAAAAGTCCAAGAACAATGCGAGAATCACGAGTTAGCGCTAGAAATGCTGATGTGTTGTGGCTGCTGTTCAATTTGTAATGCCAAGGGACCTACTCTCGAAAGGTCTTTCGCAAGAAACGCGTTCAAGAGATTCTCTTTCTTGTTGTGAACTTGTTATGAGTCGATTTTGTGAACGTGTGCTTCAGGTTACGCCGATTACGAAACTCGTCTACCCGAAAGTTTTGGTGGTTCGGACAATGGTGCTCTACATGTTAGTGAAGAAGTTTGGGGTTTTATAGACTTCCTCATTTTCCTCTGCGCTCACAGAATCCTTATACATATTTCCGTTACATCAGAATTGCAACAATGTGAATGCCGAAAGCTTGCTGGCCTGCCTCTGTCAATTTAAGGCTACATCCATAGCTAGCGAACCGGCGTAAGCTTTTTGAATCCTATAAAACCAAAGTCAGCATAGGGCAGCCAGCCACGAAATCTACCGACTTCTCGAAAACTGCGGAGCTCATCCTGCTAAAACTCAGTTTGATGGCCCCGAAGTGACATCGGGGTCAGGGGTGTGCATATACCGTTTACCCATTAACGATTTTGCGGATTTACCGGTATTTTCGGTAAAAATGCATTTACCGGTTTACCGACCTAAACTTGAAATCTACGGAAAAACGGAACAAATATAAGTAACTTTTTTCACTAAATCAACGTCTGTATTCCACGATCAACCCCTATTAGGACTCACACTGATCACCTTTGGGGGCATTTTCATGCTACTTATTCCCTTGTTTTTTTTTCGTGCGACTGTTTACACTTCCTTTTGGTGTTCTATCGCTCGTCTTTCTTCGAGAAAGGATCTCGATGCATTCATTTGTGCTAAGTCACACCCTCGAAGGTTATCGCGGCGGTTTAGAGTATCCATGGAGCGAAATCAGTTTCAGCTGAAAAAAATCTACTTTTGTGCCTTAGTGAAGCGGGAAGAAAGTTTTCCTAATCCAGCTCAAAAGCTGGGCCGCGATAGAGAAGACTCGTGATTTTTTCAAAAAGCCCAGATCTGACCCTTATTGTGGCGAAATTTAGGAAAAGGCTGTTTTGAATTGTCGCTTGTGACCTTGGTTTCGCCACTGAGTCGTCTTAAAGTCGAGAACAGTGTGCGGAAGTCATGCTTTGATGATTCTTGCTCCATTTTTTCTGCAACTGTTTTCCAGTACGCCTCGCGCTCAAATTTCAGCTGCCGTCGAACTTCACGATTCAACTAGACGTACGAATTGTGGTTGACAAGGTTTGCCTTCTTTCGTTGATCTACAAGTCGTAGACATCGGTCCGAGATCCACGGTTGCGTTCTCTGCCTGACGGGAGGGCATATGTTTTCAGCACAACTACAAACTACGCTAGAGAACTGCTCTTATTCTGCATTCACCGTGCACCATTAACGAAGAGAATCGGTTTGACAGCTCCAACTGGAATCGCTGCACATACTCTGGCTCCTTCAACTTCGACCAATCCCGTTTTCGCTGTGATGACGATTGAGACTTGACACGTTGAAGCTTGAGCCTGACATTAGCACAGAAAAGATGATGGTCAGACCCACAGTCAGCACCACGCTTCACACGCACGTCCTGCAATGATGACTGGAAACGCGTATTGACGAGAATGTAGTCTAGTACAGCTGAGTCCTTGCCATTCGGTGCACGCCAGGTGAGTTGATGCTTACGAGGATGCTGGTATTGACTGTTTCCAACTAATAGTCCATTGCTTGCGGCAAACGACAGTAGACGCATACCATTTTCATTGACTTCACCTAGTCCGTATCGGCCCAATGTTCCTTCCCAGCCCGACCTATCTGCTCCAACATGAGCATTCAAATCGCCAGCGATAATTGTGAAATCCGTTCTTGGCGATGTGTCGATAGCGTCCTGTAGACTGGTGTAAATTTCATCCTTCGCATCGTCTGAGCTGACATCCGTGGGAGAGTAGACAGAAATTATGTGCCTCTTTACAGTACCCGCTAGTGTCAATGCGGCTAGACGGCTTGATGTCGGTTGAAAAGCCAGCACGCTTTTAGTCGCCCTGCCATCTAAAGCGAAGCCGACACCTTCCATGTGTTTATCTCCTCCAGAATAGAACAGCATAGTTTGAGCGTCAGTATCAGGAATTCGCACGACCGTTCGTCCACACCCTGTCGTTCGTAGCTCCGAGAGCGCCGCAATGGAGACGTTGTATCGTGCCAATTCGCGAGCGATCACATCCTTCTGCCCAACATGGTGGCCTGTGCGTACGTTACATGTAGCGACTCGAACTTCCCGCTTAGGCGTAAGAATTTTATCCATTTAACCAGTCGCGAATTTGTCACCGGAACCCTGGTTTCGGTTCATCAGATCCGTCGCATCGGCTGCCCTGGATGCGGTAGCATATGATTGAATCCTCAAATCGTCTCCCATGGTTACAAGCCTAGTTTTACAATACGTCGGCACGGGACAACCCTCCTCCTTTCTCAGTCCGGCTTGGGACCGTCCATGGCGGAGTTCATTACTGTATGTACCATTCCGTATGTATATTTAATGCATTGAAATTCTATGTGTTCTGTTCCAAGGCAAGACTTACGAAATTGGGCATCAATACGAATGCAGGTTGTATCAAAGTGAACACTATTGATACAGTAAGAACATAGGACGGGTGTACGAATAGACGTTTTCCAGTGCCCGGAGAACGTTTATTACACCCGTTCTATGTTCTCACTGTAACAGTAGTTTTCATTTTGATACAACCTGCATTCGTATTGATGTTCATATTCGTAATTCTTGCCTTGGAACAGAACACATAGAATTTCAATTCATTTAATATACATACGGAATGGTACATACGGTAATAAGAGAATATTACAGGAAATTATATACATGGGAAAGCCTCGCGGAGGGGGACAAGGGTTCGGGACGGAGAGCGGGCCGGCCAGCCGCATGCTCGTTGGAGGGGATGGAAAACTCTGCTCCTCCCGGGCCGGGGCATTTGCGATGTTTGCTCGCCGCAGGGCATTCTAGTATCCTACACTACAGTTTCCATAGTAGGCGCCGTTTTAAAAACAGCCGACGGACTGTTAATTATCGAGAATTTCGGGATGTCATTTTTTGTAGTATATTGGCACTCCGTTGGTAGGATTAAAGTGGTTTACCATGATAAGTATTTGACACTACGGTCTTGTTCGCATGAAGGTTCTTCGAAATTGGTATAATTGCACGGAATATGTTGAGGTATCGAGGCCCCAATTTTTTACCCATTTTGCCGTTTTCACCGTATTTACAGGAAAATTTTCTCGGTAAAAAAGTTTCGGTGAAAATTTATCGAAAAAAAATTACCGCACACCCCTGATCGGGGTTTTCCCCTTAAGCCTTCGGCGTTTTGGGTCACCCAAGCACTCCTCTTTTTCATATTCGGAATGTCCATACACTACTTACATAAACCTCTTGATTCGATGGGTTGGTCTGATAAAACAATGTAATACACCATAAGAAACGTTTCCACAAGCCAACAATGTTCGGCTCCAACCAAGATTGTGCCAGCATTGTCCGAAGGTGGGCGTAATTGCTGTGTATCACTGACCGAGCTCTTACCCAGCCGCTGAATAAATCTTTACCAAAGCTATCATCGCTCACCCGTAAACGGGATGAACCTTTCTTTTTGTTGTAACATTTCCAAATGTGTGCCGCGACGTTAGACTGCAGTTCGGCAGAAGACATCTATAATCGGATGAGACTCAACTGGGGCTACGTACTCACGGGTGCCCCACTGTTAGATTGATAAACATACCTGTTACATAGCACTATGCGAAAGGGGAATGATAGCTTCGGTGAAAATTTATCAAGCAGCTGATTGTGATCGGCTCTGAGCATAGGTGTGACAACTGCGCGATAACTCAGAAAAAGGAAAACAATTCACTTGTAACATGAAAGGCCGAAATTAAAGGCAGGGTTCTCGATAAAATCGGTTGTTGTGCTATCATCGTAGAATGGTAGATCTGGCCATCACAAAAGTGAAAATAAGTAAAAAATTGGACTAAAAACGCTCAGGAGCAAGTTATGGCTTGGTGTCCTCCCGCCCCCAATTATTGAGATTTGGGTAAAAGACTGTTTTGTCAACTTTTATTTTGCTTCCAAAGTAACTTCTGAACATTTCTGGAGACTACTGACTACTTGAACAGCAAAATAAATGTCGGATAAGTAAGAATAAATGAAAATCGCGTTAATTAGGGGGCCGGCCGACACCGGTAATTAGCCGTTATACTTTGTTTTTGAGCGTTTTTCAAGCGAATTTCCGGGTTTTTTCTCTTATTTTTACTTTTGTGATGACCAAATCTACATTCTTATGAAGAGAGCTCAGAAGTAGTTTTTATCGCGAACCCTGCCTTTAAGGTACATGCGACATATCGACGGGATGCCACGAGTGGTGCGCCCCCGATATGTTACATGTACCTTAAGAGGCAGGGATCAAGTAGAAAGTAACTTAAATCGGCCAAGAGGCATTCCCAAGGGGAGTTTACGACGCACCGTAGAGGACAGGCTTGGGACTGGCATTGCTGTCGGTTTAGTTACCCAGGTTTGAGGTACCTGACCCCAAATCAGCAGGGAAGGCCCCTAAGAGCGTTTCCGCGTAGAGTGTGGTCTAGGATGCGTGCGGACGCGTTCTCGGCGTTGCGCGTCGTCTGCGTCGAGTGCTCTGAAGGTCCAAACCATGTTGTTCGCAATATA
This sequence comes from Aplectana chamaeleonis, assembly GCA_029168955.1. Lineage (NCBI taxonomy): Eukaryota > Metazoa > Nematoda > Chromadorea > Rhabditida > Cosmocercidae > Aplectana > Aplectana chamaeleonis. The sequence goes on from JAPDOI010000194.1 coordinate 121,933, forward strand.
ATACATAGTAAGAAACCTGAAGGTTCAGGTAACTTACCATAAGATGACTAGTGATAAACCACAAGGATACGAATAATTTAATACAAGCATGTGAGTGATATACCATAAACATGCAAAAATATACTATTTGGACCAGGCAAGTAATATACCACAAGATGCAAGTAACACAACAAAAGCATGCAAGTAATGCACTATTTGAAGCGTGGGAGTAATATACCACAAACGAGCGACTAACATACGAGTAATATACTATTGAAGGGTGCAAATAATCAAATAATATAAAGAAAGCATGCAAGAAACATGCAAGAAGCGTTCAAGTAATATACCACTTGAAACGTGCTGATGATCTATCCGTATCCTACCATAATTATGAAATGGAGTGGGGACCGTCCGTCAGTCTAATTTTTTTTAGCCTTATGTAGTAGAACACTTGAGTGGCTTGGAAGAGTTACGCCTGAATCCATTCCACAGGACTGCAGAAGAGGTATGTAGAGCGTCGGAGAAAACAAGTACGCCTTTAGATGACGTCAGCAGGGCATCGTGGAAAAAGGACGGCTCCAGAAAGTGTCGGCCGGACATCGTGCAGGGTTGGGAGGGCTCTAGAAGGAAGAATTCGTGGGAAGTGGGTGGGGGTCAAGATGGCGTCAGCAGGATGTCGGGGAATGTATAACCTGGCTCCCTCATTTGAGCCAGTTGAGGTATGGCCCCCCTCAGGGTCGGTGGATCTACTGAGTCTCACCGAGTCGATACGCACCGAATTCGTGGGAGACGAGTGCAAACAAATCAACCCACTGAGACCGACTGCGACCGTCTGGTGCCCACCGCAATCCCCCGGTCGATACTGACGGTTCTCATGCGTACAAGGGCGGGGCCAATGCACCGACTGAGTCCCACTGAGTCCCGCTGCGTCCCAACCGAATTCACCCTTACCCCACCCGGTCGATATAGGAGTTTCTCACGTGATTTGGGTGCATTTTTTTCGGCCGACTGCGACCTTCCGAGTCCCGCCGCATCCCCCAACTCTAGTCGTCTGCGCTCTGCCCCACCAACTGCTGATACGGAAATCAGGTTCATTTCATGCAAAAAAGTATCATCTGTCCAATGATTATTCTTAAAAATGGTTCACGAGTTGAAGACAAAGAAATGTTGAAAACAAGAAAAAGTAACCACCAAACACGTTCCGATTCACAGCTGAGGTGTTAATCGTCACTAGACTATCGATTTCGTGTTTTGCAGAGGAACTGGTTGGCGCTGGGAGTAACCGGACTCAGTCGGTTGTAGACGGTCGAGGACGGTTTTTCCGCCCTTGACTCATTCGGACTCAGCAGGTTTTTTCGACAAAGTCTGACGGGGTCTGAGGTTTATTGGGCCTATCATGTCAAGATCTCTTCATCAATGTTACATTTTGCCATGACCTTTTGTTTGCTCCGCCCAGACTCATCAGAGCGAGCTAGGCTTCAGAAAGGACTTCAGATGACGTTAGCAGTAGACAGAGCTTTCGAGGGTGTCGACACAACGTCATGCAAGGTGAGCAAGGCTTTAAGAAGAGTCGACAGGATGTCGTGGAAAGTGTGAGGGGCTCCAGATGCCGTCATCGGTACGTCATGGAGAACAGTTTGGGCTTTATAAAACATTCACATATCTCCGTGGAAGGTGAGTAGGGCTCTAGAAGGTGTCCGCAGGGAATCGTGGAAAGAAGATGGGGCTTCAGATGACGTCACCAGAACGCCGTGGAGGGTGGGAGGAGCGTCGTGTGCAGCGTGCATGACGTCGTAAAATTTGAGTCGCGCTTTATGTGGAGCGTGCTCAGAGTTTTTGAATGTTAGTAGCGTTTCACGTAAAGCATGCGTAGCTTTGTGGAATTTGAGTAGCGTTTTATGGGAAGCGTGCGCGGGTCGTAAAATGTGAGCAGCGCCTAATGTATAGCGTGCGTAGCTTCGTAAAAGACCTGAATAGCGCTTTGCCTAGAGCGTGAGCAGCGTCGTGAAACAAGAATGCCGCTCTTTGTAGCGTGCCCCGCATCGTACAAGGTGAGCAAATAGTGAAAAGCCCTCCATGTTGAGCGCGCAAAGCTTCGTGCGTCATGAAAAGCAAGTAGCAGCCAATTTAGAGCGTGCATATATTCGTAAAATTTGGGTGGCGTTCATGTAGAGAGTGCGCCGCGCGGCTGAAAAAAAGCGCTTCGTATAGAACGTGCGCAGCATCGTGATATGGTGCGTCTTCGCGGGTCAATGTTGCTGAATTTTTCGGCTAAGGCCTGTTGGGGTGCACAATATAAGAGATATCGCAGATTCGAGAGATGCTTTTTTTGGGCAGAGATCAGGACAGTAAACTAGCCACTCTGGACAAGATAGCTTTTGCCGAACAAAAAGGTTTACCGCAGACATGTTTGAGTGAACGCTCAACTTCAATGAGGCAGAAACATCAAAAATGAAGGCATCCTTCGAGGCAAGATAGCGTTTAATTTAGCCTTCAGAGCTGCTTAGTTTGATTTCCCATGATCTGTCGGAGAATTCGCCAGTGAAGGTCTCCAGTTTGCGTTCGCCTGCTGCTGCTTTCTAGCGAGCACCAGAGGCCTCAAGAAAGACAAATACCTTAATTTCTCCATGTTCTACAGTTTCTTGCAAGACAATGCGAGCGTTCACGTGAACAAGTCTGAGGTCGACTTCTTTGTGAAGCAAAAACTATCTTGTCTGGGATGGCTCTTCTACTGACCTGACCTCAACCCAATAGAGAATCTCTGGAGTGTTTTGCTCATCGGGTCCGAGCCAATGGCCGGAGATATCTCCCAATTTCGGCACTCCAAGTGGCCATATTCGGGGAGCGGAGCAAGATCAAATCGCAACGGCTGACCTACTTGGTAGAATGTATACTGAATCCATTATTTGATGGAATAAAGAGGCAATGAGGGCTAATAAACTATCAGGGGCGGAATTCACGAAACGCTTACCACGATCTAATCATGGTCAGCGTAGCAATGGTTAAGCGCATCGCATGCACAGCGATTTGCCACGAACCATGGCTAAAGCGTGACTATCGTTTTGTGAATTCCACCCCTGATTTACGATCACACATGTTAATCGATTGATAATTCTTACAGGCCATAAAACGGCCAAAGTCTCACCGTCGACTGCGTACCACGCGCTGCGCGACAGCGCGCGCGTCGGAAGCAGACGAGTTTTTGCCGCCGCGCGCCGAGTTTCGGCCGCCGCGCGGCGCCCGAAACGTCGCGCGGCGGCCTAAGCTCGTCGCGCGGCGGCCAAAACTCGTCTGCTTCCGACGCGCGTGCGGTCGCGCAGCGCGTGGTACGCAGTCGACGGTGAGACTTTGGCCGTTTTATGGCCTGTATACAACCAAAAATGCCTTTTTGCCTTTTTGGTACGTTACGTGAAACATAGAATTATTATAGAAAAGTGCAGAAACATTTTATCTTGCTCAAAAGAGGTATACGGGGGTCATTTCACAATCAGATCACAGAAGTATCGATTAAAAAAATTACCTTGCTTAGCTAACACATCATCGACAAATTCGGGGGTGTCCCATCATTATGATACGAAGTGTACAATAATGCCAGTATTAAACTACAAGCATGTTGCACGTTGTAGTTGTTTCATATTTCAGTTGCATAATTCTCATGAAGCACGTGCTTTTGCATTTAATTCAAAACAAACCAGTTAAACGCTTATTGACCACTACCCTAATTCCACACACAGGAAAAAAGCACAGCCTGCAACATATTTTGGTGATTTCGGTTCGCGGCCGGCAAACCGGCAAGCGTTGCGGTCGACAAACCTACGCGCGCCGCGGACGACGAATCGACGCGGGTTGTGGTGGGCACACCGACGCGCGTCGCGGCTGGGTGGCCCAGCCCCCGCTGGGCCGCCACCGCATGGGCAGGGCATCCAGATGCTGGGCGGGGCCAATGCACCGCAAACTTAGGTAATTGAACCGGCAGCGCTCCTGTATATTAAAGCATGCCTAAGCTTGCTTACTTCCCTTGTATTTAGAGAGCGCAAAGACTAGCTGTGCAACAGCTCGACATCGACCAAATCATAACTCGCGGCCATGGCCTCGCCGAGTATCGTCGCGTTGGCCAGCGGGGTCTCATGGTGGCGAATCAAACTGTTGTCGACGTCTCAGTTTTCCTGAGCAAGCAGTCAGGCAAACTGGGCGTCAACAACAGGTTGATATGTTGTCAACCTATGAACCGCTCCCTGTTGAAATGTCAAATCGCGCGTATTGTCAGCCTGGGACCTGCCTGTTGACGTTCACCTGTTGTTTGGCTGTTGGCACATCGATGTGTCGCGTTTAGCGGCCTATTTATCAGCAGTTCACATCCTGCAGGACTGTTTTATCTAGCCTTGGAACAACTTCACACCGACACGCGTCGCGATCGACGCACCGGTACGTATCGCGGCTGGGTTGCCTAGCCTCTACTGGGGTCACCACCGGACGAGCAGCACCTGCAGATGCTGGGCGGGGCAAATGTACCGCAAACTTGGGGAATTGAACTCTTATCAATCAAAGCATGAAAGTAAAATGCGCCGTTTACTTCCCTTTTATCTAGGGCGCCGAGACGCTAGCTGTGCAACAGCTCGACATCGACCAGATCATGACTCACGGCCAGGGCCCCGCCGAATATGGGCGCGTTGGCCAACGGTGACTCATGGTGAGCAGATCAACTTGTTGTCGACGATCTAGTGTGCCTGGAGAGTATAACTGCTAAAAACGATGCCTCGATCAGAAAGCGACTGCTCGCTACTGGTGGTGATCGAAATTAAGAGCACTAGGAATTTCACAGAAGATTTATTTTCAATGGGTATTCATTTTTTTGTAGAGGGCTAGACCGCCCCGTTGGCATTCCTTTGTCAATGAGTTTCAGCGATACCACTACCGCTTTTTTGTGGGGCGGTAGGCGTTGTAAATTGAAATTACCGTAGAAGGCATTGCAGAAAAAATTAAGTAGAGCTAATCTCAATGCAACAAAAGAACCAAAAAACGAGGCAAAATAAATAAGGAAAAGCAGTAAAAATTGGGACCCAGGCGTGATGCCGAAGACAAAGGCCTGTAATCCGTTTCAGGCATTTCTGATGGAAACGATTTTTCCGTATGGACACCAAGATCTGCCACTGTGTTTTTGGATCTATAACAATGGTGATGGTTATGACGACTTATTCGATTTTGAAGCTTGCACAAGGGATGTGATGGGAAACGGAAGACACTTTGGCAAAATTTCAATTCTTCCTAAGGTATGCGCCAGTTAATCGAATTTTCAACAATATTTTCTAGCCTCCAGGTCCGGGTTTCTCCGAACCTGGGTATCACTAGTATTGTACCCCATTCACCTCTGACCGCAACCAGGTTTTTATCGGTGAAATCGACTTTATTGGTCAGACGTTTAGGCAAGTTGACCGCTGTCACAGGCCTGAAAATTAAGTCGAGACAATTCATTTGCAAATACACGGTCAAGCGCTTCTTTCATTCCTGCGAGTGGCAAATATCTACACGAACTTCAGAAAGGTAAAAGCTAAAGGTCTCCACAATATTTCAGGGGCGGTTGTAATTTGGCTTAATATGCAGCCTAAATCGTTGATTTGAGTTGCATCTGAGCGACATCTGTGTAACAGCTTAAAAACTTTGTTTAATGCATGAGGATGCTCTAGTTAAAGTCTTGACTCTAAAAGGCAGCATACACGCTCCTAAACGTGATTGAGATAACTAAGGGAATAGAATGGTATGGCCCAGATTACAGCGGGTAGATTGCCTAATAAGTGAGCCACACACGTCACTGACAGCGAAGATGGCCCAGCAACCCTTCGTTGGAGGAAAATGGCAAATACAGGGGGCCTGAAAATACAGGGCGGGCCAACTTCTAACTCATGTCGCGGCGTTGTGGGTCATTTTTGACACTTCAAAATGCTTAGGCATTATGTTGTAAGCCATACGGCTCGATCCACATGGTTATCCCAACCAAGTTTACGAGCGTGTATGCTGCCTTTAATGAGCAAGTCAGCTCCGAATCAGATTCATCTTTATCTCAAATTTGAAGGTGTCGCTGATTGCCAAAATCAGCGACAGATGGCTGTGGCGCACGAGACAGTGTGGCGAAAAAGAGGGCGCAGCGCTTTCAGATCGATCTTCGCTAAATGTCCTCTCGACTACATTTAGGACTCCCTTTGAAACGATTCGGGGATCATGCCGGGAAGCATCCCGGGCGGGGTGAGTCGCTCACACAGCGTGGTCGCAAAATCCAAGGTCGACGGAGTGCTGCCTGCATGGGTAGCGCCGTCAACAACAGTACACCAAACGGATGGGCGCGAATTGAGAACATCATCGCAGACGCCACAGTGAACGGGGTGACCCATCTGAAACAGGCGCTCGTGAGGTCAAGAAAAGCCTCCTTTTGATCACTTTTGGAATCTTTGATGACTTTAAGGTGTATTACGGAATACTATGCTTGTCTTCATCCTTCTTACCAATTTTCACCATTTTCCGCATACATATGATGTGTTGAGTTTCCATAAATCTATTTGCAGTAACGCGCAATTTTTTTCGCAAAATGCGTTTTGCGGCCTTTTTTAAGCTCACAAATAGCCGCATCGCCAGCATTCTCTGAGTACTACACGATAGTGTTACAAAATAATAGATTATACTTGTACACGAGCAAATTTTCAAAAAATCCTCGAAAGATTTTTTGAATTTTTTTTTCGTTTGTTTTAGTTCGCTCGAAATTTCGCCGAACGAATTTTTTCAAAATTCGTTCGTTCGAAATTTCGTCGAACAAATTTTTTTCCGATTTTCGTTTCTTCGAATTTCTTTCGAACGAAATTTTTTTCAAATTTCATTTGTTCGAGATCTAGTTTTTCGATTTTTTTTTCGAAAATTCGTTTGATTTAGAAAATGCTTCTGGAACCTCAGGTTACGCTATTTCGTTATTGCTCGGGCCGGATTGTCGTGGGCGTGCTCAACAACGCGCCTGCGGTAAAATATAGCACTGATTAGGAGACTTCGACATTATAGGCTCGATGAGCATCACTTCGAACTGTTCAAAATAAGGGAGAGAGGTAATACATGCTCGAAATTGTGTGGACTATTCATCTCTGACTGAGCGGTGTGAATAAAGCGTGGAGTCCGGTTTCCAAAAATCTGAAATGTTGAAGGGGTATCAAAAAAAATTCCTGAACTTATATCTCGCCATTTACAGGGAATTGAGATCTCGCCATTGAAAAGTGTTATAGAAGAGAATACTTCTACAGAATAAGATGAAATTCAGAAAAAAATTATGTCTGAGAGTGTATTGTGCTTCTTAGCACATTACGTGATGCACCAGTAAGCCTGATGGCTGCATTTTGCTATCCTCAATGCGTTGCACCACTACCTCACGTGCCTGGTCTAGTGATGGATAGCTAGCGCTATGGCGCAGTGCAATGTCGCGCTGCTCTCGTTCCAGTCTTGTTGGCCTGGTTCGCTTCTCAGAGGTGTAGTAGGTTTTGTTTACAGCGTTTCAGATCCTCACACAACATAGGGCTGGCTCCTCATTGTTATGGTTGTCTACTCCACATCAGTGAAAGATGTTCACTATCACTAATTCACACCTAAGGCCAGATTACTACCGTCCCATGTAAAAGGATTCTACACGAGAATAACGATTATTCTAAAACTCCGTTTGCCACTCAATTTGTACAATTAGCCGTCGACGAAGATTTCAAATCGATGTTCGTGGCTTTTGAAGTTCTCTTTGAAGGCAGTGTTCACGGTAGGAATCGTTTTTCTGATTTTCCGCATATCTTGAAGACGGTCCCATGCTGATTCCAATGATGTTTTTGGAACCGTACAAGACCTTCCAGGAACGGAGTTATGGTCCCTCAAAAATTGAGCTAGGGAAGCAAGGTGGACGAGTTGTCCAAGGATCGTAACTTCCGTATTTTGAAGCCGATGTATGCGAGCTGACCTGAGTAAAGAGAGAAGTTAGGAATGAAGGGAAGAACGGGGCTATTGATCGGAAACCATCGCTCATCTCACGATCTCGAGCATTCATTTATTCACGTAGGTGGGCGCGGAAAGTGCATCTAGGGGTGACGAGCTGACGGGTGTCCAACTTTGGGGCCGTAGGGGACCGTTTCGAGCTCATTTTTCTTAGTTTTTTCAACGTTAGGGTTGTGCTAGGCCCCGCAGCTGCCCATCTCCACCAAAAAACAGACATGGTTTTTATCGTGGACACTACCTTTAAACAGAGTCATGGGGGTTTCCTCAATCAGGTGGAAAGGTCTACCCTTAAAAGCCGTACGCATACTTTTCCCGCAAAAAGCAGAGGAGCCTCACCGGGAAGAGGAGCAATATCTAAGAACTGATAATCACCAACTTCTTGCTCTGAAGCGCATACGGTATCCTCCCTGAAAGTCGTAATTCTAATCACACATTGAAACTGCTGACCACGCCTGGGCCAAATTCCGCTTGTTTCTCAGTGAGTGACTTCGAGATACCTTGTGAGATCCTGAGTGAGCACAAGGCACGCCGAAAGCACGCGGTCACCTGTCGTTAGCTGGTCTGATGGACGCATTCGGAAACTCTCCCGCGGAATCCTTCGTTGCCTTCTGGCTCGGTCTCATATCCGACCGGCGCTGCATGCCGATTCCCTGCTCCTGAGCAGAAAAAGGTATTGAACGACAGTAAACGGAATGAGCGTCAGTAGCAAAAAAAGTGTAAAGCAGCAAGGCTGTAAGCAGGATGTGGAAAGGCGGATGGAAAGGGCAAGAGGTGCGATCTCATACTGGGGAGGGAGGGAATGCATGTAAGGAAACGCGCGAAGAAGTAGAATAGTAGGAAATTTTATGTTTTAGCGGCTGCGCCGTATCGGGCGCAGATTATAATATCCGTGTGAAAAAAACGTGTGAAAAAGAATATTATGGGTCATTCGAAATACTGGGCGTCACAAATAGAGATGCAGGCCGCCTTATCCGCTCTACTGTCCGCTTCTCCGCATTTTTTTACACATCTCCCTTTCTTGCCGCGCGTTTTTCTGTTTGCGTTCACAGGCATTAAAAGCACAGTCCAACATCAGAGTCGCTTTTCTGTCTTTCTGCTTTTCCTAAAAACAGTCCCACTTTTATCCCAATGCTGTCTATGGAATCGTGCAAGACCCTCTGGGTACGGAGTTATGGGCCTTCGAAAACCAAGCGGCGAAAGCATGGTAGACTAGTTGTCCGAGTCTTCTGACTTTTATCATTCGCAACCGATGTATGCGAGCGAACCTGAGTGAAGAGGGAGGCTGATGAGAATGAAGGCGAAAACGGCCTTCTTGATCGAAAAACCATCGTTCGTCTCACCACTGTTGAGCTTTAATGATCGTAAAAGGGGGTGCCAAATAGGCTTCTTCCTGTGGACGCCAAAGAGTGGCTTTTCCCTGAATCTCGCCTTTTCGCAGGAATTGAGACCTCGCAGTTGGCTAGTGTTCGATAGGGTAGGTATACTTCATAATATTGTGGAAATCTCAGATTTCCTCCATGAGCTTGAACTGCGTCTTTGAAGCATTGTCGTCACTTCCGATTTTTTTTAATTGTTGTTGTTAATTTGTATATCTCCACAAAGTTTGTGTTACAATCGTTTCGCTGCTTTCCTCATTTACCTGGAATAGCATCGGCTTGTTTACCTGGCAAAAATGTCTTATTTGAGTCACGCAAACCGTAAAATCGTAATTGAAGTCTTCTCTCCGAAGTTCAGTATCGCTTTGCAGTCTTTTTAAAAAGTCATTATTTTTAAGCAAGATCCATTCCTACCTCACAATAATGGGTCATTGACAAGTATGGAAAACCGGAAACTTGACAGAGATTCATCCATAACCCAGCAATAGAGGTGTCATGAACACAACTCTTCATTGAATCTTGGCTTTTAATTGAACGAGACTGCCAATCAGAGCGGAAGCATCTCTTGGAAAGTTCTTTTCATCGTTCGGAAAATGACCTACGTTCCTATAAATTTGAACGAAGCCGAAGGACACACTCATTTGCAGTTTTTTTTAGCAAGAGCTACTTTTGCAGGGCACTGCATGGGTCCGCGACAACTGGTTGACGAACAGCAAATGGAGTCCAGAGCGCGACTTTATGAGCCACAATTGGAAACTTGATCAGCTGCGGTACTATGAAGCCGACCTATTACCAATAGCGTACGGTTTTTTTAAATTATGAGCACAGTTTGATTCATGTACCCTATATGAGGAATTTCAGCTTGGAATCACGGAACAAGGGTGAATGGTACAACCCTCTCGGAGGAGAAATCGTACTCTCTCGCTGCACTCCGGGGTTAGATATCTTATTTGAGCTTTTGAGAAAAGCTCTCATGCTCATTCAGTATCTCGCACACAGTGTAACTCTTTGTAGAAAAATGGTAGCCTCATAACCGTAACTAGATCAGGTCTCATTGCAATTTGGAGAAACTTTCAGAATTCTCCTGCGATATGACATATTACGACAGCGTGTGCGTATAACAATTTGAACTCCAATAGTTCGCTAAAAAATGTTAATCTCCGTACCGAAAACTGTCGCGGTCGAGCTATTACATTACCATTCTATCAAAATCTCTTAATACTGACCTCTGATCAATGAGATTTCTGAAATGGAATGCACGATTCCAGATAGAATACTGGACCTAAGAATAACACTGCGTTTCGATATGTACGATTACCCACTCTCAAGATTAGCGATGCTGCTTGTTTTACGCTGGCACCAGTGAATTCAAGATGGTAATACACTCATGCTTTCATATTTGAAGGGATTGATATCCAGAAGTACAGTCGCCGCGGATCGCACAGCTATAGCTTAGCTCCCTCATTTTGAACCGGTCGAAGTAAGGCTTATTGGGCTTATTATGTCAAAATCTCTTTTTTGCTGTATTATTTTGCCATGACTGGCCGCTCCCCTAATCGCTGCGCCCGGACTCGGCCGAGCAAGTTATGCTTTACTTTTACTATTGATTCCCTTTTGAAGGTTTTCGCAAACTAGCTGCATCTATCCCATGATATGTCTGATTTGAGTCTGCGCTAGCATATTAAGGAGCGGAACGTATCAGAGCGATCCGTGCCGACTGTTCTGTACATCTTTTATGAAACTTATATTTCCAACCGATTGATTGTTTGCGATCACGTCAAGGCAATGACGATTGAAAAAGGTTAAGTCTGGATTATTCCTGAAAGGTTTCGTTTTGGATTATCATCTGCAACGAGCAGTAAAATTCTGGTTCTAATTGCAGTACGCCAGGAGTATGGTTTCCATATGGACCAGGCGGCTGGCCGTGCGGTATTGGAGATAACACAGGTCAATTAGGTTCCGATTGTTCGCGCGGTGATCTACCGCCGCAGCTCCATCCATTCATCAGGCCGAAACGTTTACGTAAACACTACAAGAGCTTTACTGTAGCTTTAATCAACAGCATAAGGCTCCGTCCATAGCAGACGACCAGCGGCAAAGCGTCAAGGCGCCGGAGCATCATGCGCCAGCGCTCAAACGCTGACGCATGACGCTCGACGGCTGGCGCATTCAACGTGGTTAACGATGGTATTGATAATATGTATTGGTGACAGCCGCTACGCTTACTATGCCTCCACCGTCAGCGACTGGCCGGCTGCAGTGGTCGGTGGGGATTCAGATCACAAACGAATGCTGAAGATGCAAACCCCCAGCGTCACATTACGGTCCTTTGACGCTAGGACGTCTGCTATGGACTGAGCCTAACACATGAGTACCATCTCTATATAAAAAAGGGCTGCTCTAGCCAACTGTCCCACGTCGCCTTCTCTCTACGGACTCGCGCTCTCCTTCGCTTTTATCCTCTTTTGCCCGCATCGTTCACACCGCACCAGCTGATTCCCTCGAAGGATTTCAGTTGGTGGCTGGAGATGTCTAACGCTTGTCTTTAAGACGAGCTACATGATCAGCCCATCAGGGATGTGCGAAAAACATATTTTTGGAAACAGAAAACAGAAAATCTATTTTGTCAGAAAACAGAAAGCAGAAAAAAAATACCAAAAATGGGCAGAAAACAGAAAAATTGCAGAAATTAATAGAGTGTTCAGCGTACACTACACGAAATTTTTCACAACATGGAACTTTTTTCATGAATTTTTTAAGGTGATCTGTGCTTCTTTTGTTGCATTTTCTAAACCTAGCAGTGGACCGGAGCAAGAAGGATAGACGCCCAAGAAATGCGGATGATGAGTGCGAAAAGATAACAAATGTTCCCTAACCTCCCTTTCCCCAGGCAATAAAAGCTCGATTACTCTATCAGAAGGTCAATATGTATGTCTGTGCAAAGAGTACGTAGATGCAGTCGAAGCGAACTTTCCCTTCCCTAGGGTACATATTTTGGCATTGTTTGTGGGATAACTGCTGGTTCGAACACTGTACAACTCCTCAGACCCGAAAGTCGCGTGCGCACCGCGCGGCAAGCACCGGAACTGACCGACCGACATCATGCCCTCTTAATTCCATTATTGTGGTGCGCGCGAAGCGCGCACCAGATTTGGCTTTAACTCGCCCACGCGCAACTCTGCGATTACGAAATCGGCGTTCGGAGTGATTGTGGAAAAGCGGTTTTTCTTTCGTTGGAAAGAGCGTAAAAAGTTAGGGTACAGACCCGAAGATGGCTTGAAATGGTTTCTTGGCGCTCGAGAAAAATGGCGAAAACCAAAAGATTTTGGTCGAAAAACTGTTAGTCTCCTTTTTTTCAGACGGCGTTCACGATCTTGTTGCAGTACTTAAAATTGAGCTAGGAAGCTAATTTTTTGACGGGTGGCTAGAAATGGATGCAGCTAGCTCCTATTCAATTTTGGAGTTGAAAACTCAATTTTAGCGAAACCTCAATATTGAGGGTCAAGACGGGTAAAAACATGTAAACATGTTATTGAAAACTACCCGACGTTCCCTGAACTTCGAAAATGAACTAGTGAAAATCAACACAGCTAATGATAGGCTTCCGGCCAAAATTGTTCTCTCTTTGAGACGGTTGGTGTAAATAGGATTTGAGGAGTGCGCAGGGCGCAGCAGAAAGTGCGCGGACCCAGTGGGAATGCGCAGGACGCCGTAGAAAGTGTGTGGGCCCCAGTGGGAGTGCGCAAGACGCTGTCAAAATGTACGGGACCACAGTGGGAGTGTGCAGGACGCCGCAGAACGTTTGTGGGACCGGAATGAGAGTGCGACGGACGCCGTAGAAAGTGTGCGAGACTCAAGTGGAAGGGCGCAGGACGCCGTGGAAAGTGTGTGGGACCCAAATGAAAGTGAGCCGAACGCCGCAGAAAGTGTGAGGCCCAACAGTGAGAGTGCACAGGACGCCAAAGAAAGAGTGCGGGACCCCAGTGGGAAAGCGCCTGACGCAGCAAAAAGTGTACGGGACCCCACCGGAAGTGCGCACGACGCCTTAAAACGTGTAAGTGACCTCAGTAGGAAAGAAAGGGTCGTTTTTTTTTTGTCTGCGGGTCACAATCTTTAGGAGTTATAGTCGTCCGACCAAACCGATCGGTAATGATTTAATTAATTAACTTAGGCAAAAGCTTTCAAAAAAGGTTTTTCCTCTCCAGGGGCGGCATGCATGAACGCAGCGAACGGTGTCAGAGAGCCGCTCCGCGTGCCATGCGCGCAGCGACGAGCAACGGGGCGGCCCCGAATTTCGTGGCGTGTATTGATGTGCCTGATTTTCGGGGCCGCCCCGTAGCTCGACGCTGCGCGCATGGCACGCGGAGCGGCTCCCTGACACCGTTCGCTGCGTTCATGCATGCCGTCCCAGAATGGGAATCGCTAAGCAAAAATCAGATCAGAAAGGGAACCTTTGGGAAAATATATGAAATTTCCAAAAGTTTAGCTTCCTGGCAAAAGTAATGATTTGGCAATGTTATAACTACAAGAAATATAGAAGTTGACAAAATAAAATGAAAAAAACAACTCGAAATATGTCTGAAAATGATTTGGGACAAAATAACCAGAAGTAATGAAAAACTGGGAAATGTAGTGAAATGACCAAAACCGGCTTTGACGGTCATTCATAGGCCAACTTTTGACAAGTAGTGACTGACGAGGGATTAAAGTTTACAAGATTCTCCGTTAAACTTTTCGAAGCGAACTCAAGCGCGCATCGGATTTGAGCGTTACGTTCACATAGCTTGACCTATGCTGATTTCCGTATTACAGCTTCAGTGAAATGTTTTACGGTTTCCGTTGCGCGCTTGATTTAGCTTTGATAAGTTTAACGGAGAAGCTTGTGAAATCATATCCCTTGTCTCTCACTAATTATAAAAAAAGTTGGCCTATGACCGACCGCCTAATCCGATTTTGGTCATTTCACTTCATTTCCCAGTTTTTCATTACTTCTGGTTATTTTGTGCCAAATCGTTTTCTAACATATTCCGAGTTGTTATTTTTTATTTTATTTTGTCAACTTCTATATTTCTTGTAGTTAAAACATTGCCAAATCATTACTTTTGCCAGGAACCTAAACTTTTGGAAATTAGCCTATTATATCTTCCTCTTGCGAAACCAACCGACAAAACTGCGATATGCTGGTTAGAGAAAAAAGTTCTCGGGAGGAGTTTTCTTTCTAACTCGCATTCGTCGTCAGTGCACTCCTCAGCAAGTGCAGTATTTCGCCATAATCTCATCTGATGTGCTGGTCTAGACTGGAACATCCATGTTCCAAATGAAGGGTTGGTGGTGCACAAAGAAGCAGGTTATCGTCCTAGTAACATAGGAGTATCGGGTGAACAGGGGATTTTTGAGGTTCCAAATCTTCATGGTAGCTAAAAACCCACAGGATCCCTCGAACACAATTATCGTTTTCAGCAGGATATGAACAGGGGTTACAAAATCCTTCAAATACCGATCCCTTTAAAGGCCGTCGACCTCGACGTTAACTTCGAAGTTAGCGCCCATGCTTAACATCAAGGTTTGGTGAGATTACTACCGCCCCAGGTTCTGCTTTCATATGCCGTTGCCGACAGGTCCACGTGTTAAATATGTCACCACTGAGCTTCATCTGAAGCTTCCGGTACGTTAACACTAAGCGATTGCTGTTGACAGCTATCCAGGCTGCTTCGCGTATCGTTGCTCCCTTCAGGTTTGTAGGATGGCTCAACTATATTAGACGACCAAGATTTACGCATTTCGAGCCTTTTTCAACTCTAGAATCCTCCAGCAAAGAAGCTCGCGCTGAAGGCCACTCTTTGCGCATGCATTTCGTCTACGCTACATTCATTTCCAACTGGATCTCTTCGAGAAAACTGGCAGTTCTCGTAGGATTTTTCGAAAGTCCCTGGGCCAGTAGCAATCCCCCGGGAGGTGGCAGCTACCGGCTGTCACTGCGTGGTGACAGTATCAATCAGTGATTGGCTATCGATGTGAAGACGCCGGCATAGAATTGCATAGGCGGCGCACAAGTTAATGACCGTTGTAGTCAGCCACCTGGCAGCAGTGAGCGTTCTTTTGCGAGGTGGCTGACTGCAAGAAACGGGTGGTGACATCGCTCACCGCCGCCGAGGAAAGAGAAATAGCGCGCGATGCGAAGAGAATTTTGGTCGATACCGCGGACGTGGGGTCGTGCACGTCCAATGGTGGCGACTTTTTGAGGAAAGTGCGTCCCGAGCAGGGCTGTGCGTAACTGAATTTTGTAATTTCGTAAATCGTAAATCGTAATTTTCAAAATTTCTCGTAATTCGTAAGTCGTAATTCGTAATTCGTAACCGATAATGAGTAGTAATCCCACACATAGCCCGAACCTCACTCGATGTAGGAACGTCTCAGAAGTTCAGTGATGAAGTGTTTCTGTATAGAAGGAGATTTGAGGTTGAGGTTCAAAATGAAACTGTTTTAGGAGGTTTTAAGAGTTCCACCGCGGCGCGGTGCGATTTCCTGATTCATGTGCGAATCGACGAGCGGCGCGATATCGATCGTTGCTCACAGAAATCATCTCATCGCGCCGCGCCGCGATAGAACTCTAAAATAGGCCTTAAGCAGTACTTGAACGAATTCCCAGCATACATAAGCGAGATAAATACCAATGAAATAGACAAAACTGAAACTCTACGCGTATTCAAGTACCAAACCTGTGCCACGTCTGCTCAAGCTTTGAAACCTAGAGAAGCATAAAAACATAAAGAGTCATCGCCTCACTAAACACAGTTCAATCCAAGCTAAGGAGGTTATCACTGTGATGAGGAAAAACACCGCGGTTCGATAGTTTTAGACACGATCGATCAAGGGAAGGATACTTGGACAAGGTGGTTATCATAAAGGGGATATACGTATGTACCTTTCCAAAACCACTTTCTGAACCATTCGAGGCTGCCTTCTACATTTGTGAAGCGTTACTCCGAATATATTTATTAGCGTTCCTTCACATAAACTTCCCATAAGTTTTTTTTTGCGGTGGAGATAGCGGTTCGCGATGTTTGCATAGGAATCTGAAATGCAAAAAGGTGAACGTTCCCTCGAAATCTCTGATTACAAAAATGACAAAATTCTTACTCTTCTTTTTTTTGCATTTGCTTTGAATTTGCTTGAATTCCCAATGTTAAAAACATGTAATAACCTTTTTGAGAAGCCGATAGACTGCAGTCATAACTTGTCTTGAAACTTTCCTCGTCAAATCGGGAAATTATCACTCTTTCCCTCGCAGCTGACTTGCCTCTGGGGATAAATATCTATCAAATCCTATTTCAGGGATCCCCGTCAAACTCTTCGTCGAATAATGGTTTCAGGTTAGAAAAATATTTTCCCGATCCTTCAGTATGTTTCAATTCACGAAATAACAGTTTTCGCCCGTTATTTCTGAACCACTGAACAATCGCGGTGAAGGTTGTGGGTTCCAAACTTTATTTGCTCCATAAGCCAGCTAGGCCTTCAGAGTCGAACCCCATATTTGATTTCTATAGCGGGATGGAGCTCTAGTCCGCAGTTGCAGACGATCGCGTTTGCAGGCTGCAGTTTGAAGATAAACGTGCTGGGACGAAGACTAATCGTGTCAAGACCTCGTAGTCCCAGCATGCCCCTGTTTGCAATAAGTGTTGCAACAGCGGTTGTCTGCACCTCCGAACCAGAATTTCGCTCCGAGATAGGCGGTAGCTCTACCATATGTCTGCGTCTCTCATGTTCATGATGGCGGACTAGAGTATTCCATGAAGATAGACAGCTGTGGAGCTCGGCTCCGCCGACCCGGCTCGCATGTGCAACAAGTAAAGGTTGGAACCCTTCAATACTTTCAAGTTGGTCAGTGTGAGAGGCAGAGCGGTCTGTCATACCTGAATCTCGTTATCAACTATTATATTACGCCATGTCATGTTGTCTACGCTCGGCTGGGAATAACAAGATTTAATCGAAAATATAGATTGGAAAGAACAGTCAAATATCAGGAATGCGAAGAAGTGCTACATTTATCCATGCTCTGGACAGCGAACTTATATTGTTCTTTCAACCGCATTTTCACGATTTGTTACGATTTGTTACGATTCGTTACGATTTTGGGCCGAAATTTCGTAAATCGTAAATCGTAAAAAAATTGCCAAAAACACCCGTAATTCGTAAATCGAAAATCGTAATTCGTAATTACGCACAGCCCTGGTCCCGAGAGAAGGCAGTGGAGTGCTTGCGAACCGACCAGTCCGCTGTCCACTTATCACCCCATCACAGCAGGGCGGCCATTCTCGCTGTTTAGTGGGCCAAGGGATAATTGCACCCGCAGGCTGGCAGCCATCCGGCCCCGCTGCCAGTTGAAAGGAAAGACAGGCGGAACGTTCGAAGGTTCAATTGATGATTCAAAGATTCCTGGCGAAGGTTGGTGAGAGATTCACTTCGAATTGAACTCAGCTGTGATGAACGAGCCTCCTTTACAGATTTCACATGCTTCACTACTACTCTGAGCTAAATTTGAATTTCCTAGAAGTTGTTCGTGCCAAATTCGACCAGTTTTGGATTTTTTAAAATAGTCGCTCACTGCAAGTAAAAACAGATTCGTCAAGATAGCCATCTAAAAGTGATGGCTGCGAAATTGTTTCGTTCTCGAGAAAAAGCATTAAATTTACGTGATCCGCGTGTTCTAGTTACTAAACTCTGTATAATTGTTCATCTGAGTGCGGTTTTTGTCTTTTACTTCTCTAGGAACAACTTTACTACTTTCTATGTGAAGTGGGAAGCGTGAAAGAGACTGAGGAAAAATTAGTCCATAATTTAAAAAAATCCTTTGAGCTCTTTGGTTTACCTTGTGAAGGAAAACGCAAAGTTGCAATGAAATTGCAACCTTGTGTTTTCAACATTGAAATTTCAAAGTATTGCGTATCGAGATATCGGTGATAAATGGCCATTGTACCGAGGGAGTCTTCTGTCCCAATCAAGGTGTGCAGTAGGCAGTAGAGTCGTTGTACTGCGGGAGTCTTCTGTCTTCGTAGAGGTGGGCAGCAGGCAGTAGAGTCGTTTATTCTTCTTCTCCCTTCCGGAGAGCGTACGCCAAGTGAGACACACCACATTCGTTCACTAGCTTATATACCTTCGAAGTGTTTACTTGATACTTATGGATAGTGTTATCATGACCATTCATATCCATCGTGTACCTAATATACGGTCGCTCACGTTCATCGATGCCACGAGAAATGAGTACATCGATGATAACGTGAGCGACCATGTCCATCGATGCGAAGATGGATGGCCATGAACGTCCACCTCTACACCATCTAACAAAATAATCTCAAAATCGCTTTCTAAACCTGAAATTCTGTCGGTTCGATGATTTTCGTGGAAGACTCTAGAATCCCATCATTCAATGCTGAAGAATTGTTATACCTGAAAGATACACATGGGCATGATCTCGAAACCCATATTTACGACCGCTAGCTCGATCAAAGTTGCTATGAATACGAAGAACTGTGGAGGGAGTGTATGTAGGGAAACATGAAACGTCTACCCATATAGTTGACAGCAATCTTAAAAGGACATGGTGCGGTTGCGGACTCGCACTAAAACTACGGTAGTATCTCACACTTTGCCAGATTTTGTCATCGATCGGCGCCTCAGCTGATATTCTCGTGAGCAGAGAGACGACGGTTGGCGACGATCGATGACGAAATCTGGCAAAGTGCCAGATTCTACCGTAATTTAGTGCGAAACCGCAACCGCACCATGTCCTTTTAACATTGCGGTCAACTGTATGTGTGCACATGGCCTATTGGTCTAAGGCGCTGTAATGGACATCCGTCGCCTAGGCTCGTGCTGTGTTGGTTTAAACACTTCTACGATTTAGAGTTTTGCATTCAACATCACCCTTCGAGATAAATCTCGTTCCAGGGTGTCTACCATAGAATGGCATCTAGGCATCACCAACCTCAGGTTGGCTGCCTATTTAAACTCACCACAATTGGGGATTGATACTGGCCCTGGATTGCCTGCGAACAGAGAAATCGTCAGCGAAAAGATTATGAGGATGCGATGCGATGCGTACGCTTTTCTCCGCCCATCGCTGTGATACTTTCGAATATCATTCGACGAAATAGGGGTTCGAGGCTCGGCGAATGACTTTGGAACATAGTGTCTCTTTGTCGCACAACTTTGGATCTGTTGACAAAACAATTTTTCGAATCTGTAGTTCCACTGTTTTCAGACAGGTGTCTCACACCGTCGACGTAGGCTAGGTTTACGGCTGCTTCAAGAATGGCATTGAGGACTGCGATTGATAGGGAATTTTTGAAGCTCTATTTGACTTGAGACGACAGTTGAACATCAACCACTTTATCCGCCACGTTTCGGGTCATAGATCCATCATGTGGCGGCTAAAATGCGATTATATGGCCGCGAAACATACATTCGGCATTATCATAGATCTAACCTTCAGCTGCGCGGTAGAGGGTTGGTAAGAGGACGGTTGCAAAAAAGGTCTTGTTTTAACGTTCGGCTCAACCACAGCACAGACGGCAAATGGTGGGAGGGCCGTCAAATGTCGCTCATTAGTGAGGTCCCACCGCAGTGTTAGCATCTTCTGCGCATCCTATCTGTTCACCGGCGGTGAATACAGCCGTATCTACAAAGCTTCCTTTATCTTTCTTCCGGCCGTATCAGTAATGTTTTTCACAATATTCTTGCTCTCCTTTCTGGCGCCGCTTAACATGCATGTTGTGGTGTTCGATGCCCGGGGAACACACTGTTGAGATACGAGCACGACGAGCTCAGGGCCCGCATATTATAATCCAGTAAAGTCTCGGAGTGCGCCGGGGGCATAGAACCAAAATTGGAGATGGAGAGTTGGACACTGCACTGCTCTGCTTACTTCCTTGTAATTTTTTTTGTAAAATGAATGTAGTTTTGTCGTCAAATTTTCATTTACAAAAGGGAGGAGCGAGAGAACTTTTTCGCCGCTGATACGACGCGAATTCAACAAGACCGCCAACTCTGCCATCATTGCAATGAGGGCGCCATCGATGGTTCGATTCTTAATGAAACATCGCCAAAAACGCGCCATAATGAAACGCGCCAAACGAAACATCCGATATGACTCCGTCGATAACGCGTCGGGCTACAACGCCAGGTATTGGTAAGAGTCGATGGTTCGATTCTTATTATGTGGTGGCGAAAACCGCGGCGGAATTCTGGCATTGCCGTATTTTTGCTTGGTATAAGCGCTGAGATTCTGCCAAACACCGGGTAATGCCTTGATTCTACCGCGAATCTGCAGGAATCTGTTGTTTAAAAAGCAATCCGGCTCCGAGGAAGACGGTTCAAACTCGACTTTTCGCTCTTAGGTCCGCCCGGTCAATACGTAAGCGAAGCGCGCTAAAGAAGGAATAAAAGTGTCACCGTCCCGGGCCCAACATGTCTCATCCGTTGATATGCGAAGCAGCCGCATTTATTAGACCGGATTACCCTTCCTCCTGTATTGCAGAGGACGGCCATCGTCCGATTACCATACGTCTATCATCGGGTCTTACGACTCGCCGTGGTAGTTGGGATTATATGGAAAAAAGCGTGTTAAGCGGACACGAACCTAGACTGTCGACGTAGTATCTAACATACTTTCCAACATCCCTTTCATCTTCACACTCTGGAGCGTTCCTTTTATTCTGATGAGTTCTCAAAGACAATGTTCACGATGATTACCCTCCACCAGTTTCTCTTTCAAAACTAGGCGTTGGCCACCAAGTGTTACTTAAATTACGAAGAAACTGCGGACAATGCACTAAAACTCCTTATTTCGGTGACTTTCTTCCCATGCTTGGACTAGTCGTTCGCATGGACAAACATATTTTCGGTGGTTGACCAGTGAAAAATGGGTTCAGTCGGAGAGTTGGACTCTGCACTGCTCTGCTTACTTCCTTGTAATTTTTTTTGTAAAATGAATGTAGTTTTGTCGTCAAATTTTCATTTACAAAAGGGAGGAGCGAGAGAACTTTTTCGCCGCTGATACGACGCGAATTCAACAAGACAGCCAACTCTGCCATCATTGCAATGAGGGCGCCATCGATGGTTCGATTCTTAATGAAACATCGCCAAAAACGCGCCATAATGAAACGCGCCAAACGAAACATCCGATATGACTCCGTCGATAACGCGTCGGGCTACAACGCCAGGTTCAGTCGAAACGGGCGAATATTTTATGCAAAACAGTATTATTCAGGGTCCGGAGGGAGGAACGAGGCAACAGAAAAGAGAAAGTTCAAAATTTCGTGTCCACAAAAGATTTCATTGTCACCACAAACAGCTTCACCAAGATTACTGGAGCGGAGTGAGAGCACAAGATTTCACTTATGATGCGTTTTTCCCAATTCTTTATCATTTCAGCTCTACCCGGGCGAAAACCATCGTTCTAGCAGATAATCTGAGACTTATAGTTAGGGTTATCGCTAACGCTGCCTTTATGGTGACAACACTAACTACTTATCTCGGGTGAAATTTATTCCTGATACATGGGCTTATCGCTGATAAATCAGGTCAATAGTCAAGTTCCGCAGATGCGAACTTCAGATCTGTTTTTAGCAACATGGTTTTTTGTCTCACAACTGCTGGGAAAACAGGAAACGCTGACTAGACACTACCGGCAGATTATCATGTGATTCAGCATAATCATGCGCTTACTACTTTGAGAAGTATTGAAAACTTTTTCAGGAACACGACCTGGAGATACGATCGGAATTTATTAGCCACTCACAAAGAAGTCAGTGACAGGCTAGATATGTATGCTCGATACGTCGACAAGAAGAGAGCTAAAGCATCATGGCGCGTCAAACAGTTGGCTAAAATTTATTCGAGTGGGCAAGATTATTAGACTATAAAAAAATTGAAACCTCTCATAGTTTTTCTGGTCATGAAGAAAATCCATGTATATTTGCAGACTGCAGGCTTAGGATACAGATTTAAAGGCACAGTCCAAGCTCAAAGGCGGAATCTGACGTTTTCACGTAATTGTGAAGTAGACCCACCCCATATAGCACCTGCCAAGTGCGAGCTCTCAATTCCTCCGAATAAGCGAGATATAGGAGGAAGCCACCTTGGGGCTCCCACACCCGGAAGCCACTTTGGCACGCCCCTTTTACGATCTTTCGGGCTCAGCAGTGGCGAGATGAGTGATGATTTAAGATCAATAGCCCCGTTCTTCCCTTCATTCTCAGCCTCTCCATCCATTCAGGTCGGCTCGCATACATCGGTTGCAAGTGACGGAAGTTACAAGCCACGAACAACTCGTCCACCATGCTTCCGTAGCTAAATTTTCGAGGGGCCATAACTTCGTTCCTAGAGGGTCTTGTACGAGTTCAGAGACATCATTGGAATCAGCGTGGGGCCGTTTTCAACATAGGCAGGAAAACAGAAAAACGATTCCGAGGTTGGACTGTGCCTTTAATTGAGACTTAATTGAGGTCTCAAAGGCAGCATACACGCTCGAAAATGATATCAATTTTATGGAATGAATCGAAGGTCTGAAGCTGATAATATTCAGAAATGACGAAAATTTGACTGAAATGAAGATATAACGGTCCGTTCTATATTGGTCCGGAAGTGGACGAGTTGTACCGCATTGGCTGTAATAGCGGAGCTGGCAACAAGTTTGTTGGGATACCGACGCTAATGTACTCGTACGGCCCTTTCTGGAACGTCTACGCCGTCAGAGATGTGAAAAAGTGTCAAAAATGACCATAATCGAGCACTGAATATCTGTATTGAGGGGCGGAGCCCGTATTGATGGGCGCGGAAAGGATGATATGGTGACTTGATACGGCTCAAATACGGTCATTTTAAGTCGTTTTTGACGCTCACAATTTCGTGAAGACTCTTCTAGAGCTCGCACGACCCCACTAATGTAGTTATCTCGACAACTTTTACGAGCGTGTATGGTGCCCTTAAAGACACTGGACACCCCATTTTTCCATGCTTCATGCCTATTCTTGTTGTTATAATAATTCTATTTCAATGTTTGTGTTTTATGACTTCAAGCGTGAATTTTTGTTCGCGTATAAGTAATTAAATGATTAAATAAATAAATAAATAAATAAATAAATAAATAAATAAATAAATAAATAACTTTATAAATAAATAAATAAATGAATAAATAAAAAATAAATAAATAAATAAATAAATAAATAAATAAATAAATAATTTAATAGATAAATAAATATTGGAAAAAATTACTCTCTGATCACAATGGTATCTCTGAGGTCGCTCAAGACTCCCCTAAAGGCTTAGGACATCCAAAAAATTAATTTTCAGATTTTATGCTTATCGTAGAGAGAGTCACACGCTGATCACAGTGGTATCTTTGAAATCGTCCAAGACCCCCTTTCGACAGAGTTATGGCTCCTCAAAGAAGCCTAGATATTGAGGGTCAAAAATTGGTGGACGAGTTGTCTTAGGCCTGTATTTGTCTTCATTCGCAACCGTTGCGCAAGAGCGATTCAAGTTAAGGAAACGGACCGGCAGTGGACTGAAGAACGGCGACTTGTTGGAATTCATCCATCCTTCGAGACCCTATCGAGTTCGAAAATCTGGTAGGGGGTCGGGCCTGTGGTGGTGAGCGAAGGGGGTCGGGCCTGTGGTGGTCGCTTATATCTAGCTTATTTGAAGGAATTGAGATCTCGCATTTGGCACGTGTTATACAGGAGGGGTCTTCCACACAATTACATAAAAACCTCAAAATTCATATCTGAGGGTGTACTGTACCTTTAAAGGCACGGTCAAAGCTCCCGGACGAAATCCGAGATTTCCACATAATTGTGAAGTAGACCCGCACTATGTAACATCTGCCAAGTGAGAGCTTTCGTTTCCTCCGAATAAGCGAGATCTAGGAGGAAGCCACCCTAGGGCGCCTTTATCAGGAGGCCACTTTAGCATTTTTCGAGCTCAACAGTGGCGATTTGAACGATAGTTCCCGATGAGTATCCCAGTTCTTTCCTTTATTCTCAGCTTTTCTATTCACTCGCACACATCGGTTGCTTATGACGAAAGTTACAAGCCTCGGACAACTCGTCCACCATGCTCATTTACCTCAATTTCCGAGGGACCATAACTCCGATCCCAGGGGGTCTTGTACGATTCCAGAAGTATCATTGGAATCAGCGCGGACCATTTTAAAGATAGACAGAAAAACAGAAAAACGATTCTGAGGTTGGACAGTGCCTTTAAAGGCACAGGACACCCGAAAAATTAATTCTCAGATTTCATGCTTATCTTGGAGCGAGTCACACGCTGATCACAGTGGTATCTCTGAAATCATCCAAAACCCCCTTTGAACAGAGTTATGGCTCTTCGAAGATGCCTAGATTTTGAGGGTGAAAAATTGGTGGACGAGTTGTCTCAGACCTGTTTTTCTCTTCATTCTCAATCCTTGCGCGAGAAAAACCAGGATAAGGAGAGAGTCCGGTAGTGGACTGAAGAACGACGACTTGTGCGAATTCATCCATCCATCGAACCGCTATCGAGTTCGTAAATCTGGGAGGGGGCCGGGCCTGTGGTGGTGAGCGAAGGGGGTCGGGCCTGTGGTGGTCGCTCATATCTCGCTTATTGGGAGGAAACGAGATCTGGCATTTGGCGCATGTTATACAGGAGGAGTCTTCTACACAATTACATGAAAATCTCAAATTTCATATCTGAGGGTGTACTGTGCCTTTAAATGCACAGCCAAAGCTGAGGGATGAAATCTGATCTTCACACAAAGTTGTGAAGTAGACCCACCCTATATAGCGTCTGCCAAGTACGAGCTCTCAATTCCTCCGAATAAGCGAGATATGGGAGGAAGCCACTCTGGGGCGCCCACATCAGGAAGCCACTTCGGCACGCCCCTTTTACGATCTTTCGAGCTCGACAATGGCGAGATGAGCCACGGTTTTCGATCAATAGCTCCGTTCTTCCCTTCACTCCTAGCCTCTCTCTCTACTCAGGCTGGCTCGCATACATCGGTTGCAAATGACCGAATTTACAAGCCTCTGAAAACTCCTCCACCGTGCTTCCGTAGCTCAATTTCTGAGGGACCATAACTTCGTTCCCAGGAGGTCTTGTACGATTTCAGAGGCATCATTGGAATGAGCGTGGGGCCGTTTTCAAGATAGGCAGAAAAACAGAATAACGATCGTGAGGTTGGACTGTGTCTCTAAAGGCAGTGGTTACGATGAAAAAGTTATTGAGAAAAATATAGAAGTAGGCTTGATTCGCAAGTGGCTGAAAACCACAAAGCTTACATGACAAAAACGGGCTTTAGTTAGTGTTATTAGGTTCCTAAGTTGCCGAACCGTGCACACGTGCACAGCTCCGCCCAAAAAGATCGGAGTCTCATGCTGTGTAGTCAAAATTAATCGACATTCAGAGGCAGTAGTAGATGCACATCTAACTAATTAGAACAGTTGGACAATGAAAGCAAGCAATTCAGTCATGGTTTCACTACATGAATGCAGAAATATTCGATGAGGAAAGTTGCAAGGCATTTGGTGATCGATTAAATCTCGATTTCGAGCCAGCTGACGTTCTTGATACTAAAGATATTCGATGCTGATGATGTAGAGTCGGCTCGTCCACCATATAAAAATGAAAGTTTAGGGTGATGATTTTACCCGAAACAGGATTTTTTTTTGCAATTTTCTCTTGCAGGTCCTTCTACTCTAAATCCAGATAAGGTTTCAGAGGAGAAAAGTAGACAAGCATATTTCACCGCGACCACTGCCTTCAAACGGGGTTATGCCTCTCCAAATGTGCTTATACTTTTAGGACGAAATTGGGGGGAGGAGTTGTGTTAGGCTTTTATTTCTCTTCAATCGCAGTCGCTTCACGAAAGCGAACCAGATTGAGGAGACAGATCGTAAGGGGGAGTGGAGAACGACGATTTGGTTAAAAATCATTCATCAATCTAGCCTCTATTTTGTTCGAAAATCAGGAAGGGGGTGTGGCCCATGGTGGTGAATGAAAGGGGGTCGGGCCCGTGGTGGTCGCTTACATTTCACTTATTTGGACGAACTGTGTTCTCGCACTTGGCATGTGTTATACAGGAGGAGTCAACCATGTAATTAAATGATAATCGCAAAGTTCATATGTGATGGTGTACTGTGCCTTTAAAGGCAGTGTCCACGATGGATTTCGTCCTCGGTTCTTGGCCGAAAATCGAAAGCTCAGGGTCTCATTGGAGCACTGGGGTCGAAAGAACGAACTAAAACGAGCCGAAAGAGCTCCATACGGCTCCGAAGTCCGCTCGCGCTAGCCCTTCCGCTCGCGGTCGAGTTTTCCGAGGAACAGTTTGGTCCGCTTCTACATTAGCATTGGAGCGCGAGCGCGGCTAAGTTTTATCATTGGGGCGCATTTGCACACGCTGTCTACTTCAGGCCCATGCCCGTGCAACTGATCCATCGTTGAAATGTGGCTTTCAAGAAGAAGAGCTGATTTTGGATGCTTCGCAGCGTTTTCAATGATTCTTTCTTCACTGATGAAACAGTCAGACTCTAAACCTTTGTTTTCTTCTGGAAACTCGAAAACGATTTTATCGTGGACACTGCCTTTAAAGGCAGTTTTCACGATGATTCTCGTTTCCAAGTTTTCCACTCAAAACAATCCGGTTTGCAACCACGTGTTACCAGAATCACGAAGAAACGGCGAGAAACGCACTAAAACGTCTTATTTCAGAGACATTACTCTCAGGCCTGGACTAGTTGTCTGATTGGATGAACATGTTCGCGGTGGTTGTCACCGGTAATAAATGGGACTAAGCGGAAATGGAAGAATATTTTGGGCAAAATAGTATTAGTTAGGGCCCGAAGGAAAGAATGGAGCAACACAGATTGGAAAATTGCAAAAGACGGGTCCACAAAAGATTTCAGTGTCTCAACGAACAGTCCCATTGATACTTAAGAGGCGGGCTGATACTTGAGGATTTCGTGCCCTTCTGGTGCGTTTTTCTCGGTTTCTTCGTCATTTCAGTTCTACTCGGGGGACAAACAATCGATTTAGCGATTAATCTCAAAATCGAAGATTATCGTGGACACTGCCCTTAAGTAGTTTGGCAGCAATACATTATATACCTGGAGAAGTTTTGTTCTTCAGTAATTGCCTGTCGTTTTTGATTTCCGAGGACTTCCCGTGAATGGATGATTATCCCGAAGATCAATATCAAAGCGATCCATCTCCGCTCTTGCTGTTACTAGTAATGCAGGCACATCGTGACAGCACGAGTGTTCACCATGTCTTCGCAATCGTTCTATATCTCGTGTCTGAGCATCTTTCGACAGCTTCAATTAGTTTACAATTAAATTTCAATCGCAAACCACTGTGCTCCGAGAGTTGTAGGAGAAAAGGAGGAAAGAATGCACTTTATTCTGTCTTGCAAAGGCTTGTGGTGCAGGAAAGGCGCAGTCTTATATGGTCTCCTTATCAGATTCAATCAAGTGGATGGAGCAGGTGCGATCATTGCGGTTGACGATGCGGCGATGGCGAAACCACCGACCTGCAGGGATTCAATCTCGCTCGATTTTCTAATGTGCTTATCTGGGTCAAATTCCGGTCCGTAATTGCGTCTCGACACGCTTTGCGGCCGCACGCGCTCGAGTCAGTCGAGTTTCCAGCGCCAAAACCGACTCGATATGGCTTTCTCATACAGTTTTATTCGATTTTGTCTAGTTTCCAGTTTCTAAAACCCACCTAGTGTCAACAGATCGGCTGCTGCGGCGCTGGAAACTCTTTCGATTCGAATGCGCGCGGCCGGGAAGCGTGCCGAGACGCAAATGCGGACCGGAATTTGACCCAGATAAGCACAATACCTCCGCAGCCCACCACTCAATTCACAAGGCTACTATCAACAAGGAGACTTCGGGTGCAATGGCAAATACTTTGATGCGATCATTTGGGCTTAAGTTAGAGTACTTTGAAGCTTCATCAAAATAGAGATTAGATCAACAATATCGACAACTTTTTTGTGCTTGATATTATGCCTTCCGGACGTTTGCTTTCTTTTCAGTTTTTCAGCAAAAAATGACAAGGATTTAGTCAGTAAATTACGTGGGAGAGGAGATAAACTTATAAAAGCCTCGAAAAGAAAGATCTATTCGATTGCTGCACAAGAGGTGCTGAAATGTTGAAATGAAATCAGAACTAATTTTTAACAAACACGACGTTTAATGAGAGTTCAATTATCAGAATAATCTGTCGCGAAGGAATCTGTGCGGCAGCATCGGAGGAACAAATTACTGACAACGGAAGCTCAATTTACTGAGCAGGTTCGTTTCGCTTCGACTCACAAGAGAAGTGTTCATGACGGTAAACCCATCTGAAAAAAACGACTTGTACTGTTAGTATCTCTTGGGCTTCCATAGTAGAACTGCGCAGTATCCCGCCCCGAGCTGCACGTTCCAAGAAGTTACAAGCTTGAAACAGTCGTTTCTGGTGCTTTTTGTACCCTCCGAAACGCTCGTTACTCTTAGTAACATCCAGAAGTGGACCTCATAATTGTGCTAAGCGTCCATAACGAAGTTTGGGTGTTTCGGTTCGGGTGAGCAAAGAAATTTCGGTTGGGCGTTTATTATGCCAATCAGAGGGCTCTGGAAGCGTTTTAGATAAATATTCTAGATTTCACTTAAAATCCTTCCAGAAGGGTCACGAATTTCGTGTTTATCTACTTGTTTTCCGAAGTTTTCGACTAAATTCGTTCAAAGCCTCCAATTGGGTGAAGTTTGAGGGCAAAACGTGATTTTTGACGAGTTCCGGAACGCTGAGATAGAAATGGCTCAAAGTGATTCTCCAGGGGTTATTTGGAGTGCTAAACACGAATCTGGATTCCGTTTACCGATTTTTGACAGATGACGTTAGATTACGGCGGGTATACGGTAGCTTGGTCAAAGTCTCAGATTCGAGTCAAAATTTGTACTTGGGGGTTATTCGGGGTGATGAATACCAATTCAACGTCCGTTTATCGATTTTCAAAATACTAAGGTAGGTTTTACCCCCCAAATGACACGATACCTACAGTAACCTACAGTAGACCTCGAAATTTCGACAAATGGACTCTAGATTCGTGTTCACCACCATGAACTACCCCTAAACACAAGTTTTGAGCGGAATCCGAAAAATTTTTTTTGAAGCACTCAAAAAAAGTCTGATGTACCTTTAACTTTTCGCGAAGCTTAAAAAATGCTTATAACTCCTTGAAGCCTGCAACTCAGGGCGGGATACTTCGCAATTTTACCATTGAGCCACAAGAGATACTAACAACGATAGTCGTTTTCCCGGATGCGCTAACCACTAAAAACACTTCTCTTGTCAGCAAATATACCATTCCATTCGATCAGGAAGCAGCTCTCACAAAGGAACTGCAAATGTTCGATACAGCTTTTTTCACAAAATACGTACCAATTGATGTATAGTTCGGGTAACCAGAAAAGGGATAGCTGCGGACACCTCTGCAGACTGTGCTGCGTCGTGTGCGCCCACGAGAAATGCAGTGATCAAACGGCGCACGCGACAAGCACGCGGCCTGCTGAGTGGCTTGCAGCTATCCATTTGGCGTATTCACCCACCACACTTACCATGACATTTCAAATCTTGTTTCGTAGCTGCAAGACGATTTTTCCAGCCTAGTTGCAGCCGGTATCCAGAGTTTGACGGAAATGTAAAGATACCCATTAGGAGGTTTTTACGGTGTTCAAGAGAACTTTCTCGAATCTGCTTCAGAACTTATTTCCGTTGGTTAATCGGCATCTAGAACACGAGACTTTGGTCTACTTCTCGGTATTCTGACTGCTACTGTATGTAAATAGGTTACTGTAGAGTTTATGCTACGCTGGCGTATTCCACTTTTGTGCTTCGATAATTTATAAACGTACTGTGCTTATCTGGGCCAAATTCCGGTCCGTAATTGCGTCTCTACACGCTTTGCGGCCGCAAGCGCTCGAGTCAGTCGGGTTTCCAGCGCCAAAGCCGACTCGAGGTGGCTTTTTTTGACAATTTTCTCCAATTTTTTTTAGTTTCTAGTTCTCAAAACCCACCTAGAGTCAGCAGATGCGGCGCTGGAAGCTCTTCCGACTCGGGAGCGTGCGGCCGCAAAGCATGTCGATACGCGATTGCGGACTGGAATTTGGCCCAGATAAGCACAGTATCCCACACCCTTGTTTAGCATCCCAAATAGCCCCCCACCCTAGGAAAGTTTTCAGCTAGACTTGAGGCTTTTGCCCTGTACCGTTAGCCCACCGTAACCTACCGAAATCTATCGGAACCAATAAGCGGGACTCAGATTCTCGGTGGATACCTCAAATAGCATCTACAGAGAAGCTTCGATGATTACCTGTCGTAACAGTTCCAAAATCATCACAGGGCGCACTCAGTGGTTTTGCGAAGTCTGAAAAATGAACCCCAGTTTCGTACTTGAAACCTCCAACAACCCCCACGAAAGAGTTCGGATAATTGCAGCGGGATTTTCCCTGAACACTCTACAATTTACCTGATCCCTAGCAATTAACCTGACCCCAATAAGAAAACCTCTCCGTAACACGGCTGGGAGAGTTGTGCTGCAGCCACGAACGTTCATTCAGAAACTTCGTTACAGGGATAGATGAGTATATAGGGGTATACATTACAGATATTAATGGTAAAGACTATCTAGCCGTTACGGATGACTAGATAGTTCAATGGCCTTTCCCTTGTTAGTTATTTAGCACGAAATCGTTCGATTTATAACGATTGCCTCCATTTTTTGCTTGCCACGTACCCAACTGAAGGCATTAACAGTCATCACAGATCGTGATGATCGTTTTGTTTCCGCAGTATGCATTTCCTCTGACTCGATGGATATAGGATTCTCTGACCAAATAGAGATAATACAAGCAATTCTGTTGTACGCATTTTTGCCAAAAATGCTTAAACCTTCGGCAAGCGGTAGCGGCAAAGGCAAACTCTAAGAAGGGCGGGCAAACGGTGGATCCCACTGATTTTGATGTTTTAAAGTGACCCAGCTTGCAGGCCCATTCAAACAAAAGCCACCAACTCGAGACAAAAAGAAACTAAAAAAATCGCCCAAGAATTCTAGCCATCCACTTACCGCCTAAAGTATTTAGTTTGCTGTAGCAAGTGAATACTCGAAACGGCAGCACAAAATACGCCCTAAACTATGAGAAGCTTTCCCCACTCTCCGTCTTTATACTCATGTCTGCTTCACCACGAGGCAACATTTCTGCCAGGTGACTTTTTTTCGTACTCTTGACTCGGCGCCAGTCTCTTCTTTCTCGTCAGCGCCAGCTGGCCTTCCAGTTCCGAGCCTGTTATCCGATCTGAAAGTGGAGTTGCAAGGGCAGGTCACAATGGAAGAGACATTCAGGACTCCGCCTTCGTCCGGTGACACACTTCAACTGATACGGAATTTCTTTATTAAAGGCTGTGGTCACGATGAAAAACGTTATAGAAAAAACTACAAAAATCAGCTTAGATCAAAAACAGCTGAAAAACTATGAAGGTAGAGCGGTGAAAAACTGGCTAGAATTAGAGTTTCTAGGGCCCAAAGAAGCTGTTTCGTGCACACGTGCACAGCGATGACGAAAAAGATCGCAATCTCATGCCGAGCAGTCAAAAATCATCGACGTTCAGAGGACGAAATAAATGCAAATTTAACGAATAAAAACAGTTGAACAATCAAAGCATCACTTCAGTCAATGTTTCTGACTAGATGTGTACATAAATCCAAAGCTTCATTGATTGAAATTCACTTCCGAGCCAGTTGATGTTCTTGATATAAGAGGTCACCGATGCCGATGCTGTGGAGTGGGCTCGTCCACCATCAAAAGACAAGAAAGTTCAGGTTTCAAATTTGGCCCAAAACAGTGGTTTTTTCGCAATTTTTTCCTAGAGGTCCTATTACTCGAGACCCAGAAAAGGGTTTAGAGAGAAAAAGACGACAAGCATATTTGAGCGCGACCACTGCCTTTAATCCGAAGGCAATATATGACGTGGAACAGCAGTCATAAAATGGCAATGATTACAGCCAACTATCCTCGATCACTGGTCGAGAGATCGCCGCGTCGAACACACGTGACACGCACACAAGCAAGATAATATAAAACAGACTTCGAAAAGTCCCAAAGACTCTCGTACATAGGTCGGGACCCTCGCGAAAGCACTCTTAAATTGATAGAGAGCGCAGAGAAACAGACAGCTAAATAAGCGAACTAGCGTAACCTATGGTTAGGGAGGTCAAGGCTATATACTAAGCTTCTTAAGGGATATGATACACTACTAATGGAAGTTTCTAGGTTGATTACTATAAGGTTGACTACTTCGTGAATATCAGGAATAACCACAAATGATACATATGACATTAATTACCTCTGATGCACCTTTGGGCACAATGTCACAACGGGGCTTGAATTAATAATGATCCACAACACGTTTGTTCAACGAGAAAAAAACAAGGTCACAGCGGTCTCCACATAGGCTTAAGAAGCAAGCAATTTCGGAAACTGGGATAGTGACTGCTAACGAACGGTTTGGGGCTATGTATCTTCTATATCCGAGCCAAATTTATTCTGTTCCCTCGCGCGCTTGGGCAGAGCGAGGGTAGAGACAGCGAGAATGCGTGGGGAGAGAAAGACGCAGCGTACGCGCGCAGACGCACTCGATGAACGGAATTCAATTTCACTCGGGAATAGAGGATAGCAGAAATAGCACAGACCATGGAGCGGCTTCATCGAGGGTTTGGGGTTTCTCCACGGAATTGCCGCCCGTCTCAATGCTCTACACCACTATCTCGCAGCTTTGGTCACTCCCAAACAACTTTTTCATCCTTGATGATTAAATCCAAGCATTAACCAAATTTTGATGAAAGATGAACGACTACCGATATTCAACAAAAAAAAACGGGACACAGTACATACTTATACGGACAAACATACAATCAACTGTCAGGGTAAATAGGGTGGTGTGCTCCAGACGTCTTCGTAGAATGGCAGCGTGAGTTGGATACACTGTGTAGGAAAACAAGTTGACCATAACTCATCGCGCACGCGTGTGCGCGCGATGCTGCTTTTGCCGTCTCCCCTCCGCTTCGTTGTTATCTCCTCTCGGCACAAACGCAAAGGAACCATGGGAAGTCCACTTTTACACAACTTAGCCATATTAAACTCCTTCCTGTCGAGATGGGCACACAGTTGATATGTACATAACATACGCCAAACCAACCGTCGGCTTTCTGCCGGCAGTCTTGGAGTATACCATTCCAGGCATGCATAAATGCAAACACTTCTCCCTTTTAGAGGAGCTTGAATAGCATGATGAACGGAATGACATAAATGGAGATGAGAATGAAATCAATCAAGTTGTGAAGCGCTTCTCGGAATTGCATCTGGATTGGCAGCTGCTTTTTCATCGAAAACCACCAACGTGACGTCATACCCGAACGTCGACCGCTAGAGTTTAAAAAGAGAGCGGTACTATGAGGCGTCTAACCAAGGTTTGCCAGAGCATGTGATTGACTCGCCACTCAGGAGTGGGTTTTTTTCAGAGTAGCCTAAAGATTTTACCAAGCCGAAAAAAATCACGAAACTTTGCACTCAAGACGAAAGTTTCTTCAGTGACAGAGAACGCTCTGAAAGAAGAGTGCAATTCTAAATCCACTTTTGGATGCTAGGCCCACACTCCAGAGACGCCTATGTTTATTCCGTGTGGAGTTACTGGCGTAATTCAAAATTAAAATCTTCAGTCACATGGCTTCGGTAGTAAAGTGATTTGATATGCATCTCGGCTAAAGCTTCTCTACATTTGGTGAAACATTGATATATTATAGTTCATCGCCAACTCTACTTGACACATACTCAGAATTGGACAGTGATTGCACGATTAAATATTGAGATAGAAGACATCGGGGGGTGTGTATACAAGTCTGTTGGTACCTGCTCGTTGGTGCCCCTGCTTCTACTGAACCCAGCAGACGTTTGAGTGTACACAGGGAACGTTCGAGCGATATAGCGTGCACAACTATATCGCGAAAGTATCCCGCACATTGCATAAAGGTGTCGCCGTCCGGCACACTAAGGCCTCTGGTCCATAACACCTTAGGATCCGTACCTAGGGAGTCATGGAGTCTTTGGCCACAAGCCACAATTTCGCCACCCTGAACTGTCGATCGCTGTCGAGTGATATCCAAAAAACTGCGCTATCCAGACTTCTGAGCTATTTCCATGCACCGTTTGCTGCTTTGCAGGAAACCCGCCTCAGGATAGACCCGTCATCAGCGTCGGAGAGTACACCATCTACTGCGGTAACGCTGACGATAGGAGAGTGGGAGGCTGTGCAATAGCTGTAAGGAAGGATTTCAATGGTATGGTCAAGGAGTTCGGCTCAACGTCGTGTCGGAATGCATTCGTACGACTGCGGGATCACAGAGGATTCAATCTGTGGATAGTGAGTGCTCATGCGCCCACTGAAACCGCCGAAGACAATTCGAAGGATGCGTTTTATGAGGAACTCAATACGTTGCTGGCCAGGATACCTTGTCAACATGCTGTTGTCGTGGGGATTGACGCAAATGCGAAGATGGGACTTGATCAGGAATCCGAAGTACTCGGTAAATGGTTCTACCCAGTGGAGCAAACATCGGACAATGGCTACCGCCTTGTCGACTTTTGTGAACGCAGTGGTCTGATTATTGCATCGACATTCAAGAGGAATCATCGCCGCCATCAGCTTACGTGGCAGGGACCAACCCGGCTATCCCCAGAAGAGCAGCGGAAGCGGAAGATGACAACTTTGAAACTACAGCTTGACTATGTCCTGACGAGGAATATTCCAGTATCGGACATTCGAAGATCTAGAGCTGTGTGGGATGTCGCATTCGATTCGGATCACCGTCCTGTTCTGTTGAACTTCACTGCGAGGATTCATGAGAGGGAGCGAGGGGCTCAGCCTCTCCAGAGGATTGACATGACAAGTCTCAGAGATGAAGAGTGCAGAAGGAATTTCCGACAACGCGTTTCTGTTCACATCGGAGTACGGACTAAGAAGAAACTTTGCGACGCGGATTCTTTTGTCAAATGCATCCAGGACGCTTCGAAAGAGGCACTCCCGGTTGTACAGCCTAAGAAGAAGTTCGCCTACGTCTCAGAAGAAACAACATCTACCTACAACAGAGTATGTGCTCTCCGAACTGCAGGAAACTTCGTGGAGGAGAAGCGTCTGAGGAGGAAGTTGCGTCGGCAGCTTCAAAGTGACCGCGAACGAGAGTGGACGTGTAGAGCTAAGGAGTTCGAGAAGGCTTGGGAGGAGAAGAATCCGAGGAAAGCCTACACGTTGCTGCGACAGTATAGCGGGAAGATGAAGAGATGTTCTCCTGTCTTGAACACTACCAATGGAGTTGCAGTTGGTGATGCGACGCTGCCAATATGGAAGGATTACTTCCAGTTCACTACTGAATCGTCCAGCGCCATCAGTACCTGAGCTCCCGCATGTTCAGAGAGCACATTACGATGTCAGTGAGGAACCGCCGACTGAGTCTGAAGTTTTGGATTGTGTCCGGAAAATGAAGAATGGAAAGGCAGGTGGAGATGACAACATCACTGCTGAAATGCTGGAAAGCTCTTCCTCCGTCTGGGATTCATTGAAATGACCAACACCATCCGTGCCATATGGATGAGCGAAAGGATACCCGATTCGTGGAGACATGCGATCATCGTACCTCTTCACAAGAAGCTATCCGTCACGGATCCTAAGAACTACAGAGGAATCTCTCTACTTCGTGTCATGTACAAGGTTTTAGGACGTATCATTCTTGAACGACTTACCAAACATCGTGAACGAACGACCAGAGATGAGCAAGCCGGTTTTCGACCTGGAAGATCGACCATCGACCAAGTGTTCGTCGTGAGAAGAGTAATTGAATCGTGGCAGCGGTTTTCGAAGCCATCACAGCTTGCTTTTTTGAACTTTGAAGCCGCGTTCGACTCTCCTCATCGTGATCGATTGCTCAATGCTCTGCGAGCAGATGGAGTCCCGGAAAAGTATGTTCGGTTAATCGAGGACATGAACAAAGGAACAACAGCAGCAGTTCGTACACCTGTCGGATTTACGTCAGCTTTCGAGGTGAAAACAGGAGTAAGGCAAGGAGCCGTTGCAGGACCTTTTCTTTTCAACTTCGCCGTTGATGACATCATGCGTAGAGTTGCAGAACAGTTTCCTGCGGATGTGATCCTAACACCATCAGGACGCTCCCTTGTCGACCTGGAGTACGCCGACGACATTGTGTTATTCGCTGAAAACAACGCAAAACTGCAAAGAATTGTGAACCTCGTTTCGAAGTATGCCGCAGCCTATGGACTTCGTCTTCGTCCCGACAAATGCAAGCAGATGTGGGTCTCTCAGAGGCCTTCAACTGGAGTTTGTGTGGACGGACAACGTATCGAACTGGTGGACGATTTCTGTTATTTGGGCTGTTTGCTGAAGAACGATGGTAGTTATGCAGCGGATATTCGACAACGATGTGCGAAAGCTACGTCTGCATTCAATTCTCTAACCAAGTGTTTGTGGTCTACCACCATCGCGAAGGAAGTCAAGTTGCGCGTCTACCTATCCGCTATTCGCCCTATCATGATGTACGGATCGGAGACGTGGGCAGCACCGAAAACGCAGATGGAAAGGTTGGATTGCACGGAGAGGAAGCTTTTTAGGCGTTTGCTTGGATATTTCTGGCCGCGTGTATGCCATAACGAAGACCTTTACAAGGAAATCGACGCAGCACATCAACGCTTGACACGAGGGAGGTGCCAGCATCTCCTAACGCCATCTCAAGCAGCAATGGAAAGTCGACTTCGTCTGCTCGGGCATATACTAAGAAGAACGCCGGATCGTCTCGTACAACACGCTTTAAAAATGCTTCCAAATCCTGTCTGGAAACGGCCACCTGGGCGTAGGCGAAAGTTCTGGACGGATGTGGTTAAAGAGGATTTAAAGTCACTCGGCATCGAAAGACAGTTCAGGCGCGATGTTTCGTTTCGCAGGAAATGGAATAGTGACAGCTGGATGGAATGTGTTCAAATTGTGGCTGAAGACCGTGAAAAATGGACACGGCTGACTACTAGGACGGCACACCTCGGTGAAGATGCGGAATGACCGCGTCAGGCGAAAGCCAACCGATTAAGTCAAGTCAGAAGACATCGTACGCGCTGAAGATCACCCTCTGTTTTTTTTTTCGGTTCGAATGATTTTCTGGGCCCAACTAAGAACGTTGGGAGAGTTTGTTCGGTTAAGAACGCCCTATTGTGAAGATAAATGAGATCGAATGCCTCAAATTCCTTTAAAAAATGCCGGCCCTCCGTCGGCCATCGTATAATGTGCTTATCTGGGCCAAATTCCGGTCCGCAATTTCTTCTCGACACGCCTTGCCGCCGCACGCGCTCGAGTCAGTCGGGTCTCCAGCGCCAAAGCCGATTCGATGTGGCTTTTTTAAACAATTTTCTCCAATTTTTCTTAGTTTCCCGTTTCCAAAACCCACCTAGAGTCAGCAGGTCGACCGCTGCGGCGCTGGAATCTTCTGACTTTATAGCGTGCGGCCGCAAAGCGTGTCGAGACGCAATTGCGGACCGGAATTTGGCCCAGGTAAGCACAGTAAGTAACTGATCAACAATTCACATGGTACAAACCAGGGGAAGTTGATGGAATATATATTATACGATTACGAGAAGAATGGCTTTTGTACACGCATCGCTTTACCTTTTCTTATCCAGAAATCACTTGAAAGAAAGATAATCTTCGTTTTCATTGTCACAACGAACACTTCCTGTGATACTTAAAGGCAGGGTTCTCGATAAAATCGGTTGTTGTGCTATCACCGTAGAATGGTAGATCCAGCCATCACAAAAGTGAAAATGAGTAAAAAATTGGAGAGAAAACGCTGAGAAGAAAGTTATGACTTGGTGTCCTCCCACCCCCAATTATCGAGATTTGGGTAAAAGCCTGTTTTGCCACTTTTTATTTTGCTTCTAAAGTAATTTCTGAACATTACTGGAGACTCCTGATTACTTTAACAGCAAAATAAATGTCGAATAAGCAAGCAATAATGGAAATCGCGTTAATTAGAGGCAGCAGACACGCTCAAAAAAGTTGTTGAGATAACTACATTAGTGGGATCTTGAGGGCCCTAGAAGAGCCGTCACGAAGTCGGAAGAGTTGAAAACGAGTTAAATTGACCGTATTTGAGCCGTATTGAGTCCCAAAATCATCCTTTCTCCGCCCACCGAAACGGGCTCCGCCCTTCAATACAAATGTTCAAGGCTCGATGACGGTAATTTCGGCTCATTTTTTACGCTTCTAAGGTCGTAAGAGTTCCAGAGAGGGCCGTAAGAGTACATTAGAGTCGTTATCCCAACAAATTTGTCGCTAGCTCCGCTATTTCAGCCAATGCGGTAAAACTCGTCCACATCTGGGCCAATATAGAACGAACCGTTATATCTTCATTTCAGTCGATTTTCTTCCGGTTTTTCCGTTATCTCTGAATATTAACAGCTTAAGACTTTCGATTCATTGCATAAAATTGATATCATTTTTGAGCGTGTATGCTGCCTTTAAGGGGCCGGCCGACACCGGTAATTAACCGTTATACTTTGTTTTGAGCGTTTTTCCCGCAAATTTCCGGGTTTTTTCACTTACTTTCACATTTGTGATGACCTAATCTGCATTATTATGAAGAGAGCTCAGTCGTCGTTTTTATCGCGAACCCTGCCTTTAAGAGGCGGGAGTCCAGGTGATAATTAAGAATTTCGTGTACTTCTGGTGCGTTTTCCTCGATTTCTTCGGCAGTTCAGTTCTACCCGGGGGCAGAACAATTAATTTAGCGATTAATCTTGAATTCAAATATTATCGCGAACACTGTCTTTAAGGAAGTACAATGCCAAGATAACAAGATAAA
Organism: Aplectana chamaeleonis; assembly: GCA_029168955.1. Classification (NCBI taxonomy): domain Eukaryota; kingdom Metazoa; phylum Nematoda; class Chromadorea; order Rhabditida; family Cosmocercidae; genus Aplectana; species Aplectana chamaeleonis. Next base: position 161,284 of record JAPDOI010000194.1, read on the forward strand.
AGCTACAAAGCTGCTTTTTGAAGATAAGATACAAACCATATGAAAACATCGTCTCACACACACCATATGTACGGAAAATTTCCGGTGTTACTATACCCTCTATGAAACGTCGTATTTCACATAATTCGAGGAGCGAGCGGCGCGCGTGACGCCTCGGCCTCCGGCTGCCTTCCGCTCTATCTCTGTCTCTAATCTCCGCTCCGTACCAGCACGCGTGGGAACCATGTGAATTTCGCCGTTTTTCAACCTGTAAGTCAACTTCGCTAACTATTGGCCCACACGTGACCATACAAGTGCGATAGGTTATTCCATGCACCCTGCTCCGTCTTACAGAACATCATACTTCTCTTGTAAAGGATAAATCGTCTGAAAACGTTCAAGTTGTTGTGTATGATTGTCAAAGCTTAGTGGATTCTGATTGAACCGCGAACGGCTCATCCTGAAGGTGAAGATTTCGGGCGAACTCTCGTGCTTATGTTATAAAACCTATACTATTTAGTATGTTCCGTTATAATAATGAAATGCTGAAGGAGGTAAACGAAATGGTTCCTGATTTGTGGTAGTACAATACCGCTCATAACATGTGTCCTAAAACGCGTCGGCGACGCGAAAGCGCGTCGGAAACGTCGTTTTGGTTCAGAGTAGATGATTTTGGAATCTGAAAACACCGTTCGATTCGTCTCGTCGCGCTGATTCCAAAAATGTATTCAGGTTTGAGAAAAATAGAGCCTCGACCTAGTTATGACCTACTTTATGAAAAAGGAGCCAAAATCTTTCAAAGTAGATATTTTCGAAATTTTAAAACGTCAATGGATTCGTATTGTCATGCTGATTTAAAAAATGTATGCATAGTCAAGATCAGTCCGATTCTTGACCTACTTTCCACTTTTTCAATTTCAATGCGTTCAAACTCTTTTCAAAGCGGTTATTTTGAAAATATAATAGCACCATTCGATTCGCAGCGTGATTTTGATTCAAAAAATGTGTTAAAACATGGAATAAACTTAATATCAAGCCTTATTATCGTCTATTTACGACTGAACTTTCTGATGACCTCGCTAATTACCTTCTAAGCCGGCGCTGCCTACAAAAAGTGCACTATTGGGCAACTTTGCTAGAGACTACTGTGACATTTCGCACCTTTACCTTTGGTCATTATTAACACATGCATTTCGCACATTTTCGAATGCATTTCAAAACTACTGCAAGGTTGTTTTTCTCTTCTGTTTCTTATGATGACTCCGTTAGCAGAGGACTTAAAGGCAGTGGTCGCGATCAAATATGCTTGTCGTCTTTTTCTCTCCAAATCCTTTCCTGGGTCTCGAGTAGTAGGACCTATAAGAAAAAATCGCGAAAAAACCACTGTTTTGGGCCGAATTCGAAACCTGAACTTTCTTGCCTTTTGATGGTGGACGAGCCCTCTCCACATCATCGGCATCGATGACCTCTTATAGCAAGAACATCAGCTAGCTTGAAATTGAATGTCAATCAATGAACCTTCGAATTTATGTACACATCTAGTCACAAACATTGACTGAAGTGATGCTTTCATTATTCAACTGTTTCTATTCGTTAAATTTGCATTTATTTCGTCCTCTGAATGTCGATGATTTTTGACTGCTCGGCATGAGACTGCGATCTGTTTCGTCATCGCTGTGCACGTGTGCACGAACTAGCTTCTTTGGGCCCTAGAAACTCTATTTGTAGACCGTTTTTCACCGCGCTACCTTCATAGTTTTTCAGCTGTTTTTGATCTAAGCTGATTTTTGTAGTTTTTTCGATAACGTTTTTCATCGTGACCACTGCCTTTAAGTGTTTAAAAAGTTGCATCAATCGACCAAAGACACTGATATTAGCTCAATGTTCCATTTTCAATGTTTTTTAGGGAAGGTTTCGTCATTTTTCACTTGCCGAAGTACCTAAGGCCAGTCTCTGCTAGTTGTGCAGTCATCGTCTAGCGGTGTACGGTAAGGCGCTGCTCACGCACGCGAAATTGAAACAATTTGACCTGAGCATTTCAAAAATCTGATTTGAAATCGTATTTACATCTGAAATTGAGATTTCCGAATTTTTTTTTCAAATTTTGAAAATTTCCGTTTTATTTCAATTCCTCAAAACTTACCAATTATTTAAATTTTTGAAAGAAAAATCTCTGATATCAACTCGAATTCATTCTTGGCATTAAGAACTCTGACTTTCTTCAGATTTCAAAAACTCTAATTTATTTCAAATTTCAAAAATTTTCAGTTCTATTCAATTTTTGAAAAAGTTTTGATTTGAAATCGTATTTACTTCTGAAATCAGGAATTCGAATTTTTTTCAAACTTTAAAAATTTCCAGTTTATTCCGCTTTTTCGAAACTTTCCATTTATTTTATTTCTTGAAAAATTTCTGATATCAATTCGTTTTTATTTTTGAAACTAAGAACACGAAAAAACTAATTTTTTTTTTGCATATTTCAAAATTCCCAATTTAATTCAAATCTCAAAAATTTTCAATTCAATTCGATTTTTGGAAATAAAATTGATTTAAAATCGTATTTACTTCTGCAATTGGAAATTCCGACTCTGAACAAATTTCAAAAATTTCCAATTCCTTTCTATTTTTAACTATTTTCAATTTATTTGAATTTTCGAAAAATTCCAATTCAATTCAAATTTGAGAAAAAAAGAGTTTACAGGAACTCCGGAAATTCTTGCTTTTATTCGAATTTTTCAACTTTTGAACTCAAGTTTTGAACACAAAACAAAACTCAAAAAAAGAAAAAGAGAAAAATAGAAATTTTTCAAGAATTGAGGCTTTGTCAAGAAACTCCGTATTTACACTTCCCTTGAAAATCAGACGCTTCTAATGCAATATCGAGACTTGGCCGCTAGCGTCTCGCGTCAGATCACGGGTCCCTCTTATGCGGTGCAATTGCTGGCCGCACAACTCCTCAGCTGGGCCATCTCGCCACACACAGCATCAATCAATCGAGATAGAGTGCCAACTTTTATTATTTTATTAAACTTTCTTATCGATTTTAAATGCATATAGAATTGAGAAAGTTCCAAAGTTTCAGGGATTCAGGTGTTTCTACGAGGGTTTGTCTACAGGTTTGGAACCTTGCCAGAGCTCGCCCTGTTTGACCCGGCACCCCTAACATGCCGGCCGATTCGCCAACGCGGGCTGGCCTTCCCTGCCGCCGCTGACCAGCAAAACGTCGATGGGATTGCCCAACACAAAACTGAAATATGTTTCTCAATTGCTATTTTCTTGTATACTTATTTATTATTTCATTAAAGTCTCTTATGGATCCAAAATGCACTCAGAATTGCACAAATTCCAATACTTCTGAAGTTCTAGGGTTTTTACGAGTGGTGGTATACAGAGTTGGAACCTTGCCAACGCTAGCCCTGTGCGTGACCCTGCACCCCTCATATGCCGGCCGATTTACCAACACAGGGTGGCCTTCTCCGCTGCCACTGACCATCTCAATATCGACCGGAGGGCGCACATCAGACTGAAGTATGGAAGAATCTTCATTGAGTATACGTTCCCACCCATTCAGCGGTCAAAATATAAACGAATGGAGAAATATGTAAACCTCATTGGATTAAAAAAATTCATTTCACAGAACTTTTTGTTTTTTTTTATCAAAAATTTATTCCTTATTTGATGTTTCCAGTATTTCTTCTCTGAATTTCGCATAATTTTGACTTTCTAAAAATGTCTTATGTAGTATATCGATTTTTTATTATTTTCAATTATTAATTGCTTTTTTCTTGTAGATTTATTTATTATTTCATTAAAGTCTCTTATGGATCCAAAATGCATTCAGAATTGCACAAATTCCAAGACTTCTGAAGTTCTAGAGTTTTTGCGAGTGGTGGTATACAGAGTTGGAACCTTGCCAACACTGGCCCTGTGCGTGACCCTGCATCGTTCTAGTGAAGTGTCGATTTCGATTACCACCCGCAGCGGAGCGGTACGCCTCGGTGGAATATAACTAGTGATAGGGAGGTTTCGACGAAAAAGCCACCGCTCCGCGCTGTGATAATGGAAAACAGGAGCTATTTGGAATGAAAGAGAGTCTTATAACTCCTGAATTAGTAGGAAGTTTTCTAAAGCTGAAATAAACTGCACATTTTTGAAATTTGAAATAAATTGGAAATGTTTGATATTTAAAAAAATCATAATTCTCAGTTTGAAAAATAGATACGAGTGGAAATCAGAATTTTTCAAAAGTGAATAGAATTCGAAATTTTGAAAAATTTAATTATCCTGGAAATGTTTGAATTTCGAAATAAGTTTAAAATGTTTGATATTTGAAAAAATCGTAATTCTCAGTTTCTAAATTGGATACGAGTGGAATTCGATTTTTTTTGGAAATTGAGTTAAATTCGAAATTTTGAAAAATTATAATCTGAAAATTTTTGAATTTTGAAATGAATTAGAAATTTTCGAAATTTGAAAAAAAAATTGATTTTTTATTTTAAGAGACAATTCGAATTTCAAATCGGAGTTTTCAAAAATTGAATAAATTTGAAATTTTTAGGGGTCACTGGCGTATGCACGATGTACTCTCTGGGTTCACGCGGCGCGTGATCGACAATAAAATGAAAAACCGGGTAACATGATGGGCAGACGATTTTCTGCATTCGTTGATAAAAAAACGAAAAGTCCTGTAAAATTAACTTTTTTAATATTAAAAAGATTTACATTTTTCCGCATTCGACCATACTTTGGATCCATAAGGGTCTTTAATGAAATAATTAATAAGTACACAAAAAAATAGCCTTTAATAATCGAAAAGAATAGAATAGAAATTAATATACAATATAATAAATTTAAAAAAGTCAAAATTATGCGAAATTCAGAGAAGAAATACTAGAAACATTAGACAAGGAATAAATTTTTGATAAAAAAAAAGTTCTGTGAAATGAATTTTTTCAATCCAATGAGGTTTACATATTTCTCCATTCGTTTATATTTTGACCGCTGAATGGGTGGGAACGTATACTCAATGAAGATTCTTCCATACTTCAGTCTCATCTGCGCCCTCCAGTCGATATTGAGATGGTCAGTGGCAGCGGAGAAGGCCACCCTGTGTTGGTAAATCGGCCGGCATATGAGGGGTGCAGGGTCACGCACAGGGCTAGCGTTGGCAAGGTTCCAACTCTGTATACCACCACTCGTAAAAACTCTAGAACTTCAGAAGTATTGAAATTTGTGCAATTCTGAATGCATTTTGGATCCATAAGAGACTTTAATGAAATAATGGATAAATATACAAGAAAATAGCAATTAATAATTGAAAAGAATAAAAAATCAATATACTACATAAGACATTTTAAAAGTCAAAATTATGCGAAATTCAGAGAAGAAATACTGGAAACATTAAATAAGGAATAAATTTTTGATAAAAAAAAAGTTCTGTGAAATGAATTTTTTTAATCCAATGAGGTTTACATATTTCTCCATTCGTTTGAATTTTGACCGCTGAGTGGGTGGAACGTATACTCAATGAAGATTCTTCCATACTTCAGTCTCATGTGCGCCCTCCACTCGATATTGAGATGGTCGAAGGCCACCCTGCGTTGGTAAATCTTCCGGCACATGAGGGGTGCAGGGTCTCCCACAGGGCCAGCGTTGGCAAGGTTCCAACATATGTGTGTGTGTGTGGCGAGATGGCCCAGCTGAGGAGTTGTGCGGCCAGCAATTGCACCGCATAAGAGGGACCCGTGATCTGACGCGAGACGCTAGCGGCCAAGTCTCGATATTGCATTAGAAGCGTCTGATTTTCAAGGGAAGTGTAAATACGGAGTTTCTTGACAAAGCCTCAATTCTTGAAAAATTTCTATTTTTCTCTTTTTCTTTTTTTGAGTTTTGTTTTGTGTTCAAAATTTGAGTTCAAATGTTGAAAAAGTTCGAATTAAAGCAAGAATTTCCGGAGTTCCTGTAAACTCTTTCTTTTCTTAAATTTGAATTGAATTAGAATTTTTCGAAAATTCAAATAAATTGAAAATAGTTAAAAATAGAAAGGAACTGGAAATTTTTGAAATTTGGTCAAAGTCGGAATTTCCAATTGCAGAAGTAAATACGATTTTAAATCAATTTTATTTCCAAAAATCGAATTGAACTGAAAAGTTTTGAGATTTGAATTAAATTGGGAATTTTGAAACCTGAAAAAAAATTTAGTTTTTTTTTGTGTTCTTAGTTTCAAGAATAAAAACGAATTGATATCAGAGTTTTTTCAAGAAATGAAATAAATGGAAAGCTTCGAAAAAGCGGAATAAACCGGAAGTTTTTAAAGCTTGAAATAAATTAGAGTTTTTGAAATCTGAAGAAAGTCAGAGTTCTTAATGCCAAGAATGAATTCGAGTCGATATCAGAGATTTTTCTTTCAAAAAATTAATTAATTGGTAAGTTTTGAGAAATAGAATAAAAACGGAAATTTTCTAAATTTGAATAAAGCGGAAATCATAATTTCAGATGTAAATACGATTTAAAATCAGATTTTTGAGACGCTCAGGTCAAATTGTTTCAATTTCGCGTGCGTGAGCAGCGCCTTACCGTACACCGCTAGACGATGACTGCACAACTAGCAGAGACTGGCCTTAGGTACTTCGGCAAATGAAAAATGACGAAACCTTCCCTGAAAACATTGAAAATGGATCATTGAGCTAATATCAGTGTCTTTGGTCGATTGATGCAACTTTTTAAACACTTAAGTCCTCTGCCAACGGAGTCATCATAAGAAACAGAAGAGAAAAACAACCTTGCAGTAGTTTTGAAATGCATTCGAAAATGTGCGAAATGCATGTGTTAATAATGACCAAAGGTAAAGGTGCGAAATGTCACAGTAGTCTCTAGCAAAGTTGCCCAATAGTGCACTTTTTGTAGGCAGCGCCGGCTTAGAAGGTAATTAGCGAGGTCATCAGAAAGTTCAGTCGTAAATAGACGATAATAAGGCTTGATATTAAGTTTATTCCATGTTTTAACACATTTTTTGAATCAAAATCACGCTGCGAATCGAATGGTGCTATTATATTTTCAAAATAACCGCTTTGAAAAGAGTTTGAACGCATTGAAATTGAAAAAGTGGAAAGTAGGTCAAGAATCGGACTGATCTTGACTATGCATACATTTTTGAAATCAGCATGACAATACGAATCCATTGACGTTTTAAAATTTCGAAAATATCTACTTTGAAAGATTTTGGCTCCTTTTTCATAAAGTAGGTCATAACTAGGTCGAGGCTCTGTTTTTCTCAAACCTGAATACATTTTTGGAATCAGCGCGACGAGACGAATCGAACGGTGTTTTCAGATTCCAAAATCATCTACTCTGAACCAAAACGACGTTTCCGACGCGCTTTCGCGTCGCCGACGCGTTTTAGGACACATGTTATGAGCGGTATTGTATCTGAAAACATCTGCTGCACGGTACACTTAGGTAAACATACTATGGAATTCTGTTTGTACAGATGGCCGACATACATCAACCTCGTCCTCCCCTGGAAATCGAAAATTCCAGCGGATAATCAGAGTCGCCGAATTCCAGGCTACGGTCGAGAATCGCTTTTTTGATCTCTTACTTCTACGCAAAATGTCAGAAAATTCTTAGAGCATTTGAAGTTTTTTTAAACAAAGTGCCTGCTAACTCATTTTTTGGAAGAGCTAGCACTATCCTCAATATGCATATATACAGTACCGGTTATAACACTATTCACATGGCCTTTCGCGAATAGTGTTTTTAAGCATATCTTCTTGCCCTTAGCGAAACTTGATGATACATTAGCAAGTTATGGGCATCAAAACCCTAGCTTTACAAGAATATGGACTTAATTCATCATTTTGTGGTAATATTTAAAAGGGGCTACTCACTCAGAAAATGGCTGTTACAATTCCAGACCCGTAGCAGTCATTCGCTATTCGAAGGTCTCTGGAACCTTTGTATAACTTTATGAGAAAATAGTCTCTATCAGAATTTTTTTAAAGACCGAAAATCGATCAGGTTGGAGTTAGTTTTTGGAAAATCACTCCTATAAAAGTTTTCACCACAGAACCATTCCAAAATACAGTTCAACTGCGCATTGCCGTTCAGTCCGCAAAGTATACGCTGATTGCGAAAGCGTGCTGCGGCGTCCCTGTCTGAGGGTACTCGCAACCGCACCGCAGCACGCTTTCGCAATCAGCGTGCACTTTGTGGACTGAACGGCAATGTGCAGTTGAAATGTATATATTTTACAAGTACAACTGAAACATAAAGTTTGCTCTTTTCCGATAACGGCAAAGAGGAATTCTGTAAAAAAGGGGTCTCCCAAGCAAAAGTGGTTTGGTTCGCGTTACAAACGTTTCAACAAAAAGGGAACAATAGGAAAGTGGGATGAGGAGAGTCTACAAAAAATGGACAATATTCCCTCAAAACTCTTTTCTTTGTCGAAACTTCTAAACAGCGGAAACAAACCGTTGCGGTTCTGTATGAGGAAGCGATATATACATATTTTATCGGCACTCACATAATCAAAGTCCTTTATGGAGCCAAAAGCGCTTCCTCATAGAGAACCGCAACGGTTTGTTTCCGCTGTTTAGAAGTTTCGACAAAGAAAAGAGTTTTTAGAGAATATTGTTCATTTTTTCTACACTCTGCTCATTCCACTTTCCTATTGTTCCCTTTTTGTTGAAACGTTTGTAACGCGAACCAAACCACTTTTGCTTGGGAGACCCTTTTTTTACCGAACTGTTCACTTTTTCTTGATATTACGCAGTAATATCCCATGCAAGAATTTCGAACAAAAACCTCTTCATCTCCAGTTAGATCAGTCCTCTTTCTGTGGTCACAAGAATCAATCACCCAAACTGTTATATAACTATCTCAGAAAAATCACCCGATGTGGCTGATAAGATCGATGTTCACATGATAATATTAGCTAAGAATTGAATGATATCCATGATATCGTTCCACATAATTGTGCACCTGATTTGGAAAAGGATTGCTTCTGCGCGAACCCCTCGATACGGAATCTCGGTTTGAAAGATAGTTCCGAACTTGGCATTTTTACAAAATGTAGAGCAGTGAAGGTTCTTAACACTGCCCGAATTTCAGAACAATCCGCTTTGTGGTTCTCGAGATATGAAAATTTTGTGAATTTTAAAATGTGTGTGTGTGTGTGTGTGTGTGTGTGTGTGCGGGTGTGTGTGTGTGTGTGTGTGTGTGTGTGTGTGTGTGTGTGTGTGTGTGTGTGTGTGTGTGTGTGTGTGTGTGTATGAGAGAGTGAGTCCGGTGAAACTTTTGATTGATAAGAAACATGGTTGGCCAAGTGAGAGAAATGGAGTGGTATTGTGATAAGAGTGAATTGATTGCAAGCGTTAGAGTAGGTCTCCTTTGCGTCCATCGGGAACCGTATGCACACCGTTTATTGTGCGGGGTCCGATTGAAAGTGCGCCAAGCGCCAGGAAACGTGCACGGGACCCGAATGAAAATGCGCAAAGCGCAGGGGAGAGAGTGCGAGACCCAACCAAGAGTGCGCCAAGCGCCGGGGAACGTGTGCGGGACTTGACTGGAGAGGCACCAGGCGCCCGTAAAAGTGTGCGGGACCCAACTGTGAGTGCGCCAAGCGCCGGGGAACGTGTGCGGGACTTGACTGGAGAGGCACCAGGCGCCCGTAAAAGTGTGCGGGACCCAACTGTGAGTGCGCCAAGCGCCGGCGAACGTGTGCGGGAGCCAACTGGGAACGCGCCAAAGGCCGGGGAAAGTGGGCGGGATCTAACTGGGAGCACGCCAAGCGCCTAAGAACGTGTGCGGGACCCAACTGGGAGTGCGCCAAGCGCCGGGGAAATTGTGCGGGACCCAACTGGGAACGCGCCAAGCGCCGGGGAACGTGTGCGGGACTCGACTGAAAAAGCGCCAGCACCGGGGAAAGAGGGCGGGACCCAATTGGGAGTACGCCAAGCAGTACGGATCGTGTGTTTGACCCAAGTTGAAGGACCGGCAAAGGAGTGAAAATCGAAAACGCGGTTGCGATTCATCCGTTCATCTAGAGACGATTATGAATTCCTGAATGTTTAGGTTCCTGGCAGAAGTAAAGATTTGGCATGGTCACAAAAATATACTCAGGTAAAAAGGGAAGATAAAGAAAAATGAAAAGAAGGTTTTGAAATATTCCTGAGAACGATTTGGCGTAGAATAATTTGTTTTTCGGGAAATGAAGTGAAATACTTGAAAGTATGATCTGGCAGTCGAGTTTGAACCAACTATTGATAAGAGTTGTGCAGAACGAGAGATCGCCTTGTCTGTGATTATCCGTAGGACATATCAAAGCGAAATCACGCGTGATATGAAACAAACACTTGATTTTACTTCACTTAATACGTGAAGATCGAGGTATTCCAGCTCACAAACGAGCTTTCACTGTTTGCCTTATCACGCATGATTTTGCTTCGATATGTTCTACGGATAAGCTCATACAATGCGGTCTCTCGTTTTGCACAACTCTTATCAATAGTTGATTCAAACTCGACTGCCAGATCATACTTTCAAGTATTTCACTTCATTTCCCGAAAAACAAATTATTCTACGCCAAATCGTTCTCAGGAATATTTCAAAACCTTTTTTTAATTTTTCTTTATCTTCCCTTTTTACCTGAGTATATTTTTGTGACCATGCCAAATCTTTACTTTTGCCAGGAACCTAAACTTTCAGGAATTTCATTTATTTTTCCTAAAGGTTTCCTTTCTAACATGATTTATGCCTGGTGGTGTTAGAAAAAAGTAAACCCATTGATGTCCAGCCCCCCCCCCCCTTCTATGACGTCCTGCGCACTCCAACTGATAGCCTGCGCACTTTCTATGACGTCCTGCACACGCCCACTGATGTCCTGCACCCTTCCACTTATGTCCTGCACACTTTCTACGGCGTTCTGCGCACACCCATTTGGGTACGGCACTTTCTACGGCGTCCGGCGCACTTTCATTTGGGTCCCACACACTTTCTAGGGCGTTCTGCGTACACCCATTTGGGTCCCGCACACTTTCTGCGGCGTTCTGCGCCCACCCATTTGGGTCCCGCACACTTTCTACGGCGTCCGGCGCACTCCCACTTGGGTCCCGCACACTTTCTACGGCGTTCTGCGCACTCTCGTTTGGGTCCCGCACACTTTCTACGGCTTCCGGCTCACTCTCATTTGGGTCCCGCACACTCTCTACGGCGTCCGGCGCACTTCCACTTGGGTCCCGCACACTTTCTACGGCGTTCTGCGCCCACACATTTGGGTCCCGCACACTTTCTACGGCGTCCGGCTCACTCTCATTTGGGTCCCACACACTTTCTAGGGCGTTCTGCGCACACCCATTTGGGTCCCGCACACTTTCTACGGCGTTCTGCGCACACCCATTTGGGTCCCGCACACTCTCTACGGCGTCCGGCGCACTCCCACGTGGGTCCCGCACACTTTCTACGGCGTTCTGCGCACACCCATTTGGGTCCCACACATTTACTACGGCGTTCTGCGCACACCCATTTGAGTCCCGCACACTTTCTACGGCGTTCTGCGCACTCCCACTTGGGTCCCGCACACTTTCTACGGCGTCCGGCGCACTCCTACTTTGGTCACACACATGTTCTACGACGTCTTTCGCACTCCTGCTGGGGTCCCGCACAGTATCTACGGCGTTCTGTCGCGCACTTCTGATTCACACCGTGCGGCATTCTAAAAAGTACTCCCAAGATCCCGCCGTATTGATTGAAGCGTTGCCCGTAAAATCCTGAGCAAAAGCCTATCAGTAACGGTGTTTATTTCACTAGTTCATTTTTACGAATAAGCAAACGTCGGTTGGTTTTTAATAACATGTTTACGTGCTTTTGTCTTTCTTTACCCTCAATTTTGAGGTTCCGCAAAAATTGAGCTACCAACTTCAAAATTTGACAGGAGCTAGGTGCAAACAAAACCAGCTTCCTGGCCAAAAATGAGCTCTCTAGCTCAACGATAAGTGTTCCAACAAGATCGTGAACGCCAACTGAAAAAAAGGAGATGAACACTTTTTCGACCAAAATGACGTGGTTTTGACACTTTTTCTCGAATCTCAGGTAACCATTCCGGACCATTTTCTGAACAGTTATTCACCTTTCTAAAGTGTATTAAATGCAAAAAGAACGGTCTTCCTACGTTTACTCTGGACCCTGATACTGAGATCAGGGGGTTGCGCAATGGCGAATCAAAGCCAAACCTGGTGAGCGCTTCGCGCTCACCACAATTGCCACCGGCACAAAATTCTCGCGGTAAACAATTTTGATGATACCCAATTGATAAAGGGTATGGTATAAAAAATTGAGAGAGGTGTGTTTTCATTCACACACCATCTTTCTCCGGAGGTGAGCGGCTGAAGCTGAACACACTAGGGATTAGGGAAACAGCCTTCACCGGTGATAGAGATAACACGATATTGGGGCCTACTCATGGAAAACTCTGGAAAGAAAAATTACTTCACTTCCGTGAGAATTTTGTGCCGGTGGCAAATTATAATCCTGTTTCATCTAGTCGTCATTGGGTTTGGAAACCAAGAAAAAGGGTGTGAACTGTGGTGGCGCTAGAAGGAGTGGGCAAGTGTTATGCAAGAGGGGTCTACTACACAACTGCTTGGACATATGAAAGTCATATCTGAGAGTGTAATGTGCTTTTAAAAAGAAACTTTTGCCAAAATGAAGTGAAATTATCTAACCGTTTTGCTTTGCAACGGATTAGTATGATTCGGAAATGTGACATTTGTGAGAAACTCAAAAGAGGTGAAATGTCTTATGCTACTGATTTGGCATGGGAATAAACTCGAAAGAAGCGCTAAAAACTCAGTGAAATGATTCATCTTTGATTTGGCTGTGCATTTGTTTACTAAACAACGAACATTGAGTCTGAGATTGAAAAACCAAATCACGCACATCTCTTCTGAAATCAACCTAACGCTTGCAGTTTAGGTAAACAAGTCTCAGGTCCTTGCAAAATTATGCTGTGTCCCCAAAAGTGGAAATAACATCACGTAGTGTGTTTATGTTTTAACTAAGAGAACAGCTGTCACACGAATACATGAATGCTCAGTAAGAAGTGCGTGATTTGGTTTTTCAATCTCACACTCAATTTTTGTTGTTTAGTGAACAAGTGTACAGCCAAATCAACGATGAATCATTTCACTGAGTTTTTAGCGCTTCTTTCGAGTTTATTCCCATGCCAAATCAGTAACATAAGACATTTCACCTCTTTTAACGAGTTTCTCACAAATGTTTCATTTCCAAATCATACTAATCCGCAGCAAAGCAAAACAGTTAGATAATTCATTCATATTGATCGCGTCAGCCACAGCTGGCTACACCGGGTGTTATTTGCAACCTTCATGTTTTTCATACGTATCGAACGGGTCGGCCACGGTGATTTTCTCAACCAACTCTGACAGGGGTCTTAGGCCCCGGTGATAGTTGGTCGCTCAGACGTAGCCAGCCCGGTCGATAATCATGAAAGACTGCTTGCCCACAGCCGGATGCACAATCTGCCTTCGCTTGCGAATGGAACTACATAACTCAAAACCTGCACAGTCAGAAACTACCTTCCATTCCATTTTGACACTTTCACATTAGTGGAACAAAGCAGTTTTCCATACTCATTATTTTGTTTCCGCCGCCCGATTCCTTCGCAGAACAGCCGCTTCAATTCCATGAGTTTGATATGAAAAAGCTCTGCTGAGCTGCGAATGGAGATATTTGAATTTGGATGCTAATAAGCAAGTACCATTTATTGAAGAAAAAATCAGTAGGCTGGTGAAGAAGGAAGAGGGAGCACTCAAAATGGGGTTGTGTGAATAGACTAAGCGCGTTACGAAACTGAAAAGCAGCCTGGCGACATGACCTACATAATATCTCAAGCTTTCTGCACGCTATGCTTGTCATCAGCACACCTTTAAAAAAGTTTTGCAGATTGTTCTCAGACTCCTTCGCAAATTCCGATGCATCCAGCACACTATCTCAGACGGCTAGCGCAAAGCTCAAGACTCTTGCTCATTCTTTTGGATAACCTGCACAATTTTCCGGATGACCAGTGACGGGTCCGGGACTCCTAATCACTCTACGGGGTGTACTGCACAATTTCTCGGGTGACCAGCAAAGGGGCCCCGAGCCCCCGCCCACTCTCCGGGTTTCCACGACGTCCCGATGACGTCATCAGAAGCCCGAAGCACTTTTCACGACGTCCCGATGACGTCATCAGAAACCCGAAGCACTTTTCACGCCGTCCCGATGACGTCATCACAAGCCCGAAGCACTTTTCACGACGCCCCGATGACGTCATCAGAAACCCGAAGCACTTTTCACGCCGTCCCGATGGCGTGATCACAAGCCCGAAGCACTTTTCACGACGCCCCGATGACGTCATCAGAAGCCCGAAGCACTTTTTGGACTATCATAGACGGGGGGGGGCACCTACGATTCGCTCGTGAAAATGAATGGAAAACCTGATAAAAGATGTTTGATGCTGCTATCAATCATTGTTGTTGATGAAGTTCTGTAGAAATACTTCGATTGATAGCGTTACAGATCGGTCGTTCATTTCATTTCTGACTTGAATCTTGAGTGCCCCCCCCGTATAGGATAGTGCCGCACTTTTCAAGACGTCCCGATTGCGTCATCAGGAGCCCGAAGCACTTCTGACGATGTCCTGATGACGTCATCAGGAGCCCGAAGCACTTTTTGGACTATCATAGACGGGGGGGGGCACCTACGATTCGCTCGTGAAAATGAATGGAAAACCTGATAAAAGATGTTTGATGCTGCTATCAATCATTGTTGTTGATGAAGTTCTGTAGAAATACTTCGATTGATAGCGTTACAGATCGGTCGTTCATTTCATTTCTGACTTGAATCTTGAGTGCCCCCCCCGTATAGGATAGTGCCGCACTTTTCAAGACGTCCCGATGGCGTCATCAGGAGCCCGAAGCACTTCTGACGAGGTTCTGATGACGTCATCAGGAGCCCGAAGCACTTTTCACGACGTCCCGATGACGTCATCAGAAGCCCGAAGCACCTTTCACGACGTCCCGATGACGTCATCAGGAGCCCCGTGAACTTTTCACGGTGTCCCGATGACGTCATCAGGAGCCCGAAGCACTTTTCATGACGTCCCGATGACGTCATCAGAAGCCCGAAGCACTTTTCACGACGTCCTGATGACGTCATCAGAAGCCCGAAGCACTTTTCACGACGTCCCGATGATGCCATCAGAATCCCCACTCACCTACAAATCGATCACTTACCAGCCTACGCACCACCTACCAACTTACCTGTCTGCCAAGTTGATTGCCTGTAAACATTGGCAGAGGCTATTAGCAGTGAGGACTGAAAAGCGTGACGGCCTACGGCCTACGGCCCACGGCCTACGGCCCACGGCCTACGGCGCACACCATGAAATTTTCTTAAGCTTTCGGGCTCACAACTTTGTTATTTGTGAACCAATTTGGCTGAAATTCGGATAGCAGGTGTATTCTGGACCCCTTCGCCTATATCCAGAAGGAAATCTTCAGAAATTTTGTTTCAAAGATTCTATGAACTATTTTATAAAATTCTAAGTGATCACAAGGCCTAGGCAAAACCAAACCTCTCCAGCCGCTTCGCGGCTGGAGCGATACTTAAAGGCAGTGTTCACGAAAAGAATCGTTCTTCTGTTTTTTTTTTGCATATTTTGCAGACGGTTCCATGCTGATTCCAATGATGTTTTTGGAATCGTACAAGACTTTCGAGTAACGGAGTTATGTTCCCTCAAAAATTGGGCTAGCGAAGCATGGTGGACGAGTTGTCCAAGGCTTGTAACTACCGTAATTTGCAGTCTACGTAAGCGAGCTGACCTGGGTAAAGAAAGAAGTTGAAAATAAAGGGAAGAACGGGGCTATTAATGGGAAACCATCGCTCATCTCACAGTCTCGAGCCTTCATTTGTTCACGTCGGCGGGCGTGGAAAGTGCATCTGGATGAAACGAGCTGACGGGTGTCCAACATTGGGGCCGTAAGGAACCGTTCCGAACTCATCATTTTTCTTAGTTTTTTTTCAACGTTAGGGTTGCCCTAGGCCCCGCAGCTGCCGATCTCCACCAAAAAATCAGACGTGGTTTTTATCGTGGACACCAGATAAACCACTACAGGTGACATGGAACCACGCATTCACTTGAAAGCATGTAATGCGTTCTATTCCTTGTCAACGGCTATGAGATTGCTTTCTTTCGTTTCGTGATAGAATCGCGTGCCTTGCAAATTGAATCTGTTCTCCTTTAGAAAACGAGTGGCATTCTGGATGAATAATTACGCTGTAGAAATGAAGCCCTATAGTAATGACCTTATTCGAGAGATTTGAACCTATAGAGAGAGTTTGGTTCTCGCACTGCAGGATTATCCCCCACTGTTTTTCTGTTTGCTGATTTTCCATAGATGTTGTATGAATTGAAAGAGTATTAGGCATCCTCGACCTTTTTTCGCATGGGAATTCATGTGGGCAATGACAACTCGCCGTTGAACACGTCTCATGGCAAATACAATCAAATTTTGCTGCGAGTCGGCTGAAATTTTGCTCTGCCAATCGTTCCGCTGCATACTCCTGTGGAATGCGATATTTGTCAGGTATGAGTGGAGCTTCATTTTTAACTCAAAACAAGTTTTCTGCTCAAAGGTGGTGGGTAAGGTTCCTGTAATAATGCGACAAAGACCTTGAAATCGTTAACGGCCGGTTCAGCATAGGCCTTGAGTGTGTAGTGACTGTTGATTACTTGGTAAAAAGAGTTATTTTGGTGCCTACTGTTACAAAAGGGCTTCACCACAAACTATTTGCCACCTCATAAACTTCTCGCGATTGAATTCTATGAACGATTTCTGAAAGTTGGGCTCCGCAGAAAAGGTCAAGGATTTGGCATTGCTCCTAAATGTTGTGAAATTGTTTTATTGGATTTGGCTCTCAACTTGATTTTTCAAATGTAGTGAAATTGTCGAATTGATTTGGCTGTGATGATACTATATGCAGATAACATAATCATTAAATGTAGTGAAATTGTTGCAAACGGATTTGGCAGGAGCTCTATCAATTATCACAGTCAAATCACGCGTCAGAAGGGGTTTTCCTTGGAGCGCATATTGAATCGAATGAGAACAGGAATAAACCTAGCAGCAAAAACGTTTCTATACAATTCGAACCGTGAAAGCGTTGAGGACACGAAGACATAGAGTCAGTAGCGAGTAAATTGCGTTAGATTTCGTTTTCATGATTTTTATCTCATCGGTGAGGGAAGGTCTGGTACCTTATTGTTAGTGGGAGCTACACTGAAAGGGCAGAATAGCATTCGGAAACCGTAATTCTAGCCCATAAGGCCACGTTTCGTTCAGCATTGTTGACTGAGGATTATTATTTTTTTCTTTTTGTCTTCATTCGCTCGCCAGAGGACCTTCTGACGCGTGATTTGACTGTGATAATTGATAGAGCTCCTGCCAAATCCGTTTGCAACAATTTCACTACATTTAATGATTATGTTATCTGCATATAGTATCATCACAGCCAAATCAATTCGACAATTTCACTACATTTGAAAAATCAAGTTGAGAGCCAAATCCAATAAAACAATTTCACAACATTTAGGAGCAATGCCAAATCCTTGACCTTTTCTGCGGAGCCCAACTTTCAGAAATTTCACAACTTTTACAAGGGTTTCCTTCTACAATATCGTCGAGCTCCAGAAGTCAAGTTGTTTTTTTTCGAAAACATAGGGGTAGAAATGAAGAACCAACCGCTCCGCTGCTGAGACTGCAAGATAATTGTTGCAACGCGGCTTCCTACAAATAGATGCAAGGCATATACTTTTTGAATTTAAAAGTCGAAAAATGAAGAAATGAGTTTCAAAATGACCCAATTGTACAGGTTCTAGGCACTCTTCTAGACGGGGGGGGGCACGCACCACTCAAGACAGAAATGAAATGAACGGCCCATTGGTGAGGCTACCAGCCGAAGTATTTCCGTAGAGCTCTAATAAAAACAATGATTGATAGCGCAGTATCAGGCCTCTTTTATCAGAGTTTTTCATCATGTCTATGAGTTTTTGCGTAGCTTGGCCCCTCTAGTGAAAGAAAATGTTGTAGGGGCCCATGAAAAACCTTCATTTGTAAAGAAAAGTCAATCGGAACACATTGTAAATACGAATTTGAATTTCGCGCCTAAATCATTTTCGGAGTTTTTCTGCATGTGGAGTTCGTGCCGTAACCAATTTTTCCTGTTATCTTACTGTCGCACCAACATTCTAGGAAAAAGGGCTAGATGACTGGTGAGAATTGGTGGCGGATATTAACCTCATCGTCCAACGTTTTTGACTCGCCAAAGTTTACCAGTGTGGTCTACCGGGCTCAATCATGAAATTGAGCCTGAAAAATGGAAATTGATTTCCAGCGCGAACGATAGTTAAGTGCGCCAGAAGAGGACTACCGTAATCTCAGGAATGATGTTATTCGGCTCTCGTAAACAATTTTGATGATACCCAATTGATCAATGATAAAGTATAAAAGAAGTGAAGAGCGGTGTGTCTTGATTCACACACCGTCCTTCTCTAGGGGTCAACAGTTGAGGATCTGCCTGGACTAAAAAGCAGGAAAACATCACCACCTGTAGGGAAGATGAAGCGAATTCGGAGTCAGAACTTAGAAAATTTTAGAGCCAACTCGAGTGAGATTACGGTAGCCCTGTTCTGGCGGACTTAACTATCGTTCTTGTAGATTCGGAGGCCTGGCTTGCATACGGTGTCCTGAACATTGAACTGAGGTCCTGCACACACACCTACTGAGATCCAGCACACATTCCATGAAGTCCTGCTCATCCTTACAGGGGTCTTGCACACGTTTCATGATGTCCTGCACACTCCTACTGATGTCCTGCACACATTCCACGAAGTTCTGATCATCCTTACAGGGGTCTTGCACACGTTTCATGATGTCCTGCACACTCCTACTAAGGTCCTGCACACATTCCATGATGTCCTGCACACCCCTATTGGGGTCCTGCACACGTTCTATGATGTCCTGTGTAATTTTACTAAGGTCCTACACACATTCCATGACGTCCTGCTCAACCCTACTGGGGTCCTGCACACGCTTCATGATGTCCTGCACACTCCTACTGATGTCCTGCACACATTCCATGAAGTCCTGCTCATCCTTACAGGGGTCTTGCACATGTTTCATGATGTCCTGCACACTCCTACTAAGGTCCTGCACACATTCTATGACGTCCTGCACACCCCTACTGGGGTCCTGCACAGGTACCATGATGTCCTGCACACTCCTACTGATGTTCTGCACACATTCTACGATGTCCTGCACACCCCTACTGGGGTCCTACACAGGTTCCATGATGTCCTGCACACTCCTACTGGGGTCCTGCACAGGTCCCATGATGTCCTGCACACTCCTACTAAGGTCCTGCACACTCCTACTGAGGTCCTGCACACATTCTACGACGTCCTGCACACCCCTACTGGGGTCCTGCACAGGTCCCATGATGTCCTGCACACTCCTACTAAGGTCCTGCACACTCCTACTGAGGTCCTGCACACATTCTACGGCGTCCTGCACACCCCTACTGAGGGGTTGCTGTAGTTCCACGACGTCCTGCATACTCCTACTGCGGTCTCGCATAGTCAACCGACACTTCAGCACACCCTGCGACGACTTCTTATCTTTGGTGCGCATGGTACAAACACGCGCCACGCTCAAAAACAACCCTTCCGCATAGCGTCCTGTTCCAATTCGGACGTTTAGATTACACCACCCTAGAGAGCAAGGTATTTATATGGAGTCTCTAAGAAAACAATGACTGATAACGAAAAACCCGTCATTTTTATAAACTAATCTTGAGAGGCCGGTTTCCGAGTTTCAAACGCCCGTTAGGGGCCCAGAAGTCATTATGGTGAGTTCTGACAATTATTTTCGTCATTCCCGTGGTCTATTACATAGAGTCACAAATTTTCGAGCGATTTGGTCCACGCCTTCCAAAAAATGGTTTTCGACGGACGGAGGTGGAGGCGGAGGCGGAGGCGGTGGCGGAGGCGGAGGCGGAGGCGGAGGCGGAGGCGGAGGCGGAGGCGGAGGCGGTGGTGGAGAACGTTTTTGCGTACTTTGAGAGGTCATAACTTTAGAAAGCGGGGACCAGTTGGGATGAAAAGTTGCACACATATGTAATTTCTTGCAGCGCGTCGAATAGTGTACAGCTCATACCTCTGTTGACGGTATGAATAGGTGATCTCATTGTAGGGCATCCGCGCGGGAAGAGATCAAAGCCAAATCCTGGTGAGCGCTTCGCGCTCACCACAATTCTATAGAATGAGCACCCTGGTAGAAGTGATAGGCACAATAGATTTCACTACATGCGGAAGCACAAGTGCGGTAACCTGGGGAATCTTCTGAGCTCAGGAACATTTTCATGCTGTTTAAAGTCGCCGCATTTACTAGGGGAGCACGATCCCATTTCAGGGCGGCAAAGTCTGTGATACTTTTTTGGAAATGAGTCTGTTGTTTAAAACTGTGTCATTTCCGCACATAGAAGCTTCACTGGGTGGTATAAATTTTGACAGTTCCTAGAGTTTCGTTGCCGTGTTTGCTTTGAATGCGCAAGTTTGAGTTGAATCTGAAGAAGACGATTTGCTCATTGTGTTCATATTCGCATTTGTCTGCCTGCGTACACACAAAATTCAACATATGCCGCATGTATCCATGCTAACAGAGGTTTGGATGAGCGTCGTTAGAATGCAGCAAACATTGCATAGTCGCCGTCACACTGTTGAGCGGGATCAGGTTGAAGGCTCGAAATCTAATACATATTTGTGCCTCCGCCCAAAATAAGTGATTGACTGCGTTCTGTTCCTGCAGCATTTCTTTGCTTCGTAATGAATTGTATGGGCGTGGCCACTAGCACTGAAAATGCTAGGGCTAGATACGTAATCGGAAATACATGAGGTTAAAGCGAGAGATTCCGGCTGAATGAGTCTGACGAACCTTCAACCGGTGTTTGTCCTTCACCCATGTAACGGTCCAGAGCTCAAATTCTTTTCTATCTAGCGCTGCCTTCAACTTGGGTAAAAGCATGCTTATTTGCGAAATATATTCTACCAGCGGCGTGGGGCGGCTGACGCCGGCCTCTGCCGCTGGGGCACGGCTGCGCCGTCCCATTCGCCGGCTTCGCCCTCATCTTGGGTGTCGGGCAAATAACTCGGTGCTTTCTTTCTTCCTGCGCCGGCCCATAAGCTGGTTTGGGCGGCAACACTTAAACCATCGGGAATCACAAAGCATTCCAAACCTTGCTACGCCCGTTTACCTCCTTATCTTTACCGTGACACACCGGTCGTTCTTCCGTTTTATAAGATCCTGGAGTGGCCTTTGATTTATCTTAATTTTTGTCATGATAAGGACAACCGCTGTTTGGAATTTACTAAACGTTTTCATGATCAACCGACCCCCTGCTACTTTTATTGCCAAATGAAGTAGAATGATGTTTGTGTTTCATTTGGATGCAGATTTTGATTAACTCTTATTTTCATCGTATATAAACCCGATTTAGAAAAGTTAGTGCATATAAACAGCTAAGCAGTTGAATTGAGTGGTGAAGGGTAGGAGACCTGAAGAAAGGAGTGGTGTACGCTCTCTTTTAGACGCACATAGTGATTCTGAAGTAACGCTCTCTCTCTCTCTCTCTCTCTCTCTCTCTCTCTCTTGAGTCTCACACGTTTTCTACGGCGTCCAGCGCTCCCTTTTGGGTCTCACTTACTTCCTACGGCGCGATCTCACTCGGGTCCCGCACACTTTCTACGGCGTCCGGCGCTTTCTCACTCGGGTCCCACATACTTTCTACGGCGTCCGGCGCTCTCCCACTTGGGTCCCGCACACATTATACGGCGTCCTGCGTACTCCCACTTGGGTCCCGCCCACTTTCTACGGCGTCCGGCGCACTCTCACTCGGGTCCCGCACACTTTCTACGGCGTCCGGCGCACTCCCACTTAGATCCCGCACACTTTCTACGGCGTCCGGCGCACTCTCACTCGGGTCCCGCACACTTTCCACGGCGTCCGGCGCACTCTCACTCGGGTCCCGCACACTTTCTACGGCGTCCGGCGCACTCTAACTCGGGTCCCCCACTTTTTCTTCGGTGTCCGGCGCACTCTCACTTGGGTCCCGCACACTTTCTATGGCGTCCGGCACACTCTCACTCGGGTCCCGCACACTTTCTACGGCGTCCGGCGCACTCTCACTCGGGTCCCGCACTCTTTATACGGCGTCCTGCGCATTCCCGCAGGTCCCGCACACATTATACGGCGTCTGGCGCACTCTCACTCGGGTCCCGCACACTTTCTACGGCGTCTGGCGCACTCTCACTCGGGTCCCGTACACTTTCTACGGCGTCTGGTGCACTCTCACTCGGGTCCCGCACACTTTCTACGGCGTCCGGCGCACTTTCACTCGGGTCCCGCACACTTTCTACGGCGTCCGGCGAACTCTCACTCGGGTCCCGCACACTTTTTTCGGCGTCCTGCGCACTCCCACTTGGGTCCCGCACACATTCTTCGGCGTCTTGCGCACTCCCACTTGGGTCCCGCACACTTTCTACCGCGTCCTACGCACCTCCACTTGGGTCCCGCACACTTTCTTCGGCGTCCTGCGCACTCCCACTTTGATCCCGCACACTTTCTACCGCGTCCTACGCACTTCCACTTGGGTCCCGCACACTTTCTTCGGCGTCCTGCGCACTCCCACTTTGATCCCGCACACTTTCTATGGCGTCCGGCGCACTCCCACTTGGGTCCCGCACACTTTCTACGGCGTCCGGCGCATTCTACCTTGGGTCCCGCACATTTCTACGGCGTCCTACGCACTTCCACTTGGGTCCCACACACTTTTTTCGGCGTCCGGCGCACTCTACCTTGGGTCCCGCACACTTTCTACGGCGTCCTACGCACTTCCACTTGGGTCCCACACACTTTCTACGGCGTTCTGCGCGCTCTTGAGCCCGTACCCGTAAGGTAGCCCGTCTTGAAAGTCAAGCCGAATAAACGGTCAAACAAACACACAGAGAAACGCACACATACATAAACACACACACGCACACACAAATTTACCAAAATATATATAGTAGGATAATTCGGTGGTAAACTCAAGTACTGTGCGTCTTTGAGTGCGTCTATTTACTTAGAGGTTAACCTTCAAAACTGCCAGGGTTGACAGGATATCAAAGCCACATCAGAATCACACGATAACGTTTGGAAAGAATTTTGGCGGAACGTGATTATTGATTTTCTTGGATTTCGCGATTCCGCAACTTTGGTCTTTTCTGTCTTATCCAAAAATTTTCTGCTTGAATACTTCAAAATTAAGTATGACGGCCGAGTCCCCACACAATTTTTTTTGTCAAATATCGATCGCACTTTTGAAAATTCGATTTTCGCCATTTTTATCGACCTTCGAAAAAACGATCGATAATTGACTCAACACTTAATGGACCGCGTGTCCACACTGCGCACCCACGCCAAAAACTCGGTTTTTTCGTTCTACTTCAAGAAAAACGGATTCCTTCTAATTATTGCTTTTATATCTGTGCTTAAATCAGCTTCCATAACTGGTATGAAGATATTGAGCGCCATATATCTCTTTTTAACATAGGCAATCATAATAAAAAATCAGTTTAAAAACCCACTAAACTGATTGGCCGTGGAACGCGCCGTCTCTGATTGGCCGTGGACAGCGCCGTCTCCTAAGTGTTAAAAAATGTTCTCGAGTGGGGACTTGGCCATCATACTTGATTATGAAGCTTCGAGAGCGAAACTTTTCGAATAGGCCAGGGGTGGTGGCAAACCAGGCGAAAGCTCGAGATAATGATGAGCTTAAGATGCCACTTAAAGGCAGTGTTCACGATGATTTTCGTTCCCAAGTTTTCCACTCAAAACAAAGCGTTGGCCACCGAGTGTTATAGAAATTACGAAGAAACGGCGAGAAACGCACTAAAACGTCATATTTCAGTGACATTAATCTCTGGCCTGGACTAGTTGTCCAGTTGTATGAACATGTTCACGGTGGTTGTCGCCGGTGAAAAATGGGATCAGTCGAAAATGGACGAATAATCCAGGCAAAATAGTACTAGGTAGGGTCCGAAGAAGACAACTGAGCAACGGAAAGCAAGCAATTGTAAAGGACGGGCCCAGAAATGATTTCATTGCCACAACGAACAGTTCCTGTGAGAGTAAAGAGGTGGGATGAGAGTAAAGGATTTCGTGACCTTCTGGTGCGTTTTTCTCGTTTCCTTCGTCATTTATTTTCTACCCGGGGGCCAAACAATCGATTTAGCTATTAATCTCAAAATCGAAGATTATCGTGAACACTGCCTTTAAGCGGCACCTTAAGTTTTCGGCACAAGTTTGTAGAATTGCTCTTTGGGCTGCAAAAAGCTCAAAAATTCAAAAATTACACGAGACTTCGACATTATGTCGACCTCATGGGGAGAAAAATTCGCCATTTCCGGGTGGTCCTGTCGACCCCATGATGGCAACGAGAGCGCCTTCTCGTTCTTTGCGCGAGAGGGCGGCAAAATAGCATGTACAAGGAGAGGGTGAGACAGTGGGATCGCCATCTCCGAAATTCTACTCCCTAGTAGATTTTGCTCGCCATCATATTAAGACAGTCTTGAAGGCAGATGGTGCCGGCCGTCGCCAGCCGGTATCGCTCGTTCTTTTATCGATTTGCTTTCGACCGCTCTATGGTTCCTAGGTTATGAACTTAGTCGCCGGCAAATGTATCGGAACACCACATTCCGTGGGGTTTAATTTCAAATGTATGTCCTTCTGCATTCTTAACGAAAACCTACCAAACTGAGATATGTTAATCGGCATAATATCAAAAGCCTAACACCTTGGTGAAGTCCATTTTGGAGTTACTAATTTCACAGAATGAATATTTATACAGCACTGCACAAATTTTGCTGAAATTTATGGGATTTATCGGAGCCGCTCCCGTCACTGCCCAAATTTTTTAGAATCGATGAACCATTCAATGAACTCCGTGATGATTTTTCATGGTATTTTGATGAAAGGTTTTGACCGAGTTCTGAGAGTAGATATCTCCTACAGTACCAAGCAATTTTTTTGCGAAAACGACGTTTTGCGGCGCTTTTTGCGCGCCCAGAGCGCCACATTGTCATACCTCCCCTCAAAATGGACTTACTAAATTTAAATTTTTATTTCCTTTTCAAAATTCCATTGACCACAGATCAGAACAAGATAGATTTCGCTATCGCTACCTGATCAGTCCATGATGAGAATTTTCGAAGTGGAGATATGTAATTTGTGATAATCTTTTGAGTTCAAATCTATCCCATTGTAACCCTCTAATATGAGAACCGTTCAAAGCGAATAAATAATGACTTAAAAATCAAAATTGGACCACTTTCAAGCCAGTAACTCGATGCGGCGCTTTGTGCGCGCAAAAAAAAAACGCCCAAAATGTCGTTTTTTAAAACCTGCTGGGTACTTGAGGCGGCAGTTTGGTACTTTGCACATTGAAGTTTTATCACAAAACGTGTACGAAAATTTTTGTATTTTCGTACACGTTTAGTGATAAAACGTTCTATATTATTTATGATTTCGTGTATAATTTATAATTTTGAATGCGCCTAGTGTTTCATTGATAGTCCTCATGTTGTGATGTTTCCATACACATTTGTTCGCTTCGAGAATATCATTTTTTGAGAAAAATTTGCCAGCTCGTCATATTAGTTACCAATATGTGTTTTCGAAGCTTGTTTTCTAACAAATGAGTACCCGTAGTTTCTAGCTCCAAAAATCGCCATCAATCTACCCGAAGCCTTCGAAATCTATTCAAAAATCCAGATCTCATAAATAATCGTTTCAGAAGCGAATCTGAAGGCAGCGTCCACGATAAATCTCGTTTTCAAATTTTCAGTGTGAAACACAACGTTGGCAGAAGCTGGAGGGGATAGGTTCGAGAATAGCAGCGTAAACGTTCCAGAAATCGTTAAAAGCGGCCGCGATGTGAAGATTTAGTTAGCCCAGTACGCCTGCTAAGCCCGCCCCGCCCCCGTCCTGACGAGCTTGTGGCGCTGTGGACGTCCTCGATGGCGAATAGCCAAGCAACCCCCACGTCCAGCCTGATCGATTCGCGCACATCTCACCATTAGCGCGCGCTTGCTGAAAGTACTGTTATTTTAGCTCAATCTGAGCAGTTTTTTGCCGTTTCGTCACTTTTCGCTAACTCACGACCAAACAACCCCATTTTTGAGTCGAGTTCAAATATGATATTCATCGTGAGCACTGCCTTTAGAAACAGAGCTATACGCTTAACCTAAAGCTTCATGAGGCATTGAAAATTAATGTGTTAATGTTTCATTACAGCAGAGATATAGGCGAAAGATCGAGCTGCTTGGAAGTGGGTGTTCCGATACTCTTGCTCACTACTGTATGTACACCTTGGAAAAAACTAACAGGCGAAAAGATGATTACTCAACACAGTACAATCATTAATATAAATCAATATTAATAGAAGTTTCGAGACCAAGCAGATCGGTTCACCCTGACCGTGCTTCTTCTTTGACTGTGCCTCGTGTATGAGTAAGAAATATTCGTGAAAGAGAACACTCGCAGAGCGGAATGCACAAAGCACACATTTTCCCCGCTTCGATCTATGGATGCTATTTGAGTGGATGAGTCCCTAAAATTCTGCCCACTCACATTGTAAAGCACACTTAACGTTGATGAATCGCTTATGAGTTATTGGAGTCCGCTTATCGCATCTAGGGAACCCAGGGAACAATTTTTTGAGCATCCGAAAAGGTGTTTTGGATGCCCTATATGAAGCCAATCCTGTACAATTGTTCACAACGTTGTTATGTGGTAGAGCAAGCAAATCCGCCCTCACATTGTCGCCGCTCTTCGAGCCCGTTTGACTGGGTTGATGGGTGTGAGGGCGGCCGGAATGCCGATTAGGGCAACCGCTGTGGTGGCGCAGTGGCAACGCTCGAGTCTCTTGGACGGTGAGAGTTGGTTCGAATCCAAGGTAAGACGTTGTTTTGAGGGAAGGCGACTGGGCGGCTTCGAGAGGTCTGCTAACACCCCAGATAAGTCCGAAGTTGAAAATCACAAAATCCGATAAAAATCAGTAGATACGCTTCGTCGAAATTTTCCGCAAACGCTAATCTATCTATCTACTAGGGTGCCTCAAATATTCTGTCGACCCTGACAGATGTGGAGGTTTACCTCAACATTAAAGGAAGCACGCAAAACTGCTCAGTACTGGAGATACAACCTGAATTAATGCATATACTTTGCAAGCTTTGACCCAAGTGGAAGGCAGCGTTAGATAGAAAAGAATGTGTGCCTTTGATGGGTATATTGCACTTGACCGAAGGACCAACGCTGAAAGGCCTAAAAATTGTAAAAGTCAAGTGGCGGGAGACTTTCGCATCCACCTAATAGAAGCAATAGCTTTCTCTGGTCAGCAATGCGGGTTGCCCAACAGACCTCTTGACATGAGCCCTTGCGGGTAAATGCAAAATGGTGGTGGTTCACTTACTTCTGTTATTGAAACCATATCCTTGCCTGAAAGCATTTTTAGCGTAACGCTGTATTCCTATGCCGGGGTGATGCAGACAGAAAGAATGGCTGATTTATCAAACCCTCGCAGTCGCTCCCGAAGGGAATCAGATATGTACTCAGAAAAAAATGAACAGCTCATCAGCGTTAGAAGTGTAAAAAATTAAGAGTATCAAGTTGCTAAGCGCTAGTCAGCAGTTGATTTGTTCTGTCGATCTGGAGTAACTAAACGACTCGCATTTGTTGTCTTATGGTGAGAGTCTTCCAAAAATCCTTCAAATTCTTTGACTGTATCTAACGTCCGTGATTTCGTTGTTCTTCGCGGCTGGATCCGTCTTACATACGCTCCGTTTTGGGGATAACAATATGAAAAATAAACTTAAATTGCTCCTCCGTCGGGAACGCTGCGAATTTTAAAAAAATTGAGTGGACGCTGAAATATTTTGCGATTAGGCATGAGAATCTTGGCTGTTCAAGATAGTCCGTTTACACTGGTCATAACTTCCGTTATTGTCCGTATGGCGAAGGCCTTCTTGGTAATAATTCTTGATAAATTAAGACTAATAAAATGATTCCGCCAACTCGCCGGCATTTATTCGCAATGCGACGAGGTCGTTTTAATAAAATTCGATGACTTTGCGAAAGGAATTCATCCAATACAGGACTATTTCGCTGTCACCTATGACGCATAGCTTATTCATTTGGATCACGATCGAATTCTAAATGCTCTTTCCCAATCTCATTTTAATAAAATTCCTAATCATTATTTAGCTCATTTTCTTAGATGCCAGTTTCGTCTTTAATCTCATTTGTGCAGTCGAGATGGAGTGTACTCCGTACCAAATTATATTATTTGAAAGAGTATCGAATGATTTTTTGAAAATCTATCAAAACTTGGAGTCAGAAATATTTTGCTGTCGAAAAATGTTCAAAATATGAATACTTCGTCAAAAGCGGTTTCGAATAATATTCAGAATTCGAATAGTTCCTGAACAGGTTTTTAGATAATGTTCGAAATCAGAGTATTTCAAAGACAGACTTCCGATTAAATTTGAGATTCGCATCTTGCAGTATAAGTATATTCGAATTTTTGGAGTTTCGAATCGCCGAAACTTGACTTACTTGACTTAATCGGTTGGCTTTCGCCTGACGCGGTCATTCCGCATCTTCACCGAGGTGTGCCGTCCTAGTAGTCAGCCGTGTCCATTTTTCACGGTCTTCAGCCACAATTTGAACACATTCCATCCAGCTGTCACTATTCCATTTCCTGCGAAACGAAACATCGCGCCTGAACTGTCTTTCGATGCCGAGTGACTTTAAATCCTCTTTAACCACATCCGTCCAGAACTTTCGCCTACGCCCAGGTGGCCGTTTCCAGACAGGATTTGGAAGCATTTTTAAAGCGTGTTGTACGAGACGATCCGGCGTTCTTCTTAGTATATGCCCGAGCAGTCGAAGTCGACTTTCCATTGCTGCTTGAGATGGCGTTAGGAGATGCTGGCACCTCCCTCGTGTCAAGCGTTGATGTACTGCGTCGATTTCCTTGTAAAGGTCTTCGTTATGGCATACACGCGGCCAGAAATATCCAAGCAAACGCCTAAAAGCTTCCTCTCCGTGCAATCCAACCTTTCCATCTGCGTTTTCGGTGCTGCCCACGTCTCCGATCCGTACATCATGATAGGGCGAATAGCGGATAGGTAGACGCGCAACTTGACTTCCTTCGCGATGGTGGTAGACCACAAACACTTGGTTAGAGAATTGAATGCAGACGTAGCTTTCGCACATCGTTGTCGAATATCCGCTGCATAACTACCATCGTTCTTCAGCAAACAGCCCAAATAACAGAAATCGTCCACCAGTTCGATACGTTGTCCGTCCACACAAACTCCAGTTGAAGGCCTCTGAGAGACCCACATCTGCTTGCATTTGTCGGGACGAAGACGAAGTCCATAGGCTGCGGCATACTTCGAAACGAGGTTCACAATCCTTTGCAGTTTTGCGTTGTTTTCAGCGAATAACACAATGTCGTCGGCGTACTCCAGGTCGACAAGGGAGCGTCCTGATGGTGTTAGGATCACATCCGCAGGAAACTGTTCTGCAACTCTACGCATGATGTCATCAACGGCGAAGTTGAAAAGAAAAGGTCCTGCAACGGCTCCTTGCCTTACTCCTGTTTTCACCTCGAAAGCTGACGTAAATCCGACAGGTGTACGAACTGCTGCTGTTGTTCCTTTGTTCATGTCCTCGATTAACCGAACATACTTTTCCGGGACTCCATCTGCTCGCAGAGCATTGAGCAATCGATCACGATGAGGAGAGTCGAACGCGGCTTCAAAGTCCAAAAAGCAAGCTGCAATGGCTTCGAAAACCGCTGCCACGATTCAATTACTCTTCTCACGACGAACACTTGGTCGATGGTCGATCTTCCAGGTCGAAAACCGGCTTGCTCATCTCTGGTCGTTCCTTCACGAGGTTTGATAAGTCGCTCGAGAATGATACGTTCTAAAACCTTGTACATGACACGAAGTAGAGAGATTCCTCTGTAGTTCTTAGGATGCGTGACGGATAGCTTCTTGTGAAGAGGCACGATGATCGCATGTCTCCACGAATCGGGTATCCTTTCGCTCATCCATATGGCACGGATGGTGTTGGTCATTTCACGAATCCCAGACGGAGGAAGAGCTTTCAGCATTTCAGCAGTGATGTTGTCATCTCCACCTGCCTTTCCATTCTTCATTTTCCGGACACAATCCAAAACTTCAGACTCAGTCGGCGGTTCCTCACTGACATCGTAATGTGCTCTCTGAACATGCGGGAGCTCAGGTACTGATGGCGCTGGACGATTCAGTAGTGAACTGAAGTAATTCTTCCATATTGGCAGCGTCGCATCACCAACTGCAACTCCATTGGTAGTGTTCAAGACAGGAGAACATCTCTTCATCTTCCCGCTATACTGTCGCAGCAACGTGTAGGCTTTCCTCGGATTCTTCTCCTCCCAAGCCTTCTCGAACCCCTTAGCTCTACACGTCCACTCTCGTTCGCGGTCACTTTGAAGCTGCCGACGCAACTTCCTCCTCAGACGCTTCTCCTCCACGAAGTTTCCTGCAGTTCGCCGAAATGCAAATTGTTGTGCGAAATTTCAGTTTTGAGTGAAGGTAGAAATTAAAGCTAAATAGCATTGAAAAGAGCGCAAAAGGTTGGTGATACCACTCAAAAATGGTTTGGATTGGTTCACTGGTTTTCGAGTAAAATATGTATGAAAGACCGCGCGTTTTTGCCGTTAATCTCCTTTTTTTAGACGGCGTACACGACGTTCACGATCATGCGGGTACACTTAAAATTGAGCTAGGGAGCTCATTTTTGGACAGTAGGCTGGGAATGGATGCGGGTCCCTCCTATTCCAATTTGAATTTGATACCCTAACTTCTAAGGGTACCACAAAATCGTGGGTTTACATACTAAATTAGCCGTGGAGCACGAAAACTGTTTTTTTTCTGCTACGGCTGTGGAGACCGGGGTGTGTGAGTGAATCTGCAGCCAATCAACACAGGTCGTCGGAGGTAAGTACTGAACTTGTCAGATTTTGTACTCATGACACGTCATCGATCGATAATCAATATTATCGATTTTCGCCCTTTATGCACAACATGCGGCGAGGAGTGGTGAATGCTGGACCTGGTGGGATTGGTTTTCCTGGTTGGGGAATTTTGCTCATCAGTCATTATCGATAAATACCAATCAATAATATTGATTTTTTCGCCTATTGCACAAAATGCCGCAATGATTTATTATTGTTGATGGCTCTAAGCCACTCGTTTGGGAAATTCTTTTCATCATGCAAGATCAAATATTATTGATCGATAATATCGAGTTCTCACATGTTGCACAAAAGGCGGCAATGTGTGGTATTTTTTATGGTTTTGGGTTACAAGTTTCAAAAACACTACTCAGACGACAATATCGTCTGTTAGATGTTTCATCATTCAGAAATGGAAATCGCTGAGCAAAACTGAAGTCAGAAAGTGAAGCTTTGGGAGAAATATGTGAAATTTCTGAAAACTTAGCTTCCTGGAAAAGTAACGACTTGGTAACAGTTAAAAAAATTCAAAACTGTCTTGAGATATCTTTAAAAAATGATTTGACGTAAAATAGCCTGGAATAATAAAAAAGCTAGGGAATGAAGTGAAATATTCAAAAATGCGATTTGGTGTTCGATCATTTCCCAAGGTTCTCTGTGAAACATATAAAAACGAAATCAAGCGCGCAACGGAAACATTTAGCCATTTTTGAGACCAGTAATAAGGAAATCAGCATAGGTCAAGCCAGGTGAAGGCGACGATTCATTCCATATCGTGCTTGATTTCGTTTGGATAAGTTTAACGGAGAAGCTTGTGAAATGATCGACCACCAAATCGCAATTTTGGTTATTTCACTTAATTTCCTAGCTTTTTTATTACTCCAGGATATTTTACGCCAAATCATTTTTAAAGATATTTCGAGACATTTTTGAAACTTTTTTTGACCATTATCAAATCGTTATTTTGACCAGGATGCTAAATTTTCAGAAATCACCATTTAATTATAAGTTGTTACTCTGACCAACCTCTGAAAGCACACTCTGTCAACAAAGTATCTTGATCCATTCATCCCACGCTCGATTTGGAATGATCGCACGCTTGGATCGCGTGAACGTATAACGTGCTCCATTAGTGAGATAGCTTGACTCGAATGACCCGCCAAGGGGAACCGTCTCTTTTTTCTCTTTCTCGAGTTTATCGTGTAGCTGTCGCAATAGCCTTTCAAAAGGAGGATAACGACAAATGGAGCCAAACGTATTCTCTTAGGTAAGAACGGTTCGGGTATTACAGTATTTCAAAATTTTTCCTGGAACCCGGTTGTTGTCGTTAACACGGACACGGCCGAGTCACTGCCATGATTTGCCCCCATTAGTCGATAGTGGTTCTTTATAAAAAAGAAAAACAAAGGATCTCCAAGCACTAAAGGCACAGTCCAAATTCATTTGTAAAATTTGGTATTATGGTCGGGCCGCTGAGTTTAGCAACCGTGCCAAACGCGGATTCTCAAGTCTGCAGAATAAGCGAGAAAATCGAGTACCCATTCCCTCTGCCCCCCAAATCAGCACCCATTCGCTCCGCCCACTACAGAGTTTTTTATCCCAATAGGGGCGAGACACGTCATGAATTCAGATCAAATCCTACGTTCTTCAATTTGTTGTCGGTCTAGCTTTGCATTGTGGTCTGCTCCGGTGCAGCAGAAGACTGAGATTGTTTTATGGTGTGAAAAAATTATAGCATGATTTATTCTATAAGTTGGTGGGAGCTACAACAAAGCTTGTCAAAGATATATCCGACAGTTTCCTACTAGGATTAGACCTGTTCTAACTCCCGCTCCTTACGTGATGTACGTAGACTACCTACACAGACATTCGTGTGGATGTTCCCAAGAACCACGACGGAACTACCCTCGAAACGACTGGGGAACTTCCCCTGAATCGAGGGGAGGCGAAGAGGGCTTTAGGGCAGCAGGTCTTAACTTGTTCTCCCGATCGCCGGTCTTCCCCATGTTGTCGCAACCCATCGCTCACTGTTTAAAAATTAAACAAAAATCGGCTTGCCGAAACTCGCTGTTTTCAACCGTTTCCTGTCCCTGGGGAACTGGGAATGGACCAAAGATATTCACCTCTGGCAACAGGTTTCATAGAGGCTTAATTTCTCCCTCTGAAATCCGGACAGAGATACCTTATACAGTCCTTGAGTGGCAAATCTACCCCTCAGCTTGCGAAAAGCGAGACCACTTCGAGACTAGCCAGTTCGTATCACCTTCTGAGCTGCGGGCGGCTTTATTTTCGCGTTTATCATGCTCGGGGAGAGCCCAAACGAACAACCGTGAAGCAAACTTCCCTTGTTCTCCCCGCGCAAACGGCTGCTCCGAATATCATTCGTTGTGTATAAATTGAGGGGAGAGGGTCGAGACGTCCCCTTCTGAGAAGACGTCTCGCTGCTCTCCCCTCTACCGAACGCGAACGACCAAATCAGGTCTATTGTCCTCGGGAACTCCCCCATAAAAAATATCTGAGCAGCAATGCATGAGAAAGGCTATCGCTTTTTTATGCCAACCTCATCCTTGTTTTCTCAACGCAGTCGATTTTCTCAATTTTCTCGTTTTTTAAAATTTTCTGTGTATTTTGCGAAACCTCCTGAAAGCGCTAACATGAGCGTACTTAGAACTGTAACCCTTCTCAGGTAGAAGAAAGTTGCTGAGAATCCGGCAAGAAGTTGTCCAGAGTTCTTACGAATTTGGGACAACTTCTCGAGGGATTTTCGACAACTTCTCTACTGGTTCTCGGCAGCTTCTCGCCCCATTCCCGACATTTTTCGATAAATATCAAAAAGATGAGAGGTAGACAAGTACAACTATATGTACACATCACAATTTAGGAATTATATCCAAGTTTTGATTACATCAGTGGTAAAACTTTCGAAAAAATGTGTGGTGGTGATTGGCATTTTCATGTTTTGCGCCTTCCCACCTTTGCCACCTTTAACAATGTGCGAAAGGGGCAAATAGTGTATCGCGTATGCAGTGGGTCTGCACCAGGGCTGTGCGTTAATAACGTTAACGTGTTAACGCATTAGCGGGTTAACGCGGTTTTTTTTGAATTAACGATTAACGGTTAACGAAAAAGTCCCGAAATCACGTTAATTTTTATTTCGTTAATGTTCCATCCATCTATGCTTTTTTGCATGTCAGGATTCCTATTCCTAAAGAGTATTCGTTTATTGTTCTGGCTGATAGTATTAATAATCCATTAAGATGATTTCCAAGTTTGGAGTGTACGGACTGCGGTGTTTGGTATGGAACGTGTTTCATGTTTTTTTTTGGGACGTCTGGTTATTTATCGATTTTCGTGGTGGTCAGGTAATGTTACCAAAATTGTTAACGAAATGCAAAATTAACGTGTCAACGCATTAACGGATTAACGCGGTTTTTTTTTTCAAAAATTAACGATTAACGGTTAACGAAAAAAATAAATTTCATTAACGCACACCCCTGGTCTGCACAATTCTTCAACATGTGCAGCTAATGGCCTTGCCCAGCACCACTGCGCTTTCAAAAAAGATGGCTCAAAAATTCAAGGACACCAGGAAATGACTGAGCAACCCACTTGGTATAGAATACTGTGCAATGCTAAATAGACAATATTAGGTTACTACAGACAAACTCCAGCCGCTTCGCGGCTGGAGCGATACTGAGCAATTGTCGCAAGACTCAGAGTTTCGTATTTTAATCGGAACCGAACCACTCGAGATTCACTTGCATGAATAATGCGGATTTCCAACGTCATTTTAATATTTCTAGGGCAACTTCTAACATACAATACCGCCCGCGACTAAGAGCAAAACGGCGTTTTCGGCGCTTTTTTCCGCCGGAAAGCGCCGCTTTCTCATAACTTCGTTCAAAGTGGTCCGTTTGGGTTGTCAGGGGCATATTTATAATCAGCATCGAGAGCTCTTCATTTTGAGCACACATATGTCTTACCCGGCAAACAAGCCATGTATGGTAAACACAATCAATTGAGTGTACGAAAACTGAAGCTAGATATCAAATTGGCGTGAATATTTGACTTCATATCAACCGAGCAGGTCTAGTACGAGTTATACACGAGTATTATAGAACAATTTATAGAGGTGGCGGAAGTGAAAATTAATGATTTTCAGCCGCTTCGATGCCCCGGCAGACACAGCCATCGTCATTCCCTCGAGATTAAGGTACCCGCGATCACAACCACGCTCAATGTAGACTATTTTGGAAGAGTTAAAATCTCTTTGGAGGCATTTCCTGCCTAGCGCCAACCCCGTGATTTTGGCTTTGAAAAACGACACTCGGTCAACGAAGTCCCGTTCTCTGCTCAAACGGGACCAATCGACCTGCGACTCGGCCTACCACAGTAGATTTTGATCCCCTTCTGAATAAGCACTCCGCCAGCCCTATCCGGATAATTTGATTTTTCACATTTTCGGGATGTGCTAAAACAGCATTTTTTCCCCTGTTTGACGCCCCGGCAGGCACTGTCATCGTCGTTCGCTCGGGCTCGAAGTGCCCGCGATCACAACCACGCTTGGCATAGACTCTTTTTAAACAGCTAAAACCATATTTGGAGGCATTTCCCGCCTAGCGACACCCCCATGATTTTGGCTTTGAAAAACGACCCTCGGTCATCCTATTGTTCAAACTGTGGATCATCGAAAAAGTTCAGTACTTTTGAGTTTGAAGACTTACATTTTTTAGTAACTAGAAAATCTCATCTTCTGGCATACCCTATATTTCAAAGTTCGAAAGCATGAAAATTCTAGCAGAAAATTGATATTCGAGAGTTTGGTGGAACAATGCATAATTGACAACCACCCTGCTAAAATTTCTCTACACATTCCCGACACATTCTCGTTCCGGGTAAAAATTATCCAGAATTCCCACCGATTCCTGAAGAACTGCTCCCTTCTCCTGAATTCTCGACAACTCTAGCTTCTTCACAACTTATCCAGGGTTCGCGACAACTCCCCTATCTACCGGAAACCTCCACAACTTCTCACCACTGACTGGGCATTTTCTCGACGTATTCTGGACAACTAGTTTCATCTGAGATGGAGAATTTCGAAATGCTCCTAAAAAAACGAAATAAGACTTTCATTCGGCAGGGTCGCAGTGAATCTTTGCGTTTCTTATTGTGTGTTGGCTCGAACTCGGTGCATCAGTTTACACCATGGAATAACAAGAAACGCAAGGTATCTGTGCGTTTCGTGCCGACTGTATAGTTTCCACATTCGATTTAGTCTGTCACGTAGACCAGGCGTCTGGCCGGGCGGTGTTGGCGACATCACTGGTCAACGGGGCTTCGGGCGCGCGACGATCCACCGTCGAAGACCAGTCCATTCATCAGACTAAATTTTTTACGTGAACTCTATGTATGGTAAACATTCACAACGTCGCAATTAGCGGCGCCGAAAATGTGGTTCAAACTTCACAGACTTCCAAAATGGCAGTGATGCAGTTCATTCATTCATTATTTATTTCGGGTACGCTTGTGAGGAACAAAATCGACACAAGAGACTAGACGCAAGAGATCGATGTGGTTAGACTCATAGAAATCGGGGGGTTGGAGTGGAGAGCTCTGTTCAGAGGGGCAATGCCCAGCCAGCTTTGGAAGCTCAAGCAGAGGTGATTCTTGAGCACCGGATACCATCATAATTGGTCCGCCAACCTTCCCGAGATCCACCGATGGGGGGTTATCAATAATGAATAAAAACGAGAGAAGCTCCAGATGTTAGTGAGAGAACAGAAAAGACAATTCAGCAACGAGCGTTACTAGCTTACACGGCGGTCCATATCATGTTTGATCGACTCATCGGTGCGGCTCTTGTGGAAGGCTACGAAACACCATCTAGAACATGTTTTTGGAAATAGTCAACTAAACATGCTTGGAAAGAAAATACCTGAATGAACTCTATTCGGAATTGTTCCATTGCCGAGTAGTTCTCGCTAGGAAAGAGCTAGCATATGCCGCTGTTCTGATCTAACACGATAGGAATGCCTTCTAGTTATGCCTATAATAGGTATTCTAACGAAAAGGTCATAATGTTTGAATCAGGTTCCTCGATCGTTAAATTGTACATGAATACAAAGTAAGCAACTTTTCTTCGGAAGGCTAGAGTGTGGGCTCCGTGCTTTTTTGAACAATTTTCTTAGGGTGTTCTAAGCAAACCTTTTCTAAGGGAACAGCGGTATGTGAAGCTTTTCTGTATCTGTTCAATGCGTTCAACTAAACTCTTTTTGCATGGAAGCATGGGTCCTTCGATGTGAATGCTCTCAAGATGAAAATGGCTTTTTTTGCCTCAACTGTCACGTTGATCGAAGCGACCAAAGAAACTCAAAGAGACCGCTTTGATTAGTTCTGACAATGAGTGTCCACAAACGCTCAGCGTATCGGCTGAAACAGTTAAACCGGAAGCAAATTTGCGGAGATCGTGTTGGTGTAGCAGTTTTGGTAGTAACCGCCAGTGCTGCAATTATCGTACCGCATGAATGTTCAACGAAAAGTGCTTGCTGTTTAGAAAAAACGATAGAAAACCGCATCATACTTTTCAATGTTTTGGAGCAGATAAGCTCACATTGTTGAGGTTAATAGAGAAAAAGTTTTCACACAACTTTTAGATACCGGAGAAAAACTGTACAATGAAGTCTTCTCAATATTTAATTATGCCTTTTGGTGTATTTTGAGAAATTCCAGGCAAGCGTCAAAGTTGACGTTGGCAATGTTTTGCGCTTCGAAGTTCTCAAGTAAGCGGCTTTGTTTCCCGCTTTTTGTACCGGAAACTCTTGGAAAATAAGACGAATCAATTCACATTTCGGAATGTTGGAACCTTCCGCAATGAAGAATATACAAAAATTTGGTGCCTGTTTCTCTGGAAAAACGAGAGCAGGATAAATGTTATATGACGTGGGCGGGGTGCTCCCATGAAATGTCTGGTCTACGAGATTTTCCCCCTTTTCCTGGCTGAGTTTCGTCGTACTTCCATTCTTAATCTTCTGAGAGGGGCCGAAAGCTTACGTTTCTGTCAGAAAACGGGCAACTTTTTCATCGTGAACACTGCCTTCAATTCTTTGCAGTTAGATCCCCGCACTTTTTCGACGTTTAGTAGATCACTCGAAACAGAAGTTCGCGTTCTATAAGCGTAGCTAGGAGGGATTTTTTAGATCAGATTTCTTCTTGTTTTCGAGTCAATAGGGCGAGGCCTCTCCTTATTTCCGTCCTTTTCGTGCGTCATTTGCGATCTGTCATAAGTTAGCCTCTTAGAATAGCTATAATCACTGATGTTTTTGCGGTGTTTTCTGGTAACGTGTGCTTAGGCGAGTTTTGGCAGGATAATGCTAAGGCCTGGTTCGTGCTTCCTATGACCGACGACGGCGACAGCGCATATCAAGCATATCGATTTCCGGCTAATTCTGACGGTAAACGTTGCGTCGCGTCCTTCGTCTCTGGAAGTACAATACCGCCGCTATCCAAGGGAAAAAATGGGCAAAGTGGGCAACTAAAGCGTCTTTCGGCCACAACTCGCCTCAAAGTGCTCCGTTTTCAATTTCGTAAACGCCGAAATGTACAGCATGTCGTGATCTAGTCAATAATGCGAAAATATTTGGTGAAATTTGGGAGCAACATTATTTTTAAGGCGAAACACATTTTCATTTTGACCATGCTAGAGATCGCTTACGGTTGTTTTCGATCGAATGGGCTCCTTATCTTGTGATAACATTATCAAATTCATAACTTACTGAAACTTAAAGGCAGGGTCCGGGCAGAATTTCGATTTTGAGATTTCACGCTAAATCGGTGCTCTTGCTACAGGTAGTCCCAAGGAGCATGCGAAATCTGCGTAAAAACCGGTCTTCTTCAAGTTATTCCAGCCATTTCCGTTAGCCGATGATCCAGAAA
This sequence comes from Aplectana chamaeleonis, assembly GCA_029168955.1. Taxonomy (NCBI): domain Eukaryota; kingdom Metazoa; phylum Nematoda; class Chromadorea; order Rhabditida; family Cosmocercidae; genus Aplectana; species Aplectana chamaeleonis. The sequence continues at coordinate 200,416 of JAPDOI010000194.1, forward strand.
AGTCAGAAAAGTGTGGCCATCGTCCATATTTTAGCGGTTGTCCACGCATTCTTCAAAAGTGCTGTGTAATTAGTGGTTATTCCAGCCATGATTATCATGCTGTGAATACCGTAACCCCTGACTTTGAGGCTGTTTTCTTCAGAACTAAGGACTTAGAGTTCGTCAAATGTTCAGACGATGTTCAGCTAGGCCAGTTCAACCTATTTAACACAAATTTCGGTAGTGTCAAAATTTGACCGGACCTTGCCTTCAAGAAAGCGTTTTCATAGAAAGTTTCCGATATTGTTACATATAGTTAGATAGATTGTGGCACGGTAAACATTTTGCTCCTTTCGAGATTGAAAACGGAGCACTTTGAGGCGAGTTGTGGTCGAAAGACGCTTTAGTTGCCCACTTTGCCCATTTCGCCCAATTTTTCCCTTGGATAGCGGCGGTATTGTATGATCCCGGCCTAAAACTGAAATCGGAACAGAGCCGTAATCAAAAGAACATTAACAAATCAAATTCAAGAGAGAAATAAGTCAAATCTAAAGGCAGCACACAGCCGGAATGGATCCCAGTAATAGTTTTCATTCCCTATTGAAGGTCGGCGCAAACATGGTGCCATATGCTATAAAATATGTGCACCAAGTTTGCGCCAATCTTCGTTGGGGAACGCAACATGCCACTTGGATGCATTCCAGCAGTACGCGGCCGTGAACGTAGTCGGGATAACAACGTTGATAGAAAATTACGACCCGACTTCGATCAACAAAACACCACTAGACACAAAGCCTAAGCACTTCGAAGCGTCAAAAAGACCAACCATGCCGGTACATGAGTGGCCAGCTCCGCCCCGCCGTTTTTTTTTCATGTCCCTGTATTTGCCCTCCCCCTCCCACACAAGAGTGCATGGCAATCCCTGCCTCGGTACCGTTTGTGAATTGCTTGACAAGTAATCGACACACGTCATCAACGGTGGGGATGGCATTGTACCCTTGTTTTGGAGGGGGAGGGAGAACACGTGAAACAGTGCGTGAAAATACGGGCGGAGCCAAACTCGCTAATGTAGCGGCATTGTGGATCATTGTGTTCTAGGCCGCAAGGCCGGAATCATTTCTTCCGCGACTGACGACGGCGACAGTGAATATCAGACCTATCGATTTTCGGTAGATGCTGATGGTAGACATTTTGCCGCGTCGCTCGTCGCTGGAAGTATGATCCCGGCCTAAGGCTCGATTCAAGTTGTTATCTCAACCCCGCTTACGAACGTGAATGCCACCTTTAAGAGAAACTCTCTTCAAATGCTTCACATATCGCCGATAATTTCGAAATTCAGGGAGCAATTCTCAACTAAAAAGCACGAGAGCTCATTTCTCAACCTAATGCTTTGATGTTTCACTGACATCACTTCCTCCGCGATTCATTTTTTTAATTTTCATGCTCGTTCTCCCTATTCATGGCCAGCGAAAATGTTTGCTCACTTGTGCGATTACCTGGTTTGTGACCTCATCAAAAGTACAGTCCAGCCTCGAAATCCTGATGTTCTTCTACCTATCTTGAAAGCGGTCCCACGCTGTTTCCAATGATGTCTCTGGATTCGTACAAGACCTCCTGGGAACGTGGTTGCTGCCCTAAAAAAATGAGCATGGTGAACAAGTTGTCCGTGGCCCGTAACTTCCGCCATTTGCAACCGCTTTATGCGAACCGAACTGAACACAGAGAGAGAGAGAGAGAGAGATGTTAAGAATGAGGGAAAGAACGGAGCTATTGATCGGGAGCCATCGTTGATCTCGGAACTGTTGAGCTCGAAAAATTTTAAAAGGGGCTCGCTAAAGTGGCTTCCTGGTGTGGAGATATAGGAGGAGGCTTCCCCAGAGAAGCCTCCTTCTACATCTCGCTTATTCGTAGGAATCGAGAGTTCGCACTTGGCAGATGTTAGATAGGGTGGATCTACTTTACAGTGGAAATCTCAGATTTCGAGCTGAGCCTGGAGTATAGCTTTGAAGGCATAGAATACTCAGAAAATATTTTTCAATTTTAATGATGATCTTGAAGAGGGTCACACACTGATCACAGTGGTATCTCTGAAATCGTCTAAGACCCCCTATGAGTATAGTTATGGCTCCTCAAAAAGGCTTACATTTTGAGGGCAGAAAATTGGTGGACGAGTTGTCCCCGCCGCGTATTTCTCTCCATTCGCAGTCGTTACAAGAGAGCGAGCCAGGAGATGGAAACAGCCTGGCAATGGACTGAAGAACGACGACTTCTTGAGTATTCATCTATCCATTTAGCCGCTATCGAGTTCAAAAATGTGGTAGGGGTTGTGGCCCGTGGTGGTGAGCAATGGAGGTCGGACCTGTGGTGGTCGCTTATATCTCGCTCATTTGGAGGAAATGAGATCTCGCACTTGGCATGTGATGTATAGGAGGGGTTTACTACACAATCAAATAAAAATCATAGAATTCATGTCTGATGTACGGTGCGTCCAAAGGCAGTGTAAACTATGAAATATGATTGTCGAGTTTCTCTTAGTTATGTCTTTCTTTGGTTCGCTGTAGTATGATCTATACGAGAAACCACAAAAAAGAGCTGTTCGAAGATGAAATAGCAATCTAAAATCGGTCATTGTTTGATGGTGCACGATACTGGTGATGTTTTGTAGTATCAGAAGTCATAACCTGTCTCAAATCTGATTATCAGTAATTGACTTGTGGTCGTTGACTAATTGACACTAATACTTCAGTTTGTTTTTTTTTGTTAAAAAGTATTTCTGTCTCTTTAACTACTTAATTAGTTGTTGTGCACGTCGCAGAATTTCGACCAGGCAGAGCAGCGAGTTCCACATTCATTGGGCGCCGCTGTGCACGTATGGCATCTTTCATAGTCCTCACCGCAAGCGCGGCACGCGCATGACGCGCGGGAGGGGCGGTGGACTATGAAAGTTCTTACTGCGCGGCACGCGCGGTAATAACTTTCATAGTCCATCAGCACCGCCATAGCGGCGCCGCCCAAACCGCCGTGGCGGTTTTACCGTTTCAATCAATTTTTGCTTCTCGATTTGAGTCCACTCCAACATAAATAATTCTGGGACTATCCTGCGCCACCGCATGCGCAAATGCAAGCCAGGAATTTCTGTGCAAGTCCCAGTTGAGGCCCGACTTTTACCCGCACCGCCATGGCGGTGCCGCTGGAGATTTCATAGTGGCTTTCCGCTCGTCCCGCGCGTGCCGCGCGGTGAAAAGTTTTATAGTCCATCGCTCGTCCCGCGCGTCACGCGCGTGCCGCGCTTGCGGTGAGGACTATGAAAGATGCCTATGGGTATCTTCGTGTCTTGAAAACTCTGAACGCAGTAGTAGCCGAGGGACCTTCGCAGTTCTTCAGCAGTTTTCGAGCAAAACAGGGTAGCGCGGTGAAAAACGCACTAGAATTAGAGTTTTTACTTTTCCAAAGAAAGTGTTCGTGCACGCGTGGACAGCGCAGTCGAAAAGGATTGTAGTCTCATGTCGAGCAGTCAAAAATCATCGACATTCAGAGGAAAAAATCAATGCAAGTTTACCTAATAAAAACAGTTGAACAATGAGAGCAAGCACTTCAGTCAATGTTTTGACTAGATGAGTACATGTATAATATATTTGAGCAGGTCAGGACTCAAGCCAGCTGATGCTCTTGATATTGGAGATCATCAGTGCCGATGATTTGCAGTGGGCTCGTCCACCATCAGAAGATAAGAAAGTTCAGGCTTCAAAATTGGCCCCAAACAGCAGTTTTTTTTTTCGCTATCTTTTCTTATATGTAGGTCCCACTACTCTAAACCCAGAAGAGGGTTCAGAGAGGAAAAGAAAACAAGCATACCTGATCGCGACCACTGCCTTTAACACTTAATGAACCGCGTGTCCACACTGCGCACCCACGGCTGTTTTGCTCCTGGGACCTCGTGTCCACACTGTGCACCCACGCCAAAAACTCGGTTTTTTCGTTCTTCTTCAAGAAAAACGGATTCCTTTTAATAATTGCTTTTTAATCTGTGCTTAATTCAGCTTCCATAACTGGTATGAAGATATTGAGCGCCATATATCTCTTTTTAACATAGGTAATCATAATAAAAAATCAGTTTAAAAACTCACTAAAGGCCGTGGAGAGCGCCGGTCCGCTACGAGGGCTAGCCGTGGAACGCGCGGTCTCCTAAGTGTTAAGGTGGCACACCATCTACTCCAGGGCCAAATTCAGTGCGTGTCATTGGAAACATGTGCTCTGAGCATCGGTTTCGTTCCTTGCCTAATCAGCTGTTCTAGTCGGTCTTTATTATTTGTATACGGTTTTCTCATTTCTTCTGCCTTGTTCTGACTGTCTTCAATCTTTAAATATTTTGAATCTAAGGAAATAGAATGGTATGGCTCAGAACCCAACGCCAACGCATCTTGAAGCGTCAAAAACGACACACATTAAGAATGGAGGATGACGCAAATACAGAAGGCCGGCAGATACAGAGGCGGGGCCAACTTCTTACTTGTGTAGCGTCATTGTGGACCGCTTTTGATGCTTCCAAATGCGTGAGCGTTATAATTTGAGCCCTGCCATTCTATTTCCGCAGTTATCTCAATCACGTTTACGGGTGTGTATGCTGTCTTTAAATTTCGGAAACGTTGGCAACGGATAAATTTGCCGATTTTCGACAAATTGTACTACTTCGTGCTGCTGCCCAACTAGAATTTGCTTTAATTTTTCGTCTCCAGGAGGTTTTCGGTTAATTCGGCAAATCTAATCAATAAGCGACTTCGAATAACGCAGATGATCAATGAAAGAGTTGACAAAGAAGTCAAGAGTCATAAACAAGCCATACAAAACGGCGTCCTACCAAGTTACAGCTCGAAATTTAAGAAAAAAAGGAAGAATCCTATCCGCCACCTGCGTTTCCCGCTACTTACAAAATCAAATCATTGGCAAACGAAGGTTACCTGGTAATCATAAAATATGAAGATTAAAACCATTTAAACAATATTGTATAAATTATAACAACTGAAACTTAATTGAAAACCTTACTCGAACAACTGATGAGGCAATGAAGCTCGTAAGAACACGATGCGCCGCGTGTTTCGAGTGCGTGCCTACAATGGCACACCCTGAGTTTGGTCGCGAAATAGAGAGTTCTTGCTGAAGCGTTATATCGCTTTTGATTTTTCTCGAAAATCGAATTTTTCTTGTGAAGAATAGAAAGAAGACCAGTTCCAACTCAGCACACAAGCTTGGTTGTGATAGCGAAGCCAACAACAATTTGGTCAAGACCGCGAAGCTGTTAGAATCGTAATGCTTGTACTAAAACGCTTTCTTCATTGGAAGCGTCAGAAACGAGCCAAACACCATATTCAAGCCTTAATTTGGCGGTATTTGTCTTCTGTGGCAGAAGCTGAATGAAAAAAGGAGCGGAGAATTGATGTCGTAGTGTCTCGAGCCTGTTCAAAATCGGTTATTTTAAGGTATTTTTTATACATTCGCGTCGGCGCGAGCGCTCAAATAGGAGTAATACGTCCCAATGAAGGTCGCTATCCCAACCAATTTCGCGAGCGTGTATTGCCTAGTTTATAGAAACATACACAGTTAAGTCAGTGGCTTGCGTCCTAAAAAAAACATTTGAGTTTCACTCGGGGCTGGCGCGGACGGTTTAGATTTCATCGGCGGCTAACGGTGTGGTAAGCTGATCAGCTGCGCTCTTTTCTCGGTCTGATTCGATTAGCGGGCCGGCGCGCCACCACCGCGCCAGCCGCGTATGAAATTTTAATGTTGTTTCCTGAGGACACAAGCCACCGATACACATATGCATATACAGACGAAGCAGTAACAGTAGGCTGGAGATCAATGCGCATCAACCTCATTGCGATTAGGCCGTTTCCGTTCAACCGGTATCGAGCGTGTGGAATTGACCTTCAACCAGCAGCTTCTTTCAATGGATATGTATGATTTGTTAAACAAAATCATGCACATATTGTTTCTAATGAGTGGATAAACAAATTACTAATCCTACCAAATGTCCAGGTTGAGGGAAGAATTATGCTATGCATGTGGTATACACAAGTAAACCACCCATGGGACCGAAAATCCGTTTTTCGTCCCTGCGATTTCATTTCCGGATGTGTTCATTGTGAACAAGGAGTGCATGGCTCGTTCCATGGTTCAGTCGAAAATTCAGTGCATGTATTTGCACTACAAAAAGTAAACACTGAACACGTGTTTAGGTGACAATGGTGTATTCTCCCGGCTCCGCTGTCCTGATCGTGTTTTTGTCCTGTGTGCTTTTCGTTTTACTGACAATTTCCGCGTTCAAATCCACAGCTTACACAGATACGGTGCGAAGAATACCTTCAGCATACTTACATAACGGGCTCATTGTTTCTGTCTCTGTTTGTTCAGGGAGCACATGCGCAGTTCTTCGCTGTAAATCGGAATGACCTTCGTCAGAATTTACCTGCGATGGTAAATGAGGCGTACGACTCATGGCACAACTGTCTTAATACGTCACTAGGCCCAGTTCTGAACAATCCAAACAAGGTAGCTGTTTCCATTAATTGTTTTACTCATTATAGTGGTTGGTACAAGAGAGAGTCCTAGCTTCGGTGGTCCGGGGGGGGGAGCTGAGAGGTATAAAAATCTGAAAGTCGAACTGTCGTCTTCCCGTATTGTTCATAGAAGTATTATTGTAATAAGACTGCCATAAGAAAAAATCCTAATAGTAGAGCATATGTACAAATTTACGAAAAAAGCGCAAATATTAATAATAGTGAAGATGGTTAAGCACAATCAAGTACGATCACCCCAACACAGCTATCGATAGGTCCGTGGCTTGTTTCGTCAAGAAGAAACATTTAAAATCGTACCGCCGCGCCAGCCGCGGTTCGAATTTAAATGTTATTTTCAGCTATTCAGCTAATATTTTTCAGCTTTGGTCAGTTTTCCGCGATGCTGTGAATGGATGCTATGATTCAACACCTATGAAAAATGTCAACCTCACCGGAGTTTCTAACAAGGACGAATTCAAATTTCACCTGTTCAACAATACCGATGTTAGTTATTGATTTTTCAGATCTTTAGATTAGATTAGACTCATTACGACGTATAAGACGTCGCGAAAAAAAAGGAAATATACTCACAATAATTCTGCGATACTGGGAAAAGAACAGGTGAGATGCAACAAGGAGATGCTAAAAAGAAAAAAGTCTTTCCAATTATTTGCTTTCTAGGAAACCAGCTCGCATCACTAACTGTTGAGCAATGTGGCGTCAGCAAAATCTTTTGAAACACGACAAGGTGTTTATACGTGTAGTGTTCTGCGTCAACCGGCTGTGAACATTAGCTGATCTAATAGCAAACGCATGAGCCGCTATGTTAGATCGTTCTCGGGCTGTAAAATCCTTATACTGTTCTCCTCTCGCTCTACTTTGTCTGGGACGGAAAAACTTTTGGAAAACTATCTTATTCTACCGTTTTCTGTTTGCAGGCCATACAAGCATAGAAAACTTTCTTTCTTGATTCTAACGTACCCTCTGTTTCCGAGATAAGCTTGCGAAAGTCCTAGAAGCATTTGTTAAGAACTCTTATTTTGAACTCTGTTCGTAACAAACGCTTGTGTTCCTACCGCTACTCAGCAAGGAAGGGCTATGTAGCAACCCGCTATTCTGAGTGCAACGGCCGCTCGCTACTCGAGCGGCCAGCGACCGGTGAAAATCTTACCCTCACCACATCCCTGGGCTCCATAGAACCTGGTGAGTACTCGGTTAGCTTCAGAGCCTTATATGGTTTCCGTTTTCGATTTAGTCAGACGCATGGACTAGGCGGCTGTCCGTGCAGGGTTGGCGGCCTCACAAGAGAATGGGGTTTCGATTTGCGCGGGGTGATCTACCGTCGCAGACCCGTCCATTCATCAAACTAAAATTATTACGCGAACGCTGCGCCTGTCTCAATGTCCAAATGTGCTCACTGATAATGATGGCAGTGGTAGCGCGCGACCCGCTCGAACTTACAGGCCATAAAACGGCCAATGTCTCACCGTCGACTGCGTACCACGCGCTGCGCCACCGCACGTGCGTCGGAAGCAGACGAGTTTTGGCCGCCGCGCGACGAGTTTCGGCCGCCGCGCGGCGGCCGAAACGTCGCGCGGGGGCTAAAACTCCTCGCTCGGCGGCCAAAACCCGTCTGCTTCCGATGCGCGTGCGGTCGCGCAGCGCGTGGTTCGCAGTCGACGGTGAGACATTGGCCGTTTTATGGCCTGTAGCTCTCCGAACCACTACGTAATGAACGATACCTCTCAATCATTCAAGTCCCCCACAGACCAAATTAGGGCTCCTAGAAAAAAGCATGCTCAGAAGAATGAAAAATGATACATGCAATATAGAAGGTAGGAGACTTGAGACATTTAAGTATCTTACCTTTTTATGGCATGCTCGGTAAACATATTACATATTACATGTAATACCAAAGCCCTAAGTCAATGTACTTGTAATATAAATTGGCCAATGTAAATTACTTGCGGATTATCTCGACCGATGTAAATATTGTACATGTGATATATCGGCACCACGCTCGCAGGCCAAATTTCGCACGTACCATACACACAGCAGGGTTCATAACACGTAATATGTTTTCAATTGATGAAAACATAATACTTGTAGCGTGAGAGACGAAAACAATATACTTGTAATATATCTCCGTCAATGTAAGTTACATGTGAATTATCTTTACTCACGTAAATTGCATGTAGTATAAGTGTAACATAATTCAAATATACCCAGCAACTGAGGGTCCACGCTGAACACAGTTTTTGAACCTGCACAGCATACGGGCCGTAATACCGGGATCATACTTCCGTCGTGGCGATGCATGAAAAACAGCGGTATCGATCAATCGCGGCGATATTGCCCTTTAGAGGAAATCGGTTGTTTTGATTAGCACAAAGGCAGTTCGTGAGGTGAAATGGGATGAGATATTCATGCGAGAATGGTTGGCACCGGCGTCTTCAATCACAATGCCGAAATTTTCACCGAATATGCATATCGCCGCGATTTTATTGCAACGTTGCCCAATGGAGAGCGGCGCCGATGTCATCGCGGCGATATGCATATTTGCTCAATATTTTGTAGATGTGAATGGAAACGTAGATTTCAACCGATCTCGAATGCTTACATCATCCCATTTCTTTCAACGATATGCTGTTCTGCTCGTCAAAAGAATCGATTCCCTCAGAAGCGCAATATCGCCGCGATTGATCGATACTGCCCTTTCTCATACATCGCCGGGGCGGTAGTATGATCCGGGCCTAAAATAGAGCTTGGCGTCGATCGAAGGTCCACTTTATTGGCATTCGACCGGGTGGTCACTCGCATTGGTCGAGTCGTTGATCTCTCGCTCCTCATGATTCGTGCTAATTGTGGACCGGATTAGAGATATCGGCACATAATAAATTATGAGGAAGCTTGGACCCACTGCTTCATGTATGAAGCTGTGGCTTCCAAGCTTGCTGCATCAGTTATAGAGCAGCAAGCTTTGAATCTCTGCGATGTCAAAGGGAACTCGAAGCTTGCTAATTCGTACCTGAAGTAGAAACCTGGAACTTGCAGTTCCAACCCTTAAGCATCGAGCTTCATCTTCCAGCTGAACATAAAATAACAAAACGCAAAACAACTCAGTTGTAGAAGCATGAATTAGAAATGTAGACGAAAACAACCGACAGCAACCGGAGTTGCTGAAAACCCTCAGAAACAAAATAAAAAGCAAGTCTTCACGGACTCAGGCACGTGTTCAAAACCTTTTGGAAATAGCTGTAGTTTACAGGTATAGGCTGTCTCCTGCGAATCTTCTCAAAAACAGTGACGGCTCTATTTGTGAAAAAGAAACGCCTACAATCCGTTCTAGTTTTACCTGCATCGAAATTAATGCCACCCCCTCGAGTGACCGACGGTCTCATTAAAATGAGTCTATTTAGCTTCAGGCCACGCTTGTACTATTCTATGAAAAAAAAACAATACGTCGTTCATCTTTCGTCTCAACGATAGCGTTGTCAACCCGAACTGTTTGTTCCTGTCTATGCTCGATGGAATTCGATTGTATACATATGAACCCAACGGCACGCACCATTAGTTTTCTTGTACAGTTATTTTGAGCTCGTTCAATCTTCTCAGCTGTTCTAAATCTGTAAGGGTAGAACACGGGGGTGCCGTATTCCAATATAGATCTCACGTAGATTTTGTAAGCATGGAGCACCCTGGAGCTGGACCTCAGTTTTCTTTGTACTTAACGCCCTGAAGAGGTCATGCATTATAGATGTGGCCTTATTCGCTATCATTTCGCAATGAGAGTCAAAACCCAAATCAGGAGTAACCAAGAACCCCAAATCCCTCACTTTTTCAACATTTTCTAGAGTGACTCCATTGATGTTATACGAATGCATATGATTGTTTTTGCCCAAATGCATTACCCTCGAGTTTGTATAGTGGCAAGCCCCACTCTATTGACCAGTTGTGAACCTTGTCCACCACTTTTTGAAGCAAATCTCGATCGGCATCGGTCCTTATAACTCGATAAAGTTTGAGATCCGCAAACGCGCATGACTCCACCCGAGTTTCTGAGATAGAAGAAAGAAGATCGTGAGTGTATATGTTGAACAAAATCGGGGACAAGGCTGCCCCTTGTGGAACGCCGCTACAAGCCGGTCTAGGCATGGAAAACGCTGAATTGACTCGAACGGCATACTTTCGATCAGATAGGAAGGACTATATCCATGAAACTATACGCGGTTGTACACCAATCACCTCAAGTTTGTACAAGAGCTTACTATGGACGACCTTGTCAAACGCTTTACAGAAGTCAAAAAATATGACATCTACGTTCTCACCCTCATCGATGTGTCTAGTCCAATAGTTCAGGGACTCTATCATCATATCATAAAAAGGTAAGATACTTGAATGCCTCAAGTGTCTTACACTTTATATTACATGTAGCATGTTTCATTTTTTCGAGTGTCACCTACACTTATATTACATGTAACATACACATACATGACACGTGACATACACTTGTATTTCACGTAACTTGACTATAGCTGCAAACTGAAGCTCGATGCTCCAGGGTTGGAACTGCACGTTCCAGGTTGCTGCTCCAGGTACGAAGCTTTAAGCTCTCTGGAATATCCCAGAAGCTTAAAGCTTGCTGCTCCATAAGTAAAGCTGCGAGCTTGGTGCCTACAGCTTCATATATGAAGAAGTGGACCTAAGGTCGCGTTAAGAATTCTGTATGTCAATCCCTCCCTCCCTCCTCAGGATTAGCGCGACTCACGAGGAGCGAGAGATCAACGACTCTACTTGGGCCAGTGACCAACCGGTCGAATGTCAATCAAATGGACCTGTGGTCACCACCAAGGTTAGTCAACGGCCCGTATGCTGTGCAGGTTTGGAGAGGGTGTTCAGCATGGGCCCTCAGTCTATCCTGCTATCTAGAAAGTATCGAGACATCCCACAGTTGAATGAGTAATCGGAGGATTGAACCGGAGATCAATGGGCTGAATAAACTTTGGTAATCAAAGTCATATCAGATATTTCGGGTAACGATCAAGGAAGGTTCCAAGTTGGATAAAACCTTGCGTTTGAATTGGTGGAGCATGATTTTTTACCACCCGAACTTACATTTCAGCTGTTTATCCGCTGGCCCGCTGCACCTCGCGTCAAAGAGCGTCTCAAAAGCTTCCGAAAATCGTACTACGTTGAAACCCAAAATTCGAAGCGAATAAATGGTGCGAGTGCACAATGGATTTGGGTGTGTATATTAGGTGGTTCAATATAGTGCCCATCGTCGAACCGTTCCGAGTGAGGAATCATCTAGCTTAGGAACTACTTTACACCGACACGCGTCACGGTCCGACTCACGTCGCGGCCGGCACACCGACACGCGTCACGGCCGGCGCTCCAACACGCGCCGCGGCTGGTCGCACAGCCTCCACTGTGATCACCACCGGCTAGGCAGGACCTCCAGATGGTGGGCGGGACTAACATACCGCATACTTGGGTAATTGAACCTCTTTCATTATTCGCAGCATGCCTGAAAAATGCGTCGTATACTTCCCTTGTATCTAGAGCGCTAGCTGTGCAACAGCTGGACATCGACGAGATCATAACTCGCGGCAACGGCTCCGCCGAAAATCGGCGCGTTGGCCAGCGGTGACTCATGATGGGCTGATCAACCTGTTATCGACGCCCCAGTTTGTCTGAGTATTATTTTTCTCAGGTAGTATGCACGTTTATGGGAATACAATCGAATATTTCATAAGGGCTTTTTGACACGTATTGCCGCGAAGCAAAGCACCCCAACCGATAATTTAGAACACATCAAATTCAGGGCCGATGGTCTGCCAACCGTGCTCTACCTATAAGGCCAATAAAATTCATAAGTCAGGTTTTTCCTGTAAAACCGACCATCATTTGAATCGAAATTCCTACGCGAATGGCGTGATATGTGCATATTGCAAAAGATTCCTATTGTTAGTAAAATAAGAAAACGAAGTTAACTGCAGAAAACAGAAAAAATGTCAGGTACAAAAGCCATCCTAGTCATCCTCGCACAAACAGTTCCTCTAGAAGGAAAACGTTGAAAGGGAAGCATTTGTGTTCTCGAAAATTTTGCCCATTTCATCGAAATCTCAGCTATTCTACAAAATCATACTCTATACATTCAGAAGACACCGTCAAATGTTATAACGCTTGGAGTCGGATGGGACGTTAAGGCTGAGCAAAGACTGAAGGAGCTCCTGCCAAATGTGAGTTTCAATCCATCCAAATACATATCTTGTTAAAAAAAAGAGTGTAGGTGCACCCAGGTATTTCGTGAATCTCTGCGACCTGCTAACTTTCAGGCGCAGCCATTTATCGTATTTATTTCAGCTTATTCAAAGATATTTTACACCTATTCAGATGTACCAAAAGGATTACAAATGACTTCTTCAACAATTCAATTCAATCTTTGATACACTAGGTGGGTTTGAGAAGTGGAGCTAAGATGATGAAAAGTGTATAATTATACACTTTCTATGATCATAGCTCCACTTCGCAGACCCAGCTAGTGTATGAAAGATCTCGGATCAAAGTGTTCCACTAAATAATTTGCCAGTAAGAAATCAAGCAGGATACTCATAGAACTTGCTGGTCGTATCATACTATCTGACTACGAAAAAGGGGTAGCCGTCGATTGTGTACAAGCAAATTGGAGCAGCCGAAAAATCGCGATGAAAAAAGAGCGATTGCGTATCATTTGAATAATTGAACGACTTTTGTCGAAAGCTTTGGAAAATCGACGAATTTACCTCACATTCGTGATCAGCACTCCCAACTAACCTCTCTGGAAGAATTTATGGAATATTTATTTCAAGCGCTTACTGAATCCCTTGGTTGTTATAAGTAAACGCCTTATCGAAATTCCGTGGATGTGGAAAACCCTTACACTCTACGCAAAGTTCGGAAAATGTACTTTCACCCGAACTTCGCCCAGCAGTGGTTTCGGGCGCTGAACGCGAATATGAGGTCCGTTTCCAGATTTCTGAAAGATTACTGGGTGTTTTAGAAGGAACTATAGGTGCGAAAATCGAGGCGAAAATGCCTAAAACTTTCTTCAGAGCGATTCTAGGCAGCTGGGAAGAGCATATTTACACTCTGCTTTCAAAAGTGACTCTGAAAAACACATTTCATCTGGAACGGTCAGTTTGGCCAATAGTAGTTTTCTTGTGAGTGGACCTACATTTATGAAAAGGGGTGAAAATTGGGTTAAATTGATCAGAAAACCATTGGTAATCCTCAGCGTATCTTTGTGGTAAAGTGGTATAAAATATGCTCAATCCAATAAGAACAGCGATATTGCCTTGAATCGAAACTTTGTCTCTGAATCGGAACGGTACATAAACTGCAGGATTTTGAGATTGGACCTATGATTATAAGAAGTACTGTGGTATCCCGCGCTGTGACGAAAATAGGATCTCTGAATGCTGAACAACCAGAAATTTAGTCTCTTGTTTTTTGAGTCCCCCCCCCCTAAATCCGCTCCTTTTCTCTGACTGCTTCTAGCAATTTTTAATCTCCATTCTCTAGGGCTCGCGATTTTATGGAGCTGACCCAATCTACGAGAAAAATGATGCACTTTACTCTACGATTGGGCAATACTATCCTCTTGCCATTGGAAACGAAACGAAAGTGTCACAGGCGTATGTTATGCCTACCGAATTGAAAGGTGAGCGCAAATATATTTTCTGGAACTCGCTGAATACCATTCACGTAGGTTCCGCCTCTTTTCCGATTTCCAGGGTGATGGCAGCATATACTGTGGGTACGCCCACTCAGTCATGATTGGTCGACGATATGTAGCGCATACAGTACACCAAGCAGTACATACAGTATAGCAAGCAGTATATGCTGCGTAGGTGCTGTAGATGCCAGCACATCCCGCGCACACAGCAGCATATCCTGCGAAGTTCTTGAGGCGCGAACTCTCGCATGAAGCGGCGAGGTTCAGGCAGAGTTTGAATTTAAATTAGGTGCGAAAATGGGGCTGCGCATCCCGACCCGAGCCCACTATTAATCCCCTCCTTCGTCTTCGGACTCTACGTGAAGGTTAGTTTAATCTTTTAATTGGAAAACTCATATTTCTTCTTGGTCCAATGTACAGTGAACCTCCCCTTAACGGCAGTGTTCTCGATTATCTTCGATTTTAATATTAATCGCTTAATCGATTGTTTGGCCACCGGGTAGAATTGAAATAACGAAGAAATCGAGACAGACGCTCGAGAATGGCATCAAATACTTTACTCTCACCCCACTTTTTTACTCTCACTGGAACTGTTCGCTGTGACAATGAAGTCTTTTGTGGACCCAGCCCTTGCGATTCTCTACTGTCTGCTGCTCTGTCGACCCCAACTATTACTGTTTTACCCGAAATATTTTTCTATTTTTGATAAGCTCCATTTTTTAGTGGTGACAACCACCGCGAACATGTTCATCCAACCAGACAGCTAGTCCAGGTCAGAGAATAGTGTCACTGAAAGTTACTGAAAGTAAAGTTACTCGCGCTTCAAGGGCTCTGAACAAGTCACCTGCGACTCATCTTCACAACTTTGAGTTAAATGTGACTTTCAACAAAGTATGTTGCACGGTGCGAGTTGACTCAAACGTGACATAAAGTACCCACGTGTAGCCTTAATACCTTATTTTATCGCACATGTATTTCATTTTTCCCGTTTTCTAGAGAAATATACGATGCATTCTCTAGGCAGGGCTTGGATGTCCGCATAGTCGTCGGCTCAGTAACCGAAGTTTGAGGTACACGGTCTCGCACACCGGCTGGAGGACCCGCTTAATCGCTGGCGGCAGCAGTGGTCTTCGGGGCAGGCTGCGTCGCGTGTCGGCGTGGTGGCCGCGTTGGGTGCCGATGTGTAGGTCGCGTTGCGTGTTGTCGTCGAAATACCAAGAGCAACAGTACAAGTTACGCGCAACGCTATGTATTAATAGCGCAAGTTACATGAAACTTTAATCAAAAATCTCGTCTAGTTACGCGTAACATTGCTCCATGTTATATGTGTGTTTAAGGTAAGTTGCGTGCTACTCATGCAATTTGCGCTAAAGTCTCAGGAAATTTGTTCGGAAATTCCTAAGTATAGCCTCCCTGATTCATTTTCAGCAGGTAGAAGTAAGGCTCAACGGACTTATCATGTCAAAATATCCTTATGGTGTCTCTATTTTATGTCTGAAGATAGAATCTATTTTGATCTCTTTTTGTTACTATGTATTTGTTTTTTTTTTCGTTGATATTATTCCACAGTCAGGCACAGACCAGTGAATGAAGTGAAAGTGCAATATTTTTGTGTTGGTTATGAATTAATAAACCTTACAGAAGCTTTCCTGAGCGCTCTTTTTTGCGTTAAAGCCGCAGCACGGCAACACGGCGCCAACTACACCTGAGCAGAATCTGAGAACTACATATATAGCTAAGAGCATTCGCGATGCTGCCGTGCGCCAGGGGCCGGATGCATCAACGCTCCGGGTTGCGCAGGGGCTAGGCAGTCGGCGCCTTAGTAGATCCTTAAATCAATCGTGCCCCTGCAGTGTCTTTCGCTTCCCCAGGCGCCCAACATCCTATGGGGCGGCTGGGGAAGCCAAGGACACTGCAGGGGCTCGATTGATTTTGTGATCTACAGAGATCTTCAGAGACGCCGGCTGCCCTGCCCCTACCCCAACCCGGAGCGTTGATGCGCCCGGCCCCTAGATTGTTAACAATGCGGCAGCATATGCTGCGAGGGTTCGCAGCATATGCTGTCTTGCGTCTGAAAGCCAAAAATTCATTGTAGCAGCATATGCTGCGAGTATACGCAGCATATGCTGTCTTGAGCCTGAAGGCCAAGAATCCATCGCCGCAGCAAATGCTGCGCTCAAAGCAGCATATGCCGCAAAGGAGGAGATGAGACTCGACGAAATATGCTGCTACTTTGCTGCTAGCCACGAGTCCATGTCGGCAGCATATAGGGCACTCAGGGCCGGATATGCTGCGGGAACTCCGCCCCTTTTTTCATACCACTCTCGTAACCCGGCCGGTGATCCTGTCATGATGCAAGAGTGATAATCAGCGAATTTCAGAGTTGGCGTTGATTCCTTCTCCGATCAAGCTGACTAATGCTACGTTCCTATGCAAGCGCAACAGAGACCATACATGCATAATAATTGGAGCTAACTCTAGATGTTCCTATAAAAGAGGGTCTCTCCTTTTTAATCCACTTACTGACCGACACTTGCAGCCTACATATCTCCCTCAGACGAAAAGTGGGCGGATTAAGCAGCGGACCGGTCAGTCATGACAAAGCATGACAGCGATAGGGAGACTTCGACATGATAGGAATCACGGGCCTTACTTCGACTTGCTCTAAAGGAGGGAAAAAACTATAGTCTACTGCAATGGAAGCTGTTGTCTCATTGTGTTTTCACTCATTTTTTCGAATTAGACTCTGGAATATCTCTAATGCTTCTTTCATAGTCCTCACCGCAAGCGCGGCACGCGCGGGACGCGCAGTAAGAACTTTAGCAGTCCACCAGCACCGCCATAGCGGAGCCGCCCAAACCACCATGGCAGTTTTACCGTTTCAATCGATACTTGCTTCTCGATTTGACTCCACTCCGACATAGATAATTCTAGAACTATCCTGCGCTACCGCATACACAAAAGCAAGCCAGGAATTTCTGTGCATGTCACAGTTAAGACCCGACTTTTACCCGCATCGCCATGGCGGTGTCACCGGAAATTTCATAGCGGCTTCGCGCTGCCGGGCGGTGAAACGTTACATAGTCCACCGCTTGTCCGGCGCGTTACGCGCGTGCCGCGCTTGCGGTGGGGACTATGAAAGATGCTTAAGTACCTATTCATTGCGATTACCACCAGTAGCGGAGCGTTAGGCGCGGTGAAGAATAACTAGTGATAAGGAGGTCCCCACCAAAAGCCACCGCTCCGCGCTGTGATAAAGAAAAACAGGAGCTTACTTGAAATGAACCACAGTCCAACTGACAATGATATTGATCTGTGAGCTTGTGCTTCTACTCTCACATTTTTACCTGTTTTCATTGTTTTCACTGATGTAGTCGTATTGGTGAGAACACATACTCACCGATCTATCACAGCTGTATCGGAAAAATGAGTGGTACACTAGCAAACTGCCGTATCGTCAGTATCTAACAAGTGGTGAGCCGCGCTCAGCAATCGGGCGCGAAATCCCTCGATCAATAGTCATCCCCTCTTCGTTTTCCCGCACGCAGTTTTTCCCACCAAGCAGCGTCACGACTTCCCTCCATCCAATGATTGACGATATGTTAGGACGAGTCCGCTACCGCACCACAGCCTTTTTCCATTGTCGGGAACTATACACATTTCAAACAAATTGTTACAGGTAACTATGTATTTCGCACCATGGTACACATTGACATCATCACCTTTCTGACGAAACTGACGCGAACATGGTTTATCGATCAGCTCCTTATGGACAATGAAGGTATTCATTGGACTGTCAGAACGTAAACCGCCTTGCTGTTGGTGGGTGTAGAGACCACTATTCAATGCTGCAGTCGGGTCGCGGCTGTTACAAACCGAAAGCGCGGAGACATGATGGTGACGATCGGCAGTTCCCGAGTCATACCCGCTCGCACTGAAACTAAACGTGAGAACGCAAAGATTCTGAGTGAAGATATCTCATAGATCATCCATTATCAATGCCTGTCTGTGTACAAACAGTACTCCATTAATAATTGCTAATTCAAAATTGACTTTCAATTTCTCTGAAACTAATTTCTTGATCAACTTAGAACAGCATACGAGTCCTCAGTTGTCATCAAAACCACAGAGATCGTGGGCACGAATATGAAAAGAATCGTACCGAAGTTCCGTGGAACCAATTACGATTGAGAACCATCGACAGTGTTCAGCGCATCAGTTTTGTCAGGAATCGTCACTGCAACTTTGTCAAACTCCTATCTCTTGATGAACTTGGTTGTGGATGTTGTTGTTTGAGAAAACCACTTTGAGGAGCATAGTCCTGTCATGATTGCATATTGCATATTGGTAACATCGACACAGTCAAAAATACCGTATTTTCTGTAATTGAACACCCGGGTGTACTATTTTTCGGGGCCTTCTAAACAGGCAGCAGCGACCGTTTATCCACATCATTAATCTCACTGAATACGCAGGAAGTTGGCAAGTTGAAACTTGTTGAAACTCGTAGACCACCACTGGTAAAAGAGTGAGATGGAACATGTATGGATAAACAGTCGCTGCTGCCTGTTTAGGTTATATCCTATTTTATTTTTCAACCTCCGCTAAAAGGTGGTTTCAATTAGAGGGAGGGGTTTGAATAGAGGGAAGGCCCTAATTGTCAACCGAGAATTAGAAAGTCAATATTGGCAAACAAAGTTTATAAGGCAAACCAAAGTGGGACAATTATGAAATACTCCATGAGATCACCATCAATAAAGTCATTGTTTGAGTCCTCCTTAAAGGCACAGGACACCCAAAAAATTACTTTCCAGGCTTCATGCGTATCTTGGAGAGAACCACTCTCTGATCACAACGGTATCTCTCAAATTGTCCAAGACCTCCTACGAACGGAGATATGGCCCCTTGAAAATGCCTGCATCTTGAGGGAGAAAATTCGATGGACGAGTTGTCTTGGGCCTGTATTTCTCTTCATTCGCAATCGCTGCACTAGAGCAAAACAGGATGAGGAGATGGACCGGTAAGAGACTGCAAAACAACTACTTGTTAGAATTCATTAATCCATTTCGCCGGTATCGAGTTCGGAAGTCTGACAGGGGGCCGGGCCTGTGGTGGTGGCTGGAGGGGGTCGGGCCTGTGGTGGTCGGTTATAACTCGCTTATTTGGAGGAATTGAGATGTGACACTTGGCACCTGCTATACAGGAGGGGTCTACTACACAATCAAATAAAAATCACAAAATTCATATCTGAGGGCGTACTGTGCCTTTAAGATCAATCTCTTCGAAAATGACTACAAGGTTTTAGATGTAGACATCTCGAGCAGCGCATAGCAGTTCGCGTCCGGAAATGTTGTAGAAGTAGCAGTAAAAATACTTATTTCTCATACACATTTCGTATTTCGATAGCCAGAAAAGAAATTGTTTTTGAATAGTGTAGGCCCTACTGTCCTTGAACCTAGGCATTTTATTCCAGTTCAAGAACACCACAAGGTTTTTCAATAACACCACAAGAAGTTTAACCTCTTACGTTGGTACAATACCTGTTATAGAAAACAGCACCGGAATGAGCATTCTATTGAACTCTAGTAATAGGAATGTTGTGGTGAAAGGATAGTAATTTTTCGAGTTTCTCTAATGTCAACCTTTTAGGGAATATGTAGTAGTCAATCATTTGCTTCGTATTTCAGATTGATCGCACAAAATTCAGAGTATCGCGCACTCCATGATAAGAGGGTGAGCACTCGAAATTCGTTCAAAAAGAATAAGAAGAGGTCGATGTTTCCCTGCTTAAAGGCAGTGTTCACGATAACCTTCAATTTTGAGATTATTCACTATATTGAATAAGTGGCCCCCGGGTAGAACTAAAATGACGTAGAAATTGAGAAAAACGCACTAGAAGTACACGAAATCCTTAAGTATCACCCCGCCTCTTAAGTATCATAGGAAATGTTTGTTCTGACAATGAAACCTTTGGTTAACCCATCCTTCGCAATTCTCTGCCCCCTAATGCTCTGTTCTCCCCATTAGGGTCCTAACTAATCCTGCTTTGCATAAGATAATCTTCTGTTTACGATTGACCCAATTTTCCACCGGTGACAACCACCATGAACATGTTCGTCCAACCGGACAGCTAGTCCATGTTAGAGAATAATGTCACTGAAATACGACGTTTTAATGCGTTTCTCGCCGTTTATTCGTAAATTTGGTAACACTTGGATGCCAACGCTTTGTTCTATCTGAAAAATTCGGGGACGAAACCATCGTGAACACTGCCTTCAAGAAGAATATTTTCTAACGAGCGTAGCGGTCATCCCGCTGCCGCTGCGGCTCCGCGATAAAGCCATACCGGTCCTCACAGGCACCAAAGCGGCTACGCTAAAGCGCAGCTGCGGCATCGCGATCGGTGGCTGCGCCTTTACAAAAGTGGGACCAATGGAGAGCAACTTTTACGAAAGTAATTACGAGTCATTCTGCAACTGGGCGGGGCCTACGAACAAAAATGCGCACATTCGGTTTTTAGGTCCTTTGTCTGATAGGGACAGAGGGTATTCCCGTCAATGCGTGCAAGATGATACGGGACGTGGGCAATCAAACTTGGGTGGATGAACCGGCGACACCACACAGGACAGTGCATCGTAGTCGGCGCGGGTTCGCCGATGCTTTCTAGCAGAGTGGGTGCGTTTCTCACAGGGAACCGCTGCGGTACTATCGAGCCAATGTCGTGACTTTGCTGAGGCTCAAGGCACTGCAAAAGAATCGCATCGACACAGGGATGATCGCGGAGCCGCTGCGGTACTACCGCGGAACTATGGCGGCAGAGTTGAGGGTCGCGTTACTTTTGCGGCTCTGCCGCAGCTAACTTTCTCAGATCTCGCGGCGTTCTCGTAGGCGTGCTTCGCGGAATGTTTAATTTTCGACCGGAATTTAGATGATGGAGAACAGTCTTGGGAACGTTCCTGAGAAACTGCTCCATATTCGGAATCTCTCCCTTTCCGACCTTTCAAATTTCTTCTGACAAACTTCTAACAGCTCAAATAGATACATGGAATTGGGTAGTTTTTTTAGCTTTCCAAAAATACGACTCCTGAAAAACTGGGGGCCCAAAACAGATTTATCCCAAACTGTACGCCACCCTTTATTCCCAAATAAAAATCCCCGACTCCTTGCATCCTGTTTATGGTCAAGCAACGAACTTAAAGAAAACGAATGCTCCCCACGACGTGTACACCTTCCCACACCCTTTTAAATGCAGGGTTCGCGATAAAAATGACTTTTGAGCTTTCTTCATGAGAATGTAGATTTAGTCATCACAAAAGTGAAAATAAGTGAAAAACCCCGGAAGTACGCGTGATAAATCTTCAAAAACGAAGTACAACGACTATTTACCGATGTCTGCCGGCCCCCTAATTAACGATATTTTCATTGATGCTTGGTTATCCGCCTTTTATTTTGCTGTTGAAGTAGTCAGTAGTCTCCATTAATACCTATAGGTTGCTTTAGAAGCAAAATAAAAGTTGACAAATTAGGCTTTTACACACATCTCGATTATTGGGAGCGGGAGGACACCGAGCCATGACTTGTTCCTGAGCGTTTTTTCTCCAATTTTTTACTTACTTTCACTTTTGTGATGACCAGATCTATCATTCCATGGGGACACCACAACAACCGATGTTATCGAGAACCCTGCCTTTAACTCAGAACTCCATCTTTCAACTCTGTAGCATGTTTCTCAGCGTAATTGTGAGCATAATAGAAGATGGCGAAGTGCATAAGCCCAAACTGCAACTGACAATCGACAAAAATGGTTCAGAAACGGCCGGCAAACGGCGATTGCCGCACATCCCTGACTGCCGCCCTCGGTAAACTCCTTCTCGCCTGCGCCTCTGGCTACTCCGCCCTTGGCACAAGGCCTTTTCTCACGTTCTGCGCCAAGTATATATGTAGGTGGGTGAAGGATTGGCAAACACATACGCATCAATTGAAAAAGTATGAGACAGGAAGTGAATCCCAGTTGAGAATCTCCAATGACTTTTCAGCTGAAAGGCTATGAGCTCTAGTAGAGGGAGTGTCCTATTTTTCAACCTCCATCGAAGGTGGGTGGGGGTTTGATTAGAAGGGGTTCAAACAGAGGGGGGTGTTCAATAACGGGAAATACGGTATGTGCCCTACAATAATGAGACATTTTGATGTACGATGTCCACCATTTTTTGGTTTTTTTTTGTTTTGATCTATTTAGTTTGCAAAGTTTTGTCTGATCTGTACTCGGACCCAAATTTCCGCATGTGTATGTAGTGATCTACTCCGACTAATCCACTTTGCAAGCAGAGGTTGACCCTTTCAAAACTCGCTCTGGATGAAGTCATTTGGCCCACCAATGAAAGAATACGAGAGCGAATGAACAAAAGCGGTCTATGCTAATTTCTGGGCACCCACATTTTCGTTTTTGTTGACATTCTCTGAGAACATTCAGAAGTCGGACTCCGTAGTTCAGTGCGGCCGAAGATTTTTCATAGGTTTTTGCACTTCTCGTTAGCTTTTTAGAAAATCGATAATGATCGATTTTTGAGAGAATTTCGTAAGATGTGTGCAGATCGAAAGAGAATCCTAAAGAGCACCAATTGCTGAGATTCCATGCCTTGACAAAGCCAGAGAAACTTCGTAGCTGTCTTGAACACTGCCCCAGACCGGTTTTGTAACTCGTTAACTTCCTCTCATCGTCTTTCCATGGAGGGTCCAAGGATCGATAAGACTACTTGAAGCCGACAGCTTCTACTTTGGAACAACCAATTGAAGTATACTCTCCCGCTCACATGTGAAAAGGGAGGGACGAATGTGTTGAGTACGCAGTGGCTCATTTTGTGAGAATTGAAGATTTGTCGTGCTCCTGTCCACCATCATTTCGAAAACGAGTTCACGCTCTGCCCTCCGATTCACTTGAGAAAAAGGTTCGGTTGAAAAAAAAACAGATCATAGAAGGTTTTTGGAGATCCGCATATGCCAGCATCACAAGATTAGAAACTTTTTACGGGCTTCCAAACAGCAACCTGTACCCAGTACTCCCCAAATTTTTTCTGACAATGAGTGTCATACTGAGTAACGCGCATATGATGCAGCACGAGTCCAGCAAAACTGGGATGCAGAGCCATCATGAAAAACTGGTGAACGCGTCCGCCTTTTCAGGTCCACTATGAAAAAGGTTTCAACACCTTACACTAGCGTGTTCTAATTTCAGGTCCAGAATACAATTTAGTGCCAATGCTGGGTGTGGGTCGGGAGTTTGACGACAACGGCATTGTGGTTTGCCAAATCAATACAGAGGTAAGTCTCGTAAAGGAATATATAGTGACAACTGCTCAGCTGAGCGACAAACAATACCTTTTGCATCAGATTCATCATGGTCATACAGACTATATGAAACGATTCGCATCGATGATCAGTCAACTACTGTTAGATCGTCGATACGCCATATTCAAAGTGGTCTCAACATCTCATCATCGCACGTTTCTGCTGAATTTCGAGGACCGGAAATGTGTAGAGAAATATGTTGCCCAGTATTTCAAACGATAAATAGCTTCGTATTTCCGTCTCAAACTCGACTTTGCATCTACCAGCATAACAAAACATAAGGATTCAAGTCGAAATCCTTTTTGCTTAGACCGGAAACAGCTGTTCAAGAGACTAGTTTATAAATTTGCCACCAGAGAGAGAGAGAGAGAGATCTCGCCAGATTCCTGGTTTTCTCATACCCGGTTTCTGCGCTGGGCAGGCTTTTGTAGAAGACCACAGAAAATATCAGGAAACTCCGGTCTGATACAGCCTACCGTCCTGAAACGGTTTATGAAGCCGGCACCAATTGTTTTCGCTTTCAATCGGAATGTGTGACTAGTGCTGCGACACACCACCCGTTGCGAGCAAAGACCCCAGAAAAAAAGTGTTTAATGAGTTATTTGACCTCACTAGCGCGCTCCAGTTCACGTACCTCTAAATATGCAGACGCCCTACGCACTATTGATCACAAGCTACACAATTAGTAGGACGCTAATATACTTGGACAAAACTGTTGAAAATTTTCGAATCTTCGATAATATTCAAAAATCAAAATTTTCAATTTTCAAATTTTCGAATTAATTCGAAAATCTAAATTTTCGAATAAATTCGAAAATCAAAATTTTCAAATTTCATAATTACGAATATATTCGAAAATCATTTTTTTTGAATTTTCACATAATTTTTTTTCGAATTTTTGAAGAATCGCTCCAGCCGCGAAGCGGCCGGGGAGGTTTGGTTTTGCCCGGGACTTGTGATCACTTAGAATTCTGTAAAGTAGTTAATAAAACCAGTTAAACAAATTTATTTCTATTTTTCCCATAAATTTCCTCGAATTTACGAATGTTAGTTTCGATTATGAAAATAAGTTTTGAAGTGTCATTTACTGTGACTATTACTGTGTAGAAAAATTGGTCGGTTACATTTACTTTTAATCTCAAACCATTTCTAATCAGGATGGCTGCAGAATCTATCCCTGGGGTTGGATTGTGTCGGAACTGGTTAAGAGAGCCTACCACGCCTACCACGATGTTACCACAATACGCTTGGCCTCATGCGAGACTTGACCAGCACTATTCTTTTCTGGGAAAACGCCTTATCGCACCCAAGCCGCTGGGCTTCACGATATCGGGTGGGGGCAGGGCTGAGCTCGGGCGCTTAAAACCCTTACGCTCTTTCACGATTTTGCCGGAAAATGCCGCTTTTTGAGTGGCAACTAGCTTCTTTGCACATGAGAATGCTGGCGAATTGCTCACATCGGATATCGATTCGCGATCGGAATTTTTAACGAGACACCAAAGCGCCGCGAGCGCCGCTTTAACGGTAATCACGAAAGAGAACGTTTTGTCCACCACCGCCGCGTTTACCGCATTTTTTTTTTTTTTGCAAGGAGCGGCATTTGACGCGGCAACAATGGTATGAAAAGGGCGTTGAGCGACGTTCATACTCCCGTCGCCAAGCGGCGGAGTGCGATCCTATAATATTGATCGTGCCTCGCCCCGTGATGAATATACCAGAATTTCAGTGCTTCTCTCGGCGGCGATAGTGTAAACCACGCCATGCGGGGGATGGCGCATATTGAATGCTGCAGTGAGGTCAAATAAATGGAAATAGTGCTACACGACTTAAGGTGATGCCAACGGCGCCGGGTAGAACTGAAATGACGAAGAAATCGAGAAAAACGCCCTAGAAGGGCAACAAATTCTTAACTTTCACCTCACCTTTTCACTCTCACTGGATCTATTCGTTGTGACAACGAATTCTTTTGTGGACCCGTCTTTTGCAATTTGCTACTCTCTGTGGCTCCGTTCTTTCCTTCGGACCCTATCTAACACTGTTTTGCCTAAAAAAATCATATTTGATTGACCCCATTTTTCACCGGTGACAACCACCGTGAACATGTTCACCCAATCGGACAACTAGTCCAGGCCAGAGAAAAAATGTCGCTGAAATAAGACGTTTTAGTGCGTTCCAAGCCGTTTCTTCGTAATTTTGGAAAAACTTGTAGCTAAGGTATTGTTCTGAGTGGAAAACTCCGGTACGAATGTCATGGTGAACACTGCCTACAAAGCGGCTATGATAAGCAAATCTCAACCCACTAACGATTCCTTGTCCCACTAGTGGAACACGTTTCTCAAAAATCAGCTTCGTTGCCATAACAATGATTTTTTAAACTTCTATGTGGTTGATTTACTAGCATTTCCAGCACTACAGTAAAATCCGTTTTTCATCGTTAGCTCCTTGTTAGCAACACACTCTGCTTCAGAGCGAAATTCCCATGACACATGACGCGTGCGTGACCTGCTCCATCTGTCCCGCCCCACCATCTTTCGCCGTCTCCTCTCCTTTGTTCTACGATATTAACTATGTAATAAAAGATTTCCGCTTAGAAATGTAGAATATTTGAACCTTTCTGCAACCACCGCCCCTTGAAGAAATTGCCGCGGCAGCGCCTATACCGGGCCGCTTCGGTTCTACAGGCACCGAAGCGGCACTACAGTGGATCCGCAGCGGCAGCGCTGTAGCGGCTTCGCGATCGGCCGGTGAGCCTTTGAAATAATAGGCACACTGCAACTGAACCGTCTCGGCGCAGTGATGATCGCGGATCCGCCGTGGTACTATCACGGAGCTATAGCGGCTTCAGACGAGGGGAGCGGTACTTTTCCGGCACTGTCGTGGTAAGTTTCTCTAGATGAGGCCTAAATTGGGAAAAACCAATCCAGATTTCTAATGTTTTTCATCCTTGAAGTTCCTTATGTCTTTTTTTTCTGTAGCTGATTTTCAGGCTTTTGACCAAGAAATTACCCCTCGAGTTGTATTCTATTAGTCTTGAAATGTTCTACTACCATCACTGCATCAGAATATCGATGTTTTGGCCAAACTCGCTCAACGGTCAAAACCGAATATGTCTAACAAGGGAAGTGTTTAGAGTGGTAAACGCATCAGCGAAAACGACCGTTAGTATCTCTCGTTACTCAATAGTAAAAATGCGCAGTATCTCGCCCCGAGCTGCAGGTTCCAAGAAGTTTGTAGCATTTTTCAAGCTTCGCAAAAAGGCATTTTTAGGAAGTTTCAAATATTTTTCTCGGATTTTGCTCAAAACTTGTATGTAGTCTAGGGTAATCTGGGGTGGTGAGCACGAATCTAGTCTTTTTGTCGAAACTCTGATGTTTACTGTGGGTTACGGTAGGAGCCATGTCATTTGGGGAGCAAAACCTACATAAAGACACTGTTTGCGATAAACTTCATTCTCGAATTTATCATGTCAAACGCTTCTCGTGGCTCTCAGAAGCAGAACAGCGTTGAAGAAACGGGACGAAAAGCTACCCAGGAGCCGCAATACGGTTTAGAAAGGTGGGCAGACCCCGCCATTGTGGGCAAGCATCGCCCCTTTCCGCCCCTCGACGTGAACAAAGGAACACTCGAAATCGTGAGTTGAGCGATGGTTTCCGATCGAAAGCCCCGTTCTTTCCTTCATTCTCGACTTCTCTTTCTACTCAGGTCAGCTCGCGTACATTGGCTGCAAAGGACGTAAGTTACAAGGCTCGGACAACTCGTCTATCATTTTCCCTAGCTCAAATTTTGAGGGACCATAACTCCATTCCCAGAAGGTCTTGTACGATTCCACAAGCATCATTGGAATCCGAATGGGACCGGTTTCAAGATAGGCCAAAAAACAGAAAAGCGATTTTTATCGCGAACAGTGCCTTTAAATATTTCAAAAATCGACAAACGGACTCCAGATTCGTGTTTAGCACCCCCAATCGACCCTTAAAGAAATATTTTAAGCCATATCTACCGTAGCGTTCTGGAAATCGTCAAAAGTCGCGATTTGCCATCAAATTTTCGCCCAACGGGAAGCTTTGAACGAATCAAGTCGAAAACTTCGGAAAATCAGCAAGTAAATTCAAGATTCGTGATCAGCGCCCCAAATAACCCACCTGGGAGGACCTTGAGTCAAATCTGGAACTTTTTTCTGAAACGCTTCGAAAGCCCTCTAACCTAGTTGAGCCACTAAAGATACTAAGACTACTAGCCGTTTTGGCAGATGCGTTTAAAGCTCTTAACACTTCCCTTGTAAAATCAGAAAGTCCAGAAATAGACGTCAATTCGATAAACACAACCCATAATAACCAATCGAAGTTAATGTTTCTAAAGCAGTCATTGTAGATTAGTGAGCTCAAACGCTCACGTCCGTATATCAAATAGCTGTTTCTCGGGAAAGGAGGTTTACGGGAGCTAAAAGCCTGGTAATGTCTCTATCTGGCTGGCAGATATATAATGAATGCGAACAAGAGGGAAAAACGGTTTGCATTGGCTGGCCGTTAGAGCCAGCCAATCGCAACGATGGAGCACGATGTACGGTTACGCAATATTTCTCATGATCCGAGCGTGTGGGAACCCAAAATTGGGAGTGGGGTGAATAGGTCAAAATGGTGCTTTGACTGTGTGCTTTCAAAGGTTGAGCAGAAAAAAAGAACTTCTATTGAAATGATGTTTGTGCATTTCGATTACTCGAATTTAAAAAATTCTAATATGCTCTTCAAAAAATTCGCATTTCGGATATTATTCGAAGGGCTGTTCTCGAAATATTAGAATTTCCAATATTACTCGAAAACCACAATTTTCGAATTTCGATTTTTGAATGATTCGAAATTCGAAAAATCATTTGAATATTTTTTGAATAGTATAATGCGGTCCGAAGTATAGACGCTAAGTATGGACCATCATCCGCCTTTCCGTGAAGAAACCGCAGTCGTCTTCGAAACGCTACATGCCGTGGGATTCTCACAGATCACAAAAAACATATTCATAGCCTAAGCACTATCCAACTCCCGAAGTTGCCAGCACTAGGCCGTTAGTTGTGTTTCAGTAGTTGAGCTGACGTACTTAATGGCACAGACCAAGCTCAGGGACGAAATCTGATGTTTCCACATAATTGTGAAGTAGATCCAACCTATATATTACCTGCCAAGTGCGAGCTCCCGATTCCTCCGATTAACCGAGATATAGGAGGAAGCCACCCTGGGGCGCCCACCTCGAGAAGCCACTTTGGCACGCCCCTTTTGCGATCTTTCGAGCTCAACTGTGGTGAGGTGAGCCATTCTTTTCAATCAATAGTCCCGTTCTTCTCTTCATTCTCGGCTTTTCACTTTATTCAGGTCGGCTTGCAGACATCGGTTGCAAACGGCGGAAGTTACAAGCCTCGGACAGCTCGTCCACAATGCTTCCGTAGTTCAATTTTCGAGAGGCCATAACTCCTTTCCCGGAGGGTCTTATACGATGAAAGAGACATCACTGGGATCAGCTTGAGACCTTTTTCATGATGAGCTGTAAACTAAAGAACGATTCCGAAGTTGGACTGTGCCTTTAAGGACTTTATGGGATCGCCTTGTAACCATTCCTTTCTTTCAACAGGTTTCGCCCTCGTCTCGATTTGGTTCGTCCGTTCAACCCCTTATTCCACAACTCCATATCAAGCGATTTCCCTAGAGACAGGGGAAAACGTCTTCTAATTATTCCGTCCAATTGCCACTCTGAAAGGTAATTTTATTCGATTCTGCCAGGAGTCCTCCTTTCGTCGTCGGTGTCTCTTGCTTTTGTCAATCGATAATCATGGACACTGGTGCTGTTGCCTCTTCAATTGAAGGTACGGATGGGGATCGCCAGCCGGCGGACAAGTTGAATGCCGTTGATGCGTTGATGAATGCGAAGAAGGTTCCTCAGTGCTTGAAGAATGTGATTGTGGAAATTACGAATCAACTTGGTGCGGTTATGGACGAAAACAAGAGGCTGCGTGCAGAAAATGCGTGTATTCCGGAATTACGGCAAGAGAATTCGTTTTTACATGAGAAGATTGTTGACTTAGAGAATCAGTTGGCGAATTCCAAACAAATCGCTGTGAAGAATGATTTTGATCCTAGTAATCAACCTCCTTCGCATGATGCTGATCAATTTCACGAGTGTGAACGTCTTCGATCTTTTGTTTTGAGTGGTATTCCCGAGTCTCATTCTCCTGATTTGTTGGAAAGTTTAAATGATGATTTTGATTCTGTGATGGAAATTCTGTCATTTTTAAATGTTGGTGCATTTCCTGTCTCGGTGTTTAGGCTAGGTAAGCCCATTTCGTGCGGAAATCGTTTGCTCAAGGTTGTGATGCCTTCCACTTTTTTCCAAAAATCAGCGTTACGACGTGCTAGCAGTCTTCGGTCTTACTCGGTTAAAGGTGTATTCCTAAGGGAATCACTCAGCAAAAGCGAGTTAGAGCGAAGAAAGCAGCAAAGAGCGGTGGGAAATAGCAGGGTCACGGGTTTCGCGGATGTGGTTCTAACCTCACAAAATCGGGAGGAATCCCCAACCGTTACGCCGAGTGTCAATGTTGCTTCGCCATCGCCATCTTGCAGTACTCATTTAAACTTGTGAGAACTTCTCGGTGTATTGGCTCATTCATTTCTTGCTTCTATTCAAATGTTAGGTCAATTCCTAAGAAGAATGCCAAGTATATTGAGCATATGCTGGGAAAAAAATTATGGTATTTATATTTTTACTGAGACTTGGCTGAAGCAAAAGCATTCCATCGCTTCTTTACTCGGCATTCTTAGTTCTGATTATGTCACAATTCGGTGTGATAGGTTCAAAAAAGAGGGAGGAGGTGTGGCAATCCTGCTG
The DNA here is from genome assembly GCA_029168955.1 of Aplectana chamaeleonis. Classification (NCBI taxonomy): domain Eukaryota; kingdom Metazoa; phylum Nematoda; class Chromadorea; order Rhabditida; family Cosmocercidae; genus Aplectana; species Aplectana chamaeleonis. Next base: position 230,881 of record JAPDOI010000194.1, read on the forward strand.
AAAAAAGAGCTCTCGTATGACAAATTTTTTTCAGAAAGTGTCGAAAAAGGATACGAAATTCTTGCTGTTGATGTTTTCAGTGCCACGTGCTCGCTAAGAATTTTAGCTGTTTATCGAGCTCCATGCTGCACTTCCTTTGCTAACGAACAGCTTATCAAAGCTCTGGGTGATCTCTCGGCTTGTGATAAGGAAGTTCTTATTACCGGTGATTTCAATATGCCCGAAATAGATTGGGACAACGTCAGGTCTTCGCATTCGACCTTTCTAGATTTTGTGCGCTGTCATCGTTTCATCCAATTTGTAAAAAGTCCCACTAGAGGAGCTAATTTGCTCGATCTCGTGTTAGGAGTTGACCACAATTTGGTATTGGATCTGCAGATATTGCCTCCGGTAGGGAGCAGTGATCATACCAGCATATCATTCAAAGTTATGATACCCTTTGATGAACCGCCATTGACGTATAAGAGGCTTTACTCCAAGGGAAATTATGTCGAGATTTGTAATTATTTGAGTACAGTCTTGTGGACAGAATTCCTTGAGATGAACGATTCAGTAGACAGTAAATTCGAGATGCTCTTGAACATTTTACATCACGTAATTGACTTATTTATTCCTTGGGGCAAGGTGGTGGCAACACGGTCTTCCTTGCCTGGATACCTGCAGAATATGTTTGATCATCGCTCCTGCCTGTTTCGCACCGCATACGAGTCTAACTCTCCTTCAGACTGGAAGTCATTTAAAGATTTTTTGGAACGTTTCACTAAAAAGCTGGAGAAGTATAATAGTAACTTAGAAAAACATGTTATTGATTCAGGCCAAAAACAAAGTTTCTATCGGTTTGTGAATAGCAAGCTTAAATGTAAAACTTTCGTTGGTGCTCTTAAGAAAGGAGATCGGAGAGCTCTGACTAATCTTGACAAAGCAAATCTACTTGCAGACGAATTTCAGTCAGTTTACTCCTGCGATGACGGAAGGCTACCTGCCTTTGAGGTTCATGTGGAAAATCCTATGATTTCGTGTCCCTGGTTTAATGAGAAGGATGTTTTCGATGTCATTAACAATTGGAAAGCTTCTTATGCAGTAACTCCTGACCACATTCCCTTGATTTTCCTAAGAAATGTTGCTCATGTGATTGCCAAGCCATTTACTTATATCTGTAACCAGTCATTGATGTTTTCCCAAGTTCCTGCAAGATGGAAGCATTCTTACGTCACACCTCTCCTGAAAAAGGAACCAGCAAGTGACCCAAATAATTATAGACCTGTCAGCGTGACGTCATTCTTGCAGAGTTTTGAGAAAATGATGAAGAAAATCATAATCGGGCATTTCGAAGTAAACTGCATCATTCCTATTGCACAACATGGTTTCATGGCGGGGAAATCAGTGGAGACAAACTTAATTGAGTGCTTAAATGACTGGACAGAGTTACTAGATGAGCAGAAAAGTTGCGATGTCAGCTACTTCGATTTTTCGAAAGCATTCGATAGGTTAAGTCATCAGAAACTCTTATACAAGATTAGCAAAATCGGTCTTCATTCACTTCTGCAAAGTTGGTTGATCGACTATCTTTCGAACAGAACGTTTCAGGTGAAGGTGAATAATGAGCTGTCTACTGTTAGGTCAGTTACGAGTGGTGTTCCTCAGGGAGGTGTACTTTCTCCGTTGCTTTTTAATCTCTATACAGCCGATCTTCCGACCATTTTAGATAATTCACCAGTGGTATGTAAGCAGTTTGCTGATGATCTCAAGATCTATTGCGAACTCAGCGATGAAAATCGACCTAGAATTCAACAGGGTATCAATTTCGTTCACGATTGGTCCATTACGTGGCAACTACCCTTAGGTCCAGAAAAGACTAAATTTATGAGGATCGGAAAATCGAGTATCTCTTCTGATTATACGTTGAACGGGATTCCAATTGAGAAAGTGAGTAAGGTCACAGATTTAGGCTTTAACTATGATAGGAAATTGGACTTTACGGATCATTATAGACAAATTTGTAGAAAGGGGATTACGAAAACGTACCAGATATTCAAAGGACTTTCTACCAAGAATAAGGAAGTGCTACTCAGGGCTTACAAAACCTATGTTAGGCCAATAGTAGAAAGTGGCACAGCAGTATTTTCCCCTCACAAGAAAAAAGATATACTGATGATTGAAAGAGTGCAGAATAATTATACTAGAAAGCTAATTTTGCGGTACAATGGCTTTTTTTACACCGGCGTACCAGGGTCTAAAATCAGGAACAGATTTCTTGGTTTGAGTTCTCTGTCCTCACGTAGGGCGGTAACAGATGTTTGTTATGTTTTCAAAATGTTGTCTGGTAAAATCAAAATCAACACTTCAAAGTTCTATAAGCTCGTACCCTCAAGAACAAGAGGAATTCAGTTCAAAATATGGTATCCTAGACCGAAATCCAATACGAGAGACATTCTTTCACTGTCAGGGCTGTTTCGAAATATGTAGCATTGAAAAGTTCTATCATTCCTTCTCTCATCAATTTTGGATCATTCAAGAGGTTTGCTAGGAACGTTTTTTTGGATTAAGTGTTGTTGCTTGATTTAGTGTGTAATCGCGTTGTGTTTTTTTTTGGTTTTCTTTTTTCTCACGACTGTCTTCTATGGTGGTTATGAATTATTATTATTATTATTATTCCCATCGGTAGATGGGCATGTAAGTTTCTTGACTATTTGCGTCTGAATGAACCTCGAACCAGTGCACATTAATGAGAAAATTGAATCATGTATAACGATTGAAGGCAAGGCTCTCTTTAATGTCGGTCGTTGTGCTATTCTCATGGAAAAATAGATCTGACCAACACAAAGTGGAAATATGTGAACAATTGGAGAAAGAACGCACTGGAACGAGTTACTTCTTGGTGTTCTCCCACTCCCAACTAGCGAAATTTGTGTAGAGATGTTTTGCCGTATTGAATTTTACTTTTTAAGCAATCGCTGTGCACATTTAGAAATTACTGGTCATTTTAAAAGTAGAACAAAAGACGGATACCCAAGCACTCATGAAACTCTCGTTAATTTGGGGGGGGGAGCGGAGCTGACCGGCACCTGTAATTAGCCGTCCTGCTTGTTTGTGTGCGTTTCTCTTGCAAATATTTACTTATTTTACTTATTTTTACTCTTGTAATTACCAGACCTACATTTTCATGAAGAGAGCTCAAAAATTGTTTTTATCGCGAAACCTGCCATTAAAGCAACACGAAGTACTTCTCTTCTTGAGGTTTGCGATCACTCTTTCAGTAATCAGCGCTGCGCTTTGTGGCTTTGATAGATCTGTCGTAAAGTTTAGGGTCGGTCTCGTGGGAGCTTCTCTGCAACCTGTGGATGCTTTGCAGAGAGCCCTAGATTTGCGACGGATAATGAATAGCACCCAAACAAATGGGATCCCTACAGTTTCTTCGCATCGCGACAGTGTGGAAGATGAAATCTTATCTAAAATGAGTCCGCTTCACATTGGGGAGAGTGGACTGCACTTTCAATGAAAATCTATGAGAACTCCGCTCTTGCTGTTTTTTTTTCGGTGTTTCGAATGAGTGTTCTTATTTTCTACAGTGCGTTCCATGATTATGGGACAGAATTTTATTGTAACACTTCTCCTGTAGCGATGAAGCTTGCCAAATCCATTGTAATGGTGGGCAGTGGCCACCTTCAAGATTGCAACACAATCGCTTTTAGAGCTTCATCTCTCTTTTTTGATCCTAAGGTTTTTCTTGAAAACACCCATTTACTTTCTAGACATTTGGTTGCCCGCTTATCGGTTGCCCATTGTTTCAGCTTTAGACACAGTCGCAAACAGAAAATATGAGTCTGAGTTAAATCCTCTCTCACTTATTTGAAGCCGGTTGCAGTAAATCCTATCGGACTTGCCATGTCGAAATCTTCTTATCAATGTTCTATTTTGCCTCGACCGACCGCTCCGCTGCTTGCTCCATCCGGCGAGAAAGGCTATTGGGTGAGGCCGGCCTCCTTGGGTTTAGTTGTTGTCATAAACTCAGACACGGCCTATCACTACCCAGATCTAACCTGTGATCATCACCACTGGTTTTTATTGTATTAGGCAATGGGTTGAACAGATACTCGCCTGACGAAGATATCCGGCTGTTTTCGTCAAATGATTCTCAAATCTAATGTCTCTTTTAAAGGCAGTGTTCACGATGAAAATCGTTTTTCTGTTTTTCCACCTATCTTGAGAAGCGCCCCAGGCTGATTCTAATGATGTCTCTGAAGTCGTTCGAGACCTTTTGGGAACGGAGTTATGGTCCCTCAAAGATTGAGCTAAGGAAAATGGTGGACGAGTTGTCCGAGGCTTGTAACTTCCGTCTTTTGCAGCCGATCTATGCGAGCTGACCTGAGTGAAGAGAGAAGCTGGGAATGAAGGGAAGAACGGGGTAATGGTTGGAAATCATCGCTCATTTGACGATTTCGAGCATTCATTTATTCACGTGGATGGGCGTGTGATGCGCTTTCGGGGTTTGCCTTGCGCTCGAAGTGGCAACTTCGGGCTCTTTTGGAGCTTTTCCTGGCTTGTTCTCATGCGTTCTTTCGACGTCAGCGATTCAGTATGCCCCTCCACTACCCATTCCTAGTGGAAACTGAAACACAATTTTTATCGTGAACACTGCCTTTAAGCGAAAATCACTGCCGATGATCGCAAGTCAAAGCGAGGCAGTGATAGAGATGTGTTGGCAACTACTATACCCAAGGACGCCGGCTTGGCTCACTGGGATAATCTTCAAAACCGTTTTCTGCCCCTGAGAAGGCTTTGGGATTCGTTTTTTTTCAACACTGTTATGCTCCTGGGAGCTACCACTATTGTTTTTCAAAGAGAACTCAACAACGAACTTTATCGTGAACAGTGCTCTTAAATCAATTAAAGGCAGCATACACGCTCGTAAACGTGGTTGGGATAACAATGTGAAGCGAACCGTATGGCTTACAACATCTCAGACAATAGCAGGCCCCGGGCGCAACCGGCTCTGCCTCTCCCCGCCCACTGTAACCGAAACGCAGAGCAGTTAATATTCAAACATGTGGTGCGTTTCGGTTGTGATTGCAACGTGCAGTGCGTTCAGGTTGCTCTACGGGCCACATGCATCGACTGACGTGCGCATTTCGAAATTGGATGAATCAATTGAAACAAGGAAGAGCACCTGTGCTTCCTGTGATTTTTGAGCGGGATTCTGACTGTTTCTCGTGTGAGGCTTGTGACTGATTTCCTCTGCTTCATTTGTGCTCAATATTCGACCATCCTCTCAGACATAAGGGCGGACCTATCGCGCACAGAACTTGCCGAATAGTACTTGCCGCGCTCAGGAACCGTTTTGACCGCGATCGAAAGCCCAATTAGGACTTACCGCGAATAAACTCGCGGTCAGAGCGATTGCATTCCGGTGCTCGCGATACAACCGCTTCGCCATCCGGTCGGATCGCGCGCAAACGCAGTAATAGGACTGATGTCGCACAAAAATCGGACTGACCGCGTTCAACCGTGAGGTGGTGTGTGTGGTGTGTTCTGGGCTGATTTGCGTCTCAGTTCATGCGCAAAGCTGAAATTCGAATTTGCGCGCTTCTTCATGGTGGAGTCCATTGTTTTGTATCTATCTGTACTTCATCACGGTTCTTTCTTATTGGTTCATGTTGATCTCGTATTCATTCATGGATGTTGTTTTTGTTGTTTGTTCTCGGAAGGAACAATAACAACATTGTTGTTCTTTCTGATTTTCCATAAATTTCTCGCTGACGAATCGTGGGACCACCATAGCTGTTCTGTATTGCTTCCTTTGAAGTTTCCCCGTTGCGAGTCGTGGTGGGACCACCACAGCCGTTGCATATTGCATCATTCAAACTTTCTCAGTGATAAATCGTGGTGGGACCACCGTGGGTGTTGCATATTGAATCCTTTGAGCTTTCTTCTTTTCGGATCGTGGTGGGACCACCTCATTTGTTGCGTATTGGGCTCTTTCAAGCTTCTCCGTCACGAATCGTGGTGGGAAGACCATAATAGTTGCGAATTGCGTCCTTTAAAGTTTCTCGGTTACGAATCGTAGTGAGACCATCGTAGTAGTTGCATATTGTGTCCTTTAAAGTTTCTCTGTTACCAATCGTGGTGAGACCTCCTTAGCCGTTGCATATTGCGTCCTTTAAACTTTCTAAATTTTCTTCGTTGCCACTCGTGGTGGGACCCCCGCAGCTGTTGCCTATGGCGAAGAATACTACGTGGCCTTGAGCTGTGGCTCACTACGCGCCGCGGTCGCATTGCGGCGTCGCAATTAGAGCACGCTTAGCTCTGTTTCAGAGGGATGTCAGAGTGGGAGCCGAATGCGTAATCATTCACATGCTCTGGTTTCCTTCCATCATTTGAGGTGGTGTAACAAACACAAGAAATCATTTCACCTCAAGTATTGGCAACTGATTATGATTCAGGGCAGCGTGCATTTCGAGTATAGAGTAAATCAACTAGGTACTATTTTCAGGATAATAATAATATTACAATTTTGTTGTGTTATCTTCATTACAGTGTTACTATCTCTTTGTTTCATATAACTGATTATCACCGCATTTCCTGATATACCTAATCTGAACCCTCTTCGCACTTTGATACATCAGCGTCAGAACCTTTATAATTCGGAAGATACCAAATTTTTAGTCAGAACTAATCCTCTTTCATTGCCCAAAGGTCATTCCGATCATTTTTTTCACCCAAATATTTATACGAAACGTTTATAGTGGAGTCCACCAAGAGTGTCTCATTTACTTATCAATAAGAAGCGGTCGGCTGGGGATCAATGTGCATGAATCCCATACCAGCACGCTCGATACCGATTGAGCGAGAGCGGTTGTGCTACAACGAGTTTCATGTTCATTGATCTCCAATCGACCGCTTCTCATTGATAAGTAAATGAGACACTCTTGGTGAACTCCACTATATGTGATCTTGTGGAGAGTGTATTCTGCCAACCGGCTGCGATTCTTCTTTGACACGTGGTGTTTCTTTGCCATATTTCATCTCGAGGACGGTAGTGGAGTAGCTTCGGCCTCAGTTCGCCATTAACGTGGGAATTGGAGCATTGCAATTTTTGAAACAAACTCCTCCGTCTTTTTTAGACCGCTTGCTGAATGATAGGTTTTCTCGCAAGTATTACAGGGAAATGTATTGCAGTCCTTGAATTTAGCCATTTTAACATCATTTTTCGCCTGCTACACCTGTGCGTCTAAGCACTCGTGAACCCCCTTATGTGCCTATACAGGTTCTTGAATACAAAAGGCTTTAGCTTGCACAAGGGGCAAAAAGTTGATGTGTTCTCCGTGCCTGAATGATTTCCGTAAGGGTTTCTGAGACCGATCCTCTGTTGGCAGTCTTGTGAGAAATAACTGATAAGCTCAGGTGTTAATCCTAGGAAACACGGAAGAAGAATGTCTCACAATAAGAAATTATTTAAAGTATAGAAGAAGAGAGTATAGTTGTACACGAACGAAATTTTCGAAATTTTTCGTTCGTCTTCTTTCCTTCGAAACTTCGTCGAACTAAGTTTTTCAAATTCCGTTCGTTCGAAATTTTGTCGAACGAATTTTTTCATTTTTCGTTTGCTCGGAATTTTTTTCGAAATTGTAAAACTATAGAAGAGAGCGATAACTGTTAGAAACCAGACACCATTAACATGATGACGAGTGATGGAGTTTGACCTCCGTCAGTTTTACCTGACATTTAACACCCATGCTCCATCACTGGAAGTAGGAACCATTGTTGATTGCCAATAATGGCTTTGTAGACAGCGGTCTTCATGCCGCCTGAACACCTGTACATTGTTGTCTGTCATGTTCTTCTTCGTCCCACCACAACCCCATCTAAAGGCGTTGGCGACGTATGAGCGTGCTCTAATTGCAACGCCGCGACGCGACCGCGGCGCGTAGTGAGCCACAGCTCAAGGCCACGTAGTATTCTTCGCCTATGGCGTCCTATAAAGTTTCTCGCTATCCAAGCGTGCTATTGAATGAGGTAACATCAACAGCGCTAGACTCCAAGGGCCGGATGCATCAACGCGCCGGGTTGGGGCAGGGCAGTCGGCATCTTTGACGATCGCAGTGCGAGGGCAGTAGATCATCTAATCAATAGTGCCCCAGAAGTGTCTTTTGCTGCCCTACCTCCTTCAGCCCCCTAGCTGGCTTTTTTGAATAACAGAGATCTCCAACGGCGCAGACTGCCCTGCCCCTGCCCCAACACGGCCTGTTGATGCATTCGGCCCAGCTTCAAATCCTACGCGGAACACGGTGTTGACGTTTATGATACAATAAAGCGCTCCGTGGCTAGCCGAAGGTTACGGTAGCACAAGATATCGAGTGCTTAAATCTCTACGTGCTACTGCTTCACGATGTCGTTACACCCTGTCCCTACGAGTTTGTTGATCTACTACGATGTCATTACGCTGGTTCATCCCGTAATAAGCAATTACAATTTTTCCTGTCAATTGCGTCATTTGTGCCGTTTTCATCCCGAGTTTGTGATTTTTCGCTTCAGAATGCGTTGGGTCGTGGTCTCTTGATTTATAATAGCCACAATATGCTCAGCTTTCTATCGTTCCGGCCTGGCTCCAGTTAATTTCCTGTGAAGCTCACGGTTAGTTTAACCTAGTAGTTTTCTGAGTTTCTGATAAAAACTCTTCTTCATGATTTCAGAGCGATTTTATGCCGTATGTGAATCATTTGGATAGAGATCAGTCTGTAATTGCCTGGCACGAAATTCACCATTTTTGGCACGAAATTGCCACTCTCTCACGACCACGAGTTTCTACATTTGTTGAATACTTATAAATGTCCCTCTATTGGTCTGTGGGATGGTATCTTTTGTAAAAAATCGGAATTCCCTTTATTCACAGCGCAAGCCACGCTCGCGATGCTACTGTCTTCGCTTCTTCTCCACTCTCGCTGTCTCTTACCTCTGCTACCGACTCGCATTCGTAGGAAGCATGGGAATTTCTCTGTGACACAGTCTGCATCCGCCTGACGCTGGTGTTCGTACACTTGGTTGGCGCCGAATTGTCTCGAAAGGGTAGGATTGGGTTCATTACCCGCTTTAGCCATACTTTTACTATGACATCATATCGTTGAAATGCTGCGAAATTGAAAAATTCAGAGTCCATCCATGTCCCGCTTGTTTAATAACCTTTGGAGATGAGATGTTCGCATCTGTCTTATAGTTTTGTATGTATCCTATAAGCAACACCACGCACGAGCTGTGCTTTATCTTTGATAATCTATTTCGGAATGCTCTTTTTTTCATTCGATCGCTTATGATGGCAATTTTGTCGTGTCATCGAATGTTTTGCCATTTCTGTTAGTGTTAAATTTTTGTTTTCTGTTGTACTGTTGTTTTGGTGCGCAATGTCTCTTCTATCATGCTCTTGTTTGCTCATTCATTTGCGGGCCCTGGAATTTGTTTGCATTCCGTTTATGATCCTTCCGCATCTCGAGTCTACTTCTCTAAGAATTGTTTTCATTTTTCTCTAAAGATGCACACAATGCGTGTCTGTTCGGTACATGTATGGTTTCGGTATTCGATTTAGTCTGACGCATGGACCAGGCGGCTGGTCGTGCGCTGTTGGCGGCCTCTTTGGCCAACGGGATTTCGATTCGCGCGCGGCGATCTACCGTCGCAGCCCCGTCCATTCCTCAGATTAAATTTATTACGTTAACTCTATGTATCGATTATCCACAGTAGTATTAAATATCCAATATCCACTAGGCATTATTCGAATTTTTCTTTAATGATTCACATAACTGTGCGTCCAGTACATTAATGTGTCTTTGCGATTTGTTCAAAATGCCAACGAAAATGAAATTATATCTATTTTGATGTTAAGACTGAGAATTAATGAAAATGGCCTGGAACCATATTCACCACCGACGCGATACAGACTTTATTTCAATCGTCCATGGATGCATATAGATTTTTCGTCGATAAGGATTGTAAGCACAGCTTCTCTTCATTTGTCGCGATAAGTATGAATCCGGCCCGTAGCGAGTGAAAATTGAGTCTTGTCTCGATTTGTAGACCGATTTCCGGTATTGTAGGCCATCCAAGTCATTCTTGGGTGACCTCTAAGTGAGCTCCCATAGTTGAGAATAACAAGCGACCTCTGTCGTTACGGGAGGTACGGTTGAGAATGATATAATGATTGCATCCTTGACGATTGTGGCTATCTACTGTGCTTATCTGGGCCAAATTCCGGTCCGCAATTGCGTCTCGACACGCTTTGCGGCCGCACGCTCCCGAGTCAGAAGAGCTTCCAGCGCCGCAGCCGCCGATCTGCTAATTCTAGGTGGGTTTTGGAAACTGGAAACTAAGAAAACCTGGAGAAAATTAAAAAAAAGCCTCATTTAGCCGGCTTTGGCGCTGGAAACCCGACTGAATCGAGCACGTGCGGCGGCAAAGCGTGTCGAGACGCAATTGCGGACCGGAATTTGGCCCAGATAAGCACAGTATACATGCCTCGCTCTGTTGAGCTGTAGATAGCCGCGGTAGCTCAAGATACAATCAATAATAAATTTTTAGCCGCACCTCCCCTAGCGACGGTGATCTTTTGTGTTTGTGGCTATGGGCGCTCCATAGAACCCCATACTGTTTACTTTTGAGGGCCACCCGTGGAAAGAACTTGTTTGGCCCTGTAGGGGTGACAGCACGCAGGCCTACGGCTACGTTCTGAAGGTTTGTGCGCGGTATGTCCTATTATGATGAAAGTGTACTGATCGCCTGCTCTTTTAGTGTTGACCGCGCTCTAAAGACGGGTTGATCGCTCCAATTGCCGGTTTGATCGCCCTCAAATACCGGTTTGATCGCCGTCGATCACGCGATTGTTCCTATTATGCGTCGCGATAAGTCCGCTCCTATGTCTGAGCTAGAATTCACTATATTCTTTATATTTGTGCAATATTAAGACTGTATTCAAAAGATAAAACGTTAACATGACTTTCCGACCGCATTTTGCAAATATTAATGAAGGGAAGGTTTTAGATTTATTCAACAATTAGGAAAAAATGAGAAAAACGAATCGTTCGGATATTTCGATTTAATTATCTACTCCGAAAAATGAAAAAGTCCGGAATCGGAAAACAATTGACTCGGGAGTGTTAATTGGATTTGATACGCATTTTGAGTGTTCTAAAATACGATATTCAGTTTATCATCTACTCTGCGTCTCCTTCTCCCCACACTTTCTCGCTGACTCTACTCTCGCTCCGCACAAGCGCGCAAGGGAACAGAATAATTTTGGCTTGAAACCAGATGACACCTATCCGGTCGCTCTAATTTAGGCATCGATTCACAATGCTTAGCGTGTTGATTCCAGGATAAAATCGCGTACAATGTCCGTTGACACGATTGACATTTTAATTCAGGAGAATAGGCAACAAGCTGTAGAATTCTTAGAAAACATTTGGAGTTACAGAGGTGCGGAGGTAAACATTAAGCACTCTTCAGTCTATCTCAGCCTGGATAAAAATTTGCATGTTCTCGATGAAGCGATGAAAATTGTGTCATGCTTACATTTTATGTTTGGAATAAATATGTGTCATGCATACGTTTTACTGTTAGCTTTGAATCGTTCAACGAGAGCATTAGAGGGGACTGAGGACTGAGAAAGGGCGGTTGTTATGAATACCCAATAATTTCAGGGAAACATACCTAATAGTTGGAGAAAATCAGGTGACATTAGAAGATTTATGGGTGAAGTTCTGAGGGAAATTGTGACGGAATCAAAGTTCTAAGCAGGGGAAAGTGTATTAAGCATAAAGGTATTTCATAATCAGCACTAGCTTAGAAAAGGGACAAGTAAGGGTAACATAAATCCAAGGAAATTCAGTAGAGTGGTGTAGTTCGGTGAATGTATGGATATCGTTGGATTCTTCCTTGAAAAATTGATTAGCTAAAATGGGTGCGATAATCGATCAGCTGAACCACTTCGAGGTATCGATTTTTGCAACTGTGTTACTTAAATCGGTTTATAGTAAGCGCCCGGGGCGCAACCATCTACGCTGTATGATATACTGTGACGTCATCAGCCGACTGTTGCGCTCAGAGCGCTGCGTGAGTCAATCTCGTCGGTAGCACCCGGAGCGCAACGTATGAGGCCTGGACCGCAACATATGTGGCCCGGAAATCGCCAGATTTGTCACCCTGAGCGCAACATGGACGCGGCTCCGGGTGCATTCGGGGTGGGCTCAGGGCCTGCTATTGCCTGAAATAACGCCTACGCTTTTTAAAGTGGCAAAAACGACCCACAATGCCGCAACATGAGTTAGGAGTTGGCCCCGTCCTGTATTTTCACGCCTCCTGAATTTACCCTTTTCCTCCAACACAGGGTCGCTGGGTCACCTTCGCCGTCAGTGACAAGTGTGGTTCACTTATTAGGCAATCTACCAACAGTACCGACGGTGAATATGACCCAGCAACTTTGCAGGAACAGGGAAAATACAGGGGCGTGAAAATACAGGTTAGATGTTGGCCCCGCCCTGTATTTTCACGCCCCCTGTATTTGCCCTTTTCCTGCAAGGTTGCTGGGTCATATTCACCGTCGGTACTGTTGGTAGATTGCCTAATAAGTGAACCACACACGTCACTGACGGCGAAGGTGACCCAGCAACCCTGTGTTGGAGGAAAAGGGTAAATTGAGGAGGCGTGAAAATACAGGACGGGGCCAACATCTTACTCATGTAGCGGCATTGAGGGTCGTTATTGACACTTCAAAATGCGTAGGCGTTGTAATCTGAGTCATACCATTCTATTTCCGTAGTTATCTCAATCACGTGTACGAGCGTGTATGCTGCTTTCAAGCAAGTATTAGTGCAGCGACAAAATTTTAGTAGCCCCTGAATTCGGTATAGATATAAAGTTTCGACGTGCAAAATAATTTGTCAGTGATATATGTCTGTTTCAGATGCGATTCAATAAGAAGCTGACTGCAGGTATCTCAGCCGTGCTAGTTTTCGTGATGATTTTCGCAAATCAGGTTTGACGTTTATGAAGTGCGAATAATTTCGTAGCACCTCCGTGCCGTATGTAAAGTCTATACCTCTCGTGAACAGCTCTGTATCTTGAACTCGCTAGTAGTTGTGCTGTACTTTTTTACAGCTGAATCAGACACCGTCCGTCACAACTGTAGTTTTGCGTCACAACCGCTTAAAAATACGGAGCTCTTTATGAGTTTGTTAGGGATTTCTCGGTCCCAACCCATATCTTAACAAGGATATGGGTTGGAACCAAGAGAAAAAATTCAAATGTCGATTAGGCCGTAATGTGCTGATGCACTCCGTCTCGTCTCCAAGCGTGTCTTTCTCGTCGCTTTCATATACACACGGTTTCAGGAGTATTCGGCAGAACGAATGGCAGTTATGGTTGAAACGACAACTTCAAAACAGTTGGGTTTTAGGTCATGTTGCGGTGGTGGCAAAGTCTGTCCGAATGAGATTGTCCGCGTGTGGAGAGGCAGCAGCAAACTTTATTCCGGACGAGCCTCTTCATAACTGCAACCAGCTGATTGGGATATTATATACCTTCCGTCACCCAGTCCTGTTGGTCGACTTCCGAGTTCGAAACACGCTTTCGCGGAAGTCGTTCGATAAACAACCTGACCGCGTGGGCAGACAGTTTTTTCGGACGGACTTCACCGGTACACGCAACCACTGATCATGCAGTGAAGCAGTTTATTGCTGGGTACGATTGTTTTCAGAGCGGTGTTAACATGATGCACTACGAGGTCAGGGCGAGGGTATCTGTCTCCGAAGTGGGGTTCACCCCAATCTGCAATACATACGTCATACAAACCTCGATCTGTAGAATAGTTCAAAGTACGACACTTGAGTGGTGTTAGGTGAAGACTTGAACACAAATCCGATCTGTTAGTTACACGTTTTGGGGCCTTCAGGGGCAATGGAAATTGAAGATGACCTTAAAGTCATCGTTTGCGCTGAGAACCAATTTCCATTTTTGGCTCCATTTCATGGATGAGCCCGATAGACTACACTGGTAAACTTCGGCGCGTCAAAAACGCAGGCTTATGAGGTCGGAAGGGGTTAAAGATGAGGATCCGTCACCAGTTCTCACCAGTCATCTAGCTCTTTTTCATAGAATGTTGATGTGACCGTCGAACAACATGAAAAACAGTTACGGCACGAACTTCACATGCAGAAAAACTTCCAACATGACAGTGACGAAACCTTCCAGAAAAACTTCAAAAACCATCTCGGCGCAAATTTCAAATTCATATTTATAATGTGTTCTTATTGACTCTGCTTTAAAAATGAACGTTTTTCATGGGCTCTTTCGATATTTTCGTTAACAAGAGAGGCCAAGCTACAAAAAAAACATGAAAAAATTATATACGGTTTCCTGCGCGTTTAATGCCTTTAAACGAGATCTCGATCGTGCGGTTAATGCAAACTCATCCTGTCACGCCTAATGTATCCTGGGTAATTCTCCGGGACAGGGGCTCTCTAAACATCGAGAAAAGATTTGTCCCGGCTTTTGCGTCTCTAATTCCACTCGCGACCACTTCGCTCGCGTTGAGTGGTGTGACGTTTCAAACTGCAAAAATGGGACAACTCCTCTTTCGGTGTGTAGACAGCCCCTCTCCCAATTCTTCTCCAATTCGCGTCGACCGCATGACTTCGTCGATGACGAAGCAGAGCCTCAGAATCAGAGCTCGCGTTGTCTTTATTTGAAACTGATATACTGTGTTCACGTCTAGAGCAGATTATCGGAAGCACACTTTTGCAGGCAGTATGTTATAGCTATTCTGGAGGCCGCTGGTTCTGATGCGGGCCAGTCACTGTATGGTCATGCTATAGGTGAGCTGATGATTTATCGAACTAGCTGTAAGCCGCTGACTCTCTGGAAAAAAGCTGCGCATCTGATTCGCTACCGTCGTCATTAGAGAAAGATGCATGCACAATTTGAAAGGATTTCGCGAGTGGAAAGGCGCTGTGGTAGAATTGTTTCAAGTTTTGTCAGTCTATCTTCAATAACATAGAAGTTTTGCCTCTTAGCATAAGTTTTTGTGATAAACAAACGCATGCTTTCCGATCGGCTTGAGACATTTCACTGTTGAAAGGGTGCCACCTCCCTTCTGTTGACCATCCGTCATCGTAATACATTTTCAGCGAGCCTGCAGTGCTATGCCAAAGTGCAGAAATACATTTACCGTAAGTTCAATGGACAGGAGTATTCGAATAGATGCAAACAAAAAACGGTGGGTGCCGCTGGTAGAATTTCGGTTTCAGACAGTCTACCATTACGTCTTAGAAATTTGGAGAATATCATCATGTCGTGGTGTGTGTTTAAATGCAGTGTCACGGGTATAAAAAGAACCTACATTTTCAGATTCAATTTCGGCGGCACTGTTTTGTTGCGGAGTTCTTGAAGGAGTCAAGGGAAGTCGAATATGTTTTATTCGTTGACGCGGATATAGGAGTGATAAATCCAAAAAGGTTGTCTCAAAGGCTCATCGTGAGCGTTGAACGAACGGCTCACTTCAAAATTTGCTTCGCTTTCTACAGGAAACAGTTGTGATACCTTCCTGAAGCAGGACAGCAGTTGAAAGAACGGAGGGAAACGAACGTTAATCCAAAGTCAAGAAACGGTTTGAAGAAGTTATCCAGCTTCCAGGTTGCGCCCCTTATGACCTACTTATGACCTACTTCACCGCTATGCCGCTGGCAGATTTTGACCTACAATCATCTCAGATAGAGACATCACACTTCCGGCGGTACCAATAGCCGACGTCCCGTAACCCCTCCCGCGGAAGACCAATAGATCGGTCGAAGGCAGCGGCAGCGCCGTTTCGTTTACTGCCCGTACACGGTGAACAAGCACTCTGCGGCCCTTCTGCCACTACCTTACGGCTAATCTGACGACTGACAGAAGACAGTCCTGAAACAGTTCGCGGCGCATTTAAAAATCACC
Organism: Aplectana chamaeleonis; assembly: GCA_029168955.1. Classification (NCBI taxonomy): domain Eukaryota; kingdom Metazoa; phylum Nematoda; class Chromadorea; order Rhabditida; family Cosmocercidae; genus Aplectana; species Aplectana chamaeleonis. The sequence continues at coordinate 246,850 of JAPDOI010000194.1, forward strand.
CTTAAGTAAAGGTCTGTTTAAAGGCAGTGCTCACGATAAGATGAATAGGTGTGTTGGCTGTTCATTATCTTCAACAGCTGATCATGATAGAGGATTCTGTAGCTTGTTCTACCCAATGGAAGAGCTCAACAATGTCTTATCATTTTTCAATAATCAAAAGCAATGAACAGCCAGCACGCCCATTTATTTCATCGCATACACTGCCTCTGAACAAAATTTCAAGAATACGCTTCTGGGGATTTAATCTTGAACTGCTCTTGACAAGGGAGGACTGAGCTTATACGGGGAAGCTTCTTACACTTACTGGTCCTTGCAGTCTTCCCATTCTCAGATACCATTACGGACAGTGGTTCACCTGCCCAAGGCCAGCGTCGCACACAGCTCGGGTTTTGGAAAATGTCTCAACACAGCGTTCTCTGCTCGGCAATCGTTCATTGGCTCCACACCAGTGAGTGGTGCAATGATGATATCAAAGTGAGAATCGATGAGTGAGTGTTCGATGATCCCCAGGAATAGCCGACTGCCCGCCGACACTCCGCGGAAGGATGGGAAAGCCTTTCTTTCCGCGGGATGTGAGGCGCTGTGCCACGCCCACGAGATTGGGCCGCGCGAAGTCGACTAGCCCGACTTGTCGGTGGGAGGTTGGCTGTTTTTATCTGAGATCAGTAGAACTTTAGTTTTAAAGAAGCTGTGCATTTTTTTGGATCAGCCTGACAAAGCTTTCCGCATGTATACCAGCTCATCTGTTGTCTTTCTCAATGAGAAAAATAATTACTGATGAAAAAAAGCGTGCCAGTGATACACCCGTGTCGGTTGCGGCTTGTGGAGGGATGGGTTACTCCACACTATTGACCGCTACCGACCGTTTTTTAGGAGCGGAGTCAGCGTCACTCAAGTTGCTCCTCCCTCCCGTTCCGTGGTTTGTTCGAGTAGGCTTCCAGGGCACCGCAAAATAATTTCTCAAACGCTCACCGTTGTCTACCTGTTACAGCTAAGATGTCACCTTGCACAATGCTCCCTGTAGACATCCAGAAAGAGCAGGGATACCGTTGCCCACCCCCCCTCCATGGTGCCGTAGACAGCCTATCAGCGGGAACGCTGTTGCTGTAGACATCCCATTGGAGGATAGTTTCCATCCTTGATTCCGCGATCACGTCCTATCAACATCTCACAGACCTGAAATTACGATCTAAATGGAGCATCAGCCGCCCAATGACGTCACCCCTTGAACCGGGGTAACCCTTCTATGGAAACTTGATGATCGCTCCAGCCGCGAAGCGGCTGGAGAGGTTTGGTTTTGCCTGGCACTTGTGATCACTTAGATTTTGGTAAAGTAGTTAATAAAACCTGTAAAACAAATTTTCTAGAGATTTCCTTCTGGATATAAGTGAGGGAGTCTAGAAGACACCCGCTGGCAAAACTTGAGCCAAATCGATTGAAAATTAACAAAGTTAGATCGGCGGAAGCTTAGCAAAAATTCGCGTTTTTTCTTGTAACGCGTCCCTCGTGTCCTGTTCCTCGTTCCTCGTTCCTCGTTCCTCGTTCCTGCCACTAGCCACTGCCAGTGCCCAGTGCCAGGCGATCAGTTGGGCAGGTAGGTAAGTTGGTATGTGGACAGATATGATTACTTACTCACTTACTTTAACATTAACTACTTCACCTTTTACTACTTATCATATCAAGTGATATTATCAGTTGGTAGACCAAATCGCTTAAACACATCGTAGGCTGTACTTTTCGATGGGAAGGGACAGGGTAAGTGACTAATAAGCTTTTTACTCACTGTTTCACATTAACTACTTTACTTCTTACTGCTTATCATATCAAGTGATATTATCAGTCGGTAGATCAACTCGCTAAAACACGTCGTACGCTGTACTTTTCGATGGGAAGGGACAGGGGAAGTGACTAATAAGTTTTTTTACTCACTGTTTCACATTAACTACTTTACTTCTTGCTGCTTATCATATCAAGTGATATTATCAGTCGGTAGATCAACTCGCTAAAACACGTCGTAGGCTGTACTTTTCGATGGGGAAGGACAGAGAAAGTGACTAACAAGTTTGTTACTTACTGTTTCACGTTAACTACTTTACTTCTTACTGTTTATCATATCATGTGATATTATCAGTTGGTGGATCAACTCGCTAAAACACGTCGTAGGCTGTACTTTTCGGTGGGGAGGGACAGGGGAAGTGACTAACAAGTTTGTTACTTACTGTTTCACATTAACTACTTTACTTCTTACTGCTTATCATATCATGTGATATTATCAGTTGGTAGATAAACTCGCTAAAACACGTTGTAAGCTGTACTTTTTCGTAGGGAAGGGACAGGGGAAGTGACTAACAAGTTTGTTACTTACTGTTCCACATTAACTACTTTACTTCTTACTGCTTATCATATCATGTGATATTATCAGTTGGTGGATCAACTCGCTAAAACACGTCGTAGGCTGTACTTTTCGGTGGGGAGGGACAGGGGAAGTGACTAACAAGTTTATTATTTACTGTTTCACGTCAACTACTTTACTTCTTACTGTTCATCATATCATGTGATATTATCAGTTGGTAGATAAACTCGCTAAAACACGTTGTAAGCTGTACTTTTTCGTAGGGGAGGGACAGGGGAAGTGACTATCAAGTTTGTTACTTACTGTTCCACATTAACTACTTTACTTCTTACTGCTTATCATATCATGTGATATTATCAGTTGGTGGATCAACTCGCTAAAACACGTCGTAGGCTGTACTTTTCGGTGGGGAGGGACAGGGGAAGTGACTAACAAGTTTGTTATTTACTGTTTCACGTTAACTACTTTACTTCTTACTGTTTATCATATCAAGTGATATTATCAGTCGGTAGATAAACTCGCTAAAACACGTTGTAAGCTGTACTTTTTCGTAGGGAAGGGACTGGGGAAGTGACTAACAAGTTTGTTACTTACTGTTCGACATTAACTACTTTACTTCTTACTGCTTATCATATCATGTGATATTATCAGTTGGTAGATAAAGACGCTAAAACACGTTGTAAGCTGTACTTTTTCGTAGGGAAGGGAAAGGGGAAGTGACTAGCAAGTTTGTTACTTACTGTTCCACATTAACTACTTTACTTCTTACTGCTTATCATATCATGTGATATTATCAGTTGGTAGATCAACTCGCTAAAACACGTCGTAGGCTGTACTTTTCGGTGGGGAGGGACAGGGGAAGTGACTAACAAGTTTGTTATTTACTGTTTCACGTTAACTACTTTACTTCTTACTGTTCATCATATCATGTGATATTATCAGTTGGTAGATCAACTCGCTAAAACACGTTGTAAGCTGTACTTTTTCGTAGGGAAGGGACAAGGGAAGTGACTAACAAGTTTGTTACTTACTGTTCCACATTAACTACTTTACTTCTTACTGCTTATCATATCATGTGATATTATCAGTTGGTGGATCAACTCGCTAAAACACGTCGTAGGCTGTACTTTTCGGTGGGGAGGGACAGGGGAAGTGACTAACAAGTTTGTTATTTACTGTTTCACGTTAACTACTTTACTTCTTACTGTTTATCATATCAAGTGATATTTTCAGTCGGTAGATAAACTCGCTAAAACACGTTGTAAGCTGTACTTTTTCGTAGGGAAGGGACAGGGGAAGTGACTAACAAGTTTGTTACTTACTGTTCCACATTAACTACTTTACTTCTTACTGCTTATCATATCATGTGATATTATCAGTTGGTAGATAAACTCGCTAAAACACGTTGTAAGCTGTACTTTTTCGTAGGGAAGGAACAAGGGAAGTGACTAACAAGTTTGTTACTTACTGTTCCACATTAACTACTTTACTTCTTACTGTTTATCATATCATGTGATATTATCAGTTGGTGGATCAACTCGCTAAAACACGTCGTAGGCTGTACTTTTCGGTGGGGAGGGACAGGGGAAGTGACTAACAAGTTTGTTACTTACTGTTTCACATTAACTACTTCACTTCTTACTGCTTATCATATCATGTGATATTATCAGTTGGTAGATAAACTCGCTAAAACACGTTGTAAGCTGTACTTTTTCGTAGGGAAGGGACAGGGGAAGTGACCAACAAGTTTGTTACTTACTGTTTCACGTTAACTACTTCACTTCTTACTGTTCATCATATCATGTGATATTATCAGTTCGTAGATCAACTCGCTAAAACACGTTGTAAGCTGTACTTTTTCGTAGGGAAGGGACAAGGGAAGTGACTAACAAGTTTGTTACTTACTGTTCCACATTAACTACTTTACTTCTTACTGTTTATCATATCATGTGATATTATCAGTTGGTGGATCAACTCGCTAAAACACGTCGTAGGCTGTACTTTTCGGTGGGGAGGGACAGGGGAAGTGACTAACAAGTTTGTTATTTACTGTTTCACGATAACTACTTTACTTCTTACTGTTTATCATATCAAGTGATATTTTCAGTCGGTAGATAAACTCGCTAAAACACGTTGTAAGCTGTACTTTTTCGTAGGGAAGGGACAGGGGAAGTGACTAACAAGTTTGTTACTTACTGTTTCACGTTAACTACTTTACTTCTTACTGTTCATCATATCATGTGATATTATCAGTTGGTAGATCAACTCGCTAAAACACGTTGTAAGCTGTACTTTTTCGTAGGGAAGGGACAAGGGAAGTGACTAACAAGTTTGTTACTTACTGTTCCACATTAACTACTTTACTTCTTACTGCTTATCATATCATGTGATATTATCAGTTGGTGGATCAACTCGCTAAAACACGTCGTAGGCTGTACTTTTCGGTGGGGAGGGACAGGGGAAGTGACTAACAAGTTTGTTACTTACTGTTTCACATTAACTACTTTACTTCTTACTGCTTATCATATCATGTGATATTATCAGTTGTGTAGATAAACTCTCTAAAACACGTTGTAAGCTGTACTTTTTCGTAGGGAGGGACAAGGGAAGTGACTAACAAGTTTGTTACTTACTGTTCCACATTAACTACTTTACTTCTTACTGCTTATCATATCATGTGATATTATCAGTTGGTGGATCAACTCGCTAAAACACGTCGTAGGCTGTACTTTTCGGTGGGGAGGGACAGGGGAAGTGACTAACAAGTTTGTTATTTACTGTTTCACGTTAACTACTTTACTTCTTACTGTTTATCATATCAAGTGATATTATCAGTCGGTAGATAAACTCGCTAAAACACGTTGTAAGCTGTACTTTTTCGTAGGGAAGGGACAGGGGAAGTGACTAACAAGTTTGTTACTTACTGTTCCACATTAACTACTTTACTTCTTACTGCTTATCATATCATGTGATATTATCGGTTGGTTGATCAAATCGCTCAAACACGTCGTTGGCTGAACTTTTCGATGGGAAGGGACAGGGAAAGTTACTAACAAGTTTGTTATTTTATGTTTCACGTTAACTACTTTACTTCTTACTGTTTATCATATCAAGTGATATTATCAGTCGGTAGATAAACTCGCTAAAACACGTTGTAAGCTGTACTTTTTCGTAGGGAAGGGACAGGGGAAGTGACTAACAAGTTTGTTACTTACTGTTCCACATTAACTACTTTACTTCTTACTGCTTATCATATCATGTGATATTATCGGTTGGTTGATCAACTCGCTAAAACACGTTGTAAGCTGTACTTTTCGATGGGAAGGAATACGGGAAGTGACTAACAAGATTGTTACTTTCTGATGACGTCATCAAAGTGCATAGGGCATCTGATGACGTCATCAGGGTGTCATGTAAAGTACATAGGGCAATAGGGCATCAGATGACGTCATCAGGATGTCATGTAAAGTACATAGGGCATCTGATGACGTCATCAGGATGCCATGTAAAGTACATAGGGCATCTGATGACGTCATCAGGATGCCATGTAAAGTACATAGGGCATCTGATGACGTCATCATGGTGTCATGTAAAGTACATAGGGCATCAGATGACGTCATCAGGATGCCATGTAAAGTACATAGAGCATCTGATGACGTCATCATGGTGTCATGTAAAGTACATAGGACATCTGATGACGTCATCAGGATGCCATGTAAAGTACATAGGGCATCTGATGACGTCATCATGGTGTCATGTAAAGTACATAGGGCATCAGATGACGTCATCAGGATGCCATGTAAAGTACATAGAGCATCTGATGAGGGCATCAGGGAGTCATGTAAACTACATAGGACTTCTGATGACGTCATCAGGATGCCATGTAAAGTACATAGGGCATCTGATGACGTCATCATGGTGTCATGTAAAGTACATAGGGCATCTGATGACGTCATCAGGATGTCATGTAAAGTACATAGGGCATCAGATGACGTCATCAGGATGCCATGTAAAGTACATAGGGCATCTGATGACGTCATCAGGATGCCATGTAAAGTACATAGGGCATCTGATGACGTCATCAGGATGCCATGTAAAGTACATAGGGCATCTGATGACGTCATCATGGTGTCATGTAAAGTACATAGGGCATCAGATGACGTCATCAGGATGCCATGTAAAGTACATAGGGCATCTGATGACGTCATCATGGTGTCATGTAAAGTACATAGGGCATCTGATGACGTCATCAGGATGTCATGTAAAGTACATAGGGCATCAGATGACGTCATCAGGATGCCATGTGAAGTACATAGGGCTTCTGATGACGTCATTAGGATGCCATGTAAAGTACATAGGGCATCTGATGACGTCATCAGGATGCCATGTAAAGTACATAGGGCATCTGATGACGTCATCAGGATGTCATGTAAAGTACATAGGGCATCAGATGACGTCATCAGGATGCCATGTAAAGTACATAGGGCATCTGATGACGTCATCATGGTGTCATGTAAAGTACATAGGGCATCTGATGACGTCATCAGGATGTCATGTAAAGTACATAGGGCATCAGATGACGTCATCAGGATGTCATGTAAAGTACATAGGGCATCTGATGACGTCATCAGGATGCCATGTAAAGTACATAGGGCATCTGATGACGTCATCATGGTGTCATGTAAAGTACATAGGGCATCTGATGACGTCATCAGGGTGTCATGTAAAGCACATAGGGCATCTGATGACGTCATCAGGGTGTCATGTAAAGTACATAGGGCATCCGATGACGTCTTCAGGGTGTCATGTAAAGTACATAGGGCATCTGATGACGTCATCAGGGTGTCATGTAAAGTACATAGGGCATCAGTAGACGTCATCAGGATGTCACGTAAAGTACATAGGGCATCTGATGACGTCATCAGGATGCCATGTAAAGTACATAGGGCATCTGATGACGTCATCAGGATGCCATGTAAAGTACATAGGGCATCTGATGACGTCATCAGGGTGTCATGTAAAGTACATAGGGCATCTGATGACGTCATCATGGTGTCATGTAAGGTACATAGGGCATCTGATGACGTCATCAGGGTGTCATGTAAAGTACATAGGGCATCAGATGACGTCATCAGGGTGTCATGTAAAGTACATAGGGCATCTGATGACGTCATCAGGGTGTCACGTAAAGTACATAGGGCATCTGATGACGTCATCAGGATGTCATGTAAAGTACATAGGGCATCTGATGACGTCATCAGGATGCCATGTAAAGTACATAGGGCATCTGATGACGTCATCAGGATGTCATGTAAAGTACATAGGGCATCTGATGACGTCATCAGGGTGTCATGTAAAGTACATAGGGCATCTGATGACGTCATCAGGATGTCATGTAAAGTACATAGGGCATCTGATGACGTCATCAGGATGCCATGTAAAGTACATAGGGCATCTGATGACGTCATCAGGATGCCATGTAAAGTACATAGGGCATCTGATGACGTCATCAGGATGCCATGTAAAGTACATAGGGCATCTGATGACGTCATCAGGATGCCATGTAAAGTACATGGGGCATCTGATGATGTCATCAGGATGCCATGTAAAGTACATAGGGCATCTGATGACGTCATCAGGATGCCATGTAAAGTACATAGGGCATCTGATGACGTCATCAGGATGCCATGTAAAGTACATAGGGCATCTGATGACGTCATCAGGGTGTCATGTAAAGTACATAGGGCATCTGATGACGTCATCAGGGTGTCATATAAAGTACATAGGACATCTGACGACGTCATCAGGGTGTCATATAAAGTACATAGGGCATCTGATGACGTCATCAGGATGTCATGTAAAGTACATAGGGCATCTGATGACGTCATCAGGGTGTCATGTAAAGTACATAGGGCATCTGATGACGTCATCAGGGTGTCATGTAAAGTACATAGGGCATCAGATGACGTCATCAGGATGCCATGTAAAGTACATAGGGCATCTGATGACGTCATCATGGTGTCATGTAAAGTACATAGGGCATCTGATGACGTCATCAGGATGTCATGTAAAGTACATAGGGCATCTGATGACGTCATCAGGATGTTATGCAAATTACATAGGGCATCTGATGACGTCATCAGGATGTCATGTAAATTACATAGGGCATCTGATGACGTCATCAGGATGTCATGTAAAGTACATGGGGCATCTGATGATGTCATCAGGGTGTCATATAAAGTACATAGGGCATCTGATGACGTCATCAGGATGCCATGTAAAGTACATAGGGCATCTGATGACGTCATCAGGATGCCATGTAAAGTACATAGGGCATCTGATGACGTCATCAGGATGCCATGTAAAGTACATAGGGCATCTGATGACGTCATCAGGATGCCATGTAAAGTACATAGGGCATCTGATGACGTCATCAGGATGTCATGTAAAGTACATAGGGCATCTGATGACGTCATCAGGATGTCATGTAAAGTACATAGGGCATCTGATGACGTCATCAGGATGTCATGTAAAGTACATAGGGCATCTGATGACGTCATCAGGATGTCATGTAAAGTACATAGGGCATCTGATGACGTCATCAGGGTGTCATGTAAAGTACATAGGGCATCTGATGACGTCATCAGGGTGTCATGTAAAGTACATAGGGCATCTGATGACGTCATCAGGATGCCATGTAAAGTACATAGGGCATCTGATGACGTCATCATTGGGTCATGTAAAGTACATAGGGCATCTGATGACGTCATCAGGATGTCATGTAAAGTACATAGGGCATCAGATGACGTCATCAGGATGCCATGTAAAGTACATAGGGCATCTGATGACGTCATCAGGATGCCATGTAAAGTACATAGGGCATCTGATGACGTCATCAGGGTGTCATGTAAAGTACATAGGGCATCTGATGACGTCATCAGGGTGTCATGTATAAAGTACATAGGGCATCTGATGACGTCATCAGGGTGTCATGTAAAGTACATAGGGCATCTGATGACGTCATCAGGGTGTCATGTAAAGTACATAGGGCATCTGATGACGTCATCAGGGTGTCATGTAAAGTACATAGGGCATCTGATGACGTCATCAGGGTGTCATGTAAAGTACATAGGGCATCAGATGACGTCGTCAGGGTGTCATGTAAAGTACATAGGGCATCTGATGACGTCATCATGGTGTCATGTAAAGTACATAGGGCATCAGATGACGCCATCAGGATGCCATGTAAAGTACATAGGGCATCAGATGACGTCATCAGGATGCCATGTAAAGTACATAGGGCATCTGATGACGTCATCAGGATGTCATGTAAAGTACATAGGGCATCAGATGACGTCATCAGGATGTCATGTAAAGTACATAGGGCATCAGATGACGTCATCAGGATGTCATGTAAAGTACATAGGGCATCTGATGACGTCATCATGGTGTCGTGTAAAGTACATAGGGCATCTGATGACGTCATCAGGGTGTCATGTAAAGTACATAGGGCATCAGATGACGTCGTCAGGGTGTCATGTAAAGTACATAGGGCATCTGATGACGTCATCATGGTGTCATGTAAAGTACATAGGGCATCAGATGACGCCATCAGGATGCCATGTAAAGTACATAGGGCATCTGATGACGTCATCAGGGTGTCATGTAAAGTACATAGGGCATCTGATGACGTCATCAGGATGTCATGTAAAGTACATAGGGCATGTGATGACGCCATCAGGAATGTGCTATGTAAAGTACATAGGCATCTGATGACGTCATCAGGGTGTCATGTAAAGTACATAGGGCATCTGATGACGTCATCAGGGTGTCATGTAAAGTACATAGGGCATCTGATGACGTCATCAGGGTGTCATGTAAAGTACATAGGGCATCTGATGACGTCATCAGGGTGTCATGTAAAGTACATAGGGCATCAGATGACGTCATCAGGATGTCATGTAAAGTACATAGGCATCTGATGACGTCATCAGGGTGTCAGTGTAAAGTACATAAGGCATCTGATGACGTCATCATGGTGTCGTGTAAAGTACATAGGGCATCTGATGACGTCATCAGGATGTCATGTAAAGTACATAGGGCATCTGATGACGTCATCAGGATGTCATGTAAAGTACATAGGGCATCAGATGACGTCATCAGGATGTCATGTAAAGTACATAGGGCATCAGATGACGTCATCAGGATGTCATGTAAAGTACATAGGGCATCAGATGACGTCATCAGGATGTCATGTAAAGTACATAGGGCATCTGATGACGTCATCATGGTGTCGTGTAAAGTACATAGGGCATCTGATGACGTCATCAGGATGTCATGTAAAGTACATAGGGCATCTGATGACGTCATCAGGGTGTCATGTAAAGTACATAGGGCATCTGATGACGTCATCAGGGTGTCATGTAAAGTACATAGGGCATCTGATGACGTCATCAGGGTGTCATGTAAAGTACATAGGGCATCTGATGACGTCATCAGGTGTCATGTCAAGTGTAAAGTACATAGTGCATCTGATGACGTCATCAGGGTGTCATGTAAAGTACATAGGGCATCTGATGACGTCATCAGGATGTCATGTAAAGTACATAGGGCATCTGATGACGTCATCAGGGTGTCATGTAAAGTACATAGGGCATCTGATGACGTCATCAGGTGTCATGTAAAGTACATAGGCATCTGATGACGTCATCAGGTGTCGCGTAAAGTACATAGGGCATCAGGTGACGTCATCAGGGTGTCATGTAAAGTCCATAGGGCATCTGATGTCGTCATCAGGGTGCCATGTAAAGTACATAGGGCACCAGATGACGTCATCAGGATGTCATGTAAAGTACATAGGGCATCTGATGACGTCATCAGGATGTCATGTAAAGTACATAGGGCATCTGATGACGTCATCAGGATGCCATGTAAAGTACATAGGGCATCTGATGACGTCATCAGGGTGTCATGTAAAGTACATAGGCATCTGATGACGTCATCAGGGTGTCATGTAAAGTACATAGGGCATCTGATGACGTCATCAGGGTGTCATGTAAAGTACATAGGGCATCTGATGACGTCATCAGGTGTCATGTAAAGTACATAGGGCATCTGATGACGTCATCAGGTGTCATGTAAAGTACATAGGCATCTGATGACGTCATCAGGATGCCATGTAAAGTACATAGGGCATCTGATGACGTCATCAGGGTGTAATGTAAAGTACATAGGCATCTGATGACGTCATCAGGATGTCATGTAAAGTACATAGGGCATCTGATGACGTCATCAGGATGCCATGTAAAGTACATAGGGCATCTGATGACGTCATCAGGGTGTCATGTAAAGTACATAGGCATCTGATGACGTCATCAGGGTGTCATGTAAAGTACATAGCATCTGATGACGTCATCAGGGTGTCATGTAAAGTACATAGGGCATCTGATGACGTCATCAGGTGTCATGTAAAGTACATAGGGCATCTGATGACGTCATCAGGATGTCATGTAAAGTACATAGGGCATCTGATGACGTCATCAGGCGTCATGTAAAGTACATAGGGCATCTGATGACGTCATCAGGGTGTCAGCGTAAAGTACATAGGGCATCTGATGACGTCATCAGGGATGTCATGTAAAGTACATAGGGCATCTGATGACGTCATCAGGCGTCATGTAAAGTACATAGGGCATCTGATGACGTCATCAGGGTGTCATGTAAAGTACATAGGGCATCTGATGACGTCATCAGGATGTCATGTAAAGTACATAGGGCATCTGATGACGTCATCAGGATGTCATGTAAAGTACATAGGGCATCTGATGACGTCATCAGGATGTCATGTAAAGTACATAGGGCATCTGATGACGTCATCAGGGTGTCATGTAAAGTACATAGGGCATCTGGTGACGTCATCAGGATGGCATGTAAAGTACATAGGCATCTGGATGACGTCATCATGGTGTCATGTAAAGTACATAGGGCATCTGATGACGTCATCAGGATGTCATGTAAAGTACATAGGGCATCTGGTGACGTCATCAGGATGTCATGTAAAGTACATAGGGCATCTGATGACGTCATCAGGATGTCATGTAAAGTACATAGGGCATCTGATGACGTCATCAGGGTGTCATGTAAAGTACATAGGGCATCTGATAACGTCATCAGGGATGTCATGTAAAGTACATAGGGCATCTGATGACGTCATCAGGTGTCATGTAAAGTACATAGGCATCAGATGACGTCATCAGGATGTCATGTAAAGCACATAGGGCATCAGATGACGTCATCAGGATGCCATGTAAAGTACATAGGGCATCTGATGACGTCATCAGGATGCCATGTAAAGTACATAGGGCATCTGATGACGTCATCATGGTGTAATGTAAAGGACATAGGGCATCTGATGACGTCATCAGGATGTCATGTAAAGTACATAGGCATCTGATGACGTCATCAGGATGTCATGTAAAGTACATAGGGCATCTGATGACGTCATCATGGTGTCATGTAAAGTACATAGGGCATCTGATGACGTCATCAGGATGTCATGTAAAGTACATAGGGCATCTGATGACGTCATCAGGTGTCATGTAAAGTACATAGGGCATCTGATGACGTCATCAGGGTGTCATGTAAAGTACATAGGGCAACTGATGACGTCATCAGGGTGTCATGTAAGGTACATAGGGCATCTGATGACGTCATCAGGGTGTCATGTAAAGTACATAGGGCTTCAGATGACGTCATCAGGATGTCATGTAAAGTACATAGGGCATCTGATGACGTCATCAAAGTGCATAGGGCATCTGATGACGTCATCAGGATGCCATGTAAAGTACATAGGGCATCTGATGACGTCATCAGGATGCCATGTAAAGTACATAGGGCATCTGATGACGTCATCAGGATGCCATGTAAAGTACATAGGGCATCTGATGACGTCATCAGGATGCCATGTAAAGTACATAGGGCATCTGATGACGTCATCAGGATGTCATGTAAAGTACATAGGGCATCTGATGACGTCATCAGGATGCCATGTAAAGTACATAGGGCATCTGATGACGTCATCAGGGTGTCATGTAAAGTACATAGGGCATCTGATGACGTCATCAGGTGTCATGCAAAGTACATAGGCATCTGATGATGTCATCAGGGTGTCATATAAAGTACATAGGGCATCTGATGGCGTCATCAGGATGTCAAGTAAAGTACATAGGGCATCTGATGACGTCATCAGGATGTCATGTAGAGTACATGGGGCATCTGATGATGTCATCAGGGTGTCATATAAAGTACATAGGGCATCTGATGACGTCATCAGGATGCCATGTAAAGTACATAGGGCATCTGATGACGTCATCAGGATGTCATGTAAAGTACATAGGGCATCTGATGACGTCATCATGGTGTCGTGTAAAGTACATAGGGCATCTGATGACGTCATCAGGATGTCATGTAAAGTACATAGGGCATCAGATGACGTCATCAGGATGTCATGTAAAGTACATAGGGCATCAGATGACGTCATCAGGGTGTCATGTAAAGTACATAGGGCATCTGATGACGTCATCAGGATGTCATGTAAAGTACATAGGGCATCTGATGACGTCATCAGGGTGTCATGTAAAGTACATAGGGCATCTGATGACGTCATCAGGATGTCATGTAAAAGTACATAGGCATCTGATGACGTCATCAGGGTGTCATGTAAAGTACATAGGGCATCTGATGACGTCATCAGGTGTCATGTAAAGTACATAGGGCATCTGATGACGTCATCAGGGTGTCATGTAAAGTACATAGGGCATCTGATGACGTCATCAGGATGTCATGTAAAGTACATAGGGCATCTGATGACGTCATCAGGGTGTCATGTAAAGTACATAGGGCATCTGATGACGTCATCAGGATGTCATGTAGAGTACATAGGGCATCTGATGACCTCATCAGGGTGCCATGTAAAGTACATAGGGCATCTGATGACGTCACCAGGATGTCATGTAAAGTAAGTACATAGGGCATCTGATGACGTCATCAGGATGTCATGTAAAGTATATAGGGCATCTGATGACGTCATCAGGATGTCATGTAAAGTACATAGGGCATCTGATGACGTCATCAGGATGTCATGTAAAGTACATAGGGCATCTGATGACGTCATCAGGGTGTCATGTAAAGTACATAGGGCATCTGATGACGTCATCAGGATGTCATGTAAAGTACATAGGGCATCTGATGACGTCATCAGGATGTCATGTAAAGTACATAGGGCATGTGATGACGTCATCAGGGTGTCATGTAAAGTACTTAGGGCATCTGATGACGTCATCAGGTGTCATGTAAAGTACATAGGGCATCTGATGACGTCATCAGGTGTCATGTAAAGTACATAGGGCATCTGATGACGTCATCAGGTGTCATGTAAAGTACATAGGGCATCTGATGACGTCATCAGGATGTCATGTAAAGTACATAGGGCATCTGATGACGTCATCAGGGTGTCATGTAAAGTACTTAGGGCATCTGATGACGTCATCAGGGTGTCATGTAAAGTACATAGGGCATCTGGATGACGTCATCAGGGTGTCATGTAAAGTACATAGCATCTGATGACGTCATCAGGATGTCATGTAAAGTACATAGCGCATCTGATGACGTCATCAGGATGCCATGTAAAGTACATAGGGCATCTGATGACGTCATCAGGGTGTCATGTAAAGTACATAGGGCATCTGATGACGTCATCAGGATGTCATGTAAAGTACATAGGGCATCTGATGACGTCATCAGGATGTCATGTAAAGTACATAGGGCATCTGATGACGTCATCATGGTGTCATGTAAAGTACATAGGGCATCTGATGACGTCATCAGGATGTCATGTAAAGTACATAGGGCATCTGATGACGTCATCAGGATGTCATGTAAAGTACATAGGGCATCTGATGACGTCATCAGGGTGTCATGTAAAGTACATAGGGCATCTGATGACGTCATCAGGGTGTCATGTAAAGTACATAGGGCATCTGATGACGTCATCAGGGTGTCATGTAAAGTACATAGGGCATCTGATGACGTCATCAGGGTGTCATGTAAAGTACATAGGGCTTCTGATGACGTCATCAGGATGTCATGTAAAGTACATAGGGCATCTGATGACGTCATCAGGGTGTCATGTAAGGTACATAGGGCATCTGATGACGTCATCAGGGTGTCATGTAAAGTACATAGGGCATCTGATGACGTCATCAGGATGTCATGTAAAGTACATAGGGCATCTGATGACGTCATCAGGATGCCATGTAAAGTACATAGGGCATCTGATGACGTCATCAGGATGCCATGTAAAGTACATGGGGCATCTGATGATGTCATCAGGGTGTCATGTAAATTACATAGGGCATCTGATGACGTCATCAGGATGCCACGTAAAGTACATAGGGCATCTGATGACGTCATCAGGATGCCATGTAAAGTACATAGGGCATCTGATGACGTCATCAGGATGTCATGTAAAGTACATAGGGCATCTGATGACGTCATCAGGGTGTCATGTAAAGTACATAGGGCATCTGATGACGTCATCAGGGTGTCATGTAAAGTACATAGGGCATCTGATGACGTCATCAGGGTGTCATGTAAAGTACATAGGGCATCTGATGACGTCATCAGGGTGTCATGTAAGGTACATAGGGCATCTGATGACGTCATCAGGATGTCATGTAAAGTACATAGGGCATCTGATGACGTCATCAGGGTGTCATGTAAAGTACATAGGGCATCTGATGACGTCATCATGGTGTCATGTAAAGTACATAGGGCATCTTATGACGTCATCAGGGTGTCATGTAAAGTACATAGGGCATCTGATGACGTCATCAGGATGTCATGTAAAGTACATAGGGCATCTGATGACGTCATCAGGATGTCATGTAAAGTACATAGGGCATCTGATGACGTCATCATGGTGTCATGTAAAGTACATAGGGCATCTGATGACGTCATCAGGATGTCATGTAAAGTACATAGGGCATCAGATGACGTCATCAGGATGCCATGTAAAGTACATAGGGCATCTGATGACGTCATCATGGTGTCATGTAAAGTACATAGGGCATCTGATGACGTCATCAGGATGCCATGTAAAGTACATAGGGCATCTGATGACGTCATCAGGGTGTCATGTAAAGTACATAGGGCATCTGATGACGTCATCAGGATGTCATGTAAAGCACATAGGGCATCTGATGACGTCATCAGGGTGTCATGTAAAGTACATAGGGCATCTGATGACGTCATCAGGGTGTCATGTAAAGTACATAGGGCATCTGATGACGTCATCAGGGTGTCATGTAAAGTACATAGGGCATCTGATGACGTCATCAGGATGTCATGTAAAGTACATAGGGCATCTGATGACGTCATCAGGTGTCATGTAAAGTACATAGGGCATCTGATGACGTCATCAGGGTGTCATGTAAAGTACATGCAACAGGCATCTTATGACGTCATCAGGATGCCATGTAAAGTACATAGGGCATCTGATGACGTCATCATGGTGTCATGTAAAGTACATAGGGCATCTGATGACGTCATCAGGATGCCATGTAAAGTACATAGGGCATCTGATGACGTCATCATGGTGTCATGTAAAGTACATAGGGCATCTGATGACGTCATCAGGGTGTCATGTAAAGTACATAGAGCAGATGATGACGTCATCAGGCTGTCATGTATAGTACATAGGGCAACAGATGACGTCATCAGGGTGTCATGTAAAGTACATAGGCATCTGATGACGTCATCAGGGTGTCATGTAAAAGTACATAGGGCATCAGATGACGTCATCAGGATGTCATGTAAAGTACATAGGGCATCTGATGACGTCATCAGGATGCCATGTAAAGTACATAGGGCATCTGATGACGTCATCAGGATGTCATGTAAAGTACATAGGCATCTGATGACGTCATCAGGTGTCATGTAAAGTACATAGGGCATCTGATGACGTCATCAGGATGTCATGTAAAGTACATAGGGCATCTGATGACGTCATCAGGATGTCATGTAAAGTACATAGGGCGTATGATGAGGTGATCAGGGTGTCATGTAAACAATATAAGGCATCTGATGACGGCATCAGGATGTCACGTAAAGTACATAGGGCATCTGATGACGTCATCAGGGTGCCATGTAAAGTACATAGGGCATCTGATGACGTCATCAGTGTGTCATGTAAAGTACATAGGGCATCCGATGACGTCATCAGGGTGTCATGTAAAGTACATAGGGCATCTGATGACGTCATCAGGGTGTCATGTAAAGTACATAGGGCATCTGGTGACGTCATCAGGATGTCATGTAAAGTACATAGGGCATCTGATGACGTCATCAGGATGTCATGTAAAGTACATAGGGCATCTGATGACGTCATCAGGGTGTCATGTAAAGTACATAGGGCATCAGATGACGTCGTCAGGGTGTCATGTAAAGTACATAGGGCATCTGATGACGTCATCATGGTGTCGTGTAAAGTACATAGGGCATCTGATGACGTCATCAGGATGCCATGTAAAGTACATAGGGCATCTGATGACGTCATCAGGATGTCATGTAAAGTACATAGGGCATCAGATGACGTCATCAGGTGTGTCGTAAAGTACATAGGGCATCTGATGACGTCATCAGGATGCCATGTAAAGTACATAGGGCATCTGATGACGTCATCAGGATGTCATGTAAAGTACATAGGGCATCTGATGACGTCATCAGGATGTCATGTAAAGTACATAGGGCATCTGATGACGTCATCAGGGTGTCATGTAAAGTACATAGGACATCTGATGACGTCATCAGGGTGTCATGTAAAGTACATAGGGCATCTGATGACGTCATCAGGATGCCATGTAAAGTACATAGGGCATCTGATGACGTCATCAGGATGTCATGTAAAGTACATAGGGCATCTGATGACGTCATCAGGGTGTCATGTAAAGTACATAGGGCATCTGATGACGTCATCAGGGTGTCATGTAAAGTACATAGGGCATCTGATGACGTCATCAGGGTGTCATGTAAAGTACATAGGGCATCTGATGACGTCATCAGGGTGTCATGTAAAGTACATAGGGCATCTGATGGCGTCATCATGGCGTCATGTAAAGTACATAGGGCATCTGATGACGTCATCAGGATGCCATGTGAAGTACATAGGGCTTCTGATGACGTCATTAGGATGCCATGTAAAGTACATAGGGCATCTGATGACGTCATCTTGGTGTCATGTAAAGTACATAGGGCATCTGATGACGTCATCAGGATGTCATGTAAAGTACATAGGGCATCAGATGACGTCATCAGGATGCCATGTAAAGTACATAGGGCATCTGATGACGTCATCATGGTGTCATGTAAAGTACATAGGGCATCTGATGACGTCATCAGGGTGTCATGTAAAGTACATAGGGCATCTGATGACGTCATCAGGGTGTCATGTAAAGTACATAGGGCATCTGATGACGTCATCAGGGTGTCATGTAAAGTACATAGGGCATCTGATGACGTCATCAGGGTGTCATGTAAAGTACATAGGGCATCTGATGACGTCATCAGGGTGTCATGTAAAGTACATAGGGCATCTGATGACGTCATCAGGGTGTCATGTAAAGTACATAGGGCATCTGATGACGTCATCAGGGTGTCATGTAAAGTACATAGGGCATCTGATGACGTCATCATGGTGTCATGCAAAGTACATAGGGCATCTGATGACGTCATCATGGTGTCATGTAAAGTACATAGGGCATCAGATGACGCCATCAGGATGCCATGTAAAGTACATAGGGCATCTGATGACGTCATCATGGTGTCGTGTAAAGTACATAGGGCATCTGATGACGTCATCATGGTGTCATGTAAAGTACGTCGGGCATCAGATGACGTCATCAGGATGTCATGTAAAGTACATAGGGCATCTGATGACGTCATCATGGTGTCATGTAAAGTACATAGGGCATCAGATGACGCCATCAGGATGCCATGTAAAGTACATAGGGCATCTGATGACGTCATCAGGATGTCATGTAAAGTACATAGGGCATCAGATGACGTCATCAGGATGTCATGTAAAGTACATAGGGCATCTGATGACGTCATCAGGATGTCATGTAAAGTACATAGGGCATCTGATGACGTCATAAAGATGTCGTGCCAAGGTCGTGCCAAGTGCATAAAGCATCTGGTGACGTCATCGGGACGTCGTGCCAAGGTGGTGCCAAGTGCATAGGGAATCTTCTGACGTCATCAGGACGTCGTGGAAAGTGAGTAGCGCTTCATTTGTAGCGTGCGCAACAAGTTTGCTGCTCACTGATTATTATAGCAATCCATGCTATTCGAAAAATATTGAAGATTTTTCAAGGATATTACTTCGTAATATCAATAAAAAGTGAACAATTCTATCAAAAGGGGTCTTCCTAGCCAAAGAGGTTTGGTTGGCGTCAGAAACGTTCCAACAAAAAAGGAACAATAGGTAAGTAGAATGAGGAGAGTCTACAAAAAGTGAACAATATTTTCTGAGACTGATTTTCCTAGCCGATACTTCTTAACAGCAAAAACAAACCGTTGTGGTATTTCACGAGGAAGAGTTCAATGGTTTCCAAGAATGGACTTCAATTTTGACGAGATCATAAGAAAATACTCTCATTATATGCTGCACTTTGGTTTCGCATCTCGTAGCAACTGAAGCTAACCTTCCGTCTGTGTTTTTGGCATCATCTTCTATTCTGATGGTAAGTATTAGGTTTCCATGCACATACACTTGAACGGTTCTCGCGTGATCTAGACCATTTTTGGAACCAAAGAGTTCTTTCGTGTAGAACACCGCAACGGTTTGTTTTTGCTGTTAAGAAGTATCGGATAGGAAAATCAGTCTTAGAAAATATTGTTCACTTTTTGTAGACTCTCCTCATTCTACTTACTTATTGTTCCCTTTTTGTTGGAACGTTTCTGACGCCAACCAAACCTCTTTGGCTAGGAAGACCCCTTTTGACAGAATGAGACTTGATTTCACAGGTTCCGGTTCTAATTCAACAGCAATGAATAAAATGGAGTATCTTGACCAAATTTCTCACAAAAAAAATGCACCAATTCCCTAATGACGTTACTAAGCAGATAACAGCCTACTGTTAAGTCGTTGTCTTTATATACAACTTATTAAGGAAGCGGTGCTATCGCAGCTAGGGGAGGGGGACTTGAACACTGCACTTGGTCACGCACATATTTCCGTGCCGCCGCTGAAGTTGGCACCAAACCGGAGTTTTTCTCCCACTTCCAAAACCAGATCCGTTGCGGCGCGGAAAAATGGGCGTGGCCATGTGTGATGGCCAACTGCCCCCCCCCCCTCATCGCTGCTATAGCACTGAGGAAGCCATTTTAGCGCAGTCAAAAATGAGCAGAATTGAGTACCTTGCGAAGATGCCCCTGCTACTACTAATGTAACAGAGGCATCTTCGCAATACATTCAATTGTGAGATACTGAAGCCTGATCGTAGATCATAAAAAGTTACGGACTCAAAATGGTAGGTGGACTTCAAAAATTAAATTTTCTCTCCCATTCCCAAATTTTATAGCGGAGAGCCAGGATGCGTACCACGGATCCTCCTTTTTGATTCAGAATTCACTCCATTCCTTCGCGCCCTTGTGCGGAGCGAGGAGAGAGAACAGAATGCGGGGGAGAAGGAGCCACGGCACACATGCGCAGACGCGCGCGATAAACGGGAATGAAAATTTGCCTGAAATAGAGGATATGCAGCCTACGGCAACAGAAAAAGATGGCGGTGCGGTTGCGTATTTTCTTTGAGAGAACTACGGCCATGGCTGGTCCGGTTCAATGTTTGCGGACATCCCGCCAAAGTCGACAGCTGAACTTCGTTTTTTAATCGACGTTAGACGGAAGAAGCACCAAAAATTTTGAAAACGGTAAGCTTCCCGCCAAAACACATCAATATATCTAGAGTCCTCACAGAAGATACAATTAAGGGTGACACACAAAAAAACTCAAGGAAACAACAAAAAATCAGGTGTTCTTTATCGATTGATGGCCAACTTGGAACAAAGCCAGCCATGGTTACAGGTCGCTTAGTGGAAATGCGCAGCCACGCCACCGACCACCAACCGCGCCACCGCCCGTTTACGCTGCCATATAGTGTGTATCGTCAAGCCTGCGCTGAGTTGAAGCGGACGCGGCGCGGGCGCCGGCTTGTATCAGATCGCCCCCGCCACTGAAGTGAATCTGCTAGCCTGCTACACACATTCCAAACATTTCGACTCCTTCACCCTCGGATCCACGAGAATACGGCCACTAGGCCGGCGGAATCACTTGAATAACAGTGGGAGAAATTTGACACACGCTGCGCGGCCGCTCTGCGCCCGATTCAACTCAGCGCCGCCCGGCTTAGTCATCGCACGATTGACGGTACGGTGCCGAGCTGGCAATCAGGAATGTCTGGAAGGCAAAAAATCATCTGGAGACGAAAGGAGTCAATGAATACGCCAAAACGGAGCAAAAGGCCTGAAATTGAAAAAGACAGAAATTATTGAGCATCTAGCAATGCGTCCCCTGCTAACTTTTTTTCGTAAACTTTTCCGAAACATTGTAAAATGTGCACGCGCAAAAAGGCAGGAAGGCAAAAAAACAGAAGGCGAAATTTTATTCACTTCCCTGGTATAGTCAATCTCTGGATGTGGGGCAGCCGTCTGAGAGCGCGCGTATCGTGCGAGTGGGGTGGCTCCCTTACGGGTTGAAAACGATTGTCCGATGGTCAACATTCTCCGATTTCTTCTTTCTCATTTTCTTTTTTTCCTGCGATTCCCATATTTCCTAATATGTTCATCTGGGAACTTTTCTCTAGATGCTGTGCGTCTGGAAAAAGAAAACGATACGGTCCAAAACATACTATGAGGGAAAAATGTGCAGCAAGGCCCAATGTGTAAGGTAAGTACGGAATCGCTACACGAACGCTTGCTAAGAAAAAAAAAAGAGGATTGAGAAAAACGAAAGAAGAGGTGAGAAAGCGATTTCGTGGAATGTTGTGCATGGAAGAATCAGCGGTGAACGAGATAGATCGTTTTTTATCCTTAACAATTGAAAAGAGACGTTCTGCAGAACTGCCCATCGACCTACACAGCCGTACGCATCCCTGGTTGTCGTCCTGTGAACAACAACTCGGTCTGCATCGATTTGTAGCAGTCGGCGGGATTATTAGTCGATGCGCTGCTCAACAGTTCGTTGACCCCTGCTCAATAGCACACCGAGGCAGCCCCGCGTAGAGCTGCTTGTTCGCCAGCAGGGACTCATTCTGGGTGGAGCGACGTCCTGTAGACAACGGCGAACGTGTGAGGAGCTGCTTGTTTGCCAGCGGTGACTCATTGTGGGCGCGACGACGTCCTGTAGACAACGGCGAGCGTCAAAGCTAGCGCAACATACCGCTGGATAAATTCTCCAAGCCGTTTTTAGTCTGCGAGGGCGCTTTGCTCCGTTCTTCCTACGTTTTCTGGCTTCTGAAAGCTATTGCGATTGCTTTCTCGAAAAATCCCTGAGAAGAGATTCACCGTGAGCAGTGCCGCAAGAGCATTATTCATTCCACAGTGTCGCTTGCTAAGCAGAATATGAAAAACCTGACGAGTATGAACTCTGAATTTTCGTCATGCAGTCGACACTGCAATTTTGAACTGGCGTTGCATTACCGGGGCCAAAACATCAAGAGTTTATTAAAGGATCGCGGATGTGTGACGAAGCTCTCTGATATACTAGAGTCTCCCCGCCTTCATGGTGCCTTGGCGCCTGATTTTTTTATGTTAAGGCGCATTGAGGAATTTATCGATCCACGCTCTGATATAGTATTCTACGACCGGTTCTTCAACTGGGAAGTGGCTTGCGGTTCGTACCTGGTGAAGAACACAGCTTGGTCACACAATTTTTTCAACGGTAAGGTTTTGATGTATTAACGACTACCGTTATTATGTTTATGTGAGGCGAACGACGCCCCAACAAACCGCTTAATGGTGATAAAAATTCGCGCTGGAGACTACACCGAGTTTATAACTTCAATGGGCAGGCGTTCCATTGAAAATGCTTCTCTCGAAGCCTGAGGAAGTCAAAACGACAGTGATCGCAGCAAATGTCACCGCTCTGTAGAGATTTGCGACCTACTTTGCATGCATATCATCAGAAGAAAAAACCGGCTCTAGATCTTCCACGTTTTTTGGATATACATGGACAATTGCGATTTGAATCTGAATGTAGTACGGCGTAGCCAATTCTTACCTCGCACTGCAGCAGCGTTAATCGTCTCGACCAATGGTGCGGATTCCTTATACCTTCATGCGGCAACTTCTAAATTATAAGCACGCTGATTGTCCCTAGTGTTGGACTGTGCCTTTCACGCTTCACCACCCGCTTGCACGCACTCAGTCCTGCTCACGCTCGTGTTGTTTTGTCGTGGCAAAATAAACCATGAAACATACCTGTCTTTTAGCAACAGTCAGCAGCAGAATCTAAATGCTGTCTATCTCTCCTTATCTAAATGCTGCGGCTTCTCATCTCTGCCCCCGTCTTCAGCGAAGGGAAGTGATCCTACTATCTATTATACTTGGGCATCGAATAATTTCGAATCATCCGGAGAATCAATTTTTCTCTCGAGAGTCAGAATTGTTTAAAGGCAGGGTTCGCGATAAAAACGACTTTCGAGCTCTCTTCATGAGAATGTAGATTTGGCCATCATAAAAGTAAAAACAAGTAAAAAAAACCAGAAACCCGAGGGAAAAACGCTCAAAAACAATGTAAAACGTCTAAT
Organism: Aplectana chamaeleonis; assembly: GCA_029168955.1. Classification (NCBI taxonomy): domain Eukaryota; kingdom Metazoa; phylum Nematoda; class Chromadorea; order Rhabditida; family Cosmocercidae; genus Aplectana; species Aplectana chamaeleonis. Next base: position 271,066 of record JAPDOI010000194.1, read on the forward strand.
TACCAGTGTCGGCCGGCCCCCTAATTAACGAGTTTTTCGTGAATGCGTGCTTATCCACCTTTTATTTTGCTGCTAAAGTGAACAGTAGTCTCCAAAAATGTTGGGAAATTACTTTAGAAGCAGAATAAAAGCTGACAAAACGAGCTTCTACACAAATCCCGATAATTGGGGGCGGGAGGACACCAAGCAATATTTTACCCCGGAGTGTTTTTTCTCCGATTTTTTACTTATTTTCACTATTGTGATGGCCAGATCTACCCTTCTATGGGGATAGCACAACAACCGATTTTATCGAGAACCCTGCCTTTAAGTTAATTTCGGTTTCCAGGCATCAAGTGAAAGGTAGTCTTCTCATAAGCCATGGCAAAGTAGAATCCTGTGCACTCACAAAGCCACAAATATCAGTTTTTCAGGAAATTACTTGACTGAAACGGTTGGCTTTCGCCTGACGCGGTCATTCCGCATCTTCACCGAGGTGTGCCGTCCTAGTAATCAGCCAGGTCCATTTGTCACGGTCCTCAGCCACAAATTGAACACAATCCATTCATCGGTCGCTATTCCACTTCCTGCGAAATAAAACATCGCACCTGGATTCCCTTTCAATGCCGAGTGATTTCAAATCCTCCTTCACCACATCCGCCCAAAACTTTCGCCTACGTCCAGGCGGCCGTTTCCAGACAGGACTTGAGAGCATCCTTAGAGCGTGTTGAACAAGACGATCTGGCTGACTTCTAAAAACTTGCCCCAACAGACTAAGACGACATTCCGTTGCCGCTTGAGATGGCATTGGAAGATGTCGGCACCTCCCTCGTATCAAACGTTGATGTAAGGCGTCAATCTCGTTGTAGAGATCTTCGTTGTATCACATCCGCGGCCAGAAATATCCGAGTAAACGTCTAAACAGCTTCCTCTCCGTGCAATCCAACCTTTCCATCTGCGTCTTCGATGCTGCTCACGTCTCCGATCCGTACATCATGATAGTGCGAATAGCGGATAAATAGACGCGCAACTTAACTTCCTTCGCAATGGAGGTAGACCGCAAACACTCGGTTAGAGAATTGAATGCAGACGTAGCTTTCGCACATCGTTATTGAATACATATCCGCTGCACAACTACCATCATTCTTCAGCAAACAGCGAAAATAACAGAAATCGTCCACCAGTCCGATACGTTGTCCGTCCACACAAACTCCCGTTGAAGGCCTCTGAGAGACCCACATCTGCTTACATTTGTCCGGACAAAGACGAAGTTCATAGGCTGCGGCATACTTCGAAACGAGATTCACAATCCATTGCAGTTTCGCGTTGTTTTCAGCGAATAACACAATGTCGTCGACGTACTCCAGGTCGATAAGGGAGCGTTCTGATGGTACGATGATCGCATGTCTCCACGAATCGGGTATCCTTTCGCTCATCCATATGGCTTGTATGGTGTTGGTCCTTTCACGAATCTCAGACGGAGGGAGAGCTTTTAGCATTTCAGCAGTGACGTTGTCGTCTCCATCTGCCTTTCCATTCTTCATTTTCCGGCCACAATCCCAAACTTCAGACTCAGTCGGCGGTTCCTCACTGACATCGTAATGTGCTCTCTGAGCATGCGGGAGCTCAGGTACTGATGGCGCTGGACGATTCAGTAGTGAACTGAAGTAATCCTTCCCTAATGGCAGCGTTGCATCACCAACTGCAACTCCATTGGTAGTGTTGAGGACAGCAGAACATCTCTTAATCTTGCCGCTATACTGTCGTAACAAAGTGTAGGCTTTCCTCGGGTTCTTCTCCTCCCAAGCCTTCTCAAACTCCTTAGCTCTACACGTCCATTCTCGTTCGCGGTCATTTTGAAGCTGCCGACGCAACTTCCTCCTCAGACGCTTCTCCTCCACGAAGTTTCCTGCAGTTCGGAGAGCACATACTCTGTTGTAGGTAGATGTTGTTCCTTCTGAGACGTAGGCGAACTTCTTCTTAGGTTGTACAACCGGGAGTGCCTCTTTCGAAGCGTCCTGGATGCACTTGACAAAAGAATATGCGTCGCAAAGTTTCTTATTAGTCCGTACTCCAATATGAACAGAAACGCGTTGTCGGAATTTCCTTCTGCATTCTCCATCCCTGAGACTTGTCGTATCAATCCTCTGGAGAGGCTTAGCCCCTTGCTTCCTCTTATGAATCCTCGCAGTGAAGTTCAGCAGAACTGGACGGTGATCTGAATTGAATGCGACATTCCACGCAGCTCTAGATCTTCGAATGTCCGATGCTGGAGTACTCCTTGTCAAAACATAGTCGAGCTGTAGTTTTAAACTTGTTATCTTCCGCTGCTCTTCCATAGATAGCTGGATTGTTCCCTGCCACGCAAGCTGATGGCGGCCATGATTCCTCTGGAATGTCGATGCAATAATCAGACCACTGCGTTCACGCTATACTTAGTATCCGAATCACTCCATTTCGGATATCCGACCGGATATCCGAGATTCGGATAATCCGATATCCGAAAATTTGAAAAAACGCATTATCTGAATTGAACCAATATCCGGTAAATTTAAAATGGCATTATCCGAATCGATCCATTATCCGAGGAATCACCTGCGGATAACAAGTATAGTTCACACAAGTCGACAAGGCGGTAGCCATTGTCCGATGCTTGCTCCACTGGGTAAAACAATTAACCGAGTACTTCGGATTCCTGATCAAGTCCCATCTTCGCGTTTGCGTCGATTCCCACGAAAACAGCATGTTGACAAGATATCCTGGCTAGCAACGAATTGAGTTCCTCGTAGAACGCATCTTTCGAATTGTCTTCGGCGGTTTCAGTGGGCGCATGAGCACTCACTATCCACAGATTGAATCCTCTGCGATCCCGCAGTCGTACGAATGCATTCCGGCACGACGTTGAGCCAAACTCCTTGACCATACCATTGAAATCCTTCCTTACAGCTATTGCACAGCCTCCCACTCTCCTATCGTCAGCGTTACCGCAGTAGATGGTGTACTCTCCGACGCTGATGACTGGTCTATCCTTGAGGCGGGTTTCCTGCAAAGCAGCGAACGGTGCATGGAAATAGCTCAGAAGTCTGGATAGCGCAGTTTTTGAATATCACTCGACAGCGATCGACAGTTCAGGGTGGCGAAACTGTGGCTTGTGAACAAAGACTCCATAAACTCCCTAGGTACGGATCCTAAGGTGTTATGGACCAGAAGCCTTAGTGTGCCGAACGGCGACACCTTTATGCAATGTATGGGACACTTTCGCGATATAGTTGTGCACGCTATATCGCTCGAACGTTCCCTGCGTACACTCAAACGTCTGCTGGGTTCAGTAGAAGCAGTGGCACCAGCGAGCAGGTACCAACCAGGGCTGCGCGTAATTACGAATTACGAATTACGAATTACGGGTGTTTTTGGCAATTTTTTTACGATTTACGATCTACGAAATTTTGTTTCAAAACCGTAACGAATCGTAACAAATCGTGAAAATGCGGTTAAAAGAACAATATAAGTTTGCGGTCCAGAGCATAGATAAATGAAGCACTTCTTTCACATTCCTGATATCATTCTTTCAAATCTCTGTTTTCGGTTAAGCCTTGTTATTTCCAGCCAAGCGTAGACAATATGAAATGGCGTAATATAATAGTCGATAACGAGAATCAGGTATAACCGACCGCTCTGCTTCTCACGCTGACTGACTCAGAAGTATTGCAGGGTCCCAACCTTAACTTGTTTCACATGCGAGCCAGGTCGGCGGAGCCGAGCTTCACAATGGTTTATCTCCATGAAATGCTCTCGTCCGCCATCATGAACACGAGAGATGCAGACATATAGTATAGCTACCGCCTATACCGGAGCGAAATTTCGGTCCGGAGTTGCGACTGCTGCAACATTTATTGCAAACAGGGGCATGCTGGGACTACGAGGTCCTGGCACGATTAGTCCTCGTCCCAGCACGCTTATTGTCGAACTGCGGCCTGCAAAAGCGATCGTTTGCAACTGCGGCCTAGAGCTCCATCCCGCTATAGAAATTAAATATGGGATTCGGCTCTGAAGGCCTAGCTGGCTTATGGAGCAAATAAAGTTTAGAACCCACAACCTTCACCGCGAATGTTCACCGGTCTAAAGGTTACGGGCGAAAACTGTTATTTCGTGAATTGAAATCTGCTGAAGGATCAGGAGAATATTTTTCTAACCTGAAAACATTATTCGACGAAGAGTTTTACGGGGACTCCTGGAATAAAATTTGATAGATATCTATGCCCAGAGGCAAGCCAGCTGCGAGAGAAAAACTGATAATTTTCCGATTCGATGAGGAAAGTTTCAAGAAAAGTTATGACTGCAGTCTATCATCTTTTCAAAAATTTCATCACATGTTTTAAAAGTGACGAATTCGAGCAAATTTAAAGCAAATGCAAAGAAAAAAGAAGAGTAAGATTTTTTGTCATTTTTGGAATCAGAGATTTGGAGGGAACCTTCACCTTTTTGCATTTCAGATTCCCAAGCAACCTAAACATCGCGAACCGCTATCTCCACTGCAACAAACTTATGTTTATGGGAAGGGACGGTAATAAATGCATTCTGAGTAATGCTTCATAAATGTAGAGGGCAGACTGGAATGGTTCAGAAAGTGGTTTCGGAAACGTACATATATCCCCTTCAAAATAACCACCTTGTCCAAGTGTCCTTCCCTTGATCGATCATGTCTAAAACTATCGCACCGCGATTTTTTCCCTCATCACAGTGTTGACCTCCATAGCTTAGATTGAACTGTGTTTAGTGAGGTGATGGTTCTTTATGTTTTTGTGCTTCTCTGTGATTCAAAACTTGGGCAGACGTGGCACAGGTTTGGTACTTGAATACGCAAAGAGTTTCAGTTTTGTCTATTTCATTGGTATTTATCCCACTTATGTATGCTGGAAATTTCTTCAAGTACTGCATTTTGAACCTCAACCTCAAACATCCTTCTGTAAAGAAACACTTCATTCACTAAACTTCTGAGACGTTCCTAGATCGAGTGAGGTTCGGGCTATATGTGGGATTATTACTCATTATCAGTTACGAATTACAAATTACGATTTACGATTTACGAAATTACAAAATTCAGTTACGCACAGCCCTGGTACCAACAGACTTGTATACACACACCCTTTCCGGAAATAAGTAGACTATTAGTCGAAGTCGACAACTTTTTTCGAATAGATAATAATTGTGATTCAATGAATGCAATTAATTCTACTCTAACGAGACTTATGAGAAATTCTCCCTTTACTTGTTATCTGAGAACCAGGGAAAGCTCGATTTGTTCTAACATTGAGGAGAAAAATTCATTTATCGAACGATTCGAGATTATTCGAAGCTCAAGTATACTATTTATATCCGTCTTACTTTGTGTGACCGTCTGTGTGTGTGTGTGTGTGTGTGTGTGTGTGTGTGTGTGTGTGTGTGTGTGTGTGTGTGTGTGTGCATGTGTGTGTGTGTGTGTGTGTGTGTGTGTGTGTGTGTGTGTGTGTGCATGTGTGTGTGTGTGTGTGTGTATGTGTGTGTGTGTGTGTGTGTGTGTGTGTGTGTGTGTGTGTGTGTGTGTGTGTGTGTGTGTGTGTGTGTGTGTGTGTGTGTGTGAATGAACGGACGGAAATTAGTCAAGTCGTTAAAAATTGACACCCGGCTGTCACACACACTGTCCACGTATGCAGCCGTGGTGATTTTCCTCGCTTTCGTGTCAGTGGGCAAACAACAAAACAATCAGTTCTGGATATTATTCTACAGCATATATTTTGCTTCATTTGTGCCTATTGCTTCAAATGTTCATTCATAATCATTTTCTGGAGAGAATGGGATGAGCTCAAGAACTGATTGTGAGCGCGACATCAATCTACCCCGAACAGCTCACCAATCCATGAAGAAGTGTGACATAATTTCCTCCGCAGAATCTCTTTTTTCTAATCTGTGTCAGGCTGTGAAGGGTTATGCATTGCATTGCTAGAGTTCCCCGCGTGAGCTTGATTGAGCACAGTGTAACTGATTTCCGTAAAAACGTACAGTATCGCCCAAGTGTTTTGTTTTTACTGGCGTTTTTTGCGCATGCAACTCTTAGAGATAATGCCTCGAATCCGCCGCCTACCAGCGCCAAGCCGGAGGAGTTGCGGGAGAGATGCGGGGCAGAATCGCGAACGATTCTTCGTTGAACAAGTCGCAGCAAGCTCGCCGGAGAGTCCCTGTAGAGTTGCGAAAGCGTGACCTACGAAGAAGTCGCGTGCGAGTCGCGCGACAGTGGAGAACATTTTTCAGAGAACGCGACACACAGCCATATCTCGCTTCAAAATTGACGAAAGGAGTATATGAGGTGGTTGTCGTGTTTCCCTCGGTGAGGCAAATGCAATGGCAAGTGTAGAGAGTTTTTTTCACTCCGGTATTCTGTTGAATAATGTGTATTTCCTTTGAAATTCACATCGACCACTGGTAATGACATGAAAATTTTCTGCTATCATGGTCGTCTGGCCAGTTCATAATGAGAGATTTTGATGAAAATATGGATTTTTCGATGCACTTCTAGAGTTTAGGTGCTTTGCGAGCGCTAAAAACGCCGCAAAGGGCTTTCTGCAAACAATTTGCGCGGTACCGTATGGAGTCAAAGCTGTTGAGCCCAGCGAAGCACTGCTCTGCAGTTCAAATAATCCTTGGACCCTAAAGCACGCCCACAAGTACGCCGCGGAGCGGGGTGAGAGTAAAGGATTTCGTGACCTTGTGGTGCGTTTTTCTCGATTTCTTCGTCATTTCAGTTGTACCCTGTAGCCAAACAGTCGATTGATTAATCTCAAAATCGAAGATTATCGTGAACACTTGACTTGGGACCGGATCGAATAAATATTCGAATAATATTCGATTAATTTGAATATTCGAGTATTCTAATATTCGATTCATTCGGGAATTTCAATTTTGGGGTTTATTCGAATATTTAATTTATTCGCGAATTTAAATTTTGGATTTATTCGAGTATTCAATTTATTCGAGAATTTAAATTTTGGATTTACTCAAATATTTGATTCAGTCGAGAATTGAAATTTTGGATTTATTGGAATATTCGATTTATTATTCGGAAATTTGAATTTTGGATTTATTCGAATATTCTTTTAATTCGGGAATTTCAATTTGGATTTATTCGAATAATCGAATTAATCGGGAAATAAAACTTTGAATTAGTTCTGATATTCGATTCATTCGGGAATAGAAATTTTGGGATGAATTCGAATACCCGGAAAAATTCAGTGCCCCACATTCGAATTAGATAAAACCTATTTCATTCACCTTTGAAAAGGAAACCCTTCGAAGTATCTTTCTGAAATTGAGCTATCCATTTTTGTGTGTACGCTTTCCGATGCCATTTCTTGTACGTAGGTTTCCTGTTGCGAGCTGTACACAAGCACCAGCGCCTATGGGGTCGATTGGAGTCCCGCCTCCGTAAGGTATGGCAGCATGCAACGGAGGAGTATCGATCATGCCGCGACGCAGGATCGATCCTCCTCCACTGCACGCTCCCATGCAGGGATGAGCGGAGTTCCGCGTTTCGCGTTCCGAAACCCGCAGTTTCGCGCATTTTTGGCATTCCGCGTTCCGCATTCCGAAAACCGCAATAAACGCCGCGGAATGCGAAAATATCGGGCCGTCTGAGATGTAAGAAAACAGAAGATGATTTCCGAATTTTTCCGCGTTTCGCGTTCCGAAAACCGCATTTCCGCGCATTTTCAGGCGTTTCGGGCCCGATTTCCGAAACCCGAGAAAAAAATTTCTGTTCCGAAACCCGAAAACCAATTTCCGAAATTTCATATCTTTATTCCGCTCATCCCTGCTCCCATGCCTTTCAGCGGCGGGACGCTATCCAGGCCTTATCGATTAGGGGCGGTGCTATCCGAAGCTGCCGCAACAGGGCGGACTGCTAGCCGTCGCCCATTGGTGCCGGGCTATAAACCAACGGTGCGTTCTCCTGCTCCTATTATTTTAGGCCGTCGCCGCCGTAATGGTGCGTAGAGGGTATCCACGAAAGTGTGGCTGCCCCCTGTCCCCCATGGTAGGCGCCATGACAGTTGAGGAGAAAAACCTACCTTCATAATTCGAAAATCGACGAATCGGCATAGAATTCGCATTCAGCACCCAGAATCACCTCAGCATAGAAATTTTGAGTCGAATTCGAGACTTTGACCAAACTGCATACAGCATACCCATCGTAATCTATCGCAAGCTGTCACAACTCGATAAACTGCATCAGATTCGCGTTGAGCACTCTAAATAACCATCAAACAAACGATTTGAGCTACATCGTGGCGTTCCGGAAAACGTCAAAAGTCGCGTTTTGCTTTCAAATTTTCCTCCCGATGAGAAGTTTTAAACGAATTTACTCGTAAATTGACAAATAAACCTACCGTTTGTGATCAGCCACCCCAAATAACCCCCCCCCCCCCACCACCCACCACTACTCTGATGAATCGAGGGGTACATGGCGCTCTCGAAAGACATCCTTCCCCACCGACAGAGCCTATAGTATCCTTGAAGTGGGCGGAGTGGAACCCTCACAAGGGGTTCGTGTGAGGGAAAAGATGCTCTTTGTGAGGTGATTGTGAGTTACCCTGGCTCAGATTCACCATCGAACTCCCTTTTTCCTCACAACAAACCCAAAATCCCCTTTCCTTATAGCTCTTTTTCCCTCACAAACGAGTCATAGTTCCTGATCCAGTGATGTATTCTCTGATGAATCGTGGGGAACATGGCGCTCTCGATAGACATCCTTCCCCACCGACAGAGCCTATCTCAGGGAGTCGGGGGGTCCGATTCGGCCACGATAGGCATTCTTATCGGGTAACTAGTCGAGTTGGAGGGAACTTTCGGAGCAGCATGTGCTGATGCGATGAGCACGTGGCCTGTTCGACAGGACTACGTGGCGCAAAGAGAAAAAACCTTTGCCGCGCCTCCGTTTCCCACGCAGTAGCACGTGGCCTGTTCTATAGGACTACGTGGCGCTGGGGGCGGGCCACCACCCCTTCGATGGGAGCGGGTCTCCCCCAACAGGGATACGGTCCAAGTCACGGCCCACAGCAGGGAATCACCCCTACAGCAGTCCGCGACAGGGACATCACCCTCGCCGCGGTCGACAGCGAGGGACCTCCCCTCGCTAAGGACCGTGGGGAGACCCCTTAACGGTTCAAAAATCGTCCAGAAAGTGACTCGTAGTCACCTTCCAGGAGCAGCCCGGAAAGGCGGACTCTCTCTGAGATCGGGCCCCTTATATACGTGCTGTGCGGCTGATATGCGCCGGGTGAGTTTTGAAGCGATCGATCAACGTGTTCAATCATGGGCATTGTGGCTGGTTTGTCGTCAAACTCATCGTAGTCCAATCAAAAGCGTATCGTGGCTGAGTGAAACTATGATTGGCGGCACGTGCTTCTCACTTGGACCACGATTAGGCCACGTGGCGCACGGAAAGTACGTGGCCTTATCGTCGTCCAAACGCTTAGTAGTCGAATCGAAAGCCTATCGTGGCCAAATAGGACCCCCGACTCTCTGAGATAGTATTCTTGAAGTGAGCGGAGTCGGTCCCTCACAAGGGGTTTGTGTGAGGGAAAAGGTGCTCTTTGTGAGGTGATTGTGAGTTACCCTGGCTCAGATTCACCATCAAACTCCCTTTTTCCCCACAACAAACCCGAAATCCCCTTTCCTTACAGCTCTTTTTCCTTCACAAACCAGTCATAGTTCCTGACCCAGTGATATATTCTCTGATGAGTCGTGTGGAACATGGCGCTCTCGATAGACATCCTTCCCCACCGACAGAGCCTATAGTATCCTTGAAGTGGGCGGAGTCGAAACCTCACAAGGGGTTCGTGTGAGGGAAAAGGTGCTCTTTGTGAGGTGATTGTGAGTTACCCTGGCTCAGATTCACCATCAAACTCCCTTTTCTCTCACAACAAACCCAAAATCCCCGTTCCTTATAGCTCTTTTTCCTTCACAAACGAGGCATAGTTCCTGACCCAGTGATATATTCTCTGATGAATCGTGTGAACATGGCGCTTTCGATAGACATCCTTCCCCACCAACAGAGCCTATAGTATCCTTGAAGTGGGAGGAGTCGAACCCTCACAAGGGGTTCGTGTGAGGGAAAAGGTGCTCTTTGTGAGGTGATTGTGAGTTACCCCGGCTCAGATTCACCATCAAACTCCCTTTTCTCTCACAACAAACCCAAAATCCCCTTTCCTTATAGTTCTTTTTCCTTCACAAACGAGTCATAGTTCTTGACCCAGTGATATATTCTCTGATGAATCGTGTGGAACATGGCGCTTTCGATAGACATCCTTCCCCACCGACAGAGCCTATAGTGTCCTTGAACTGGGCGGAGTCGAACCCTCACAAGGAGTTCGTGTGAGGGAAAAGATGCTCTTTGTGAGGTGATTGTGAGTTACCCTGGCTCAGATTCACCATCGAACTCCCTTTTTCCTCACAACAATCCCAAAATCCCCTTTCCTTATAGCTCTTTTTCCTTCACAAACGAGTCATAGTTCCTGATCCAGTGATATATTCTTTGATGAATCGCGGGGAACATGGCGCTCTCGATAGACATCCTTCCCCACCGACAGAGCCTATCTCAGGAAGTCGGGGGGTCCGATTCGGCCACGATAGGCATTCTAATCGGGTAACTAGTCGAGTTGGAAGGAACTTTCGGAGCAGCACGTGCTGATGCGATGAGCACGTGGCCTGTTCGGTAGGAGCACGTGGCCCAGACATGCAAAACCTTCTCCGAACTCCCGTTTCCCACGCAGCAGCACGTGGCCTGTTAGATATGAGCACGTGGCGCTGGGGGCGGGCCACCACCCCTTCGATGGGAGCGGGTCTCCCCCAACAAGGATACGGTCCAAGTCACGGGCCGCAGTAGGGGATCACCCCCACAGCAGTCCGCGACAAGGGCATAACCTTCGCCACGGTCGACAGCGAGGGAGCCCCCCTCGCTGAGGACCGTGGGGAGACCCCTTAGCGGTTCAAAAATCGTCCAGAAAGTGACTCGTAGTCACCTTTCAGGAGCGGCCCGAAAGGCGCACTGCGCTCTCTCGGGGTCAAGCCCCTTTTATACGTGCTCTGCGGCTGACATGCACCGGATCAGTTCTGAAGCGATCGGTCAACGTGTTCAATCATGGGCATTGTGGCTCGTTCGTCGTCCAAGCTCATCGTAGTCTATCGTGGCCGAGTGGAACGGCTATGATTGGCGCCACGTGCTTCTCACTTGGGCGACGATTAGGCTACGTGGCGCAAGGAAATTACGTGGCCATATCGTCGTCCAACCGCTTTGTAGTCGAGTCGAAAGCCAATCGTGGCCGAAAACAACCCCCCGACTCCCTGAAGAACTGATTGTGGGGGACGAGTGTCTATACTTCCCTCACAATAAGCCTACAATACCCTTTCTATACCGTGCGCAGCGTGTCCCGTCGCGGCTACCTCCCATGCTGCCCATCGGGTTGAAATCGTTTCCTTCATAGGGAGCTGAGCAACATTTGCCTGGGGATGTATCCCTCGAATCACCAGAGTACCTTCAGGAGAATCTTCAGTGAAATCTGGAATATTTTCTTTGACGCTTTCTGAACCCCTAATTGATTTAGGTAAACGCTCAACCGAAAATTGGTATATGTGGGAAACGGTATCGCTACGTGGAAGTTCCGGAAAAAAGGCTTATACCCGAGCTTTGTCCAGGGGGGTTGTTTTGATAATGTTTTGAGCAAAACAATTGACCGTTTTCGGATTCTCGAAAGATTAGCATGCGTTTTTGGATGATACAATAGGTACGCGAAACAAGGGAAAATGAATATTAAAAAAATTCAGAATGACTATTCAGCTGTGAAACACATATTCGGGCCCTACGTTCGGAGTCGTTCTAGGAAAGTCCGTTTTATCTGGGATGGCCACTTTGGCTAATAGTAGTTTCCTTGTTAGTGTTACCCGTCTTGAAGGTAGTTCACGTTAGAACCAGTCTCCTATTTTCTTAGGAAATCGAAGTTCCGGGGTGATATTTGCCTTGGTTTCGAAATGTCGATTATTATTCGGATATTCGAATAGGATTCGACTATTCGAATAGTTTGGCCGACTTTTCGAATGTATTCATTTATTCGGGAATTCCGAAAAGGCCTTACTCGAATGTAATCATTAATTCGGAATTTTTCAAAAGGCATTCGAATGTATTCATTTATTCGGGAATTCCGGGAACGCCTTATTCGAATGTAATCATTCATTCGTAATTTTTTAAAAGGCATCATTCGAATGCATTCATTAAATCGAGAATTTTGAGAACGCCTTATTCGAATATATTCATTCATTCGGGTTTTTTTAAAAGGCCTTATTCGAATGTATTCATTTATTCGGAATTTTTGAAAAGGCCGTATTTGAATTATGTCGACAAAGCCTGAGGTGGTTAAGCCGTTCGAGAAAATAACTTTTTGTTCCCATAAACCTGACAGGTGGTCAATTAAACAGACCACTTCACATTCTCTCTTTCTACGCCATTCTGGGCTGGAGTTCACGAAACGATAACCACATTTTAGCCATGGTTTGATGCCGATCGATTCGCACGCGTTGTGCATAACCACGGTTGCGCTAGCCATGGTTAACACGCGGCTAGCGATTCGTGAATTCCATCCTTTCAGCCACGGCAGTAGACGATTTTGAGACGATTCTGCATCAGCCGACCCTTGTATTTGGCAGGGGATTTCTGATTTGAACTGTTCCCGTCTCGAAACCCTCGTGTCTTTTCGTTATAAGTGCAGCGCTGAATTAATCGGATATTATGACAATTACACTGTGGAGTTGAGATTCTGGATTTGGAAAGGTGAGTCATCTGTGATGCTTGACTCTCGTGCACGTGATTGGAAAACGGTGCCTCGCAAGAGTAAAGTGAAAGAACTTTTAGGGTGCACTCCCGTTTGGGCCTTTTTCATGACCTTTATCTACAGCGCCGAAACGCCCGACTATATAGCAGTTCATAACAGTTTCATTAAGATTTTACTCAAATGAAATTTGGCAGTACTTAAGAACGTTTCACGCAATGACGCAGTTCGATGAAAATGATTTACAGGCTATGCCGACTACGAATTTCGACTTCCAGAAGATTTCGGGGGATCCGACAATGGAGCACTTCATGTGAGTTGTGGGAAAACTATGCTCTCTAAAATTGGTATCTTCCACGATGCTCTTTATTACTAGGGCACCCCTTCCTTAAAGGCAGTGTTCATGATAAAAATCGCTTTTCTGTTTTTCAGCCTATCTTGACATCGGTCCCAGGCAGACTCCAACTATGTCTGTGAAATCGAACACGACCTTCTGGGAACGGATGTAAGGTCCCTCAAAAATTGAGCTAGGGAAGCATGGTGGACGAGTTTTCCGAGGCTTATAACTTCCGCCTTCTGCCGCCGATGTATGTGAGCTGACCTCAGTAAAGAGAGAATTCGAGAATTAAGGAAAGAACGGGGCCAATAATCGAAAACCTTCGCTCATCTCACGATTTCAAGCTTTCATTCGTTCACGTCGTTGGGCTGGCAATGCGCTTTTGGGGTTTGTCTTGCGCTCGGAGTGGCAACTTCAGGCTCTTTTGGGGCTCTTCCTAGCTCGTTTTCATGCGTTCTTTCGACGTCAACGTTACAGTGTACCCCTCGACTACCCATTCCTAGTGGAATTTCAAACACTTTTCCCATCGTGAACACTGCTTTTAAGTTAGAGCCTCTGCGCTGAATTTCGCGCTCAACAGTTCGCTGTAGTTGCTGCTAATCCAAAACGCACAAAGACCAATAACTAATATTTTCGTGATAGCTGTCTCATCAATTGTAATGTAGCTTTAACGTAAACTGTCTGTGTCTCTTTGAGGCTTTCCTGATGGAGACAATCTTCCCACATGGACATAGATATTTGCCGTTATGTTTCTGGATCTACAACACTGCTGAAGATTATATGGATCTCTTCACTTTTGAGGCATGCACAAGGGATGTAATGGGAAACGAAATGTACTTTGGTAAAATCAAAATTCTTCGAAAGGTATGTCACACTGCTCTATTTTCTAATCTACATCTTTAGATCAGCATCATGCGACAGTGGTGCAATTTGCAGCTTTTAGGGCACTGCATGGGTGCGCGACAACTGGATGACGAACAGCAAATGGAGCCCGGAACGCGATTTCATGAGCCACAATTGGAAACTTTCGCAGTTACGAGTCTACGACCCCGAAATGACGCCGATACCGTGAGTGATCCTGCATAGTCTTATGTTTCAGTATTGAAAGAACAGATAACTAAGTTTGTTCGCGTTTGTCAAGAAATCACCTTATCATGAAAACGAACGAAAAGTTATTTGTAGACAAGCATTTCCAAATTACCGCTCGACTGCGTGTTGCCTAGTGGCACAGCTCCAGAGAGACGTATCGTCTGAGCGTGCATCAAGTCGCGAAAAAAAAACTCATCTCGGCGGAACTAAATACTTGAGCCCTCCATCACAGAATACGTGAGCAAAGCATTGTGAACCGAAACCAGTTTGCCAATTTCGAAGGAACTTATTTTTTGCTAATAAGGACATTCACTGAAGAAATCCAGGCGGTAAACTTCATGATTGAGTCGAAAACTCTTCATCGATTTAGCACCTCTCACCAACTGTTCTTAAGAAATCTATAATTTTTCAACTTCGTAGACTTTTGTTGCAAAAATAAGTTTACGAAATCTGTACAAGATGCATGTTGCATATTAGCAGAACATATTATTTGCGCTTCACGCTTTGACGATGTTTCGGTAAAAAAAGTGGCACAGATGCTGCTGTTCCGAACACTGGACGGCGCCGGTTTTGATCAACAATATTTTTCTTTCGTATTCATTTAGTAGAGGACTCAACCAACGAAAGTAAGGGAGAATTGAATAACGATGCCATAGTCGTAGTCGCTAACTTCGCGAAAATTGAGGATCTCTCGGGTTCCTGCATTGCGTTCATTTAACAACGACTTGACGCTCTCTATTTCTGCACGTCTGAGAAAGATAGAGGTGCAGTGACGAAAACAAACAATACGAGGTATTTATTAACCCACATATGCTAGCACCACAAAATAAACACTTTCTACGGCTTTTTGATATGCGCCCTGTACTCGTTTTGCGGCCTTTTTGGCCAGATTACAACTATGTACAATACCATTCATAGCATGTGTCCTAAAACACGTCGACGAGAAAGCGTGTCGAGAACGTCGTTTTCGTTCGAAGTCGAAGATTTCGAAATCTGATTACACCATTCACTTCCTCTCGTTGCGCTGATTCCAAAAAAAATTTATACAGGTGTGAAAAAATAGAGCTTTGATATAGTTATGACCTACTTTTCCAAAAGGAAGCTGAAGTCTTTGAAAGTAGATATTTTCGGAATTTAAAAACGTCAATATATTAGTCAAGATTAATCCGATTCTCCACCTATTTTCAACTTTTCAAAATTCCTGCAAATTCGGTTGTCTCCAGCAGAATCGTCCAGGATAGCACTTTTTGCAGGCAGCGCCAGTTTAGATGGTAATTAGCAAGGTCACCAGAAAGTTCACCCGTAAATAGCACATGGTAATTTATTCATTTATTTACATTTCATTCAAGGTGCGCCAACGACAGTGATAGAACAAACAACGAAGCGCCTGTGGCCCTCGAAGAATGAACTGGAGAAAAAAAAACAAATAATGAAGAGAGCCTAGGACAGAACAGCTGGGTTTTCGAAACAATAAAGGGCAGTAGAATCTCCTGATCTTTTCCTGACGCCGAAAATAAAGTGGTTTTTCAGATGTGTAGCCACATATACTAACCCTCAAACTTCGCAAAACAGCGTAAAAACGTTTTCTCGCGTTTTTTCGCCCCTTCGTCATACCACTGTCAACTATGGGTTTTCGGGAGCGAGAAAGATATTGTAAGAATCGCCTCATCAAGATCCTCAAGATGTTGTTAAAACTTCAGTGGTAGCTTTGACTAAATGTACCTTAATTATTGGTACGCTGCTGTTTCCATTGAGTCGACCGAAAGAAAATGCCGGCCGAGCATCTTGACGAGTCAACACATGTTATGGAATGAGCAGAGTACCTATCATTAACGTATAGTTGAAGCTATCACTGAAATTTCACACCATCTTGTAGATATCGATGAGAAGATTCTAGCAATATCTTTCTTACCCCCCGAAAACCCATAATTGACAGAGTTATGACGAAGGAAAAAAAAACGTTTTTTTTTTGCTGTTATGCGAAGTTCGAGGGTGAGTATTGTACCTTTACCAGAAAATTAATGGCATATGTTCTATTAGCTTGGAAACTAGCAATCCCTTAGGTATGATAACGCTTTAAATTCAGTCTATTCCGCATGCTAACGCTTTGTGTAAGAATGACGACGCGAATCCAATGGTGTGGTTATATTTTCGAACTAACTGCTTCGACAAAGATTCAACTTCATGGAGTTTTTAAATGTTGAAAGTAGGTCAAGAATCACGCTAATCTTGACTATGCCTACATTTTTGAAACCAGCATGACTATACGACTCTATGGACGTTTCATATTCCGAAAGTATCCACTTTGAAATATTTTGACTTTATCTAAGAAAATATGTCATAACTAGGCCAAAACTTTACTGTTTATTGAAACTAAAAACATTTTTGGAATCTTCGCAACGAGCTGAATCGAATGATTTTATCAGATTCCAAAATCTCTGACTACGAACAGAAACGTAGTTACCGACGCGCTTACGCGTCGCTGACGTGTTTTAGGACAAATGCTATGAGCAATACGTACTCTGGCATTGGGGGGGGGGGGCTCCTAGCCCACGACTATGGGGAATCGGTCGAGAATATCGCGAACTGGCGCACGCGACTTTGTCGTGGTATCCTCCGGCTAAGCTCGTGGGCCACTAGCGAAAGGCTTTTTTCCAACTTTATAGTATCTCACGAGAATACGGCTGTCATTAGTCGATGATTTGGTGTCGCTACAAGCCCACGACATGGCCGTTTTCAAGAGTTGCACGTACGCCGACCTTCATTGTGTTGAGACAAATAGAAATGTGTTCAAACAAATCGCCACCTCATTTTCAACATTGTCATTTGTTTCATCAACACCTCATCTCCAACCTCTTTCTTGTCTTTCGGCTTGGAATGGCCTACTTAATATTTTCATGTTCTCTTCGCTGCAGAGTGTGTAACTTAACTTACTTGACTTAAACGGTTGGCTTTCGCCTAACGCGGTCATTCCGCATCTCCTCCGGGGTGTGCCGTCCTAGTAGACAGCCGTGTCTATTTTTCACGGTCTTCAGCCACGGTTAGGACACATTCCATCCAGCTGTCACTATTCCATTTTCTGCGAAACGAAACATCGCGCCTGAACTGTCTTTCGGTGCCAAGTGACTTCAAATCCTCTTCAGCCACTTCCGTCCAGAACTTTCGCCTACGCCCAAGTGGCCGTTTCCAGACAGGATTTGGAAGCATTCTTTAAAGGCATCGTACGCGCTGAAAACCACTCTTCGTTTTTTCGGTTCAAATAATTCTCTCGGCCCACCTAAGAACGTAGGGAGAGTTTGTTCGGTTGGAAACGCCTTATTGTGAAATATAATTGAGGTTGAATGTCTGAAATTTCGACAAAAGAGGCTGGCCCTCCGTCAGTCATCTGACACAATTTGCTGTCAGCCATCATATAAGTAACTTTTCAAAATTTTATGCAGTGCAACTGAGGGGAAGTTGATGGAATATACCATACGATTACGTGAAGAATGATTTTTCTACACACATCGATTAACCTTTCCATCTCAACAAATCACTTGAAAGAAAGATAAACATTATTTGATCGTGAGATCGTCGGTCAGAACAGCTATCTCTAACGATCAACTCTTCCTTTGTCAAAAGTCGATTGAGATATTTTGGGTCTGAAAAAGGGGTTTTCAGTGGATTTTTCGCGGTTTTTTCAACGTAGATGTTATATAGGGAACTATAGCTCTCATTGTATGTGGAAAACTCGAAAACGAAATCCATCGTGAACGATGCCTTTAAGCGTGTTGTAGGAGACGATCCGGCGTTCTTCTTAGTATATGCCCGAGCAGTCGAATTCGACTTTCCATTGCTGCTTGGGATGGCGTTGGGAGATGCTGGCACCTCCCTCGTGTCAAGCGTTTATGTTCTGCGTCGATTTTCTTGTAAAGGTCTTCGTTATGACACACACGCGGCCAGAAATATCCAAGCAAACGCTTAAAAAGCTTCCTCTCCGTGCAGTCCAACCTTTCCATCTGCGTCTTCGGTTCTGCCCACGTCTTCGATCCGTACATCATGTTAGGGCGAATAGCGGATAGATAGACGCGCAACATGACTTCCTTCGCGATGGGGGTAAGCCACAAACACTTGGTTAGAGAATTGAATGCAGACGTAGCTTTCGCACATCGTTATTGAATATTCGCTGCATAACTACCATCGTTCTTCAGCAAACAGCCCAAATAACAGAAATCGTCCACCAGTTCGATACGTTGTCCGTCCACACAAACTCCCGTTGGAGGCCTCTGAGAGAATCACATCTGCTTGCATTTGTCGGGACGAAGTCGAAGTCTATAGGCTGCGGCATACTTCGAAACTAGGTTCACAATGTTTTGCAGTTTTGCGTTGTTTTAAGCGAATAACACAATGTCATCGGCGTACTCCAGGTCGACAAGGGAGCGTCTTGATGGTGTTAGGATCACATCCGCAGAAAACTGTTCTGCAACTCTACGCATTATGTCATCAACGGCGAAGTTAAAAAGAAAAGGTCCTGCTACGGCTCCTTGCCTTACTCCTGTTTTCACCTCGAAAGCTAACGTAAATCCGACAGGTGTACGAACTGCTGCAGTTGTTCCTCTGTTCATGTCCTCGATTAACCCAACATACTTTTCCGGGATTCCATCTGCTCGCAGAGCGTTGAGCAATCGACCATGATGAGGAGAGTCGAACGCGGCTCCAAAGTTGAAAAAAGCAAGCTGTAATGGCTTCGAACACCGCTGCCACGATTCAATTACTCTTCTCACAACGAACACTAGATCGATGGTCGATCTTCCAGGTCGAAACCCGGCTTGCTCATTTCTGGTCGTTCCTTCACGATGTCTGATAAGTCGCTCGAGAATGATACTTTCTAAAACCTTGTACATGACACGAAGTAGAGAGATTCCTCTGTAGTTCTTGGGCTCCGTGACTGATAACTTCTTTTGAAGAGGTACGATGATCGCATGTCTTCACAAATCGGGTATCCTTTCGCTCATCCATATGGCACGGATAGTGTTGGTCCTTTCATGAATCCCAGACGGAGGGAGAGCTTTTAGAATTTCAGCCGTTACGTTGTCATCTCCACCTGCCTTTCCAATCTTCATTTCCCGGACACAATTCAAACTTTAGCCTCAGTCGGCGGTTCCTCACTGACATCGTAATGTGCTCTCTGAACATGCGGGAGCTCCGGTACTCATGGCGCTCTACGAATCAGTAGTGAACTGAAGTAATCCTACCCTAATGGCAGCGTCGCATCACCAACTGCAACTCCATTGGTAGTGTTGAGGACAGCAGAACAACTCTTCATCTTGCCGCTATACTGTAACAACGTGTAGGCTTTCCTCGGATTCTTCTCCTCCCAAGCCTTCTCGAACTCAGCTCTACACGTCCACTCTCGTTCACGGTCGCTTTGAAGCTGCCGACCCAACTTCCTCCTCAATAGCTTCTCCTCCACGAAGTTTCCTGCAGTTCGGAGAGCACATACTCTGATGTAGGTAGATGTTGTTTCTTTTGAGACGTAGGCGAACTTCTTCTTAGGCTGTACAACCGGAAGTGCCTCTTTCGAAGCGTCCTGGATGCACTTGACAAAAGAATCCGCGTCGCAAAGTTTCTTCTTAGTCCGTACTAGGATTTGAATAGAAACGCGTTGTCGAAAATTCCTTCTGCATTCTTCATCTCTGAGACTTGTCATGTCAATCTTCATCTCTGAGACTTGTCATGTCAATCCTCTGGAGAGGCTGAGCCCCTCGCTTCCTCTTGTGAATCCTCGCAATGAAGTTCAACAGAGCAGGACGGTGATCCGAACCGAATGCGACATCCCACACAGCTCTATATCTTTGAATGCCCGATACTGGAGTACTCCTCGTCAGGACATAGTCGAGCTGTAGCTTCAAAGTTGTCATCTTCCGCTTCCGCTGCTCTTCTGGAGATAGCTGGGTTGGTCCCTGCTACGTAAGCTCATGGCGGCGATGATTGCTCTTGAATGTCCATGCAATAATCAGACCACTGCGTTCACAAAAGTCGACAAGGCGGTAGCCATTGTCCGATGTTTGCTCCAAAGGGTAGAACCATTCACGGAGTACTTCGGATTCCTGATCAAGTTCCATCTTCGCATTTGCGTCAATCCTCACGACATCAGCATGTTGAAAAGGTATCCTGGCCAGCAACGTATTGAGATTCTCATTAAACGCATCCTTCGAATTGTCTTCGGCGGTTTCAGTAGGCGCATGAGCACTCACTATCCACAGATTGAATCCTCTGTGATCCCGCAGTCGCACGAATGCATCCCGGCACGACGTTGAGCCAAACCCCTTGGCCATACCATTTAAATCCTTCCTTACAGCTATCGCACAGCCTCCCACTCTCCTATCATCAGCGTTACCGCAGTAGATGGCGTACTCTCCGACGCTGATGACGGGTCTATCCTTGAGGCGGGTTTCCTGCAAAGCAGGAAACGGTGCATGGAAATAGCTCAGAAGTCTGGATAGCGCAGTTTTTTGAATATCACTCGACAGCGATCGACATTTCAGGGTGGCGAAATCGTGGCTTGTGGACAAAGACTCCATGAACTCCTTAGGTACGAATTCTGAGGTATTATGGACCAGATGCCTTAGTGTGCCGGACGGCGACACCTTTATGCTATGTATGGGATGCTTTCGCGATATAGTTGTGCACGCTATATCGCTCGAACGTTTCCTGTGTACACTAAAAACGTCTGCTGGGTTCAGTAGAAGCAGGGGCACCTACGAGCAGGTTCCAACAGACTTGTATACACACCCACGTGTGTAACTATGTGTGTGTAAGTGTGCATGTGTGTATGTGTGTATGCGTGTATGCGTGTGTATGTGTGTATATTTATGTCTATGTGTGTGTATGTGTGCACGTGTGTGTCTATGCGTATGTATGTGTGTGCATGTGCATGTGTGTGTATTAGAGTATGTCAACGATTATCCGGAAAACGAGCATTCGGCCGAATAAACGAATAATCCAATTATTCGATTACTCGGAAAAGTCAATTTTCCGAATAATTCGTTTATTCGACTATTCGGAAAAGTCAATTTTTCGAATAATTCTGAATTGAGTTTTTTCATCTGTCAAACTGAAGATCTTTGAATAATAACTTCACTAGTTCATTGTACTGTTTTTTGTAAACGTAAAAAGCGCGCATTGTTGCGCGTGTCAGATGGTTTAACCATTATATGGCGATATAATCCAGTGAGATCCAGCAGTCTAAGCTCAGACAAACGGCAAGATAATGCTTGAGTCCAGTGACAGTATCCATGAAACTAGTATAGACAAGAACGATTTTAGTGTGCTAGCGGAGAACAAGTACCGTAATCCTTGCCGTGAAATTAAATACTCAGCCGCTGTTGTCTGCAGACCGACCAACTAATTTGATTGCAACTGATAAATCTTCACTATTTTATTGCTCCATGTCTTTTTTAAAGACCGTTGCACCCTAATAAAATGGGGTACTACAGTGTCCAAAACCTAAATTAGGATTTGGTGCTATCGCTATAGGGGGGGAGCACACGGCTGTTGCTTTCGGCTACGCCCATTTTTTCGTGCCACAACGGCTGTACTCATCTTAGAAGGGGAGGAAAACACGGGTTGGTGTTATAAACTCGTTTCCGCACGGGAATATGGGCGTGGCCGAGTGCGATAGACAACTGCCCCCCCACTCTGCTGCCATAACACCCGGCCTGATTGCGAACCTCTTCAAAAAGCCCTTAAAGGATGATGAGGGTTTCAAAATTATTAGTCGCCGCCCATTCAGTTGTTTTGGCCGCAGCCAACACTCTCAGTACATTTATTTTCACGGCAACGATTACGGTACCTAACCTCCGCAAGCCCACTAAAAAGGTTCTTGTAAACTAAGGGAACCTCCCGGAATGGTTTTGAGAGCCAGTCGATGTATGCGGCGTGCAAACTCTGGACCTTCCCATAAGGCTCCCATAGTTTCATGAATACGGCCACAGGTAAATTTCATGGTAAACAGCGGTCGAACCTGGTGAACAGCATCAAAGCACTGGGTGATCAGCGGTGCAATCCCAGGTCAATACTTGGTATATACCGCTAAGACTATACCTCAATATCGCTACAGCAACACGTCTATAGCACGACAATAGTGCGCCAGTGGCGCGAATATAGCAGGTCAATACCACTGCAATAGCGCGATAGTAGCACGTCAAAAAAAGTGGTAATAGCAAGACAAAACCGCGCCGGCACCGCGAAAACAGCACGAGAAAACAGCGCCCACACCGCAACGGAACCGCGTCGATACCGTGGGAATAACCCGTCGATACCGCTGGAAGAGCGCCTATATTCCGCGACAGTGGCAGGCCAGTACTGCGACTATCACGATTCGGGGGCTCGGAGCCCAGTTGTCGGAGCGCTTGGAGCGGTTTTCTTGTGGGCCAGGAGCTCCACAGTGCCAGAGTATATGGTAACTGCAATGTCAACAAAGTCGAGCAGCCCCTCTTCGTTTAATACTTCTTCACGTTGGGAGACGATTAGTTTAACTGTATCAAGCTGGAGAGCATCACCGAACGCTTCCTGGAACACCTAGGCATCAGACCGCACTGTGTACCATGTCTTACGAACTAAACCAGCGAACGGCCAAAGGGCAGAGCAGTGGCTAACGGCTAACAGTCACCTCGCTGCCCTTTGGCCGTTGGCTACTTGCTTATTACTCTCACGATTATATTATTTTCAGTCTGCTTGCACGGTCGAAAGGAGAGTGGTACAACCCGCTCCACGGAGCTATAGACATTTCCCTCTGCACGCCAGGGTGAGATTTGTTTGCATTTTCGCAACGCAAGCTCCTCATTTTCGAAAAGATATCGCTTCCAAAATGTGAATCAGCAAACAGAACTGGGTATCTTTTATCTGCAAAAGCTTAGAATCCGTTTTCGATGTCTAGAACAAATTTATACATCATTACCCGCGCTTCTTCTCTCGACTCGCGAGCGCAAAAGGCTCTAATAAGGTAGAGCGGGAGTGTCAGTTCGCATATAATGAATCCGTACCTAGATGTATTGTTTCATAACGTTAGCTAAACTCATGGGTTCGCAGAAATCAATCTTGCCTTCCGGGAAAATCGATCGCTTTCCTAAAGGCTCTCCTTTCTCTCTGTTACCTTATGAAGCTAGTGTTCAACATTGTCTGCTCTCACAAATATGTATTTTCAGACGAAATTCAATAAGAAACAAAACTCCAGATGCAAAATTAGCTTTCCAGAAATACAACGTGGAACTATGACAAGAATTTAATAGCGACACGAGATGAGATCGGCGACAGGCTCCGAGAATATGCTCATCATGTCGATCAGCAGAAAGAACAAGCGTCATCTCGGGTCAGAAAACTGGCTAAACTCTTTTTCAATCTCAGGAAACCATGATAAATATGTTAAGTTATAGTGTTGTGTTTTAATCACTGTATTTCATTTGTTCACAAGTTCAAGGGAATTGGTTAGCAACAGTAATGAAGACATTACGATAGTTATATTGCTAATGTTGCTCTGGCGATTTCACTTAGCATTAACGAAATCTTAGTCTCACTAATTCTCACTAGGGGTCAGCAATCGGTTGAAATTTCCTTCCAAAGTGAAACTTATAGCAGTCATCTGACTCTTGATGGAGTTTATAGGAAAATATATGATTTTCCTCGAAGACCTTTAGGTACGAAGTTACACAGCGCGGTCTCTTTTTCACGCGTTCCCATCACTGCTCAGCGGGGGGACCGTGGCCAAGAAGAAAGCGTCTGGTTTCTCACTCACTCTGATAATGGGAAGGTCCAATTCGGCCACGACAGGCTTTCTAACCGATTACCTCATCGTTTTCAAAGGAACTTCCGCAGCAGCACGTGCTGCTCCGAGGAGAACGTGGTCTATTCGAAGGGACTATGTGGCCCTGGGAGGCAAAACTTGCCGCTTCCCTGTTCCTCACGCAGAAGCACGTCGTTCTATTATGGAAGCATGTGGCGCTAGAGACCCTCTCATATCGAAGGGGTGGAACCGCGCTAGGGGTGCGGTCCCATTTCTTCGATATGAGAGGGTCTCCCCCAACAATGGGTACGGTCTTTGTCATGGCCCGCAGAAAGATGTCACCCCCACCTCAGCTCGCGACAAGGATATCATCCTCGCCACGGTCGATAGCGAGGAAGTCCCCTTAGCGGTCAAAACTTGTTCAGAGTACTTTCCAGGAGCGGCCCCGAAGGACTGCGCTTTTCAAAGGATGAGGACCTTTATATAGTGTTTAACTCTTTTTCTGCCTTAAAGGTTTGTATGGTGGACAGATTAATTGGTTCGGTCAGACCGCTTTGACGGGAATCGTTGTCTTCAGAGGCCCATCTATCCACCAATGAAGCAGCACCACGTCTGCTGTTAAAGTGAGACCAGCAACGAATCCCTTTATATACGTGCTGTGCTGCTTATACGTAAACGCCTGATCAATTATGGAGCTATCGATCAACTTGTCGAATCGGGAGCATCGTGGCTCATTCGACGTCCAAACTGCATCGTAGTCGAGTCGAAAGCTTGTCGTGGCCGAGTAGAACGCAATTTGTCGCAGCACGTGCTTCTTACTTTGACGGCGATTGGGCAACGTGACGCTCGAAAAGTGCGGGGCCGTATCGTCGTCCACAGCGCTTTATAGTCGAATCAAAAGCCTATCGTAGCCAAACTAGAACCTCCGGTTTTCTAGTCAGTAGACGGAAGGATCTAATCCCCTCCGGTGCACATTTTCGCTCTTTCTGAAAATTACTGTTCTTGAAATCTAGAAACATTCCTAATTGAGTGTGACTTAGAACCCTCGACGAGCTTCTTACAGTGAACAATAGAAAGGATATCGAGAAGAATATTTATGAGGCTTCAAGAAATTAAGCATTCTTTCTTTAGAAAATGTGGTACTTGTAAATCATTTGTTGGAAATATGAGAACTCGTCACAGTGTTAACAACGAATGAACATCAGCTCATCATAGCTGCGGGTTTCGCAAGTTCTGCCAATGACTTGAGGAAAGCAGTACTGCATGGGAGCAGCGAACGTGCTGGGATGGCTGTTCAGGTAACCAGCAGCGAACTCATGATAGGCAAGATAAGAATTTTCGAAACCTAGGAGCTCCAAGTAAAAAATTATGAGAAAACACGTCCTGTCGGCTACGGATGTTGATCGGTTGGTTTCCATATTTTCTGCTAGTGCAGGTGTTCTACGAGTTTCAGCATGTTTCCATGTCTCAACTTCCAGCGCATACAGTGTGCATTGGATTAGCTGTAGATCTGTTCGTCAGAGTCCCAACGGAGAGACGTTCCTAGCTGCGCTCATATTTGTGTTTCGCGCCTAAATGGTAAACACGCTTTTTTGTGAGCCGAAATACTTGTGAACCTTCTCAGAAGTGCCAGAAAAAAAAGCAAAAGTGGTGGGACACTCCACTCCAATGACGTTTTGCTCTAGCGATTATCCAAACATTGTTTTCTTTTTTTTCCTATATTCTGCTCTGAGCCCGTGGAAATGTCGCCGCATCAGTGCATTTTCGCGAATCGGGCAGCATAAGGTTTAACTGCAGGCTCAATTACATCAACTGCTTTCAAGTGATGATTTCCATGAGCTGGATTATCTGTTTTTCTAGTTTTTTGGAAATTTCTACTCAGGTCCGAAAAATACCGGGAAATTCTAGCGAATTTCCGAAATACTTTGCCCTCTGTTAGTGGTAATTTTCTCGTGATTTTTTTTTCTCGACAGAACAATTTTACGAATCTGTCAGAATTTTCTGGTACTCTGTCATAATGTTCTGTTAATCTGTTTCTTTTTCCGTAATCAGTCAGAATTTTCCGGTAATTTGCCAGAATCTTAAGTTTTCACTGAAAAACAATGGTGGTAGCCCTCAGAGGTGAAACAGTGTTGACAAAACTTGTCTGAACGTATTTTTAGAGAGAAAAACGGCTTGGAAAAGTATCCCACTGGGCAGGGCCGCCTCCTGGGGTTTAAATGTTGTCCTCAACACTGACATGGCAGTATCACTGCCACGTCTCGATCTGCGTCTACCAACAGTGGTTTTGATTGAGATACGCAAAGATTTTTCAGCATTTTGCCTGACAAAGATTCCCGAATATTTTCGAGACCTATTTCTCGACTATTGCGTATTTTAATCAAGACCTCTACTGATAGACGCAGATCAAGATATTGCATGAGACAATTGAGACTTCTATGTTCACATCGTATTTATTGGCAAGCTTTCGGTGTTCTTAACACCTTCTTCAGACCTATAACATCTGACGGCATACGGTGCAACGTCAATGAGTACACAACTAAGGAAAAATGGAAACTAACCGGGGCCGGCTGAAACAGTGGAACCAATAATACAATTTAACAGACAGTTATGTAAAGCACTGATGAAACAGCTTGAACAGCCATACCCACCTCCCTGCTAAGCTATTTCTACACAAATGAGGAGTAAATGCGAGAGCAAAGTCCCGTCCATAGCGTATATCTACGTGATAAGCCTCAGCGTATCATCCAACTCATCCCTGTTATTGATCTCTAGGGGAAAACGCTTTATGGCTAGCGCTTCAAGAAGTTTTCTTTCCAGTGGCGCTTCTAGAGAGCGAGGTAGCACGGAGACTTTTAAAGCTGGAGGGTCCTCGCGGGCGTGGTGTAGTGTTCAATGCTGCTAGAAGCTGTTTCGTGGGTAAGATGTAGGCTTTCGGAGCTCTTGCATATGTTCATCAATGCGGACGTGAAGAGGACGCATTGCTTTCCCGATGTACTTCTGACCACATCCCTCGCACAAAACCATGTAGACGGTTCCACGTAATTGACAGATCTTCGTTTCCGCGCAGTACGTGCAATTGTTCCGCCCACATTTCTCTTTCTAGATTCTCGTCGATGTGAGTATGCTCTTAAGGTTTAAGGTTTCGTGAAGGCTGAAATACAAGCTTCACTGGTAATCCTGGCAATCTGACGACTCTGTTTAGTTGCCTAGACGTCGTTGACGTAAGGCAGTACAAGGGGGACGCCTTCCCTGCTTGAAGAATGGTCGCCAAGATTGAGGCTCCGAGGTTGTGTAGCCGTTTTCTGCCAGCATGTTCTCAATTTCAGTGTCTACCACCGGCGACTCTCGCGTATTGATCTTGTTTTTCGCCGCAACGAGATTTCTCACCACGTTCGCCTTCATGTACAGTGGATGAGCACTCCGCGAATGCAGAATAATGTTCCTTGATGTTGGTTTGTACTAAGCAACATGCTTCATGCCACTGGGAATCCGAATTTTTGCATTAAGGAAAGGAATGGTTCCGTCCTTTCCGGGGACTTCCATAGTGAAGCGAAGGTTTCGATCGCTTGTATTGAGATTCTCGAGAGCGATGTCGAGCTCATTTAGTGAAGAGCCTATGACAAACACATCGTCGATGTATCTTCTGTAGAATAGAATTCCTCCATTGAGTGGTCTTCTTTCTACTCGGTCCAGATATACGATGGCGAGCAGAGGTGCGATTCTCAAACCCATTGCAAGTCCCCGCGTCTGTCTTCAGCAGCAGCTCCCGCAAGTCATTATCCGAGGATCCAAATGTATGAATGTTACGATGTTGCCCGAGAAGTTCTATGGCAGTAGATACAGCG
The DNA here is from genome assembly GCA_029168955.1 of Aplectana chamaeleonis. Classification (NCBI taxonomy): domain Eukaryota; kingdom Metazoa; phylum Nematoda; class Chromadorea; order Rhabditida; family Cosmocercidae; genus Aplectana; species Aplectana chamaeleonis. Next base: position 298,933 of record JAPDOI010000194.1, read on the forward strand.
TCGTTCACGTTCGTATACAAAGAGACTGCATAATAGCTAGCGTAGCAAGCTTCGTCTGAAACTTCGCATTGATTCAAAGCCAATATGAAAGCTTCAACATTCACTATATGGGCAGCAACGTACATATTGCAGTAGTGGCGATAGGAGCTCAACAAGGAATCAACTAATTCTATCTGTTGGTCCTCCACAAGAAGAGATGATTGGCCTCGTCTTCTGGGTGATTTCTGCCACATCGCGATAGTCGCCTTGTTCTGGGAGCTTGTGTGTCTTCAACAGAGCGTAATATGTTGGCACCACAGAAAATAATGGCAGAAAACGTTTCACAGTCCTGGGGTACATGATCTTACCCAGTACTCTCATGGCTGTTCCCTAAAGCTCCTTCTACTCTTTTTCGAAATTGCGTAAGCACGATAATGCATAGGTGTTGGTGTCCTTCACGTCCAAGATTTTTGTCTGCCGCTTGCGTCAGCTCTACGAAGTCGCCCCATTGTCACTCCCGCTGTAACGGAGCTCTCTTCGCAAAGACAGAAGCTTTCCCAGTCCATGCCTTTTTCTTTCTTGGAGGTTTGACGCGAAATTCGTCGCAGTGTGATTTTCGTAGTGTAATATCCGCGGTCCCCGTTCGGATATTAGCGTTCAAAAGACCGAAAAGTGACAACCGAGTGAGGATGGTAACATAGTACTCGTGGCGGCTAATTGGCCGTCTGTCACTTGATTGATACACCTTTATTTCCTTTTCATTCCGTGAACCCTTTTCTACTTTCATTTTATTGGGTGAGTGATTACAAGCATTTATTACGACAAAGCATTTATAAACATATAAAAGATTATAGCAGCTCAAGAATAAGCGGAGAGAAGATATATCGTTCATATAAAATAGGAACTCACATAATCCTAATAGCTCAGCAGAGGGACGTTGCGTGGAGTCAGCATGAGGCCAGGCGCGGAGCCTTGAGAGAGAGATGTTTTTCACCACCACCTAATGATGGTGTGCGAGATCTCCGTTGTATTTCGGAGAGCTCGCCGTAAAGTTGCATCACCCCAGTTATTTTTTATCACGCGACATCCCCCTTCGGCATAAATGTCCCAGTCCTCTGGGACGTGATCAACAATGGACCATGCACAGCACGATGGAGGAATCATACAAACAGTAAAAATAGACTGTATTATACAATCATGAAATGGATGGTCTCGTGCGCACCTTGGAAATTTCACATGTTTGTGAGAACATATGAAATGCTCTGGACGAAGACAGGATTTTTGTAGAAAATATGGGGGTTTCATGGGGAAAGCTATATAAGACACAGACTGGATCGTTATATGGGGAAATGGAGTTGAATCATGCCGATCTGATGTCTATCATTTCCTGGATGCGCATACTTCGATATTTCCATGCATTATGATAATATTTCATGACTGTAGAGTTGATTATAATAGTTTAGTTCTCCAATGGACCGTCTTGATACAGCGTAAGTATTGTTGTCGTCCACGTCGATTACATACATATATTTGACTTTTGGGTAGATAGTGGTCAAAATTCCTTGGCGCAGCACGAGAAATGAAACAAAATACATAATTGTGTGATAGAAAAATCAAGAGAGAGAGAGAAGGAAGAACAATGAAGAGAGAAGAACCCAACACATCAATTACATCATAGCGTTTCAAGTCAATCGGAGTAAACATTACCAAGTTGATATTACAAATATTGCGACAAAGTCTGCGGCAGAAATACATACATACATATACAATGATCTTCTAGTGTTGTGAAGACGGTACGAACTGCTTTCTGGTGACGTGTGAAGTGAAAGAAAAATAATATCCTTTTGAGACAATCTGGGTCTGTATTGCAGACTCCTACAATCCTTGGTTCACTTTTTTAATATTATTTTCCTTTCCTGCGGCGTGCATTGTACAATAATATACAAACTGTATTTCTTCGCGCAGTTTGTTAGAAGCGCTTTGTGAATGGGTAATATCTACTTCGATAGTTGTGTTGGTCTTCCTATGGTGTAAGGAGGTAACTCGGGCTGTTCCCTCACACCGGTCAGGTTTCGGGGCACTGACATCGGCATAATGATTGTAACTCGTTTTCAGTGCGCGCAGGCTTCGAGCTTCTCTTTGTCCCTCTTTCGAAGAATAGAGTTCAACTGATTTTCCAGTTTCCTTACTATTACAAAGTTTGCATTTAATGTTTACATTTAATTCGAAAGGTACCTCAGCTATTATTCACGTTTTATAGAATTATATTGCCTTATTTTCATGTAATTGTCTGGTGGGCCACAAATGGTTAATTGATCAAAAATTTGCTTGAGAAGAAAATATGAGGTACTGTGCTCATCTGGGCGAAATTCCGGTCCGCAATTGTGTCTCGACACGCTCTGCGGCCGCACGCTCCCGAGTCGCAAGAGCTTCCAGCGCCACAGCTGCAGATCTGCTGACTCTAGGTGGTTTTGGAAACTGGAAACTAAGAAAAACTGGAGAAAATTGTATAAGAAAGCCATATCGAGTCGGCTTTAGCGCTGGAAAGTCAAATGTCTCGAGACGCATTTGCGGACCGGAATTTGGCTCAGAGTAGCACAGTACATCTCGTTCTAGCTTAAGATTAAATGTACATATTTGTACGATTCCAATGAATCGTTCGGCGGTCTGATGGCTATATTGGGCCGAGAGATGTCCAAGATTTTGTAAGGATCATCTAATTTTGGTATGATTTTGTTCCGTACGTCTTTCTGACAAATATTTTTTTCGGCCAATCTTAAAGTTTCCGGGGAGGTTTTTATCCGGCAATAGTGCTTCTGTTTTCGGGTGGTCTAGGCTATGCTTTTATTAGCTATGGTGGTTTTCCAAATATTTTCCAAAATATATGATTTTATGAAATATTAATTTTAGTGCAGTCCCAAGAAATTATTGAGGTAAGATCCGTGATTAATAGAATAGAGGGAAAATGTTGTAATGAAGTTTTCGCGCTATTATAAGCATCTATAGCGAAAATATTTCGTCATTTAATCGGTTATCAACTCAAACGGTTGCCTTCGATATTCATTTTTCTACTGTGCGACTCAATCGTTCCACAGGTTATAAAACGGCGAAATTCACTTGGTTCCTACGCGTGCTGGTGTGGAGCGGAGGTTAGAGACAGTGAGAGAGCGTAGGGCAGACGGAGACCGAGGCGTCGCGCGCGCCGCTCGCGCCTTGAGTGATGTGAATTTCGAAGTTTTATAGAGAGTACTTGTGCATTTTTAGGTTGGGGTTCCAATGAAGTCTTCATGATTTGCCTCACAAGGTTTTGTGGGGATAACAAAAATTATTTGCACGTCTAGGATCTTTCGCATTTGACATTGAGTCAAATTTCCGATATAATATTAGTAATTCATTGGTTATTTAGGCTTGAAAAATGGTTCGTTTCAAAATAATATGATTTGTTCAATTAATGCCTGAATCTGAGAATCCTGAGCATGAGATGGGAATCCTGCTATCAATTCATGACTAAGGGTAGAATATCGGATAATATCCCCATTGGGTCCTGATTAAATTTGATCGCAATTTTATGTAGAATGCATCATATATGTAGAAAATAAACCAAGAAGTTAGAATAACGGTATTTTCTCTAAAACCTGCTCCCAGGACTTGATCCATTGACAGTTGTTTGCTCGGTGCGCGCGTTAGGCAGGTTTAGGATGTCCGCAGTTTTAAGATTATCTATTGCGGTAGTATTCATTTCTAGTAAATGTCCCGATGATGCGTGACGAGCGATATTTTCCAGGTCTATATAAAATAGGTATATTGATTCCTTGAAAGGCCGTTTTGGCGCTTTGGTAGGCATCCTATTAAGCAGAAGGCTTGATGTTCGAGCAAAATTATTATTGAAGCTGCAGAAAGAGGAGCACTTTGATAGAAAGGTTCGAATGTTGGTTAACGATTCGGCGTCGGATATTTGTCTATAGCTCTTGTTATCTCCTTTTCGGGATTTGTCCGAATCCCACCATCGCTTAGTACAGAGCAGAGAAATTTTATTCCTATCCGCTCAAAATCACATTCGTTGCTCCCCATTCCATTTATTTCGGCTTAAATTTTCCTGAAACGTTGTTTATATCCGTTTGATATTGCTCGGGATATTGGGATCAGAAATTATTTTGCATTTGGTGCTTCATCGTATTCGATATGGACTAGCTCGCTTTTTAATCTGCCTTTTTATAGTTTCGATTTTTTATGCGAAAGTTTTGCACTCTTGTTGCAGTTTTTCAGTCAAAACTGTGCAGTATGAGCGAAGCCATGTAAGGTTTTATGATATGAGGCACATTAAGATATAGAAGTTCTAATATTTGGGCTATCCATATTGATCGATGGTTTGTTCTCTGGGTGTATCAAGAATATTTTGATTTCATATATGTTCAAGATGTTTGTGCCGGACCTGGAATGAGATCTACGGATCCAGGTACAGAAAACCGTATTTGATCCTCAATTTCCTCTGGTCTACTCATTTAACAAATATTAGTGACGATATAATCAAGTAAACACACACCTAGCCCTCTGGTCCATAACACCTTAGGATCCGTACCTAGGGAGTTCACGGAGTCTTTGGTCACAAGCCACAGTTTCGCCACCCTGAACTGTCGCTCGCTGTCGAGTGATATCCAAAAAACTGCGCTATCCAGACTTCTGAGCTATTTCCATGCACCGGTTGCTGCTTTGCAGGAAACCCGCCTCAAGGATAGACCCGTCATCAGAGTCGGAGAGTACGCGATCTACTGCGGTAACGCTGATGATAGGAGAGTGGGAGGCCGTGCGATGGCTGTAAGGAAGGATTTAAATGGTATGGTCAAGGAGTTTGGCTCAACGTCGTGCCGGGATGCAATCGTGCGACTGCGGGATCACAGAGGATTCAATCTGTGGATAGTGAGTGCTCATGCGCCCACTGAAACCGCCGAAGACAATTCGAAGGATGCGTTTTATGAGGAACTCAATACGTTGCTGGCCAGAATACCTTGTCAACATGCTGTTGTCGTGGGGATTGACGCAAATGCGAAGATGGGACTTGATCAGGAATCCGAAGTACTCGGTAAATGGTTCTACCCAGTGGAGCAAACATCGGACAATGGCTACCGCCTTGTCCGTTTTGGTAAACGCAGTGATCTGATTATTGCATCGACATTCAAGAGGAACCATCGCCGCCATCAGTTTACGTGGCAGGGACCAACCCAGCTATCTCCAGAAGAGCAGCGGAAGCGGAAGATGACAACTTTGAAACTACAGCTTGACTATGTCCTGAGATGACTGCAAGATGAAGAGTTGTTCTGCTGTCCTCAACACTACCAATGGAGTTGCAGTTGGTGATGCGACGCTGCCATTAGGGTAGGATTACTTCAGTTCACTACTGAATCGTCCAGAGCCATCAGTACCTGAGCTCCCGCACGTTCAGAGAGCACATTACGATGTCAGTGAGGAACCGCCGACTGAGCCTGAAGTTTTGGATTGTGTCCGGAAAATGAAGAATGGAAAGGCTGGTGGAGATGACAACATCACTGCTGAAATGCTGAAAGCTCTTCCTCCGTCTAGGATTCCTGAAATGACCAACACCATCCGTGCCATATGGATGAGCGAAAGGATACCCGATTCGTGGAGACATGCGATCATCGTACCTCTTCACTAGAAGCTATCCGTCACGGATCCTGTGAGCTACAGAGGAATCTCTCTACTTCGTGTCATGTACGAGGTTTTAGAACGTAACACTCTCGAGCGACTTATCAAACATCGTGAAAGAACGACCAAAGATGAGCAAGCCGGTTTTCGACCTGGAAGATCGACCATCGACCAAGTGTTCGTCGTGAGAAGAGTAATTGAACCATGGCAGCGGTATTCGAAGCCATTACAGCTTGCTTTTTTGGACTTTAAAGCCGCGTTCGACTCTCCTCATTGTGATCGATTGCTCAATGCTCTGTGAGCAGATGGAGTCCCAGAAAAGTATGTTCGGTTAATCGAGGACATGAACAAAGGAACAACAGCAGCAGTTCGTACACCTGTCGGATTTACGTCAGCTTTCGAGGTGAAAACAGGAGTAAGGCAAGGAGCCGTAGCAGGACCTTTTCTTTTTAACTTCGCCGTTGATGACATAATGCGTAGAGTTGCAGAACAGTTTTCTGCGGATGTGATCCTAACACCATCAAGACGCTCCCTTGTCGACCTGGAGTACGCCGATGACATTGTGTTATTCGCTTAAAACAACGCAAAACTGCAAAACATTGTGAACCTAGTTTCGAAGTATGCCGCAGCCTATGGACTTCGTCTTCGTCCCGACAAATGCAAGCAGATGTGGGTCTCTCAGAGGCCTTCAACGGGAGTTTGTGTGGACGGACAACGTATCGAACTGGTGGACGATTTCTGCTATTTGGGCTGTTTGCTGAAGAACGATGGTAGTTATGCAGCAGATATTCGACAACGATGTGCGAAAGCTACGTCTGCATTTAATTCTCTAACCAAATGTTTGTGGTCTACCACCATCGCGAAGAAAGTCAAGTTGCGCGTCTACCAATCCGCTGTTCGCCCTATCATGATGTACGGATCGGAGACGTGGGCAGCACCGAAGACGCAGATGGAAAGGTTGGATTGCACGGCGACGAAGCTTTTTATACGTTTGCTTGGATATTTCTGGCCGCGTGTATGCCATAACGAAGACCTTTACAAGGAAATCGACGCAGTACATCAACGCTTGACACGAGGGAGGTACCAGCATCTCCTAACGTCATCTCAAGCAGCAATGTAAAGTCGACTGCGACTACTCGGCCATATACTAAGAAGAACGCCGGATCGTCTTCTACAACACGCTTGAAGAATGCTTCCAATTCCTGTCTGGAAACGGCCACTTGGGCGTAGGCGAAAGTTCTGGACGGATGTGGTTAAAGAGGATTTGAAGCCACTCGGCACCGAAAGACAGTTCAGGCGCGATGTTTCGTTTCGCAGGAAATGGAATAGTGACAGCTGGATGGAATGTGTTCAAATTGTGGCTGAAGACCGTGAAAAATGGACACGGCTGACTACTAGGACGGCACACCTCGGTGAAGATGCGGAATGACCGTGTCAGGCGAAAGCCAATCGATTAAAGGCAGTGTTCACGATAATCTTCGATTTTGAGATTAATAGCTAAATCGATTGTTTGGCCCCCGAGTAGCACATAAATGACGAAGGATTCGAGAAAAACGCACCAGAAAGTCACGAAATCCTTTACTCTCACCCCACCTCTTTACTCTCACAGGAACTGTTCGTTGTGACAATGAAATCTTTTGCGGGCCCGTCCTTTATAATTATTTGCTTTTGTTGCTCCGTTGTCTTCTTCGGACCCTACCTAGTACTATTTTTCCTGGATTATTCTTCCATTTTCGACTCATCCAATTTTTCACCGGTAACAACCACCGCGAACATGTTCATACAACTGGACTAGTCCAGGCCAGAGATTAATGCCACTGAAATATGACGTTTTAGTGCGTTTCTCGCCGTTTCTTCGTAATTTTTGTAACACTTGGTGGCCAACGCTTTGTTTTGAGTGGAAAACTCGGGAACGAAAATCATCGTGAACACTGCCTTTAAGTAAGTAAGAGTAAGTAATAATCAAGTAAAGTTTCGGAGGTCTGGTCTTCTGCATTTAGTAACTTAAAGATTTATTTTGCATAGCAACTGCTCTATCGTTTCTATCCGGAAGTGATTTTTCTACCCATATGGGCTCTATGAGACTAAATGATTTATTTTTGATCACCGATATATTGTTGAATACAAATATTATGAAAAGACTTTCTCGAGGGGATGTTGAATATAAAGATTGCATGTGTGAGCGTCGGCGCTTGTGTAGCTACCACTGTTGCTACCATTATTAGAAACAGAGGTGTATTGGATTCAAATTTTTTGTGAGTTCTTGAAAATTGTGAAAATCAACTTTTTTTGTGGCTGGTTCGATTGGTTCAATTGTAGTTGGGTGGTGTAGTTTTTATATTGAAAGCTGTGAGTGGTTAAGATGGTTTGTCTAGGAAGTTTGCGGTATTTATTATTTCCGAATAATTAGAAGCCGAAGTAGTTTCCAGTGCGCCTATCCTATCTACAAAATACCGTATTTACTCTAATAGAAGTACACCTCTATTTGAAGCACACCTCTAATAGAAGTACACTTAAAAGGGAAGGCTGAGTATTGGAAGTAAACCCTCTATTTGAAGTACACCTCTATTAGAAGTACATATAAAATAGAGGTCTGAGTATCAGAAGTACACCTCTATTTGAAGTACACCTCTTTTAGGAGTACACCCCTTTTCGGAGTGGACCCCCTGTACTTGGTAAGTGATTGGCAACACGAATGTGGCATTTGAGAGAGACCAGTTTGCCCGAGATTTTTCAATAATGTGAGGTTTGAATATTCACAAAAAAAACTATCGGCCATCCCTTTTTTGGTCAAAGATTGCTTGTGTGGGACAACTTACGATGAAACCTCAGCGAGCTTCAAATGACCAGGAAAAACCGCAGAGCTAAAGTTCGACATTGGTGTTATTCGCGGCAAATGCACGGAGTTTATTTCGGTTCTTTACAAATATTTTTGTTTGATTTGGTTTTAGTCGATCAAAGTCGACTTGTTTTGGCCCTAGACGTTGACTTTAGCAGTGCTTGAAAAACCAAGATTCCCGAGCGTCACGAAGATTGGATCATTTACGGATAGAAATCGCTTATACGACGAGGAAATCAGAAACCACCAATGGTAGACTTTTGCTATAGTGGATTGTGGACGCAAAGAACTCGCTTCTGGAAAAGCTGTAGTCAGGTCGTTCAAGAACCGCGCTTTTCATTCGCTCTGGACGGCTCGAAAGGCGATTATTGAAAGGCAGTGTTCACAATAAATTTCACTTCGGATATTACCTCTGTTTACGGAAGGTCTGGTGCCCTGTATAGCAAGGCATGTCTAAGAACTACGGGAAAGACTCGTTTTTGAGCCAAAGTAGGCCCTCCCTTTTTTACACTGATTTTTGAGCGTGGAGGAATTGAAAAGGATGATACCTATCAGTGCATTAAAGCGATCAGCTCACATATCACTTTCTTGACTTGATTATTCCTGTAATCTGAGTCTTCATTTGTTCACATCGATGGGGCGGAATTGGAGCACCGGGCGGTTCTGTGACACCAAGACGCTTGTTTGCAGCTGTTATTTTGCCACTCCTGCCTCGTTTTTCACCGTTTTTTCGACACTGGGAGCCTATAATCCTCCTCGCCTTTCATTTCACTGTGGAAAGTCACCGATGATGTTCATCGTGAACGCTGCCTTTGATTTGTTTTTAAGCATAACAAGTCGATGAAGCACGTGTCAACAAAATCGAAAACGAACTTTGACATTTTTTGGAGGAAATTAACTTGGAGAATATGTGAATATATGATATCAGAGATTGTGGAAGCATCAATTCAATTGAGCCTAGTCTGAAATTTTATTAAATACAAGTTTTTGGTGGTATACTGAATATCAAGAAATGTGAATAGTCTATCATTGGAAAATCAAAAAATTGCGCCGAACAATAGAAGTTCACCCTCTATCAGAAGTACACCTCTAATAGAAGTACACTAAAAAAGAGGGCTGAGAATTAGAAGTACAGCCTCTATTTTACGTACACCTCTAATAGAAGTACATATAAAATAGGGGTCTGGGTAATAGAAGTACATGTACTTCTAAAAGAGAAAATACGGTAAGTTGGTTTAGACAAAAACGTTTTCACTGTTATTACTGAGTCAGGTATTGGTAAATTTGGAAGATCTTTTGGGAGAAGTTAGGTATCAAAGGTTCAAGCAGTTTTGCACGTGAATTATGAGTTGTACAACGCGTTCTCCGATTTCTTGATTGAGGTGATCGCCAATAATATCTGCAATTTTCTGGGTCAGGTCTCTATGTGCGAATTACTGATTCCGCAACACTGCGTGTGCAAAAGGCGCTTCAAGGTGGAAACAAGCGAGTTCTTAATTTATATTCTTAATAACGAATAGTGCGAGATGAAGTGATCTGTGGGCTCTCCGTGGCATGAAAGCGAGAGTGAAAGAGGTCAGAAGTCGAAATTTGCCTTTGTTAGAGGCGATTACCATTTTAATACCTTTTATAGGATTTACTTCAGAAAGAAAGGAGTATTTTCTATGATTTTCGCATTGAAAAATTGCAATATCAAAGCGGTAGTTTGCATGGGTTCCCTACTATAGCTGGAGTTTTCAATTTCGTTATCGAGGATATATTTGGCACGTGGTTGCGTCTAGTTACGGATTCAGTTAGGGTAAGGGTGCCCGAAAAAAGACTCGCTCGGTGAACTTGGTATCTTTCTGCTGGTAGAATTGGGATCAATATTACAAAAAAAGTCAGTGTGCAAAATAATATTACGTGGGGCATAAACCTTTTAGATCTGGCGAGTGGTTGATTTCCCTGGTCTTGTGGGCGATTATTACGGTACTGTAGCCTTTCGCGTGGTCTATTCGGCTGGTAATCAGATCTCTGTGGCCGTTGACCCGGTCAGGTGTCTCCCTTACTAAAAGCACTTCTTCGAGAATGATTCTTTGATAAATGGGTTTCGTTTCGTCAAAAATTGAATGAGTTATTTGGTTTTGAGTATAAAAGTTTCTTGAACTATTAGGATTTTCTACCCGCAGACTGTTACCTTGTCTTTGGAGCAACAGCATTTGATCATTTACAGTGGGTACGTGGACGTTCTCCAGATAATTATTTTCTTGTTTTCCGACTTTTAAAAAACCGACTTTTTTCCGGCTTCCCATGTAAGGTTTTAAAATAATCTCTTTCCAGGTTAGTTTATCTTCGGGCGCAAAATTTGTTATTTTAGTTTCGCGTTTCCATTAGAAAAAGTGGCAGAATAATTTTGCGCTGTCGTAGGAATGCCTAGGCGTTGCACGAGCTCAATAGAATCTTCCGAAAGTTTGGTTGAGAGTTTTTCAGATTCCCCATTGAACTTGTTCATGCACTTATCTGACAACTTGCAAGGATTATATAGACCTGGAATGGTAGATGCGGATTCGTTATCTAGGACTTCTTCCCTAGGTTGTTAAGCAGCAACAGACACACAACGTGATGGGCAGACATATCAATCAACAGTTAGTTCAAACTTTGTAACTGGCCCGATTTTGATCGCAGCGTTTGAGTCGAAGCAGTTTAGTTCAGGAGTGTTGAGTGTGTTGAGATGTGAGGCTGTTGTTGCTGAGTAGAACTGGAAAGTTCGGCACAGGCGTAGGGTTGATGACTCAGACGTATGAGGTGGTGGGTCTCTGGCCGGTATTTTTAGGCTTGGCTGAGTTTGATCAGCCTACAGGATACGTGTCCCTTATTATGTAACTTGCGTGGGTACGTCTCCGTAGATGATCTCCGCTTTTCTGATTGACGGTTATTCACAGAGTTCTTCGGGCTCGTGGGCGATACCAACTGGTTGTAAAGGAGTGGACCGATACATCTGAGACCTTTCGAAATCCTGGTTGCATAATCAGGTTGGATGCGGAGGCTGACGATTGTTCGTTGCAGTGTGCTAACAATAACTGCTTACGAAATGGGGTCGAAGATTGGGCGCAACTGTCCATGCCGGAGGCTTGTTTGTGAGAACGGTCAAAAACTAAATATAGCTGCTTACGAAATGGGATCGGAGATTGCGAAAACTAAATATAGCTGCTGCTCTTTTCAATGGTTGATATTTGTAATTATTCTCCTAAATATATAAGTGCTAAAATCTGGATGATAAAATTTCCGTTAACGATTCTGGGGTCAAAAAGAGGGGATGAGAAAGGAGAGAAAATTGGTTCTCCATTACCCCGGTGATGTTGGTTATTACATAAACTGTTACTTGACTTAATCGGTTGGCTTTCGCCTGACGCGGTCATTCCGCATCTTCACCGAGGTGTGCCGTCCTAGTAGTCAGCCGTGTCCATTTGTCACGGTCCTCAGCCACAATTTGAACACAATCCATCCATTGATCACTATTCCACTTCTTCCGAAGTAAAACATCGCGCCTGAATTGCCTTTCAATGCCGAGTGATTTTAAATCCTCCTTCACCACATCCGTTCAAAACTTTCGCCTACGTCCAGGCGGCCGTTTCCAGACAGGACTTGGAAGCATCCTTAGAGCGTGTTGAACAAGACGATCTGGTGATCTTCTTAAAATATGCCCCAACAGACGAAGACGACCTTCCGTTGCCGCTTGAGATGGCATTGGGAGATGTTGGCACCTCCCTCGTGTCAAACGTAGATGTAAGGCGTCAATCTCGTTGTAGAGATCTTCATTGTGGCACATCCGCGGCCAGAATTATCCGAGCAAACGTCTAAACAGCTTCCTCTCTGTGCGATCCAACCTTTCCATCTGCGTCTTCGGTGCTGTCCACGTCTCCGATCCGTACATCATGATAGGGCGAATAGCGGATAGATAGACGCGCAACTTGACTTTCTTCGCGATGGGGGTAAGCCACAAACACTTGGTTAGAGAATTGAATGCAGACGTAGCTTTCGCACATCGTTATTGAATATTCGCTGCATAACTACCATCGTTCTTCAGCAAACAGCCCAAATAACAGAAATCGACTACCAGTTCGATACGTTGTCCGTCCACGCAAACCCCCGTAGAAGGCCTCTGAGAGACCCACATCTGCTTGCATTTGTCCGGACGAAGACGAAGTCCATAGGCTGCGGCATACTTCGAAACGAGGTTCACAATCCTTTGCAGTTCTGCGTTGTTCTCAGCGAATAACACAATGTCATTGGCGTACTCCAGGTCGACAAGGGAGCGTCCTGATGGTGTTAGGATCACGTCCGCAGGAAACTGTTCTGCAACTCTACGCATGATGTCATCAATGGCAAAGTTGAATAGGAAAGTCCTGCTACAGCTTCTTGCCTTACTCCTGTTATCACCTCGAAAGCTGACGTAAATCCGACAGGCGTACGAACTGCTGCTGTTGTTCCTTTGTTCAAGTCCTCGATTAGTCGAACATACTTTTCCGGGACTCCATCGGCTCGCAGAGCGTTAAGCAATCGATCACGATGAGGAGAGTCGAATGCGGCTTCAAAGTCCAAAAAAGCAAGCTGTAATGGCTTCGAATACCTCTGCCACGATTCGATTACTCTTCTCACAACGAACACTTGGTCGATGGTCGATCTTCCAGGTTCAAAACCGGCTTGCTCCTCTCTGGTCGTTTCCTCACAATGTTTGGTGAGTCGCTCGAGAATGATAGGTTCTAAAACCTTGTTCATGACACGAAGTAGAGAGATTCCTGTGTAGTTCTTAGGATCCGTGACGGATAGCTTCTTGTGAAGAGGTACGATGATCGCATGTCTCCACGAAAGGGGTATCCTTTCGCTCATCCATATGGCACGGATGGTGTTGGTCATTTCACGAATCCCAGACGGAGGAAGAGCTTTCAGCATTTCAGCAGTGATGTAGTCATCTCCACCTGCCTTTCCATTTTTCATTTTCCGGACACAATTCGAAACTTCAGCCTCAGTCGGCGGTGCCTCGCTGACATCGTAATGTGCTCTCTGAACATGCGGCAGCTCTGGTACTGACGGCGCTGGACGATTCAGTAGTGAACTGAAGTAATCCTTCCATAATGGCAGCGTCGCATCACCAACTGCAACTCCATTGGTAGTGTTGAGGACAGCAGAACAACTCTTCATCTTGCCGCTATACTGTCGTAACAACGTGTAGGCTTTCCTCAGGTTCTTCTCCTCCCGAGCCTTCTCAAACTCCTTAGCTCTACACGTCCATTCTCGTTCGCGGTCATTTTGAAGCTGCCGACGCAACTTCCTCCTGAGACGCTTCTCCTCCACGAAGTTTCCTGCAGTTCGGAAAGCACATACTCTGTTGTAAGTAGATGTTGTTTCCTCTGAGACGTAGGCAAGCTTCTTCCTGGGCTGTACAACCGGAAGTGTCTCTTTCGAAGCGTCCTGGATGTACTTGACGAAAGAGTCCGCGTCGCAAAGTTTCTTCTTAGTCCGTACTCCAATATGAACAGAAACGCGTTGTCGGAACTTCCTTCTGCATTCTTCATCCCTGAGACTTGTCGTATCAATCCTCTGGAGAGGCTTAGCCCCTCGCTTCCTCTAATGAATCCTCGCAGTGAAGTTCAACAGAACTGGACGGTGATCCGAATCGAATGCGACATCCCACACAGCTCTAGATCTTCGAATGTCCGACACTGGAATATTCGTCGTCAGAACATAGTCGAGCTGTAGTTTCAAAGTTGTCATCTTCCGCTTCCGCTGCTCTTCCAGAGATAGCTGGGTTGGTCCCTGCCACGTAAACTGATGGCGGCGATGATTCCTCTTGGATGTCGATGCAATAATCAGACCACTGCGTTCACACAAGTCGACAAGGCGGTAGCCATTGTCCGATGTTTGCTCCACTGGGAAGAACCATTTACCGAGTACTTCGGATTCCTGATCAAGTCCCATCTTCGCGTTTGCGTCGATTCCCACCACAACAGCATGTTGACAAGGTATCCTGGCTAGCAACGTATTGAGTTCCTCGTAGAAGGCATCCTCGCAATTGTCTTCGGAGGTTTCGGTAGGCGCATGAGCACTCACTATCCACAGATTGAATCCTCTGTGATCCCGCAGTCGCACGATTGCATCCCGGCACGACGTTGAGCCAAACTCCTTGACCATACCATTTAAATCCTTCCTTACAGCCATCGCACAGCCTCCCACTCTCCTATCATCAGCGTCACCACAGTAGATTACGTACTCTCCGATGTTGATGACTGGTCTATCCTTGAGGCGAGTTTCCTGCAAAGCAGCAAACGGTGCATGGAAATAGCTTAGAAGATTGGACAACGAAGATTGTTGGATATCACTCGACAATGACCGGCAATTCAGGGTAGCGAAATTGTGGCTTGTGGCCAAAGACTCCATGAACTCCCTAGGTACGAATCCTGAGGTATTACGGACCAGAGGCCTTAGTGTGCCGGACGGCAACACCTTTATGCAATGTGCGGGATACTTTCGCGATATAGTTGTGCACGCTATATCGCTCGAACGTTCCCTGTGTATACTCAAACGTCTGCTGGATTCAGTAAAAGCAGGGGCACCAACGAGCAGGTACCAAAAGACTTGTATACACACCCCCACATGAACTGTTATAGGTGTTAATTTACATTTTGACAAAAATATGGATTTAAATATATTGTATATAATATTATGAAAATATTTTTCCAGAAGTCGGTCTCAATATTAGTCTTTTCAATATTACTCGATTTTTATTGCACTACGCTCTGAGGGGCTTTGAGTGGGATGTTCCCGATGATGCGCTAATTATTGAATAAGCACCCACAATAATATGTAATCTTGTTCAGGCAAAAGTTTCCACTCTTTTATTTGATGTGCACGAAGAGGTGGTGCTACCTGGCGCCAGGATTTTACCAGTGCTCTTTGAGTCAGAAGTCGGGTCGAAGGTCAATTTTGGTCACACAATATTGGATCCATTTGAGCGTATATATTGGTTGTCTGTTTGGCTGATGATAATAAGTAAGTAAAAAAAATAAAGAGAAAAAAAGAAAACATGAGCACGAGCAACGTGTGACGAGCGCGTCCGCTTTCTTTAAGAGAAAGGGTAGAGCCAAAAAGTATCGGGAACTCAGTGCGTGCGGGTTGACTAGTCATGGAATCGTCGAGTTGATGGCGTTTATTGAAATGTATTGTTTTGGTATGAGAATTTTTTTATGGTGAGGTTTTGTGGTAAGGAAAAACGGAGGATTTTTGTCTGTGAAAAACTTATTTCCAAACATTTGTTGTTTAGTGACTCTTAATTTCCTATTGAGGTTTTACTAGTTATATTACCGTGGTATAATTTGTGATGGAGAGCAGCTGCGTATATTTTTCTTCCATCGAGAATTGGTACAAGGTGTTTCATTTCGGTTCTTTTTCAATTGGAAAAATTTTAGAACGAAATTATTTGCCAAAAGTGTATGTGATATGTAGTTGCAGAGAGAAAGAGTTTATTTTATTTTGGTTGGGACAAAAGTTGGCGGACCGTGTAATTATTGCATGGAAAAAAATTGTGCATTTACAAGATTGTTCCGAAAATTGGTAGCGTGATCGGATTCGTTTGTCGAGTCATCGCTAAAGGTTGAGCTGAGTTGTAACTTTCATGTAATAAATACATGGAGAGAGTTTTGACATTACAAGAAGTTGTCAAAATTGGTGGCGGAATAGGTTCTTTTGTGGAGTCATCTGTAAAGGATTACCCGAGCCGGGACCTCCATGTAATAAA
Organism: Aplectana chamaeleonis; assembly: GCA_029168955.1. Classification (NCBI taxonomy): domain Eukaryota; kingdom Metazoa; phylum Nematoda; class Chromadorea; order Rhabditida; family Cosmocercidae; genus Aplectana; species Aplectana chamaeleonis. Next base: position 315,186 of record JAPDOI010000194.1, read on the forward strand.
TACATGGAGAAAAGGAATTTAGGTGATTTTGGTTCGAAATTGGTAGTAGCGGAATATAAAGAGTTTTTTCTGTCATGTCTTTAATGAAATAAGAACGCGAGCCGGGACCTCCATGTAATGAATACGTGGAGAGAATTTTAACATTACAAGAAGTTGTCAAAATTGGTAGCGGAATAAGTTCTTTTGTGGAGTCATCTATAAAGGATGACCCGAGCCAGGACCTCCACGTAACATCCGCGGTCCCCGTTCGGATATTAGCATTCAAAAGATCGAAAAGTGGCAACCGAGTGAGGATGGCAACATCGTAATCGTGGCGGCTAATTGGCCGTCTGCCACTTGATTAATACACCTTTACTTCCTTTTCATTCCGTGAAACCTTTTCTACTTTCATTTTATTAGGTGAGTGATTATAAGCATTTATTACGACAAGGCATTTATAAACATATAAGAGATTATAGCAGCTAAAAAATAAACGGAGAGAAGATACATCTTTCATTAAAAATAGGAAATCCTATAATCCTAATTGCTCGGCAGAGGGACGTTGCGTGGGGTCAGCATGAGGCCAGGCGCGGAGCCTTGAGAGAGAGATGTTTTTCACCACCACCTAATGATTGTGGGCGAGATCTCCGTTTTATATCGGAGAGCTCGCCGTAAAGTTGCATCATGGTGACTGGCCCGAGGGGATGCAGTAATGCTGCATCAACCAAGTTATTTTTATCACGCGACAGTAGCATTGCAGTAGGTTCAGTTGAAGCCCAAATTCAGCACCGCTTCCATGTCTTCGTCAATCTTATCCGTTCCGATTACTGTGCAATGTTTTGGTGGTACGGCATCCGTCACAATAAAATGTTTGTTATTTTGTGATGTTCGTGTGCGCAGATATCGTCAGTCACTGGACGAGGGATCCCCGCGACGCTGCTTGGCGGGAAAAATTGCGCGATCAATAGCCACTCTCCCTTCGTTTTCCCGCGCGCGATTTTTCCCGCCAAGCAGCGTCGCGGCGATCCCTCATCCAGTGATGGACGATATTCTAATTTCCTCATCAGTTTCACCTTTTCTTGATTTCGAATTCGGGAGCATTTGATTTCTGCTTGATATTTCTTGCCAAACAAGAGGATTTATTCTAGTTTGGAGAAGTGACTTATTCGAAATAATGTAATGTATACATTGACCTCTTCTCTGCCGGCGTTCAGCAATGCAAGCATCCAGTAGCGCACGCTTCAGGTTTATAAGATTGCTGGAAACCGCGCTGTTCCAAGTAAATGGTATCGCAGAGAGGGACGATTCAATAAGCTTTGGTAGCAATCTATGCGTTTTGCACCGCAGGAGAAAAGCTATTGATTCATCGTAGATCGCAGCTGCTTGGTGGCACGCAATGTATTTAATGAGGATAGAGAATGTGATAGAGCGAAATTGATGTCTTCTTTGCAGGGCCTTCAGATATTTCAATATTGATCTATCCTGAAGCCTCATATGACAAACTTGTATTGCATGAGATAGTTGAGACTTCTATGTTCACACCGTATTTATTGGCAAGCTTCCGGTGTTCTTAACACCTTCAGACCTATAACATCTTACAGCATACGGTGCAAAGGCAATGAATACACAACTAAAGAAAAATGGAAACTAACCAGGGTTGGCTATACCCGAGCAATGGCACCTATAATACAATTCCATAGACAGTTATGTAGAGCACTGATGAAACAGCTGGAGCAGCCATACCCACCTCCCTGCTAAGCTATTTCTACACAAATGAGGAGTAAATGCGCGCGCAAAGCCTCATACATACCGTATATCTACGTGATAAGCCTCAGCGTATCATTTAACTCATCCCTGTTATTGATCTCTGGGGAAAGACGCTTTATGGCTGGCGCTTCAAGAAGTTTTCTTTCCAGTGGTGCTTCTAAAGGGCGATGTAGCACGGAGACTTTAAAGTTGGAGGGTCCTCGCAGGCGTAGTGTAGTGTTCGATGCTGCGAGAAGCAGATTTCCAGTGGCATGAAGCATGTTGCTTGGTACAAGAAACCAACATCAAGGAACATTATTCTGCATTCGCGGAGTGCTCATCCACTATACATGAAGGCGAACGTGGTGAGAAATCTCGTTGCGACGAAAAACAAGATCTATACGCAAGAGTCGCCGGTGGTAGACGCTGAAATTGAGAACATACTGGCAGAAAACGGCTACACATTCTCGGAGCCTAAATCGTGGCGACCATTCCTCAAGCAGGGAGGCGTCCTCTTTGTACTGCCTTACGTCAACGACACAATGTCTAGGCAACTAAACAGAGTCTTCAGATTGTCAGGATTGCCAGTTAAGCTTGTAGATCGGCCTCCAAGGAACCTTGAAAGCAGTGGTCGCGCTTAAATATGCTCGTCTTCTTTTCCTCTCTGAACCCTTTTCTGGGTATCCTCTAAGAAACAATCGCGAAAAAAAAACGCTGTTCTAGGCCAAATTTGAAGCCTGAACTTCCTTGTCTTCGATGATGGACGAGCCCATCCCACATCATCGGCATCGATGATCTCTAGTATTAAGGATATCAGCTGGCTCGAAATTTAATTCCAATCAGGGAATAGCGGAAATTTTTTCCTGAATTGCGGAAATCGGAAATCGGAAGGACTCTCTAAAATTCCGAAATCGGAACGGCAAAAACCATCGGAAATCGGAAATCGGAAATGGTCAGCGAAATTCTTAACCCTCCCCTGGTGATTGTTCCTGCCAAAACACTTGGGCTTATCCTACTTTATTGATAAGGTGTATGCCCACGCGTACTTGTAGGCTTGTATCGTGACGCTCAGAATCATTGCAGAATCAGTTAGGTCCCACACACTTTTCCAGGCGCCTGCAGCACTTCAAGTCGGTTCAACACAGTCTCTCCGGCGAGCGGTACACTTTTATTAGAGTCCCGCAAACTTTTTTTCCCGGCACATGGCGCGCTCCTAGTTGGGTGCAACACACTTTTCTCGGCCCTTCACGTACTCCTAGTTGGGGTGCTACACACTTTCGCCGGCGCTTGGTGCCCTCCAAGTTGTGTCCAACACAGTCTACCCGGCGCTCGACGCACTCCAAATTGAGCGCAACACAGACAGTTCCTCCGGCGCTCGGCGTACTCCCAGTTGGACCCCGCACACCTTTTCCAGTGGTTTGCGCACTCTAAGTGAAGCCCAGTCCACTGTTTTGACGCTTGACGCACTTCCACTCAGAAAATGCTGGGCAAGTTACCTGAGACTTCAACGCAAGTTGCAAGGTGGCCTCACGCAACTTACTTTGAGTTAACAAGTAACTTGAAGCGATGTTACGTGTAATTGTACGAGATTTTCGATTAATGTAACATACGCTTATAATAAATACACAACATTGCGAGTAACTCGTACTGCTGGTACATGTTACTTGACATGTACCAGCGACGTGGCCGGCACACTGACAAGCGACGAGGCCAGCATACCGTCACGCGACGGAGACTGCTCGGCGAGCACGACTGGGCCGGCAGCGGTCTGTCAGGCGGGGCCTCCAGCCGGTGTGCGGGGCCAAGTACCTCAAAACTAGTGTAACTGAATGGACGACGCTGCCTGCATCTGAGTCATGCCTCCAGGGTGCAACGTGTACCTCCCTAGGGAACGGCACGCCGCGTAGATAAGTTACATGTGCGATAACATACATAATACATTTAGGTTACACGCCAGTGCTTTATGTCACGTGTAACTCAACTCGCACCGTGGAGCATATATCCAATGTTTAAGGTCAAATGTAACTTAAAGTTGTAAAGGCAGGTTGCCGAGAGCATATCTAAAGCCGAGAGCATTAGCATGTAACTCTGTCAGAAATTACTTACCAGTGAAGTCCCGCACACTCCTCGAGAAACTCACAGCGGGCCTTAAATCTCAAATGAAACCGTTCATGAACTCTTTCAGCAAGCTTTTATATAGGAACTGATCGTGTTATCAGTACACGCGATCACGCCATAATACGCTGAGGGTTATTTGGAGTGCTAAACACGAATCTGGAGTCCGTTTATCGTTTTTTTGCAGATTACGGTAGATTACGGTGGTTATACGGCAGTTTGGTCCAAATCTCAGATTTTACTCAAAATTTGTATACAGGGGTTATTCGGCGTGGAGAATACGGATTTAACGTTCGTTTGTCGTTTTTAAAAATACTATGGTGGGTTTTGACCCCTAAATAACATGTTACCTACCGTAACCTACAGTAAACCTCAAAATTTCGACAAACAGACCCCAGATTCGCTTTCAGCACCCTAGGTTACCCCTAAGTAAAAGTTTTCAGCAAAATCCGAGAAAATTTTTTGAAACTCCAAAAAAAAATTCCTGATGGGTAGGTAGCCTTTTTGCCTTTTCGCGAGGCTTGAAAAATGCTTATAACTTTTTTGAACCTGCGGCTCGGGGCGGGATACTGTGCGTTTTCACTATTGAGCCAGAAGAGATACTAACCATACTAGTCGTTTTTGCAGATCCGACCTACGCTTTGTATACTTCCCTTGTGAGCTGATTTTTGTAGTTTTTTTCGATAACGTTTTTCATCGTGACCACTGCGTCTAAGAGCATACCCACATCGACGAGAATCTATGAAGAGAAATGTGGACGGAACAATTGCACGTACTGCGCGGAAACGAAGATCTGTCAATTACGCGGAACCGTCTACATGGTTTTGTGGTCAGAAGCATATCGGGGGAAGAATGCGTCCTCTTCACGTCCGCATTGATTAACATATGTGAGCGCTCCTAAACCCTACATCTTACCCACGAAATAGCTTCTCGCAGCATCGAACACTACACCACGCACGCGAGGACCCTCCAACTTTGAAGGTCTCCGTGCTACATCGCTTTCTAGAAGCGCCACTGAAAAAAAAACTTCTTGAAGCGCTAGCCATTAAGTGTCTTTCCCCAGAGATCAATAACAGGGATGAGTTATATGATACGCTGAGGCTTATCACGTAGATATACGGTATGGACGGGGCTATGCTCGGGCATTTACTCCTCATTTGTGTAGAAGTAGCTTAGCAGGGAGGCGGGTATGGCTGCTTCAGTTGTTTCATCAGTGCTTAACATAACTGTCTGTGAAATTGTATTATAGGTTCATTGTTTGGGTATAGCCGGCCCTGGTTAGTTTCCACTTTTCTTTAGTTGTGTACTCATTGCCTTTGCACCGTATGCTGTCAGATGTTATAGGTCTGAAGAAGGTGTTAAGAACACCGAAAGCTTGCCAATAAATACGGTGTGAACATAGAAGTCTCAATTATCTCATGCAATACAAGTTTGTCATAAGAGGCTTCGGGATAGATCAATATTGAAAAACGTCTACTGATAGACGCAGATCAAGACGTGGCAATGATACTGCCGTGTCAGTGTTAAGGACAACATTTAAAGACAGTGTCCACGATAAAAACCATGTCTGATTTTTTTGGTGAAGATCGGCAGCTGCGGGGCCTAGGGCAACCCTACCGTTCAAAAAACTAAGAAAAATGAGTTCGGAACGGTCTCCTACGGCCCCAAAGTTGGACACCCGTCAGCTCGTCACCCCAGATGCACTTTCCACGCCCACCGACGTGAACAAATGAAAGCTCGAGATCGTGAGATGAGCCATGATTTCCAGTCATTAACCCCGTTCTTCCCTTCATTCTCAAGTTCTCCCCTTACTCAGGTCAGCTCGCATACATCGGCTGCAAAAGACGGAAGTTACAAGTCTCGGACAACTCGTCCACCATGTTTCCTTAGCTTAATTTTTGAGGGACCATAACTCCGTTTCTGGAAGGTCTTGTACGATTCCAAAAACATCATTAGAATCAGCATGGGAACGTCTTCAAGACAGGCGGAAAAGCAGAAAAACGATTCTTATCGTGAACACTGTCTTTAAAACCCAGGAGGCCGCCCTGTCTAGTGGAATATTTTCCCAAGCTGTTTCCCCCTCTGAAAATGCGTTCAGATACTTTTTTTCCACGCTGTTCTGCCTCTGAAGGCTACCACCATTGTTTTTCAGTGGAAACTCAAACACGAAGTTTTCCGTGATCAGTGGCTTTCGGTAGAATTTTTTCGTAAACATGTAATTCCCCTCCGTGATTCAGTACTCTTCGAGTGGTCATATTTCACCGCTTTCACCTCCAGAATCCTCTTATATAGACCAGCATCGACATTTTCAGTTTCATATTTTGTTTACATAATAGAAAACAGTTTTATTCATCAGGGGTGGTAGTAATCTAGCCAAACCTCGATGTTAAGCAAGGCCATTAACCTCGAAGTTAACATCGAGGTTTGCTATGAACCCTAACTGAAGATTCTGGAACTTCAATTGGTATCTTGCTGTGAACACCACTGGTAATCTATAACCCCTTCCCATATGTTGCTGGAGACGCAGTTTGGAAGTTGGAATTTCCTTGGTTGGTCCCACGTTCCATCTTCAAACAGAAACCACGATGTTACGAGGACGCTAACATCCATGTATTCGAAATCCTAAGCTACTCTTGCAAACACAGATGTTCACATATAAACTAGCAGATCGGTTGAGTTTGTAGTGATATAGTGCACTCTTAAAAGACTGGTCGACGATTGCCTGTCGTCCTCCCGCGGACTTTTTTCTCTAACTGGCATATCACAGTTTTGCCAGTTGTTTTTGTAAAGAGAGATACTGGCACGTTAATTATGCAATGAGAGGAACATGGTGTTGGTCGGTCAGTTTCTGTGTGTTTGTTGTGATACTCACCAGTTGACCGACCAACACCATGCTTCATTCGTCGTTAAAGGCAGTGTTCACGATAAAAATGTGTTTCAGTTTCCACTAGGAATGGGTAGTGGAGGGGCACATTGTAACGTTGACGTCGAAAGAACGCATCAAAACGAGCCAGGAAAAGCTCCAAAGAGCCTGAAGTTGCCGTTTCGAGCGCAAGACAAACCTCAAAAGCGCATCACACGCCCTTCGACGTAAACAAATGAATGCTCAAGATCGTGAGATGAGTGATGATTTCCAATCATTCGACCCGTTCTTTACTTCATTCTCAGCTTCTCTCTTTACTCAGGTCAGCTCGCATAGCTCGGCTGCAAAGACGGAAGTTACAAGCCTTGGACAACTCGTCCACCATGTTTCCTTGGCTCAATTTTTGAGGGGCCATAACTCCGTTCCCAGAAGGTCTTGTACGATTTCAGAGACATCATTGGAATCAGCATGCGGCCGTTTTCAAGGCAGGCGGGAAAACAGAAGAACAATTTTCATCGTGAACACTGCCTTTAAATGATTTATGCGTTAGCGATTCAGCCAAAGCTTCTGATAAGTTTTGATGTGAATTTGATAAAATCATATCTGCTTATAATCACCAATGTAAAAGGTTAGTAAACAGAAGCATATGAACGCTAGAGGAGAGCTGTGTGGTATACATTCCATCCGATGGCCAAAATCGCGTCGGATCGGATTTTCGGATATTGCCGATTTTGCAAAAGCGACTCATCGGATAAAACGGATACTGGCTCGAACGAGAAATTCGGATAACGGATCCTATCCGAAACGAAAATTTTCGATCGGATCGGTTATCGGATATCCGACCGGATAAAATCGGATTCACCGGATAATTCGGATGGAAAAACGGATAAGAAAAATTTTCAGTAGCACCGAGGATTCCACTTCGTGTATTCAAGCAAATACCATTCTAAAAAAATGTGATCTTCATATATTATTCGTAGAAACAAACAAATCATCGGTTTTGGGAAATTTCGAATCAATAGTTGACATGAGAAGTTGGATCGGTACTAGCAAACCGCCAGGGCTGGAATTCACGAAAGGAAAACCACGTTTTAGCCATGGTTTGAGACCGATCGATTTGCACACGATGTGCATAGCCATGGCTACGCTAGCCATGGTCGAAACGTGAATAGCGTTTTGTGAATTCCACCCCAGATTGGAAAAAAAATCACGACAAACCATCGTGGTGACCATAAAACAAGACATATTTGGAGATCTTGGACTGATGTGGTTGCTTTAATCGTATAGCGCATTTGAACACACGCGTTCAGTCGACTATTTCGGTTTCGTCTTACGACACATCTTCCTCTCCGAAAGTAGATTCGTCACTATCCAAGTCAGCTTCATCACAATCGGATTTGACCTCACTGCGCCCATATTTCTCAACGACTACATGTTGGTACAGGGAATTTGCCGAGGTCTGACGTATGGAAAGTAATGTAGCGCAGCGAATCCTGGGAAATTCAATATTTGGGGCCGCATTCCTCGCGACGGGGTCGGCCGCGGTACGCCGCTGCTCGCACACGAATTCCTACAGCGGAAACCAGAAACCTTCCTAGGTATCCAAAATGAGGCGTAAGTAAATAGTTCTGACCGTACACAGCACGAAACATAGAAAAGTTCAAGCACAAGCTCCAGGAATTATTTTGGCTGCTTTTTTCAATGTTAGCGTCCGGAAAAAAAAGCGGTTAACTTCACAAAACCTGAGTTTCCCTCCCCTTTTAAAATGCGAATAGTAAGTGACCCAGAGGTTTGATATTCTATACAAAGTTGTTTTTCCTAGTGGGCTTATTTGGCAGATATACGACAATCTAAGATAGCGGTGGGTACGAGTGCTCATAGAATCGTGACGAAAGATGGGACGCTCCGGTTCTCCGTCACTGAATGGAAGACTGGGATTTAGACAAATTCAAGTACAGATGTAACAGATCCCTCTCTACTTTCCACGAGAACACACGTACGTATACGTGCTGCTGCAGCCACTGGAGCCAATTCACGCAACAACATTCTGCGTGCCTTTGCTGGCACCGCCTGGGGCAGCACAAAGGAATTTCTCCGTAAAACGTATAGAGCCATGGTACTGCATGTTTCGGAACCTCCGAGCACTCGCGTAGAGGACTTCAAATGGCTGAGCATACACGTTTCATGATAGAATAGTTCCCTGCTGCTCAGCCCAATACCGTATATGGCGGTGTGCCTCCTCTAGTCGATGATAGTGAAGCTGACCTGCCCAGGCGTGTTCGAACCATCCTAGCAGGTCTCCGATGCGGTCATTCTACCTACGTCAAGGCCTACGCACAGAAGATTGAACAGTCAGTCCCCGATGAATGTCCTGATAGTCAACGTGTTGGACATGAATCATTGCATCCATTTTCATGTCCGGTCAAACCTACAACCCTGTCTGCTCCAGATTTATGGTACAAGTCGTGTTAGGTTGCCAATGCTTTTTGATGCCCATGCTTTCTAATGGCTGAGAAGAAGGATAGACGAAAGAATCTTCTGGATTTCGAAATTTAAGTATTGGCGCCGACAATGCGTCAATATACATGTGTGCGCGTTAATCCCAGGCGCGCGTCATCGTCATTCGTGTCGCACACGTCGACAGAGATTGATTTCGAGTTTTATACGGAATTATCCGATTTTCATTCGAAATTATCCGATTTTCATCCGATTTCGATACGATCGATTTTCCGTTTTTAACCGTTTTTCTATCCGATTATCCGGTTTTTTGATCGGATCCTTCGGTTTTCACTTTTCCGGATATCGGATATTTCGGATATCGTGTTTTTTCGTCTGATCGGATTTCGGATCAATCCGGAATCGCCATTTTGACGTCGGATCGGATTTCGGATAATTATCCGATCGGATTATCCGACCCGGATATCCAAAACCGACTCCGTCGGATGGAATGTATATAGTGGAGTCCACCAAGGGTGTCTCATTTACTTATCAATAAGAAGCGGTCGGCTGGGGATCAATGTGCATGAATCCCATACCAGGGGTCGTATTCGCCAACAACCCGCCGAGGGAAGTCGAAGGGAAGCGGAAGGGGTGATACCGCACGCGGCATAGGAGCAGATTAACCCATCTTACACCATGTAAGATGGAAATGCAAAGTGTGTTACGTTTCGATATCACTGCGAAAAGATAAAGATTCCATCGCGAATCGGCCATTCTTCAGCTATGCGATTCGAAAAATTCCGGCGGTCGCGAGGGAAGCCAAGGGAGGCGAGAGGTGGCCGTGGAGCGCGCATTTTGTACTGAAATTTCACCTAGTCTACCCTTCGACTCCCCGGCGGGTTGATGGCGAATACGACTCCAGCACGCTCGATACTGATTGAGCGATTGCGGTTGTGCTGCAACGAGTTTCATGTTCATTGATCTCCAATCGACCGCTTCTCATTGATAAGTAAATGAGACACTCGTGGTGGACTCCACTATGCTGTGTGGTAAGGAATGAGACTAGGGAAGGGTGGGGGTATCATCTCGGAGTTGAACGAAGGGTTGTATACCGGTTTAGCATATGATTTCAACCTGATAACCGCTAGCTGATCACGGTTCTTAACTGTGAGTTTTGGTCAGTTTACTACCACCCCAGTACTCCTAGACGATAGTTCATATTCACAAAAAGAGTCTCTTATGGGAGGGACAACGATATCAAGCCACTCACAAGAGCCCGATTTACCGTAGCATAATTATTCTCATTAAACCTGGGAAATCACGACTGAAGCGCTGCGGCACATAGCCTCCGAATTGTAACCGATAGCGTTAAAGTCGCCTCTTCAGGAATTGTCGTTTCACTCTATACGGAGACTATGTGAAGACGATTAAGATAGTGCTCAAGCATCATCTCCGTGGTAACAAACTGAAATGCTAACACTTCTCCAGCGAAAAGCAAAGAATTACCCAATAAAAGCTCACCTCCTCACTGAGCCAGACCCCACCACGGCGTGATAACGGGACCAGGGTGGCGTACTTGAGATCGACAGCCTCGAAAATGATACGAACCTGAAGAGGGACTATTCATCTCGACATTTGACTCAGAATATGAGGTTCAAACTCACATTTGGAGAGATCTCAAGACGCTTTCCATGCGACAAAAAAGCAGAATTTTGTCAATAAAAAACCGAGCTCAAATTTTCAACCCATTTCGGATCCACAAAACCGTCGGATATGACCCACTGACGCTTTTCCAGTTCACCGCGTACAAAATCGATAATCCTTAAAGGCAGCATACACGCTCGTAAGCATAGTCGAGATAACAGCATAGATCGGTCCGCATGGCCCGTACTATGTCGTCAACGACGTTTGAAGCGCTGAAAACTCTCCAGGATGACAGTATTTGACAATGTTTGAGCAATCTTGCCTTCCACGGCCGTATTTTCAGACCCCTTCGAGTAACAGAATGAGAATCGATACTTGTGAAAACGTGTGATAATTGAGAGTGATAGCACTATCAAATGGGAGTGCACGAGAGAAATAGCTTGGTTTACTTGAGTATAACATGTCTGCATACCTAATGACTCTCGTCCACTTTAGAGAATGCCGCTCTACTTTAGCTGATCTTTTGAAATGGAGGATTTTATCAGTGCACAAACATGTTATACTCAAGTAAACCAAGCTATTTCTCTCGTGCACTCCCATTTGATAGTGCTATCACTCTCAATTATCACACGTTTTCACAGGTATCGATTCTCATTCTGTTACTCAAAGGGGTGTGAAAATACGGGCGTGGAAGGCAAGATTGCTTAAACATTGCCAAATACTGTCATCCTGGACAGTTTTCAGCGCTTCAAACGTCGTTGACGACATAGTACGGGCCGTGCGGACCTATCTATGCTGTTATCTCCACTATGCTAACGAGCGTGTATGCTGCCTTTAACACTAGAAAATCGGATTAGTCATGCCATTTGGAACATAAAATGTTGCGCCGTGGCAGTCACATAATAATCCTTTAGGCAGCGGAACGCTCTGTCCCGGAGTGGAGCTTAGGTGAGGCGCGAGAGAGGTGAGAATTACGGGAGTCGCCGACTCTGACTAATTACCGCACTTTAATCACTGCTAGGGTCTGCGATTGACATACGAGATAAGCCAGCAAAGGAAATGCCGATTTTGAAAAAAAAAGTTGCAATAGCACAGAAAATTGATATTGCTTAATATCTCGAGTTTTTTCGATAAAACTTAGTAGCGTTGAGAAAACACACTCAGGCAAACCATCGCTCCGAGCGATACCGGAGAGCTACTCGAGCGGCGCTGCCTCTCCGCTCCGAGCGAAAATTAGCCATCTACTCGGGCCACAGCAGCCACTCTCCGGGCCACAGCAGTATCGCTCGGAGCGATCCTCGGTCCCAACTGGCACTGCGGTCTCTGTTCGGGCGATTTTCAAAAATTTCCTAATTGCTATTTTTTCTTTATTTCCGCCTCTTCTAGAGAGGATTAAGCCTGTTAAGAGGATAAGGTACCTGTTACAGCCTGCGGGTCAGGAGGTTAATCCTGCCACAGGCCGTAACAAGGTAACCATCCCAGCATGGTCCGCAATGAGAAAGCCTTCCCCACCGCGGGCCATGAGGGATCCCCTCGGCCTCCGAAAATTGTCATCCTGAGAGTGATCCGAGGTCACCTCTCAAGAGTGGCCTCGAAAGGCCAACTACCCGTCTACACGAGGCGAGCCGCCTTTTATACCCGCAGGATTGGTTGTTCTTTGAGTGATAACGTGGCTCGCACGTTATCACTCAATGAACAACCAATCCCGCGTCTCTCTATCTCTGGCGATGGCACCGCTGTGGCTCCGAGAGCGACCGGAGAGCGACCGAGGAGCGAACTGGCACCGGACAGGGACCGCGGTGCCAGTTGGCCCCTCGGCCGCTGTCCGGGCGATGACGTCATAATTGGGAGGAGCCGGTCCCGCTCGGAGCGATGGTTTGCCTGAGCAGTAGAGGTAGTGTCCATAACGAAAAGAGTCTTCGAGTCCTCACCAGAAGTTGAATGTTTCTGGGTCCATTGCAACACAGATGATAGCGCCAAACTTGCGGCAGATTTCCAAAGGGGTAAACTTGAACTTTTTCAAAAATTGCTACTTTAGCTACTTTTATATTCGGAAACCTCGAAGGCAGTGTTCATGATGGAAACGGCGTCAGTCATTGTGGTGGAAATCGTTATTATCGGTGAATGGATATTTTTAAGCTCTTCCCTACTGGTTAGATTATGCTACACATTCCCCTATCATTATAAGAAGCCAGAAAAAAACGAAAAGTCGTTAACGCCCATTGGTGATTGCCGGATTGCTTTCTCAGCTATTGTTCGGCTTCTGAAGCGATTTCCACGACCTTTCTCCCGCAGGATTCCTACGAAGCTATCCACACTCGCGATTTTCGCCACAAACTCTGAGACCCTTTTTACTGTTCATCTTTTCTTTATAGGCAATGTTCAGTCACATTTTGTCATTTCTAAACTTTGCATTTGATAGTGTAAAGAGGACTGAATATTCAATTTTTTTCAAAGTTTGATTCGAACAACCGAATATTCGAAAAGGTCGAGGTTTCGAACAATATACGGATTTTTTTGAGTTTGAGACTACTTTTCAGAAATCTAAACAAATGAATCGAAAACAGAAAACAGAGTCTTATTCATAAACTAAAGCTTTTCATAGTAATAACAGAGAGTGGCGTCCGTCCGTCAGTCAGTCTGAAGCTTAAGGTGTGCATTCTGTAATTGTACACTTTTATGTTTTAGAGGGTTTACGCCCGAAGCAACCGAACGGGACGTGGTAGAAAGTATTCGGGACCTGGCAGAAGTGCGCCGGACGCCAAAGAAAATGTGCGGGACCCATGTGAGAGCGCGGCGGACGCCGCAGAATGTATGTGGGACCAAGTGGAGTGCGCCGTACGCAGCAGGAAGTGCGCGGGACTAACTTGGAAGTGCGTCGTACCCCGCAGGAAGTGCGCGGGACCCATGTGAGAGTATGGACGCCGCAAGCCCCTGATTCATCCGTGGATTGAATATTGGGCTTTCTGGTTCAATTCCATAATCTTTCTCTGGTTTTCTCGCTTACGTTGGAGAGAATTTTGAGCTGCTCACAATAGTGTCTCCAGAATCGCTCAGAACCCTCTACGAATGAAGGTATGACCACTCAATGACTGTGAATTCGAACGGTGAGAAATTTGTGGACAAGTTGTCTCGGGCCTAATTTTCCACGTCGTTTGCAGCCATCGCGCCGGAGCTGATCAAAATGTGGAGCTAGACCGATAACTAATGGAAAAATGTAGATTTGGATCAAAATCTATCGCGCTTGTCGTCGCTATTCAGACCGGAAGCCTTGAATTGGGCGGAGGCAATAGGTGCCGATTTGGGGGCGGAGAGAGTGGGTGCTAGATTTTTCTCGCTTATTCTGACGAGTTGATATTCCGCGTTAGGCAGGGTTGTTACACACAGCGTCCGGGCCATAATATCAAATCTTACCCACGAGCTTGGACTGTGCCTTTAAAGGCAGTGGTCACGATGAAAAACGTCATCGAAAAAACTACAAAAATCGGCTTAGATCGAGAACAGCTGAAAAACTAGGAAAGTAGAGCGGTGAAAAAACAAGCTAGAATTAGAGTTTCTAAGGCGCAAAGAAGCAAGTACGTGCACACGTGCACAGCGCCGACAAAAAAGATCGCAGTCTCATGCCGAGCAGTCAAAAATCATCGACATTCAGAGGAAGAAATAAATGCAAATTTACCAAATAAAACAGTTGAGCAATGAAAGAAAGCACTCCAGTCAATATTTCTGACTAGATGTGTACATAAATCGGAAGGTTCATTGATTGAAATTCGATTTCAAGCCAGCTGATGTTTTTGATATAAGAGGTCATCGATACTGATGATGTGGAGTGGGCTCGTCCATCATCAAAAGACAAGAAAGTTCGGGCTTCAAATTTGGCCCAAAGCAGTGGTTTTCTCGCGAATTTTTTATAGGTCCTACTACTCGAGACCCAGAAAAGGGTTTAGAGAGAAAAAGACGACAAGCATATTTGATGGCGACCACAGCTTTTAAAGAAGACCCCCCGCGGTTGTGCTCATTCCCACTCAGAAAAGAGGGAATCGATGCGAGATTAAAAGGGTAGGTTGAACCGAACCAAGCCTGTCTGTGTCCTTGTGTGATGGTAAGAGTCATTATTTTTCGAAAGGTCAAACACTTACCTGTGGAGGAATGTTGCGTGACCCGAAGCGTGCTTGACATGGACTTTGAACTCCTCTATTGTCGAACTGGGTCCCCGCAGACTGTCGAAATGACACTGAAAAACCCATCTACACTTATGACACGAGTTTCGGCCATCTCCAGCGGTGAAGCATGTTCCATTCACACATGGACTATCCGAGCAAGGTATATTTTCCAGCTCACACTGTTCGGGTGAGAGTCATTGTTATAGATTTTCCAGCACTTGTTAAGGGCGCCTACGCTGATGCGTCGAACTAAATAACAATTCCGGCGGGTTTAGTCAGAATACTAAGAATACCCAGAATTAAGGATACCAAGGAATGGCATTTTCAGGAACGCTGCAGAGCGCCTAATGGCTAGTAGAGTAATCGCCACAGATATAGGAGGAATGGATAAATGGGCGTCGAAAACTCTTTATATATTGTCGTGTACGCCTACATACATAGCTGCACACAGCGCGAGCGGTCGTGTAGTATCATGCATCGATTAATTCTCTAGGCGAGAAATTGATGCTAGTGCTTTGTGTCGCCGCAGTAAATCAGACTATCTATAGTCGGTATGGATCCTAGTGATACTTTGCGTTCCCTATTGAAGGTTGGCGCAAACGCGGTGCTATGTGCTATAGCATAGGTGCACCAAATTTGCGCCATCCTTAAGTGGGGAACGCAAAATGTCACTAGGATCCATGCCGACGTTATGCTTCAACTCGATCGCTCATGCTGTCCGCAACTACGCGATCAAACTAGTGAACCACAGTAGATATCCGGACCATTTTCAGTTGAAGAAAAAATTGGACTTGTCCATCCATATTTGCTGGACGCTCTTCTGAACAAGGTTAGAAGCGATTTAAGCGCTAATTTGTCAGACATCTTTAAAGGCAGTGTTCACGATGAAAAAAGTTTTCGAAATCCCACTAGGATTGGGTAGTGGAGGGACACTCTGTAACGTTAACGTAGAAAGAACGCATGAAAACGAGCCAGGAAGAGCCCCCAAAAAAACCGAAGTTGCAACTCCGAGCGCATTGAAAACCCCAAAAGCGCATCACACGCCCACCGACGTGAACAATTGAATGCTCAAGATCGTGAGATGAGCGATGATTTTCAATCATTAGCCCCGTTCTTCCATTCTCTCTCAACTTCTCCCTTTACTCAGGTCAGCTCGCATACATCGGCTGCAAAAGACGGAAGTTACAAGCCTCGGACAACTCGTCCACCATGTTTCCATAGCTCAACCTTTGAGGGACCATACCTGCGTTCACAGAAGGTCTTGTATGATTTCAGAGACACCATTGGAATCAGCATGGGGCCGTTTTCAAGATAGGCGGAAAAACAGAAAAACGATTCTCATCGTGAACACTGCCTTTAAAAAAGAAACATGAACGCATGCTAAAACGAAATAAATATATTGGCTTTCTTAAATGTTCGGCCATTGAATTATCCTTGTGTATTTTGGGAAGAATAAAAATGCCGCGAGCCGCACCGTAAGAACCCGACTACACGCCTAATCCTAAAACTGTCTTGTTCAGCTTGGTTTTGCATTTTAATTTTTTTCTTCGAAGAACATTATTTTTCAAACTCTTGCCTGAAGTAGAAAATGCAGTTTCCGACGTGCGGTGCTGGTTTGAGCAGCAGGCCGAAAACCCGTGAGCCATTCAACACGTCGAGCTGTTGTTAATCACGCGAACTTCCATCATTGTAATTTGGTACACTGGAAATAGGAGATTTTGTAACACACTGGAAATACATAGGTGATAGAATGCGAATTGAATTGAAGTCAAGAGAAAACAACAAGATGAAAACAACAACAAAACCAAACTTGTCCAGCCGCTTCGCGGCTAGAGCGATTACGCGCAATATAGTAAACGCCACCGCACGTCAGACACAAGCAAGAATCGGGCCAGATCAGATTGATTGATTGATAATCACATGGGAGTTGGGAGAGGAGGAGGATTTTTCTACTCTAGCAAAGAACGAAAATACATAGACAAAAGAAAAGAGAGCCGGAAACGCTCCAAGAGAAAAAAATGCGAGAACAATGCGCGCAAGAGAAATGACGAGGATCGATAGATCGAACTTGGCAAAACGTGCAAACGCCAGTTCATACGAAGTCATACGTTCAGAAGGGCAGTCGTTTTAGGACCAGCGCTATGAGCATCAGCGTGAAACCACTTGACCGTTTCAAGCCGTCCTTGAATGCGTAAACTCAGCAACATGAAACAACATGTGCTATCGCCGTGGGAGGGAGCGGGTGGGCGTTATGGTGCGATGCACAAGGCCACGCCCATTTTTTCGTGCTGCAACAACTTCCTGATTTTGGAAAGGAGGGAAATTCCGAGTAGATAATAAATTTGCGTGGCGGCACGGTGAAATGGGCGTGGCAAAATGCATAGCACCGTAGCGCACCACCCCCCCCCACCCGCGGCGAGAGCACCAAGTTACATGTGATATCCAAACAAAAAGTTACATGTGATTTCATGGAACCAAACACTTGCGACATGAATCAGCCAATGTCTTTCATTTGTAGGTGGTGTTTATTTCTTTTTTTTTTCGCGCGTGCTGCGTCTCCTTCTCCCCTCACACTTTCTCGCTGCCTCTCCCCTCGCAGCGCACACGCACGCGAAGAAGCAGAGTGTAAATAGGCTCCGAATTGGAGTGTGCATTTGTGTGTGCGTGTATATACGCGCGCAACTGTGCGTGTGAATATGCGCTCACACACGAGCGCACGCGTGCGTTGAAATGCGCGTGAAAATGTCTTCTTGCAAGAGCGCAGGGATTCGCTCGAGTTCAGTGCGCGTATGAGTACGCGCACATGCGCGTGTACGTGCATAAGCAACCGTGCTCGAGTGTTTGCGCGCGAACATCACCAAAGCAGCGTCAATATGTGTGGGCTCTCTGTGCGCAGTCTTATGGTTCTCTTGAAAGAATGCTTCAGTTGTAATGCCCTCAAGTGGGCGGGTAGCTATTTTTTCCAATTGCGGGGGCTGGCTATGGGACAGCGGCTGACACCAACGCTCGCCATCGCCTTCATGGCAAAGGTCGAAACACCTGTGCTCGAAACCCTTCCCTTGTTTCATAGTCGTTACATTGTCGACTGTTTCATAAATTGCTCGACGCAACAGGAGCTGAACCACTGTTTCGACCTAATGAACGCCCAGTCCGAACACATCAAGCTAACTCGGGCAAAGCCTTGCGATAGCTGGTTGCCTTTTTTAAATGTTTATGTTGAACTTTTGGGGATAGAAAAATAACAAAATGGTATCGCAAGCCCTCAAACAATCACATTTTAGTCCACTAGCAATCGGCCCACCCCACTCAAACTAAAATAAAGTTGTCCGGCGCCCTATGTCATATGTCCCACACCGCAGTAAATGTGTGTTCGGACGAACAATTGCGGCAGGAGTCTAAAGGACTCGCAAGCCGAATTGCACTTCTCAACGGATATGAACCTCATCCAACGAAGTCAAGGCCCGGGCGCGAGCAGGGACCCAACAGACCGCCCAGCGATGAAATTTTTTCCATTACACCATTCATCTCGTATGACGTGAGCAGCGCCGTCAGAAAGTGCTTGAGAAGAACGGGGTTAGAAAACCCAGTGGCTTTGATGGACATCCCACATCCCCCAATAATTTGAAACGTCAACTGGTCAGAAATCGCCTATACGATCGCGCCTGCGTTATACCACATTGCGTCATTCGCCCTCAGGGCAGGGAAGATGATTTTGCTGCTAAAGGTGTCATCTATCTCCTCACATGCCAGAGCTGCGGTGAGGAATATATCGGAGAGACAGCTCGACCACTGTATGTGCGTATCAAAGAGCACTTAGATGGGAAAGGAAGGACGCGTAGTCACACTGCACTGGGGACCCACAGAGATAATTGCCACCAGGGGGAAGATTTTGAGGTGCGAGTGGAGATACTGGCCCGGGAGGTCACGACAAGTGCGCGAAAAGCTCTCGAGGCATTCTGGATCCATGCGAGAGATCCCAAGATCGACCGGAAGGACGAGGGCCTCTATATAACCCGGGAACTCCAGCCCTATATCAGACTTGCCTTCTGATTCGGGCCGAATTTCTGTTCCATCGGTGCTCCTCCGTACTCCTACTGATCCATGATCGCTTGAGGACTTGATTAGGTACGGAAGTTATCTACTTTTCTCCTGTTTATCAGTTTGGGAATTTGGGAGTTGATTTTCTGAGAGAGTTTACCGTTACGGCGTTTGATCGTGTATTTTTATGATTGGAATTGGCTCTTTCAGACTCTGAAGAAGGTGAAACCGCCGAAATGTCAGTCGAATAAAGTCGGTTACCACCTCGTGCCAAGCTGTATTCAACTTCAAGAATGATGTTTTTGTTGTTGTCTGTGGTGGTTTTCGCTTCCTTGCCGGCAGGCTGGGAAAATACCCATATCTTCCTAGAAGGCTTCGTCCTATTGAAAAGAATCAGAAAAATTAGCTGATGAGAAAAATTCGAGAATGAACCAAACAGCGAACGCGTTTGGAAACAAGGTCAAGCTCAAGTTGTCCGCGGACCAGCGAGGGATCCGTTGGGAGGGGGGGATGGTCGGTATTTTTTGGGGAAACTTGTAAATTTGAGGGGTCGTTATTTTTTGACCCATCTGGAATAATGTCCATGTCACTGAAAAATCTAAGCTCGAGGCAAAATTATCTGGTGCCATGATAAACTACCATGGAATAGTCAACACTATCGATTTAACAAGAGCCGTTTTTTAAAAGAAAATTAGAGTAAGTCATCAAACGTGTACTAGCTCAACATTACCTCGACTACAACATTTTTAATAGATATTGCTTCGTGGTTCTCTAGCAAAATCCGATAGAAGCGGAGACTTTCTCTATCGCTTCGGAAGTCGTTGGACCAGGACTGCAAAGTTTGTGCAGAACTAACAATGGTAGCATAGAAGGTTTCGAGCGAAGGCTGTGCATCCTGTATAGTGCAGTACTTTTGAAACAAGGCGATTGAGTTCGTGATCGAATCTTGATGCACTGTGATCTGTATCTTGTTCGCGTCGTCTATGTACTTGGGCCAACCTCTGGTGTTTAACTTGGCGTCTGCAGGCTTGCACATTTTGAAGTTCTCGAAAATCATTATTTCGCAATCTATCATATTCAGCAGTGTCTGCCGATATAAAGCGTAGGGGAAGAACTCCCTGCTTTCTGCTATAGCCTCATCTCCTAAGATATATACTTTCGAATCTGATTGGCAACGCTGGAGTAGAACTCAGTGATAAGGGCGTTAGCCAGAGAAACAGTTATACCCTCGTTACATGTGTACACCTTATCCGAGGCTGGATAGCTAAGAGCATCGATGTCAACGGTAGTGTAATCGGTCTAACGATAAGCGTTATTGAGCCTCTTTGGTCTTCATTTTGCCACCGTTCTTTTCCACCATGTGGTCAAAACAGCGCCAGCTAGACACAATATCTATCATGAGACCTTCTTTATATTGCAATTCCTCTGGAAAAGATGTCAGCTAAGACATTGTGTGTGGCTCACGTGGTTTTAAGAGTTAGAAAAGTGCGCCCGTCTAGAAATACCCACTCTCAGCAGCCACAGCTCTTACTTTGATACTTTCAGTTGTATCTTCGTTCGAAAAGGCTTGAAGGCTTCTTATCAAAACGGGGTAGTTGCGTAAGATCTTTGCCAGTGCTTGCCGCATGCTGGCCGACCAGTGTACGCGATTAAGCGTCCCCATTTTGAGTTACGAAAAGTTCATATGTTCAGCCAATCTTCTGTATATGTTCCTCGGTTTTGATGACAAAATTCATTCGAAAATTTGACGATTTTCGCTTATAAAGGCCTGAGAGAGCCGATACGCGTAGCTGTTCTGAGCAGTTACGACGAGATCAGGCTACTGCGCAAGGTGTGATACAACACAACTTTGGTCCGACCCCCCTCCTTAATCGGGAAATTCGCTCAGACCTTCCCCCGTGAGAAAATCG
Source organism: Aplectana chamaeleonis (assembly GCA_029168955.1). Classification (NCBI taxonomy): domain Eukaryota; kingdom Metazoa; phylum Nematoda; class Chromadorea; order Rhabditida; family Cosmocercidae; genus Aplectana; species Aplectana chamaeleonis. The sequence continues at coordinate 336,080 of JAPDOI010000194.1, forward strand.
GCATGTCTTCCCTAATGTATGGTTGTCCACATATGAAAACGTACCCAACATTTCATAAACGCAGGTTCAAGCCGGAGAGCGCTCCATATAATGTGCGGAGCCTGCTTTTATGCTCTGAGAACACGCAGGTAAAGCTTCGGACACGCAAGCTACATTTTCAAGTATGACCAGCCTTATTTGAAAGCGTACCCAAAAATTCATGAACGCACCCTGAAGCTAAAGAGCGCTAAATAAGTTGGGATCCTTGAAAAAAAAAACCTCCAAAATGGAACGAGCCTGGAAATGACCGAGTGTTTATATCAGAAAAAGGTATCAGGACATTGAAAAAATCCGCAAGAAATCGAAGAAAACTCGTCTTTATACAGGAACCTCAGATTCGTAATCAGCACAGCATTTAGAAGTTTTTGGCTTAATCGGAAACATTTTTCTTAAACGCTTTGAAGGCAGCGTTCACGATGATCATCCTCTGTGACTTTCCACAGCGAAATGATAGGCGAGAAGGTTCCTAGGTTCCAGGTGTCGAAAGAGCGGTAGAAAGCGAGCCAAGAGTGGCAAAATAGCGGCTGCAAACAAGCGTTTTGGTGTTCCAGAACCGACCCGTGCACCAGGTCCGCCCCCTCGATGTGAACAAATGAGCACTCCATATCGTGAGATGTGCAATGGTTTCTGATCAATAGCCCTTCAGCTCGCACTCATCGGCTGCAAAACACGGAAGTTACAAGCCTCGGACAACTCGTCCGCAATGCTTCCCTAGCTCAGTTTTTGAGGGACTATAACTCAGTTCCCAGGGGGGGGGCCTTGTACAATTCCAGAGACATCATTTGAATCAGCATGGGACCGTTCTCAAGATAGGCGGAAATACAGAAAAACTATTTTTACCGTGAACACTGTTATTAAAGACATCGTACACGATGAAAACCATACTTGGGTTTTTGACGTTTTCTAGTTTTTATATCCCTAGAGTTACTAAAGGTTGCAAAAAGCCCCCTCAAAAACGTCAACTTTTCAAGAAAACCCATTTCGAAAAAGCTCAAAACAAATTTGAAGTTTCCGCCGACATCAACTTGGGATAGTTGCGCGAAGAACGCAAGGAACATTTTTACGATTCGTTCCTTGGCGCAGCGTTGGAAGCAATTCAAGGAAGACGCCATTCATACCAGCTATCGTTTTCTCTTGAACGAAATTAGAAAGGGTTACTAACCTGCTGCGTTCATTGCTGTCAGCTGCTTTCGACCTATGTCGAACGCGAAATCGAGTGGCGCGTGCATTGCGCCCTAGGACGCACCAACGCACGATCGCCGGCAGCAACTACGGAGCTTTGTTCCCTGTAACAACGGATCGATCCGGAGGCCGGTCCCCCAAATCCAGCTAGCCCTCTTGAAGTTGGCGAGTCTTCATTCGGAGGCGATTTTGAAACTCCAGACATTCTGAGGGCATTGTTACGACCCACTAGTCCGACTGAACGCAAAAGCTGGAATTCGGTTCTCATCGTGTACGATGCCTTTAAGAACTCCTTAATTGATACTATATGTAAAAGCTCAACCAACAATCAGTACAAGTCCGAGACGCTATCACTCTGTGTTGTGGCTTGTGGCCAAAGACTCCATGAACTCCCTAGGTTCAGATCCTGAGGTGTTATGGACCAGAGTCCTTAGTGTGCCGGAAGGCGACACCTCTATGCAATGTGCGGGATACTTTCGCGATAAAGTTGTTCACGTTATATCGCTCGAACGTTCGCTGTGTACACTCAAACGTCTGCTGGGCTCAGTAGAAGCAGGGGAACCAACAAGCAGGTACCAACAGACTTGTATGCACACCCCCCACTCTATACTAATAAGTTCAAACATTATTCCTCCACCCAAGCTCTGTATATGGGGGATATTGTGGACACTGAACACGATTATGAGGTCCATTACCAGATTTTCGAAAGATTTTTGCGCATTTCAGAAGGTGCATAGGGTACGGAAGTCAGGGGAAAAAAAGCCTATAACGTTTTCCAGAGTGACTCCGGGCAGCTGCGAGGGACATATTCGGACTATACGTCCAAAATTTGTTGATGAAAATTGCATTTCATTCTGAATGGTTGGTATGGCTAATATTAGTTAAGAGCAGAGTGTCTGAGCCTGGGGTTTATATTTTCTGAGCGAGTGTGTGCAAGTTGGAGGTGGCGGCTAAAAAAATGGTTTGCAACACTCCAAATGGGATTTTCATTGTGTATGTACCCCAGGAATTTCAAACAGAATGTTCAATGTGTACGCCTGGACAACCTGGTGCTACCACTGCCGTCCATCATGCTCAACTTCCGTATCAGAACCATCAACTGCCGCACCCTCCGCACCGACACAAGGATAGCCGAACTGGAAGAAGCAGCCTCAGAGGTACCATTTGACATTATGGGACTCTCCGGAACTTAAAGGTCTGAAAGAGTAGCCTTTGTGTTGCAGCGGACTTCACACACGATTTTCCTTGCCGATTTGACAGGATGTCTCATCAACAAAAAAAACAAACCAATTCCTGCTCATTTCACTCTATATCCGAGCGAGTCTCTTATGTAGTCATTGCAATCAATCGTTCCCGAATTCGAGTTGTTCAAGGCTACGCTCCCACCTCTGCCCATGATGACAACGAATACGAAGAATCCCTCGAGCAAATCAGCGGAGCTCTTCTAGCACGTTTCCATGATGCAGTGCACCATAGACATGGTCATCTGAAGAAAAAGATTGTCGTCGGCGACTTCAATGCAAAAGTTGGATGTGGAGAGGTCGGCGAAGGTTTTATTGGACCTCATGGACTTGGTATTCGAAATGACAGTAGAAAATGAAACGAATGAATGAAACACGCTTGCAAGCTTCTGCACAGTGCCTTATGAGCAACCGCTTCCGAAAAAGACCCTCAAGAAAATGGTCGTGGATATCGCCAAACATGCAAACAAAGAACGCTATTGATTTCGTACTGTCCGCAGACCCCTCAATTTTTCGTGACGATGACGTCATCGTTCGTTTCAAATTTGCCAGCGATCATCGGCTCATGATGGCTAAGCTACGCTTCAGAACGCGATACCACCACTTTTTCCAAACACCAAAGTCCAAAAGCTCGCTGAACAAACCTCTATTTGCATCAACCCTCGAACAACTGGTGACCAATGCCCAACTGAACACGCACGAGCAGATGAAGAATACGATCAAACAAGCTGCTGATATAGCATCATCAAGATTACCAACAGAATCTCACATTTCTCAGAATACAAAGTTGCTGTATGAAGCCCGACATCGCTTTCTCCATAAAACATCAGCAAGAAATACGGTAGAGTTCTTGACGGTGAGCAAGGCTCTACGACTGTCTTTGAAATCTGAGCTAAAGCAGAAACATCCGCTGCGTTTGCATGTGGCCATTTCTAAAGGATCAAGTCTTCGCAAAGCCCTCAAGGCAAGCAAAATCTACACCACACCACTTGTTTAACTGAAGAGAAATGATGGCTCAATAGCCAAGTCCCCTGATAGCGTCGCAGCCGTGGCTCAAGAATTGTGGTGAGCGCGAAGCGCTCACCAGGATTTGGCTTTGATCTCTTTCCGCGCGGATGCCCTACAATGAGATCACCTATTCATACCGTCAACAGAGGTATGAGCTGTACACTATTCGACGCGCTGCAAGAAATTACATATGTGTGCAACTTTTCATCCCAACTGGTCCCCGCTTTCTAAAGTTATGACCTCTCAAAGTACGCAAAAACGTTCTCCACCACCGCCTCCGCCTCCGCCTCCGCCTCCGCCTCCGCCACCGCCTCCGCCTCCGCCTCCACCTCCGTCCGTCGAAAACCATTTTTTTGGAAGGCGTGGACCAAATCGCTCAAAAATTTGTGACTAGAGGTAATCGGCCACGGGAATGACGAAAATAATTGTCAGAACTCACCATAATGACTTCTGGGCCCCTAACGGGCGTTTGAAACTCGGAAACCGGCCTCTCAAGAATAGTTTATGAAAATGGTGGGTTTTTCGTTATCAGTCATTGTTTTCTTAGACTCCATATAAACACCTTGCTCTCCAGGGTGGTGTACTTTGAACGTCCGGCTCGGAAGAGGACGCTGTGCGGGTTGATGTACTTGACCGCGGCGCGTATTCGTTCAAAGCGCACCATCGATAAGAAGGCGTCGCGGGATGTGCTGAAGTGTCGGTTGACTATGTGAGACCTCAGTAGGGGTGTGCAGGACGTCGTAGAATGTGGGCAGGGCCTCAGTAGGAGTATGCAGGACATCATCGAACGTGTGCAGGACCTTAGTAGGAGGTGCAGGACATCATGGAACGTGTGCAGGACCCCAGTAGGGGTGTGCAGGACGTCGTAGAATGTGTGCAGGACCTCAGTAGGAGTGGGCAGGACATCATGGAACGTGTGCAAGACCTCAGTAGGAGTGTGCAGGACATGGAACGTGTGCAAGACCTTAGTAGGAGTGTGCAGGACATCATGGGACCTGTGCAGAACCTCAGTAGGAGTGTGCAGGACATCATTGTACCTGCGCAGGACCTCAGTAGGAGTGTGCAGGACATCATTGTGCCTGCGCAGGACCTCAGTAGAGTGTGCAGGACATCATGGAACGTGTGCAGGACCTCAGTAGGAGTGTGCAGGACATCATGGAACGTGTGCAGGACCGTAGTAGGAGTGGGCAGGACATCATGGGACGTGTGCAGGACCCCAGTAGGGGGTGTGCAGGACGTCGTGGAATGTGTGCAGGGCCTCAGTAGGAGTATGCAGGACATCATCGAACGTGTGCAGGACCTTAGTAGGGAGTGTGCAGGACATATTGGGACCTGTTCAGGACCTCAGTAGAGTGTGCAGGACATCATGGAACGTGTGCAAGACCTTAGTAGGAGTGTGCAGGACATCATGGAACGTGTGCAAGACCTTAGTAGGAGTGTGCAGAACATCATGGAACGTGTGCGAGACCTTAGTAGGAGTGTGCAGGACATCATGGAACCTGTGCAGGATCCCAGTAGGGGTGTGCAGGACGTCGTAGAATGTGTGCAGGACCTCAGTACGAGTGTGCAGGACATCATGGAACGTGTGCAAAACCGTAGTAGGAGTGTGCAGGACATCAAGGACCTGTGCAGGACCTCAGTAGGAGTGTGCAGGACATCATGGAACGTGTGTAGGACCGTAGTAGGAGTGGGCAGGACATCATGGGACGTGTGCAGGACCCCAGTAGGGGTGCGCAGGACGTCGTGGAATGTGTAGGACCTCAGTAGGAGTGTGCAGGACATCATGGAACGTGTGCAAGACCTTAGTAGGAGTGTGCAGGACATCATGGGACCTGTGCAGGACCTCGGTAGGAGTGTGCAGGACATCATGGAACGTGTGCAAGACCTTAGTAGGAGTGTGCAGGACATCATGGGACCTGTGCAGGACCTCAGTAGGAGTGTGCAGGACATCATGGGACCTGTGCAGGACCTCAGTAGGAGTGTGCAGGACATCATGGAACGTGTGCAAGACCTTAGTAGGAGTGTGCAGGACATCATGGGACCTGTGCAGGACCTCAGTAGGAGTGTGCAGGACATCATGGAACGTGTGCAGGACCGTAGTAGGAGTGGGCAGGACATCATGGGACGTGTGCAGGACCCCAGTAGGGTGTGCAGGACGTCGTGGAATGTGTGCAGGACCTCAGTAGGGAGTGTGCAGGACATCATGGAACGTGTGCAAGACCTTAGTAGGAGTGTGCAGGACATCATGGGACCTGTGCAGGACCTCGGTAGGAGTGTGCAGGACATCATGGAACGTGTGCAAGACCTTAGTAGGAGTGTGCAGGACATCATGGGACCTGTGCAGGACCTCAGCAGGAGTGTGCAGGACCTCAGTAGGAGTGTGCAGGACATCATGGATCGTGTGCAAAACCTTAGTAGGAGTGTGCAGGACACCATGGGACCTGTGCAGGACCTCAGTAGGAGTGTGCAGGACATCATTGGACGTGTGCAGGACCGTAGTAAGTGGGCAGGACATCATTGGACGTGTGCAGGACCCCAGTAGGGGTGTGCAGGATGTGGTAGAATGTGTGCAGGACCTCAGTAGGAGTGTGCAGGACATTATGGGACCTGTGCAGCATCCCATTAGGGGTGTGCAGGACGTCGTATAATGTGTGCAGGACCTCAGTAGGAGTGTTCAGGACATTATGGGACCTGTGCAGGACCCCAGAAGGGGTGTGCAGGACGTCGTAGAATGTGTGCAGGATCTCAGTAGGAGAGTGCAGGACATCATGGAACGTGTGCAGGACCTTAGTAGGAGTGTGCAGAACATCAAAGGACGTGCGCAGGACCTCCGTTTAATGTCCAGGACACCGTATGCAAGTCATGCCCCAGATCAACAAGAGCGATAGGAAAGTGCGCCAGAACATGGCTATCGTAATCTCACTCGAGTTGGCTCTAAAATTTTCTAAGTTCTGACTCTGAATTCGCTACATCTTCACCACCGGTGGTGTTGTTTCTGCTTTGTAGTCCAGGCAGATCCTCAACTGCTGAACTCTGGAGAAGGACTGTGACACACCGCTCTTCACTTTTTTTATCTTTATCATTGATCAATTGGGTATCATCAAATTTGTTTAAGAGAGCCGAATAACATCATTCCTAAGATTACGGTGGTCCTCTTCTGGCGCACTTAACTATCGTTCGCGCTGGAAATCATTTTCCATTTTTCAGGCTCAATTTTATGATTGAGCCCGGTAGACCACACTGGTAAACTTTGGCGCGTCAAAAACGTTGGACGATGAGGTTGGAAGGCGTCAAAGATTAATATCCGCCACCAATTCTCACCAGTCATCTAGCACTTTTTCCTAGAATGTTGGTGCGACCGTAAGACAACAGGAAAAATAGTTACGGCACGAACTCCACATGCAGAAAAACTCCGAAAATGATTTTGGCGCGAAATTCAAATTCGTATTTACAATGTGTTCCGATTGACTTTTCTTTAATGAAGAAGGGAGTTGAAAGAAGAATGAAGGTTTTTCATGGCCCCTTCAACATTTTCGTTCACTAGAGAGGCCAAGCTACCCAAAAACATGAAAAAATAATATACGGTTTTCTGCGCGTACGATGTCTTTAACTCTCGTTCTTGTTCCGAATCAGACATATGGGCCGGCGCAGACGAGCCACGTCAGCAAGAACCGGTGAAGTTTGGCTAGAGCGACTGACCCTGGGTCTATCTTAGACGGGGTGAGGCCACCCAAGATTCACTCATAGAAATGATGAAAAATTCTGATAAAAGATGTCTGATACTGCTATCAATCATTGTTTTTATAGAAACGTCATGAAAATACTCCGACTGGTTGCCTTACCAATCGGTGGTTCATTTCACTTCTGTCTTGAATGGTGGGTGCCCCCTCTCCCCCGTCTAGGATTGTGCCCCAACCCTGTACAATTGGGTCATTTTAAAACTCATTTCTTCATTTTCTCGACTTTTAAATTCAAAAAGTATATGCCTTGTATCTTGTCTGTAGGAAGCCGCGTTGCAACTATTATCTTGCAATCCTAGCAGCTGTTTCTTCATTTCTACCACTATGTTTCAAAGAAAAACAACTTGCCTTTTAGAGCTTGACGATATTGTAGAAGGGAAACCCTTGTAAAAAGTTGTGAAATTTCTGAAAGTTGGGCTCCGCAGAAAAGGTCAAGGATTTGGCATTGCTCCTAAATGTTGTGAAATTGTTTTATTGGATTTGGCTCTCAACTTGATTTTTCAAATGTAGTGAAATTGTCGAATTGATTTGGCTGTGATGATACTATATGCAGATAACATAATCATTAAATGTAGTGAAATTGTTGCAAACGGATTTGGCAGGAGCTCTATCAATTATCACAGTCAAATCACGCGTCAGAAGGTCCTCTGGCGAGCGAATGAAGACAAAAAGAAAAAATAATAATCCTCAGTCAACAATGCTGAACGAAACGTGGCCTTATGGGCTAGAATTAAGGTTTCCGAATGCAATTCTGCCTTTTCAGTGTAGCTCCCACTAACAATAAGGTACCAGACCTTCCTCACCGATGAGATAAAAATCATGAAAACGAAATCTAACGCAATTTACTCGCTACTGACTCTATGTCTTCGTGTCCTCAACGCTTTCACGGTTCGCATTGTATAGAAACGTTTTTGCTGCTAGGTTTATTCCTGTTCTCATTCGATTCAATATGCGCTCCAAGAGAAACCCCTTCTGACGCGTGATTTGACTGTGATAATTGATAGAGCTCCTGCCAAATCCGTTTGCAACAATTTCACTACATTTAATGATTATGTTATCTGCATATAGTATCATCACAGCCAAATCAATTCGACAATTTCACTACATTTGAAAAATCAAGTTGAGAGCCAAATCCAATAAAACAATTTCACAACATTTAGGAGCAATGCCAAATCCTTGACCTTTTCTGCGGAGCCCAACTTTCAGAAATTCTACACTGAGCTTTTTTCCTCATCACGACCGCCCTCACTTCCGGCAATGCTCAGAATCGATGACCCACCCCACATTCTGCCCGAAGAAGTCAACAACGCAATCACAAGGATGAAACCGGGAAAAACACCAGGCACAGATACCATCACAGCAGAAATGTTGATATATGGATATCACATACTCGAAGAACCGTTAACCGCCCTGTTCAACAATTCCTAGAGAATGAACTCCTGCACCCGACCCTCCCCGAGTCACCCCCCTTTCTGCTATTTGAGAAAGGAGATCCACTGGATGTTGGCAATTTTCGTCTCATTGCCCTGCTGTCTTCCGTTTACAAAGCCTTCTCTTCTATCGTCCTACAACGAATGCTGGTCCAACGAGAAGAAAATCAACCTGTCGAGCAAGCTAGATTCCGGAAGAAATTTTCCCCTGTCGACCACATACACACCGTCAACCAACTTGTGGAAAAGAGCCGTGAGTACAGTTTTTCAATGTATATGGCTTCTATAGACTACTCCAAAGCCTTCTATTCTGTGGAACACGACATGATTCGGTCATCTCTGCACCAACAAGGAATACATCCAAAGATCATCCGCCTTCTTTATAACGCCTACGCTCGTGCAGGTATCACTACCAACATGTGTGACCGCTCTGTTCCTAATGAACCCAAACGTGGAGTTCGTCAAGGTGATCCCCTGTCCCCTGCCTTATTTGCTGCTGTACTCGAAACGGTCTCTCGCAACGTAGGCTGGAGCAATAACGGTGTAAGTATAAATGGTCGTCGGCTCAATCACCTCAGGTACGCCGATGATGTAATAATCTTCGCCCACAGCGCTCAAGAGCTAAACTCCATGCTGCAAGAATTTAGCGATAGGAGCCAAAAAGTTGGTCTAAAAATCAACTTCTCGAAGACTCTGGCCATGACTAAATCCTCGGAGATGCCAATCCTTGTCAAGACCAAAACCATTTTGTACTGTACCAGTTGCGTGTACCATGGTCAACGAATATCATTTGACGGCAACCAAAGATGCGAAATTCTGACAAGGATTCACTCAGGATGAAACTCGTTCAACCGCTTCCGTAGCTACTTCACTAACAGAAGAATTCCAATGAAGTTTAAGCGGAGACTGTTCGAAGTCTGTGTTGAGCCATCCCTACTCTATGGCTGCGCAGTTTGGACAACAAGAAAAGGGGATATCAACATGCTGAAGGTCACCCAACGAAAAATCAAGAGGAAGATGCTCGGAATCACACTTTTTGACTGCCGCACAAATGAATGGTTGGAAAGAACGACAAGACTTACTGACATAGGAAAAAGAGCAGTTGAAGAAAATGGATGTGGGCCAGAAAAATATGCATCACAGAAGACAACCGATGGACAAGAACTATAACTGAATGGAGGCCCTGGAAGTGGACGCGCTGTGCTGGTCCACCAAGGACCAGGTGGAGAGATCTTTTCGTCTCGGTTTTCGGAGAAACATGGATGAGAACAGCCGGTAATGATTGCTCAACATGGAAAAGAAGCATGCAACGACACGTTGAAACAATGTGATATCGTTCAAAAAACAAATAAAAATGACTAAATGCACCCCAGGACAATTTTGTGAACTGTCGACTTTATGTTTCCAGTTCGACTTGCCATGAACGAATTGAAACCAGAGCTGTAAGATTAGGATTTTCCACAAAAACGCCACCTATGTCGTATAATTTTTCAACAGCCATTTTCGGCATATTATGAGGTCGTCAGTTTCATCCAATTGATGCAATTTGTTGGCAAGCAGCTCCCAGGGGCTTTCAAGGGGGCTGCGTCGAATGGCGTTCACCGTTTATTCGCTAGATCCACACCAAATCCAGAGTCATTATAGGGGTACATCGTACATTTTGGACATGCACGGTATGCACATCGTAACCCTTTGGCAGTGAAGCGAAACAATTCAAAAATCTCTAATTTCTCGGAAATATGGCATTGCCATATCATCACTTTTGCCAGCAAGCTAAATTTTCGGAAATCTCACTTCGAGGGCGAAAACATCTTGACCAAGTCCTGAATGGTAGGATCTTGAACACAGAACACTCTGTAGCAAAACATGTTCGCCATTTAGTTATTGACTACGGACATTCACACCCTCAGAACTTTTGAAACAAGGTGTTAACACGCAATCCGCTAGTAACGGATTGTCCCCGTACCGAATGCGAAGCAAGCAGAAGCTAGCACGCGAAGCAAGCAGAAGCTAACGCCAAGCAAGCAGAACCTTACGTTAGGTAGGGGAACGAGTGGAACCATGCACTAAAGCGAGCGGAAGCAAACGCGAAGCAAGTAGAAGCTAACGCTGAGCAAGCAGAAGCTAACGCCAAGCAAGCAGAACCTTACCTTAGGTAGTGGAACGAGTGGAACCATGCACCGAAGCGAGCGGAAGCAAACGCGAAGCAAGTTGAAACTAACACTGAGCGAGCGGAAGTTAACGGGAAGCAAGCAGAAGCTAACGCTAAACCAGCGGAGGTTAATACCAAGCAAGCGGAACCATACGATAGGCGGAAGGGGTTCAATGAGAACCATGCGCCAAAGCATGCGGAATCATGAGCGAAGAGAGCGGAATCTCACCTTATGCAGATGTAGCGAGGGAAACCTCATGGTACGTCCATCGAAAAGAGGAAAGGAGATATCTTCAAGACAGTGTTTACGATAAGAATCGTTTTTCTGCTTTTCCGCCTATCTTAAAGACGGTCCCATGCTGATTCCAATGATGTTTTTGGAATCGCACAAGACCTTCTAGGAACGGAGTTATGGTCCCTCAAAAATTGAGCTAGGGAAAATGGTGGACGAGTTGTCCGAGGCTTGTAACTTCCGTCCTTCGCAGCCGATGTATGCGAGCTGACCTGAGTAAAGAGAGAGGTTGAGAATGAAGGGAAGAACGGGGCTATTGATCGGAAACCATCGCTCATCTCTCAATCTCGAGCATTCATTTGTTCACGAGGGTGGGCGTGGAAAGTGCATCTGGGTGTGATGGGCTAACGGGTGTCCAACTTTGAGGCCGTAGGGGACCGTTCCGAGCTCATTTTTCTTAGTTTTCTCAACGTTAGGGTTGCGCTAGGCCCTGCAGCTGCCGATCTCCACCAAAAAATCAGACACGGTTTTATCGTGGACACTGCCTTTAGGGTAGCTGAGTCGAACGCAGAACAGATATCAGACAGGACTCGAGGCTTTAACGAAATTTGAATTAGGGAGTTTCGCGTTGCTACAACGTACGGAAAAACTATTCACGGACCCGAGTAATCAATTGCATTCTTTTAGCCGGTTAAAAACGTTCTTTGAAGACAAATTTTTAGGTGTGATACAATCGATTGTATCACACCTAAAAATGGGTATTCAAAGACCGTTTTTTAACCGGTTGAAAGATTGAAATTGATTACTTAGATCCGTGACCAGGTTTTCCGCACGTTGTAGCAACGCGAAACTCCGTTATTCAAATTTCGTTAAATACTCGTAAATATTTCACAGCTATCGATTTTTTCATGGACCCCTTCCTAAGTAGCGCTGTTCGGCTTTAAGCTGCGTCCATGAAATTTCGAGTGCGTTTTTATCTAAACCGCCAATAACTTGATGTGGTTTTCATGCCCGACACCGCACCTATTTGCCCTCAGGGCACTAATGAATGTTTAGCCATTGAACAAAGATTTGGTGTCATTGTCGCGGGAGAGTTGTTTTTCTCTGCTTCCGTGGAAAACATTCATTCATTGCATTATTAGGTCTTGATGTAGTCTTGATCTAGGAAATTCGTTCACTATAAAAATTTACGAAGTGAGGACCTTCCCCACCCCTGTCGTAGCCTTCACTTTTTCCCAGGGGGCGGGCTAAGCAAATCGCACTTGATTCGGTTGAGGGGTCGGACCAATGTTGGGTTGTATCACACCTCGCGCCGTAGCCTGACTCGAGCCTGCATTGCACGTTTCCGAGCGAGAGTGTTACCATCACACCACCGACACCACGGTCCGCAGTCCTCAGCTATTCACACATAAACTGTGTAGGCACAGCAACAATCAGTCGATAATGGGTATGATCTGGTAAGCTTAAATCGGCATTAAATCCATTTAAAGACACAGTCCAAGCTCGTCAGCAAAATTTGATGTTATGGTTCAGCCGGTGCGTGTAGCAACCCTGCAAAACGCTGAGTCTCAACTTCTCCGAATAGGCGAACAAAGTCGAGCTACCATTCCTTCCGCCTCCCCCCCCCCGAGAATCAGAATTCGCTCCACCCACTTCAGGGTTTCGGTCTCCAATAGGGACAAGACGCGCCATGGATTTGAACAAAATATAGGTTCTTCCATTTGTTAACGGTCTATTTTTACAGTGTGGTCTGCTCCAGTGCGATGGCTGCGAGCGACGAGGGAAATCAGGACCGAGACAACTCGTCCACGAAATTCTCACCGTTCAAATTTACAATTTTTGAGGGGCCATAACTCCGTTCGTAGTGGGTTCTGAGCGAATCTAGGAACAATAATGTGATCAGCGCGGAATTCTCTCTAAACTGAGCAGAAAAACTGAATAACAGTTCTGAGTTCGGATTGTGCCTTTGAAGGCAGTGTTCGCGATGACCTTCGTTCCCGAGTGTTGCACTCAAAACAATACGTTGGCGTCCAGGTCTTATCGAAATTACGGAGAAACGGTGAGAAACGCATCAAAACGTCGTATTTCAGTGACACTATTCTTTAACATGGACCAGCCGTCCAGCGGGCTCCGCCCGCCTGACGGCTGGCTGGGGGCTTCGCCCCCAGACCCCCGAATTTCCGCCCCTGGCGGAAATTATCAAGTTGTCTCTGCATACATAGAATCGGCTCAGGAATAATTTTGCCCCAATATTTTTTGTTGTAGACATAAAGGTTGCCTGCCGCACATGTTGACACATGGAAAGGCGGACAGCGGCAAATTAGAGCGAGAAAAGCAATAAATCTGGTTCAGTTGTGCAAGCACACAAAATCAATCCGAAGTGCGGCAAATCCTGTAAATTACCGTTCTCGAGCTCGTTTCGAAGACATTCTTCTTTCTTCGGCGTCCTGCGCATTGCTACGTTGTACCGCAAACTTTCTACGGCGTCCAGAGCACTCCTACTGAGGTCGCGCACACTTTCTACAGGCGCACTCCTACATGGGTCCCGCACACTTTCTATGGCGTCCGGCGCACTCCTGAATGGATTCTGTACACTTTCTATGGCGGCCGGCGCACTCTCACATGGGTCCCGCACAATTTCTATGACGTACGGTGCACTCTTGCATGGGTCCCGTACAACTTCTTCGGCGTTGTGCGCACTGCCGCTGGTGTCCCGCTCACTTTCTTCGACGTCCCGTTCGGTTCTTTTGGGCGTAGCTTGTAAAACACAAAAGTCTGCAATTACAGAGTGCACACCGTAAACTGACGGACGGACGGACGAACGGACGGACGAACGGACGAACGGACGAACGGACGGACGGACGGACGGACGAACGGACGGACGGACGAACGGACGGACAGACGGACGGACGGACGGACGGACGGACGGACGGACGGACGGACGAACGGACGGACGAACAGACAGACAGACGAACAGACAGACAGACAGACGAACGGACAGACGAACAGACAGACAGACGAGACAGACGGACGAACAGACAGACAGACAGACGAACAGACAGACAGACAGACGAACGGACAGACAGACAGACGAACGGACGGACAGACAGACAGACAGACGGACGAACAGACGAACGAACGGACGGACAGACAGACAGACAGACAGACGAACGAACAGACGGACAGACAGACAGACAGACAGACGAACGAACGGACAGACGAACGAACGAACAGACAGACGGACAGACAGACAGACGGACGAACAGACGAACGAACGAACGAACAGACGGACTGAACGAACAGACGAACAGACGAACAGACAGACAGACGGACAGACAGACAGACGGACGGACGGACAGACGGACGAACGGACGGACGGACAGACAGACGGACGGACGGACGGACGGACGGACGGACGGACGGACGGACGGACGGACGGACGGACGGACGGACACCACTCTCCTTTATTACTATGGAACGACCAGTTGTCCGATTGGATGAACATGTTCACGGTGGTTGTCACCAGTGAGAAAAGGGGTTAATCAAAAATGGAAGAATATTTCAGGCAAAGCAGAATTATTTAGGGTCCGAAGGAGAGAACGGAGCAACAGAAAGAGAATAATTGCAAAAGACGGGACCACAAAAGATTTCATTGTCATAACGAACAGTTCCAATGAGAAAAAAAGGTGGGGTAAGAGTGAAGGATTTGGTGCGCTTCTGGGACGTTTATTCTCAACTTCTTCCTCATTTCAGTTCTACCCGGTGACCAAACAATCGATTTAGCGATTAATATCAAAATCGAAGATTATCGTGAACACTGCCTTTAAGCTGAGGCCTTGGATGATGTGATTTTGATGTTTTTAAAATTTTTAAAGCTTGACATCTGAGTTTTGTGTTCAACTCGCCTATTTTGCTATATGTTATGCTATATCAGACCAAAAAAGGGCATTAAAGTTCAAAAATCGGCAAACGACCATCGACAAAAATCGCCCGAAAATGGCCGGCAAACGGCAATCGGCAATCGACAAACGGCAAAACTAAAAACCTCGTACAAAAAAGGACACGAGTGTTCGAAAAGTGACTGTAGAAAGATGTTTGATTTTTTCATGCACCATTCGTATTAAAAATAACAAAGTAACAAATCGTTTCCAATAACACCACGTGTAGTTGAGCTTTTCAGCGCAATACCTGGTATGAAAAAAAAACACTTAACTACAGCGATACTGAGATCGCAATTAATGATTGGCTTACGAGTAAAAAAGTCTTGCACTTCTTGATAGAAGAATTTTCAACAATTCTTGAAACCCCAGGATTAGTTTGATATTAAACTCATGTCGTTAGAACTACACCGCATTTTTAGATCCTTTTGTTATTTTTTCCAGCACCACCACAACACTGTAGTCGTTTATTTGTTTGTAAAGCGAAGATTTCTGAAGATTTAGCTTCCTGGCAAAAGCAGCGATTCGGCAATGTCATTTAGAAGTCAAAAAAATTTCAAAAGTATCTTGAAATATCTTTAAAAGTGATTTGGCGTAAAATAGCCTGGAGTAATAAAAAAAGCAGGGAAATCAAGTGAAATAACCAAAAAATACGATTTGGTGGTCGATCATTTCACAAACTTCTCCGTTAAGCTTATCAAAACAAAATCAAGCACGATATGGAATGGAGCGTTGCCTTCACCTAGCATGACATATACTGATTCCCTTATTACACTTGTCAAAAGTTGCTTCATGTTTCCGCTGCGCGCTTGATTTCGTTTTGATAAGCTTAACGAAGAAGTTTGTGAAATAATCGACCACCAAATCGTATTTTTTGGTTATTTCACTTCATTTTCTTGCTTTTTTATTACTCCAGGCTACTTTACGCCGAATCACTTTTGAAAAATATTTCAAGATACTTTTGAAATTTTTTTGACTTCTAAATGACATTGCCAAATCGCTACTTTTGCCAGGAAGCTAAATTTTCAGAAATTTCACATGTTTTTCAAAAAGGTTCTTCTTCTGACTTCAATTTTGCTCCACGATTTCCATTTTGGAATGATGAAACATCTAACAGACGATATTGTCGTATGAGTAAATTTTTTGAAACCTATGACTTACAATCATAAAAAATAAAACTCATTGCCGCATTTGGTGCAAAATGTGAAAAATCAATATTATTGATATTTAATATTTGATCTTGCATGATGAGCAGAATTTCCCAAACAAATGACTTAGAGCCATCAACAATCAAAAATCATTGCGGCATTTTGTGCAACAGGCAGAAAAATCAATATTATTGATCGGTATTTATCGATAATGATTGATGAGCAGAATTCCTCAACCAAGAAAACAAATCCCAAAAGCAATCACCACTGTTCGCCGCATTTTGTGCGAAAAGTACGAAAATCGATAATATTGATTATCGATCGATGACGTGTCATGAGTACGAATTCTGACAAGTTCAGTACTTACTTCCGACGAACTGTGTTGATTGGCTGCAAATTCACCCACACACCCCGGTCTCCACAGCCACAGCAGGAAAAAACAGTTTTCGTGCTCCACGGCTAATTTAGTATGTAAACCACGATATTGAGATACCCTTCATAGTAAAGGTATCGAGTTCAAATTGGAATAGGAGCGACCTGCAGCCATTTCCAGCCTCCTGTCCAAAATTGAGCTCCCTAGCTCAATTCTAACTGGTAGCACAAGATCGTGAATGCCGTCTGAAAAAAAAGGAGATCAACAGAGAAAACTTGTTTGTAAAGCCAAGATCAATTGTGGTGCGCGCTTTGCGCGCACCACAATTGATCTTGGCTTTACAAACAAAGTTTTTGTTGTACAACAATGTCTTTTTTTCATATCAGGTATTGCACTGGAAATTCAGCTCCTCGTGGTGTTATTGGGAACAGTTTTCGTTTGAATCTTCGCTCAATTGATGGAGCGAATCAGATGTGGAAAATGTGCTGTTTTTGTCTTCATCGACATCAAAGCGGCATTTGATTGCATACATTGGCCTCAATAAAACTCTCTCTGAATTCAGAGTAGTAGATCATATATGTAAAACCGCGGGAAAAACGCCAATTCGGGTGGTATCAACAGCCTCAACTTTGCATGCTTTTGAATGTGGACGATCCACTCCACATAATCGACATCGCTGATTTGCAGTGTCGAGATCATTAGCTGGATCAGAATAAGGGTCGAAGAAATGACGAGGTTGGTGGACCGGCCCGTTAGTATATCTCAGACAATGGGGTGGATCGACCGCGGGCGAAAAATCGCGTTTCGTACTGACCGCGTGCCACTGTCGTACTGACCGCGGGCAAGAAATGCATTTCGTGTCGGACGCGCGCATTTGCGTACTGACCGCGCGAACGAAATAGTGCACGCGGTCGATACGCCTGGGCTGCGTACCAACCGCTCGCGAAATTCCATAGAGACGTACTGACCGCGCGCGTTCATCCTTGCGCGCGGTCAGTACGGATTATGACTTTTCGCTGCATTTGGTACGTGAGCATACGTAGTCAGTACGCAAGTGGTCGCGTTCGGTACGCAACCGCCCGCGTTCAGCACGCAAAAAAACTGGTCGGTGAGTTCGTATTGTCAGTTAGCGCGGTCGGTACGCAATTGTTCGCGTTCAATACGCAATCGCTCGCATTCAGTACGCAAGCAAACTGGTGGATGATATTGGTTAGACAGTGCGCGGTCGGTGCGCAAGGGTCAGCGTTCAGTACGCAATCGCCCGCGTTCAGCACGCAAAAAAACTGGTCGGTGAGGTCGTATTGTCAGTTAGCGCGGTCGGTACGCAATTCTTCGCGTTCAATAGGCAATCGCCCGCATTCAGTACGTAAGCAAACTGGTGGATGATATCGGTTAGACAGTGCGCAGTCGGTGCGCAAGGGTTCGCGTTCAACACGCAATCGCCCGCATTGAGTACGCTAGCAGACTGGTGGGTGTGGTCGGTTTGTCAGTCTGCACGGTCGGTACGCAAGTGTGTGTACATACGCAAATGCACGTGCTTATTAAAGGCAGCAGACACACTCAAAAATGATATCGCTTTCGTGACATAAATCGAGGGGTTCGGGGCTGGTAGTATGGGGAACCAACTAAAACTGTATGCAAATAGAGGAACAACGGTTGATTTGTTTATCGGGTGAAAGTTGACGAGTTGCTCAGCGCGCGGTTGAAACAGCGAATATTAGCAACAATACGGTTGAGTTTTAAAAGACGATATACTCTTCCAGCCTGTACTGGAACATTCACCTCGTTGGAAGCCTCATAAACCAGCAAAAGTCACCGTATTAGAACGATCTGTCCGAACGAGTTTGTTTTTGGGACGTGGTTGCAGAAATTTTTCGATTTGCACTTAGTATTTAGTAGTTTTGACTCGTTTTTGACGCTTACAACGGCGTGACCATTCTATTAGGAGCCATAAGACCCTAGTAACGTAGGTAAGGTCTGGCCGAAGGAGAATGTCCGCCCCAAGCGTTCGGCTTGCGTGTTGAACGGTCGTGGAAGAGTCTTCACGGGGCTGCAAACAGCTGACTGGAATATTACCTCTTTCTCGTCTCGTCTTCTTGTTAGTCAATTCACATGTCCAACAAATGCCCTCTCGATTCCCGTTCGACACGCACGCCGACCGCCTGGGCGGACGGTCTCATTCGGACAGACTTTAACTCAACAACTTTTTCGAGCGTGTCTGTTGTCTTCAGGTAACGAAATCTCGAGCGCTTGCGCTTTTAGTCTATCAGTTCATTAGAGGAAAGGTCTTCCCTGGAAAGGTTTGACCTATTTTTGTTCCGGTAGAAAGTCAGATGGGCTGGTCTCTGTGACAGCTGGGTCTTCAAAACTGAGAATCCGACAAGAACCACTGAAAGGGGCAATTTCTTTGATTATAATAGTTGTCTAATTCACAACTTGATGCACACATCTGGCTTCATCTATCCCGAGCCCAAAACTCGTTTTCTTCTAAACAGTTAGTGATCTTGAAAAACTCGTTATTTGAGGATGGAACAACAGCATGGACGGGCGTAGTTATCCTAGTAATTGTAGCCGGTTTAAACTTGTTTTGTGTGGTTTTGTCCTGGGCTCTTGCTGACGTTCGCCTTAAGGACAGCATACACGCTCGCAAACGTAATTGAGATAACAACAGAATCAGAATTATATGGCACCGAACCCAACGCCCATGCATTTTGAAGCGTCAAAAACGACCTACGATGACGCTACATGAGTAAGAAGTTGGTCCCGCCCCTGTATCTGCCCGCCCCTGTATTTGCGTCCTTCTCTAAAACAGGGGTGTTGGGCTATTTCTACCGTCGTCGATGTGTGTGGTTTATCTACTGTACCTATTCCACCACCCACAAACGTTGCTGATGATGAGAATAGCCTAGCACCCCTGTTTTGGAAGAGGACGCAAATACAGGGGGCTTGCAGATACAGGGGCGGGGCCAACTTCCTACTCATGTAGCGTCATCGTGGGTCGTTTTTGAGGCTCTAAAATGCGTGAACGCTGTGCTCTGTGCCATACCATTCTAATTCCGTATTTATCTCAATTACGTTTACGAGCGTGTATGCTGCCTTTAAAGGTATAGGACTCCCAGAAAAGTGGTTTAATGTTGAAGTTGAAGAGAGTTACCCGCTGACCACAGTGGTATCTTTGAAATCGCCCACGGCCTTCTATGAAAAGATTTATGGCTCCTTAAAGATGCTTATATTCTGAGGAGGAGAAATTGGTGGACGAGTTGTCTCAGGTCTGTATTTCTCTTCATTCGCTATCGTTGCGCGAGAGCGAGCCAGGACATGGAGACAGTCCGGCAGTGGACTGAAGAACGAAGACTTGTTGAAAACTCATCCATCCATCCAGCCGCTATCGAGTTCGGAAATCTGTTAAGGGGTGTGGCCCGTGTTGGTGAGCGAAGGAGGTCGGGCCTGTGATGGTTGCTTGTTTGGAGGAATTGAGATCCTTGGCACGTGTTAGATAGGAGGGGTCTACTACACACTCAAATAAAAATCTCAAAATGTATGACTAAGGGTGTACTGTGCCTTCAGTGAGGGTCAAACCTACCCGAACGTAAACGTGGGGCCCTCTGCATCCTTTCTGATCACGAGCAATGAGCCACGTTTCGGAATATCCTCCGGACACAATTCGCTTCTCATCTAATGTCAGCTAACTGGACGTTTTGATGAATCAACACCGCCTTCGAATAAAGTTCGCGCGAGAAAACACAACAATGTGTCATTCCTTCTGTAGTTGCGTGGTATTATAAGGACCCTATCAGTTTTTGTAGAGCACGAAAGGCTTGTGTATACCGTCAAAACTGAAATTCCTCCCCACTTCTTACAATCATAGCTTAAAATCTTGCCGTCGAATGGATCTCACCACGCACGGATCGAAACCCCATTCTTCAGTGAGGCCGCCAGCCCCGCCCGGCCCGCCGCCTGGTCCATGCGTCAGACAAGATCGAAAATGGAAACCATACTTCAAATATTCAGGCCTCTACATTAAATGTACCTCTTATAGAGCTGTACTTCAAATAGAGGGTGTATTTCCAATTATCAGCCCCCCTTTTATGTGTTCTTCTAATAGAGCGCGCGTACCTCTATCATTCGGCGCAATTTTTTAAATTTACAATGAACTGGTTGCATTCCCGGCGAAGATTGTTAGTATATCACCATAACATTGTGTGTATACAAATGTCAGATCGCATTCTGAAAATTCTAGCGAAATCGAATCGCTGCTTCCTCAATCCTTGAAATCATCCTCACGCTCTAGACCATTACAAACGAAAAAAATTTCGAAAAATTCTCCGAAAGTTTCGCGAAAATTTCGTTCGTGTACAACTATAATATACAGCCTGCAGATGTGAAGCCAAAAAAGTTCACCGACCGTTTGCGTTCTATGCAAAATACTCAGGCAGGGCTCGAGACTATTTCGGTTCATGTGTGAAAATTTGAATGCCATTGAGCTTCTCGAGCATCTAGTTCTTTTTAGCTAAGCAGTGGACAAACTCTCAATTTACAGCTGCGCATTTATCTAGGCAACGTTTCATTGATATCCTGATTGTGCTAACAAGGTTGATAACACGGATGAGTCTACCTTGATCACAATCACGATCGATCCAGGAAATGCTTGGATCTCCACTGGCTAGAATTCATATCTCTAACGAGTTCCTTGTCACCCGAAACCTCAATGACCTCCTTGATCACCTTGCTATCGAACACGCTAGTGGCCACCCCATCAACTTTTTCTCCCGTTTCCACTAGCGTACCCCACGAACAGAACTCAGAAATGGCGGATTCATTCAAATCGTCGGGGTTTTTTTCATTTCCCCATTCTTTCCTGCTGCTCTCTTTCTCTCTTCTCCACTCTCTTCTCATTCTTCACAACTCCAGCAACTTTTTCTCTCTCCTCATTTTCATCATTTGATCAATGTGATACTTTTCTTCGTTTTATTTAATTATTCATTTGTTGATTCATTTGTTTGTCTATTTGTTCATTTGTTTTATTTGCTTAATTTTTATTTGTTTATTTAATCAAGTGTTTATTTATTTGTTGGTTCAGTTGTTTATTTGCTTATTTATTCATTCATTTTGATTCACTTATTTTTTATTTAGTTTGTCTTTGATTTTTTCATTCATTTATTTATTTGTTCAGTTATTTACTTTTTTTATTTTTTTGTTCTTTTATATTTTTGTACTTATTTAGTTGTTTCCTTTATTTTTTAAATTCTCCACATGTTTATTTTTTCTTTTATTTTATTACTTTTTATTGTATTTGATGATTTGTTCAGTTATTTATTTACCTAATTATTTGTTTGTTTAAGTAGTTATTTATTTAAAGGTGCAGTACCCTCTCAGACATGAATTTTATGATTTTTTTATTGTGTAGTATAAGTCTCCCGTATAACACGTGCCAAGTGCGAGATCCCGATTCTTCCAAATATGCTAGATACAAGCGATCACCACAGGCTAGACCCCATCGCTCACCACCACGGGCCACACCCCTACCAGATTTCTGAACTCGACAGCGGCTAGATGGATGGATGACTTTTCAACAAGTCTTCGTTTTTCACTCGCGCCGGACTGTCTTTTTGTGCTGGCTCGCTCTCGCGCAAAGATTGCGAATGAAGAGAAATACCGGCCTGAGACAACTCGTCCACCAATTTTCCACCTTCAAAATATGGGCATCTTTGAGGAGCCATGACTCCTGTTCATAGGGATAATTGGACGATTTCAGAGATACCACCGTGATCAGAGTGTGACTCTCTCCGAGATCAGCAAGTATTTTGCTGTCAAGGCGATATATGGGTGACACTCCCGATCGTCGAGCGTATTTCTACGCTGAATCTGGCTAGAACTGCAGTGCCAACTTGAAGGTTGAGGCGTGAATGGGAAAGTCTGACTCTTGTCCCAACGACTACAGTACGCGATGCCATGTGTCCTAGCAAACTTATAGCGCGCCCACGTGCAATCAAGTCAACCGCCGGCCGTGGGGAGAGTTTGGCAAGTAGGAATTTTCTTCTTCTTTCACTTTTTGCCTTTTTTTCTTGATCTCGTTATTCTATAGAAGTTTCTTGCTCTCTCTCGTGATCTCGATCGTCTTGCCCTTCTTAATTTTACTATTCTTCGTCTTCTTGTTCTTCTTGGTGTGGTAATGCCTACGAATGGTTTACTATTGATATTTTAAATTTGATGTTTTGGAAGCTCGCAAAACTTATTGACAAATGACTTTACCTAGACTCGAATGAAAATTTTCTTGACAAAAAGAGCAAGATTATCTTCTGTGGATAAAATATGAATATTTGTTGGCAGCAAATAGACACTGGAAGACTCCGTACTGCCGTTATCGGGGCGAAATTCCGCTCCGCAGTTGAGGACAGGCGCGGTTGCAGCATGCAGCACGCAGCACGCAGATAATCGTGCTGGACTAGCTCCCGACACAATTATCCCTTCTCCCAGCTAGATTATAATTGTGCTACATGCTGCAGCAGCGAGTCGCTGCAATCGCGGAGCGGATTTTCGGCCCCATAACGACTGTACAAGCAGTTTCAACAGCTGACGTATGCCATTGGAAAAGGCTTAGAATCACTATCAACGAGCACATTCGATCCCACGAGGATTCGTTAATTAAAACACACGGGTACTGATCTCAAAACACGATTAACACATTGAATTTCTTCTAGAAAGATAAGGAAGGGGACAAAGGAAGAAAATGCGAGAGCGAAAATGGAAGATTGTAAAATGCAAGAAATGTCATCATAAGCTGAGGAAACGTAGTAAAATGCCTCCTAATACGGTTTTATTTGAAAAGTGTGAGCGGTTGGTAAGCACGCGGAAGCGGCACGTATGCATTGCTCCCATTAGAATGGCGCGTATGAATGTCTAAAAGAAGCGCTCTAGATAAAAAGATTGTTGAGTCTTCATCATGAAGGTGTCTATCTGGTCGCCAATGAAGTGAAAATGAGTGAAATTCTCCAGGGAAAAAAAACGTGCAAGCACGACAGAACGATTTAGCGCGGCTGGTCTGCCAGCGCCAGATATAGTTATTCTTCATAAACACTAATTAAACAAAACTAAACCTCTCCAGCTAGATCGCGGCTGGAGCAATTTTGAGCTAAACACGCGGTAGGCTTGAAACGGGTAGGGCCTCGGTCATAGTTGGCCGATCGGCGTAGCCCGGTCGATAATCACGAAAGACATGAATGTGGTAAGGCCCCGGTCATAGTCGGTGGATCCACTGAGTCCCACCGGGTCGATACGCACCGAATTCGTGGGAGACGGGTGCAAAAAATCAAACCACCGAGTCCGACTGCGACCGCCTGATGCCCACCGCAATCCACCCGCTCGATACTGATGGTTCTCATGCGTACAAGGGCGGGGCCAATGCACCGACTGAGTCCCGCTGCGTCCCAACCGAAATCATCCTCACCCCATCTATCCAATGATGATTCTTAAAAATGGCTTACGAGTTGAAGACAAAGACATGTTGAAAACAAAAAAAATTAGCCACCAAACACGTTCCGATTCACAGCTGAGGTGATAATCGTCACTATCAATTGCATGTTTCGCAGAGGAACTGGTTGGCGCTGGGGCAACCGGACTCATTCGGACTCAGCAGGTTTTTCGACGAAGTCTGACGGGCGCCTAAGGTGGAAAAAACACCCGATGCGGCTGACTCGACCGATGTTCACATGATATAACAAAAGAAATGAATGATATCCATGATATCGTTGCACATAATTCATACATATTGACCGCGTCAGCCACAGCTGGCCACAACGGTGTTTTTTGCAACATCCATCGTCTGTTTTTCATACGTATCGACCAAGTAGGCCACGGCGATTTTTCTCTGACAGGGGCCTCGCTCCCTCATTCTGAGCCGGTCGACGTAGGGCGTATCGGGTTTATCATTTCGAGATATCCTTATTTTGCCATGACCGACCGCTCCTTTGCTTGCTCCGCACGGACTCATCTAAGCGAACTGGACTTCAGATGTTGTTGATTGAACAAGCTCGTCATTTGCGGTTGGAAAGCCAGCCGTGTTGGGCTGTTCCAACTTTTTTGTGCGCTTCCCCAATCCCCACCCCCACTCCCAACTTTTGCTTATTTTTCACCCTTTGGGACCAGATATACACTTTCATGATAGAAACCAATTTTTTTTGTCACAAACCCTGCATCCGAGTAATAATGCGTTTTGGAAGAGAGCCATTTGATTGAGAGCAACACATAAGCTTTGGTAAATCCCTAGTGACCTGCAGACTCCGATTATCATCAGCAGCGGAGCGGTGGGCTTTGGTGAAATACAATTAGTGATAAGGAGTTTCCGACGAAAAAGCCACCGCTCTATGCTGTGATAATCGAAAACAGGAGTTCACTTGAAATGAAACAGAATCTACCTGCCGCACGTGCATGCGTACTAACAGAGGTCAAGTCTTCGAAAAAGTTTCGTACTGACCGCGGGATATAGTCGGGCCTACCGCGTGTGAGTGCGTACTAACCGCGGCCAATCCTACGTGCAACATTTGTACCGACCGCGTGGCAACACGTCTCGACCGCGCGGCGATGCGTACTAACCGCGTGGCTTGGCGTACTATTCGCGTGGGAATGCGTATTGACCGCGTGACAGTACGTTTCGACCGCGTGGCAGTGCGTACCGATCGCGTGACCATGCGTACCGACGGCGTGTCAAGGCGTCCCGAACACGTGGCAGTGCGTACCGACCGCGTGAAAATGCGTACTAATCGCGTGTCATTCCGTACCGACCGAGTGGCAGTATGTATCAAACGCGTGAAAATGCGTACCAACCGCGTCACAGTGCGTATCGACCGCGTATCAAAATGTGCCGACCGCGAGGCAAACCGTACTGATCGTGTGGCAGTGCGTACCGACCGCGCGACATAGCGTACCGACCGCGTGGCAAGACGTACTGACCGCTCCGCGATGCGTACTAACCGCGTGGGATTCCGTACTGACCGCGTGGCAGTGCGCATTGACCGCGCGAATTTGCGTGCTGACCACGTGCAATATGCGTTCCAAACGTCGCCCATCCCGCTGTCGGTACGCATTTTGTCCGCCGTCGGTCCACCCCATTGTCTGAGTATTCTCATTGTCTCGTGTTAGCCAAGTATACTATCCTGCTCATTTCCGTGATCTGTTTTACTATTCAACTTCAGCTTCATTTCTGGCCGTGGCAGTCGATAAAATTTGACTCTACACAGCACGGGACTTGAACGGTTTGGGCGGAGTTGTGCACATAAACATTAGGGTCCTAAAACTCTGATTCTGACACGTTTTTCGGCGGACAACCTTCACGGTTTGAAGCTGTTTTCAAATCAATCTACCTTTATGGTTTTCTCAGCAACTTTTTCCACCACAACCACTGTCTTTAAACCACCTAGGTTGGAGTTTTTATTGTATAGCCTGTCAATCTCTTTTCAGGCCGGTAACAGTAAGGTTTACCGGGCTTTCCATGTGACCGCTGCGCAGCATGCTTAGGAAGAACTAGTAAAAGCGAGAAAGAATTCAGGCCTATTTTCCCTTCGAGTGGGAGCGTCGGTACCGTAGTGGAGCATGGACCCAATGACGTTCGAATCGCAAACTGTTTTTAGATGGTTCTATTTTAGGGACACAAAGGTTCTATCCAAAAGACGAGAGAGCTGGGTCATCACTTAAAAATAGGGCGCGGTTCGTTCACTATGGGCCTTGCCTCCAAATCGCGGCGGTTATCTATTACTCACTTTTTGCCGAATTTTGTCGAAAAAGGGTAGGAAAAGCGGCAAACGACAATCGACAAAAATCGTCCAAAAACGGCCGGCAAACGGCAATCGGCAACCGGCAAACGGCAATTGCCGCACATCCCTGGTGCATATACTGCCGTACGCTGCGTCTCCTTCGTAACACACTTTCTCGCTGACTCTGCCCTCGCTTCGCACAAGCGAGCGAGGGAACAGAATAAAATAGGCTTGGTACCAGATGATACCTATCCGGTCGCTCTAATTTAGGCAACGATTCTTCAAGGAAATTCAGTAGAGTGGGGTTATTCGGTGAATGTGTGGAAATCGTTCAATTTTGGCATTCCGCGTTCCGCATTCCGAAAACCGCAGAAAACGCCGCGGAATGCGAAAATATTGGGTCATCTGGGACGTGAGAAAACACTAGATGATTTCTGAATTTTTCTGCGTTTCGCGTTCCGAAAACCGCATTTCCGCGCAATTTAAGGCGTTTCGCGCCCGATTTCTGAAACCCGAGAAAACTTTTTTTGTTCCGAAACCCAAAAACCGATCTCCGAAATTTCATATTTTTACTCTGCTCATTCCTGGTCTGAACCACTTTGAGGTATCAATTTCGCAACTGTGTTGCTTAAATCGGTTTATAGTAAGCGCCCGGGGCGCAACCATATACGCCGCATGATGTACTGTGACGTCATCAGCCGACAGTTGCGCTCAGGGCGCTGCGTGGATCAATCTCGGCGGTAGCACCCGGAGCGCAACGTATGCGGCCTAGATCGCAACATAAGTGGCCCGGAAATTGCCAAATTTGTCACCCTGAGCGCAACATGGACGCGGCTCTGGGTGCATTCGGGGTGGACTCAGGGCCTGCTATTGCCTGAGTAGAGTGCTGCACAAGGCGGAAGGATCGAGTATGTTGAGGCGGAGGCACCTAGTCAAAAATTCATTACGGTCCGCATTTCCGCGGATTTTGGGTGTATCGCACCCGATTTCCGAAATTCGAGAATGACAATTTAGTGACGAAGCCCGAAATTCGATTTCTGAATTCTTAGAATTTTGTTCCGCTCATCCCTGGTGCGCATCCTCAACGCGCTAATTGTTTGTAAATTAATGGAATCTTCTGAAAATTCCGTTCATTCGAAAAAAGTCGACTATCGAACTCAATCGACTGATTATGTACATTTTCGAATATTCGGCTTTCCGAATAATTCATAATTCGGCTTTTTTTGAATTGTCGGTTCTCCGAATCATTCAGGATTTCGCCTTTTTGAATAATCGACTTCTCGAGTGATTCGATGTCGACTTTGTCAATCGAATGTTGTTACGAATCATTCGATTTGGTCAAAGTATAATCTTCAGTAAGCCTTCAACATCGATCGGTCACTGGTGTCCTGCGGGCCCACCACGGAGTCGAATCCATAAGGGATATTACCGCTTTCTCTTGTAACTAGTCCGAACTCTGTCTTCATCCTCTTTCAAACTCTTTATCTCGCATTTGGAAGTCGCACGTCTTTAATAACAGGAACCTTTTCTTGAATTTGGGCACGGCATAATGGGTATACGATACTGCTGTGCATCATTTTAGTCTACTCGATTAAGGCTGGGATCATACTTCCTGCGATGAGCAAGCACGCAACACAATGCTTGCCATCAGGGATGAGCGGCAAACGATAATGAAACATCGGCAAACGAAAATCGACAAATCTTGCCCAAAAACGGCCGGCAAACTGCAATCAGCAATCGACAAACGGCAAAATAGAAAACCTCGTACAAAAAACGATACTAATGTCCTAGAAGTAAATGTAAAAAAATTACTATTTTCTAATTCACATTTTGTATTTTACTAGCAAGATACTAGTTTTTCACTAACACCTCAAGAAGTTGAACCTCTCACGTCGGTAGAACACTCCGTAAAAAAAAACAGCACCAAAATGAATATTCTATTCAACACTAGTGATAAGAATGTTTTAGCGGAAGGATATTAATTTTTCGAGGATCTCTAATTTTCACCTTTTCGGAATAGTAGTCACTCATTTGTTTCGTGTTTCAAATTCAACGCACAAAATTTAGAGTATGATGTAATCCGAGTTAACAGAGTGAGTACCCGAGATTCGTCCGAAAAATGAAGAGCGTAATATGGTGTTACTTTAGAGGATTATTTTCTCATAAGCGTGGTACCCCCGTACCTGTTGGCGCATCCCTAGATGCATCGGAAAGGGTTGTTGACAAGTCTATAGACTATATTTGTCAAATTCTGCAATACGGTATAAACAACTAGATGACAGCATAAGACCGCTAGCTTGTTATAGAGTTGTTCTTAAAGTATACATAGGTGATTGTTGTTGACAAGTGGATGAGCCTCAAGTTGTTATCCACATAGGAACAACTTTACCGTGGTTCGTTACGGCGACAAGCAGAAAGTTGTTTTCAAAGTCGAAATCAAGTAAATGAAAGAGTTCTGAGTAATCGCGAACATTAATGTTCGCCCATTAATCGGCGCACTCCACAGACCAACAGTGAGACAGTACGCCTATTTAACACTTAAGAGACCGCCTGCTCCACGGCAAATTTTCACAGCGGACCGGTGCGCTCCACGGCTAATCGTTTCCGTGGGTGCGCAGTGTGGACACGCGGTCCGCTGGGAACCATTTTGATTGGAGCAGGTTTTCTTACTTAGACAACCGGTATTCCGTTTCTACTTCACCTGAGAGTATGTCGCTCCACAGAGATCTGGAGTGAGGCCATGGTGAAGCAATGATCCACCGCTTTTTCGCGGACCTGCTTTTTTTATTTTGGAAGTTCTTCCAGCTTTACATGCACAAGACTGGTAACGAAATAAACGTTTGTTTGTTGACTTCTGAAATTTTTTTCAGGTTACAGCTAATGGTTAGGATTGAGCCGTGCTAGGCCGTCCCGGAGTATTGAAAACTTGAAAAATGAACTAACTTCTCCTTCGCGATGCCATAATAAACCTCATGTAGAACTTTCGGCGGACTCAAATACTTTGATCTGCCAAGTTGTATGATGCGACCGACAGAAACTATCAGAAATCGCAAAATGGGAATCAGATTCATGATCAGCACCCCCTCCTCCCCAATGGCCACGTGAGCGAAGTCGCACCAAAACGTGAAACGTTTACAAACGGATGACGAACGACAGACGCCAGCGAAGCTTTAGAAAACTGTGGAATATACACCACTTCATTGTTCAGCGCCTCCAAACATACCCCGTAGTTTAATTTCAGTAACATTTTAAGCACTGAACTATTTCTAGGTTTTCACCCCTTTCCCCCCAAGTTATCCTCCACTCGAAATTTAGCGAAAATTTAAACAAAGTTGACCAATGGCTAATATACCGCAGTCGAAGGGAATTTCATTGGAAATTGAAAAGCAAAAACCAGAACCTTGTGCAGCAACTCGAATAACCCTCGAGGTCAATGCCGCAAAATTTTGAACGATGACCTACTACAGTTATCTCAAAAAGGTGGCACTACTATTTCGACAATCAACTGTAGAACATCAGTTCCGTGATAAGCGTCATTGATACCCCTTCTTAGCCAAGTTTGGAACGATTTATGTCCAGCCAAAGAAGCTCGAAAAATCAAAAAGTGCCATTTCCGGAGATGCTTGTAAAATTACTAAGAACACTGAAAATGCTTGACCACGGTGAGTGTAAATAGGCTACATCATAAGGAACCCATCCGTAATTAAGAAAGACTCCACGCCAGAGAAATATAAAAAATTTTAGAAGTTTTATGGCGTGGGTGCGCAGTGTGGACACGCGGTCTCTTAAGTGTTAAGAGTGCGCTCGGCGACGATGGCGGGTTAGGGTGAAAAGTCCTCGAGAGGATTTTTCTCCGTAACCCGACAACTCCGAGTTCCCCCGCAATCGCTACTGGGGCCGTAGTTGGGCCGAGAACTGTCCAACTACCCGTCAGTTCCCGAACCGCTGGCGCACCAATCGTTTGTGCAGTGAGAACGCGATCAATAGCGAGCATTGCCTCTCACTGATTTATCCGTGCAGCTGATTGGTTTTCCAATGATTGTTTTTTCACAATCAAACTCTCTTGTTTTGTGTTTCATAATTTCTTAATATCCTTGATTCTAACGTAAAGTGAATTTTGGTAGCACTGTGGGCGAGAAATTTGTCAGAGAGATGAATAGTTAGGCCGGATTTTTTTTTGTTTTGTATTACGATTTTTCCTCTTTTTTTTCGTCTGTGTTTATAAAAAGTTTATTGTGATTCCAATTTGTTCGTGACTTTTATCTTGACACTGTATTTTTTATCTTCTCAGGTTCTTAAAAAAATAAAAAACACGCATCATCCTCACCGCCATATCAATTTTTTTTTTCGAGAATTTTTTTTTAATTTTGAGACTGGCAGCCTATTGGCATTGCAGTGGCAGTCCATTGGCACTGCCACTCTCGAAATTTGTGTGAAAAATAGTTTTCTCATGAAAAACTACCTGGAAGAATAAAATCTCACTGGGAAGGTCACTATTAATTATTAACTCATGTAAGCACTTTCAAAGATGCTGTCACTTTTCGTTTTTCGTAGTTCCTAACAGCAACTATGTGCGTGAAGACAAAAATGGTAGGTACTAGACTTGGAAATGAATCGAGTAATTATTCGAGTACTGTCCGAGTTAATCGAATATTCCATTCAAATGGGGATTTCTGCTTTTTCCAGTATTGGGTTGAATGGGGAAATTAATTCAACTATTTCCGCTATTCATCGAAGTCGGCAATCTCAATCATCCGGTTTCCCGTGTAATCGTTCCAATCTTAAAGTCGCAATATTTGGCTTTCGTCTATCCGGTCAACTTCTGAGCATGAGAATCGGATGTTGAGCAGGCGGCAGTAAAAGTCATCTAACAGTATGAGTATGGGAAATTATTCGAAAATTTAGTGCATATTTTAGAGAAATTGCCGAATATTCTATCGAATTGAGTGGAGGATAGGTTTTTGAGTATAACCATACATTCCAAAAATTCAGGCCTAACTCGAAACTCTTCAAACTTTTTCGATTTCCGAAAAGAGCTTTGCTTTAGAAGAAACATCAATTCGGGAGTTCTTCAAAATTAATTTGGCAGTTCTAATTCGAATTATCTCTTTAGATAATTGCCGAATAAATGATTGTCTTTGAATACAGCTTTTTTTGATTACCCGAAATATTGAACAATTGTGAACGAGGCCTCCCAATTTTCCTGAATCAGTCGAATATTTGAAGAAAGATTCAATACTAGAATCCGAATATCCAATTCACTCGAGTCACGTTCGAATAATTTTCTATCCTAATTCAGTAATTACGAACTTTGCTTGTCTTTACGTAGTTAATGTTACCAACCAGTGAAAGCTTAAAGGAACAGTGTTTTCAACTGTGTTTGTCCTCTTTTTCCGAGCGTGATTTATTTCCGTTCATCGCGGGAGTTTGCGCGCGTACGCTGCGTCTCCTTCTCCCCACACTTTCTCGCTGTCTCTACTCTCGCTCCGCACAAGCGCGCGAGGGAACAGAATAAATCACGCTCGGAACGAGAGGATACTGAGAGCCCATTATTCATATTGGGCTTCCCGGCGGAGTTTTGCTCTGCCAAGTTTTTTCCTCAAAAATATTTCTGCGGACAAATTTTTTTTGAAAATGGAAAAATACGCGCGCTCTCTTACGCGACCAACAGCATTAAATTTCACTCCGATAAGTAGGATATGTGTGAGTTTTCTCCGTCCTTTTCTTCTAAATATCTGAGAAAATAAAATATACAGTGTCGCGAGTAAAATGAACTCTAAAACTTTTCATAAAAGCAGACGGAAAAATTAAAATCGAATCAAAACTTTGAAAAAGCGTAGACTGAACGCTTTAGTTTCTAACAGATTCTAGTCTAGCTATTTCTCTGACAAATTTCTCGACCTGCTATACCCTAACTCGCAACACTCGTTAGAGGCAAGAACATCAAACCAATAAATCATAACACAAAACATGAGAGTTAGGCAAAGAATGAATAATTAGAGGAAGAACTAACTGGTGAGGAAGTCAACAAAACCACGAATGAACTCTGGGGGGAAAACGTGTCTCTCACTTCATACAAAACACATCGTGAATACGAGGAAGTAATATTGTGCACTATAAAAAACAATGATTTCTGCTGTTATCGCTAAAACAGCTACTGTTTCGAATGAGAGGGTTAATTGTTGATGTACAGGAGGCACAGTTGGAGAAGCTAGGAGAACCCTTCATCAGCTCTCAATATGCGTCTGAGTAGCGCAGCGCTATGTGGCGCAGCTTTCGTCAGCACGGTCAGTGGTTCGAGTCCACGCGGACTCAGATTTGCACACACGTGTGCAACATTTCAGAATGTCACCCATTCTTCGCAAGGTGAGTGTGTCGCCTTTGGTGCAAAGCGTTGTCTAGCTGTTGATGTGCTAGGATTCCCGAGATCGCATACCACGGGATGCTGGTTTTGCAAACAAATACTATGTGACAGCTCCCGTTTAGAATGACGATAATATCGATGTTTCGCACTGGAATTTCTTCCCATTATCGTGATATAGTCACGGTTCCAAACTCTCAGTTCTGGCTAGTTTACTACCACCCCTGATTTCCCATGACATAGCTGATATCAACTTCCGAGCTACCCAAACGCATGTGGATGGTTTTGTGAGGTGCGAAAGGTAGCTGCCATTCATCTGACCGCTGCTGCAGAGCTGTAATCGCATTTCGGAATTTATTACAATCACTGAGGTAATTCGACGATAGAACTTCAAGTTATCAGCATATTGCTTGCAGATTGCAGAGCTTAGACTCGCTCCGAGCTAAAGAAATTATTTTTTGTTCTGAGTTCCAATTCAATTTCTAGGTTTTCTGTAGGTCACACTAAAGAAATTGGAAGTTTTTAGAAATGCGAAAGGTTTAGTCGGTTTGAGCGGCAATTCGCTGTATTTTCCGAGGAGCTGGATCAAAGTCTCTGCTAAAGCGGTCAGGTCCTAAAATTGTCACTGCGGATGATCATGATTCTGTCGAGTACTTTTTCGCTGCTACTAACACCTAACGTCGGCATGGATCGTGAAGAGACTTCACGTTCACTGCTGAAGGTTGGCGCAAACTTGGTGCCGTATGTTATAACATAGGTGCACCGAGTTTGCGCCAACCCTCAACAGTGAACGCGAAGTCTCTTCACGATCCATACCGATGCTATATGTATTCTGTTAACATTGCTCGAAATCAGCATTCTGCTAGATTTTTACCATCTGCATGATGGATTTTTCACACTTTTATAGTTTTGTAAGTAAAACATTTGCTTTTGCGAAGAAGTTGTCAATTTGGAAAGCGCTCGTTTCCTTTAGCCCACATTTATGATCTAATCTCAATTCCGGTTCGTCTATTGGGTACCCCAATCCATGAGTTCGGGTCTTCGTCCGTTATTTAGCATCTAACATCTCGGGTTAAATTGCCGTGTAGCTTTAGTTGCCTTACTGATTCTAGCTTTGTTCGATTTCACAAAATTGCAGCTCCAAATATCGTTACTGAACTCAGATTTGTTATATGTTCTCAAAATCTTGAAGAGCATAGAGGTTTGTAGTTCTGTTGCTGAGGACACTTTCTAAAGACGATTAGCATTTTGATCCACATAGTTTCCTTTGTTTGTTATGATACCTAGGGTTTTTTCTTTCTATTCGAAAATCTTATATTTTGTTCCACATATTTTTCATTCTTTGCTTCAATAGCTAGCGTTTTCTCAGTTAGAAAATCTGTTATGTAAACTGCATGATAGTTAGCGTATACCTTGTTACCGATCTGATTTTGATACTGTAATGTTGTAACATTTTGAAGATAAACTAGTAGAACCAGCATTTGTGTCAGCAAAATAACAACGGTGTATGTTTGCATGTGGTGTAGACAAAAAGTTTTAAACTGCGGTGATCTGGTGAAGAAATCGATCAATAATGGGGGTTCCTATTCATCATTTGAGGATGATGACGTCATAGGTGTTTCATCACTTGTTTGACCATCCCGTTCACTGTAGCATTGGTGATGGCGCTATGCAAGGTGGCATATAGAGTTCTGCGAGCTGCGAGTTGCTCGCAGTGCGAGAGGTTGGGGGCGTGGCCGGGAAACTCTCGCAAATAGCTTTTAGAGTCTACGAGCTGCGGGCAGTGCGGGAGCCTGATTCAGGGTGAGCATGAGTTACTGCGTCGAATTGAATCAAGAAACGAAATACCGAGGAGCGCGGTTCTGTATCGGTAGTATTACTTCAATCGATACGAATTCATCAAGTATTGTTGTACTGGACAACAGCGCTTGACCCTGCTGCTTTGGCAAAAAAATTAAAAACACCCTCAAAACAATAACCGGATATACACTAAGAAACAAACATGATATTTTGGAAATAATGTGTAAGATTTTACTTTCTTTGACATTGATGACTTTATGCGCAAATGCTGTGTGTGAAAACAAAGAAAAACCATCATAGGAAAGCAAAACTGGATATAGTCATGAGTTGAATCTCTGCATGTTTCGATCATTTGGGAACTCGTAGTTCCGGATGGATTACTACCACCCCTGACTTTGTCGGGAGTCAACTTTTTTCCTGGAGTTTTGATTTGAAGAAGATCCCATTGAAATGCAGCCAGCACTGTAACACAGAACCTTAACATTATAATTACATAGATAATCCCACTCAGCAAAAAAGAACAATTTTTGCGATTAACTCACAATCGTGTGTACCCTGTTTGGAAACGAGCTAAGTGTCGCGGATTCGACGGTGGCTGGGGGCGCACCGTGAGGCCCCGGCCTGTTTACCACTACGCCAGCCGCTTGGAGGCGGGGCATGCCCGCGCCAGCCGTAGTGCCCCGCCCCCTTCCTCCGCGCTGCCTTTATAAGGCGGCTGTCCTAGGTTCAGTGGTCTGCCCGGCGCCGGATGGCGTTGGCCCTACAGTACCCATTGGTACTGCACTGCTTCGACAGTTATGGCCTACCGGGTGACCCCGGAACCGTGGGCTCCGTCCCCATCAGCTTTGGCTGCTGAGGAAACCGGCATCTGGGCGCCAGTTCGGCCTAGACCGAGCGGCCTGTAGGTTGGCGGAGGCACAGCGGCTTCTGGCATTAGTCACCGCTAGGGATGTGCGGTTGACTAGTGGGAGAGGTGCGATACTACGCCACCACGTACTACGCAATCTATATTACGCCGTGGTAGACTACGCTATCTACTACGCGCTGTGAGACGTGAGCCAATTGAACCCTTAGCTGTAAGGCGAACCTCGTAGATACCTTTAGGTGTTAGTGCCTTAAGGATAAAGGGTTATAACTTACCACTGTGTACCTTGTACCTGTGTTGGTGTTCATATAGCGCTGCTATATCGGTGTCAATATGGTTGGCTTATGTTGTTGTGCTATTACGCTGGTACTACGCGGGACTATCCCCCCATGGGCCCCCCATACATGTTGGTTGGGTTACGTGGCTTGCTAGTGCGGCTGTCCCAGTTTAGTGAACAAGGTGATCCCCAGTGAACGCGAGGACTCCGCCTCCTTGAGGGGAGCAGGTTGCGAGATAACCTTGCGGTAACGGGGCGAGCTGACGGATGCATAGTAGCTATCGATGCGTCGCGATAGTGGGCCGGGGAACCAGGGATCTAGTGAGATCCCTCTAGGTGTTGGCAACACCGCTATCCAGGGTTGTCATACCCGTGAGTCGGTCCATGCACGATGCGTTCGCATCGTGCTACGGACCTTAAATCCCATCGCGTTCGCGACATGGTGCAATGCGGCCAAGTGGAATTCGCAACCCAAGTACCCGCTGTTCCTGTTTGGGAACAGTGGGGAAAACGGGCACTCCACGCACGGTTCAGGTCACCTCCAAGCTCGACGGGGGTAGGAGCAGGCAACCTAGTTGCCAACCTTCGTAACCCTTAGCCCGAGGAGCGACCTGCCGACCGAGATGCTAAGCGCGCTCGAAGGTGGGGGTGCACCGTTCGACAGGTGGTGGCAGCCCTGTCAAACACCGCACCCAGTTACCAACACTCGAGAGCACGCAATGCTCCGGAAGGTAGCTTTCGGAACCACACGAGGATCGCCACCCGAGAGAGAGCAGCTCCCCTAGGTCAGAGGACACGGGCATCCGGGCCTAGTTGAGAGGTCGGCTGGATGTGTGGCTTGGTCAATCCCGATACGTGCGCCATGTTTCTCACGACGGGATCGGGAAACCTGACGAACTGCCAGGTTAGCGCCGCCTTTGCCCTTTGCCAGGTTAGTGCCTCTTGGGCGCCACCTCCGGAGGGTTCTGGACTTCCTCACTTGTAGGAAGCTTCCAAAGGCTTTCAGGGGTTATGGTTCCCCACTCCTCCCCAAGTTTTTCTCCAACTAGCATGGGTACCACAATACCACTCCTAATAGGTCTGCAAGGCCATAAGTCTGGTTTCGCTTGTCAGCAAACACACCACCAAAAAGCCTACAACCTACACAGTTAGGTTCACTTTGGTTTATTACGCAGGGCTAACATCCTACAACCAGGGTTATTTTCATCCCTTTATCATCATCCCCTTCTTTTCTCTTAGAACGCATCTTGTTCTCCTCATTTTTCTACCCCTGATACGCTATTCTTGTCATTTTTGCACTCTAAAAAGTTTTTATTGAAAAACCTCAATTTTTTGTGTAAAAACCTAGATTTTTACCTTTCCTCCTTTTCCCTCTCTTTTCCCCTTAATTGCGTCCATTTTGACCTCATTTGGGTCATTTTGGCGTAATTTTTGCCAAAACTACCCTTAAACTTTGTTTTCCTGTCTTCTCGTGCTCATTTTCTTGTTCTCCGCCCCCAGTTACCCCTAAAACCTCCCTTCTACCTTGGTTGTCCCATATTCCGCTTTTTAGTTCGCTCGGTGTCCCCATATTTTCGCCAAATTTCGCTCGATGATCGATATCGTTGCAAGTTGTGGTGGCCGGCCGTTCTCACGCTATTTCGCTCGGAGAGGGCCGAGGCTAGCGCGTTCTCCCACGCGAGAGATTCTCTTCCGCGTGAGAGAGTGCCAGATGGCACGGCACTTTCTCATACTCCGCCGGCGCCGAAAAGGTCGCGCGAAGTCGTAAACAATCTCATCGAATGCCCTTCGCACATTGCACTTTGCACTTCCACTTTGCATCGATATTCGGTGCGCCTACTCCGCCATTTGAATTCGCACTCCGATATTCGTCTGCTAGCAGCTCTGGAGATTACCGTAAGGCACAAATCTCCACCTGCATTAATCGCCTCCAGATTACCCTTCAATCAGTAGACGCACGTCTAGTGGAAGACATAAGCCTGGATAATACGCCTTTAGATCTCGACCGCTATAGAAGCGAGCGAGAGAAATCCCTAATGATTTCTCATGCTTCTATAGTCAGAGATCTTGAAGAACTACGCAATGTGTGGTCCAATTGCTTAGACTACATTACTTCGCTAAAGGAGCTGGATCAGCAACAGCCTACCTACGAAGATTTTTCCAACCAGTGGGCAACCAGTGGTGGAGAAAAAGTAGAGGCTGACGCTCGTTCCCTTCTTACTACGCTTGAGGTCATGCTCACTCGCATCAGGTCTACAACGCCGGTTATTCCGCTGAATAATTCGCTCGTCACCGCTCAAAATGCTGAAAATATATCTCCCAGTTCTCCACTGTCGGGATCAGCAGTGAGCGCTGATAAGAATACGCTGAGTATTACGCCAAATATTCCGCTAAATACCATATTAAGTCTATTGCTGCTAATCAGCAAAATAATCGTAATTCGCAAGATTTTTTTCCGACGATTTTGACTTCGCTCATTGTGAATTTAATTCGCCCAATGTAAATTCGCTGCCTACCACGCCCATTCGTTTGCCAGAGTTTGATCTCCCTATTTTTTCCGGAGACTTGGAAGGTTTTCCCGAGTTTCGGGATGTATTTGACTCGGCAGTTCATTCGAACTGCTCGGTACCACCCATAGTCAAATTTCATCATCTCCGAAGCTCATTGCAGGGAGACGCCTTGTCAATGGTATCCGGTTTTGAGATCACTGCGGCAAATTATGAACTAGCTATTAATACGCTTTGTGAGACGTATTTTCGTCCACAATTTATTCGCTCTCAGCTCAGCCGTAAGCTTCAAGCTTTCGAAGCAGCTGGTAAATCCGCACTGCAACAAAGAGTACTGCTCGCGCAGCTCAAATTCGTTTGGACACAGCTCCAACGGTATGGAGAGCACCACAGCAACATCTTTGTCCTGCAGATAATACGCAGCAAGTTTCCATCCAGGACGATGGAACAAGTCGGAATGCTCGAAAACTCGGCGCAGAATACGTTTAATGTCCCGCAGTTGCTAGAAGGAATAGATCGCATTGTGCGAGCCTTCGAAAAAATTGCCGACACCTCGGAAACTGCCCTAAATTCTCGAACTCTGACGACTACTTCGCTCAGATCATCCTTGCGAGAAAATACGCGTCATACTCCGCTCAGATCTAATTCGCGTAAAAATACGCCCTATATTTCGCTTAGATCTACTTCGCGTGCTTCTAGAAGTCTATCTAGAAGTCCAAGTCGCGGACGAAATTTCAGTCCAAATACGCGTCTCAGAAATACGCACGGAGATACTACACCGCAGGCAATATCCGCTTCTAGGTGTAAGCTTTGTTTTCGACAAGGTCACGCACCAGGACATTACCCGTATGTTAATTCGCCTAATTGTCGCAATAACATTGTCCGAATGGATAATCTTTGCGTCAAATGTTTCGCTGATAATCACTACGCTGAAAGATGCACCGCCTCAAACTGTTCTTACTGTAGAGGTCCGCATCATACTACGCTCTGTTTGCGTGGTAGTTCACGTAGTAGATCTACCAGCAGACAAAGAAATACGCCCCGCCTTCCCAGAAATTCGTCTAGGGATCGTTGAAGATCTCCGTACAGGCATAACAGCCGGTCCAGAGATCTCGATAATACGCATAGAGATCGTTCTTACGATCGCTATAATTCGCATAGAAATCGCTCTCGTGATCGCTACAATACGCAGAGAAACCATTCTTCTCATAGAAGAAGGAATTCTCATACTCCGCATCGAATACGCTTTGCCCCAGGAACTCGGTCAGACCAGAATTCGGTCGCAACCGACTTCCTCGAGCCATATTACGCTGAAAACCTTCGAGATCTTGATGAAGGTCAGCACGATAAGCACTCAGAGCAATGTGCAGTGACGAATCAAGCAGGATTTGATGACTTAGAACCTCATTAAGTGGTTTCTATTTCGCGGATCTACGCACTCTGATGAAGTTCTAGTGTTGCTGCTCGATAGTGGAGCTCAACACAGCTTTATCAAAGAGAATACCGCTAAGCGCTTAGGGTTAGCCTCCCGGCAGCCCTCTAAGCTTACTACGCACAGCTTTGGAGGATATTCCACTACGGAAACCTCATCGCTGGTAACCGCGAGTTTGAGGGATCACGCAGATGTACCCTTCAGGATGCATTTGCGTACCCAGCATATTTCGCAGGAAGATTTCGAAGCACTTCGTAGATCACGTTGGCAAAATCCGGAAACTAGTCTTACCGGAGAACTTGTCGACATCGACATTCTCGTTTGTATTGACTACTACTGGAAAATAGTAGATGTCTCGAAGATCTTTCGACTTCCGTCCGGATTCAATCTAATACGCACCAGATTTGGCCCAGTCATTTCTGGAATACGCACTCGTGAGACTACGCAAGTATGTAGTGCTTTAGTCGCATACGCTTCTACTTCGCACTCAGATTCGCACCAGATGCCCAACAGTCAAGAACCTGACGTTCGACAACTTTGGGATCTGGAATTCCTTGGAATTCACGACACGCAGGATGACGATGCTGCAGATCAGCAAGTCGTCCAAAATTATTACGCTACCGTTCAGTACGATAACGGTGTAATACGCGTTCAGTTTCTTTGGAAACCGAAACATCCGCCCCTATACGATAACAAAATACTTGCTCTCAAACGCTTGGATCATCAGTATCGCTCGCTCCAGGCTAAACCTCAGCTCTGGGCAGCATACTGCTCCACGTTTGGAAAGCAGTTGAGTTCAAGGATAGTTGAAGAATGCGCTGAATTCGCCTTTGATGGTACACCGAAGGTATACTATATTCCTCATCAAGCTGTCCTCAAAGAGAGTTCTACTACGGCAATACGCATAGTCTTCGATGCTAGCAGTCATTTGAAAGGCCGTCCAAGCCTTAATGACTGCCTGTATCAAGGACCATCCATGCTACCAGATCTCGCTGAAACATAATGCGCTCAAGACCACGCCGATATCTGCTCATAGCAGACGTTGAAAAGGCATTTCATCAGATCCACCTTCAGGAGGATCAGAGAGAGGCCACGAGATTCCTCTGGCTAAAGGACACTTCTCGTCCTCCAACACCAGACAATCTCCGCATATTACGCTTCATTCGCATCGTCTTTGGCATTGATTTTTCACCATTTTTGCTAAACATGTCGATAAAATACGCCCTGGAAAGAGATCGCCATAATACGATAAGAGAAGAAGTACTCGCAAGTACCTACTCAGGCAAACCATCGCTCCGAGCGGGACCGGCTCTTCCCAATTATGACGTCATCGCCCGGACAGCGGCCGAGGGGCCAACTGGCACCGCGGTCCCTGTCCGGTGCCAGTTCGCCCCTCGGTCGCTCTCCGGTCGCTCTCAGAGCCACAGCGGTGCCATCGCCAGAGATAGAGACGCGGGATTGGTTGTTCTTTGAGTTTGAGTAACGTGCGAGCCACGTTATCACTCAAAGAACAACCAATCCTGCGGGTATAAAAGGCGGCTCGCCTCGTGTAGACGGGTAGTTGGCCTTTCGAGGCAACTCTTAAGAGGTGACCTCGGATCACTCTCAGGATGACAATTTTTGGCGGTCGAGGGGATCCCTCATGGCCCGCGGTGGGGAAGGCTTCCTCATTGCGGACCATGCTGGGATGGTATCCTTGTTGCGGCCTGTGACAGGATTAACCTCTTGACCCGCAGGTTGTAACAGGTACCATATTCTCTTAACAGGCTTAATCCTCTCCAGAAGAGGCGGAAATAAAGAAAAAATAGCAATTAGGAAATTTTTGAAAATCGCCCGAACAGAGACCGCAGTGCCAGTTGGGACCGAAGATCGCTCCGAGCGATACTGCTGTGGCCCGGAGAGCGGCTGATGTGGCCCGAGTAGATGGACAATTTTCGCTCAGAGCGGAGAGGCAGCGCCGCTCGAGTAGCTCTCCGGTACCGCTCGGAGCGATGGTTTGCCTGAGTACGTGGATAGTGTCCTAGTCGGTGCAAACAGCATCGACAAATGCATTAAGAAACAACGGGATTGCAAGGAAACTTTTCAACGCATGCAGATGAACCTTTGAGAGTTCATGTGCAATAGTACGCAGGTCATGGACCATAGTCCGCACGACGATCGTATAATTCGCACATCCGATACCGTCAAGTTGCTTGGAATCCGTTGGAATCCAGGTCTCGACACTCTTCATGTATCGGTCTACCTCGCTCCTTTCGTGGTCAACACGAAAAAAATACGCTAAAGGCATTAGCCTCTCAATTTGATCCGTTAGGGATTCTCGCTCCGCTGTTTGTCAAAGACAAGCTGTTCATACAGGTTTTATGGCGCGACAAATGCGTGTGGGAAACCCCCTTCAACGATCACTATTCCGCGCGTCGGAACGACATCGCACAAGATACTGATGGATGTTCTTGTAATGTTCCGCGCTTCATCGCCTTTGGTGACGAACCTTGTAAATACGCACTCCTGATATTCGCAGACTCCTCACAACGTATGTACTCCGCAGTTGCGTACCTTCAGTGTACAGCAGCTAACGTAAAACCTATTACGCACCTGCTTATGAGCAAAACCAGAGTTGCTCCAGACGAGAAGTTAACTATACCTCGTTTGGATTTCGTGGCTTGCCATATTGCAGTGAAACTCGCTCAATTCCTTGATAAGGAATTGAAAATCGCTATTACGACAGTGAGAATCTTTTCAGACTCACTTATTACGCTTCATTGGATCCATTCCAAGCGACCAATAAAAACCTTCATCGCGAATCGCATACAGCAGATTCATTCCGCGCTTGAAATTTTTGCTCAG
Source organism: Aplectana chamaeleonis (assembly GCA_029168955.1). Taxonomy (NCBI): domain Eukaryota; kingdom Metazoa; phylum Nematoda; class Chromadorea; order Rhabditida; family Cosmocercidae; genus Aplectana; species Aplectana chamaeleonis. The sequence continues at coordinate 378,398 of JAPDOI010000194.1, forward strand.
GCAAAAATCGAAAGCAAATTTTACTACCTCAATACTACGCAAAAACCCTAGAAGTTGTTCATAACAACGCTACAATGGAGTTCTTGCTCGCATTTCGCAGATTCATTGCGCGTAGAGGTGCACCAGACTGTGTGATCTCGGATAATGCTCCAACTTTCAAGTTGGGCAGCGAGATCCTCCACAATCAGTGCCTTCAGTTCTCCAATGACTCTCAAATACGCAGCTTTACAGCTCAACACGCGTTTGAATGTCAATTCATTAGTCCGCTGTCCCCCTGGAAAGGAGGATTCTACGAACGCCTCGTCGGTATAGTCGAATTGTCTCTAAAAAAGACAATCCGACGAAGTACGCTTGACCTTCGATCGCTCGAGACACTAATTGTCGAGATCGAAGCAGTCATAAATACGCGACCATTAACACCGGTCAACGCAAGTAATACGCCTGAAGAGATCTGTACGCTACGGCCTATAGACCTCATTAATCCGCAGTTCACACTGGGACAGATCCTTGCCAGTTGCAGTCCAAAATACTCGCAGTTTGTGAACGGTGAAATACGCGACTCGGAAACTGCAAAGTTCCTAAAGAGTCAATATTACGCTCCTATAAATACGCTAGACCATTCCTGAACCGTTTGGCGACAGGATTATCTCCAGTCCCTAGCCGAACGTGCACAGAAAAAGTCTAAATCCGCTCAACGTTCGCGTTTGACCCCTCAAGTGGGACAAGTTGTGATAATGAAACTGGATAATACGCCTCGAACGGTATGGCCCTTGGGAGTATTTACGCAGCTGAAGAAATATGGAGACGGTCAGATTCGATCCGCTCAATTACGGGTCGGAAAGAATAACCACCTCCAGAGATCTATAAATCAGCTTATTCCGCTGGAAATCGACACGATTTGTCCACCTACTACGCTTTCTAACGACCATTTTCGGTCCGAAAACGTCAAAAATCGACGTTCTAATACGCCTAAACCCACTTCATTTCAGCCGAGTAGGAGCGCTAAGCGCTCTACTTCGCACTAGAGTGTCGCTAGTCGACACCTACTACGCTAAATTACTCCGCAAATTGTGTATTTCGCTTAAATGTGCCTTTTTCGGGCACTTACTACGTTTTTTCCTACCTAGCAGGTGTCATTTTCGACACCTACTACGCTTAATTACTGCGCATTATGTGTATTTCGCTCTAAATGTGCCTTTTCCAGGCACCTACTATGTTTCTTTCTCCCTAGCAGGTGTCATTTGTGACACCTACTTCGCTTCCCTCTTCGCAGGTGTCTTTCCCAGACACCTACTGCGCCTTATTTTATGTGGAAATCGTCGTCCGCGACGATTTCCCCCTAGTTCGCTTTCGTCCTCGCTCGGCCTCGTAGTTGTCGTGATTGCGAAACAGTCCCGTGCCTGCAAAATCACCGCAAGACCTTCTCGGGCACGCAGCCAACCGATAACAGTCGAGTCCGCCCACTCCGCAGACGGTATCGATCGTCAGTCATTCGATCCGTCCTCGCTTGCCTATTTCGCAGCTCTTAGTTATCGCTAAACTACATACTTCGCTAATCTCTATCATTTGTTATCCCAATTCTATACTAAGCTATAAATACGCGAACTACTACTGATATGTATTCATTTCAGTTACTGGTTACTCGTTGAGATGCCCAGACCATCGATTTCGTCTTCAAAGAAGTCGGAGCGGTCTCGTTCTGCTTCGACCTCTCGTTCTGTCAACGACGATGGAGGCTCTAATACGCAGCCTAATACGCAGTCTACTACGCAGACTAATCCGCTGACATCGGTCACCCCGATGGTTTCCACTATTTCGCTCGAAGACGTTCACGTCGACGAATCGCAGCAGGATCGCGTCCAGTCGGCACCAGTCGACTTCACAGTTCTACCGCCTCAGTTGGGGTCGTGGGCTGACGAGATGGCGAATACGCCTGTCGAGCCGATGGAAGTTGATTCCTTGTCTAAATCGCAGGTGAATTCCACCACTATTACGCAGACGACTGTCGTCTCCACTGAGACACAGACTCGTCTAATACGCCTCTGGAATTCATGACTGTCACCTAGTCTATTACTTCGCAGCAGACTCCAACTGAGTCTGTTAATACGCCTCAGACAACCACGTCTGAAAGTACGCTTGAGTCTTCTCAGACACCGCAATCCGGTGCAACGACCACTACTACGCGTACCGTCTGGAAGACAAAGAAAATACGCTCCTGCTTCGAGCAGCCTGCACCTCCGGCAGCCACAGGCAATGTTTCTACTGTGCCGACGGCCGCTGGAGCTGCAAATTACTCCGCTTCTCATACTACGCGATATCTCGATGAGAATCCTGGTGAGCATCTGGAGGTAACTTTTCACCCCTGGACGCAAACCATGGACGACTATCGAAATATACTTCGCAACGTTGCGGTTCGTTTGAACTGGGCTTACGAACAGCACAAGCAACGTATTGCGCAGGACTACGGACGCACACCCAGCATTAGCAGGGTACCTCATCTGTCAGTTCAAATTATTACGCCAGAAAACTGCCCGCCTATCATGCCAAATACCGCACCTCCAGATGTCATTCCGCTTCCGCCGGTATCGCAGTTTAGTTCGCAGTTTGTGAGTCTTCACACCGTTGAAGAACTCACAGGCATTCAACTACGCAGTATCTTCGACTATATCGACAACTACTCCGAAAAACCTATTCCGCGTGGACCTCAGTCCACAGCTCCTGGTATGGATGATCAAATACGCATGTCGGTTTCACGACTACTTCATTCGTTGAACCTGATCCAGGTTACTACGCGTAAAAGCATAGGCCTCATTCGAGACCTCGCTGACACTATTCCGCTCAGTGAACCTTGGGCAATGAGTTATGTCGAGCTCACTGCCTGGATCCAGGAACTGATGCATGGCATTACTGCTATGACAGTTCATCGGGATATTCTTCAAGAGGAGATGCTTCCACACGTGCTGGAAGAGCATCAGACTCGCCGGAATTTCCTTAATGCGCTCGCAATGTTCCATATTACGCCAGACTTCATTCGCACGAATCTAGTACACTCATCTGCCATCGTGGCGATGCTAATTCGCTATGTCCGGATTCTTGAAGGGCAAGAACTACGCATGCTGGCCACAGTCGAGTGTCGCGATCAAGTCGAAGCGGCTCAGCACATCCGCGAGGCACCTCCTCCGCAACCGTTGGAGCTTGAGACCACTTATGCTTCGTTCAACCGCACGCTCGAAATGTGGAGAGATAGATATAGCACTGCTCTGAATCACAGACAGGGGCAAATCTTTCTAGATCGTTTCTACGAGAGACGGTTCACAGCAAATACGCAAAATACTGCGCTCAATACTTCGCAGACTTCCTCGCCAAATACTGCGCAAAACACTGCGCAGAGTATTTCGCGACATAGTACGCAAACTACTTCGCTACCGACTTCGCAGACGGCTCCATTGAAATTCAGCAAGTGTGCTCTGGAAGCTGCTTCTAGACCGCTTAAAAACGACTCAGACTCGTCTATTTCGCACGATTTTCGAAATACGCAACTCGAGAGACGCTCAACCGCGTCGTCATCTTGATCTCGTAATTCGCAACTTACTACCAAAGGTCTGTACTTGCTCCATCATCCCGCGACAGGCATTCGCCTCGAAGTCGGGAGGATGGACCAGGGTCCAGCAATAATACGCAACGCAAACGCGACAGAGGAGCAAGTACAGGTCGGTTCCAGGACCAGCCTAGTACGCTCAGATCTCGTCCTAGTACGCAGTATTCTGCAGTCGGGGCGAGGAGTAGCCAGCGGGCGCCTCCTCCTCCTCGTCAACGTACTCCGCCAGAAGGTCAACCGCCCTGTGTCTTCTGCTCCGGCAGAGGGCATTATTCCGCTGAGTGTATTACGCGCAGGCACTTGCTGCAACGGGCTGATATGCTCGTTGACAGCGAGCTATGCTCGGTTTGTCTACGACATCGCACAGGACACTGTATCCGGGCCGACAGATGCCTTATCTGTCACCGGACAGGTCACCACCAGGCTGTGTGCGTAGATAATCCGTTTGTAATCGCAAACATTAATACGACGGCCCAGCGTTTTGACAAGGATTTAGCTCGTGTGACGTTCCGCCCTAATCCGCCGGGCCTGAGGGCCCGTACTCCGCACCCGCAGTCGCGCAGTCGACGCGACGCCAATCGCCGCCAAAACCGCGATTGGTCACCCTCTGAACGTAGGGGAGATGACCGTAGCGGCAGGCGTTAATACGCCTGCGTTAGACGCAGATAATACGCATGTTCAAACCTGGTTAATACGCCGCTTTGAATACGCTGGTTAGTCGTAGTTAACCGTAATACGCAGGTATAGCCATTTTCGTGGCTTGCTATTATACGCCGATTTGAATACGCATGGTTTAATCTCTTTATTACGCAGATTAGTAATAACCACAATACGCTCAGTACGACCTATACATGGGCATTCGACCCGAGTTTTCGAATGAATGAATAATTCGAATACGGCCATTTCAAAAATTCCGAATAAATGAATACATTCGAATAATGCCTTTTAAAAAATCCCGAATAAATTAATACATTCGAATAATACCTTTTGAAAAATCCCGAATAAATGAATATCAATGAATATATTCGGATAAGGCGTTTTCAAAATTCCCGAATAAATGAATATATTCGCATAAGGCGCTTTCAAAAATCCCGAATAAAGAATATATTCGAATAAGGCGTTTTCAAAATTCCCGAATAAATGATTACATTCGAATAATGCCTTTCAAAAAATCCCGAATAAATGAATACATTCGAATAAAGCCTTTTCAAAATTTCCGAATGAATGAATACATTCGAATAAGGCGTTTTCGAAATTCCCGAATGAATGAATATATTCGAAAAGTCGACCAAGTATTCGAATATTCGAATCCTATTCGAATATTCGAAGAATATTCGACATTTCGAAATCAAGGTCAATATCACCCCGGAACTTCGACTTCCGAAGAAACTAGGAGACTGTTTTTATCATGAACTACCTTCAAGACGGGGAACACTAACAAGGAAACTACTAATAGCCAAATTGGCAGTCCCCCACATAAACCGTACTTTTCTAGAACCACTTTGAATGTAGGGCCCGAATATGTCCTTCACAGCTGCCTACTCAGAAAAATAAAAACAAGTTACTTGTAATATAAATGTAACTTACTTGAATGTCTCAAGTAACTTACATTTATATTACATGTAACATACATTTATATTACATGTAACTTAAATATATTTTACATGTAAGTTACACTTTTGTTACATGTCACCTACATTTGAATTTTCACTATGGGTGGCCATCACGTGACGCAGACGACACGCGACGCAGAGTGCTAAAAACGATGGGATAAACGGTCGCTGCTGCCTGTTTTGGAGGCCCCAACTTAAATGGCTCGAGATAAGTCGCAGGTAACTTACATCAGCTTAGATATGTTACAAGTAACTTGTTTTCGATTTCTGAGAGGATACTGGGTGCAGTGCGCCTCCGATATGTTCCATGTAACTCAAACGGCACAATATAAGTCGCAAGTAACTTAAATCGACCAAGAAGATGTTTCCAAGGGAAATGTACAACGCACTCGCGGGGTCAGGCTTACGACTGGCGTTGATGTTGGTTCAACTACCCTAGTTTGAGGTACTTGGCCCCACACCAGCATGGGAGGCCCTGCACAGCACTTTTTCGCGTAGTTTGTGGTCTGGAACACGCTCTCTGCGTCGCGTGTCGTCTGCGTCACGTTATAACCTTCATAATGAAAACATAAATGTAAGTTACATGTAACATAAGTGTAACTTAAATGTAATATAAATTTAAGTTGCATGTAACATAAATGTATGTTACATGTAATATAAATGTAAATTACTTGAGACATTCAAGTAAGTTACAGTTATATTACAAGTAACTTGTTTTGATTTTTCTGAGTATCAGTCCAGCCTGTTGCGGCAACATCGGATAGCATCGCCCCTAATCAATATGCGTTGGTGATTGTGTACAGCGCGCGACGGGAGACCTGCACACAAGAACGAACAGCGCAAATGTTACTCACAAAAATGGATAGCTCAATTTGCGAAAAGCTTCTTTGAAGGGTTTCTGTTTCAAAGGAAATAGGTCTTGTCTAATTCGAATGTGAGGCACTTTTTTCCGAATATTCGAATAAATCCGAAATTTACATTTTCGAATAAATCGAATATTCGAATAAATCCAAATTTTAAATTCCCGAATAAATGGAATATTCGAATAAATCGAAAATTGAAATTCTCGAATAAATCGAATATTCGAGTAAATCCAAAATTGAAATTCCCGAATAAATCGAATATTCGAATAAATCCAAAATTTAAATTTTCGAATAAATCGAATATTCGAATAAATCCAAAAATTCAATTCTCGAATAAATCGAATATTCGAATAAATCCAAAATTTCAATCCTCGAATAAATCGAATATTCGAATAAATCCAAATTTTAAATTCCCGAATAAATCGAATATTCGAATAAACCCCAAAATTGAAATTCCCGAATTAATCGAATATTCGAATACTCGAATATTCGAATTATTCAAATATTATTCGAATAATTATTCGATTCGGTCCCAAGTCTAGTACGACCCCCTTGTGTAGTGCTGAAATACGCTAGTTAATACGCTTAGTCTTGTCCCTACTCAGAAGTTTTTCAACAACTTAACATCCACCATTCCAACAACTTAACGATTGCCTCGTTAAGTTGTCGATAAGGCGTCGGAACGTTGTAGGAAGGCGCTTCTTAACTTGTCCATGGGTAGGCCTCAACTTGACCTAGAGTAAATCTCTAGTTGTTGAAAGCCGGTTTCAGCAAATTGTTGCCTCCTTATTATTAAGTAAAAAACTTCCTTTCAACTACTTGTCGGTGATCTACTATCAAGTTGAACAGCTCTTTCTGACAGCTTGCTGCGCTCCAATCAACAACGTAAAGACCTCCTTTCAACAAGTCTTCACCCTCTCTTTGAAAGCACTGTTCACGATAAACTTCGTCCTTGATTTCCGAATGAAAAACAATTGTGGTAGCCCACAGAAGCAGAACAGTGTTGGAAAAACTGTTTCGAAAGCCTTCCCAGAGGCGAAAAACGGTTTGGAAGATTATCCCAGTGGGCAAGGCCGGCCTCCTTCAGTCTAGTTGTTCTCATAAACATCGACACGGCTCTATCACTGCCACGCTTTGACCTGAGACCATCAGCAGTTTTTGTATTGAATTAGGCAATGGATTGGACAGATTCTTGCCTGACGAAGATTTCCGGATGTTTTCGACAATTTATTCTTCAATCTAATGTCTTTTTCAAGGGAAAACCATCGCCGATGATGGCAGGTCAAAGCGTGAAGTGATAGAGGCGTGTTGGTGTCGATGAGAACTGGACCCAAGGAGGCCGGCCTTGCCCACTGTGTTAATCTTCAAACCCGTTTTCAGCTTCTAGGAAAGCTTTTAAATCCATTTTTTAAGCACTGTTCTGCTTCTGGGGGCTACCACCATTGTTTTTCAAAGAGAACTCAAGGACGAAGTTTGTCGTGAACAGTGCCTTTAACTAGTTAAACACTTCCATCAACCTACTTTTTCCCACTTATCAACAAGAATACATTATACTAATGGCCGCGGACTAGGTTAGAATCATCCAATAAATGAACCTCTTTCTGCCCAGGCTTGAGTTATGGAAAGTTTTACCCTTACTGACACTCGGGAGGAAAATTCATTTATCGGATGATTCGGAACCATTCGATGCCCGGGTATAGAACACACCACCTGCAAGAGGATACCAAATCACAGGAGAATATTTTATCAATAGTTAAATGGATCACAAATACCCTCTGAGCACACAAGATCGACTGAAGCCATCATTTCGAGGGTAGAATAATAACGCATGGACTGTCAGCTAAAAGCTGGCACAATGGTCGGTCCTCCCGGTAAGAAACAGGTTTGTCAAGCTTAACAAACATTTGCATCTCTTCTTCTTCAAAGACGTTCGCTCTAAATTTGTTCATTTGATAATTATTAGAAAAACGAGCATAGAAGGAACTCACAGTCTCACATTGCAGCGGCATTTCAATCTCCTCCTTGAACTGAGACTCAATTTCATGTGCAGGGTGCGGCATACCCAGTTGAGAACACCTGGAAGTATGAAGGATGATTTTTAAAAAATGGGTGGGAGGGGATAATTCGTGAATCAATCAAGAGATTGTGTATAAAGGGTGGAAGACACGGTAAGAAAAGAAGTACCAATCGTCGGAGCGTCTTCATTCGACGGTCAGAGGCTGGTCGATCCAGTCTACTCCCCCTACAAATCTATAAAGAGCGGTTGAAGGGTCAGTTCAAAGGTGAGGATATCGGAGCAGAGCAACGGCATCAATTAACGTTCTTCTGTCGATTTCCAAAATGCTATTCGTCCGTTTCTTGTCACGGAGAGTGACTTTGTCCCAAAATCGCTTATCGTACGACCGACAAGGAAACTTGAACTGCGTCGCTTTCTTAGACGCAAGGTCCCTTTGCCTTTTCGACATGCTCCGGAAATGATAAGTTGAAGAAAATCGTTTCCTCGGCAAGTGTTAAAACAGTTGAGCCAAGTGGATTGGCTTAACTGTATGGACCTCAGACATGTTAGCTCCTGAATGATTACTACGGATACCGAGCCGGCTTGCAGGGCTCATGAGTCATGGAGTGCACCATTGCAATATCGTTTCGTGGAAGCATGATATCGTGAGCTGGCGGATTGGAATATCCGATAAAGGTCTTTATGCTATCTTCTTTGGTATACTTGAACAGCTTCCTGCTGGGGTCTTGTACTTCGCTAGGAGCCTTGTGGCCAATCGAACTGTCGCGGTTGCTCTACTTTATGAAAGCAAACAACCAATTTACACGCAACAATGATGAGTTGGATTTGAGGGTGCTGTTTTCCAACTGATATTTTAAATAGCTCCAGGTGAAGTTTTGCTCTCAGCAGATCGTAGAGCTTTGTGCTTTAAACAGGAGGACGTAGGGAACAGGGGCAGTTTGTCGTTAACCTTACTTGCTGAATGATGGAGCAGACAGTTAATTTTTGGTAATTCCGCCCATTCCATCCCTGCATCTTTTCCGCCCAAATACAGCATCAGGGTCGCATTCCGGCTAACTCCGTTTGCTTCTTCATGACTCCCATTTCTTCTTTCCAATCTTCAACAATCGTTTTCATGCCAGCCTTCCGAAACCTCAAACTGAAGAGGTTCCTTTTACGACGACGAGCATTTGGCGTTCATCCAAGCACCGCATTATCACAGACGCTTGATCCATCCGATCGGGGTCCATACCTTTAGGAGCGATTCAATTATCGAGCGAAACACCGGCCAAAATTAACACCTGAAAGAACTGGATAAAAACCCAAGCAACACGCGAATTGTATTCGAACGCATATAAAACGAAAGAAACGATTGAAACGAGATTGCTTGGTATATAGGCGAAAAAAATAGGCAACATTAAAAGGGGGAGAAATGAGAAGAGGGAATAGATATGACAGGGAAAATAAAGCGCTATTAATACTCCTCTACGCCAGCGCGCGACGTGCTTGCGGAGACTGTGAATACTCCAGCGGCGACGCATGGCGGAGCGGAATAGATTGGGCCTTAACATTCCCAAACAAGCTAATTATGTACACGCGTTCACTACATGGTAGCACAGTATAGTACTGAAAGTAATCACTATGGAGCGGAATGAAACTGATGATGGATTATTAATGAAAATAATTAATCCTTGGTTACGGCCGTCGCAGCGCATGTCACGCGCGTGCCGCGCCGGCGTGGCGTCAGGCGAATCAAACTCACGCGTCACACCCGCGCGTAATGCGCTGGTGTTGAAGAGTATGAATAAACCCTCAGTGCAGTGCAGCTGCGCGGCTGTTTATCGTTACCTTTGCGCAGCGCGCCTACCAACACCACCGGCCGTTGTCCATCCGCATGTAACGTGGGGGAATTATGAACCATTCGCATGCACAATTGGAGCGAAATTAGCGAAAAGGGTATTCAGAGAATTTCAGAGAAACCCTAACAAGAGGGTTGTCAGAGGGCTGACAAAACCTGGTGCAGCTGACCTCGTGAATGTGAAGCGATTACTTCTCATCAGTAGTTCAAAAGAACGAGCGTTTTCATAGCCGCAAGAGAATCATAATTTCAACACCATCATATTTGTTATTATCCTCCGGGAACGTAGCATACAACGGACTAGGTAATGTCGTCGATTGAATTACCCAAGTTTGCAGCACTAGGCCCCGCCCGAACGCTTACCTGCGAAGTGCTCGCGGGTAAGCCGCCTGATAGGCGACAAGCCTCAGTGAAATAAAAGCGGAATATACCGAGACCATGAGGTAGCCGCGCAATAGACGGCAATTAGCCGCGAAATAGAATATCCACAACGAATTCGCGACAACGCCGGGAAGATTACGTCAAATTCTGCAAAATAACCTCGATAGCCGCGCAATGGACGGCAAGTATCCGCGAAAAACCGCGGTCGGAATCTTCACGCGAAATATTCGCGTAATTGAGGGTAATTAGTCGCTGAATATGGTCCAGTAGCCCACTGACAAAGTTCTCGCAGGAATGACGATCCCACGATAAAAATGCACGAATCATTCTGAAAATGTGTTCTCACCGGAGGTCCTCACCACAAGTTGATGTCCCACCAGTCAATGAAAAACGGAGGTCCCCGCCACAAGTTAACAGATTTTTTCTTTTACGAGCAGAACTTTTACGACCTCCACCGTTCCCCGTTGCGAAAGTTCACAACCGCACTGGACCCGAGGGTCGTAGTGCTGCTAAGGTCAGACAACAAAGCTGCGCTGATTAATTTGTCCTACTTTAATGATGGTTTTGTTCAAAGTAAAGAGCTGTTACCAGCGGGTTGTTGTGACCGATCTCAGCGGAGCTACGACCCCTTTGGTGACATTTACGAAAAAATTGGCGAATTTTTACGAACCACACCTTCTCCTTCTTCTTTACCTTCTTGCATGCGAAAAACTAGTTAAGAAATTATATGATTCCCACCGCATTTTAGCAAATTTTTCTTTTACACGGGCGACATTTGTGCGACCCTCCACTGTCCCTCTTTGCCTCCAGTCACAACCCCGCTGCACCGTTGGGGGTCGTAGCCCTGCTGAGGTCGGACACCAAGATCCGCTGCACTCTCTGTCCAAACTTTATTGAATGGTTCAAATCACACTGAAAAGTACCCAGTGAGGAGGTAAAATCGTCCGAACTGGTTTGAAATAGGCCCCAAATCTGCTGTGTTCGGTTGACAAACAAAACTAGCCTAATTCAAAACAACAAAAAAGTTAAGTTTGATTTGGGAATATTCCCTTCAATAAAAAAGCTAACTTTATTGCGAAAACACTCAAGAACTCTGTAAAATAGCCAACAAATCCAGAAAGCTCAAGTTTAATGAGACCGTAGGCAGTTCCTGCGAGGGTCGCGCTAGCCTTCAGCGGAGCTGCGAGCCCCCACCCCTCTGCTTAGTGAAACTTCCGAAAAAAAAACATTGAAGGATTTTCTCCATGTTCCATTTCTGGACGAAATTATAACGATTTACGATTCCGGATTTTTTTTTCGATCCCCTCCCCTGATTTTGTCTTTTTTTGAAGCAATTCTTACGATCCCCACCCAAAATTTTCAATTTTTCTCAAACTTTTTCGTTAACCGCTCCCCCCTCTCACCACCCGTTGAGAAGTAGACAACAACGGCCACTCTAGGTCCGGCGCGGTTCTGACCAGAGGTGAAGAGGGTGGACGGAGGTCGTAAAAGATTCGGCCCAAAAAAGGAGATTGTGCAAAAATGGAAAAGGGTCTTTCTCAAAAATTTAGACAAAGTTTCCATCTAGTAAAGATGGAAACTTGCGAAAATTTCGGACAATAGAAAACTCGAGAATTATGGTCACCAAAATATAGGGGTCGTAGCTCCGTGGAGATCGGTCACAAGGCCCTACTCGGGGTTCGGCGCGGGGTGGGGAACTCCATAGGGGGATCTGAACTGCGTGGGGGTGTCTGAGCTCCGCCGAGAGACCGAGCAGATCTTCCCGTCAGAATGGGGGTATTCACTGCTTGAAGTCAGTATTCACGATGAATATCGCGTTCGAGTTCGATCGAAAAATGGGATTGTTTGATTGTGAGGTAACTAACAGTGAAGAAACAGTGAAGAAAAGCATCCAGAATAAGTTGAAATAACGGCTTCTAAGGTTTTGGGCGTGAACGAGCTTACTGGCCCTGTTAGTTTCCGCAAACGCTCAGCAAGCAAGCGCTAATCGCGAAATCCGCGCGAACCGATCAGGCTGGACGCGGCAGAGTTGCTTGTCAATTCGCCATCGAAACGTGTGCGGCGCCACAAGCTCCTCCGAACGGGAGGCGGACCGGGATAGGTAGGCGCACCGGGATAACTTTCAAAGTCGGTTCTATTGATTTCTGTTCCGTATTTCCTGCTTTCTTCGACCCTATCCTCTCCAGCGTCTGCCAACTTAGTGTCTCACACTGAAACCTCGAGCACGAGATTTATCGTGAACACTGCCTTTGAGATCAATATTTTCATGAAGAATGCGGTTATACCTTTAAATTTACAAAAAATTCTCCTCTTCTTTAAATTAAACAAAAAAAAAACACAAAGTCACGCTATAGCGAAGAGGTTCTGGGAAAATCGCTAAACATTTAACCAAATCACGCTCCTGGAGGGGAGTCTGGGTGAAATCCGCCTTCTTTCACACCACACCTCGTGCAGTACCTTGGCCCAGCTGCGTTCTGGGCCAGTTTGAATCACGTATTCTCTGTGTATTCAAAAACGTTGCGGCGCGAAAAAAATGGGCGTGGCCAAGCTCGATGAGACAGTAGCCAAAGGCTTGCGATAGCACCGATCTGTGACCTCCTTGATGATCCAAAAAGAACAGCAAAACTTGCAGACCGACTTTATAATTTTCCGACTTCTCGGAAGCCCTCACCACTTTTCCGGTTTTTGGACCAAAAATTTTACGATAACTCTATCGCACTGTTCCGCTGGACAATTGAGACGTAAAACTGCTAGAAGATTTGCAAATTTGGGGGGTGGGTGAGAAAATGTTGAACCGAAAGTGAAAAGCCTGGGGTATACTCTGAAAAGAGGCTAAATCAAACATCTTTTCGGAAGAGTATACCTTAAACCAAATCAATCAACATTTCTCGATTTGGCAAGGGGTTAGAGTAAGAGCCTCAATGAGCTTTCACTGTTTTCAAGAGCAAAGATAAACTGAGAGTAAGGTTAAGGTTGGGCACTATTCCTACATACGGACTCGGGTGGTCAAGACGGCCTTCAGATTTTCGGGAGATAACGCTGGGTTACGGTACTTAGAACGTAGTAGCTCGAAACGTTTTCGCGCATCATTCGATCAAGCAGCGTCCATACGTAGCGAGAGCGTGCGTTCGCGCTGCTGTGCGCCTCTCGACACTCCTCAGCGCTGGAGTAGCCCGTGCCCGCATTGAAGCACTGCCAAACACCCCCACCTCGTTTTGATTCGATTGACAATCTTTGACCAGGTGATCAATCGCTCGAATAAGCGTGACGGCAGATCATTTCCCAAAGTTTGCGTATTCTGTGATAGGGTTATGGGGTACAAGGGCAATTACGTTGCAACAGGTTTAATATCTCCTAATTTAGCGATTGAGCAGCAAGCTCGAAATTTGCTGCTCCCTTCTTTGAGCTGGCGTAAGCGCGCGAGAGCGAGCGCGCGTGAGCGGCAAGCAAAACGTGTGCCCTTGATGAACATCGATTTTGGTAATCGCACGCTGCCTCAAAACACGAAGTTTCCCGCCACTTATAACATTTGAATGTGAAGCCGCATCTGATTTCGGATTGGAACGCGTCTGTCCGAAACTAAATGGACGTTTTCGAAAAAGAGGGCTGCTGCAAAAGTACATTGGAGTCTTTCGTCGTGTGCCGTCGTCAGTTTCTCTCTGGTTAGATCCATGATTCCTTTAGTTTAGCTCCCAAAGTGAATTGACAGCCCGATTTTTACGTTTGGCGCGTAAAGGTTGATTTTTTTCTCGCTCAAACCTCTTACCCAATAGGCTAACTGCGGCGCTCAGCGCAAATAGGAAACTTTACTGGATTCGCTGTTGAATCCTATTGAGCTGCTGAATAATGTAGAAATACAGTGAGGATAACACAAGTAAGAAACCGATAAGGCTGGAGGAAATGGAAACGACAGAAAGAGAACTTGATTGGAGAAATCCTGGTGCCATGACGAAGGTCGAGACGATAATGTTATTGATTCGATATGCCACGTGTACTAGCAGATGTTGTCGATTACTTGTTACAGCTTGTCAGCTCTCGAAGGTAGCAGTTAAGTTGTTGGTCTTGGCACAAGTTGTTGGATCGTTATTGACAACTGTAACCCCCCTTTCAAAGAGGGTGTTAAGTTGTTTTCCAGGTCCACGCGCACGAATAGTGGGTGTTTAGTTGAATGGGTGGTTTTTAGCAGGGATTTTAGTTGAAAAAGCGTGGGTTTAAGTTGAAACGGCCAAAAAAGCTGGTCGTTTACTTGTTTCAGTAGTTTTACCGAGCGTTTAAGTTGTTGAAAAACTTCTGAGTAGTGGCTCACTAATTAATACGTTTTTACAGTCTAGACCACTAAGGCAGACTCTACTACGCAGGTCTGATCTACCCATGTCAGACTTATTTCGCTCTGACCTGCCTTCGTTGCTAGGTCATACTACGCTGTTGGCAAATTTGTACATGTTTTTGATCTCGTTTTCTATCCGATTACTTCCAGATCGATTTGCCGCCTTATACGCCTAATACGCGCCTTCGAGAAACCTGGTTGGATGCGTCATGGTATTCTGATGGATCTGTTCCGCTCAGATGGATGGCATGCTATATGGTCGTTTAGCTTTTTTGTCTAGTTTTTAGTCTTGTATTTTTTCACATTTATTTCGCTGTTTTTATTTCGTGTTGTCGCTCGTGTTTTTGGGTGAGCTTCTAGAGGTGAGGCCATGCGCCCCTCTCGCCCGTTTCAAATGAGGGCCATAGGTAGTTTTATCTTAGTTTATTTTTTGATTTACCGGTTTTTCCAGGGAGGCCTTAAGCCCTTCGGTTTTTAAGGTGTGGCCTTAAGCCCCCTTCGCCGGTTTCTGCTGAGGGCTTGTATGTATATATTTCTTTGTTTCGGTTCTTTCCGAGAAGAGGTCTTATGCCCCTCAAGCCCGTTTCTGACGAGGGCTCGTGTACATATTTTGCATCGTATTTCGCCCTTGTTATGAGTGAGAGGGTTCGCCTCGTCAGGTAGGGTAGAATGTCTGCATGAGGGTTCATAATACGCTGGCTCATCCCCGCAGCATAACTATTGCTGCCTTTTTTATGTAAATTTATAATTCGCTTAATTGGGTCCTCTCGGTGGCCCTGTCCCTGTTGTCACCGTTTTCTGCGGCCCCGTGGCAGCAATTCTTCCGTTGTCGGGAGTTTCGCGGATGCAACGGTGGCTGGGGGCGCACCGTGAGGCCCCGGCCTGTTTACCACTACGCCAGCCGCCTGGAGGCGGAGCATGCCCGCGCCAGCCGCGCTGCCACGCCCCCTTCCTCCGCGCTGCCTATATAAGGCGGCTGTCCTCGGTTCAGTGGTCTGCCCGGCGCCGGATGGCGTTGGCCTACAGTACCCATTTGTACTGCACTGCTTCGGCAGTGATGGCCTGCCGGGTGTCCCCGGAACCGTGAGCTCCGTCCGAGCGGCCTGTAGGTTGGCGGAGGCACAACGGCTTCTGGCATTAGTCACCGCTAGGGATGTGCGGTTGACTAGTGGGAGAGGTGCGATACTACGCCACCACGTACTACGCAATCTATATTACGCCGCGGTAGACTACGCTATGTACTACGCGCTGTGGGATGTGAGCCAATTGAACCGTTAACTGTAACGCGAACCCTGTAGATACCTTTAGTGTTAGTGCCTTAAGGATAAGGGGTTATAACTTACCACTGTGTACCTTGTACCTGTGTTCGTGTTCATATAGCGCTGCTATGTCGGTGTCAATATGGTTGGCTTGTGTTGTTGTGCTATTACGCTGGTACTACGCCGGACTATCCCCCCATGGGCCCCCCATACATGTTGGTTGGGTTACGTGGCTTGCTAGTGCGGCTGTCCCAGTTTAGTGGACAAGGTGATCCCCAGTGAACGCGAGGACTCCGCCTACTTGAGGGGAGCAGGTTGCGAGATAACCTTGCGGTAACGGGGCTAGCTGACGGATGCATAGTAGCCATCGATGCGTTGCGATAGTGAGCCTGGGAACCAGGGGTCTAGTGAGATCCTTCTAGGTGTTGGCCACTCCGCTATCCAGGGTTGTCATACCCATGGGTCGGTCCATGCACGATGCGTTCGCATCGTGCTAGGGATCATAAATCCCATCGCGTTCGCGACACTAAGCTTTATGGATACATTACTACGAGATGACCATTGTACTCCTTATGCTTAGCTCCCCGTCTACGTGGTCCAGCAAGAAGTTTTCGTTGAAAACTTTCTGATCTGAGTTTCAACTGAATCAGGGGAGAGCAGAACTGTTGGGGACTACGGCAAGGAGAACAAGGAGTTCTTGTGCTTCACGCTGTAGAGAAACTTCGAAACCGCAATCTCTTCGAAGAGCTCAGCTTCGAAGAATATTTTCATGAGCCCGCATGGTAATCGAGCACAGAAAAGGGAATGTAATAGCTGAAAATTAGGCTTAGCAACCGGTGTACGAAGAGAAACCTGACTTTCGCATCCAAATTGAGTTGATAAATCCACGTTGTATTAGGTTGATGCAAATGTTTCGAGACTTTCCACGACATTGAACAGAAAACATTTATTTCAAAAACAAACAAGGCTCACCCATCATAATAATTTTTATCATATTAAAGGATAACTCGCCACTGGGCAGATAATGAATTCCCTAAGCGTAGTACTCTGGCTGCTTCGAGTCGAAGTATTGCCCGTCGTTCCTTTACATGCGCTCAAAACAAGTATTGCATCCAAGTTCACTAATTCAGAATTCCAAGTCATTTATATACTCCGTCAGCGCGGAGCTAGATGCCTCCGAAAGCGCGGCGTGTTACGCCCTATCACCTTATTAGCGAGAGTTGACTGATTTAAGCTACGATAGCTAAAACCCGCATATTGTTGTCTAGCGGCTACAAAGGTGCAAATTCTACCAATGTTCCACGTAAAAACGAAGGCTAAACTCGACATATTGGTCCCGCTGTCGCTAAACCTGCATTTTCTTGCTGTAATTTCAAAGCGAGAATCAACGGCTTTAATGACAGCCCGTGTTCAAGATTAATCCTAACCCGCGCTGGCTACGCAGAAAGCAGGGATACCGTTCGCCCAGAGTTAGTCCATTCATCTCACGAAGTGATTGCTCTACGCTCTGTGGCTGGTCTTGGAAGGTGACCGTGTGTCGTAGGGTGTGGAATACGTTGCCAAAATCGAAAACGGTGATGCCATCGGTCGCAGATGGGATCGGCTTCCTTGTGCGGTTCAGGACAGGGTGCGAAAATGCATGTGGGATATGTGGGTGCTGTAGCGAGCGATTGCCGAACACTGATACTCCAGGTACAGAGCCTGACTATGTACTATTTAGCTTGCAATTTTTAGATAACAACTTATAATACTTGCGATGATTCTAAAAATACTACTTTAAAGGCAGTGGCCACGATGAAAAACGTTATCGAAAAGACAACGAAAATCAGCTCAAATCAAAAACAGCTCAAAAACTATGAAATTAGCGCTGTGAAAAATGGGCTAGAATTAGAGTTATTAGGACCCTAAACTTCCAGTTCGTGCACACGTGCACAGAAAGATCATAGTCTCATGCCAAGCAGTCGAAAATCATCGACATCCAGAGGAAGAAAAATGCTAATTTACCTAATAAAACAGTTGAACAATAAAAGCAAGCACTCCAGTCAATGTTTTTAACATTTATGTGTACATAAATCCGAAGGTTCATTGATTGAAATTCAATTTCAAGCCAGCTGACGTTCTTGATACTAGAGATCATCGATGCCGATGATGTGGGATGAGCTCCAACATCAAAAGACAAGGAAGTTCAGACTACAAATTTGGCCTAGAACAGCGTTTTTTTCGCAATTTTTTCCTATAGGTTCTACTACTCTATACCCAGAAAAGGGTTCAGAGAAAAAAAGAAGACGAGCACATTCGAGCGCGACCACTGTCTTTAACACAATAATAAGATATTTGAATTCGGTGAAGAATTAGTTGTTTAAAAAATTCAAGCATGTACAGCAACAGTGGATGTTCATTTGAACGTTACCTTTCCTGACATATATGACACAAAAGCTGTAGATGTTCGAAAAAATTGCTTTCAGCATGAGAATAAATGCCATTAATTCACAAACTCCAACTGAAGGGGCGTTCTTTGGAAATCAACTATTTTCCGAGGTCCCGATTTCAAGTAGATTTCTTCGGAATGTCGCCAGCACGGTCTTACAATACCTTAACACTCTTCTTCCACCGGTAGTAACAGATTTCAGACAATAAGGGACCGGAAAATTGGCAGCTCACGTTCGGCGACGTCTTAGATTGCCAAATTCGCTAATCTTGATAGGGTGTTTTACCACGAGGTATTCATTGTACCTCTTATACCAATTCCTTCTGGCACGTACACCAAAAACCAGAGCACGTTGAGATTTTCCGAGTCTGAAATAGCTAATAACTTGAGATTGACAGCACATGTTGTCTTGAACAACAAGGAGGACCTTTTATACTCAACGCTGCGCAGAAACTTCGAAATCGCAATCTCTTCGAAAAGCTCGGCTTCGAAAAAAATTTCCATCAGTCCCGCATGATAATCGAGCATTGAAGAAGGAATGTAGTAGCTAAAAGTTGGTACCACTGCGTTTCTATTATAAGAAGGTGAGAATAATCCGGATGAAGCTTATCTTGAAATTGGGTAAGTTAACGACAATGCTAAATTATGTTGTCACTGAACTTGAGTGTTCGTACGTGAGCGCATGACGGATGAGGAAAGGGTTGCAGCTAAAGAGCTAAGGATACAAGCAAGTGAACGTAACGATGATGTCGTTGATCGTGAATGGGTTGTGTTTGAAGGACAGCTAATGCGAGTCCCGGAAATCTCAAAAATAAGGACGGGTGGCATTCCGAGGGATGGTTCGAGTGTGGATCTGGGAAATGTTCCGGTAAGAATTCCGATTGGTATTTCCGGGGTTGTTCTGCGGAGCATTTCGAGAAACGTTTAGCGCCTCAAGCTATCCCTGGAGCTCCACGAAGTATAGTTAATGATTCCCCTACTCTTCCCACATCTTCTAGTTTGCTTTCAATTCTCGAAGCCTTGTTAGCAAAATTTCTGAATTCCATCCTGTAATTTCAATTTTTGATATAATGGTGCGTGTTAAATACCCGTACACGGTTCGGACCACATAACTCATCAAAGAAGCAAGCGAACTGGGAGCTACCTCAAATTTATTCTACTGACAAGAAAATCATTCAAAAAATCAGATAACACTCGATGTGGCCGCATTTAGCTTTGATGACTGGTCAAAGACGATTCGGGTAGGCATCCATAGCGGCCCGCAGCACGTTCTGAGAAATATCACTCCGGACTTTCTTCAATGAAGATTCCCTGAGAAAGACGTGTTTTCTGGAGCAGGTTTCCTTCTCCAAAATGCTCCAGAAGCAGCATTCCATAAAGTTGAGATCTGTAGAGGTTGCTGGCCATTCAGTCGCGGCGATGAAATCCGGTAGTTTCTCACAACATCAATGCTGGACTTGTGAGCCGGAGCGTCATCTTGTTGAAACATCCACTCTCCTCCCTTATAATGCTCCATCGAACAAGGAACATATGCTGCTCGAGAATGGCTTAAGTGTGTGCTAGGTGTCAGGATCGATTTTCACACTTTTTTCAACTGAAACCCGACCGGTGGCGGACACGCGAGCCCAAACCATTACGGACGAGGGTTCTACATTACGAGAAACAATTTTACCCGCCTTGGTAGCTTAGTCACTGTTATGTGCAAGCACCCGGACGTTTTGGCTGTTGTAGCTCTGTTCCAAGGTAAACAGCTTTACATCTGTGAAAAGCATCCTCAAGTACTAGTTTTTTTTCGGTCCACTGGAGTAATGCCTTACATTTCTTTACTATCCCCTTCTCTTGTGTACCGCAAAGGTCATGCCTTTTTTGCAGCTTGTAAGGACTCATATCCCTCGACCATCTTCCTCACGGTTCCCTCCGACACGTTCGAATCTCGAGTCATTTTCGTAATACTCCTCGTGGCTTTGCGTTCGATGCGTATCTTCAGAATTTTTTTAGACTGCTTCTCGCTACAGTCACCTGCCGTCCTGGACGAATACGGTCATCAAGCGTACCTCTATTGATTGCATCGTAGACGCTTCGGCGGCAGACTTTGAGAGAACCAGCGATCCTCGAAGCTGGATGTCCGGCACTTCTGATTTGAAGAATTACGGCTCTTTCTTGACTGGGAGCTACCATGCTTCAAAAATCTAACGTAAGAACCCCAAATTCCTTTCAGGTATTGGAAAAAGTTAAGCCTAACAAACTCACCACAAATGGGTCAGGAGAATCAACACCTGGCTTTCAAAAGCGCGCGCTAAAAGTGTACGGGTATTTAATACGCACCCTGTTCTGTACCTCAATCATGGCTTTCGAAAAAAATACGCAACTTTGAAATTGTTCCTGATGTCCCCTATATTGTTCCTAGAAAAGACAGAATGCGGAAAAAGGCTAATCCTCTACCGAAGCTCACTACTTATGAAAGAACCAACGGAATTGACCGGGAATTTATTTGTTTTTATGTGTTCCAAAGTTGGACCAAAATTCAACGCTCTGCTGCACGCAGTCTATCGACCCCGAACAGCTCGTATAATCATGATAGCAGTTTTGGGTATAATATCTGCTCTGCCATTTTGAGACCTGATGCTTCGGGGAGAGCGGCCTCTATCACTTTCTTATCATTAGGCATCAAATTTACCTTTAGCGCCGTCATCAAAGCTTATTCACGCAAAAGGTGAATTTGCCGAGCGGCTGGATATCAGTCAGCGCAATGAGTGAAAATACCGCCAACGCTAACATGTTAAAGGTAGTGTTCACGATGAGAATCATTTTTCTGTTTTTTAGCCTATCTTGAAAACGGTTCTATGCTGATTCCAATGATGTCTCTGAAATCGTACAAGGCATTCTTGGGACGGAGTTATGGTCCTTCAAAAATTGAGCTAGGGAAGCACGGTGGACGAGTTGTCCGAGGCTCGTAACTTCCGTCTTTTGCAGCCGGTGTATGCGAGCTGACCTGAGTTAAGAGAGAAGTTGAGAATGAAGAACGGGGCTATAGATCGAAAACTATCGCTCATTTCACAATGTGGAGCTTTCATTTTGTTACTTCGGAGAGCGAGCATTGCGCGTTTGGGGTTTGCCCTGCGCTCAAAGTGGTATTTTTGGGCTCTTTTGAGGCTCTTCCTGTTACTTTTTCATGCGTTCCTTCCACGTTATCGTTGCAGTGGGCCCCTCCACTACCCATTCTTAGTGGAAACTGAAACACAATTTTTTATCGTGAACACTGCCCTTAATGCATATCAGTTGTTGAGCGGCTGGATATCAATCAGCGCAAAGGGTGAAATTACCGCCGGTGCAGGCATCTCAGAAATTTCTTAACAGGTGACAACTTCTCAGTGAAAACATGATGAAACGAATGATTACGTCCCAATGTGCATACCATGAGCACAGCCGGTATAAAAGCAGCCTCATCTCACTAGAGTCCTCTTTCGGCATTCTGATGCCGGTTCTGGACGGTGACTTCGAGTCCCTCTCTGGAGGCCAGCACATTTTTGGTCGCTGGGGGATAGGGGATCATCCCATGGCTGGGGGTTGGGGCAGTTTTCGCCGCGGTCCGCAGGGAGGGTGGTTCCTCACCGCAGACCTCGGCGAAGGTTACGCCCTTCTCGCGGACCGAGGCGGGGCTTTCTCTGCCGCGGACCTCTGAATTTGTCCAATTTTCGAGGTAGACTCACCCCTATATCGAGGCAAATTCACCTCACTTTCGCGGTAAATTGAACCCTTTCTTGCTGTAAGTTCACCCCTTTTTCACGGGATATTCACCACATTTTACCTGGCCTAGCGACAAATTCACCCATACAGTGAAGTTAACGCGGCAAATTAAGACTTCATGCCAACTTTTACATAAGCATCGCCTTTTTTTTGCTGAGGCATCAAGTCTCGAATTGGCAGAGTGATCTCAGTGCTACGCCCACTAATCCGTGTATCTTTGGCGATTTCAATTTGATTATTAACTGGGCTGATCAATCCACTCCCTATTCTCGATCGGAACGTTTTCTTGTCTTCTTTTCCGCGCTTCCTTTCGGACAACATGCTTTTTTTCCACATGCAGAAACTAAAAGCGGCACGCTACCATGCGCTCGATGAACGGCAGGGTCGAAAAGTCTTCGCAGTCAACCATCGGTCTTAGTTACTATACTGCGGCGTTTCGCTGCCGATTACTCCCACAGCGGGTCTGCTAGTAGTCATTTTCTAAATTTGACCAAATGCAGACACGCCGCAAAAGCTAACGGCAGCGAAGTATAGCTGTTGCTTAGCGAGGCGACAAAAATGCTTTCGAATATTATGCTCGCAGCGTCGGTTGCAGATCGCTGGCAGCGACGCAAGACCATTGCGGCAAACACTCTCCGGTGTACCCCTCGTCGCCCATCACGCGCGTCGGTCGCTCTCCCCCCCCCCCGAATGTAATCGATATTGCCTCACCCAGCACTGTTCGTCGCTGCGAACAACGCCTCAACTCGAACTCTGCGCGCCCCGTTAGGCTGCGTCAGATAAGAAAATGTAAAAGTCAGAAATGTATAGTTCGGGCAACCAGAAAAGGGATAGCTGCGGGCACCTAAGCAGACTGTGCTGCGTCGTGTGCGCCCACGAGAAATGAGGTGATCGATCGGCGCACGCGACAAGCTCGCGGCCTGCTGAGTAGTCCGCAGCTTTCCCTTTCGCTGATAAATCCACCATAGAGAGTACGCTGTCACGAGCTGAACTGCTCTTCAATCATGGACCTTCGTCCCCTCCCGTTTCTCACAGCTTTTGTTGCGTTCTGACCACTTCAAGCCATCACTCAATATTGTTACATTCTCAAAGAAAGAGTGGCCTCGATCGTAGTCTTAGCAAGAAAACTTACAAGTCGCCCGTAATCCATCCGTCAACTCTTGTCATCACAGAGAAAGCATTATTATCCCTTGATTGTTTTCTTGTTTGGTACTGAAATGTAATCTTTCATAAATTGTGTTTTGACATCATGACTGAGTCGTCTCGCTTGACTGAAGGTGAAAAGCCCTACTTCACTGCGAAATCGCTGCCATATATCCTGAATAGACGAATCATTCTGGTATTTAACCTCAAATAGTTTGACCACGGCTTTTGCTGCTTTGCATCCTGCAAGACATATGAATTCAAATAGCCATGCTTTCACTCCTAGATGACATCATAGGACTGTAATAGCCGTTGCACCACCCTTCCGTATGGTATAAAACAGGTGACCAGCGACAGAAAATGCAATTCTGTAAATGTATATGGAAGGTACACTGTAATAGGTCAACTTCTCCGACCCGACCAAGGTGAGCAATGTCCCGAACAGCATGAAATGGAGTTTCCAAAAGACTGTCTTCTGTAGCTTGAGATAGAATTGAAAAAAACAATTCTGCGGTCTCAATTTGCCTCTAGTGCACCTGAGAAGACCGAAAACGGCCAGAAAGTTTGCTTCAGCTCATTCCAGAAAAAAAGAAAGAATTCCTTTCCAAACTTCCAGCGGCGAACTCGAGTATGAAGTTCATTTATAATACATCGACTTTGTGTGCCTTCATTCAATTCGGCCCTTCTTTTCAGCATCACTCGCTGCTACCGTGATGCAGCACGGCGGCACGGTATATGGCGGCCCTCTCTATCTAATCCGCCCCCTTCCATCTTCTATGCCAGTCTTCGACTTCGGCAATCGTTCATATTTTCGTTAATCTCTCAGATATTTGTGGGTTCCCGAGAACGGCAGCAGTACTTCCGCCGAATCGAGGGAGACGGCGGGGACCTTCGGCTAGGAGGTCTACCCTTGTTCTCCCGCTCGCAGTCTTCCTCAAGCTGCCGCAGCCCAACACCCATTGGTCATTGATTTATCGAAAGTCAGCCTGCCGAAACTCGCTGTTTTCTACAATACCCTCCGGGGGGACGTCTCGCTCCTCTCCTCTTGACGGAGTGATAATGACCAAATCATGTCTATTGTGTTCGGGAACTTCCTAGCAAATATCTGAGGTTTTTTCGAGATATTGTCGCCCCTTTGAGTTGTATGATATTAATCGAAGAAAGGAAACCATTCGAGCGTGTGCGGAGGCTTGCAAAATGAAGTGCATAGGGAGAATGACCACGCTACGAGTAGTAAAGAATTGTGCTCGGATATTGGTGGTGATGTTTCTCAGAACGAGGACGGAACACCACTGGAAACAACTGCAGAACTTCCCCCGAATTAAAGGGAGGCGCAGGGGACCTCCAGCCACCAGGTATTCCCTTGTTCTCCCGTTCGCCTATCTTCCCCAAGCTGCCGCAATCCAACACCCACTATTCATCGATTGATCAGTCAGCTTAGCGGAACTCGTCGTTTTCAACAGTTTCCTGTTTTTGGGAAACTGGATTTTGACCAAAAATATTCACCTCTGGCAATTTTGGATAATTTCCATAAATTTTGATCTTCAAGTGGGGGACGTGGCTTTGTCGAGGTCATGGACAACGATCTGCCTGACCCTGCCAACACCAGCCACCACCCCACTGAGCGCTGTTTTGGACGAGGAACTAGCACCCATTCTCACTGAACACCAAACCGTCTAACCCTGGCATCCTTCATTTTTCCAGGCATTGGTGCAACTCCGAAGATGGCAAGCACAATATCGTTTGTGACCCGGTCCTTCAGACTGATACCCAATGACCATCTAAGCATTCTTATCTTCATGGTATGCAGGGACTGTTCGACAGCTTCAGTAGTCGGTCTGCATTCACCGTCTTGTAGAATTTATTTGAGTGTGGAACCTCTTTGTCTTACATCACGCCCGTAGTTAATCTCTTATTCATCCAAGCGGCCGTTCAATGAACTTCTGATGACACATAGCCCGTCGAGGTGACTTCCGAGCCAAGATATCTGAAGTACTTCACTTTATTGAGGTCAAAGCCATCAATTCTGCATTCGATTGCACGCCACTTTCAAAGGTATCCGATCTCCGGAATGTTGAGCTGCTGAACACAAATACGAAGACCATTTTCATTTTTCAGCCGATTCAAGTGTCTTGCTGTAGTTACAACAGGATCTTCCTCGTTCCAACTCACTTCAATCATTCATAGAATAAAGACCGAACCTCGATTCCATTTTCACTTACCCAAAAAACCATGTTTCTAGCGGAAATTTTTTTGACATTCGGGGTACCACGGGGGTAGCTCAATCCCATTCTCGGGGGTCCAGAATTCGGAACGAAAATTGGCCATACAGCTCCCAGGAAGGTTTTTGAGGCTCTGAACACGAATATGAGGTCCGTTCTAGTTGTTCCAGATTTTTAACGTAGGTCAAATTAGGTATGGTGGGTGTATCCGAGAAATGGATAGCTGCGGATCACTCAGCTGGCCGCGCGCCTGTCGCGTGCGCCGATCGATTACCACATTTATAGTGGGCGCACACGACGCAGCCGAGTCTGCTTAGGTGTCCGCATCTATCCCTTGTCTGGTTACCCGAACTATACAGAGTCGTTTTAGTACTGCAATCATTCGTGTTAAGCCTATAAAATTTTCAAATACAGGATTAGGCCGGTGTCACTCACTGTTTTTACTACTAATAGCATAAATAGGTGAGCCTAAGACTACGCTTGAATGGTCTAGATTGCGCGTGTCATCGTCTTTGGCTTCGCGTAACAAAAATTACTGAAAACTTTTTACCTCTTTTCCTAAAGAAAAATCATTCTTTTCGGACATTTCTCTTTTGTTTCAAATCGATAGGCTATTTGCTGTTTCCCCGAAACAACTGGCTCTTAAACGATCATCAAAAGAGTTGAAAAAAGAAGAAATTGAAAAAAAAGTTACTGTCTCTGAGCATGATCGCCTGTCTCACGCACGAATAGACGGTAGTCATGCGAAGTCAATAGTTGGCACCATGGAATGAGCGGAATAAAAATTTGGAATTTCGGAAAATTTTCGGGTTTCGGCACAAAAACTTTTGTCTTGGGTTTTGGAAATTCGGCGCGGAAAGCCTGAAAAAGCGCGGATTCGCGGTTTTCGAAACGCGAAACCCTGAAAAAATCAGAACTCATCTGATGTTTTCTCTACGTTCCAGATGGCCCGACATTCTCGAGTTCCGCAGTACTTTCTGCGATTTTCGGGATGCGGAATTCCGCCCATCCCTGATTGGCACATGAGGAGGGAGACAATGAATGAAATACTGTCGCAGCAGAACGCGTCGCCGTAGTGCATTACGGTAGCAGCGAGTGAGGATGGAAAGGAGAACTCGTGCACTCCCGAATCAAAACGCTATTATAGAAGAACAGTTATTTGCCAAGAGCTACAAAACGCAAAAAATGCTGCTTATATGGTGAAGTCTTTTCGAGGGTTTGTACAGGCGACAGGAAAGGATATTGAAAACATTCACAAACCATATTGTGTGGGCCACCATGGTCCATCACGGAAATAATGCCATACACCAGTAGGATGAAGAATAGAGCTTGGGTCCAGCTCATGCCAGAAATTAAAAACGGTGTCATCTGCCATTACAACGTAGCCTTGCAAATACAAACAATGGATTGTCGTAGTGATTGTTGCTGACCGATATGAAAAAGCCAGCGAGCACGTCAATCAGCGCTGTATGGGAATTTTGCGTCTCGTTTTTTACATGTCTGAGCTTTATTAGCCCATCTGTGTTATTTCCTTCTCTTGTAGACGGACGATTGCAAAAATTTCTGACATCAGAAAAATTTGAAGACAATGGTATCTCTCTCTCTCAAAACGTGCCGTTACCGGGCATCCCATGCAATTTCAAAACAAATGACTGTATTTGATTATTGACTTTCTAGTTTTTTGAAAGCGAGGTTCAATAACATTTGAACCTTTCCAGATCTCGGGTTGAATAGGTCGAGTTGGACTATGCTAACACTTTCCAGGAGGTTTGCACGCTGAGAACCGTTACTTAAGAAAGTGTTCACGATTAAAAACGTGTTTCATTTTCCACTAGGAATGGGTAGTGGAGGGGCACACTGTAACTTTGACGCCGAAAGAACGCATGAAAACGAGCCAGGAAGGGCCCCGAAAGAGCCTGAAGTTGCCACTTTGAGCGCAAGGCAAACCTCAAAAGCGCAAAGCTCGCTCTCCGAAGTGAACAAATGAAAGCTCCACATCGTGAAATGAGCGATGGTTTTCGATCAATAGCCCCGTTCTTCATTCTCAACTTCTCTCTTTACTCAGGTTAGCTCGCATAGATCGGCTGCAAAAGACGGAAGTTACAAGCCTCGGACAACTCGTCCACCATGTTTCCTTAGCTCAATCTTTGAGGGACCATAACTCCGTTTCCAGAAGGTCTTGTGCGATTTCAGAGACATCATTGGAATCAACATGGGGCCATTCTCAGGATAAGCGGAAAAACAGAAAAACGATTTTTATTGTGAACACTGCCTTTAAAGGCATCGTACGCGCAGAAAACCGTATACTATTTTTTATGTTTTTGTGTAGCTTGGACTCTCTAGTGAACGAAAATGTCGAAGGGGCCCATGAAAAACCTTCATTTGTAAAGAAAAGTCAGTCGGAACACATGGTAAATACGAATTTAAAATTCGCGCCAAAATTCTTTTTGAGGTTTTTCTGCTTTTGGAGGCCTCGTCACTGTCATTTTCGGAGTTTTTCAGCATGTGGAGTTCGTGCCGTAACTATTTTTCATGTTGTCTTACGGTCGCATCAACACTCTAGGAAAAAGCGCTAGATGACTGGTGAGAGTTGGTGGCGGATCTTCATCTTTGACGCCTTCCAGCCTCATTGCCCAACGTTTTTGACGCTCCAAAGTTTACCAGTGTGGTCTACCAGGCTCAATCATGAAATTGAGCCTGAAAAATGAAAAATGATTTTCAGCGGGAACGATGCCTTTAAAGGTAGCATACACGCTCGTAAACGTGATTGAGATAAGTATAGATATAGAATGGCATGGCCCAGAACACAACGCCTACGCATTCTGAAGCGTCAAAAACGACCCACAAAGCCGCTACATGAGTAAAAATTTGGCCCCGCCCCTGTATTTGCCGTTCTTCTCCGAAGCAGGGTTTCTGGGGCATTGCCACCGTCGCCGATGTATGCGTTTTGATTCTATGGCATCTCGTCCCCAGAGCTGTCCACCCTCTATCCAGATACTGGAAATAACCCTCTAAACAATAGGTCTTCGGTGATTCTCGTGCCTGATGGATCCAGTATACTAACTCTAAGCCTCAAAGGGGAAGGAAACTCCAACATGTGACAAGCTATGACTGTGGTGTGAAATCACCGCGGGGACGAGATGCCCGGAAACCGGGGAGGGAACTAGGCCGAATTCTCACTGTAGTAGCGTCATTGTGGGGCGTTCTTTTCTTCAAAATGCGTAAGCGTTGTGTTCTGAGCCATACCATTCTTTTTCCGTAATTATCTCAAACACGTTTACACAAACAGCTAAAAGACCATGAATGTTTCGGGGCAAGAAACGGGCTATAATTAGAGTTATTCAGCTCCTAAGTTGATAGTTCGTGCACACGCGCACAGCTTCGCCTGAAAAGATCAGAGTGTCATGTGTTTATAGTCAAAATTCGTTGATATCCACAGGCAGAACTTAATGCATTTACAGCTCATAAAAACAGTTGAACAATGGAAAAAACACTCCATTCAATGTTTCAACTAGATAAGGATAAAAATATTCGAGCAGGCCCGTCCGAAGGAATTAAGTCATTGATGAAATTTCGATTTAAAGCCAGTTGATGTGTTTGATACTAGAGGCCATCGATGCGGAGTAGGCTCGTCCACCATCACACGATCGGAAAGTTGATGCTCATAATTTGGTCAAAAATAGGGGTTTTTCGCAATTTATCTGAAAGGTTCCTCCAACTCTGTATCTAGAAAAGGGGTTAGAGAAGCAAAGTAGACAACTTTATTTTTATCGCGATCACTGCCTTTACCCCATTCACGACCACGCCTATTTTTGGGTGTCTGCACGTTCGCACCGCGTGCAATATTGCGTTACCGTATACCGTATCCCACCGGTGGAACACGTTTTCTAGAATTTTGTTTTTCATGTCTATAGTGAAGCTATCAGTGGGGTTAACACTCTTCCAGAATTACGCACTCTTTCTATCAAAAAATCGTGTAAATGGCGTCTCCCTAGCGTCATCCACCTGATTTTTTTCCTCGTGATCCTTTATATCATAGAGTTCGCATAATAATTTTAGTCTGATGAATGGAAGGGGCTGCGACGGCAGATCACCCCACGGGTATCGAAACCCCATTCTTCTGTGAGGCCGCCAACCCCGCACGTCCGGCCGCCTCGTCTATGCGTCAGACCAGATCGAAAAAGGAAACCCTATATTTCACAATGTTTTGTCAGAATAGATTTGAGAGTGTAACTCCCTCATTACAAAGGGTAAAATGAGCTTTTTAGATGAGAATAACGGAGAACCTCCACTTGTTTTCGTTTTATTCCTTGTGCCTACTTTAGTTGGCTGATTTGTTCTCTTAAGCGCCTTTCACAGTCTGCCGGACGACGCCGTCCGGTACGTTATAAGATAGGGCTGCGGCGTCGGTGTGGCCCGCACTGCGATGTCGGCCGACCGACGTAGCACTGCGCTGAAATCACTGACACGGCGTCGGAGCAAGTTATGACGGGTCAAAACGTGTTGGTTTCGCCTCATATTTTGTACTGAAGAGTCGGAACTGACGGTTGTTCACCGCAGTTTCCCTCGCACTGCGGCACTCTTATAACATGTCGGACGGCAACGTCCGGCAGACTGTGAAAGGCGCTTTACATACTGTTTTGTTTTCGACGCACCTTAGCGAGCATGGTTATAAAAAAATTATAGATAAATAAAAGAAACAACTGCCTGATGTCATTGCAGGGTCAAGCAGATATATCATTTTGCCACCACTGCTCCGGTGATATTCACTCAAAGGAGTTTCTGTGAATGCGATTTGAAAAAATTGGGGTGGTCGTCTCGCGGCGCCGAAACGTCCGAGGGGTGTTCAAAACGGGGGGATGACGCAAACTCTTTGATTGGAAGGCGCCACTTTGTTGGAGGTCGTCCCCGCTGCGTCCCTGGCGCAGCCAAACCGTGCCGCAGTGACGCACATTTTCAGACCGTAGCACGCGATACTGCATCATTGCGGGCGCGATCGATAAGTGGAAGAAAAATCTCCCGATCCGGCCTTCACATGTCGCCCATCGGCAACTATTCTGCTGATTCTGTGTTTTCTATATAATATATTCTGGCTGTATTTCTCCCTATTATCGACCACTACTTCATCGCAGCTGAATGGAAAGATGGCTTTTTTTTTGTTCCACCATATTCTTGCAATTTCTGATTTTCTCTCTGCTGTAGGTTATTATTACTGCTCAGCATTTTAGGTAAATGGTAGGCATGAGAATGTGAAGGCTAGCCACTCTGAATGTATTTAGGATTATTTTGAGATATTTTTCGACTACTTTTAACCAAAGACTTGCTTTTTTTAAGTAATTTTCAGTAAAAAACGGTTATTTGGCGGTATAAACAGAGATGGGCTAAGTAAAACACGAGATAAACTTCCGGTTATAGGTAGCTTAGGGTCTGGCTAAAGCATGCAAATGTTTTTAATCTGGCTTAAACTTTGCTCAGCAGAGTTTTGAGATGCTTATCACGGATCCATTTTTTTCGCCAAATAGTGGAAATATGCTATTTGTGGATTTTTTATTTATTAATATACGAAAATGAACTTCGCGAATAGAGCTGCGAGCGAAATCTGTTCTCGTTCTGTTTCCTATCCTTCATTCTCCCACAGTTGTATCATGTTGGTTTCGCTAGTTTCCTTGATATGCGAAGGAAATTCTGTGATACTATCTTAAGCCTTTTGCTTGAATTTCCTCTACAAGAAGGCTTTATTTGGCGATATCCCATTCTTCGTATTGAGGTGAGTTGATTTTTGATAGACATATTTCGTTCGTTTTCAATATTGGTTTTTACTTCTTTTATCGAAACTTCTTAGTCTTTTGTGATTTGAACATACATAACTGCAATTTAATAGACTTAAATTCGAATTCGTTTCGGATTGCATAGGCGCGCTAGAATCGAGCGGAGTTGTGCCTCAACACCACTGCTGGTTAGGGGGGGGGGCGTCGTAAAATTTCCCAGAAATGAAAATTTCGAGGGGTCGTGAAATCATCGGGCGAAAGCAATGACACTAGTTGTAAATCGTATATTTGAGAAAAACCATGAACATTTGCTATCAATTCGATTCTGCATGTGGACCACTCATCGTTTCGAACCTGCTCTCGAGCCTGACTAAATGAAAAAGTAAGTAGCACGATTGTACGCCACATTTATCTCGTTTCTTGTGTCCTTGGGTCGCTCAAATGCTGAGATGAAGTCGGTTAGTGGTGAGTGGTGTCAGGGAATGTTTACGTAAAGGCTATAAAATTCACTTCACTTGGTTCCTTCGCGTGCTGGTGGGGAGCGGAGGGTAGAGACGGTGAGAAAGCGTAGGGCAGACGGAGGCCGAGACGGCGCGCGCACCTCGAGTGATGTGAATTTCGACGTTTCATAGAGGGTAAGTATGGCATCTTTCATAGTCCTCACCGCAAGCGCGGCACGCGCGGGACGGGCGGTGGACTCTGAAAGTTCTTACCGCGCGGCACGCGCGGTAAGAACTTTCATAGTCCATCAGCACCGCCATAGCGGTGCCGCCCAAACGGCCGTGGCAGTTTTACCGTTTCAATCAATAATTGCTTCTCGATTTGAGTCCACTCCAACATAAATAATTCTGGGACTATCCTGCTCCACCGCATACGCAAATGCAAGCCAGAAATTTCTGTACAAGTCCCAGTTGAGGCCCGACTTTTACCCGCACCGCCACGGCGGTGCCGCTGGAGATTTTATAGTGGCTTTCCGCTCGTCCCGCGCGTGCCGCGCGGTGAAAAGTTTTATAGTTCACCGCCCGTCCCGCGCGTCACGCGCGTGCCGCGCTTGCGATTAGGACTATGAAAGATGCCTATGTCACTCCTTCTGTGACGATTTTTTGATTTCCCGAATTTGGAACCGAAGAAGTGCCCAGTTGTTTCCGTCGTCCACAACGCCACGTCGTCCGCTTCACATCCCACGAAGTCCCCCCCCTCACTGTACCGGGTGCACCTGAAATGATCCGAAAATTCATTGAATTGCTCGCTCTAGATGATCTAAGGGGATTTCCAGGAAGGAACGAAGTCGTCCTGATCAGGTTGCACAACAATTTTCGGCGAAATTATGAGGTTCCTTGTGGTATTTAATAAGTTTTTGATTACG
Organism: Aplectana chamaeleonis; assembly: GCA_029168955.1. Taxonomy (NCBI): domain Eukaryota; kingdom Metazoa; phylum Nematoda; class Chromadorea; order Rhabditida; family Cosmocercidae; genus Aplectana; species Aplectana chamaeleonis. The sequence goes on from JAPDOI010000194.1 coordinate 410,967, forward strand.
ATATCATAGTGAGAGCCCTGCACTAACTGCTCAGGCTCAATGGAATTTTCCTTCCTATTCCATGTTTGCGCTGCATCATGGCGGTAGAGCTTCGCTACAAGGAAAGAAGCTCCCCTCGCGATTGAAATTACGAATTTCAGGAAGTCGACAATAGGTCTTGCTCTTTTACTCGGACGATTCTCGACCCGTTGCTGCACCAGACAGGAATGGAACCGCCTGCCAGTTCGGCTCGTTGTCCCAGTCTCCGAGCCACTGAAGCTGCTATCCGGACTAACCTGAGCAGCCTAGACAGCAACAGCAGTAGCCCGGAAAGCATCATCAGTGGCCAGGACAGCAACAATAGCCGACCCCTAGATAGGGGATACGAGCCGAATCGTCAAGCGAGTCCTTGCCGAGACGCGCCTGAGTAGGTCAAAAATGTTGCGCTCGAGCTCACTATCATGGGAAAAATATTTTAGTTACACATCCTTCGACGTTTTTCTTGTATTGCAAGAACGTAGGGACGCTGGATTTCCGATCGTATATACAGTGTATGGTTCTGAGCCTGAAGCTTCGAGTCAATCGCCTGCTATCAAGTCCAGAACTCTATAATATTGCTAATCTCAATGCGTTCCGCGGAGTAGAAGATATGTATAACGTTGAGCTTAAGTCTGAAGCGATTGGAACGTTGCAACCTTTGCCTATGTGAGATGTGATGGCAACCTCAAGTCATGGCATACTTTATGTATCGTCGATCACTGGTCGAGAGAGCGCCGCGTCGAACACATGTGGCACGCACGCAAGCGAGGAGGTAGTGATGGGATCATTACCTTCTCGCTTGCGTGCGTGCCACTTGTGTTCGACGCGGCGATCTCTCAATCAGTGATGGATCATACAAGTCTATTCGCGAAGACTTTAGCCACATTTACATGGCCAGTATTTATAGGGTCATATTCGAAACACTCATCAGCAACCTGCACTTCAGCCGCTATTGGCGCACCATGTATTTTCATAGAGAAGGGTCGTTTTGACCTACCGATTCTCTCCAATTTCTTCAGCCGGTCCGCGTAGTCCAGTTTAGCTAAAACGATGGAGGAATATTTCACTCATTTACGAGCAACTCAACATGTTCTACTGCTCCGCTGCCTACTTGGGCCACGTGGACCGGCTTGAATGATTGGAGAGGGGCTATAAATGCTGCTAGATCTCCCTCTCGCTTTGCACTTTGTACTTTGCTCTGATGGAGCAGTCCATTTTCAACCTATTGACTATTCATCAATGCCATGGCGATTGAACACTCATGTTTTTGATTTTTTCTAGTCTTCGGGCCTTTATCGTGACCAGAGATGAGCGGGAAAATTCCGATCGAAATGAAAAACTCGAATTTGGCGTGATTTCCCAGAATTCCAAAATCCTAAAATTTACGCTCATACCTGGTCGTCAACTGCATGACTCCCTCTAAGCCAGTGCTTTTGCATGTAACTTTTGAAGTTGTTAATTAGGGTGCCAGCAATCTTTACCGAATTAAGAAAATGGAGCGGAATGGGAATAACAGTGGTGAGCTAGCGCGTTTGAATTTCACTTAAAATTAGCTTACGAAGAGCCACCTACCTCGAGGGAAATCTGTGAACTGTCAGCTAGAACCTCAACAGATCTCCCAGGAACTAGAGATGTTTTGGGCGCGTTCAGATACACATGCGACGGGACTAGTGGGATTATTCGTTCTGAAACAGTCCTACGTGTAGGTTCGCATACCACTTCCAATGTTGCAAAATTTCTCTATGATACGTGATTACCTGCCTTTATTCAAAGAATTTTAATACAGGATCATCGCACATGGATCAGTTCATCTCAGCCCCGCTCCCAACGACATTAGTAGTACCTATACCTTGGGCTGAAATAGCGAATCCCTTGCATGTAACCCAAGCATCCACGGTCCTCAATGACCCAGATAGACACGATCCTCCACTTGTAGAGGAACCGACATATTTAGGGAGCGAGGAAGTCAGTGTACACGGGAAGCGAGAGGTGTTAGTATATCCGATTCCAGGCAACACACAACGCTACGTCTTTGCGATGCAAAAACGTGCGCCGAAATTTGATCTCTACAATTTTTTCTGAACTCACGTGTCCACCCACAATAGTTGAAGTGCAGGTGATAGGAGAGCGTTTCCTTAGTAATCCTATGACAATTGGTGATGTTTAGTAAAAGTGGCTGAAGATGTTGCTAATCGGACCGCGTATAAGGTATTTCACTGATAAAGCCTCAATCGCATCTCATGCATATGAAGTTGCGATGCTTTAGGCAGTTCAGCTGATTAAAGAAGACCCCTGCACTGCTGGAACGCCTTCTTTGTAGCAATGGATGGGCGGGATGAGCAAAATCTTCGAGGATGATAGAATGGGTATAAGTGTATTTCAACAAAAAAGGTTTTACTAAAATATTATTTGCAGAAGATGTGAAAAAAAACTGCGGTGGTGGCGCATCGCGGCAGCGGCTATGCGAGCAGGAAGCAGGCATTCTGGAGGTCTTCCATTTTCAAACATGATGGTCCTTCAAGCTTTTAGGCGCTGAATACAAGCATGAGGTCCGTTTCCGGATTTCGCAAACACTAATGCGCGTTTTTAATAGAAAAAAGGCGGGAAACACGTTTCTGACAGGCTATAACTTTTTTCGCAGATGTCCGTAGCGAAATCCGAGTTCAGATTCGAGGAGAGCGTGCCAGAGTTGACCAGAAAATTTTCATGAGCTTCCCAATCCGGGAGAACACCACACGAAGTTCCTTAGTGAGGAAGGTAATCAAAGCAAGGGCATTCGAAAGTGGGACAGGCTGCGAAGGGCGGAGATCAAGCGCGCAGTGAGGAGGAAAAAAAAGATGTGGAGTATAAACTTCTAATTTTGCAGTTGTTTAGATTCGCGACGATGGGTGTCTCTCGTGTGGAGACGGAGGCGCACTGCCGAACAATGTCGAGATTCCTCTCGAATAAAACTTGGTAGCATTCCCGTTTCATGGAATGTGACCGTTTCCGAGAAAGTTATTAGGATTTATCGTCCATCTTTGGATGAGGGATCGCCGCGACGCTGCTCGGCGGGAGAAAATGCGCGATCAATAGCCACCCTCCCTTCGTTTTCCCGCGCGCAATTTTTCCCGCCAAGCAGCGTCGCGGCGATACCTCATCCAGTGCTGGACGATATGCTTTGTTGCGTCTTCTAGATTTTCAAATCTGAATAAAGGTTTATATTGCGTGTTCCAAAAAACCAGGCTGGGTGACATTCTTAAAGGCAGTTTTCACGATAATCTGCAATTTCGAGAGGATTAGCTATGTTGATTAGATGGCCCCCGGGTGGAATTACAGTGACGCAGAAAATGTGAAAAACGCGCCAGAACTACAAGAAATCTTTAAGTATCACCCCGCCTCCTATGTATCACAGGAAGTGTTTGTTGTGGCAATGAAATCTTTTGTGGACCCGCCCTTTGCAATTCTCCACTCTCTATTGCTCCGTTGTTTCCTCAGGGCCCTAACTAATCCTGCTTTGCATAAAATAGTGTTCTATTTTCGATTGACCCCATTTTTCACCGGTGACAACCATCATGAACATGTTCATCCAACCGGGCAAATAGTTCACGTTATAGAATAATGTGACTGGAATACGGCGTTTTAATGCGTTTCTCGTCGTTGCTTCGCAATTTTGGTAACACGTGGAGGCCAACGCATTGTTTTTTGTGAAATACTCGAGGACGAAAATCATCGTGAACACTGCCTTTAATTGGGGAAAACTGGAGGATTCATACAAAACAAATGCACAAGGTGAATTAACCCTGCTGCGTTGATGTGATGATCGCAAAAACCTTGCGAAGACTGGTGTCGTTCGATTTAGCGAACTGCCCCAACTTGAAATATGCTGATCAGCAAATAAAACACAAAAAAACGATTCAGTTGAAAGCGAAAACCAGTACTGTTAAAGAACTCCTGAAGGAGGAAATTCTTCGCCCATTTTCTCCCCGTTGACGAAGCACGTCAGCCCTGTCCCTCATCGTGATTGGTCAAAGGCGAGAACGTGGGCGGAGAATCTCTTCCCAGCAGGAGTTTTCAATCAGAGCCCAGGCAACCACCAATAATCACATAAAACATAATGTTTATCGGAAATCAACTTACCTACGCTAGTGTTTCCTCCTGGCTAAGGAAAATAATAAAATAAAGCTTTCCTGTGGAGGAAATCCCAGCAAAAGGCTCAAGACAGTATCACAGAATTCCCTTCGCATAACAAAGAAACTCTAGCGAAACCAACAGGAGACAATTGTAGGAGAATGAAGGATAGGAAACAGAACGAGAAAAGATTTCGCTCTCAGCTCTATTCGCGAAGTTCATTTTCGTCCATAAATGAATTGAAAATCCTTATTTTCGCATATTTCCACTATTCGATGAAACATTGGATCCGTGATAAGCATCTCAAAAACCCGGTGAGCAAAGTTTTAGCCGGATCAAAAACATTGCCTGCTTTAGTCAGACTCTAAGCTACCGATAACCGGATTTTTATCTCGTGTTTTCCTTAGCTCACCTCTGTTTATACCACCAAATAACGGTTCTTTTACTGAGAAAATAGTTTAAAGAGTGTTTGCTTTTAAACGCACAGGACACCCAGAAAATTATTTTTTAGGTTTTATACTGATCTTGGAGAGGGTCACACTCTGATCACAATGGTATTTCTGAGATCGTTCGAGACCCCCTAGCGGAGATGTGGCTCCTTGAAAATGCCCGTATTTTGAGGGTAAAAAATTGGTAGACGAGTTGTCTCAGGCCTGCAGTTCTCTTGATTCGCTGCACGAGAGCAAAACAGGATGAGGAGATATACCGGCAATAGAGTGAAGAACGACGACTCGGTTGAAAATTATCCATCCATCTAGCCGCTATTAAGGTCGAAAATCAGGAAGGGGGTCGGGCCTGTGGTGGTCGCTCATATCTCGCTTATTCGAAGGAATTGAGATCTCGCACTTGGAACGTGTTATACAGAAGGTGTTCACTACACAATCAAATAAAAATCACAAAAATCATGTCTGAGGGTGTACTGTGCCCTTAAGGCCCTTTCACAGTTGCCCGACCGACGTCGGACGAGTCGTTATCGAATGTGGAATATCTATCTACTCTATCCTATCCATCTTATCTATCTTTACTTGTCAAATTCGGTATTGAGTCGGCCGACGTCGGCCGGCAAACTATGAAAGGGGCTTTAAGGAGTCAAATAATAGCTTCAGTGGCTGAAAACGTGGACGAGGCTGGGCTTCGATTCAACTGAAAATCTCGAAATTGAAATTCTGCCCAACTCCGTCTTCAACCCATTCGCCACCACGCTTAATTTGAGGTGGCTGCACGTTTTATTGCGTGCAACACTTAGTCACTGTATGCTTGGAGAGCTATGGATCATAGGCCGCCGTCATGGTTGAGCGATAGTCCGAAGTTCTAATGGATTTGCAAGCGCAGCACGCAGAACGATGACAAAAATTTTGATTCGATAGTCTCTCCTAGGTCGTTTGTTTTTCCACCTAGTCCGATATGCAGGTAAAGGTTGCCCGCCGCCAGCCCACCCACTCTCCATACTACTTATCCAAACCTGGAATATCCACTCCCCATCTGTGATTGGAATTTTCATGCGACGCCTCAGAATTCGACACTGTCGACAAATCTGCCTACATTCTCTACACATCACTAAGAGACAAGACATGCATATCAAAAAGAATAACATAGTTATTCTTGAACTCCTTAGATACATAATTTGGATTTTGCAGGTGAGATGATGTACCCTCCTTGGCCGGTGCATGCCAGTCACTCATATTGACTTCTGAATTCCTGGTCGAAAATCAAAACACCTCCATTTGAACTTGCCCACTGAATTAAACCCCAGGTAATATGGCCACTATCTATAACATGATGTAACTCTTTGGAATCCAGACATCTGGAGAGCTCCCGAGACACAGTCAAACCTCTCCTTACACGTATCCAAGTCGATGGAAAAAATTGTGGCCTCACCTGATGCAGGACCTAGCTGCAGCTCTTTAGCCTTCGCTAGACAGTAATAAGCGAAATAACCCCACTTCATTTCTTCAGCAGACAGGTGGATGTAGTTGAAAGGACGCATTATCTTCGGAAAATCTTCTAAAATTACATATCATTTTGTGATCTTGATATTTTCGGAATGATGGCTCAACCTAGACCACGTTTTTTCGAGTTTTCAGTGGCAATTTTCGACTGCAGTGATTTATTGGACAGCGAATAAGCATTACTAGGAGTTTCAGCATGCGTAGAAAATTGTTACTTATTATTGAGCTATGTTAACTTCGTGGCTATTCGCGCATGACTGCACAAACACAGAATTAGCACGGGAGTTACATCTGGTCAGAATGGCTACAAAGAAGTTCAGGCAGAAAAGGGTTGAATCCTTGATCGCATCCATCAGGGCCGACCCTGTATCTTGTCGACAAGAGACTGTTTGCTGCAGATGCAGTATCCAAACCCGAAACTGTGGATTCTGTTAAAAAAGACATTTCTCCGCCAACGCGTAGCTAGATGTCTCCGAGGGCGCGGCCTGTTACGCCGCCCCATTCCATGTAGCGAGAATTTACGGGTTTTGGCTACGATAGCTAAAACCCGCATATTCTTGTGTCGAGGCTACAAGGGTGCAAATTCTACGCGTATTCTACGTAAAAACGAAGGCTAAATTCGATACATTGATCTCTCTGTCGCTAAACCCGTATATTCTCGCTATAAATTTGTAGCGAGAATCTACAGATTTCGCCACAGCCTGTGTTTAAATGCAATCTTAAACCCGCGTTGGATACGCGGAAAGCAGGGATGCCGTTCAAACTGTATTGGCCCAGTCATACCACGGAGTGATTACTCGGCACTCTATGGCTGGCCGTGGAGGGTGACCCGATGTCGCTCCCTGAGAGACCATGGTGAGGATAATTTTGACTATTGGGATGCTGCAGGTTGTGGGGAAGAAAGGGCGATGCTGTCGATCGCAGCTGGGACCGCCCTTCTAGTACGAATCAGGACTGAGTGGGTCGATCGACCGAGTGCTGTAACGAGAATTTGCGTAGAATGTACGGGTGCCGTAGCGAGAACTTACGTAGAATATGTGCGCGTTGTAGCTAAAATCCCACCAACTGAGGCTAAACTTTTCGTAATTTACGTAAAATATCGGGTCAAAATTAGACTAGATGCCTCCGAAACCCTGGGCATCTCCGGTTTCCGTGCGAGGCATCTACAGGCCAAAAAACGGCCAATGTCTCACCGTCGACTGCGTGCCACGCGCTGCGCGACCGCACGTGCGTCGGAAGCAGACGAGCCGCGCGGCGGCCAAAACTCGTCGCGCGGCGGCCAAAATCCGTCTGCTTCCGACGCGCGTGCGGTCGCGCAGCGCGTGGTACGCAGTCGACGGTGAGACATTGGCCGTTTTATGGCTTGTAGCTACGCGCTGGCAGAGTTAATGCAACATCAATCGTTGGCATATTTCTGAGAGTTTCTTTGCGGGATCTCTGCAACTCTGAGCTTGAAGATCGGTCGCTCAGCCCTTCTGGCTCAGCGTTGGCGGCGTCGTCACGCGTTGAGCCACTATGGTCATCAATAGAAAGATCAGCTGGAGTGTTCTAAAATCATTAGCCCATGAACTTCATTTTTTTGTTCTAAAAAACCTTCTTCCCCGAACACTCGTTATTTTTTCAGCGTCGTGTATGCGCCGTGTGCTTTTCAATTATGGTTACAAAACTTTTCAATCTCACGCATGCGCGTCGCTTATCACCCTGTATAGTGTGTTCCTTTCTTCCAAACTCTCTCTCGAAGCACCAACTTTCGGCTGTTGGCACGAATGCTCACATAGAATCTGAGGTTCAAAGATTTTCGCAGATGAACTCGCCACTAAGTCGGCTCTTGTAATTGTTGCCACTTCGGTGCTATGTGGGAAGGGGGGGGCACTGTTGTATCGCACTTGGCCACGCCCATTTTTCCGTGCCGCAATGACTCTCCTGATTTTGGCTGGGGAGGGAAACCCCGGGTTGGTGCTCAAATTTAGTGCGGCACAGTAAAATGGGCGTGGCCAAGTCCATCGCGCCAGAGTGGCCCCCCCTTCACACATAGCACCACCCGCACAGACTCCCCAGCGACTGCTGCAACCGGCCTGTAGCTGACGGTGGAGGCAATGCGGCCGTAGCTGCTGTCACTAATATTATGAATACCATCGTTAACCACGTGCCGTCCTCAGACATTTTGCATACGCCAGCCGTCGGACGTCATGCACCAGTTTTTGAGCCGCGATTCGACACCTGTCGCTGGTGTTGACGCCTGCCGCTGGTCGTCTGCTATGGACGGAGCCTTCTGTCGTCCATCTGTCGAAATTGGAGATTAAAGTACCCCTGGGAACTTTCTATCGATCTGTATCAATATTACCACCTCCTCTCAAAATCATTAGAATGTACCAATTCTCTATTACAACACAAGGTCTATGGTCGATCTCCCAGGCCAAAAACCGGCTCTCTCTAGTAGTTTCCTCAGACGCTGTACTTCCACGAAGTTTCCTGCAGTTCGAAGAAAACTCTTTTGTAGTTAGACGTCATTTACGCTGAGACATAGGTGAACTTCTTCTTAGGTTGTACAGGCGAGGGTGACTCGTTTAAAGCGTCCTGAATGCACTTTACGAAAGAATCCGCATCGCTAAGTTTCTTCTTTGTCCGTACTCCAATGCAAATAGAAACGCGTTGTCGGAAGATGCTTCTGCATTCTTCATCTCTGTGACTTGTCAGGTCAATCCTCTAGAGAGACTGAGCCCCTCGCTTCCTTTTATGGATCGTCGCAGTGAAGTACAGCAGAACAAGACGATGATCCAAATCGAATACGACATACCAAACAGCTGTTAACCTTCGGATGTCTAACACTGGGATGTCTCTTTTCAAATTATAGTCGAGTTGCAGTCTCGAAGATGCTATATCCCTCTTTCACTGATTTTTCGGTGATAGCTGGGTTATTTCCCGCCAAGTAAGCTGATGATGGCGACGATCCTTCTTGAACGTCGATGGCATGATCAGACCACTACTTTCACACAAGTTGGCAAGGCGGTTACCATTGTACGATGTTTGCGCAACTGGGTGAGAGCATATACCGAATTCTTCAGATATCTGATCGAGTTCCATCTTCTCGTTTGCGTCTAATCCCACAACAACAGCATGCACGTTCCTTACTGTATGCAGGTTTTTGTTATTTCTGCTTAAAGGCAGTAATCACGATGAATATCGCACTCGAGTATGACCCAAAAATGGGATTGTTTGGTTGTGAGGTAACCAATAGTGAAGAAACAGGGAAGAAAAACGTCTAGAATAAGTCAAAATAACGGTTTCTAAATTCAGGGCGTGGACGAGAATCATGGGCCCTACTGATTTCGGCAAGCGCGCGCTAATTGCGAAATCTGCGCGAATCAATAATGCTAACTGCGGCAGAGTTGCTTGGCAATTTGCCATTGAAACGTGTGCGGCGCCACAAGCTCGTCCAATTGGGGGGCGGACCGGGATAGGTAGGCGCACCGGGAGAGCTTTCAAAGCCGTTTGTATTCATTTCTGGCCAGTTTTCGTTGCATTCTTCGACCCAATCCTCTACAGCACCTGCCAACTTAGTGTTTCACACCGAGACCTCGAGAACGAGAGTTACCGTGAACACTGATTTAAAGAGTGCGCCAAATTTACCACCAACCTCTAAAAGATCGTAAACATGAAGAGAATGGGGAAGCGGAAGAGAGTTTTCATGAAACCAGGAGTCCGCCTACTTTGTGAGCCAAGTCTTCATGGACGGTCTGGAATTTTCCTCGCGAGCATTAAATTCGGACTTTAGAAACTTGCTGAACGCGTCAAACGTGACACGTATGTCGACATAATGTTGAGCCCACTTCAGCATTTCTCTCAGAAAGTCGAGAGGAGGATAAAGTTTCTTGTCAAGTTCTGCGCAAGAAACAGTAAGATCGCGCTGGCGTACTATCCGTAATTTAAGAGCACTCAGTGGGCCAACGTGTCATGAATGATCACTTCACCTTAAACTACATAACTCACCCTCGTCGTATTCATCCGGAACCCACGGTCCACAGAACACTGTAACCCCAAAATATGATTGGTACATTCTTTGCAGCAAACCGATGGAGTAATTCCACTGGTAGTTGCTCGTTATTACCAGAATCTGAAGTGAAACGCAAGTGCTATTTTGTGTATGATTGGCATGGATTCTGAAGAGAATTCACGTTTCTCATTGTAGGTTGGCGCAAGCTCGGTGTCATATGTTAAAACATAGGCGCACCGAGTTTGCGCCAACCTTCAACAGTGAACGCGAAGTCTCTTCCGGATCCATGCCGACGTTACATCTCACCCTAGTAACCGAACCAATGTTATACAGTAGAGTAGAACAAAAGTTGATAATAAGTACCATGTCTCGAAGAACTCGGAGGGCTGCGTTGTTCTCGTGAGCATTGGCAAGTTGTTGTACGGAAGGAAAAATCTTGAGATCTGAACAGTATGCTTTGCAACTGGAGCGCCGAAAGAGAAGCAAAGGCAGTGTGTCTGAACGCGACCGCATGTATGTAGAGTTTGCGTGATAATTTTAGTCTGATGAATGGCTGCGACATTAAATCACCCTGAGCGAATCGAAACCCCATTCTCTAGTGAGGCCGCCAACCCCACATGGCCAGCCGCCTGCTCCATGCGTCAGACTAACAATAAATCGAAAACGGGAACCATATATGCTTATGTAAAATATTATAGCCTACCAGTAAAGCCTGCCGATGCACACCATTCAGATAGATCAGTGAATGTTTTGATTTTGTTCAGTGACACAACATAGTTGTGAAGTCCAGCATGGAATACAATTTCTTACATGAATAGTCAGCAAAATAGCAAATGTATTTCCATACCGATTCGTTGCTTGCTGAGCTACTAATATTGGCCTTTGAAGGTGTTCTCAAAAAATCAACGGAGGCTCGTCTGCAATTCACCTCACGTGAATTGCTATCAACAATCTCATAATTGTGCATTTCGTTCGCATTTGAGGGAAATTCGTACCTGCAAGCCAAGTACTGAATTGCAGAACTTGTAAGAAGAAGGCTGTTAGAATTTTTAGCCTTATGTTCAGCTCAATACAGGTCAAAACATCAAAAAAGCAGCACGCAAATAAACTGACCCGATTCTTATCAAGTCTTTTATCCATCTCCGCGCCAAGTCAGCATCACGTTCACCCCAAAATCCGTCCCTGCTGGAAATTCAGTAAGTCAGATTGGGCCAAGTGCAAAAGTCTTATTTTCAAATTTCGGGGTCGTTAATACATCAATAGAACAAACAGTATGAGGTACCTGCCCATGATGAGACATGGCCAAGTTGCTTTAGTTAAAGGCAGTGGTCACGATGAAAAACGTTATCGTAAAAACTACAAAAATCAGCTTAGATCAAAAACAGCTGGAAAACTATGAAGGTAGCGCGGTGAAAAACGGTGTACAATTAGAGTTTCTAGGGCCCAAAGAAGCTAGTTCGTGCACACGTGCACAGCGATGACGAAACAGGTCGCAGTCTCATGCCGAGCAGTCAAAAATCATCGACATTCAGAGGACGAAATAAATGCAAATTTACCTAATAAAACAGTTGAACAATGAATGCAAGCACTTCAGTCAATGTTTTTGACTAGGTGTGTACATAAATCCGAAGGTTCATTTATTGAAATTCAATTTCAAGCCAGCTGATGTTCTTGATATAAGAGGTCATCGATGCCGATGATGTGGAGTAGGCTTGTCCACCATCAAAAGACAAGAAAGTACAGGCTTCCAATTCGGCTCAAAACAGTGGTTTTTTCGCGCTTTTTTCTTATAGATCCTACTACTCGAGACCCAGGAAAGGATTTGGAGAGAAAAAGACGACAAGCATATTTGATCGCGTTCACTGCCTTTAACCCACTCTCGTCTTTTTAGCCAGGCGGCCAACATCTCCTTTTTCGGTGGCTGTACAGTATACTTGTTATCCGAAGGTAATTCCTCGGATAATGGATCGATTCGGATAATGCCATTTTAAATTTACCGGATATTGGTTCGATTCAGATAATGCGTTTTTCAAATTTTCGGATATTGGATCGATTCAGATAATGCCATTTTTCCAATGATTCGGATACGGATATTCGTCGGATAATTTCGGATAAATTTCGGATATTATCGGAACAAATCTCAGGCAACACACACACACACACACACACACACACACACACACACACACACACACACACACACACACACGCACACACACACGCACACACGCACATACACACACACACACACACACACACACACACACACACACACACACACACACACACACACACACACACACACACACACACACACACACACACACACACACACACACACACACGCACACACACACACACACACACACACACACACACACACACACACACACACACACACACGCACACACACACGCACACACACACACACACACACACACACACACACACACACACACACACACACACACACACACACACACACACACACACGCACACACACACACACACACACACACACACACACACACACGCACACACACACACACACACACACACACACACATACACACACACACACACACACACACGCACACACACACACACACACACACACACGCACACACACACACGCACACACACACACACACACACACACACACACACACACACACACACACACACAAAATGAGTAGAATAGTAGCTACGAGAAATGGACATATACATAAATTACACGAATGAGGAAACAAAAGTGAGTCAAATAGTTGATATAAAAAATAGACCGGTTTACTACGTTCAACCTAAAATGAACCGATTTATCTGATTTCATCCGATTTTATCCGGTTTTATCCGGTTTTGATCTGATTTTACGCAAATTTTATCCGTTTTATCCGATTTTACGCAAAATTTATCCGTTTTATCCGGTTTTTATCCGATTTTTATCCGTTTTATCCGTTTTTATCCGAATTTTCGACATTTCGGATATTGGTTCGATTCAGATAATGCCGATTTTAAATTTCCCGGATATTGGTTCGATTCAGATAATGCGTGTCTTCAAATTTTCGGATATCGGATTATCCGAATCTCGGATATCCGGTCGGATATCCGAAATGGAGTGATTCGGATACTAAGTATACTGGACAGCAACTCAGTGCACGCATGTTGTCGTATGGGTGCACCAATAACACTGTTGGCCAACTGGCACCTTCTGTCAGGTAGATATTACCTATAGTGCCTTATTCCGGAAGGCAGAGGTTCCCCTTTCCACCTGCACTCGCTGTTACCGTAATTCACCACTGCGGCGCAATCTGTGGCGGCCCCTTCTCATCCGTTTTCTCCCAACCCACCTACTTTCGCATGACTATCTCCAATCGTCCGTATGACCTGGCGATCATGCTCAAAGATGGTGAGTTTTTTTAGCTCTTTTGAACCTCTTCTCCTGTTTTGGTGGTAACTTGAGTGTTTGGTGTCAGTTAGGGGTGTAGGAAACTTTCCACAATACTCTGCGCTTCAAAAGATTTTAAGCCACGTTTTTTCAACTCTGTTGAACCGAAAAAATCATTCTGTTTGAACAATCATTTTCCATTTCAAATCATTCACCTACAGCCCAATAACATGACTCCCAACAAGCCATCGATGCATTTGAAGAGTGCGAAAACATTGGAAAACACCGTTTCTCAGCATCATCGCTGGTGATACAGAGGACTGGACTGCGATCATGCAAAAAGTGAATGGCTGGAACATTGGATGGGAGAGAACGGATGAGGGCCGCCACAGGCCTGCAATGGTGCATTACGGTAGCAGGGAGTGCGGGTGAATAGAAAAGCCTATGCCCTACCTAATAAAGAGTAATCGAAAGGTATAAAACGATTGACGGACAGAAAGGTCAGCCTGTGCGTGACTGGTCATCTGCTTAAAGGCACAGTACAGACTCAGACATCAATTTTGTGATTTTCGTTTGATTGTGTTGTAGACCTCTCCTGTTTAACACTTGCCAAGTGCGAGGTCTCAATTGCTCCAAATAAGCAAGATATAAGCGACCACCACAGGCCTGAACACCTTCACTCACCACCACAGGCCCGACCCCCTTGCTGAATTTCGACCTCGATATCGGCTGGATGGATGGATAAATTTCAACCGAGTCTACGTTCCTCAGTCCATTACCGGCCCTTCTAATATTCCTGGCTCGCTCACGTGCATCGATTGCGAATGAAAGGAAATACAGGCCTAGGAAAACTCGTACACCAATTTTGCCCTCAAATAACAGGCTTTTTTGAGGAGCCATAACTCCTTTCGTAGGGGGTCTTTAACGATTTCAAAAATACCACTGTGATCATCGTGTGACCGTCTTCAATACAAGCATGAAAACCGAGAATCTATTTTCTGGGTGCAGTGTGCTTTTATTCCATTCACGACAACGCCTATTTTTGGGTGACTGCACGTTTGGACCGCGTGCAATATTGCGTCACCGTATATGGTGTCCCACCGGTGGGACACGCTGGCTTGAATAGCGTTCCACAAGTTACTGCTCTTTCTTTTTCGTGTGTATATTGTAGCTACCAACGATGATTGAACAGTATCGGAGTTTGAGCTTCCGACACGCTTTCGTTTTCGAGAAACAATACATAACTCAAAACCAAAATAGGGTCAACTGAGCTGCAACGTTCTCAGAAAAGTTAACGAGTTTTAAACGATAGGTTTCTACTAAGCACACCAAAAGCCAGCAATAAGAGAGAAAAGGAATCTCAAGGTGTCTCTAAAGTTACTTTGCCGCCGTAATTTCTTCTACCTCTGCCTACTGTGATATTAGGAGAGCCTAATTGTATTCTTACACTTGACCTACTGATGGACCATGAGGTTTGTATACAAGTCTTGGGTGGACCAATGCATTGGTCAAATGTGGATTCAAATGTACTTTCATGTGGCGGAGAAATCGATTTCTGAAAAGCGTGTCCCACCGGTTGGACAAGCGGTCGGAAGTGGTAGTCAGCGCGTGTCCCACCGGTGGGACACGTGGTCCTGAATGGGTAAAGGTCCTTAAAACCTATTTGATGGAAGTAATGCTCACAAAAACAGCCTGGATGTAAGTTTTCAGCTAAATCAATTTGACGTAGTTGTCAGCATTAAACAGCTAGGCGATTCTCGGCTCCGAGCCGCACCGAACAGCACTCGGAGCCGCCTGACAGTTCGGCTCGTTCTGCCAATTTTCGGGCCACTGCTGTTGTTATACGGGCGAACTGAAGCAGCCCGAACAGCAACAGCGGTGGCCTGGAAAGCAACAGCAGTGGCCCGAACAGCAACAGAAGCCGACCAGCAGATTGGGAGAACGAGCCGAACTGTCAGGCGGCTCGGGACCGATAATCGCCTG
Source organism: Aplectana chamaeleonis (assembly GCA_029168955.1). Taxonomy (NCBI): domain Eukaryota; kingdom Metazoa; phylum Nematoda; class Chromadorea; order Rhabditida; family Cosmocercidae; genus Aplectana; species Aplectana chamaeleonis. Next base: position 426,406 of record JAPDOI010000194.1, read on the forward strand.
AGATAATGCAAATTGGGCTATTCCTGGGAGTGCGAGACTGAATCCATATTCACCTTAACTTTTTTTATGAAGTGATGTTCCATTATTCTCGAATGAAAATTTCATGATTCGGTAAGTTCTTCGAAAGTTTACGTAATCGACGTTCTCGTCGGATCGAAATCCAAAGTCATCCCAAAAGTTAGAGTGAGGCTATCTATAGTTTACCTCAATGTTAAAAGAACAAGGTGCGGTTGCGAACCCGTCCTAAGATACGGTAGTCTGTTTGTGGTATCACTCCTTTTTCCGAAGCAGCTGTGATAAACTGGTGAGTCTGTGTTTTCACCGAAACAAATACATCTATGGAAGCAATGAAAACAGGTGTAAATGTGAGAGTGGAAACAGATACACCAACCACAGTTACTTCGAAAAAAATGAGTGATGACTAGACTACCTTATGTTAGCACGAGTCCGCAACCGCACCATGTCCTTTTAGCATTGCGGTAAACTATGAAATTTTCGGTTTAGGTGATGAGGTTTAGGTGGGTCTCTGTGCTGTGCAATCACGAGAGAATATTGCGGAACTAGATATTTTGAGACGAAACGTAAGCGCGTGTTCACGTTAACGCAGACAGCTGCCGCCGTGTGCCACGTCACGCTTTTCCAGCTTCGTCGCAGCTACTCGCTGGTAGAATTCCACGAGTCAATTTGAGAGCACCAACCTCATATCTTCAGCAAGACTGATGGCGCAATCCGAGAGCTTTTCTCCTGCACATTTCCATTCATGAAGGAACTCCAACAGCTTTCCCAATCCATGGTGCACATCGCTTGAAAGCATATGATTATAAAAAATGTCAAAACTGTGTCTGTTTTTGGAGAGCTCAGCTACGCAGGATGTTTTCTGAATTCTACAGGTATGAGCATATTGAATGTAAGTGCTTTTTTACCTTGTCTCAACTGAATCACCGAGGGACTGGCGAGAGTTTAAGGTTTGGACATGGTGTATGGGACGAAAACCTATTTGTTCGCCAATCATATGAAGAAGTTTCTGAGCGTAGTACGAGCGCCATACATCCGATATTCTGAATGTGACAATAAACGACATGAAATTGCAGAAGTGCCCTTTGGCGTTGACCTCAAACACCACCAAGAAACGGGGGCAGAGAACAAGCTCAGCTGCACATCTAAGGGAAGGCTGTACACCCATGAAGATTTCATGGTTCTCAACCGCGCTGGTGAGGAGCGGAGGTTAGAGGCAACGAGCTCGCGTTTGACAAACGGAGGGAGCAGAATCGCGCGCGCCGCTCGCGCCATGAGTGTTGAGAATCAGGATTTTTGCAGAGGGCACCAGTACACTTCTCCTGTACTAGTATAGTTTCTCTCCAACATGACTGTGTACACCTCAAGCGCCGTCCTTATTAATGACCCTAATCAATAAGCTAATGTGATGGAACCTACCGGACTTTTTACATACCTAGTTGAAACTGTGACCGGTAGGAACAATGAAAAAAACGCTCTTCGATTAAACAAAGTATAGCGAGAGTTCCAAGGTGCATAAACTCCTAAGCATAAAAGGTCAGTGACTTCGCATCGGCATTTTTCCATTACCACTCCTTGCGCTCAACCAACCTGAATCCAGTACAACTGGGGGAGCAAACCTGTTGAACTCTTCGTTCGGAACGTTTCCTGCGCCACCGTAAATTCGCCTGCAAATTTCGGAGAATCACTTGAGACACATCGAGGAGAAAGTGGCTATTCGTCGGTATGTTAGCAGATATTTCTGACCTTATCCGAACGGACCTGTCCTTCTACTCTAACTTTTTGGTAGAAAAATAAGAGCTCGGAATTCAATCTCCAACTGTGAGTAACAACTACGTTAGGCTCTTGATTCAAACGCGAATGACGTCTGTCATCTAATTCCGTAATTTTATGATTAACGGCTGATGCTAAAGCTTTCCGAATCTTGTAACCTGTAGATCGTATCCACATCTGGGTCGTTGTACAAGAGCCCTTGTTGGATAACAGGGGCCACCATTTTACGACACAATCGAAGCCTCTCGGGTTCGTTCGTATGTCCCTAAACTACCCCATGCAGAATGCAAATCAGTGCAAACGAAAAATAAGCAGATAAAAAATGAATATCTAATAAAGTGTACCCTCTACACCCGGAGAACTCACAGGGCGTGATTGTTGCTTGGAAGCGACGCGAGTCTTTGTTGCGTCGCGAAGAACTTTTTGTGATTAGGCCATTGTTATACCAAAGGTTTGCGACAGCGACCGGTGCGGTCAACTGTTACGAATCGTGCCGCGACCAGGCCCACACAGTACGAGAACGCTGAGGTAAGAACAGATGGCAGAACCTGTTGTTCTCGCTATCTCAAAAGGGGATGTTATGCCCGGAACGTGAAGGCAGTGCGACAATCGGTCGCTGTCGCGGCTGCCGGTCGCAGTGCAGTGCACTGCGACAGCTGTCAGCGACAGCCACCCAGCCAAATCCAGTGTTTACTGCCGCGTGATTTTCTACCCCGAGCAAGAGCGACGACTGGCCTTCAGCGACAGCGACGTAGCAGCCTTCTGCGACCGCGACATTATATGATTTAACACACATTCACTATCCTTTTATCTGCTGTTTTATATTATTTTATCTATCATTTGCTTTTGTTTCCGATACATTTTTTCGATTAATTGTGCATAATTTTGTTTACTTACATTTATTTATCTAACCAATACTAGATTCAAATGTGATTTCTTGTTCGGCAGTTTTTCAATTTATCCAATTACAACAAAGCAGCACCTCGCAGACTCATTTATTTTTGACAGGTAGTATTGGAAAATGGTAATTTAACCCCGTTTTTTCAATTTGTATTTTTAATTGTATTTTCGTTTGTTCTGATAATTATGCTACAGATTAAGAAACATTTCACTCCATTATAAATTGAATAACTGAATGATTGAGTAAACGGAAATTCTCACATATAATCAAATAAATGTATCGGGAACAAACGTAAATGATTGATACAACAATATAAAACAGCAAATGAGTTGATAATGGATGTGTATTAAACCAGGAAAGGAATAAGTGAACAAATGTGAGAAAATAATTGACAGATTTTTTGAAAAACAGTGAACATAGAAAAACTTACCCGAAACTCAAACAGAGGTTAAGTAATAGAACACAAGATATCGAAATCAGAACAGTAGGACCGAGAAAATGAAGGAATGATACGAAAATCCTTTCCGGTAGGGGTAATCAGGGCTCGTATGCATGAACGACTTACCCGCGAGGTAGGGGTAAATGTTACTCAAAATCTCTGCATTTCCTGCACTCTGTGCGTCTGCCTCGCTTCTCTGCGTAGAAGCGAGACAGACGCATAGAGCACAGGAAATGCAAAGCTTCCGAATAACATTCATCCTTACCTCGCGAGTAAGTCGTTCATGCATATCACGTCGGCCATTTCTGATATCGATCAGCGACGGGCCACCTAGGCTGCTGGCCGGAAAACCATCCACAAATGGCCACCCTAAGGCAATTGTTATACCCCACTACAGGTCTGTCGCGGTCGCAGAACACTGTTATGTCGCTGTCGCTGAGGGTCAGCCGTCGCTATTGCTCCGGGCCAAAAAACACTCGGCACGATACTGGATTTAGCCGGGTGGCTGTCTCTGACACCCGTCGCAGCGCACAGCACTGCGACTGACAGCCGCGACAGCGACTGATTACCGAACGGTTTTCACATTTCAGGCATAACATCCCTTCTTGAGCCAGCGACAGCGACAGGCGCTGCAAGCTGTTCTTGCCACAGCATTTTTGTCGTGTGTGGGCCTGGTCCCGACACCACTTGTAACAGTTGATCGCACCTGTCGCGGTCGCAAAGTTGTGGTATAGCAACGGCCTAATCGCAGAGTTCGCGACGCAAAGCAGACCCGTGTCGCTTCTAAGCAACAGCCACGCGCTGCGAGTACTCCTGGTGTAAAGAGTAGTCCTTCCACAAATGCCATTAGGTGGGTGCGAGAATAATTGCGCTCTCTTCACTTACTTTTTTCCACTTTATTTTGACACTTTTTTGCGAAGCGTATTATTGCATTCAAAAGCTTCCTCTGTCTGATACGCTTTTCCGCTTTGCTTGAACCTGGATCCCGCCCGAGTTTCACATTCAGATTCGGAGGGTGGTCTCGATATTGAAAAATTTAACATGTCTATATTCGTCTCCTATCAATCCATGAATTCCGTCACCTTTGACGTGACGTTTGGTTTCCATCATTTAGCTCTCAAAAAAACTAAGGTTTCGTCAACGGCGACCGAGTTCATGCTCGAATACGGGGGCGGCTCTAGGTGTGCATAACTATTCAGTACTGAGATCGCGTAGTACTTATAAGTAATACTCGAACAAGATTGCTTCATCAAAAGCGATAAGTAGAGGAAGAAATGAGCTCTAAAATGCTATACTGCTTTTTTTCCAAATAAGTTAAGGGTGATATGAAGAATACCTTCAGAAAAAAGCGCAACTATTTTTCACACTAGCCTTATGCACTTTTTGATATGCCTAGAACCGTGGAACCTTTTGGAACTCTGGAGGGAATCCTCTTGGCCACATATAGTCGTGGCCGAAGAATTGATAGGGATTGAAAAGCAGCATGCTTGGTGACCTGAAAAGCGCATTTGTGGATCAACTCAGATGTTTAGGAATACACGGTATTGATGGCGTTTTTGAGCAAAAAAAAAACGAAAAGTAACGTAAGGATAAACGAAGTTCGAAACTATGTATAGAGAAATACCCTTTGTTGATTTTGTTGCGGAAGCCATAGCGTAATCCACTAACGTGCCTTGAATAGTCGAATTGCTCGAGCTCATGCCCTAGAATATATTGGCAATTTAAAGCGTTTATGGTGAATTTTTTGGCAATGCGGCAGTGAGCATGCTCACCATTTCACCCACACTCGCTATTAGCGTAATGCACCACGGAGGTGCGGTTTGCGGCGTCCTTCTCTCATCAGCTGTCTTCCACCTCATGTGCAAATTAGCACAGGCTACAGCCATTGACGTTCGCATGGCCACCGTCCAATTGTCCGTATGACCGACGATCATGCTCACAGACGTTGAGCTCATTCTCAGATTTTTTAGCTGTGCTAAACTGTTTTGAAGATTATTCAACACTAAAGAGACGCGCGTTCCACGGCCAGTCCCCGCTACGGACCGGAGAGCTCCACGGCTAATCGATCCAGAGTTTCCAATTTATACTTTCGTTGTAAATGACTATGTCAAACGGAGATATATAGCGCTTATATCTTGTGTCAAATGGAAATATATGGCGCTTATAATTGTTCAAAGATTCACATGCTCCTCAACTTTCCCCCCAATGCAAAAACACTTAAATAACATAGAAACAACTCAAGAGGGATATTGGTATTGAAAAAACACCGTCTCTCTGCATGATCGCCGGTCATACGGACCATAGGACAGTGGTCATGTGGAAGACAATGACTCACATTAGGTTGAGAGACTCAGGTAAAACTAGTTGTCCTGAATTCGTCGAAAACTTGTCCTGAATAGGTCGAGAATCCAAAAGTTGTTCTGAATTCAGGGAGATGTTGTCGATCGAGAATTCGGGAAAATCGTGTCTTTGTCGAGAAATGCTGCAGAAATGCTGCAGAATTTAAAACATTTTCTCGTCAGCTAGAGAATTTGTTCCGATTTCGTTGAAAATTTTTGGAAAATTCTGAACGGCGGCTCTAGAAATTCGAACCTCTTAAATTCAGCGGGATTTTCGACTAATTCCGGACAAGTTTTCAATCTTTGACAATTTCTCGACCGGTTTTGCATGTCGTCAACAAGTAGCTTCGCTTCAAAGATAAAATATGTGCAGAGCTCAAGCAGGGCTGTGTCGAACGCTGAGCTGGGATCGGGAGAAGAATTGAAAAGGACTCGAACAGGAGCGTGCAGGAAAGAATCGGGACTGTATGAGACGTTGCTTTCTACGTGCAGGACAACCAACACAAAGTGCGCAGGATATTGGGCACCAACCTGCACGAAATGCGCAGGACATGGTGTAGTGCGCGCAACGATCTGCACAAAGTGAGCAGAACATGCGGGAAGTACCTCGCATTAAAGTGGTTGAGCCGGCGAAAATCTCGTTGTACCACACACGGCAGTGTACCCCGGTTACTCAGGTTCGCTGTCGCATCCTCGAGGATTACTCAGGTTCGCTGTCGCATCCTCGAGGACTGCTGTCGTACTATCGCGACGATATCGCGTCGTTGTCGAGGCCCTAGACACTTCTGCAGAATCGTCCTGGCACAGTGACGATCGCGGATCCGCCATGGTACTGTCGCGGCACAGTCGAGCGTAGCGGCACTATCGCAGCATGTTCTCTTACGAGGGAAGACCCCCCGGGGGAGGAGACGTCTCGAAAAAAGTTCTTCTGAGAGTTGTGGGGGATGGATAGAGTAACAATAATCTATGTTCGGTTTTTCCTAAGGGCCTTCCGATATTCCAGAAAAAAAAAGAAAAAATTGTTTGAAACTACCTGTAACCCCCTACTCGGAGCAACTGGAGTCAGTTCATATGCTTGGCGCACATTTAGTTACAATAAAATTGCCCCATACAATGTTTGACGGTTTGATTCTGGCCCATTCGTGAGATATAAGCCGATTCCGAGCTCAGTGTGCATTCCATTCCTCGTATCACTTGATTGAAGTTGCCATGGCGACTGTGCAGGGATGGTCGAGAGGATTTTATTTATTTATTTCATGGACGTGGACCATATGGTCGCACGTGTTGTAATACAATAAAAAAAGGAACACAACGGAATCAAGTTCTGATAGCAACTTCAGAAAGTACAACGTAAAAATGAAAAATTTTAACCACTTATGGCAAAAAGAATAGGATACGTTTCAAAGTTAAGATTCTTGAACAACTCTTTGGCAACTGATGAAAGTCCTAAACGCACCTGGTGTCATAGCTAAAACATCTACCTTCAATAGGGTTCTAAATTTGTGGAACACTCTGTTGCAGAAAAAATTTCTCCTGACTTGGCTTCTAGCTACAGAGCCTCGAATACCAAAACCACCACTCCTGGTTCTACTAGAAGTGAATGTCAGAACGTTAGAAAAGTCAACAGAGACCCTCCCAGTCAGGATTTTGTAAATCATTGACAAATCATTACGGTTTCTCCTACTCCTTAAGGACCACAGACCTAACTGCTTGTTTCTATCTATACCATTGGGGATACGATCGTAGGGCAGCCCACTGCATCTCAGCATAAGTTTACGCGTAAAATTATTCTGAACTCGTTCTAGTAACTCGATGTCCTTCTTTCTATATGGACTGAAAACAGTGGTTCCACTCTCCAGTATTGGACGGACATATATTTTATAGGCCTTAATAAGTATTCTGGAATCCTTACTTTTGATAGTCTTGAACAAGTTATAGGTCCGGTATGTCGCTTTTGAACGATATTTCTGCAATGAGCTAAGAAGTCCAACTTATGGTTCAGCAAAAAATCCGAGGTCACGCACTTCCGTTATTTGGCTCAAATTTACTCTTCCAATTGAGTATCTAGTGGACGCCGGCAATGTGCCACCGACCGTGAACACTTTAGACTTTTTCGGCGGCTAGGGGCAAGCTATGTTCAGTGGCCCAGGTCTGGACAAAGAAACGGCACTTTGCATATTCTCTTCGTCTTCTGAGTTTTTATGACCTTATAAATTTTGATATCGTCTGCGTACATTTTACATGTAACATTGAAACTAGAAATGCGACAGGGTAATTCATGAGTAAAAATCAAAAACAATATGGGTAAAAGTACCCCTCCCTGAGGCACACCACTGTAGGTGGAGAATGAGGAAGAGTACTCTCTCCCAACCCTAACTTGAAATGTTCTATCCGTGAAAAAACTTGCGATCCATGCAGTGAGACGTGGTTGGATACCAACCACAGCCAGCTTATGGAGCAGTTTACGGATGGGTACTCGATCAAAAGCCTTAGCAAAGCCAAAATAAACTACATCAATACGATTTTTAGACTCGATGGCGTTTGCCCAGTCATTCAGTGACGTAAGCATGGCAGTTTCCACAGATCTTCCTTTGCGAAACCCGTACTGTTCTTTATGAATGATGTGGTAATCCTCAAGGTGCTTCAAAACATGCCGTTTAACTATTTTCTCAAAAGTGCGGGAGAATATTGAAGTTATACTTATAGGTCTATAGTTACAGGGATCGCTGTAAGGTTCTTTTTTTGGTATGGGTGTCACAAATGCATGCTTCCAACGAGCCGGAACTTCGGCTCGCATATAACTCAAATTGAATATATACTCTAGCGGCTGTACTATTTGGCAAAGCACATTTTTGACAAAAGTAAGAGGTATTTGATCCGGAGAGGTTGAGAATGAACTCGGCCATTTGGTGAGGAGCTCGAAAATCTCTTCTTTGTAGAACCACAAAGGAATTTTCCATAGTGGGGTAGGAAACAGAAGTGAAATTCGCACTTGAGCTCCCCTCATCTTCCTGATATAGACCTTTTGGAAAACTTCGGCAAACAGTTGTGTTTTCCCAGAATCTGTGGATACCGTATCATTGCTCACCACCAAACTAGGAATGGTCCGCTTTAGAGCCAAACGAGTTGATGTATCTGTAAAACCTGTTTTGATCTCTGGATTCTATATTCTTTTTCTCAACGAAAATGTTGAACCGGCTCAGCTGTTTCTCAACTTTCTTGCTAAAAGCCTTGTGCTCGTCCCAACACGAAGTATTATTGCTAGACACAGCTGTACGCCACAAGGAATCTCTTTTAACCAACATTCTTTTGAGGTAGCGTGGCAAACGCAGATTCGCTAGCCCACTTTTGCGGAGCGGTACAAAAAGATCAATAACATGTTGAAGGCACGCAATGAAAATTTCGTAGGTTTCTTCAACTGACATAGCCGTGTTAAAAGATCCGAGCCAATCAATATCACGCAAATACTTCTGGATTTCAGAATAATTCGCAGCCTTGAAATCCTTTGTCCAATAGACGTGGGTGGGTGGTACAGAAAAATCGATGCAAAACTCAATTGTCGCGTGGTCACTTGAGCCAATCGGCGAAGTCACGTGAACGTCTTTGACCAGCCCACGCTCATTGCAGAAAACAAGATCCAAAAATGCATCCCCTCTAGTGGGAAAGGGCACGTATTGCATGAGATTATGAGCATGTAGTGTTTCGCGAAAGTTTTTTGGGACTGTGCAGCTACTGTTACAATCGCTCGCATTCAAAAGAGGCAAATTAAAATCACCGAGAATAATGCAAGAGTGGTCGCACGCACAGAAGTCACTGATGGCTTTAACGAGTTGATAACTGTTTCTGGCGTCACAGCTAGGAGTTCTATACACGGAAACGAGTCTGATTGTTTTTTCTAGGTACACGTCGCATACAAGAATTTCGTAGGAATCTTGAACAGACTCCTGTAGAACTACTTTATAAGAAAATGATTTTTTAGTAGCAAAACAAGGCCACCGCCTTTCCTATACTTTCTGTCACATCTAATCCCAAGGTAATGAGTATTAGCAACACCTAGGAGCGGAGCCAAATCGTTTTGAGGTCAACCAAGACTCTGTGAGAAGAGCGAAGTCAAAATTTTTGGTTGGCAAATCCTAGCAACGAGTGATTCCGAATTTTTCACTAATGATCATCGTACGTTAGCAAAAAGACATCGATTGACTTGAGTTCCGAGGACTCACACCAGGTTTCCCGTTGGAGAAGCCATGGGCTGGGTGGGAGTTTCCTCAGTTGCCAGAACCGGAGGAACTGTCTGAGTACCAGGCAGTCCCTCTACGTTTCCCAAACGCTCTCTACGCCTACGTTCTCTCTCTTCCCGGGTTAGGCCGTAGTTATACACCGGCGGGACGCTGCGGAAATAGCAAGACAACTATCACTTATATGCGCCCTAACTGTGCTCACGCATGTCAAAAGGAACAGTGGTCGTAGAAAAACGCGCCGGAAGGCCGCACAGAGCAGTTATACACGCCGCGGCACCGTATACTGTATCCTTGCGGGACCTGCCCTATTGGAAATTTGCCAATTTCCACCAGCTGATTAATTTTCAGATCTAAAACTGTTTAAACATTACCAAAGCGACATAACGAGCACTGTTATGACGAGAGGAATCGATTATTAGTTATATTCTGCAATCAAAAAGTGTCAGAAGCGAAAAAAAACGATAACATACCATTAGAAATGCCTGGAAACGTTTCGTCTGCAGTATTGCGTCAAAGACGCCAAAGACGCAACATTGCAGACGAGCACTGATTAACGCAGCAAGCGGCGGCAATGTCATCGCGAGACGTTTTCATTCCGCTGGTGTATAACTAGGGCCTTAGGGAGCGGCGTATGTATACGCCTTTGTGAGCAGAAAAACGCAGTCGGTGGGCTCGTCTGAGAACTTCATTTTGAAAACGTGAGCTTGGTAATACAACTTTTAACAAACGATTCCTACGAGGATCTCCCATACGATATGCAGTCAAAGGTGCACACTGAACATCAAGATACTCAAGAATCTGATTTACAAAGAAGAGGTCTTGGAAGAATCTACCAACAGAACTAGAGGAGTTGGATTCCGGAACACCAGATAAAACAATTGATTTTTCCAAATCATGATCTATATCGGGTTTCTCAACAGGAGCAGAAACTGAATGAACATCAGAAGTATGTAAAAGAGGATGAGATACAGGTTCAGATTGCAAACTATTCAGCTGGATCTTAAGAGATGTATTCTCAGCTCTCAAATCACTGACTTCTTGAACTAACTCGCTATTCCTTTTGTTGATTTCCTTCACCTCCTGCTTCGTCTCCAGCAGCAATTCGATGATTAACTTCACATAGCTTGGCATCGTGGAATCTTCGGCAAGAATTTGAAGGCGATTGTCGGGTTCCATACAGCTTGACGAATCATCGACACGGCTTCTTTTAGCATGACGACCAGGTACAGAGGAAGATCGAATAGGGGACAGGACCATGTCGACCTGTGAGAATGGCAGCGGGAGTCGATAAGTCGATAGATGCTGTAATCGAATGCAGATGAACTCCACCAAATTAGGAGGTGGCCTGACGTTGGGGTTCAGAAGGGATAGGATTGGCCGGGGGATACGACTGTAGGAGAGAACTCGGGCAGGCAGAAATGAGTTGAAACAGAAATAGGCGGCAATGCCGAGAAAAGTAGAACGTTCGGCAGAGCGGTCGAGAGACCAGCCGCTCACGGTCTGCCCAGGCGATAGTATGAGGATAACTATTGGAAATGCTAAACTACGAAGGGATGCTGGGTTGACGGTTCGATTCCCGCAATGCATCTTCAGGAAAAATGTTTTGCATTTATTCGATTGTTTATCCACGTGGTTTCTCATTCACATTTTAACTTGCTTTTTGAAATCTCACTGGATTTACAATTTCTATCGCGTGAATTCATGTAGTATATGAGCATTTCCTCACCTGATTCAAAAATTATTCTTCTCACCTTCATGTGCTAGTAATTCGGGTACATTGAGAAATACTGCAATGTGAACATCTTGTAACTTTGTTTTACTTTTCTCGAGTCAAGAAGAACACCTTTCTTGAACACACAAAAGTTGTTTGTGAATAATCGTAGAAAAAGCGTTACCATTGCAAGAAGTAAAGCGATGAACCCTTTGGTAAAAATTATCATCATGGCCGCAGTTTTCATTTTCACAAAGCGACAATCAGTTTCCTAAAACATCTGCTGATCCTTCATGGAAAGCTACTAAGCTTGGCTCGATCACGCAGAATTTTTTTGAATTTTTTGGAGTTCGAGGATGAGTGCGCGAGTATATGGCAAAAAAAGTCGAATTTTTTCTCTCCACATTGATCCAAATAAAGCATATTGAGGTAGATGGGTGCTCGATATTGTAGCCAGCCAGTTTTCTCTTCTGAAAAACCTAAAGCACAGCCATAGTGGACGGTTGAAGAGAATGCGTACGCTGATTTTTCATGTTTTTCCAATTTTTAGCTCTACCGGATGGCCCTTAGGAAGAACCGAACATAGATTGTTGTTACTCTGTCCATCCCCCACAACTCTCAGAAGAACTTTTCTCAGAACGTCTCCTCCCCCGGGGGTCGTCCCTTGTTAGATGACTCAGTACATTGTGTGCAAGTACCCCTGCGCAATTCGTCAAATAGAGAGTAGGAATTCGGTAGGAAGTTGGACAGGACTTGAGCAGGAGTGAGCATGACATCGTGCAGAGCATGCAGCCGCCAGCGCCTGTGACCAAGGGAGCTCGTACATTTTCAATCGTAGCTATTTGAGGCAGAGAATACTTCGAAATGGTTGAAGAAGGCAAAAGTGCATGAGAAGAATACACCTACTGATTCGCACTGAAACCTCTCCAGATGCATTTACCATCACATCAATACATAATAACTCAGGCAAATCATCGCTCCGAGCGGGACCGGCTCCTCCCAAATATGACGTCATCGCCCGGACAGCGGCCGAGGGGCCAACTGGCACCGCGGTCCCTGTCCGGTGCCAGTTCGCCCCTCGGTCGCTCTCCGGCCGCTCTCGGGGCCACAGCGGTGCCATCGCCAGAGATAGAGAGACGCGGGATTGGTTGTTCTTTGAGTGATAACGTGCGAGCCACGTTATCACTCAAAGAACAACCAATCCTGCGGGTATAAAAGGCGGCTCGCCTCGTGTAGATGGGTAGTTGGCCTTTCGAGGCCACTCTTGAGAGGTGACCTCGGATCACTCTCAGGATGACAATTTTGGCGGCCGAGGGGATCCCCATGGCCCGCAGTGGGGAAGGCTTCCTCATTGCGGACCATGCAGGGATGGTATCCTTGTTGCGGCCTGTGGCAGGATTAACCTCCTAACCCACAGGCTGTAACAGGTACCTTATCCTCTTAGCAGGCTTAATCCTCTCCAGAAGGGACGGCAAAAAAGAAAAAATAGAAATTAGGGAATTTTTGAAAATCGGCCGCACAGAAACCGTAGTGCCAGTTGGGACCGAAGATCGCTCGAGCGATACTGCTGTTGCCCGGCGAGCGGTTGCTGTGGCCCGAGCAGATGGCAGATTTGCGCTCGGAGCGGAGAGGCAGCGCCGCTCGAGTAGCTCTCCGGTACCGCTCGGAGCGATGGTTTGCCTGAGAATGTTTAGTGGAGTCCGCCAAGAGTGTCTCAATTACTTGTCAATACGAAGCGGTTGGCTGGGGATCAATGTGCATGAATCCCATACCAGCACCCTCGATACCGATTGAACGAGAGCGGTTGTGCTGCAACGAGTTTCATGTTAATTGATCTCCAATCGACTGCTTCTCATTGATAAGTGAATAAGACGCTCCTGGTGGACTCCACTATAATTCTATTGATTCGAACATTATTCCAATCATAATCATACCGTATGCCACGTTGTCGTCGTCCGTGTCGTAAATCCACTCTGCACCGTTTTCTATCGCGTACAAGTAGCCAATGTTCTTTCGCGTATGGGCACTACACGGAAGGCCAGCTTTCATGCTGTACCCTGAAATTATCAAAACATAAAAAATTATGCTGTTAAATCGAAATTCTTCTCAACAGGCGCTTCTCACGACGAACCTACTCCTGATTTTTTCGGGTGAAAAAAGTGATAGCCTTCAGAGCCCAGACCGAGGTCAAACGCCGTTCGAAAAACAAAAACGCGTTAGAATTTTAGAATTGTAAATAATCTAGTGGTTGGGTTTCTCCCCCTCCCCCCCCCCTGATTCCCATTTGTCGTTGTCATGACCGACACGACTATTTCACTGCAATGCTTCAAACTGCGATCGTCCTAAGTGATTTTTAATGGAGGGACATTTTTTTATGAGAGAGGCAATTGTTGGAAGGGTTTTTGAGAACATTTGCAAATCTTTGTCAGGCGAAATGCTGGCAAGTCCTCTATTTCTCTCAATAAAGAACCACTACTGATGATCGCAGAAGAAGGCATAGAAGTGGCACAGCAGTGTTGTTGTTGTCCTTACGAGGACTACTCGAAATGTTTCTCTTTGTAAACGAGAGCACTGAGTTCATCGTGAGCAAACCCCTCAAATGCCCGGAGAGCGGCCGAAGGTCGAAATGCCACTGCGGTTGCCGTACACATCAACACTAGGAATCTTCAGCAGAGGACATGAAGTTTATCTCAGAAGGATGGGTTACTTATAAAGTCTGACATTCGCTCATAACACTGCTGCTTGCTATACTTCTTTTCAAATTGCTCCCCCTTGTTGTCCTAGAGTAAAATTATAGTTCACGCTCACAATGCATTTGTTAATACTCGACCAATTTCATTTTTTAATTGATTTTGGTATTTATGTTGCTGAAATATTGTTGCTAAAATATTGACCTAAGAATTTCTTATACTTATCCGATATCAACGTCAACTGCTTCACAATTCTGAATTTGCTGTTTCTTGAAGTTCCGATTGTGACCTTACCTCTGGTCTGCACCTGATATTATATTTTGTTTGCGTGCATACAGTAGTGGACAAAAATCTATTGACATCGTCTTTTTTTTATATCTTTGCTCTCCTTGGGGCTATTGATTCCATCTTTTGATAGGATATTTTCGGTTATATTGCCGATAAAGTGAAGTATGCTAGAGGACTCTAGCGCAAATATTCATCGAAGAGGAAGAAAATTTTCAAAATTCGTGATTTGCGACTTTTTGTCTCTTCTTCAACTCGATCGATTTCTTCGCCGTTTTCGAAACTCTCTTGTTGAATTTTGTGATTTACAGGACTGATCGTTAACCGGGAAGTGTTAATTCGTCACATGGTGATCGGAGATCTATCATCAAAGGTTCTTAAATGGGTCTATCAGAAGCCGTTCTTGAAAGTCACTACAGGATCGCAATACAAGCCATTTCAAAAATCCGGAAGGTCGGCATTAGACATCTATTAAAACCGGAGACTTGAGCAAGACATCGTGAGACGGGTACAGTATTGGATAGTGTCATGGCACGCACCTTACGCGACATTCCGAGACTTAATTATAAGGACATCATAGGAAAACTTCAGGAATTTCATGAATCGCAGTCGATCTCGAGGTTTTATTTCTCTGTACAATCCACTCAGAGGTCTCTCAGGTATCTCTCGATGCTTCAAAACGTTCACACCGTGACTGTGAAGTTCTCGGATGTCGTCCCATCTAATGGCTTTTAATGAGAGTAAGGCATCGCAAGACAAGACTAGCGTGGGCGACTGAGCATCATCACTAGAGTCAACAGCAACGTAAAAAAGTTGTCTCTTCGGCTGAATTTACGTCTCGTTGGTTTGGAGCACTAGATCGAGCTGACAATACGGCTTTTTACCAGTGCTGTTTAGTCTAGAGGGGTCTGCAGAGTTGCAGAGACCGGCGAGTGGTCGCCGAGCGTCAGCCTTGACGAGGCGACAAAAATGTTTCGAGACATTATCGTCGCGGCGTCGGTTGCCGCTCGCTGGCAGTGATGTAGGGCCGTCGCTGCATCAATACACTCTGCGGTTCCCCCTCGTCGCCATTCACGCCGCATCGGTCGCCATCGTCGTCGAATGTAATCGATATAACATCACCCAGTGCTATTCGTCGCTGCGAGCAACGCCACAACTTCAAATCTGCGGACCCCTTAGGGCATTTGCTCCGTCGCCCATGCTAGTCTTGTCTTGTGATGCCTTACTCTCATCATAAGCCATTAGATTGGACGACATCCGAGAACTTCACAGTCATGGTGTCGACCTCTTGAAGCATCGAGAGATACCTGAGAAGTCTCTGAGTAATTGTACAGTGGAACGAAACCTCGAGATCGACTGAGATTCATGAAATTCCTGAAGTTTTACCCTGATTTCCTTATAACTAAGCCTCGGAATGTCGCGTAAGGTACGTGTCATGACACAATTCAATACTGTTTTCGTCTCGCGATGTTTTCCTCGAGCTTACGGTTCCAATAGAGGTCTAACGCCGACCTTCCGGATTCTTGAAATGGCTTGCATTGCGATCCTGAAGTGACTTCCAAGCACGGCTTCTGATAGACCCATTTTTGAACCTTAGATGATAGATCTTCGATCACCTTGTGACGAATTAACACTTCCCGGTTAACGATCAGTCCTATAAAATACAAACTTCAACAAGAGAGTTTCGAAAACGGCGAAAAAATCGATCGAGTTGAATAAGAGGCAAAAAGTCGCAAATTACGAATTTCGAAAAATTCCTCCCTCTTCGATGGCTTTTTGCGCTACAATCTTCTGGCATGCTTCATTATATTGGCAGTATAACCGAAAATATCGCGTCAAAAGATGAAATCGATAGCCCCAAGGGGAGCAAAGATACTTAAAAAAGACGATGTCAGTACATTTTTGTCCACTACTGCATATCTATTTCATTAAAACAATGCCCACTAATCACTGGTTTTACCCAGCATGAGAAGCGGAAGCGTGGGCATTGGTGGTGTTGGCAGGCCTACAAAGTTGTTACTCGGAGCCGTTAATAACCTTACTTGGCTTGCAGTGCTCAGAAAAATGGAAACAAGTTACTAGAAAATTAAAGGCAAAAAACAAGTTATTTGTAAAGTATCTAAGGACGTAGGTTGCTCAAGACTTATCACTACATGCAGAATACCGTGCGGTGCCGATCGCCACGTAGCCATAAAAAGGTTTTCAACTTTAATTTGAGAGTTTGAGTCGGTCGATCTGATCATTCCATGCCCTTGTGGCAATCGGTACCGCTCGATATTTCAAGTTTACTCGATCTATCTCAGGTCATTTAAATTACATGCAACTATCAGCGATATGTTACGCATAGCTTGCACTGCACAATATAAGTCGGTTGTATTTCAAATGGGCCAAGAAGGTTTTCTAAGGGGGGGGGGGGGGGTATACGCGGGTTAGGCTCAGAATAGGCGTTGCAGTAAGTTGAATTACTCAGAAGACAAACCTTTGCTCGGAGGGGACCGGGAGCAACTCCAGCGGCACTGTCTCCTCTCCGAGCGAAGAATAACCATCGACTCGGGCGACAGCAGCCGCTCTCCTAGAAACCGCGGTTCCGCTCAGAGCGATATTCGGTTGCATTTCGAACGGCGGTTGCTGTCCGGGCGCCTTTTGAAGTTTTCCCAACTGCTAAGTTTTCCTTATATTCAAATCGGCACTACCCTACTCAGCGTACTCCAGGGCGGTTTGAAGAATCGCCTTATACTGTGCTTATATGGGTTAAATTCCGGTCCGCAATTGCGTCTCGACACGCTTTGCGGCCGCGCGCTTTCGAGTCGGAAGAGTTTCCAGCGCCGCAGCTGCCGATCAGTTGACTCTAGGTGGGTTTTAGAAACTGGGAACTAAATAAAATGGAAGAAAACTGTATAAAAAAGCCATATCGAGTCGGCTTTAGAGCTGGAAACTCGATTGACTCGAGCGCGTGCGGCCGCAAAGCGTGTCGAGACGCGATTGCGGACCGGAATTTGACCCAGATAAGCACAGTATGTTGTGAGTATAGTTTCCTTGCTGCTACCCTACGAAGTGCCGCCCGGGGTCCTGAGAGCGTTTAGCTTAGCTTTACCGACTGCCTGCTTCTGCTCGGTATTCCTATAAAACTTGAGTGACGAATCGAGCACAAGACCGAGCAGCTGTGGGAAGCGAGCAGCAGGCAAACGGTATCCATCCCACACGACATCCGGATGAGCGCTGTGCTCGGATGGGTCCGTCGTGAGAACGGACACTGACAACTTGGCTGCACAGATCCTTAGCATCTTGCGGTCTAAAAAGCTCTTCAGTGTGATCAGGTACTCGTTGATCTTATTGCCGGCCACCTGTAAGTCCCGATCTCGACACATGATTGTTATGTCATCAGCATACGCGACGACCTTGATGTCCTGTGGAGGCTCAGGCATATCTTCGAGGTACAGAATGAAGAGGGCTGGCGATAGAACCCCGCCCTGAGGGACTCCAGCTGCCATTGGAATACTGTTGGAGGCATGGTTCTGGAACAGGACTCTTGCTCGCCGACCTTTAATAAAGGCCGATATTCAGCGCTTCTGCCAAGATGGTATTGACGACTCCAGTATGTTGCTTGACAGGACTCCAAGGTTAACCGTATCGAATGTCTTGGTGAGATCCAACGTAACAGCTACAGTTCTCAATGGTTTGTTAAAGTTGAACCCGTCGATAGCATAGCTGGTATTTTCTAGCAAAGCCGTAGTTGTGGAATGTAGCCTCCTGAACCCATGTTAAGACAACTGCTTCTCGTTGTGCTCCGCTAGATCCTTGACAATGAGCTTTTCGACCACCTTAGCGAAAGGTGACATCAAGCTAATGGGACGATATCCTTTTACTGATGACTAAGCTTTGCCAGGCTTGGGCAAAGGGATGACGTTGGCTGTCTTCCAGTTTTGCGGATTAGTGCAGGAGCTGAACGAAGTGTTACTCATTTCAACGATGAGCAGAAGGATCTCAGTCGGGGGTTTTTCCGTACAGCAGGACAAATGTAGTCCGGACCTACAGCTTTGGAGTTCTGCATGTCCTTTATAATCTTCTCTACTTGCGCCACAGTGAACGCTTCGGCCGTGCTCATGAGCTTGAGGCGGCACAGCTCTCTTACTGTCACTCTATTCTGCGGACCTCATCTTGTACTCGTAACAAAGAAACTTTCACCGAGAGAGTAGGCGGCTTCCTTTCCTGACTTGAAAACGTTATTACCAAACTCAGTAGTAGAGACGGTGACTGGCGAGCTCTTTCCCGATAATTTCCAAAGCACCTTCCAAGTAGCTCCACTGTCCGTCCCGAAATTCAACTGTTCTGTGAGCTTTTCCCACTGTTCTTTCTTGTGCTTGTCGAGATCTTTTCTGATCTCACCATCCAGCTGAGCGACGATAGGGTCTAGATGGTCAACTGCCCTTCTGGCTTCTCTGGTCCTAACTTTCTGAAGAATTTCTCTGGAAACGTTTGGATAGAACGTCTTAACGCGGCCAAAAGGGTTAGCCGATATCATGGCTCTGCGCATTGCATAAGATAAGTGATGCTCCTTCTGGTGCACATTGCCATTCCACGGGTAATCAGCCGCTAGGTGTAGCACAACCTCACTGAGCAGGCACCAGTCTGCTTGGCCTAAATTGAGATAAGAACGCTGACGAACAACACAATAAAGAGCCAGAGAATTTGAGAGATCTATGTGCACAAAGACGAGAACATGATCACTAGACAATGTTGTTGAGGTAAACCACGAGCAAGCTTCGGAAAGCTTAGAAGAGATTAGAATTATGTGTGGGCTAGAAGATCGGCCGCTGGCAGGGAGACCAAATGACTGATCATCGTTCAAGACGACCAGGTCGCAATCCTCAGCCCATTCTTCGACTTCTTCTCGTCTAGCATCAGAACCAAGGGACGAGCAGAAGGTATGGGCATTGAAGTCGCCCGCGAAAACAACTGATGATGAGAGGGAATAATCGTTAAGTTGTTTGAGAAGAGGAATGAGATTATAGGAGGAGGGACATGAGTTGGTAGGGGGATAATAGATGTTGAACAGAGAAAGGGGAGTTTTAAGGGGGAGATGGATTGAAAGGTACTCGAGAGTGCCATACGTGGGGGTGTTTGGTATGAGGTGGGAGGGGAGAGAATATTAAACAAAGCCTCCGCCAAGAGCTGACCTTGGAGCATGGAAGGCAGTGTAGCCCGGGATATTAGGATGAGGACGGGTAGGTGATGGAGAGAGCTTGGTTTCTTGAACCATGATCACGTCTGGATGGTAAGTACGTGCGAAGAGAGAGAGCTCAGAAAGTTTGGCACGAAGGCCGTGGAGATTGATATGTACCATGGAAAGGGGGCGATTTGAGGAAGAGGAATCAGAGTTGGTAGGTGAAGCGCATAAAACACCGCGAAAAGCAAAGTTATGATGCCTCACAGAACTGAGACCTGAAGAGGAGAGATGCACTCACCTTTGGCATCCGAAGCACTGGACGCTGGTATCTCTCCAGGTAAAACCCTTGCCGCATGTGGCGCATAGGTAGTTCTGAGCGGGTCCAAGACTCCTCTCCACGCCGGCCCTTAGCAAGAGAATCCGAAGGAGAGACGCGGCAGGTGAGCACCTCTCCCATCACAAAAACCCTCTTCGTGGAGGAGGTGACGCCGGTTTCCAGAGAGGTAATCCTCTTTTTCCACACTGCCACGGCGTGAACGTACTACATCTCGGCATATGACGTCTCTTAGAAGGCGTTCAGAATTTTCGCGGGGCCACGCAATTTTATTTCTCGCGGCTGCAACGCGTGCGGGCGTAAAGCGAAAGTTAAAGACAGCAAGAGAGCGGGGGCAGACCGAGGCAGCAGCACCGCGTGCGCCATGAGTGACAGGAATTTCACACGGGGTAACTCCGTTCAAAGAACCATTACGCCCCTATGGAAGGAAATTTCAAATGCAACGTTAGAAAATGGGTCTACAGCGTATTCACAGCGAGTGCACGAAGCCACACCTGTGTGCCCCCAGGGCATAAAAACAAGCTACGCCATTTAGTGTAGCGCTCTTAGGATTCAAGCTGCGTCCGTGAAATTTTGAATGCGTTTTCGGATGCGGGTAGTCATACTTGAAAATGTAGCTTGCGTGCCCGAAAATGCACGTATGAGCCCTCCGGGAATAAAGAATCCTATGTATCAGGCAATATCGCAACTTTACAATCACCTAACAAGTTCATTCCGTTGGGGGAATTGCAAGAGATATAACAGTGAATAATGCTCTTTCGGGCCAGTCAACTGTATATCGTTTCACAGCCTTGCAGAAACATTGACCTTTGGCGGTATCGAGCCTGTAAATCCTAAATCGTCTGAAAATGCACCTTAGGTTACAAATTTTCAGAGCACCTTCGTCATTTCGTTGACAGAATAGTCCGCTTGTAACGACCTCGATGACAGCGTATGCTCAACATCACTGCCGCTGCCATATCCAGGAGCGCTTTAGCGACACACTTTACCTGGCCACGACTCCGCCTCCATGTCAGAGATACTAACAATGGCCATGCAAATGTCGTCTAATGTATTGCGTGTTTTCTCAACTTCCCCCTTATTTTGTGAGTTACATATCCATTTTATATTCTGCCTCATTTGTTTTGCGCAGTTGTTTCGTTCATTCTCCAGTTTATTTTTTGATCCCCTGTCTGATTTCCTCGGGCAGTCGGGGCTTAGTACGTCGGCACAATACCGTTAGTACGCCGGCACTAAGGGATTGGTAGCACTCGTGCTGTAGCTGCTGGTTACAGCAGAAGCTCCTGCTGCTTGTGCTGGCGTTCTAACGCTTTGTTTATTGTGGCACGCGTCCTATTGCCAGCCCTTCTCTCCTAGTGTCCGCTGACACTTTCCTCCATTGATTTGTCTGATACGAATGAACATTGCAGCATCCTCTTGTACGACGGGGGCGGGTATATAAGGCGGCCAGTCTCGCTGCGAGGGCAGTTGGCCGTTCGAGGTCAGCCCGAGGCGGTAACCTTGTGTCTTGTTTTGGACGTTAATTTAAATTGCTAAGGGGGTCATCCCTATGGCCCATCGCGAGAGTAGCCTCCTCGCTGTGGACCGTGGCGAAGATGTTATCCTTGTTTCGGACCGCGGCTAGGTTGGCTTCCTTGCTGCTGGCCGTGGCCAGGATCATACCCAACACCGGTAAAGAGGGTGGCAGTCCAAATTCTCCCTTCTTTTTCAGAATAGGCTGTCGATAATGAGCACTAGAACGCCAGCGTACGTTGGCAGGATATGCTGCCGTTCCGAGCAGCTCCTGCACACCACGAGCGTTAGTACGCCATGTTTGCCGTGGCGTACTAACGGAATTGTGCCGACGTACTAAGCCCCGACTGTCCGAGTTCGCCCTCTCAGTTTGATCCCTAGTATAGTTTTGACCTCTTATTGTGATCTCATTCTGCCATCTGTTTGCCGTCATTTTTATACTGACGGTATGGCTCTCAGTACCCTCCCCCCACCCCTGATGGAAGGCCATCTTGGTTCTTGGTTGGTCGAAGGTCCGATCTCCCCCCCCCACCCAAATGTCCACGGGTCCGACCCCCACCTGAGATACATCAACCCTTTTGGAGACGACTGATGACGCCGTTAGGAAGGCAATCGCTGTGGGACCAAGCACAAAACGAATCTTCGCGGGATCGCGCTATTTCGACAGCGTGTCTCATTTTATGTGGCCACTTTGCCCAAGTATCCTTCCCATCTCAGCCCTACGGCACTATGTACAAGAGGAAATCAAAGGCTGCAACCACAACAATAGTCTTAGAAGGAATGATACCTGAACTCTTCTGATCTTCACAGGTCAGGAGATGCAGTTTTGGTGAACTCCAATCCTGTGATGTTTTGACGTCGCTCACCACCACCACCGTCCAACCTACCAGACTTGCTAGTGCCTGAATTCGGTTTAACAACTGATGAAAATACCAGCCAAAAAAGGTATCTGAAAACTGGAAAACATTTCTGTCGTTCTTTTTTGTGATTGATTGTGGAGAAATATTACTTTTTATTTGCATCAATCGCATGCGCTTGCATGCGTAGGTTGCTTCTGCTTCCCCCCCCCCTCTACACTCCAGCTGTCTCTCCTTTCGCTCTGCTCACGCACTCAAAGAGATATGGGGTGGTAGTAATCTGCACGTTGGCGGCGAGTTAACCGCCTCTAAGCGGGTGGTTATCCAGCGGCCAGCGGGTAGCAGATGGCCAGCCCGTTTTGGCAGCAAATAAGGTATGAGAGGTTTACTCTTCAACATTACTAACAGATGAGGCTCTGTGTTGAGACTGGGAGTGAGGCCAGACGAAAAACTCAGCTTAGAAATCTCTGCTCCTGTTTTTAAAAGAAAAATTGAAAGGTCATTGAGCAGTTTTCGAATACAAATTCGCTGGGCGGCCAACATATCGCAATTCGGGTTGAAAATCTTTTGGCAGAAGGTGGAAAATATACCTGCGGTGTAGAGACGAAAAACGGCCGCGCAAAAAGTTCTTTGAAGGACTTTTTTCGAGCGGTTAACACAACTCTTTTTCTAGCTTTGTTTTCTCAAAAAGCACACTTTTGAAGTTTCCTTTTCTCGTCCTATGTGGAAACAAGGGCTACCAAGGTAAACATGATCAATGTATCACCAATTTGTTGTTTGTATTTTAAGAATGGGTGAAAAGATGTAGTTTACCCTCAATTGGTGTTTACTAATCATGCCCTATACAGATAATATAATGCAAAATAGCAGCTGCAAGAAAATGTACGGTTTGATGTTCTTTTTTTTTTGTTCGATCGCCTCGAAATTTGGAAATTTCCATTGACTGCTCCGATTTCCAACTCTCCATTTGTTGCCCTGCCGAAATAATGATCCGGAGGATCAAATCGTTTAATTGATCAAGAGAAACCTCAGCGAACTGTTATGAGTTCAAGGTTCAAAAGAGACCGCTGATGCATTCATCGCTTTTTGCATGACCTAATGAGTAGTAATTGTGTAGCTCTAAGTGACAGATACTTAACATTTAAACATAAAGCTGGTCCTCGTTACAGAGATGGTTAGTTCGTGGCTAAGCTGCGGCTGGTTCGGGGTCAAACGACGGTCAAGAGCGCGTGGTTAACTTGTGTTAAAAGACAAGATTACTACAACCCATGATGTTTCTCGCATGAGAATAGGGTAATTAGTGTCGTTTTGCTTAGTAACTTCTATAAACGACATAATTTAAAGGCATCGTACGCGCTGAAATCCACTTTCCATTTTTTATGCTCAATCCCTTCCTCGGGCCCCTGTGAGAACGTACAACGAGCTTGGCTGCTCAAAAACGTACCATTGTGAGCATAGAGGAAGTGGAAAGTAAGGAATTCCGTCAAAAGGGGCCAGCCCTTCCGTCAGTCATTTGGCACTTTCGCAATATTTGAGCAGAACGTCGTGTCGCTAAGTACAGGGCATGCCACTGTACGCTGACGCACCGTCGGACGAAAGTGGCATTATCGACTGGAAATTTCTCGTCACACAACGAGCGATTGCTTCCAACGCTGCGCCAATGTACGAATTGTAGAGCTGTTCCTTGCGCCCTCCGCGTAACAATCCCGAGTCGATGCCGGCGCGAATTTCAAATGATTTTCAGAAGTTTTTTTAAAACGTTTTTTCTTGAAAAGTTAACGTTTTTGAGCGGCTTTTCGCTACCTCTAGTCACTATAGGGGGCTAACAACTCAAAAACGCTTAAAAACGAAACATGGTTTTCAGCGCGTACGATGCCTTTAATCTTGACGTTAATACAGGTGAGTTGTGCTGGGATCAACTGTCACATTTTAGCACAGTATTGTGGCTCTCAGGTGAAGGAGGCGTCACCTCATGTTTGAAACAGTGGGCATACCCATCTCTTCTATCGTGAATGGATAAGCTATATACACAATGATCTCAGTGTACATACCGATCTCTTCTATCGTGAATGGATAAGCTATATACACAATGATCTCAGAGGAACTCACGGCCCGTCCGCGGCGCTTTCGCAGAATCGTCCACGGCCGACGACCGGACGATCCTTGACCGAAGCCGGTAAAGCGCCAGTAATGCGCCGCGGGCCATTCTGCTAGCGCCGCGGATCGTCCTGCCGGCGCCGCAGATCGTCCTGCAGACGCCGCGGATCGTCCTGAGAGCCGCCGCGGACCGTAAGAAGAGCAGCCGCGGACCGTCCTCCCCGACACAGTCATGACCAGTCCGCCTCTTGTTGAGAGGTGCGTTAATGTCGCGGTTCAAGGCAGAGAAAGCCCCGCCTCGGTCCGGACAAGGGCGTAGCCTCCGCCGTAGTCTGTGGTGAGGAGCCACCCTCCCCGCGGACCGCGGCGAAAACAGCCCCCCCCCCAGCTGTGAGGATCTCCTATCCCCCCAACGACCAAAAACATGCTGGACTCCGGAGAGTGACTCGAAGTCACCTTCCAAGGTCGGCATCAGAGTGCCGAATGAGGACTCGAGTGAGATGAGGCACCTTTTATACCGGCTGTGCATAAGATGAACACATTAGGACGTGATCATTCGCTTTACCATGTTTTTTCATGTCTGCCACTGCAGCCGTGCCTGCGGTCAAGTGAGATGTGAGTGAGTGAGATGAGGAGGTGGAGTCGTTCAACTGCCGGTGCGCCCCGGAATCACCCCATCGAGAACAACCAGCGCCGCGGACGGGCGTTTACCAACCCGCTATGAATCGTGCCGCGGATCAGCCGTCAAGCACCGCGAACTGCCACGGACGGGCCGTGAGTTTCTCTGAGATTTTTTTCAAGATTCGCACTTTACAGCAAAATCATTGTCGTCGTGCCCCCTGGGCATAAACTCTCACACTTTCGTTCCCAATGTCAATCCAGTATTGCCTGTTTTGCTACTGACATGCACAACCATTACTCGCTGATGAGAGAAAGCTTCTTGGGATGCCAGCGAATAGAGCAGGACAGTGGCACCTTCTCGAAACTTCTGTAACGAACCCAACAATGGTATTGCATAACTCGAACTCTCACTGTTCTTTTTTGCCTTAACCTGCCAACAGTTATCTAGCCGCTGTGGACTTGTGAAATCTAGAACATTCGTAAAGAGCTATTCATCTCTAGGTTTGGCACGCTTTTCTCCCCTACAATGGGAGCTCCTCAGCATAAACCTGGGGGTAAAAGGTACGCAGAGCGACTACTCTCTTTTGGCGATGATGCCTCCGACTTCGTTTATAAGTAGAGCACCACGGGTTTCACTCAGTACTATCACAGGTGGTTTCTTCTTGCTATGGCCGGATGCACATCAGTAAGGTCGCAACCTTGAATAGCGAGTTTTAGGAATTCAGGTTACCGTTTTCAGACACCTTCACGTGATCAAAAAAGGAATTTGAACTGGATGATTCCTCGCTGGTCAACCCAGACTACGGTCTATCTCCGCACTTTCCCCCCTCCAGCTATCCCTCATAGGACTTAGCACAACAAGGGGAAGTTCTGCGATTTACGTGTAGCTGGAAAATCCCGCTTTCCAGCCTTCAACTTCCTAGAAGGAAGGCAAATGCGATGTCGCTGCGCACTGATTGAGCATTTTTTGTAGAGTGCTACGAATTCGAAGGTTAAGCTCAAAATTTTTAGACTTGCTTCTGTTGACGTTGTCGCTCGTGTAAAACTTTTCAGCAATTTAACATCAGAAAGAAAACTACCGGACCCTGATGTTTTCATTTGGATGACCATTGGTTGTCACGACGATCCATTTGTTCGATGGTGCAGATTGGTTGCTGGAAGTTATGTGCATCATTCATATTTACGCAAGTGGAAGAATCAACACTACAGATGTGCTCCAAATACCTTTTAACAAGCCCGCCGGCTTCCAAACACTTAGCGGATTTTCAAAAAATTGGCATCAGCCTAGGCACAACATCTGATTCCCGACACAGGCTGTAACACGTTGTTCAATAAGTTTTGTCGTTCGATAAGAGAGGGCTTTGCTACTAGCAGAAATTTTGTTCTGTTTTGTTGGTGCACTCTCCATATGAACGTAACCTCCATTTCCCCGCTATTCGCACTTTTCTGTATCACTATCATAGAAGCGGTGTGGTTTTGAGGATGATTTTTTCATTTTCTGAATTGAAATCTCCGAAAAACAACCGCTTCGCATCTACGATTGTGATAATAGGACTGCGAGTAGCGAGGAAATGAAGGTTATGTGGAGTTTCATTTCAATCTGGCAATTCATTCTTTAGAATGTTTATTGCAAGAGGCTGCAAAAAGTTCAGAAATCTGGCTTTTCTCGAAAGTTTCCAAAAAACCTGTGGTAAAAAAAAATTTCGGCCAGGACTTCTTCTTCTTCAAGGTGAGCTTTCGGCGCGTAGCGCCTTCGTCAGACCTTTCACGTTACAGTGATCGTGAATAACTACCGTAATCATGTAATGAGTAGGAGCACGTCATGCAACTCGTCTCTGATGTTTATTTCAGGTGATGGCCGCCTTATCTCCACCGTTTCTAAGATTTTTTTCCCAACAAGATTTTCTACTGACCGGTGGAGTATTGTAGCAGTGAACCTAGGAGATGCCTCCTGAGCATGTTTTGATGTCCTATGTTTAGAGAAGCTGTTATTGGGAAGCCCTTCTATGTTCGTCCAAACGTTTGAAGAACGGCCTCTTTGTATGAGTGCGTTCCACTGTGGGTGCGCTGCTATTTAAAGGCAGTGGTCACGATGAAAAACGTTATAGAAAAAACTACAAAAATCAGCTTAGATAAAAAACAGCTGAAAAACTATAAAGGTAGAGCGGTGAAAAACGGGCTAGAATTAGAGTTTCTAAGGCCCAAAGCAGCCAGTTCGTGCACACGTGCACAGCGATGACGAATTAGATCGCAGTCTCATGCCGAGCAGTCAAAAATCATCGACATTCAGAGGACGAACTAAATGCAAATTTACCTAATAAAAACAGTTGAACAATGGAAGCAAGCACTTCAGTCAATGTTTTTGACTAGATGTGTACATAAATCCGAAGCTGCATTGATTGAAATTCAATTTCAAGCCAGCTTATGTTCTTGATATAAGAGGTCATCGATGCCGATGATATGGAGTGAGCTCGTCCACCGTCAAAAGACAAGAAAGTTCAGGCTTCAAATTTTGCCCAAAACAATGGTTTTTTTTGCGATTTTTTCCTATAGGTCCTACTACTCAAGACCCGGAAAAGGGTTTAGAGAGACAAAGACAACAAGCATATTTGATCGCGACCACTGCCTTTAAGGGCGGAAATATGATGATATTGCACAGCTGTCGCATCTGTTGGTTTGGGCTCATTAGCCCACCATTTCAGGCTAGTTTTCCTACTACCGCACAACGCCACTATTGTTTGATCTATACCTGATATTTCAAGGTCTGACGAAGGCGCTAGGCGTCGAAAACTCACCTTGAAGAAGAAGAAGAAGTCCTGGCTGAAAGAAAATTTTCTTTTTTACAACAGGTTTTTTTGGAAACTTTCGAGAAAAGCCGGATTTCTGAACTTCTTGCAGCCTCTTGCATTAAACATTTGAATCACTTATGAGGCTGAGGGACAGGAGTACTTTAACAATTCATTCTTTGTTTATAAGCCATTTAGTGTCGCCGTGTCACAGCAATTGAAAAAATTGGATATCGTGCAGTGATAAAATTTTTATTTTTGGAAAATGTAGCACCAAAACAAGTTCACGAACGATTGTTAAAAGTTTATGATGATTGTTAAAGGCAGCGTTCACGGTAAAAATTGTGTCTCAGTTTCCACTAGGAATGGGTAGTGGAGGGGCACACTGTAACGTTGACGTCGAAAGAAAGCATGAAAACGAGCCAGGAAGAGCCCCAAAAAAGCCCGAAGTTGCAACTTCGAGCGCAATGAAAACCCCAAAAGCGCATTGCCAGCCCGCCGACGTGAGCGAATGAATGCTGGAGATCGTGAGATGAGCGATGATTTCCAATCATTAGCCCAGTTCTTCACTTCATTCTTAGCTTCTCTCTTTACTCAGGTCAGCTGGCATAGATCGGCTGCAAATGACGGAAGTTACAAGCCTCGGACAACTCGTCCACCATCGTCTCCTTAGCTCAATTTTTGAGGGGCCATAACTCCGCTCCCAGAAGGTCTTGTACGATTACAGAGACATCATTGGAATCAGCATGGGGTCGTTTTCAAGATAGGTGGGGAAACAGAGAAACGATTTTTATCGTGAACACTGTCTTTAACCAAATTGGAACACTAGAAAGATGGGTAGCTGAGTTTAAAGGCAGTGTTCACGATAAGAATCTTTTTTTTCTGTTTTTTGCCTATTTCGAAGACGGTTCTATGCTGATTTCAAAGATGTTTTTGGAATCGTGCAAGACCTTCTAGGAACCGAGTTATGGTCCCTCAAAAATTGATCTAGGGAAGCATGGTGGACGAGTTGTCCGAGACTTGTAACTTCCGTCTTTTGCAGCCGATGTATGCGAGCTGACCTGAGTAAAGAGAGAAGTTGGGAATAAAGGGGAGAACGGGGCTTATGATCGGAAACCATAGCCCATTTCACAATCTCGAGCATCCATTTGTTCACGCCAGTGGGCGTGGAAAGTGCATCTGGGGTGTAACGAGCTGATGGGTGTCCAACTTTGGAGCCGTAGGGGCCGTTCCGAGTTCATTTTTCTTAGTTTTTTCAATGTTAGGGTTGCACTAGGCCCCGCAGCTGCCGATCTCCACCAAAAAATCAGGCATGGTTTTTATCGTTGACATAGCCTTTAAACGTGGTCGTAGAAGCCAAGAAGACGATCCACGTGAAGGACGTCCAAAAAGCGCATTAACACCAGGAATCATAGTCAAAATACAGGACATGGTTTGGGAAGATCGTCGATTGACTGAGAGAGATTCAGCAGAGGCTCTACACATCTCATTAGGCAGTGTGAGCCATATTTTAGGTGAAATTTTGGGTTTTAGAAAGCTGTGTGCACAATGGGTGCCGCATTCGCTAACTATGGAACAAAAACACATTCGAATGCGACTTTCTCAGGAACATTTGGAGCGTTTCAAAAAGGATAAAATGGAACTTGAGCGTCGAGTCATCACTATGGGTGTTTTTTTGATATTTTTTTTCTTGAACTTTTTTTTAAGTGTATTAATGTTCAGGGAGATTATACTGAATAATAAAATTTATTTTGAACCATAAAATTGTGTTTTGCTTATTCAACGACAAAACTTATTGAGCAACCTGGTAAAACCGCAAAACTCTCATGGTTCCTACACGTGCCGGTGCGGAGCGGAGGTTACAGACAGCGAGAGAGCGTGAGGCAGATGGGGGCTGCAACATCGCGCGCGTAATCCTGTATATTCCGATACAGGATATGTTATCCTTATGCAGTGTGTTTCATGAGTTTAAGCACCACTTCGAAACCGTACCGACATTCCAGAGAATTTTTTCGGAAGCCTGGCATGCCCGTTCGCCTTACATTGTCTGGAACCCGTTCTGATTGTGATCACTTCGCAAAATGATAAAACTAAAAAAAGAAATAGAAATAGACTTTCCTATCATGAACGCTACCTTTGTGCGGCCTACAGAAAGGTCTCAGAAAGTTGTGGCGGAGAACGAACCGAGGTCAGGGCTAGTAGCTATACCGGCTGTCACAGCGTGGTAACAGCGTCTATCACTACACTCAATGATACCTCACACAAGTGACGATGCACACGCGACGCAGAAGTTGGTGACCGCCCTGGCGAGCCACCCAGCAGCGACTAGTGATCTTTGGCATGGTGACTGACTGCTGAAATCGAGTCGCGACTTCACTCACCGCTGCAGACGAAAGAGAAATAGCGCGCGATGCAAAAAAGCGCTAGATGCGCGGTTAGGGGTTTTGCATGTTTAAGGGTGGTGATTTCTACGCTCCAAGAGAAAATAATGGTGAGCCACGATTTCTCGTCATCTTAATCACGCTCGTCACGCCGGCCAATTTCGTTGTTCACGATCACCTACCGCCTAAGAACACGCGAGGTTAAGCTCGGAACAGACAGCAAAGCCCGCAGCTCAGCTCAAGCTAGGCATTCTGAGCGGTTGCTTGCAGATTGGTTTACTACAAGCTAGTCAGACCTCTCGACTTAGTTTTGATTGGAGGCAGATCAGAAGGCTTTCAAATTGATGTTCCTGACCATTTTCATAGAAACAGGGCCCGTAGTACCCCCCCCCCCCTCTGCGCTGAGATGATATGACAACCGCGCGCTGAGGTGCCTCAGCGCACCTGTGCAGTCGGCCGACAGTGTGATGAGCAATCAATGGCATGCAAGAGGTGGCCTTTTCAGTGAGAAAGGTCAGTGGCGGAATAGGAAAAACGCGGAAGGAATGAATTGTTGAGTGGAGGCCTAGTGGTTATCGGTGAAGATTGTGATGAGCACAACTACTCAGGCAAACCATCGCTCCGAGCGGGACCGGCTCCTCCCAATTATAACGTCATCGCCCGGACAGCGGCCGAGGGGCCAACTGGCACCGCGGTCCATGTCCGGTGCCAGTTCGCCCCTGGGTCGCTCTCCGGTCGCTCTCAGAGCCACAGCGGTGCCATCGCCAGAGATAGAGACGCGGGATTGGTTGTTCTTTGAGTTTGAGTAACGTGCGAGCCACGTTATCACTCAAAGAACAACCAATCCTGCGGGTATAAAAGGCGGCTCGCCTCGTGTAGACGGGTAGTTGGCCTTTCGAGGCCACTCTTGAGAGGTGACCTCGGATCACTCTCAGGATGACAATTTTTGGCGGCCGAGGGGATCCTCCATGGCCCGCGGTGGGGAATGCTTCCTCATTGCGGATCATGCTGGGATGGTATCCTTGTTGCGGCCTGTGGCAGGATTAACCTCCTGACCCACAGGCTGTAACAGGTGCCTTATCCTCTTAACAGGCTTAATCCTCTCCAGAAGAGGCGGAAATAAAGAAAATTTAGCAATTCGGAAATTTTTGAAAATCGCCCGAACAGAGACCGCAGTGCCAGTTGGGACCGAAGATCGCTCCGAGCGATACTGCTGTGGCCCGGAGAGCGGCTGCTGTGGCCCGAGTAGATGGCTAATTTTCGCTCGGAGCAGAGAGGCAGCGCCGCTCGAGTAGCTCTCCGGTACCGCTCGGAGCGATGGTTTGCCTGAGTAAGGTTCGATTCCCATGGAGAGTGAAAGTTTTTGCGAATACATTGCGATGCGAGCACTTTCCTAAAGAGTGTAAAACTGATCAAACAATGAGCTCACTGGCGCAGTGGGATAATCGGGAGCTAACAAATGGCATGACACAGGTTCAATCTCTCAAGGGGGAGACGACGAGAAATTCCTGAGAGAATCAATTTCGGGGATGATTTTGGCGTACTGTGCGTGGATGTGAAACGCCATATTGCGGACTGCGACGACCGTAATTCGAGCCCCGTAATTTGCAGAGGGGCAACTTACGACTCCCAAATGACACCCGCGCTGCGTCTTCGCGCGACCCACGCTATTTCTCCTTGCCCCAGCAGCTGCGCGCAAGCGCGGAGGTGACCCTCATCGCACTCCTAGTGCGTCGAACCTGCCGGGTGGCCACCATTTCTGCCCGCAGAGAGACCTGCCATCGCAAGCCATGCGACGGTGTGATGATTGCGGCTCTGCCTCCCTGCATAAGTTGCTCGCGTGCAGTGAGCTCACCTCAGCGTACGAGGGGTTTACTACGGGCCCAGGAGTTGTTCAGAGGCTGTGGAAATGAAATTTTTGCACGAACGTCAGCCAGCGTCAGCCCCACCAAGCAGAGAAAATCGACAAACTTCTCTTTTGAATGTCGCAGATGTCAAAGAATGGATGTTCAACGAGTAGCTTGCGCTATATCAAAGCAGAAAAACTTCTAAAGAAGAAGCTGCAGGCGTTAAAAATTGAACATGAGGATAGGATTGCCTCCTCGATAAACATCAAGCGGTTTTGGGAATATTGCAATTTAAGACTGAAACGCTCTTCCGATATGGGCCCAATCGTGGGTTATAAGAACGAAAAATGCTTGACCGATGCAGAAAAAGCCAAGGTTTTTGCTAGATTCTTCGAATCATTTTACAAAAACCTTTGAGTCCTAAACTCTCACAAATCATGCGGATCGTAAACTCGAATGGATAGACATAAATTGCGAACTTGAGCGTCGTGTTCTTTGTAAACTGCCTTTGTGCTCATTAACATCACCAGATCATCCGCCTTACAAATGTAGATTCTTAGGAAATCGGCTCTTGATCTCACCCCAGCGCTAACTGCGTTATTCAACAGGATCCTTCTCAAAGGGCACACTCCCTATATATGGCGAATTGCATGGGTCAAACCAATACACAGACGGGGCTCCAAAAAACTATTTCAGAAACTACCGGCTGATCTGCTTAACATTTTGCATGAGCAAAGTAATGGAAAGGATTGTATGAAAAAATGCGATTGATAAGAGAAAGTCGGTATCTGTAGCCTACATCGACTTTAGTAAAGCGTTCGACTCTATTCTTTTGGAGCTACTTTTCATAAAATTTCATTCTTTTGGAATTTCCGATTCACTTCTTAAGTTTCTATGTTATTTTTTGTCAAAAAAGAAAACAAGCTGTTCTGATCAATCGTACATTGTCAGAAGCGTATGATACGTTCACTGGCGTACCACAGGGAACTTGTCGGGGGCCGCTTATGTTTATAATGTACATTAACGGTCTTCCTAATAGCTTGCCTACGGCAATCAGCTGCACATTGCATGCTGATGACGTCAAGTTAGTCTCTATCGATGACTGCAACAGTTTACAGCAAACGCTGGATGCACTATCACAGTGGTCCAAGACTTGGGTTTGAATGTTTCATGCGAGAAAACAGTAGCATTACATGCGGGTAGCCGAGCTGCTTCCAATCTTCTCACAATCGATGGAATTGAGATTAAAGAACCAAAACATGTTAAAGATCTCAGACTTAACTACAATTATTCTATTTGTTTTGAAGCTCGTATAAATAGCATAACAATCTCTGCCAAGTCCCGGGGTATATTCATTCTGCGTGTCTTCTCTACTAAGAAAAAAGAGACGCTGTTCGGATTATTGACGACTTTTGGGCGACCGTTGCTCGAGTGTTGCTCACCAGTGCGATCCCCTTCATCTTGCGCTTTGGTGGACCACATTGAGCAGGTTCAAATTAAATTCACTGTACGTATCTTTGCGCGAGCTGGATTATTTCACATTTCTTATAAAGATCGCTTAGACTGCCTGAACTCCACAACCTTCAAAATTAGAAGGAAAGTTATTGATTACGATCTAGTCTACAGATTATCTAAAGAGGAACTTGGATACAATTTTAAAGTGTTATTCAGAAAATCTGCCACTGTCGGCCTCACTCGAGGCCACAATTTTGGACTTTTGAGGGAGAAAACGCTTTCTAGCAGCTTCAAAAACAGTTTCTCTTAAAGCGTCATTATCTTGTGGAATGGGCTGCCTGAATCTGTAGTCAACTCCATGTCCTCGCAGAGCTTTAAGAGGAAAATGATTGGCATTTTGAAGTCACAAGGGTGGTTTTGATTTGAAGGCATCGTACGCGCAGAAAACCGTATATTATTTTTTCATGTTTTTGTGTAGCTTGGCCTATCTAGTGAACGAAAATGTCGAAGGGGCCCATGAAAAACCTTCATTTGTAAAGAAAAGTCACTCAGAACACATTGTAAATACGAATTTTGAATTTCGCGCCAAAATCCTTTTTGAAGTTTTTCTGCTTTTGGAGGCCTCGTCAATGTCATATTCGGAGTTTTTCTGCATGTGGAGTTCGTGCCGTAATTATCTTTCATGTTGTCTTACGGTCGCACCAACATTCTAGGAAAAAGTGCTAGATGACTGGTGAGAATTGGTGGCGGATCTTCATCTTTGACGCCTTCCAACCTCATTGCCCAACGTTTTTGACGCGCCAAAGTTTACCAGTGTGGTCTACCGGGCTCAATCATGAAATTGAGCTTGAAAAATGAAAATTGATTTCCAGCGCGAACGATGCCTTCAAGAATAGTTCCTAAAATAGGGCGTTTACGACTGGAGTGCGTCGGATGGGATACTGCTCCAACACGGAACACGGTAAAACGTTTCCTTTTATACCTTTCAACCCTTTTTCACTAAGTTTGATCAGTCAACGATATTTTCATTCAGCTCTCTGCGTTTGGATTGTGTGTGATATTTTTGTATGTATAACTACCGCCCCCTGTTGCTAACCTACATGCATATTTTAATGACTGAGTTTCTTGTTTGGACTAACAAAATTTTATGTGTGTAAGTTTTATCCCCTGGAATTCCCAACACCGGTCTACATGTGGTCCTCAATGGAGTTGGCGGACCTACAAAGTTGGTATCCGGAATCGCATTTCCGCTAGCGGTTTGCAGTGTTGGGCAGCCACTGCCCTTCTCCTCGAGCTCTCCACTCCCTTCCACATACCCCCAATTCATATTCCCGTTAACGAGGGAACTTCTAATTTTCATTTTGCATCGGCCATTTTTACATGGTGCAAAAGTATCTAATTTATTCTTTTGTTGTGTTTCCGATAATAAATCAAAATCATGTCCTATATTACGGAGCAGCACACTTGGGTCGTCGGTAGACCCACCTATGCAAGTAAAGCACGACAAACGGGACTTGATTTTGTTCTCTGATAGGCCATAATGCGTCTTCTGCAGTACCTTCTGTCCACGCCTTGTCACGACCTGGTCAAGGTTAGGTCGATAATATCATAAACACCACTGCGGCATCCCGTCGAGCGCGGGATAGGGGCTCTCTTTACACCAAAGGAAGAGTTGTCTTTCCTTTTGCGGCTCTAATTCCACCTGGGACCACTTCGCTTGTGTTTAGTAGCGTGACCTTTCGAACTACTAAAACGGAACAACTTTTCCCTCTGTGTGTAGAGAGCCCCTGACCCGTCGAGCGCGGGCCAGGCTGACCCATGGGCGACCCAGGCGGAACTACGGGCGACCTAGAAGGGACTCCGGAAGGTATCGGAAAGACTAAGTCGGGCTATTCTCCTACTATGGCTAAGGCCTAAACACTGTCACCTAAATACTCAAAATCAACTTACACTAAAGATGCTGATATATCTGCAATTGCTTCCGTCACTGTTACATAATTTGACGCTAGCATATAAAGAAAAGTTGAAATCACCAGCACAACAGAAAGCAAAATCAGCTGCTTCCGCATCTGAAGAATAGACAGTCTGTTCTCCCTGCTTCTATACACTTTGTGACCCAATAATATTGATAGCTCACTATATAAGGTTCTCTTCTCAAGGGTATGCGACAACCTACGATACCAAGAGTCACTCTCTAATTTGATGGAATCGTTATCAGACAAATACTTAAGCTGAGGAGGGCTACAAGAAAATTCTTCCATCTATAACGAAGGCATCCAGACGAGCTCGCTCATAGTCGCCACTACGCCGCAGGTATTAGTCAGAATTCAAATCGTCCCGGCCTATCCTGAATCGGTTTTTAAATGTCGCACAACTGGAGACTAAGAGGGCCAGAGTCGCTTTTGCTCTCGGTTTCGTACCCAGACCTGCTGAGAAATTTCGTTTGCGATACTTAGCTTTTATGGGACCAAAATGTCAGGCAACCCTTTGTTTCGAAGCAAAATTCGAGGAAACCTTCGTAACAGTGACTTACTCCGGATAGATCATACTCTTGACATAAGCGAGCTCACACCAGTTCATGTTTTCTTGTTCTCTTTGCATAGCTCGCATCCAATCACCCTGGCGACCTCGCGCCTTTTAAGAGGCAAAGATTATCGTCAATCTCTGGCTGGGGGTAGCCACCGCGCTGCTTGCCGGAAAAATTGCGCGCGGGAAAACGAACAGAGGATTGCTATTTGTCGACTGATTTCGCTCCCGATTGGAGGGTGCGGCTTCCTACTCGACTTGAGTTCTCATTAAGCAAGACACTCTTCGACAAGTGCACGATAAAAATAGCTGAAACGCCTGATCGTTTTCGAGCACAATGCGAGCCGCAGTGGATTCGAAGGTGTCTTCGAAATCAGTTGGTGAGATATATGTCAGCTTTTTCAAAATCATCATAATTCCCCAGAAAAAAGTCGCCGATGCTATCTTTGTTTTAGAAAATATTGTCACAGGAACGAATAACTGAGCTGATTTTTGAAACTTGTAGAAACCCACCTGAAAGGTGCTGTTCAGAGAGAAAAAAACTTTAAGCACACCAAAAAATTACACTAACTACAGAGGGTCTCCTTGTCAAACTTGGTGCGCTGAGTTGACAGCGAGCGACCACCGCTAGCCATGCGACCTCGCGTAATGGTGAATCGTCAACCACTGGATTGGAGGAAGCCGCATCGCTGCTAGGCAGAAATATGCGCGCACGGGAGAACGAAGAGAGGATGGCTATTGATCGACTGATTTCGCTTCCGATTGCTGAGCGCGGCTTCCTACTTGTCTTGAGCTCACATTAAAGGCAGTGATCACGATGGAAAAAATGTGCTTGTCTTCTTTTCCCCTATAAACCCTGAGAAGGGTTTAGCCGGGAAAAGAAGACAAGTACATTTTATCGCGACCACTGCCTTTAAGCACGCCACTCTTCGACCAGTGCACGATAAAGGGAGCTAAAACGCCTTATCGTTTTTCGAGCACAATGCGAGTCGCAGTGGATTCAAAGAACTCTGACAAATCACTTGGTGAGATATACGTCAGCTTATTCAAAATCATCATAACTCGTGAGAAAAAAGTGGCCGATGCTTACGTCGTTTTAGACAATACTGTTGCAGGAATGAATAACTGAGTTGTTTTTTGAAACTCGTATAAGCCTATCTGAAAGGTGCTGTTCGGAGAGAGAAAAAACTTCAAGCAAATCAAAAAATACACCAATTTAACCACAGCGGGTCTCCTTGTCAAATCTAGTACGGTGAGATGACAGGGAGCGACCACTGCCGGCCATGCGACCTCGCGTAACGGTGTGTCGTCAATCACTGGACTGGAGGAGGCCGCGTCGCTGTTAGGCAGGAAAATGCGCGCACGGGAATACGAAGAGAGGATGACTATTGATCGAATGATTTCGCGACCAATTGGTGGCCGAGGCTTCCTACTCGGCAGACACTGACTCTACCTCCGCGACCCCTTCCACTCTGGACGAGGGACCTAATTATCTAGCGGCGGGATGATGCGGAGCTTAGGAGGCAACTGTCACTAATGGATATCTTAACTGTGCTAATGTACTCTAAGAGGATTAGTTGTCACAGCGAACGCGCCGGAAACCAGCAACAAGCAGCCGCACCGCGATGTGTCGCAGGAGATTCGTTTTACCAGCTCATCATTTTGAGGGCTTCTTCTTCGTAATATGTTGACACATCGGAAGGCAACTGTCACTAATGGATATCACGGGTGGCCAAAAAACTAATGGGAATGATAGAGGATTCCTTCAGTGACAGTGCGATGAAAGATCAAAGTTTCGTCAGAAGCTAGTTTAACAGTCCGAAATTTCTCGTATGCGATATCGCGTGGAGCCCTTCAAATTCACAGAAAACTGCGGCAGTGCCATCACGGGTGGCGGCGGCAATGTGTCCAAACAGAACAGAGCCCCGGAGGAAAGCGACTGGCTGTGATTGGCGGAAGCCGGTGTATCATCCATTCACTTCTCTTCGTTCCTCCATAGCCGTTTTCTGGCTTTGGATTTACTAGGATCAACACCCTGTCATCGCGAGACTTTTTCATTCCGCTGATGAATGACCAGGGCCCAAGCTGTACGAGGAGACCCTCAACAATTGAAGAGTCTACAAGGTGAGCTTTATGACGCTGGCATTGCAAAGCCGAAATCACCACAGCTGGAGACCGAATTTCATTCTACC
The DNA here is from genome assembly GCA_029168955.1 of Aplectana chamaeleonis. Taxonomy (NCBI): domain Eukaryota; kingdom Metazoa; phylum Nematoda; class Chromadorea; order Rhabditida; family Cosmocercidae; genus Aplectana; species Aplectana chamaeleonis. The sequence continues at coordinate 464,572 of JAPDOI010000194.1, forward strand.
ACAGCTATTTAGGGCTCAAGTCCCTCTCGAATTCTTCTTCTGTGGGTTTTAGCGATATTTTCAAATGCCTTCAGATGGCTTGGTTCATCGAACGGTAAGAAATTGAAAGGGAGCTGAATGGCACTCAGAACTGTCAGGTCCACCATATTTTGCTCATTCTTTAAAGGCAGGGTTCTCGATAAAATCGGTTGTTGTGCTATCACCGTAGAATGGTAGATCTGGCCATCACAAAAGTGAAAATAAGTAAAAAATTGGAGAAAAAACGCTCAGGAGAAAGTTATTGCTTGGTGTCCTCCCGCCCCCAATTATCGAAATTTGGGTAAAAGCCTGTTTTTTCAACTTTTCTTTTGCTTCTTAAGTAATTTCTGAACATTTCTGGAGACTACTGATTACTTCAACAGCAAAATAAATGTCGGATAAGCAAGCATTATTGGAAATCGCATTAATTAGGGGGCCGGCCGACACCAGTAATTAGCCGTTATACTTGGTTTTTGGGCGTTTTTCCTGGGAATTTCCGGGTTTTTTCACTTATTTTCACTTTTGTGGTGGCCAAATCTACATTCTTATGAATAGAGCTAAGAAGTCGTTTTTATCGCGAACCCTGCCTTTAAGCTAGCATATCTCTCTAAAAGTACTCAAAGCTATTTGTAAGCAAAGCCATATATACAGAAAAACTGCTCAGAACTGGAGAGAAGAAGGTTGGTGGACGAATTGTTATGTTTTGCTCTCAACTCGTAGATGTTGCACGAAAGAGAATCAAAACGAAGAGGAGGCTCAAAAGGAGAGGGGAGTCAAAACTGTTGACTAGAGTACACTACTCGTCTCCCCCTTTTGAACACGAAAGATTATCCAATGGGTTGCGGCGATGACGCCTACATTTGTGTTCCGCTAATTTGGAGAGTTTGAGATCACCAAATTGATAGGTCGTCTACAGGGGGTCCCAAACCATTCTTCAGCAAAGACTTTTTTGCTGCTGCAGATGGAAAGCGCAGATCTAGTCTAGCCTTGAGATCGGATTCACTTCGTTCTATGACCGACTCCTATCGCGATCACTGTTTTTGAAGACAGCGCGTACGGTAAATTTATAGTCCAAGCATTTGAAGGCAGTGACTACGATATCAACTGTTTCAGTAAGTTTCATTGAAAAGTCAGTATCCATCGTTTCTCAACCTTTCGAAAATTAAGGCTTCTGGCGGGATCTAGCCTGCGAAACTTGAATCGCACGGAGATTCATCTTAGTTTGCGAGGTTTCAAAGCCCTGCGGATTGATTGACGCTGGTATAATTATCAGATCTGCAATTATTACTGCAACAATTATCATCATATACTAACATACCACTTTATACTAACAGTATCACTCTCCATCCCCTCCCCCCCCCGTGATGGAAGCCCATCTTAATAGGAAACCTCACAAGGCCGTTCTCACCATTTCGACAGTGATGGTTGTTTTCTGGTTAATTCTGGCTCGCTTTCTCCGAATCTGACATCGGATTCTGTTGTGGACGCTTCTGAATGAAGTTAGAAGCGTTTTTAAAGCTCCGAGTTGGAATCAAAACTTTGAACTGGGGGTTATCTAGGGCGCTGACTGTGATTCTGGGGTCTGTTGGTTGCTAGACTTAGGGTTACTAAGCGTGATGGTAAGTACAATTCATCTCCGCACACGCGTTCAGGCCGCAACGTGCACGCTGTTTGCGAAAGCGTGCTGCGGCGCGGTTGGGAGCATCCTTAGACACAGATAAGGGACCACCCGAGCGGTGGGTTCACCCGGGCATCAAAGGCAAAAACCGCGCGGGTGATCCCACATCCCTGTCTGAGGATACTCGCAACCGCGCCGCAGCACACTTTCGCGAACAGCGTGCACTTTGCGGACTGGAACGGCGATTGCGGAGGTGAACTGTATGATGCCTTTCAACTGCTTAATCTGAGACTTTTACCAGGCTACCGTATACCCACGGTAACCTTTCCTAGTATATTGAAAATCGATAAGCGAGTTGCAGATTCGTGCTCAGCACTGCACAACACCCACACAGAAAAGTTTTGGGTCGCAACCATCCGACCATTTGAGAAAGATCGAGTCTCGCGTTTTGCCTTCAAAATGATTCCTCGATAAATCTCAGATTGAAATGCAATTAGGTCCATGGCTTGCTTTCTCAAGAAAACATTAAAATCTCACCCGCGGCTGGCGCGGGCGGTTTAAGACCGGGATCACACTTCTTGCGACGAGAGACAGCGATAGTGCATCCCAGGCATATTGATTTTCTGTCGATATGACAAGCACTGCGTCGCGTCGCCGGTTGCGGGAAGTATGGTTCCGGCCTAAATCTCACCGGCGGCTGGCGGCATGGTAAGTTGATCAGCTGCGCTCTTCTCTCGGCCTGAATCGATTAGGGAACCGGCGCACGCGACCGCCGCGGGTGATATCAGAATGTTTTCTCTTGAGTAAGCAAGCCACGGACCTAACTGTATTTCGAGTACTGATCATCAGGTTCGTGATCGACAATTCAGAAAGACCCCACATCGGAACCTTGAGTCAGTTATAGAACGTTTTTCTGGAGCACTTTCAGAACCTTACACTTGTACAAAAACGCGCTCAACAAGCAATTAGACGCTTTCCTACTTTTCCGATTTCTAACTCATAGCATTTTTCTGGGTGTACCCCCTGCTCCAGAAAAATCACAGCATTTGGGGTTAAGTACAAACGAGATTTCACGAAGGTACACAATTCAAAATAATACGATTCCCTTTGTTGAAAATGTCTTCGAGCTGGGTTCTCCAATGACAACAATTTTGATTTCGCTGAACACCATACAACGATCTGTAAAAGGCGAGCGCTCGCAGCTACCAGATACTAAAAGGGTTGTCTACGAAAAACGAAAGTATCTTATTGAAGGCTTTCACGGCATATGTAAGGCCTTTGCTAGAATGGGGAACAACAGTATTTGCCCACACAAGGTGAAGGACATTCAAGCCATTGAAACGGTTCAAATTAGCTATGCGCGCAAGGTTGTAGCTAGATATGGGGGATTCTTGTTTTCTTGTCTTACGAAGTCCAAAATAAAAAAACAAATTTCCAGGGAGTGCACTCGATTCAGTCCAGGAGGAAACTCAGAGATGTTTGTATGGGTTTTAAATCATTTCTGGGATAACTAGTGTTGAGCGGTTCCCGACTCACTGTATCGCGAACGTGTGGAGGAAGCATTAAAGTCATATATCTCATACCTAGGAGTGAAATCAGATTGTATTAAACTACTGCGCGTGCTGGCCCTGCTTATATTGAGTTGGGAAGCACCATTGATCCTGTACCTACAAACCTTAGGGCTTTCAAATGGGCTTCTAACAAAATGCTTTCATAGCAAGGCATTTCGCTATCTATTCTGTGAGGAATAATCATTGGTGTGGAATTCGGAGGTTTCTTGTGTATTATATCACGACTGTCTTAAACGGCTTAATGAATTGGTATTGCTATCAGAATTCGAGTGCGGATTCAAAGGATGTGCGCCCGAATTGATAAAAAATCCCCATCTTTCAGGTTGCGAGAAAAGCCTAGCGAGGTACCCTATTTAAAGTCTGTCCGAATAGAACTGTCCACCCACGCGGTCGGGATGAGTGTCGAGAGGCCTTCGCGAAGGCATTTCTTGGACAAATCTTCCCACGGTTGCAAACAGCTGACTGAGATACTCACATTTCCTCTAATAAAAATTCCTTCTCGCCGGCCACTCGACACGCACGCCGACCGCGCGGGCGGACAATCTCATTCGGACGGACTTTAGTTTTCGATCGAAGGTTCAATGCCCCCGCCCTCGGACGTTGAGGAGTCCGCCCAAACCCCTCCCCTGTGATACATCACATCTTGTCCTGTAGCCTGTGTGCCTCGTTTCGGTCTCAGAAGGACAACTGCTCGCTCAGTGAGAGGGCCTTATATACCTGGCGCCATCGTAGAAAATGTTGTTATCGTGTTCACGTTTATAAGAAAATCGATTAAGTGGTTGAGTCCGACAACAAAAAGCTTGATAGCACGCAAAGAAAAAGAGTGATCAAACTCATTCCTGCCAGAAAAACCTATGTAGCGGTCGAGGACAGCTACGAATAGATTAGCAGCTCTTCAGGCGGTAGACCTGCGCAACACACTTGCTGCTAGCAGCAGCTGCAGCAAATGTGTTGTGAATCTTTCGCCCACGGATTTGATTGGTATTGTGCCGGCTTTTAACCGAACGTGAGGGTGAGCAGGAGTAAACGAGCAGCTATTGAGTCGACTGGTGTTGTTGACCACTCTGTCAGATGTTAACATTCGAAGCAACACGAGGCAGGAAATTTTTGACCGCATCCTTCGCGTGTACGGGCGCTTACCAGCACTGAGGAGCGTAGAATGGCGACAGCGCGCGTTCTCGCAACGTATGTGGGCTGCGTCCGCAGATTTTCGCACATGAAAGACGATCTAGCGTTGTGCCTACGCTATACTGATTTTTCTGAAAGGATCTTACATACCACAATAAAAGCACGATTATATTAAATGACAAAAGCTTGTAATGCATCGCGAATAACTTGATAATGAACTGAGTGATTAGCGCACTCAATGGTGTACCCGCTTTCTCTACTCGGCAACCACCAATTAAATACAGCACTGTAGTAAGAGAGCGAAAATCAAGGATAGTCCGCTGTTTGCTTTACCAAAGAACATGGAGTGGTTCTTTGTCCAGACAAAGAACACCTGTACTCTCGCGATTCCAGCGTGCTGGAAATGATCCGATTTCATCAGGTCCCATCTAGATCGCTCAGCTGTGGTAAGTTTCTTTGCCAATAGTTCACGATACTGATCAACGCCTTGTTTTTCTATGTCGTTCTCTACACAGTTGTTCTTGCAGAAACTCATTGCGTCTAACCTTGCATGCTACTCCTTTTCTGCAAATGCAAGCAATGAATGGTACGGAGTGGAAGCCGTCCCAGACATAAATATTGATAGCCTAACCGGCCTCATTCAAGTCCCCACTAATTCGCAGCTGAAAGCGCTCTTCGTAAAGAGTATTGCTTCCCTGACTAGCAAATGTTTTACCCGTACCACGGCGGTTTGGAAAACCATGTCTGCGTTGCTGTATGTAGCTCTGTGACAGTACATAAATTAACCTCGCTTGGAATCCCCTAAATACCTCCTGGGGTTCCAAATAAGGGCATTTTCATTGCTTCACGGAAAGGTAAGGGAAAAACCATGTCTGCGTTGGGGAAACTCAGGGGAAACTCCCATCAGGGGAAACTTAGAGTGTTCAGAAAGAATTCTTTGGAATCGGTTAAAAACTTTCAAGTGGGTGTTATTAAAGCCGATAAACGCGAATCTGGGGTGTAATGTAGCCAGAATCAGAGTTAATGTGGGTGACGGTGGGCATAATGCCTTTAAACTCACGCTGCATACGTTAAAATTCCGAAAATCGAAAAATGGACTTTAAATTCGTGTTCGGCGTCACAAATGACTCCCACAGAGAAACTTTGAGGTAAATCTAAGACTTCGACGAAGCTACCATATACTCACAGTTACACACTGTAATTCAAGGAAAATCGATCCACCAACCACAGATCTGTGCTAGGCAGCCCGAATGACCTCTATGTAGAAGTTTTGAACCGATTTCTCTCAATACCGTCCGATGTCGTGTATTTCCCACATTTTCAAGTTTCGGGCCATGTCAGACGGAATCTTTACTATATTCACGGATGGGCCTGATGTTCGTAATCAGCACCCGAAACAACCCCTAAAAAAAGTTCTCTGCTAAATACCAGACAATCTTCCCGAACACCTAAAAATTGGGATTCGTTACACCTTTTGTTCTCGCAAGGCTATGAAAATGCCAACTTTTGAAAAATCTCTTGTGAATCTTTGAGGCATTCAGGGGATTCGGAAAACGGGCTATCAATGCTGTGTCCCATACCAACAACTATCGAAACATGATTTTATAAAAGCCCTGGACAAAGGCAAGACACCTTCCCCCTCTAGTGAGTATCAGAAAACAGTTTGACTAGTTACGCCGCTGAAAAGAGCCGCTCTGGCACTTACGTATTCTGGCTCACAAGCATAAAAACGTATGGCTTGTCGATCGAACCCACGGCTCACGGCGGCGTGGATCTCCGCTGTAAGGCGCGCCCCAGTGATGGGAGGGCGGTCACGCAGAATTGAGTTGTGAATTCGATCAACAAGCCAAAACGTATGATTGTAGTCTCTGACAAACTTTGAGGCGCGCAAAAAATCACTTCCAAGTTTATCTGAAGAATCAAAAAATTTGGGCTAGCTCACATTACCCACAAAGCTTGAGGCTCTGGAAATGCTCCCTTAGAAGTTATGACCACCTGAAAATTGCTGTGTGGTAGGCCATCTGGCATTTCTGGGTTGATCATCTAGCACTTTTCATACAATTTCGATGCGGCCGTCAAACAACATGAAAAACTATTATGCAATAAACACTGCATGCAGTTAAACCTCAGAAATGGCAGAGACCAAGTCTCATAATCCAGAAAAAACTGAAATATTATTTCGGAGCGAGCTTTATTCTCATTTTCACACTGTAGTTAGAGTGTTTCTCCTAGTTTAAGGTTTCTCAGGAAATTTTTCGGCGTTTTCGCTCACTAAGAAGGCTATACAAATTCATGAAAAAATAATATATGGTTTTCTGCGCGTACGCTGCCTTTGAGGATCCCTAACCCGACGGAGTGGTGAAAAAGCTCAACATAAGCTATTCTATCATGAATATACCCAGGCAGTCGGCGTGCGTGCCGAGCGACCGTTGTTAGAGCATATTTTAAGTGAACCCTCTCACGGCTGCAAATAGTGACTGGGATAGTATTCACATTTGTCCAAATATCCTAGAAATCAATTTACAGACTCGGAAAAGCGTCTTCACTATGGCTGCTCGACACACACACCGAGTGTTTGAACGGACAGTCTAGCTCGTACGGACTTTGCAAGAGCAAAGATCAACCCTTCTAGTTAGGCGTGACGAACGTTCTCGCGTAACATGCTTTGGAAAGACTTGAATGGAAGACCATTCAAGCGTAGTCCGAGTTGAGCAAAATGAAGTAAATTTTGAGGACGCTCATGTTACACCTATTTAGAAAAAAATCAAAACGGCAGGCCAAAACTCTGGTTCAGGAGGGTAGTTCGGAGTGCTGAATTCGAAAATGAAGTTCGCGTTAAGTTTTTTCGGACTACTAGAGTAGATAAAGATTGATTTATATCCGGTTCTCTTTATCCATGTTTTAAGTATTGTAGCTTTTATAGAATGGAATTTATGTAGCATTCCTTCAGTTTTAGCCGTCTTCGTGGCTCAGCGGCTGGAGAAAGAGATAAATCAGCTCCGGACCTCCATGACGCCGGAGTTAGCAACCATGTCATCGTTGGCAATATGAGAGGAGCCAATTGTCGCGAAGGCGCGATGCTATCGCTCCTTTAAGGAGATCTGGACGCCGTCGGTCCCGCAACGAATGCCTCAAGCACGGTTGAGACGCTGGTTCGGGCGGCGCGATCTGAGTCATCAGCATTTGCCCCTGCCGCGACCAAACGTCTCTCTTCCTGGAGCTCCGTAATGCTTCTTTCTCCTCTCCGAGTCATGCTCCGTTTCAAAGCCTCTGGCATTTATAACATTACTACTTCACCTACAATCCAGCTGACTCGCGAAGAACATCTTCAACTAGCAGGCCTAAGGCCTTGGTCTGATTTATTGGTCGTGATGCCCTGTTCAGTGGTGCTTGTCTTCCTTGTAATATTGCTCCTTGTTTATAGTATTCCTCTTGTTGCATTCTTCAAGATCTGTCAACATATTTTTTATAGTGTAAACTAATCTAAATCAGCTTGTGTTCTGTCATGTATGCAAGAGGGTTGTATTTTTCGCAATACCTCTTGAGTTAGGGAATAGGTTCGTTCGTTTTTTTCTTTCAAAGAGCTCTTTTTGAACAAAAAACAAAAATTATTACAATAAATTAATCAACTATGTCTTCGCTGCTACTGTTCACGACCTCATCCCACCTCTCGACCAATTCGTTGATGCCGTTCCGCCAAAAATCGCCCGGTCTGGTGTCTAAGAAGTTTCTGCGCCAGTTTTTGAGGTCCGCTGCGCCGTCGAAGGTAAGGTGTGTCCAAATGAGACTGGCCGACCATGCGGCCTTCGTACGTGGCAGGCGGCTGCCGCTTGCGCCGCTTTCGGACGAGCATGCGAAACGATAGCGAGCCCTCCCCCTCAGCCATTCACTAGGAGCGGGGCCGGCAGCGCTCAACTCCGCAGCCGAGGGGGCAACCGTTCAAACGCTCGTCCGAGAGCGGCTCATGCGACGGCCGCCTGCCACACACGACGGCCGCATGGTCGGCCATTCTCATTCGGACACATATTACCACCCCTCATTTGAGTCCACATGGAGCGCACAAGGTGATATTCGGTTGGCGCAAGGTCCGGAGAGTACGGTGGATGCTTAAGAACCTCCCATTCAAGCTCGTAGAATGCGGCTTTGACGACTTGTGCAACACAGAGTCTGGCGTTGTCGTCGAGCAAGATGACTTGGCCTTGTCGAGCAGGACTTTTCAATTGCATAACCTCATTCACGCGGCGCAGTTAGGCAATGTAAACCTCCTTGTTAAGCGCTGTGTTCTTTTCAAACATTTGCCAGTGTATCGTGCCTTCCCATTCCCACTAAACGCAGTCTTCTTGTGGTGGAGATCTTGTTTTGCTCTCGGCTTCGGCTTGTTTCCTGGCACTATCTACTCCTTTCTTTGCTTTGTATTGACCTGCAGACACCATTTCTCACTTCCCGCGAGCATTCGGTACCAAAAGCGCTGTTTATGACCGCGTGTTGCTCGATGGCTCGATTTGAAGGGTATTCCATTTTAGAGCCTGAGAAAGAAAAAAAATAAAATTATGCGCAAAACAAGTAGCACAATATTATAGAGCAGGGAAAGCGTTTTCTAATGAATACAAACACTTCGCTGAACGATTAAACAATTCATTTAAGTTCCCTCTATAAGACGTCGCAAATCACATCATTCGAGGGGCGAGCGACGCCTGGGCCTCCATCTGTCATCCGCTCTCTCACTGTCTCTAACCTCCGCTCCGCAGCAGCACGCGTAGGAACAATGTGAATTTCGCCGTTTTATAGCCTGTAAAGCTCTAAAAACCCGAACGAACTTATTCCCCAAATTTTCCCCGGTTGGGAATCTTCGAACGAAATTAGCCGATAACTTTGGAAAATCGACTAACAAACCACAGAATCGTTATCAGGGCCCCAAAAGACCCCATTAGAACAGTTTTAAGTCAAGTCTGGAACAGTTTTCCAAAACGCTTCCAAAAAGCCGTCCATAGCAGACGTTCTAGCGTCAAGTGATCGTAATATGACGCTGGGAGTTGGACGCTGGGAGACGCTGGGAGTTCCTGCTTTCGTTTGATTGCAGCCTACCGGAGGCCTGCAACGAGTAGCCAAGATTCCATCGAGATGCTCGAGACTATAGCAGACTGGTGTACTGTGCAGTGCCCTTCAGTAGCTGTTGGTGATTTCAATTATCCATTTTCTCCTGAAGACTCTGGTATGTTTTTAACTGCTTCCTTCGAACATTTCCTCATCAATTCTGGTTTGTCTTGTTTGAATTCCGATCCCACGCACGGGAAGTACGTGCTCGACTTGCTCCTGTGTAATGACCTCACTTTGATCTCTGAATGGGAACTTCAACCGAACTTTTCCACGAGTGATCACTGTAGCATAACCTTCGAAATTGAGTTTGAAGCCGACGTTAACCAAACAACAAAAAAATTGGATTTCCGCAGGGCAAATTGGGACCATGTCAATCTTTATCTATTGGATATGGACTGGGATACATGCTTTTCGGACTGCCTGGGCATAAATGAAATGTATGAAGCCTTTATCTCATACGTTCACTTCGTAATAGAAAAATGCGTCCTCCTTCAAAAAGGCGGCCATAAGTTCAAAAACTTCCCACCGCATATGCAAAAATTGGCTGCTAGGAAGCATTTCCTATGGCGAGATCGCTTTAAACCGGGTGGACGGGTGGCCTTCTATAAGTGCGCAAAGGACTTTGAAAGGGAATGCAAACGCTTTCCGAAAAACCGTGAAAAACGGCTTATTTGTTTTGGTAACCGTAAAAAATTTTTCAAGTATATGAATATTAGGGTGAAGACTCGTAAGGGTATTTCCGCATTGAAAAGCGAGTCAGGTGAAATCATCGCTGATGATCAGCAAAAGTGCGAGGCCTTCGCATTTTATTTTTCAAAGGTTTTTGTTCAGGATAACGGTACCGCTCCACCATTTCCCAAACGATGCCCGCATAATTTGCGATCCATCACCATTAACTGCGAATTGATTGCGTCAGCAATTAAGAAATTGAGCGACAAAATCTTTCTTACTCTAGATTCTTTACCTTCTTATTTTATGAAGAGAGCCTCCGTTGGATTATGTTACCCCCTCTTGTGCATCTTCAAACACAGTCTAGCAGTGGGAACCCTACCGACTGCGTGGAAAACTGCAATTGTTTCATCTTTGCTTAAAAAGGCACCAGCTAATCAGGTCTCTAACTATCGGCCTATTAGTCTAACCTCCTCGGTGTGTAAAGTCCTCGAGATTATTGTCAAAGACTGTATCCTTTCTCACCTAACATCAAATAAGCTCCTCAATCCTGCCCAGTATGGTTTCCTGCCTGGCAAGTCAACATTGTCCCAGTTGTTATCCTCGTTTCATGACTGGTGTTCGGCACTTAACGAAAACTGCCAGACTGATGTAGTCTATATAGATTATGCAAAAGCTTTTGACACTGTATGTCATCACAAATTGTTAATTAAACTCGAAAGTTACGGTATTTGCGCTGATATTTGGAACTGGCTAAAGTCTTTTTTAATATCTCGGACATTTTGTGTAAAAACTGGCAATTTCTGTTCTCGTCCATACCCGATCACCAGTGGTGTTCCTCAGGGTAGTATTCTGGGTCCATTGTTGTTTCTTATCTACATAAACGACGCTCCGGATAGTCTATCAAGTTCTTGTAAGCTCTATGCGGACGACCTCAAGATCTATCGGCCTCTTAATGAGCCTGCACTTGACTTTTATGAGCTTCAATGTGACCTCGCTCGACTAGCCGAGTGGTCGAAAGTGTGGCAGCTACAATTATCAGAAGAAAAATGCAGCTTGCTGCATATTAACTTTCGTCATGAATGCCCCTTACGTTTAAACGGTGTGAAGCTTCCTGTGCACGAGGTTATCAGGGACCTAGGTGTTCTCATTAGTTCGAAACTTAGCTGGAACTCCCATTTCAGAGAAATCTCCAAAAGAGCTACCTCGGTGGCTAACTGTATTTTGAGATCCCTGAAGCATCCCTGTCTTGTTCACTACAAGAAAGCATTCACCGTTTACTGCCGACCCCTACTGGAGTACTGTACTCAAGTTTGGTCACCTTCCACAGTGGAAGATGATGAGATCATTGAAAATGTGCAAAAGCGATACTCTAGACGTGTGTTCACCAAAGTATTCCCAAACAGAGAAGTTCCAGATTATGCAGCTCGTTTGGATATGCTAGGGTTAAATACCCTACGATATCGCAGAGCTGAATTTGATTTGCATCTGTGCTATAGGATCGTGCATGGTTTTTGCGACATTCCCTTCGACAGCCTTTCGTGTTTACTCGCCACCAGGGATGTGCGGAAAAAATATTTGTGGAAACAGAAAACAGAAAATCTAGTTTGACAGAAAACAGAAAACGGAAAAAAAACTCCAAAAATGGGCAGAAAACAGAAAATAGAAAACAGAAAACAGAAAGTTTCAAAAATCAATAAAGAGTGTTCAGCGTACACTATACGAGATTTTTCACAACATTGAACTTTTTTTATACATTTTTGTGTGATCTATGGTTTTTTTGTTGAATTGTCAAAACCTTACAGGTGGCCAGAGCAAGAAGTATAGACGCTGAAGAAATGCAGATTATGAGTGCGAAGAGATGACAAATATTGCTCTAACCTTCCTTTCCCTTTCCATACATACTCCTTGCACAGACATATTGAGCTTCTGGCAGAGTAATCGAGCAATTAAAGCTCGATTACTCTGCCAGAAGCTCAATACATCTGTGCAAGGAGTACGTAGGTGCAGTCGGAGCGAGCTTCATCTGCCCTAGTGTACATATTTTGATACTGATTGGGGGATAACTGCTGGTTTTAACACTGTACTCACTTCTCAGGGCCGAAAGTCACGCGCGTACCGCGCGGCTGTGCCATTCGAGTATAAATACCCTGACGTTCGCTCCACCGTTGAGAGCCTCTCGTACTTCCGTCGCGGAATTACCACCTGCCTCATAAGCTCACCATCGATTTCTTGGCTTTCATCTTAAAGGCAGCGTTCACGATGATCATCCTCGTTGACTGTCCACAGTGAAATGATAGGCGAGAAGTATCCTAGGCTCCCAGTGTTGAAAGAACGGTAGAAAACGAGCCAGGAGCGGCAAAATAACGGGTGCAAACAAGCGTTTTGGTGCCCCAGACACGCCTGGTGCCCCAGATCCGCCCCCTCGGAATGAACAAATGAAGACTCAGGGAACATGAATGATCAAGTCAAGGAAGTGCTGATAAGTGAGCTGATCGTTTCATTGCACTGATAGGTATCATCCTTCTAGCGGTCATTTCCTCCACGCTCAAAAATCAACGTAAACAAGAGAGGGCCTATTTTTGCTCAAAAACGCGTCTTTCGTGTCCTTTTTAAGCATGCCTTGCTATATAGGGCAGCAGACCTTCCGTAAACCGTGGAGATATCGGAAGTGAAATTTATCGTGAACACTGCCTTTAACTGAATTCTGCAAAAACTGCGTTGCCGTAGACTGAAACACGAAAGCTCTGGTACATTCCTAATGACCGGTTGATTTCGATTAGCACCAGCAGCGGAGCGGTGGGCCTCGGTGAAATATAACTAGTGATAGGCCGGAATCATACTTCCCGCGACCGACGACGGCGACAGTGCATATCACGCATATTGATTTTCGGTCAATACTGATGGTGAACATTGCGTCGCGTCGCTCGTCGCTGGAAGTGTGGTCCCGGCCATAAGGAAGTTTCGACGAAAAAGCCAACGCTCCGCGCTGTGATAACCGAAAACATGAGTTCACTTGGAACGAAACAGAGTCTATGCATTTAGAGTTTGCGTGTGTAGCACAGTTGGTGCCCAACTTAACCCGTTCTACCGAAGCGGTAGCGCTAGAGTATTTTCAATCTCTGCCCATGTGTCGAAAGTAATCACACACGAGCGACGCGCCAGTGCGGGTATGAATAGTGGGCGTTAAGAAGCATTAGTACCTTATTCGTTCTAGTATACAGTAACAGTGCAGTTTTCGCGTCATTTGGCTGCATCGTGTACCATCTGAGAGACTCGTCAACGGTAGACTTCTGAGTGAGGGTATCCACCAGGGCTGTGCGTTAATAACGTTAACGTGTTAACGCATTAACGGGTTAACGCGGTTTTTTTTTTCAAAAATTAACGATTAACGGTTAACGAAAAAGTCCCGAAATCACGTTAATTTTTATTTCGTTAATGTTCCATCCATCTATGCTTTTTTGCATGTCAGGATTCCTATTCTTGAAGAGTATTCGTTTATTGTTCTGGCTGATAGTATTAATAATCCATGAAGATGATTTCAAAGTTTGAAGTGTACGGACTGCGATGTTTGGTATGGAACGTGTTTCATGTTTTTTTTTGGGACGTCTGGTTATTTATCGATTTTCGTGGTGTTTTCTTTTTTTTAATGTTTTTCAAATTGTTAACGAAATGCAAAATTAACGTGTTAACGCATTAACGGATTAACGCTGTTTTTTTTTCAAAAATTAACGATTAACGGTTAACGAAAAAAATAAATTTCATTAACGCACACACCTGGTATCCACTACAAGATAAAGATAAGGAATCGGCTTCCTGAATCCCGATTGGGACGCTCAGCGCATTCGACGTCGAATTCGTAGAGGCTTTAATGGGTTTCGTGCCTATTTAGTGGCTTTCGGTGTGCCAGCCGCCTTCCCTATGAGTGCCTTCATCTTTCTACATAAATCTGTTACCAATTAAAGGACCCTGGGGGGATAGTTGTTTCGGTTTACTTCGGTGAGGATCGAACTGTCCGTATACAGCGAACAGCAGCGCTTCCTCCCACCACGCCACAGTCGCCTTAAAGGCAGTGTTCACGATGATTTTCGTCCCCGAGTTTTCCACATAAAACAATGCGTTGGCCCCCAGGTCTTACTAAAATCACGAAGAAACGCCGAGAAACGCATTAAAACGTCGCATTTCAGTGACATTATTTCAAAGCATGGACTAGTTGTCCGATTGGATCAACATGTTCACGGTGGTTGTCACCGGTAAAAAATGGAGCTAATCAAAAATGGAAGAATTTTTCAGGCAAAACAGGATTAGTTAGGGCCCTAAGGAAAGAACGGATCAATAGATAGTAGAGAATTGCAAAAGACGGGCCCACAAAACATTTCATTGTCGCAACAAACACTTCCTGTGATACTTAAGAGGCGGGGTGATACATAAGTATTTCGGGCACTTCTAGTGCGTTTTTCTCAGTTTCAACGTCATTTTAGTTCACCCGGGGGCCACTTAATCAATATAGCGAATAATCTCAAAATTGAAGATTATCGTGAACACTGCCTTTAATGGAAATCCATTACAGCGAGATAAAAGTGTCTAGCGAGGGGGAATCGCAGAGGGCGTGGGAGAAATACATCCCCAACCTATTGGTTCAGCTTCGATGAATCCGTCCACATTCTTTTAGGGCCATCCTGCTAAAAATCGCGGTTAAGGTTTTTTTCTGTTTTCTGTGCATTTTTGCCTATTTTTACAGAAAACAGAAAACAGAAAAAATTGGCCAAAAATGGGCAGAAAACAGAAAACAGAAAATTCCGCACACCCCTGCTCGCCACCATGTCCGTTCTCGCAAACATGGATTCCAACTTGAACGGAAATTCACCTCTAAAGGCAGCATATTGAATTCCTTTGCGTTCAGGGTTGTCAGAACTTGTAACAATTTGCCTTCAGAAATCGCTGAATCCGTAAACTTTTCGATCTTTCGAAATAGACTATCCAAGTACAATCTCAAGTCATTACAAGGAACGAGTGAGCGCCCACTGTGATTAAAAGGGTATTACTAATAATCTGATGCGACAGGTTTTTCCAGCTTGTTGTGCTTTTCTTTGTCCCAGAAGCGGTGGCCTCAAGTATCTTGAGACAAGATGTCATTCGAATTGTAAAAAAAAATCCTCTGCAAAAAAAATCATATTTGTCCCCTTCTCACTTCTGCCATTGTTATGCATCTTTTTTTTTACTTTAGCAAAGAATCTCATTCACATGCGTGTATATGTATGTTTCTTTATTTCCACAATAAAGTCGTTGAATGAATGAATCTTCAGCATTTGTTATTGATCTGACTCCCCAGCGACCACTGCAGCCGACCAGTCGCTGACGGTGGAGGCATAGTGACCGTAACGGCTGTCACTAATATTATCGATACCATTGTTAACCACGTGCCGCCCTCGGACACGTTGAATGCGCCAGCCGTCGAGCGTCAGCGTTTGAGCGCTGGCGCATGATGCTCCGACGCCTTGACGCTTTGCCGCTGGTCGGCTGCTATAGACGGAGCCTAATCGGTATAATTAAACGCCCAACCGAAAATCCGTAAGAGTCCAAAATGCTATCCGTCTGCGCAAAATATGGAAAATGTGCCTTCACCCAAACTTTGCCCAAGGGGGGGGGGGGTATTTTTGGGCAATGAACACATTCATGAGCTCTGTTTCAGAATTTTCCGAAGACTAATGCTGTTTTTGGAAGGTACAAAGAGCACAAAAAACGAGATTTTTAAGATTAATATCACTTGGTTTCTGAGCTTCATTTGATGAATAGTAGAGATTTTTAAGCTTGTAACTTCTTGGAACCTGCAGCTCGGGGCGGGAAACTGCGCAGTTTTACTGTTGAGCCACAAGATATACTAACGATACTAGTCGTTTTGGCGGATCCGACCTACGCTTTGTATATGTATACCCTTTATCAGAGTAATCCATCATCCTACAAAATATATTTTTGTAAATTGATATGTACGTGTATGTGTGTATGTATGTACCAGCGGAGTCGGCCAGCTGACGTCGGCCTCTGTCGCTTGGATCGGCTGCGCCGGCCCATTTGATCTTGAGTATAAGGCAAATAAATCGAAATCCGCTGATCCTATGTGAGATGGCTTACAGAAGTTCTCACTCCTGATTTTCGTTCCTAAAATCGTCTTCCCTTACAAGATACAGCGGCAGCTTACCGGCTATCGCCGTCCTCTGCCGTTGAGGTCCAGCTGCGCCGGCGCATGAGCTGGTTTCGGCGACAACACTCAAACCATCAGAAATCACGGATCCAATTCAGACCTCTTGCTGGGACGGGTCTTGTGCGCCCGCCTTCTCCCCGTTTGCCAATCATGGCATCCTCGGCATACGGTGTGCCGCGCTCGCCGCGGCGGCAATCAGACAATATCGATAACGAGCAGGCCGATTGAGTGATCGGTGGAGATCATGCAGAACAAATCGCTATTGGCACACACATCTAAA
This sequence comes from Aplectana chamaeleonis, assembly GCA_029168955.1. NCBI lineage: Eukaryota > Metazoa > Nematoda > Chromadorea > Rhabditida > Cosmocercidae > Aplectana > Aplectana chamaeleonis. The sequence continues at coordinate 481,155 of JAPDOI010000194.1, forward strand.
CTCCGTTTGAGCAAAAACACCGGGGTATCTTCTTACTGACCTAAAACATTTAAGGATCATGCAAAGTCTGAAACCTTGGAGTGGGTAATATTTCTCCCTTTGTAGGCAGTGTTTTTAAAAAACAAAAGCTTGAATGAAAGAGCGTAATAGTGTGTGATCTAAAAGGTTAACAATATTTGATATTTTTGATACGCGACATAATCCAATTTTCAATCGCTCAATTCAAGCCAGAAATGCTGAAACCCAGGGGTTTCAACCCCTTGAGAAAAATCGCAGAATTTCTCACACCCGTGTCAGAAGTGCTCCCACCTAGGGGTTTCAACCCCTTGAAGAAAATCGGAAAATTTCTTACACCCGTGTCAGAAATGCTCTTTGAAATCATCGGGTTATCCTTGTTGAAAATGGGCGGAGGAGCTCCAGACCTGATCGAACGGAGAAATTCAAGAGATGGTTGGAACGGATTGCATCGTGAAAAAGCTCCTAACAACGATAAATATCAATGTCAAGATCATTCCTACATCGGTATGGATCAACCTTAGCTTTGGGTCTGGACTGCCCTACGCAAATAACAAAACGCCTTAAATCCGATATGTTTGAAGAATAATTGTACACGAACGAAATTTTCGAAAGATTTTTCGAATTTTTTTCGAAATTCGTTCGCTCGGAATTTTTTCGAACAAATTTCGAAAAAAAATTTCGAACTTCCCGAGAATTTTCGAAAAAAAAGTTCGAAATTTTCGACGAATTTCGAAAAAAAAACGAAATTTTGAAAAAAATCGAAATTTCGATTAGTTTCGAATTTCGTTCGCTCGAAAAGATGTCGAACGAAAAAATTTCGATTTTCGTTTGTTCGACAATTTTTTGAAATTGTACAACTATAGTTTGAAGGCATTACAGGGATTCCCTACTGTTTTTGCTCCAAACGGAGTTCAGATGTGTGTGCCAATAGTGATTTGTTCTGCATGATCTCCGCCGATCACTCAATCGGCCTGCTCGTTATCGATGTTGCGTCGTCGCCGCCGCGGCGAGCGCGGCACACCGTATGCCGAGGCTGCCATGATTGACAAACGGCGAGAAGGCGGGCGCACAAGACCCGTCCCAGCAAGAGGTCTGAATTAGAACCGAAATTACAAAGCATTCCAAACCTTGCACAACCTGACAACATCCTTTCCTGTGCATTATCACACCGGCTCTTCCTTAGTTTTCTGGGGTCCCAAAGCGGTAGTTCATTTATACTCACTGCTGTCATGATAATGACAACCGCTGTTTGAGAATTAATAAACGCCTCCATGACCAACCGACACCCTGCTACTTTTATTACCAAATGAAGTATAATGATGTTTGTGTTGCCTGGATGCAGATTTTGATTAACTCAAATGTCATCGGTACGGAGTCTGTCGGTTGGATCTCTCGCAACTGACAATTCAGTCGGTACTAGTGTCGAACCCGTGGGAGGTTACCGCCGATTTGCAACAAGCTGTATTAATAAAGTTCAATTGGTGACAGCTGTGTCTATATGGTTGAAGCCAATTTTAGTAGCCATCTTCAAAATAACCGACTACTGACTTTGCCGTCTACACAAATCTCGAGTTCTGGAGTATTAATCGCAAATTACTGATAGCGAAATCTGCTCTAAATGTTTATGCTACCTATTATCACAGTGCTTGTGAAGATGAACGGGTATGTTGACAAAATGTCGGATATTCTGGCGGGCTGGTAATAACGACTGTCGGTTCAACACTAAACATGCATATGTGATTTAGAACAATCCATCAATTAGCTCTGTTACAGGATCAATTGTGATGTCAAAGAAGCAAGGGCGAGTACTGAGTCCTGGCATCATCATCATCTCGCCTACCAGGGCTGTCACAAATCCGGCACCGACAGACGCACGAACATCTCGTATTGGCAAAGTGAAGTCTGAACATTCACTGACTAAAGAACTCGAATAAACCAGGCAGAAGCTGAGGTTGTGTGAATGAACAATACTCTGAGGAGTCCCAAACCTATGAATCGCAACAGCGGACAGCAGTGGAAAGTTTCGTCGGGAACCGAGTCTTGCCAACTAGCGACGGCTAGGAGCAGCTGTACCTACATTGACCACCTACTTTGCAGCAACGAACGTCTTCACCTTTCATATGCCTATTCGTACGTCAACGACATGCCTCACGACGCCTCCCTTCGTCCCCGTATAGTCGTTTTTTGATTAGTGCCCATACGCTCTACATAAAAGTTTTGCGTGGGCCCAAATAGAATAGGCTGCACGGGTTTTGAGCATAAGAGTGTGTGTGTTGGAAAATGTTTCTGGACTCCCGCCTCAGATGGTGATAAAAGAAATAGATGAGAAAAAGGAGGAGTCTTAGAAACAACAAACTGGTAGGTGCTCCTTTCCTTGTAGGATCATGAGAGAGTGACAAATGCGTCTTGGCCATACATATTGGCAGCTGCGCAAATCCTTGTTCTTCGTAACGCTTCACCTTCTGAAAAGTGTTCACATGCGTTGAAAACTCAAATGCGTTAAGCTCTAGTCGAGTGACTACATAGAAAGACCTGGAAGATGACTAATGAGAAATTTTGCGGCACTGCTTCAGATCTCAGCACCAGAAGCGGCGCTTGCATGTAAAGATGGTGCGGGTCGTCTAGGCAGTCGAGCCGAGATCAGCGGCAAAGCCGTGGATCTATCATGATTTCGAGCCATTGCAACTCAACACAATCATCTGGACTATAGATGGACATGCTCCTCCGTTGGAACTGTGCTTGTCGAGCCCTTACAATGAATGGCGGAACGTTCGATTCTCGGCAAAAGTTTCGGTTAGAGCCACTCTCACAATTATGCCAGCATCAAACTCATTAACATGATTTCTGTGTGGCCTATGCTTCCATGCTCCAGCAGGTAACGTTCAGAGTTAATTCCAGCATGATTTCGCTACTCTGCACGACCGAATTCCCAACGCACCTCCTTGGCTTCTGGCAATAGCTCGATTCCATCAGCACCATAAATCTCACGCGCAATTGTAGACATCTTCTCCTCGAGTGACATACTGAGCGGGTACAAGAATCTGTAAATCGTGCGATTAACAACCTTCATTTCAAATTTCGTCTCTCCCACCCCACTTGAATTTGGCATCTGGCTGCGAGGTGACATCGATAACAGCTTTGGCCAGCTCGACTGCTCCTGCACCTCCATCCGACCAGTGGTTCGAAGCCGCTGCTTTCTTCGCTCCGTAAGACAATGCCTGAACAATCAGTTGGTAGGTGAAAAATGCGAAGACTTTCTGAACTCTTTGTTCTCAAACTATCTTGACCAACTGCACAGATCTAATGATTATCACTGTTTTTTTTTTAATTTCTATTACTGCGACAAAGAGGATTTCCACATACGACAAATCATCAGTCCCGTGTTCGTCTCAAGTTTTGTTTATGATGCACGTCCACTGTACGTATTAAGTTGAATTGAATTGTCCTAATTGCATATAAAAAAGGTGATATTTTTGAATCAGGTCTACCGTATTTTCTCTTTAGGAGAACATGTACTTCGATTTTCCAGGCTTGTTATTTAGGTGTTCTTCTTACAGAGGTGTATTTCAAATAGAGGGTGCACTCCTATTTTCTGAGCTTTGTTCTGGAGTTCTCATAAGGAAAATTTGTACTATAAAACTATGAAATCCGCGATCAACAACTAAGGAAGTCAGCAATTCAAGTCCAACTGAGCCATCGCTTTCATTTTCGCTGATGTTATTGTGTTTTTCTAAGCCATAAAACTGTTTCAGAATCTGAACTTTGATTTCCTGTCCTTTTCTGAACAGTGTGCTTCTACTTTTCGGCACCCTCTTTTATTGCACTTCTACTGCAGATATGATTAGGTGTACTTAAGACAATGAAAATACGTTTTACAGTAAGCATGCATCGCAATGATACTCTGCCGTTACATCCACGGCAATTTATGATAATATTTTGTAAGGATTGTTAGCTAATACAGCGATGGGCGGATATACATATCTGAACACTGCTACACAGAGTGAGCACCTATTTGATGAAGCTTCAAATCAGGACCCCAACGTTAGCCTGATTGATAAAATGATACCTTGTTGATCACCAATTCCAACTCTTTTTCTGTATCCGTTGCAAACTTGTTGACGCATAGTACAACAGGAACACCAAACTTGTTCGCACTTTCGATCTAAATGCAAGTCTATTGAATGATAATGTACTCACCCAAATCACCGATCGGAGCGGAACGGGCTCCAATTTATGACGTAATTGCTCGGACAGCAACTGAAAGTCGAAATGCAACCGTGACTCTTGTCCGCTTACTACAGCAGCCTCCCGTCCGGTAGCTCTCGATGCGGCTGCCGAGCCACCAGGAAAGCAATTATTGAGCGCACATGTTATGATTTGATTTGGGTGTGATTCAGACTGCGAACCCCCCCCCGTGACCAAACCACTCCCCTGGAAAATGTCCGGCGATGACATTGTCGCAGTTTCCCAGACGATATAATGGTACTTCCCGAAACACCCGCTTAGTGGCCATTGTAGAAGATTTTTGTGCCCATCTAAGATTTCAGACTTCTGGGAATATCAAGGAACGCTTCTCCATCACATTGGACTTCCACAGTTCTTTACAGTAAATCGAGACCACGATGTAGACAAAAGAATGAAAAATAGTCAGGGCGTTCGGTTGTATGCAGCCGTTTACCCAGGTGGAACAAAGTCATAACCGTTGATTATCAAGTGTCGTGTACAGCTGCACTCTTCGCTTCTCTACCCACGCTACACTCTACCATTTCCCATTTTACGAGAAATACGCGCAGGATTTGTTTCAGATTTCTGTTACCTTCGAGTTGCGCCACCTAAGACGTATTCATAATTCTGAACGCTAGCGTGGCACGCGCGGACGTGACGTTGGAGTACGAATGGCCTAACGCCATCCCCGCGCGAAGCGCGCGTGACGCCCGCTTTGCCATGACGGCGACGGCCGTATCAACTTTTCCGTTATTTTCACTTATAACCCGTCTTGAATTTCTTTCCGTTCCATATTAATTAGGTCTAGTGCTGTCTAGTGCTATCTTCTACTTCATGATAGTGAACACATGTACAGATTTTGCTTACTCGACAATAATAAGAGCCGTATTAATCATCTCCGCCATAGAGTCGCTGCTGGAGTATTCATAACCTCCGCAGGCGCTATTCATACTCCTTAATGCTAGCGCGGCACGCGCGGGCGCGGCGTTAGAGTATGAATTATACTTGGGCAAAATGGTCAAAATTTTCGAATTTCGAATATTATTCGAAAACGAAAATTTTCGAATTTCAAATATTATTCGAAAACGAAAATTTTCGAATTTCGAATATTATTCGAAAACGAAAATTTTCGAATTTCGAATTTCGAATATTATTCGAAAACGAAAATTTTCGAATTTCGAATATTATTCGAAAATGAAAATTTTCGAATTTTCGAATATATTCGAAAATCCTAATTTTCGAATTACCGAATATTTTTTTCCGATTTTTCGAATAAATTGCAATTTTTTGACAGATTCTCGGGGTTTCCAAATAACATTCGACTTGTCATACACAACGACTGAACAAATAAGGAAGTGAATCAGCAAGCTCCCGCCAAGAAAAGAAAAGCTAACAGAAAAACAATATTTTTATTCGTCTTCAGCCACTATTGTTAAAAAAAACAACTAGTGCATTGCACAAAATCAAAAGTGCAACAAGTAGTCGAGATCGTTGCATCTACGCGTTTTTATAAGTTCATTTCTTATCTTGCACACTTTTCTGCTTGTTTACATTTTGAAGCACTTTATCATTACTTTCATATATCATATTTCAATCACCATTGTGGAATTTTTATTTTCTACAAATCATTGTTGTCATCAACTTACAAATCTGTATTTTTCTTCAATGCTCTCCCTTTACACTGCCTGCTCATATCTTGTGCCACTTTGCAATTACAGCAGCTGATAAAAAAACAACCTTTCAACTTCCTTTATGAAATCTCGAGTGGGTTAATGAACACTTAATCCGCTATTTGAACAATCAATATTGGGGCCTTGGTTGAGCGCCAGGACTCTTCTGCACGAGCTTTGCTGGCGTCATCAACTATGGAGGTGCGAGCGCAGATAATTTGGTGTGAACGAAGGTTCGAACCACGCTAATGACGGGCTCCCTAATTAGACTCGTACAGATGTATACGAATCCGTACTCTCCTCAGAAGACCACTTTTCAATGGATGTGGTTGAGCCACGAATTGTTGTCCGCTCAATTTATTCGAAATGACGAATAATTCGAATAAATCCATACCCAAGTATTCGAATTTCGAATATTATTCGAGAGCCTGTTTCTGAAATATTCGAATTTCGAATAATATTCGAGAGCCTCTTCTTGAAATATTCGAATTTCGAATAATATTCGAGAGCCTGTTTTTGAAATATTCGAATTTCAAATAATATTCGAGAGCCGGTTTTTGAAATATTCGAATTTCGAATATTATTCGAAAACAAAAATTTTCAAATTCCGAATTTTGAATGATTCGAAATTCGAAAAATCATTCGAATAATTTTCGAATAATATAATTCGGTCCGAAGTATAGTATGAATGGTTTCTACGAGCTCTACGCGCTTGCGGAGACTATGAATACTCCAGCGGCGACGCCTCGGTGGAGTGGAAGAAAGGGTCTTAACTTTCCCAACCAAGCAAATTATGTATACGGTTCACCAAAAAAATAGCATAGAATTGTGATACAATCAATCATCCTGAAATGAAATGAAATTGATTATGGATCAATAGTGAAATGATGAAAAAGCCATTACGGCCATCGCCGCCGACGAAGCGGGCGACACGCGCGTGCCGCGCTGGCGTTGAGGAGTTTTAAATCACCTTACAGTGAGTGCAGTTCATCACTTGTTTACGAAAACCTTGACGTGAACAGGAATCTTGCCTGTTTCCTCAAATTGGAATCACATCCTTTTTCTACAAGTTCTAGATTCTCCTCCAGATACTCGTGTTTCAAAGGACTGCCGGCAACAACTGCTGGACCACCACCATGCATCTTCAATGCTCTCACTGTTGCAACCAATATCACAGCTGACGGCTGCAAGCCGGAGTATCTGAAATGATCGGGTGTTCATAGAAGCAACTACAGCGGCTCTAAAGCCTTTGGTAGTTAAGGCTGGTCGGAAGCTCCTCCGTAAATGCGAGCGAGAATCAAGACTCTGCGATCAAGTCAACACCTGGTGATATCATCACGTCCTTGTTTGAGAAACAGCGAAGTCTTACCAGATATGTATATTCGAAAGTCTAATTTACGAAGCGGTTGAGCAGCCGAAGTGAGAGTAGCCATCGGATAACGAAAACCCCATTTTAATTCTTGGAATCTAACCTACGCTCCCAAGTATGTATGTCTAGCGAGACCCTTTCATGCATTTCTTTCTAGCCTCTAATTTTTGTGTAATTTCTTGCAGAAATTCAACGTCGTTCAAAAATAGGCAGTTTGAGCCGTTATGTTCTGCAATCAATTGAGAACATGATACTTTGCATTGTTTTCAGGCTTTGGAAGAAATTCACTTGCCTGCATTTGATGTTGAAGAACTTTTCCATTCCAATGTCAGCACCAAAACCGGCCTCAGTAATCACATATCCATTCTTGCCAACAAGCTTTAGGGCAACCTTAATCACTAATGTTACTCATTTTCAGACTCAGAAACCCTGTTTCTTAACTTCAAAGGCAGTGTTCACGATGATTTTCGTTACCGAGTTTTTCACTTAAAACAATGCGTTAGCCACCAAGTGTTACTAAAATTATGAAGAAACGGCGGAAAACGCTCTAAAACGTCTCATTTCAGTGACATTATTCTCTGGCCTGGACTAGTTGTCCGATTGGATGAACATATTCACGGTGATTGTCACCGGTGAAAGTTTGGCTCAGTCGAAGATAGAAGAATATTTTACGCAAAGCAGTATTAGTTAGGGCTCAAAGGAGGGAACGGAGCTGTAGAGAGTAGAGAATTGCAAAGGACGGGTCCACGAAAGATTTCGTTGTCACAACGAACAGTTCCTGTGAGAGTAAAAAAGTGTGGTGGGAGTAAAGAATTTCGTGTACTTCTGCTGCATTTGTCGCAATTTCTTTGCCATTTTAGTTCTACCCGGGTGCCAACTGATCGATGTAGCGAATAATCTCAAAACTGAATATTATGGCGAACACTGCCTTTGAATGAGATCCAGCGAAGAATAACCGACATGAAGTTAGAGACTCTATGCATACATCAAGTTGTCAAATTGGAGGTCACTTCTTATTGTCGTGTCAAATTAGAGGTCACTCCGTCCTCCACATCGGCTGATACACTCCGGTTCGAATGAATGTCCATAAAATGAGATAAGCTGAGATCCAAGGCACCAAGCTGCCTCATAAGAGTCGTGAAGTATTATTGCGGTCTCCATCATGACATTTTTTTGGAATTTCTACGGCTATCGCTTGAAATTACAGTTTGCTCTCGAGTCGCTCTCCCTTTAAATCAGGCACCCTTTCAAGGTTACACCTGTGGGTACTAGAAAAGGTTTGCAACGGTTACTGCACATTCAGGTCGGAAGGGAGCGTCGATGACATCTCGGACTGCATACTTGTGGAAAAACTGTCCCAATAAATCAGTAGGGTGAAATATGTCTCCAGTGCAAGGAATATAAACAAGAATAGAACGTTCGGAACGAAGACAGGGATCGTAAGAAACCAAGTGAAACCGCAACTCACCTTATCTGCAAGAATACTGCTCTGTCCATGAGCGATGTTGGCGAATGGTCCTGCATGAACGAACACTGGAGTTCCTTCCAGGGTCTGCATTAGGTTAGGACGCACAGTGTCCCGCATCAGCACCTGCAAATACGGGGCATTTTGCATCGGCACCACCCACTGATTCGATAAAAGCCGTGTATTTTTTACCGCCATCGCATCCGTAACACCGATGTCATCGGCAGTTACTGGTTTGCCTTTCTTGTTTGACCCAATCACGATTTTGCTAATCCGTTCGCGCATGTCTTCAAGAGAGGTGGTGAGAGCCAGAATCGCCATAACCTATAATACGCAAAATAATATTAGCAATCCACTTATGGAAGGCAGAACACATGATTTCGTGAGAGCCGAAAAAGGTCTGTTTCCACATGTATTTCCACCGTAACGCTTGATTCAGCAGAATGTTGTTGTGATGGGTGGAACGCCTCAGCGCGCAATTATTCGAACAGGCTTACTCCAATATTTCGGAGTGCTCACGATACTGAATGCAGCATACATGCTTGTAAACATGGTTGAGACAACCTTAATGACAGGGTTGTCATGTATGTGATATTCTAGCAAGTAATACGTAGTAACACTTCTTCTCATGCAATCTCTTTATGTAATACATAGATTGTATTTGGTTGGTCCCTATTCTCTCGATCAAGATGCTCCTTGTGAGTGCACTGGTCATCTTCGATCACACCCTCTGATACTCTAGCCACAGTAAAAGTGCAAGTCTCACTTTCGGTTGCGCCTCCTAGTTCCGAAAGTGATTAACCGCCGGAGGCCGGCTGGCGCAGCGCATGCGACGCAAATCTGAGGCGCGCGCGTCTAACGCGATTGGAGCGCGATTATACACTCAATCAAAATCCTGTCCAGGCGAGAGAGTGTGATATACAGGGAAAGCGAGGCCTAGCTCCTCTTAATACCCTACTGAAAAACCTTGAGAAGTAAAACTAATAAAATATGTGGTACTAACACTAAATTTCACACTTCTCTAAGGTTAAGAGGCTAAACTAGTCTCAGCTCTTCCTATTACAGAAGCATCACCAAGATAATCCACGAGACCAATCTGAACAACATATGAGAAGCTTAAAGTGTATAGAATAGACCATTAATAACATCCTTTAAACTGGTTTGAGAAGAACATCTTTTTCCAATTCCCAAGTAAGTGATTCCACTCATGCAAGGAAAAAACCGTCATTAATCAGTCCTAGGACTACAGAGGAATATTTTAGCCTACTAGTTAGAAGAAAGTCTAATTAGCCTTCTCCATCATCACAGTCCGTCTTAGGTTCGATCCACTTCATCCTTAGAAAAAGATATATGAGATCGGATTTCTTATGAATAAATCACGCTAGTAACAAGATCAAACTTGGAGAACCTAGCGGAATCGACATGACTGATAGATTTGAGAAACATTTCTGCAGAGCGAAACCTTTGAACTACACCCCTCACCCTTCAAAGCTTCGGTATTACTCGTAATTTTTGAGGTTTTCGACGGTAGGCTAAGCCTAACTGCATTAGAAATAGCATGAATAACAATTCATTAGAAAAATTCAATATTCCATAGTCGCTTAATGCCTTTCACATATTCTACTACTTGAATCTGAGGAATCGTCTCAAGAAGATAAATTAGGTACAGCAGTGGAGCAATAGACTACTTTTCAACAGCTGGTAAGATTGGTCTTGTGGGTTCTGTTCCAAGGGAGATTTGCCACCTGCCGGTGGCAATTTGGAAAATCATGTTGTCCTTGCTGTAGTTGTGTCTGTGGCCGCAAATAAATGACCCGCGCTTGAATTTTCCGAAATGGCCGCGAGGATTGAAAAAAATGGCATTTTCATTGCGTCACAAAAAGGTCATGGTGGTCCATCACTCATCAGGGAATTTCTGGGGGTGTCCAGAAAAAATTCGGTCCCGGCTCTAAAATTTCAACTGTGGGTTATTCATGGCGCTGAACCCGAATCTGGGATCTGTTCCTTGCCAGACTTTGGCTACTGTGGGATGCGGTAGTCATAATCCCTCCTAACTGGCGTTGCTTACCTTACAGATTCAAAGATCAAAAATTGGGCCTCAAATTCGTGTTCAGCGTCCCAACTAACATCCACAGTGAAATTTTCAGACAATTCTGAGACTTTTACCAAGCTACCGTATACCCACCGTAACCTACCGTAATTTATCGAAAACCCCTACGTACAAGTTTTAAGGCGATTTGATCGTAGAATTCTCGAAATCGTCAGAAGTCGCGTTTGGGCAGCAAAATTTTCCCCATTTTGAATCTCCGGACCAAATCAGATGGAATTTTCAAACATTGACAAATGGGTCTCAGATTCGCAATCAGCACCCAAAATATTCCCTAGAACCAAGTTTCAAGCTTAATCCAAGACATTTTTTTGAAGGCCCTAGAAATTGTCATCCGTGTACCCCTTTTCTCCAGGCTAAGCTATGAAAATGTCCACTTTTGCGAATCTCTTGTGAATCTCTGTGGCATTTAGCCGATTCTGAGTATGGAATACGGGATCACTGTCCTCCCCATATTAAAGTTGCATCTCGAAACTCCATCCTACGTGTGCAACCCTACCTTGTTAGTGGTGTTTGATTTGATTCGATTTGATTTATTACGACGTTTAAGACAGCCGAATGAAACATGAGTACAATGGTAATGGGATTTGAAAGTAAAGTGCTTCTGCAATAGGAAGAGCTGAGACTAGTTTTGCCTGTTAACCTCGGAGAAGTGTGAAATTCAGTGTTCATACCACTTATTCCATTATTTCCACTTCCCGAGGCTCGTCAGTAGTGTATTAAGCAGAGCTAGGCCTCGTTTGGCCTGTATAGGATTTTGTTGGAGTGTACAATCGTGCTCCAATCGTGTCAGACGCGCGCGCCGCAGATTTGCGTTGCATGCGCTGCGCCAGCCGGCCTCCGGTGGTTAATCACTATCCCTGTTTCCCATCCTACCGTACCACTTCCGGTCACCGTGCCAGTTAGTGCCATTCCAGCTCTATGTAAGTCGCTTGTCTTCCGGAATGTACATTTCATTTCTTGCTCTTGTTTGAATAAACTATTCGTAAACTTCCCTCACTTTCTTGCTTCAAACTCTGAAACGCACAGTCCTCCGCTTGTCCACGGGAAATAACCACTAGACAAGCTTCCCTGCGGAATCATAAAAAAAACTCTCCTAACGGGAGCAGCAACCCTTGGTTTACAGAGTGTACGATAGATTTAACTTCCGATATCTCCACGATTTACGGAGGGTCTTGTGCCCTATATAGCATGGCATGCTCGGAAAGGACGCGAAAGCCGCGTTTTGAGCCAAAATAGGCCTTCCCTTGGTACGCTGATTTTTGGGCTTGGAGGAATTAGCCGCTATGAAGGATGATGCATGTCAGTGTAATCAAGCGATCAGCTCGCTTATCAGCACTTCGTTGACTTGATCAATCCTGTAATCTGAGTGTTCATTTGTTCACATCAGGGGGCGGAAATGGGGCACGGAACGGTTCTAGTACTCCAAAACGCTCGTTTGCAGTCGTTATTTTGCCACTCCCAACGTTTTCTACCCTTCTTTCGCCACTGGGAGCCTAGGATCTTTCTCGCCCATCATTTCACTGTGGAAGAACACCAAGCATGATCATCGTGAACGCTGCCTCTACAAATCCGTCATTCCCTACCGACAAAGCCGTTGAAAGCGCCGAAATCTATCCTGGATGGCAGTAACCATCAAACCCCGGATCGCCAGCCCGTACACTCCCATGCTTACAAGTGACAGAATAGAGAGCTCAACTTTAAGGAGACCGCGCGCCCCAAGGCTAATCTGCTCAACCGAACGCACCTGTACACGCGATCCCAGGGGCAAAACAACCCTGGATGCGCAGTGAGAACCCGAGTCAGTGGAAGGAGAAGCTGGGAGGTCCGCGTCTCATTCAATTGTGAAGAAACTTCTAGAAATTGACTGAGAGGTCTGCGTCTCGTTCGAATGTGGAGGAATTTGTGGGAATTGATTGTTTAGCAGACACGTCGTATAATGATCAATCAGATTGGTCATTATTGGTTAGTGACATAGTTTTTGATTATCGGTTGTGCTCTCTATAATTCGAGTTTTCACTCTGCGATTTGTGGTGAAGGGGACTCCACAAGCTGGTGACTGAAGATCGCTCATCTGAGTTAAGTCTGCTTCGTATTCTGCTCTGGCAAACTGGGGCGTCGACAACAGGTTGATCCCCCCACCATGAGTCACCGCTGACCAACGCGCCGATATTCGGCTGGGCCGTGGCCGCGAGTTATGCTCTGGTCGATATCGACTGTTGCACAGCAATTACGGCCGCGAGTTATGATCTCGTCGATGTCGAGCTGTTGCACAGCTAACGCTCGAGATACAAGGGAAGTATACGACGCATTTTTCAAACATGCTGTGAATGATCAAAGCGCGGCCGGTCCAATTACCCAAGTTTGCGGTACATTGGCCCCGCCCAGCATCTGGAGGTCCTGCCTATCCGGTGGTGACCCCAGGGGAGGCTGGGCGACCCAGCCGCGACGCGTGTCGGCGTGCAGACCGCGACGCGTGTCGGAGTGCCGACCGCGACGCGCGTCGGAGTGCCGACCGCGACGCGTGTCGGAGTGCCGACCGCGACGCGTGTCGGAGTGCCGACCGCGACGCGTGTCGGAGTGCCGACCGCGACGCGCGTCGGAGTGCCGACCGCGACGCGTGTCGGAGTGCCGACCGCGACGCGTGTGGGAGTGCCGACCGCGACGCGTGTCGGAGTGCCGACCGCGACGCGTGCCTGTGTGCTGACCGCGACGCGTGCCGGTGTGCCGACCGCGACGCGTGCCGGTGTGCCGACAGCGACGCTTGCCGGAGTGCCGACCGCGACGCGTGCCGGTGTGCCGACAGCGACGCTTGTCGGTAAAAAGTAGTACCTAAGCTAAATGAAACAGTCCTGTAGGATGTGAACTGCTGCTAAATAGGCCACTAAACGCGACACATCGAGTTGTCAACAGCCCGACAACAGGCGGACGTCGCTGGGCAAAGGGCAGGTCTCAGGCTGACAATACGCGTGATTTAACTTGTCAACAGGGAGCGGTTTATGAGATGACAACTTATCAACCTGTTGTCGACGCCCCAGTTTGCCTGAGTGGGTATCCACTGAGTATGACGTTCCGTTACGAACTGTCTATTCATGCCGTCATTTTGACCACAAGCGTGAATGATGCCTATGGAGGCCTCGTCCACTGGTCGCACAACGATTTTCGGCATAAATTCGGGCCAGAATGATGTTTGCGGATAAATTTCACTCACAAGTGAATGACCAGCCCGGGCTTCCACAAATGTTAATATGTCCATGATTCGCTGATAGGCTACCTACCGGGTAGTCGTAAGAACACCCTACTATTTGTTCGAGTGATAGTGGGAAAGTCTGCTGTAGAATTTCTCTCAATCGTTCGTGGGTAAACCTGAATCGCGTCTACTAAAGCTGCCTCATTGTAGCGAAGGAAACTATTAGGGGCGTGTCTATGTAAATCCCCTTTGAAGATGCGGGTATTGAGACGTCTTTTGGTTCGGAGCAGTCAGTGGTCAAATCCGCAGACGAAAGATGGCACCACTCCTGTATTCATCACACCCCATCTGCGATTGGTTAGAACGTGATCCAGCTCCTTTTTGCCCGTTGGGACTTTTACAGGTTCATCGCAGATGCTTTTTCTTTTCGAGAAGGGAGTTTTCATGGAACAAATTGCATGACTACATCAGGTCCAGCATATGGAAATCCTTGTTATTTCTGACTCCGTCTCCATGTTGACTTAGTCCCCAGATGTCGGCACTTGAGTTGCCCACGATCGCGTTGAAGTCACCGCAGATGTATTAGTAGTAGCTCTTCTCCTACCTCACAGCCATTTCTAGCTTTGAAAAGAAAACGTCCTTTTCTTCTTTCTCGGCTACATCTGTAAGGGCATATCAGTTCAAGATCGAAATAACGGTCCACTGCGTATTCTTCAGTCGCAGCACAGCTATACGGAGACTCAGAACATTGTGAGAATGAACATTCGGCTGAACTGCAAAATGTACAAGAAAACCAACTCCTCAGATATTCTTGGCAGCCACTTTCTGTCCCACCACCAGTAACTCTCCTTGATCGATCCTTCTAGTATACGCTTCTTACACTTTTGTTTCCTTCAACCAAATGACATCGTACTCGAGTCTTCTGGACTGATGGAGATGAATTCTGATATCCACTTCGGGCGCACCTGCCCGACTGTTGTAAGAGCAGATGTACAGGCATTGTAACGTTGAGTATGGGGTTTGAAGATGATACTCCGTCCAGGTCCACTTCCTCCCTCGGTAGTGTCACCTCCGGGAGTCGTGAGAAAACATGTCCGAATCCAGGCCGGTTTTATCATGTTTGCGAATGTAGAAGAAAAGTTTTTGACCTGGTTACTCCCGGTGTGCGGAGCCGGTGCTATCCAGGAGCCGCCCGTTCTCGCAATAGGTGAACTACTGCTACGTCGAGCTATAAACCGTTTGTGTCATCGGCCATTTCAAAGGACGAATCTTGATCATCAATGCTCACACCTTCACCACGATGAGGTGACACATAAAGCGATAAAAATCTGTTAGTAGTTTTTTGAAATGATGTCGAACCAGCGAAAATGGCGAGTGCTATAACACATATCCTTTAAACAACATCGCCGAGTTATCCGAGTGGTCTAAGGCGGCGACTTACCAGCCGGATACTCAAGGGTTCGATCCTCTCTTCTGGTGAAGATTTTGAAACCATATTTTTGATTCTAACTAAAACTGACTAAACATCCTATCCCAAAACTTGCCCAGGGGGTAGTTATGAGCTCAGAACACGAACCTGAGGTTCGTTCGTTGCTTTTGTCGAGATTATGACAGGTTATGGTAGCTTGATGCTTACAGGCCACTCCATTTTTGGTTCATACTTTTTTTCCCCACTACTCGGGCGAATAGTAGGAAGTTCTCACAACTACCCGGGATGTAGTCGATCAGAAGAACATGGCTTTGTGGGTAGTTATGGTAACCCGGTCTGGTCATTCTCTTGTCAGAAGTACAGGAATACCCCTTTGAATAGAGAAGGATTCTGACTTACGCAAGCGCTTAACCCACTTCTTAGCTCACACATCATAGCTGGGATTCATGGACGCAAGCCGTGGGCTACAGTTGGGTTTTCTCCTAAGATTGCGGGCTATTTTCGCAGCAAACCCGATTGTAGCTCATGGTTTGTCGTTCAAGAAATCCGAGGTCATTTTTTCTTTATTCAGTAAAGGCGTCGAACTTGTTTCACACAAAAAGGGGTTCACATTTCCAGAGGAAAAATTAAAACTGAGTTTTTCGTGGCTACTATCCTAGACGGAGGCACCCAGAGTTGAAGACAAAAATCAAATGAATGATCGATCAATAACCCCACGCAACTATATAATTTACAAGACAACACTGATTGAAAGCGTTATCACCTATCCGAAATCAAGGTTTGTGTGCCTTTCTCTAAATGAATTTTGAGTGCTTTCCCCCACTATGTAAAATAGAGCCACAATGTCTCTGGAATAATGGCCTACAGTGCCGCCGTACTTCGCTCGCGACGGTGATGTCGAATTGAGTCCTCCTCGTGTGACCTTTCTCGCCCGGTCCCAAGCCGATTTCGATGCCTGAAACAAAGTCAGCTTCGACTTATCACACTCTATTGCTTGATCTACACGCTAAGGTTCGATAGCACTGACCATTCCCTTGTAGAGGCGCCTAAATGCAACAGGTCCATTATCGTTCTTCGTTTAACCATTATTTATTAGCCTCATAAATCACTCTCACTCGCTCCCTCACGTTTACCCCATACCTATGACTAACTCTCCCCTTCAAGTTAACCCTGTAGATTACGACTCAACCCTCACTAGTTCCTACAATTTCGGCAGTTTCGATCACATACGAAAGTCTTCATGGTCTTCCACGAGTCTTAGCGAGTTTGAAGAAACATCGCGACGCACTACTCAAGAGTCTAATTAGTGTTAAAGTATGGTTTCCGTTTTCATTTTAGTCTGACGCATGGACCAGGCGCCTGGCCGTGCGGGGTTGGCGACCTCAATGGAGAATGGGGTTTCGATCCGCGCAAGGTGATCTACCGTCACAGCCCCGTCCATTCATCAGACTAAAGTTGTCACGCGAACTCTACTTCGGTTGTAGTCATTGGGTTTTATAACGCCAGGTAACCACCAACTTTTGTATGCAAATTTGACACCAGTGAAAGGAAAGTTAATGGGTTTGATAGCGCAATTAAACTGCGAGCTGGCAGAGAACATGAATTTAGTGTATGAGAGAAAAAGTGGATAGCTGTCGAAAAAGTCCTCCGAGAGAGTTTTCGGTAGCTATCAATTTTCCTCTTCATTCATACACTTTTTACATCTTCTCTGTCAGATCATTTACTGACTCTGCTTTGGATACATTTACTATCGCCCCTGGAACTGCTCCAAGCTTCCTCAATTGCCGTTTCCCATTCTATGGTGGCTCGATGATTTTTCAAACTCGCTAAGATTCGCGGAGGATCATAGGGACTTGAGCGCTATCGGTGCTGCCTGTTTTCCACATCCTTGAAACGGGCATCATTGAAGAAGCTATTATGGTTTAGGTTTGAATCTGGATGTAAAACAAAATTCCTCGCTTACTTAAAACCCTAGAACCAAAAAACATGAAGGCCCGCGTTTGTATGGTTTCCATTTTCCATCTAGTCTGACGAATGTGTCAGGCGGCTGGCCGTGCGGGGTTGGCGGCCTCACTGGAGAATAGGGTTTCGATTCGCGCGGGGTGATCTACCGTCGCAGTCCTGTCCATTCATCAGACTTAAATGATTGCGCGAACTCTATGCCGATGAAATTAATTGTAGATCGCTTTGATCTTCAGTTCAAAAGGGTATTGCTTTATCGGAGTAAAGCACACGCACCCAATTCGACCTATGGTTAGTGAAATATTTCTAGGGAACCACAACGCAGCCATTATCTCACCATCTCAGAAGTGAAGCGCTTAGTTCTCCAATTCCACAGTCGTGTTTTCTGCGGAACAACAACTTGCCTTCTATGACTAAAGTAAGATACGGTAGCGAACAAAAGTCTTCGGAAAAGGCCTTTTGGCGGATAATGCTTTCATACATATCTTTGCTTGGCCTCCGCTAAACTTGATGAAACTTCAGTATGTTGTGGGGCATCGCAACTCTTGCTTTACACATACACAAGATTAGGTTTTGAAGATGCAGTTTTTAATTATGGAGTTTATTTATCATTTTGTGGTAATATTTTGAATTGAGAATATTCCCACAAAACAAGTCTTTTACAATCCCAAACCTGTAGCAGTTATTCACTAAATAAAGATCTTTTGTACCGTTGTATAATCTTGAGAAAAAAATAGTCCCAATCAGAATCTTTCTGAAGACCGAAAATTCAACAGGTTGGAGTAAATTTTTGGAAATTCACCCTGTATAAAAAAGTCGCCCCATAACAATTCCGAAATATGTGCTTCACAAGTTTTGACAAAGTACAACTGGTACATGAGAGTAGAATCGAAGAGAGATACTTGCTCCTTTGAACGAATAGCAACAAAAATTCTTCTGAAGTTTTGAATTTTCCATCGCTCTTCGTTTGACTGTTCTCACATTGCAGATAACTCTGGTTTTACAACAATTGTTAGGAAACAATTAACTGATTTTGGTGTGTTTTATTGTTGACTTTTGATGTCTTCATCATGGCTATCTCAAATAGTCATAGATAAATAAATAAATAGATAAATATATAGGTGCAATATTGCCTAAATTTTTTTCGACTTTATTTCTAAAAAAACTTCGATAGAGATTAATTTTTAAAAGGTTATACAACGGTTCCGAAGACCTTCAAATGGCGAATAACTGCTACGGGTTTAGCCATGTTTTGAGGGAATTGTCTTAATTTTACATATCACCACGAAATCATAAATAAATTCCATATTTAAAAACTGCACCTTCAAAACCTAATCTTGTGTATGTGTAAAGCAAGAGTTGTGATGCCCCATAATGCACTAAAATTTCATCATGTTTCGCTAAGGCCATGCCAAGATATGTATAAAAACATTAATCAAGGCCTTGTCCGAAGACTTTTGTTCGCTACTGTAGCTAGATACATCGCGGCCTCCCGAAATCATTCCTCGGACCTACGCATGCTGAATATCACTGTTACAATGAGTGATGCTATATAATAGCTTTGACAACATCTCCAGACATTGCCGCATACCTCGAAGAAAGCGATCATTCGTGTCAATTACGCGATTCCAGGTGATAGTAGTGGGATCGATGTCTAGACGAACGAATTCTGAGCGCTGATCCTGGCTCAACAAATTTGCGTCGTCAACATCAGGAAACCCAAGACGACTCAGGCGACGCTTTTGCACTGCCGAGAGGGGCCGTTTACCTGAACGTTATCTGTATATACATAAAGTTGAAATTTCAGCAAGGAGAAATAAACCCCTTACACGTAAAGCAAAAGCTTTTGAGTTTTACTTATGCACTGATACTGCAGAACCACCTGTAACTTTTCGACAGAATGCAAATAAAAAGTTCTGGCGGGTTCAGCGTCCTTCATCGTCAATTCTCTTTTGAGCCTTTTCTATCCGCGAAAACATTACTCAAAAGGACTATTGGACTGCATAGTCTTTGCAAGGATCCCAATTAAACAGATAATGATCAGACATAATGATCGTTATATTGGTTGTGTAATTCAAGTACTCTGCCAACGCGTAGCTAGATGCCTCCGAGGGCGCGGCCTGTAACGCCGCCCCATTCCATGTATCAAGAATTTACGGGTTCTAGCTACGATAGCTAAACCCGCATATTCTTGTGTAGACGGTACAAGGGTGCAATTTCTACGAGTATTCTACGTAGAAACGAAGGCTAAATTCAATACATTGATCTCGCTGTCGCTAAACCCGTATATTCTCGCTATAATTTTGTAGCGAGAATCTACGAATTTCGCGACAGCCTGTGTTGAAATGCAATCCTAAACCCGCGCTGGCTACGCGGAAAGCAGGGATGCCGTTCAAACAGTGTTGCCCCAGTCATCTCACTAAGTGATTCCTCGACACTCTGAGGCTGGTCGTGGGGGGGGGGGGTGACCCCGTGTCGCTCTCTGGGAGACCATGGTTAAGACAAATTTGACCGTTGGGACGCTGCAGGCCGTGGGGAAGAAATGGAGATGCTGTCGATCGCAGCTGGGATCGCCTTTCTAGTGCGGATCAGGACTGAGTGGGTCGATCGACCGAGTGTAGTAACGAGAATTTGCGTAGAATATGCGGCTGCCGTAGCGAGAACGTAGAGTGAATTTACGTAGAATATGTGGGCGCTGTAGCTAAAATTTCACCAACTGAGGCTAAACTTTCCGTAATTTACGTAAAATCTCAGGTCAAAATTAGACTAGATCCCTCCGAAACCATGGGCATCTCCGGTTTCCGTGAGAGGCATCTCGCTACGCGCTGGCAGAGTAGGAAGACGCGACGCTGCTTGCCGCGAAAATTCGCATTCAGGAAACGAGAAGAAGATGGCTATTAATCAATATATTTCGCTCCCAATAGCTGAGCTTGGCTGCCAGAGTAAATGACATGTGCGATACAGTACATATATGCTAATGACGTGGTGGCAGTCGAAGTTTGCGTCTAAACAGCGAAGACAAACCATTGTGGTATTTTACGAGGAAGAGTTTAAAGGTTTGCTAAACTGGACTTCTAATCGTTTTAGGAGCTCATAAAGAAACACTTTTTTTCGCTTATATACTTCTAGCGCTTAACTTTCCCCGACCGCTCGAGCTAACCGCTTGTGTAGGAAAATCTAGCATCATCTTCTCCTTTAATAAGGACTGCTACACAAGTAACGTTGGCACTGATGCTCTGCGTTCTTTATTAAGCATTGGCGCAAACTCGATGCGCATACGATATAACATATGTACGTGCACCGAGCTTGAGCCAACTCCCAATAAGGAACGCAAAGTCTCAATGCCACCCGTGCCGACTGTACATGCAGTACCGAGCTATGTTTTGTAAAACACGGGGAGCATTTGACAAACTTGGCAAAAAAACGTCCGATGCATGCAACTTTTTGAACGAAGACGTTTTTAATTCTGAAAACGGTATCATACTCTAGGCTCGAATTTCTACCTAATGATGTGCTCTGTGGGTTGAAGTTCTCTCGAATCGCTTTGTTTTTGGATGAAATTGTTTTCGCCGTCGTTTCCTAAACATGTCGCGCGCGGCTAATGCGGCGAGACACTGGGAGGTAATTGTTCTTCTTCTTCTGCAGCCTCAAAGAGATAAGTGTACAAGTAATAGGAGAGCGATTCCTATGTTTACTTCGTAAATTAGATGAAGGTGGGGCAATCTCGAGATTTAAACAGATCGAAATCTTGAAACCCTTTATTAAACACGCTTGGGAACTTCCTGAAAAGTCAACTTCGGTTGCGAACGCCCCAGACCGGTAAATGGAGAAGTTTGGAGATTGAACTTGCGCGAATCTTGAGATCACTCCACCTTCAGCTAGTTCACGAAGGAAAGATTGATATTGGTCTTTTTTCTATTATGTACTTGTTCAATTACAAGCTTCGCCGCACTTTGCCGCGAGCGCGTTTTTGAGAAATGACCGCACGAACAATTTTACACAAAACAAAGCGATTTTAAGGATCCTCGATCCACAAAGCGCATCACTGCATAGGTAGGAATTTGAGTAGTGAATGTGATAGCGTTCTCAGAATCCAAAAAAGTCTTCGTTCAAGAAAGGTACAAGCATCGGACGCTTTTTGGCTAAATTTCGCGAATGCTCCCCGTTTTTACAAAACTTAGCGCGGGCATTGTATATATTCATATATTTTTTACCACAACTCGAGTAACCATAATCGTTTCCGAAACCACAAAGTACTCCGGAGGAATACCGCAACGATTCGTTTTCGCTGTTCAGAAATGTCAGCTTAGCAATTCGCTTCTGGAAATTGATGTTAATATTCTGTAGACTCTCGCCACTCTACTATGGTTAGGTCCGTGGCTTGTTTTCCTACGAAAAAACATTTAAATCTAAACCGCGGCTGACGCGAGCAGTTTAATCTCACCGACGGCTGGCTGATAATTACCAGCCAGCCGACGCTGAGATTTAAACCGCCCGCGCCAGCCGCGGTTTAGATTTGAATGTTTTTTTCTTGAGGAAACAAGCCACGGACCTAACCATACTTATTGCTCCCTTTTTGCTCTAACGGTTCTGTGTGCGCCGCGCCACTTTTTTCGATGAGCCCCATTTTGGCAGAATTCACTTCGCTAAAGCTGTCCGTCATTGCCATGCTCCTGAATCATGCATATTACCCGAGAGGAGGAAGGGAAGCGCGGGAGGGGCAGCAAATAATTCATAGTAGCCGTGCACTAGAGCGGACATGTTCTGACGAACGAAGGGGTCAGTGAGGAGTATCAACAGATCCATAACAGTTGATGGCAGATTGATTTGTGTGTGCGGCTGAACAGTCCTATAATGCTTTCATGTACCGATTAGAGACTACCATCCTTCAATAAACCCTTTGAGCAATTGATGTGCGATCAACTGTCATGATGTTGCGCTAAACACACCTAGAACAGGCAATGTGTGGTCTTGAGAAACGAATTGCGAGTTGTTTCGTCACTGTTCTCAGCTCTCCTTGTTACTGTTGCACTTCGCCGTATCTATGAACGAGAAGACGCCCATGCCCTTTTGTTTTTGGGCACTTTGGGGTTATTATCTGTTTTGATTCTTATCTCGGTTCTCATACTAGCGGCAACACGAAAAATGCCGTAGAATCACAACACGGCAGAATCCATTTTATGGAACACTAAGAAGTCACTGTCGTTCTCGGAGCCAAATTCCGGTCCGCAATTACGAACTACGGCTGTTGCATCACGCCACGCGATGATAATCGTGCTGGGAGAAAGGTGAATCGTGCTGGGACCAAGTGGTCCCAGCACGTCATCATCCTGTTGCATGCAGCAACAGCCGTTGCCCGCAATTGCGGACCGGAATTTGGCTCCGAGAACGACAGTAGATGGAAATTGACAGCTGACTTAAAGGCAGTGTTCAGGATAAAAGTCGTTTTCCTGCTTTTCCGCCAATCTTAAACACGGTCCCATGCTATTTTCAATGGTGTCCCTGGAATCGTACAAGACCCCCTCGAAACGGAGTAATGGCCCTCAAAATTCAGGACGTGGGCGGAGTGGCCAAATGTATTGGCGGCCCACGCGATTTTCACCCTCTTACCGGCCGTTTTTCGTCGCACTTCCGTTCTTAATCTTCTTAGAGGTACCCAAAGCTTACGTTTCAGCCAAAAAAAAACGTGCAACTATTTCTTCGTATACACTGTCTTTAATAGCACATTCTAGCAGAACGCCCAGATCGGCAATGGATCTCCCACTGAAACTGGTACCGCTACCGGAAAAAACACCGCTATATTGCAATAATGATCAAAACCGATTCTGCCGTGCGTCATTTGCCACGTCTTACCGCCTAGCTACGAGTTTCCATCGGTGATCTCATGCCGATCGATCTGCTGATGCCGATTTATCATGATGATTTTCATGTTCATTGTTGTTGTCACCGTTGAAAAACTGGGTTAATCGAAAGTAGAAGAATGTTTTATTCAAAGCAGGCTTAGTTAGGGCCCTAAGGAGAGAACGGAGCATTAGAGAGTAGAGAGTTGCAAAGGACTGGTCCACAAAAGATTTCATTGTCACAACAAACACTTCCTGAGATACTAAAAAGGCGGGGTGATACTTAAGGATTTCGTGCACCTCTGGTGTGTTTTTCTCAATTTCTACCTCATTTTAGTTCTATCCGGGGGCCACTTAATCAATATAGCGAATAATCCTAAAATTGAAGATTATCGTGAACACTGCCTTTAAGCCGCGTTTTCAGTTGTACACTTTTATCGGTAGCCGTTGAGGATGTGGGCGTGGCGTGAGCGAAACACTCAAGTTTAAGGCCATGTAGGGCTCTTTCATGGTCGTTTTCAGCCGTTTTTCCATCATTATTGATTCAGTGAGCCCGATCCTTTCAATTTACGTTGAAAATTCGTAGACTGTTTTGATCGTGGACACAGCTTTTACTGCTCTCCATTCCGTTTTTACGTTAACTCGGAGCAACTTGCAGGAGCACGCTCGCAGCGTAGCTAAGGCCCCACCATGTAACTGCCCGCCCCACCTGTATTTGGCTTCCTCCCAACAGGAACACATTGAGCGACCGATCTTGTGAAAGAAAGCGATCAGCAAGAGAAATGGTACTATCAAGTGGGTAAAGTTGCTAGATACCAACCTTTTTTAAATGCAGTGTTCACGATAAAAATGTGTTTCAGTTTCCACTAGGAGTGGGTACTGGAGGGGCACACTGTAACGTTGACGTCGAAAGAATCCATGAAAACGAGCCAGGAGAAGCTCCAAAAGGGTCCGAAGTTGCCACTTCGAGCGCAAGGCAAACCCCAAAAGCGCAACACACGCCCAACACGTGAACAAATGAATGCTTGAAATCGTGAGAGGAGCTATGATTTCCAATCATTAGCCCCATTCTTCCCTTCATTGGCAACTTCTCTCTTTACTCAGGTCAGCTCGCATACATCGGCTGCAGAAGACGGAAGTTACAAGTCTCGGACAACTCGTCCACCATGTTTCCTTAGCTCAATTTTTGAGGGACCTTAACTCCGCTCCCAGAAGGTCTTGTACGACTTCAGAGACATCATTGGAATCAGCGTGGGGCCGTTTGCAAGACAGGTGGGGAACAGTAAAACGATTTTTATCGTGAACACTGCCTTTAAAAGCGCGCCGAATCCTACAAGCTTCAGGATTACAAGACCAAACTGACATCAGAGTTGTAGAGAGAAAATGGCTTTTAACCAGGGTTTTGCAAAAGTTGAAAACTTGTTGAAATCGGTCCGCTTTTCGTATAGACACCTCATCTGTCTTTTTTGAAAACTGAACATTGTTCTCAACGGCCATTGAAAGCAGTGTTCAGGTTGTTTTCAATGTCGAGATCATTAGCGCAAACGAAGAGTTGACTCATGGCAGACCTGAATTTGTTAAGAATTTGGCGGAAAAGCCTATCATCGACGAATGGTTATAATTGGGCCCACCCTGATCGCGGGTTCTTTGAAGGTGCTATATGACACTAGCGCTATGTGTTGGCTGAGTTTACCCAGAAATGGAAAAACTTTGGATTGAAAAAAACCTTTTTCATTCTCAACCGGTCCTGAAACTGTTGAAAACAATGAAAAGCGGACGAGCTCTACGCTCCTTCTCTGCTAGATTTTCGTTTTTCAGCAGGAGCTCAGACGATATCTGGGAATGACTTACCCTGTTTATTTGCTGGACACAATCGGTTGAAAAGTGCTTCGTCCTTCTGAGTTGCTTCGTGGAACATACGAGCGTCAATGGCGGCAGCTAGAAGATTGTTAGCCGCTGTTATTGCGTGAATGTCTCCCGTCAAATGCAAATTGAACTCTTCCATGGGAATGACCTAAGGAAGATGTTTTTTTGTTGACTTCTAAACTTCTCACACTCACCACGTACCTGGGCATATCCTCCTCCGGCAGCACCACCTTTGATGCCAAACGTGGGGCCTTGAGATGGCTGTCGAACACATGCAAATGCGTTTTTATGAAGATGCGCACCGAGAGCTTGGACAAGTCCCATTACCGTGGTAGACTTTCCTTCACCCAGAGGGGTTGGCGTTATGCCTCAAATACTCAGATTTGTCTGCAGGAATAAACTGAGACCATAATGAACAGTGATTCCCATTGTTAACACTATGGATGCGTCATAATTAAAGATATAAAAATCACCTGCTACAACAATGTACTTTCCGTCGTGTACATGCTGAAGCCTTTTCAGGACATCTAGAGAAACCTTGGCTTTCTTCCGGCCGTAGGGATCGAGCTCTTCAGGAAGAATTCCAATTTCTCGCGCAAGCTGCAATACTCACTGTCTCGAACGAGCCCATTCCCTCCCAATCATATCCACAACAAAAGCGCTTTTCCACTTCATGTCAATACTGATTCGATCCATTTGAATTCATTCAGTTTTTGCTTATTCATATTTCCCTATAGAGACTGTGGAGCATTCACTTTCCGGTGACAAGAATTTTATTGAAAACTTCCTAACACAAAGCCGAACAGTTGTGGCCAGACCTCATTAGGACGTTGTTGTTATTTTAAATTCAGGCTCGATAGCAATAGGAGCCAAATTCTGGGCAGCTTTGCTATTTTGTGGAATTATGCGAGACTGGGAGGAGCCTGTTCGGCTACCACAGTGAGAAGGTTCGAGTATAGTCGTATAGTAGATGTATCCAAGTCAGGGACCGATGCGCAACTCCCTGCCGCCGGCGCTGGTGGGCGCGCTGCCAACGGGGTGGGCGCCCGCAGGAACGGCATCGATCAACTGCCGGCCACACAGCTGATCGGCAGCAATATATTCTCCTCATTCTCATCTTCATTTTGATTTCTGTTCTCCCCTTTTCATCTGTCTCCTTCTTTTTCTGCTTATAAACTATCCACTAACTGTTCCTATATTTGTTCAATGGTTTTGTATGTAATCGACTATAGACATTATGCTATTCAGGTTTTTTTACCCAAATTCTTCTTTTTCAGGTTGTGGATATTCGTCCAAAAGCTTACTGGTATTCTATTCTGCTGAACTATATTGAAGATCAACTGTATTTTTACCTCCTATTAAAAACTGCATTTTTTATCGCTTTCAAAAATGTATTTTTCCATTCCTTCTTCTAATTTCGTCAGTTTTTTTTTACCTTTTTACCGTTTCCAAACGACAAAAATTGTTAGATAGTGTAGTTATTTACATTTTTTTCATTTTAATTGTCCCACGCCCATCGTCCGTTTTTATTCCAAAGATAGGGCATCGTGAAAGAAATAAGTGGTTCATTTTGGCATTAGACGAACCGCTAGAGAATACAGTGATATTAGCAATGTTCGGACCTGATCGACCGCTCGGCTAATCATTTCAACCACTTCAGTTTGTTTGAAAAAGTCTAAATACTCCGTCGGCATTGGTGGGATGAACGATTCTCAATGAATTTGTCCAGCGCGTTGTCTAGTCCCAAAATGTACGAGTTTCTTTCTCCACGATCCCCCGTCGCTGGAATAAAAACGGACGATGGGCGTGGGACAATTAAAATGAAAAAAAAATGTAATTAAGTACACTATCTAACAATTTTCATGGTTTGAAAACGGTAAATAGGTAACAAAACTGACGAAATTAGAAGAAGGAATGGAAAAATACATTTTTGAAAGCGATAAACAATGCAGCTTCTAATAGGATAAAAATACAGTTGATCTTCAATATAGTTCAGCAGAATAGAATACCAGTAAGCTTTTGGACGAATATCCACAACCTTAAAAAGAAGAATTTGGGTTAAAAAAACTTGAATAGCATGTCTATAGTCGATTACATACAAAACCATTGAACAAATAAAGGAACAGTTAATGGATAGTTTATAAGCAGAAAAAGAAGGAGGCAGATGAAAAGGGGAGAAGAGAAATCAAAATGAAGATGAGGATGAGGAGAATATATTGCTGCCGATCAGCTGTGTGGCCGGCAGTTGATCGATGCCGTTCCGGCGGGCGCCCACCCCGTTGCCAGCGCGCTCACCAGCGCCGGCGGCAGGGGGTTGTGCATCGGTCCCTGACCTGGATACATCCACTATACAGGGCAAGTTGCGTTGCAGAGGTGAAGAGCAAAATAGAAATGCTCATCCATCCCTATCCCCCTGCTGGTGTGGCTACTGACCTCGCCCGACTATGTAAAAGCCTTCAGGCTTATCTGAGTTTTATAGTCTTCAACTTCCTGAATAACTGAGGAGTAGTCTTCTAAAAAGTGGAACGATATGTGACCAGATGTGGAGCCAGGATTGGTATTCCGATATGTGGTAAAAAGATTACCCTATCTAACAATGGTGTTCAGAACGCTCATCCTTGAATTTTCACAGCGCTCCGTAACCTGTATTAGGCCGGATCTCGAAAAAATCGCGAGCCTCTGTAGGAACATGGATGAGTACAGAAAATATGAGCGGGTATTTCTGTTGAGTAGGCAGATTATCAGAAGGTGTACAGTACGTAGTGGAGAATTAATGGATCTCAGAAGAAGTGCGAGAAAGTAAGTGTTGGAAGGGTTAAACCTAAATCCTTTAATTAGGTTTTAGTAAGACTCACTCACTTGCTCGATATCTTTCGGAGTTTGAGCACGCGAAATTGCGATGTCGCTTGGAACAGGGCTAGCCAACTGCAATGGAAGTGGCTGAAGATTCCATGAATCGTTGCCGCTCTGAATAAGTGTTCAATACTTTTACTCAAACATGATAGTTGGCAAAAGCTCACTAAAGACGGTTTTTGAGAATTTCACTTAGGTCTCAAATTCAAGCCATGAGTATATTAGCAGAGTAAAGAGCAGCGCAACAGATGTTGGCAAAGGATGGATCACTACTGTTACCCGCAGCGTAAATCATGACTGCTCACAGCGACGAACTTGCGGTGAGGTTTTGACATGTCTCCTATATTCCGGAGGCAAATTCAGTTTGTTCCTTCGCGTGCTTGTGCGGGGCGAGGGTAGAGACAGCGAGAAAGTGTGGGGGAGAAGGAGACGGATTGTACGCGCGCACACGCACGCGATCAACGGTAGTAGATTTCATAACGAAACGGAGGATGTGAGGGGGGGGTGGATCAGCATGATTTTCATTCAATGTATCTCAAAAGGTCCGGTCGAAACTTGGGGTCTTCCAAATGTGGGCCAGAAAGGTCGTCCTGGACTAGGTGGATCCCACCTCTAGGTTTTGAAGCTACGACTCAATGAGAAATTGGTCTATAGGTAAAGAATTACAGTAAACGCAGCATGACTAGGCCGTAAAAACATCTATGTTTCTACGGCATCTGGATGGTCGTCTCGCCGCCAGGCGGCGGTTTCATCGCTTTGGCGGCAATCATGGCGCTGCCGCAAGATGATAACCATCGCGCGCGGTGAAGAAAGCGCGGACAACGGCCGAGAACTTGGATGACGGTCACGCTTTCGTGGATCTGTGAAGCATAGAAACGGCTCAAAACTTGAGAGGGACAGTTTTTCTTGCGCTTTTCACACGTTTCCTGGGGTAACTTGTGCTCTGGCACCGACTTAGCGTAAAATATCAAAATAAAATCCGGCCCCGCCTATAACGGCCAACAAGGAAGTGGGCGGGTGGGCAACAGGGCCGTGCGTAATTACGGTTTACGATTTACGATTTTACGATTTCCGGTGTTTTTCAGACTCGTAATTACGGTTTACGATTTACGACATTTTGGACAGTAAATCGTAATTTTTCGTAAATAAAAATACATGCAATGGAAGTAAATCATAAGATATCGCGGCTCTATCTTGAAGGCAGCGTGCGCGCTGAAAACCAAATTCTTGTTTTTGTGTTATATCGTTCCAGTGGACCTTAATAAAGCCACTCACCAAGTTTGCAGTCTTAAAATTGAACCGGAATGGAATTATTTCCAGTTGAAAACGTCTTTCTGGGTTCGGGGGTTGGCCTTTGGGTCGATCATCTGTTACGTCCGCCCACCAAATGAGAAAAGAAAGTAATTGATCATCAAGTGATATAGTACAAATGAGTGAAAGTTGGTGAAAAATATCATATGATTATGTCATGACAGCCTTTTCTGCACATATCGGTCAATCTTTTCTCCCCCAAAAATCAGCTGAAAGAGAGACGAACGGGATTTGATCGGGAGATCATAGGTCAACACAGCGATTCGTAGCGATCGACTGTTCCGTTCTCATGCGTCGAGTGGTTGGATTGGGTCTGAAAACGAAGAGAAAGGGGTCCGGAAAAGCAGTTTTCAGTAACTTTTCCATGGTTCTCTCAACGTGGCTGTGATGTAGGATACTAGAACTTCCATTTTACATTGGAAACTCAAAAACGAATTTCATCGCGAGCGATGCCTTTAAGGGGGGGGCACTCAAGTAAATTCAGAAATGAAATGAATCACACCTGATTAGAGATGCTCGATACTGCTACCAGTCATTGTTGTTGATCAAAATCAATAACACGATTCTATTATCATTCTTTGACGCGATTCTATCATTGCAACGCGGGATACACGTACGGAGTTGGAGGCGCTGGACAACAGACCCTCGTAACGTGCCGCGCGCGTCTCGTTGGCTGCCGCCTACGACGCGATGCAGTCTGAAAGCGCTCTTCACGAGGAACTTTGTTTTCGAGTTTCTCATGAAGATCAACTGTCCTGATTCCTACAACTAGATTAGCGTCAAAACATCGAACGAAGCAGTCTGAGCTATCCAAAAATTGCTTCAAATACTGCTCCTGGCCCGCCTTTTGAGTAGATTATGTTTACTCAGAGTCCACAAAAATCAACAAGAGGAGCGTCCGTTTTTTTACCTAAAAAGTTTGACGCTGAAAATCGTTTCCTCCAGTTAACCTCTCTTCGTTCGCAGCAAGCGGACACTCGGAAAACGCGTGAGCGCTAGTTTAAACGCTCATCTTCGCCCTTTTTCTGAGACCGTTATCGCTCACAAATGCGAACGTTTGGTGGGGCGCCTTGGCTACATTCCTGAACTATGGGAACTAAACTACACAAAGCGACAAAAATTAGACAGCGTTTTTTGTGCTTACGTTGCCTTTAATAATCTACAGTGGCGTCACCATAAAGCTATGAATCTGCAAGTGATTTAGAAGATATAGGAAAAAATAACTTGCGCTGGGCGACCGATACTGAGCTCTAGATAATACAGAGTTGTCACTGATCGGACTGATACTTTGCTATCTCTATCAAAGATTGGCGAAAGCTCGATGCCATATTTTTCGACGTACGTGCACCGAGTTTGAGCCAACCTTCAGTAGGGAACTCGAAGTACATACCAGTGCAAGCCTTACCGAATGTATAATCGGTGTTGCCGTTCCGCTAGCAAATTGGAGGAGTTCTTAAATTCGGTCGTAGAGAATCGCACAGTTACGGTCACTTTGGCTTGTTTTAAGCTTACAACGGCGTTAGCGTTTCGAGAGGGGAATTAAGAGTATAATTGTGACCCTGTTGCCCAGCAGATTCTTGGATAGCTGAATCGGACAGGCGGATTTCTCAAGGCAGGGGAAGAAGGTGTGGAATGAGTGATAAGGGAAAGCAGAGAAATGCGGGTAAGACGGCCCCATTAAACGTATGGTATACTCTCACGAGACACGGTCCCGCCGCGAATTTGTGCTATATTTCATGCCTGTCGCTCATGACAGCGACAAAGTATACCATACTCTTCAAACGTGGTTAGCTGTCAAATACTGAACGCAACCTAATATGTATGTGCTAATACGTCAAACGGTGGACAGTAGGACGGTAGGTAGTTTCTCTTGTTTCACCATAGTAATAATATTTTTAGTGGTTATTGGTATTATTTGCTGTTTACGATTTACGATTTACGGTTTACGATTTACGGTGGTTCTGTCGTAATTACGTTTTACGATTTACGAAATTTGAAATTTCATTTACGCACACCCCTGGTGGGCAAGCCACATTCATGTCTATGGGCCTTAAACGGCTATTTATGGCGTGTTTCTGTTTTTCGAGACACTGATATCACAATGTGCCCGGACCTTGCCATTTTCACGCGCAACTCGAATACTGTGTCTATCATTAATTGAATGCTGTCGGCCTCTAAAATCATATTAGTCTGAATGCTTGATAAAAACTTCTCAAGTGCATCGAGTACACGAAAAAGACGACAAAATCCTGAAAGATTCGAGTATATAAAAAATAAATTTGAAGTTTCCGATTTGAATTTTGAAGTTAATGAATCGAATAGGCGGTTACCCTAATTATACCCTCATTATTCGGATAATTATTCAATTTGGTCCCAAGTCTGTATTTAATATTCTGATAAACGTTGACGTCTGGAAAACGTCCTTCTAGAAGTTGTGGAAAACAAATGAAGGAATAGAATTCATACAGTAGCGTGCAGGAATATAGATACCTCGCTCTAGACTTAGCGTTACTTCATAAAACTATAGTAAGTTTTAGAGCATCAAAAACCTTGCTTTACACATACACAAGCTTATGTTTTGAAGTTACAAATTTTTAATTCGCATTCTGCTTATAATGTTGTGGTGATGATTCAAATTAGAGCACTCTTCCCTCAAAACATGGCTATTGAAATTCGAAATCCGGCGCACTTATTTGCCATTAGATGACCTTCCCAATCATTGCATAATATAGTAAGACAACAATTTCAATCAGAATTTTTTATTAACAGCGAAAGTTTACCCTAATAGGGCACTTTTCTATCATTCACCCCTATTAAATTGATCGCCGTAGAACCTTTCCAGACATGCTCTGCCTGCTCTGCGCGGGCACAATGTTCAACTGACAAATAAATACGGTATTTTTCATTCACGTTGCAGGATACTTATTAGGTGCGAGATGCTAAATTTCATTCCGAATTTATTCCCAGAAAATGCTGAAGAAATTGCTCTCTCCCAAGGGTATACAACACTTTAGAATGTTTTTGAAGGGGCTAGAAAGGTGCAACGGCTTCGAATTTTTTAGCCATTTATTGAGGGAACTGCCTTGAAGGCAGTGTTCACCATAATCTTCTATTTTTGAGATTATTCGCTGAATCAATTGCTTGTCCCTGGGTCGAACTGAAATGACGAAAGAATTGAGAAAAACGCACCAGAAGTGCATAAAATCATCTACTCTTACCTCGCCTCTTAACTCTCACAGGAACTGTTTGTTGTGAAAACTAAATTTTTTGTGGAACCGTCTTATAAGATTCTCTACTCTCTGTTGCTCCATTCCTGTCTACGGACCAAAACTAATACAGTTTTGCATAAAACATTGTTCCATTTTTGAATGACCCCATATTTTACCGGTGACAACCACTTAGAACATGTTCATTCAACCGGACAACTAGTCAAGGCCAGAGAGTAATGCCACTGAAATAAGATGTTTTAGTGCGTTTCTCGCCGTTTCTTGGTAATCTTGGTAACACTTGGAAGCCAACACTTTGTTTTGGGTGGAAAATTCAGGAACGAAAATCATCGTGAACACTGTCTTCAAGTTGAATGAAATACCGAGTATAAATATAAATAAATTACAATTCGAAAGAGACGTGTAATCAAAACCCAAACTTGGGTTCATGTAGGGCAAGATTTTCTCTTGAAGGTATCGCACGCGCAGAAAACGCGCATTATTTTCTCATGCCTTTATAGCTAGGCCTCTCTAGTGAACTGAAATGTCGAAAGAGCCCTTGGGAAACCCCTATTTGTAAAGAAAAACCATTTTGAATACACTGTAAACGTGGATTTGAAGTTCGCGCCAAAATAGTTTTCGTTTTTTTTTTGAATTTGTAGACCAGGTCACTCCCATTCTCGAAGTTTTCCGACATGGTGAGATCGTGCCGTAAATTGTTTTCCACGTTGTTTAACAGTCGCGCATCAGCATTCTATGGAAAAGTTCTAGATGACCGACCCCACAGCAATTTTTAGGCAGCCATTACTTTTGAGGTGCGCATCCTCAGAGCCTCAAACTTCGTGGGTGATGTCAGCTAGCCCACATTGTTTAATAATGCACAAAAAATTGAAAATTCGGCAAACTTTTTCGTTTCTTTCTTTCAATTACGGGTTATTAACCACTAATTAACGTTTCCTTTGAGCGCTTGTTTAGCCAGACGTGGGTCACCCATCAAGGTCCCGCTTCCCGTAAGTTTTTT
This sequence comes from Aplectana chamaeleonis, assembly GCA_029168955.1. Lineage (NCBI taxonomy): Eukaryota > Metazoa > Nematoda > Chromadorea > Rhabditida > Cosmocercidae > Aplectana > Aplectana chamaeleonis. The sequence goes on from JAPDOI010000194.1 coordinate 514,686, forward strand.
TTTTCTGGTGTTGTTATCGCTGACGCACATTTGTTGTCATGACGCCACTGGGTATGAGAGCCTTCGAGCAGACGCTTATGTTGTCTCACAATAGAAAAACAAACAGTCTGACACGCCTTTCTGAAGGTATCTCTGCTTTGCAGAGTTTCCCCTTACACAAATTGCCCTTCCAGATGGTGCAAAACACAGCCGAGCGCGCAAAACACACACCATCATGACTAACAGAGGACAACATGTACAAAAACAAATCGGGAAAAAAACAACTTGCCATTTGCCGTGGCTGCGCGATGAACAATGCACAGCGCCACGCCACGATTGCACCTCCCCATCTGGTTTTCGTAATCAATATCAAACAGCATATGAACGGTACACAAATAGAGCGCTAACAGCGCTGCCCTATCTGAATACGAGATTGCAACTATACAGTTGTGGCGGCACTTTAACACATTACACAGGGGTTAAAAAAACGAGTTCTGCCCAAGTTTCCGCCTGCCATGAGTAAGTTTGTCTGATCTGCAAGGCACGAACAGGCTACGGCGCGAGGTGTGATACAACCCAACATTGGTCCGACCCCCCACCCAAGAGTCAAGCTATTTGCTCAGCCCCCCCCCTCTGGGAAAAATGATGGCAACGACCGGGGGGGGGGGGGAAGGTCCTCATTTCGTAATTTTTTATTTTATAGTTATGCAATAAATAAATGTTTTCCACGAAAGCAGACAAAAACAACTCTCCTACGACAATGACACCAAATATTTGTTCAATGGCTGAACGTTCATTAGTGCCCTGAGGGCACATAGGTGTGGTTTCGGGAATGAAAACCACATATGGTGATTGGCGGTTCAGATGTAAAAACGCACTCTAAATTTCATGGATGCAGCTTCAATACGAACAGCGCTACACAGGGTAGGCGGAGCCTGTTTTCATGCCCTGAGGGTACATAGGTGCGGTTTCAGGCATGAAAACCACATATGGTAATTGGCTATCCGGATGTGAAAACGCACCCAAAATTTCGTGGATGCAGCTTCAATCCGAACAGCGCTACACAGGTTGGTTCGGAGCCTGTTTTCATGCCCTGAGGGTACATAGGTGCGGTTTCAGGCATGAAAACCACATATGGTAATTGGCTATCCGGATGTGAAAACGCACCCAAAATTTCGTGGATGCAGGTTCAATCCGAACAGCGCTACATAGGGTGGGCGGAGCTTGTTTTCATGCCCTGAGGGTACATAGGTGTGGTTTCAGGCATGAAAACCACATATGGTGATTGGCTATCCGGATGTAAAAACGCACCCAAAATTTCGTGGATGCAGCTTCAATCCGAACAGCGCTACATAGGGTGGGCGGAGCCTGTTTTCATGCCCTGAGGGTACATAGGTGTGGTTTCAGGCATGAAAACCACATATGGTGATTGGCTATCCGGATGTGAAAACGCGCCCAAAATTTCATAGATGCAACCTTAATCCGAACAGCGCTACATAGGGTTGGCGGAGCCTGTTTTCATGCCCTGAGGGTACATAGCTGCGGTTTCAGCCATGAAAACCACATTTGGTAATTGGCTATCCGGATGCGAAAACGCACCCAAAATTTCATGGATGCAGCTTTAAGCCGAACAGCGCTACATAGGTTGGGGTCCATGAAAAAATCAATAGCTGTGAAATATTTACAAGTATTTAACGAAATTTGAATTAGGGAATTTCGCGTTGCTACAACGTGCAGAAAACCTAGTCACGACCCAAATAATCAATTTCATTCTTTTAACCGGTTGAAAACGGTGTTTGAAGACCCATTCTTAGGTGTGATACAATCGATTGTATCACACCTAAAAATGGGTCTTCAAAGGCCGTTTTTACCGGGTAAAAGAATGAAGTTGATTAATTGGGTCCGTGACTAGGTTTTCCGCACGTTGTAGCAACGCAAAACTCCCTAATTAAAAATTCGATAAATACTTGTAAATATTTCACAATTCCGGACTTCGAACATTTTTTCATGGACCCCACCCTATGTAACGCTGTTCGGCTTGAATCTGCGTCCATGAAGTTATGGGTACGTTTTCACATCTCGATAGTCAATTATTAAATGTGGTTTTGGTGCCTGAAATAGCACCTATGTGCCCTCAGGGCATGAAAACAGGCTCCGCCCACCATGTGTAGCGCTGTTCGGATACAAGCCGCATCCATGCAACTCTGAAAGCGTTTTCACATGCCGACATTCGTATTCAAAATGTGGATTCCACTCCCGCGACCGCTCCTGTGTGCCCTGAGGTCGTAAAAGTCGAAAGGCGATTTCATTAAGGAAATTGTAAGAGATATCACAGTGAACAACGCTCTTTTGTGACAGTCAGCTATCCATCGTTTAACAGCTTTGCGAAATTTTTATATTTAGCGGGATCGACCCTATTAATACTAATTTGCCTAAAAATGCATCTTTGATTACGAAATTCCAGAACAACTGTGTCGATTCGTTGACAAGATAGTCCGCTTGTAATGACCTCGATGACAGCGAATACTCATTACCACTGCTGCTCACATATCCAGGAGCGCTTCGGCGACACGCTTTACCTGGCGAAGACTCCTCCTCCATGTCAGAGTCATTAACGATGGCCATGCTACTGTCGTCTATTGTCTTGCATGCTTTGCCACCAGCGAATCGTAAGCTTTTCTTGTGTGTTCCTGCCTTATTTTTACATCCCCAATTCATATCTTGCCTCATTTGTTTTTTCGCAAATGTTTCTCACTATTCAGTTTCTTTTTTGATCTGCTGTCTCATTTTGCTCTCTCAATATAATCTCCAGTTTTATTTTGGCCTCTTATTGTGATCTAATTTTGCCGTCATTTTTTATGGTAACGGTATGGCTCTCAACTTCCCCGCCCTGATAGAGGTTCATCTTGGTTCTTGGTTGACCAAAGGTCCGACCCCCATCCCACCGGATGTCGACGGGTCCGATCCACCTCTGTGATACATCACACCTAACGCCGAGCCCTGCACCTAATTTGTATGGATTTAGGTGTGCTACATTCGATTGTATCACACCTGAAAATGGGTCGGGCTCCTACGCAGCTAGCTAAAACAATTAAATTGATTACTTGGGCTCGTGACTAGGTTTTCCGCACGTTGTAGCAACGCGAAACTCTCTAATTCGAATTTCGTTAAATACTTGTAAATATTTCAGAGCTATCGACTTTTTCTTGTAACCCTCCTCATGTAGCGCTGTTCGGCTTAAAGTTGCGTCCATGAAATTTTGAGCGCGTTTTCACATTCGGATACTCCATTCTTAAATGTGGTTCTCATGCCTGAAACGGCACCTATGTGCTCTCAGGGCATCAAAACAGGCTCGACACTTCTTATGTAGCGCTCTTGGGCTTGGAGGTGCGTTCATGAAATTTTGGGTGTGTTTTCACATGCGGGCATTCGTATTCAAAATGTGGGTTCCGCGCCCGAAACCGCACCTATGTGCCCTCAGCGCATAAAAATCCTAAGCTTCAGGCGATATCGCATCTTGGACACGAGTCATTTTCGTGGAGTAAATTGCAAGAGATATAAAAGTGAACAATGCTCTTCTCAAACAGTCAACTAACCATTATTTCTCAGAATTGCGAAATTTTGTACCTTTAGAGGGATCGAACCTGTGAAACCTAAATCGCCTAAAAATGCATCTTAGATTGCGAAACTTCAGAACATCTGTATCATTTCGTTGACAGGATAGTCCGCTGGTAATGACCTCGATGACAGCGAATGCTCAACACCACTGCTGCTGACATATCCAGGAGCGCTTCGGCGACACACTTTGCCTGGCGAAGACTCCTCCTCCATGTCAAAGTCATTAATGATGGCTATGCTACTGTCGTCTATTGTTGAGGCAGATTAGGGTGTAAACACCGCCGTAGGTTCAACAACCCATGCTTTCTTGGTTATTCCTCGGCTATTTCGCGGACAAAATGGTCGCATCCGCCTAGCAGCCTATAAATAATCGAGAACTACTCGGGAAATAGTTCACCAGGATCAGTTTTGGGGCCTGATGGGTTATTTCCCAGCCAACACTTTCACAATCAGAGTTAGTGCATTTAATGAGGTTGTATCCGTCATTGACGTGTCATTGCTACTATCAATGTCTTAGGCAGCGTCCATACGTGGCGAGAGCGGGCGCTCCTGCTGTTGTGCGCCTCTCGACGCTCCTCAACGCTGCCTGCAAATTAACACCGGCAAACACCCCTGCCTTGTGTTGATTCGATTGAAAACGTTTGATCGGGTGATCAATCGCTGGAATCGTCGCAACGACTGATGACTTCCCACGGTTTTCAACGTCCGTGGTGGGATTATGAAAAACAAGGGGAGTGGTTTTGATACAGGTTTAATGCCACCTGTTTTAGTGATGGGGCAGTAAGCTTGAAACTTGCTGCTTGCTTCGTGGCGCTGGCGCAAGCGCGCGAGAGCGAGCGGGCGAGGGCGCGCGAGAAGGAGCGCCTGTGAGCGGCTAGCGAATCGTGTGCCCACGATGACCATCGATTTTTCGTAATCGCACGCTCTCGCCACGTATGGACGGAGCCTTAGGGGGGTAGACAACAGGCACTCTGCTGTGGGCGGAGCCAGAGGGGCGGGCCCGACTCCGCCCCTCGGCGCGGACGAGATTGCCTCCAGAGTGCCTCTTTCACGAGTGCTTCGATTTGATTACTTCCTCACTGTATTTCTGCGCTATTCGTCTGTATTCCGCTGAATCGTGAGTTACTATTCTGCTGATAAACAATTCTATTCAACCCCAATGACACCCCTTTCGATAAACGCTGATCCCAAATGCATTGGTTTGCTAACTCATGAGAGTTTTCATGTTTCCATGTCAACATGAAACCTTTCTTGACCAGCAATACAATGATATTAGTGCGTTAACCCCATTTCTACCACGAACTACTGGATTTGAATATGGGTCTGGCTTCCAATTATTTTTTTCTTGTTCATATTTAAAAAAAATGTGTCTATGAAGCCTTGGGTAACTCATGCAAGGTGGTCGAGCTCAAATTTGTAGAATGTAAATGCAATCAATTCTTCATTGTGGAGCAATTTGATTAGCAAAATTTCAAAGTTGGGTACAACCTTAATTTCAAGGAGTGAAAAAAAATGAGAATTTGCCGAAGCCAGTGACCCAATTTTTTTCTTAAACTCATAATTGTCGGGTGGGTTCGATAAATTCACTTTTCAAGCTCGTTTTTGTAGTTTATAAAGTGAAAAGCCGAAGCTGGACACAAATTCGTAATTTTTTCCACTTCCACTTCGCACAATTTTCTAATTTTGTGGCACTACCTCGCACCCCTCGTGTCTAAAGTAGTTTATTGCACAGTTTCTTTAGTATTATTAGCGAGTACTTGCTGAAGCGGAATCAACATTTTCTCGTCATAGGATTACTCCCCAAGTTGTTTTAGGGAAAAAGCAAATTCTTAACCAATTTTTCTGAAGAACCAGAGATTTATGTGAGAAATTTATTAGGGTTTCGAACGAAGTTAGAAAACGGTGACGAGATTTCAAATTTACTGTTCAATAAAATTGTCACATTATCAGATAGAATTTTTTGAACATTAAATAGCATGTTTTCTACACTTTTTAATGCCAAAAATGCATTAAAAAACAAACACCACTTCAGCAATGTGAATCTCGAATTTTTGTGCCGTCGCTGGTCTTTTCATGTTTTTTATTCATTAATGTCCATTTTAATTTGAGTTTTCAAACAATTGGATTTTCCTTCAGCAACAAAAATTCTCGTTGCCTTCTATGACTGATTTCTGTCATTCGCTGAAAGAGAAATGCCTTCTTTCTTCTTAAATATGGTCTGAGCCTATGGATTCAAACTAATAAATCCTCGTTGACATCAGCCGATACCTATTTCTCACTCCACCGACTTCGCCGTCCGCATGGCCATTAGCAAATGCCATTGGGACATGTTTACGATCCTGGGTCGCTTGTCTTCAGATCTGTTATGTCCACTGGCTATGCCGGATCATTAGCGGTCTAGTGGAGGCGATATCGACCCATATGCGCCAAAATTATTAGATTGAATGGTGAAGGCTGAGAATATTTACGGAATTAAAATAGTCATAATTGAAAACAGTGTAAATAAGAGTAAAAATTGTTAATAAATATCAAAACTTTCTCCTTCTCCTCCTTTTTCAAGCGTTCGTCTCGTTTAAGAATAAATTTTTTATAGTGAAAATAAATATATAATACATTTAAAAATGAAAAAAGGTAGAAACAAATTTCAAGGAATCAAGAAAATCATTTTATTTTGCCTGAAAATCAGATGCGCTTTTCATGATCGCGAGAATTCATAAAAAAGGGAGTAGACGTCAAATTTAGAACGAACTCCTCTTTCTGATTTCATGTGACTGTTCACCTACGCTTTTTCTTGAAAAAATCCGAATTCATTATTCACAGACAGTTTTAATATTACAATAGCAACTTTATCAGACAGGCTAGGAATTGATCTGATCAAGCAGAAGTTTCAAAAATAGGTCCGAGTTCTTATTTTGATCACGAAGAGGCACTCTCGGGTGGGCGTGTCCCAGTTGGGTGGGTCGACTCCGCCCCTCGGCGCGGACGAGATTGCCTCCAGAGTGCCTGTTTCATGAGTGCTTCGATTTGATTGCGTCCTCACTGTATTTCTACACTATTCACCTGTATTCCACTGAACTGCAAGGTACTAGATGCTGATAAACAGTTGTTTTCAACCCCAATAGCAATCCTCCCGATAAACGTTGATCCCAAATGCATTGATTTGCTAAATCATGAGAGTTTTCATGTTTCATTGTTAACATGAAACTTTCCTTGACCGGCAATATGATGCTACACGTTTCCTTTTTTCTCCGCAAAGGTAATTTTATGAAAAAGGTGAGTCCTTTTCTCGGATTTCCTTCTCTCTTTTTTATTTAAAAGATAGAAATGTTTAATGAATCATGATAAGATCCCTATTCGCGTATTGCAGTAACTCTAAATGTTGCTTACGCTTTAAATCACTTCACTTCCCAATACGCGGCCCCCGAAGAAAAATATTTTTTTAAAAAACACTCAAGTGTTATTTGTTTCCTCCATTCCTTGATTTACATTTGACTTTATCTATACCAGTTATCCTGCCCCTATGAAAAGATTTTTGAAGCCTCTTGACAACTTTTCATTCCCAAGTAAATTAACTGTTACTGACAAAAATCATAGATATGCCTTATGCTGGTGAAATATTTTTAACGGATTTCCTAGATTATTCAAGTGTCTACTGATTCCTCGTTAGCATTTTTAGTCACCAATAGAAAAAAAATCGGACGAGTTTTTAAAAACCAATTCTGTGTTAGTTTTATTAGGCAGTAGCTTTTCTAAAGATCTACATATAATTTGTATGAAGGAATTTAGTGAGTGGTAGTGATCAAATAAAGAACTCGGACCTATTTTTAAACCCTGCTTGATCGGATCAATTCCTAGCCTGTCTGATAAAGTTGCTATAGAAATATGAAAAACTGTCGGTGACTTATGAATTCGAATTTTTTCAATTAAAGCGTAGGTGAACAGTCACATGGAATCAGAAAGAGGAGTTCGTTCTAAATTTGACGTCTACTCCCATTTTTTTATGATTTTTAGCGATCATGAAAAACGCATCTGATTTTCAGGCAAAATTAAATGATTTTTTTCTTGAAGTTTGTTTCTACCTCATTTCATTTTTTTAATTTGTATTATATACTCATTTTCACTATAAAAAAATTATTCTAAAACGAGACGAACGCTTGAAAAAGGAGTAGAAGTAGAAAGTTTTGATATTTATTAACAATTTTTATTCTTATTTACACTGTTTTTAGTTATGCCTATTTTAATCCCGTATATATTCTCAGCCTTCACCATTCAATCTAATATTTTTGGCACATATGGGTCGATATCGCTCGTAATCCTGCATAGCCAGTGGACATAACAGATCCGAAGACAAGCGACCCAGGATCGTAAACATGTCCCAATGGCATTTGCTAATGGCCATGGGTCGGTGGAGTGAGAGATAGGTATCGGCTGATGTCAACGAGGATTTATTAGTTTGAATCCATAGGCTCAGACCATGTTTAAAAAGAACGACGTTATTTCTTTTTCAGCGAACGACAGAAATCAGTCATAGAAGGTAACGAGATTTTTGTTGTTGACGGAAAATTCAATTGTTTAAAAACTAAAATTCAATTGGACATCAATGAATAAAAAAACATGAAAAACACCACCGACGGCACAAAAATTCGAGATTCTCATTGCTGAAGTGGTGTTTATTTTTTAAAGCTACTTTTGCATTTTCTGGTGTAGAAAACATGCTATTTAATCGTTTAAAAATTCTATCTGATAATGTGACAATTTTTATTGAACAGTAAATTCTGAAATCTCGTCACCGTTTTCTAACTTCGTTCGAAACCTTAATAAATTTTTCACATAAATCTCTGGTTCTTCAGAAAAATTAGTTTAGATTTCGCTTTTTCCTAAAACAATTTGGGGAGTAATCCTATGACGAGAAAATGTTGATTCCGCTTCAGCAAGTACTCGCTAATATTACTTAAAACTGTGCAGAAGGCAGAAGAGAAAGAAGGCACAGAAGAAAATACTCACTGTGCAAATGAATTACTTTGCATACGAGTGGTGCGAGGTAGTGCTACAAAATTAAAAATTGTGCGAAGTGGAAATGGAAAAAATTACGAATTTGTGTCCAGCTTCGGCTTTCCACTTTATGTTACAAGGCGAGCTTGAAAAATGAGTTTATGGAACCCACCTGACAACAATTATGAGTTTAGGAAAAAATTTGTGTCAGTGGCTTTGGTAAATTCTCAATTTCTTTTTCATTCTCTTGAAATTAAGGTTTTACCCAACTTTGAAAATTTAGTAATCGAATTGCTCCACATCGAAGAACAGATTGCATTTACCTTTAACAAGTTTTGAGCTTGTCCACATTGCATTAGTTACCCAAGGCTTCATAAAAAATTTTTTTCAAATTAGGAACAACTAGAAAAGTATTTGGAAGCTAGACCCAGATTCAAGTCCAGTAGTTCGTAGTAGACGTGGTGTTAACGTATTAATAGCATCGTATTGTTATTCAAGAAAGGTTCCATGTTGACATGGGAACATGAAAACTCTCATGAGTTAGCAAACCAAGTCATTTGAGACCAGCGTTTATCGAAAGGGGTGTCATTGGGGTTGAATAGAATTGTTTATCAGCAGAATAGTAGCTCATGATTCAGTGGAATACAGACGAATACAGTGAGGAAGTAATCAAATCGAAGCACTTGTGAAAGAGGCGCTCTGGAGGCAATCTCGTCCGCGCCGAGGGGCGGAGTCGGGCCCGCCCCTCTGGCTCCGCCCACAGCAGAGTGCCTGTTGTCTACCCCCCATGTTTTCTACACCAGAAAATACAAGTAATGCTTTAAAAAACAAACACCACTTCAGCAATGAGAATCTCGAATTCTTGGGGGGTAGACAACAGGCACTCAGCTGCGGGCGGAGCCAGAGAGGCGGGCCCGACTCCGCCCCTCGGCGCGGACGAGATTGCCTCCAGAGTGCCTATTTCACGAGTGCTTCGATTTGATTACTTCCTCACTGTATTTCTGCGCTATTCGTCTGTATTCCACTGAATCGTGAGCTACTATGCTGCTGATAAACATTTCTATTCAACCCCAATGACAACCCTTTCGATAAACGCTGATCCCAAAAGTATTGGTTTGCTAACTCATGAGAGTTTTCTTGTTTCCATGTCAACATGAAACCTTTCTTGACCAGCAATACGATGCTATGAATGCGTTAACCCCATTTCTACTACGAACTACTGGATTTGAATACGGGTCTAGCTTCAAATTATTTTTTTGAATTGTTCATTTCTTAAAAAATGTGTTGAAGCCTTGGGTAACTCATGCAAGGTGGTCGAGCTCAAATTTTGTAAATGTAAATGCAGCCTATTATTCATTGTGGAGCAATTTGATTAGCGAAATTTCAAAGTTGGGTACAACCTTAATCTCTGAAGGAGTGAAAAATTGAGAATTTGCCAAAGCCACTGACACAATTTTTTTCTTAAACTCATAATTGTCGGAAGAGTTCGACAATTTCACTTTTCAAGCTCGCTTTTGTAGCTTATAAAGTGGAAAGCCGAAGCTGGACACAAATTCGTAATTTTTTCCATTTCCACTGCGCACAGTTTTTTTAATTTTGTAGCACTAACTCGCACCCGTCGTATGTTAAGTAATTTATTGCACAGTTTTTTTTTAGTAATATTAGCGAGTACTTGCTGAAGCGGAATCAACATTTTCTCGCCATAGGATTACTCTCCAAATTGTCTTAGGGAAAAAGCAAATTCTTAACTAATTTTTCTGAAGAACCAGAGATTTATGTGAAAAATTTATCAAGGTTTCGAACGAAGTTAGAAAACGGTGATGAGATTTCATCTTTACTGTTCAATAAAATTGTCACATTATCAGATAGAATTTTTTAAACATTAAATAGCATGTTTTCTACACTTTTTAATGCCAAAAATGCATTAAAAAACAAACACCACTTCAGCAATGTGAATCTCGAATTTTTGTGCCGTCGCTGGTCTTTTCATGTTTTTTATTCATTAATGTCCATTTTAAAGGCAGGGTTCGCGATAAAAACGACTTCCAAGCTCTCTCCATGAGAATGTAGATTTGGCCATCACAAAAGTGAAAATAAGTGAAAAAACCCGGTATTTCACGGGAAAAACGCTCAAAACCAAAGTATAACGGCTAATTACCGGTGTCGGCCGGCCCCCTAATTAACGCGATTTTTATTAATGCTTGCTTCTCCGCCATTTATTTTGCTGTTAAAGTAATCAGTAGTCTCCGCGATTGTTTAGAAATTAGTTTAAAAGCAAAATAAAAGTTAACAAAACAGGGTTTTACACAATTCTCGATATTTGGGGGCGGGAGGACACCAAGCCATAACTTGTTCCTAAGCGTTTTTCCTCCAATTTTTTACTCATTTTCACTTTTGTGATGGCCAAATCTACAATTCCATGAGCATAGCTTTACAACCGATTTTATCGAGAACCCTGCCTTTAATTTGAGTTTTCAAACAATTGGATTTTCCTTCAGCAACAAAAATTCTCGTTGCCTTCTATGACTGATTTCTGTCATTCGCTGAAAGAGAAATGCCTTCTTTCTTCTTAAATATGGTCTGAGCCTATGGATTCAAACTAATAAATCCTCGTTGACATCAGCCGATACCTATTTCTCACTCCACCGACTTCGCCGTCCGCATGGCCATTAGCAAATGCCATTGGGACATGTTTACGATCCTGGGTCGCTTGTCTTCAGATCTGTTATGTCCACTGGCTATGCCGGATCATTAGCGGTCTAATGGAGGCGATATCGACCCATATGCGCCAAAATTATTAGATTGAATGGTGAAGGCTGAGAATATTTACGGAATTAAAATAGTCATAATTGAAAACAGTGTAAATAAGAGTAAAAATTGTTAATAAATATCAAAACTTTCTCCTTCTCCTCCTTTTTCAAGCGTTCGTCTCGTTTAAGAATAAATTTTTTATAGTGAAAATAAATATATAATACATTTAAAAAATGAAATAAGGTAGAAACAAATTTCAAGAAATTAAAAAAATCATTTTATTTTGCCTGAAAATCAGATGCGCTTTTCATGATCGCGAAAATTCATAAAAAAGGGAGTAGACGTCAAATTTAGAACGAACTCCTCTTTCTGATTTCATGTGACTGTTCACCTACGCTTTTTCTTGAAAAAATCCGAATTCATTATTCACAGACAGTTTTAATATTACAATAGCAACTTTATCAGACAGGCTAGGAATTGATCTGATCAAGCAGAAGTTTCAAAAATAGGTCCGAGTTCTTATTTTGATCACTACCACTCACTAAATTCCTTCATACAAATTATATGTAAAGGTCTTCAGAAAAGTTACTGCCTAATAAAACTAACACAGAATTAATTTTTGAAAACTCGTCCGACTTTTTTTCTATTGGTGACTAAAAATGCTAACGAGGAATCAGTAAACACTCGAATAATTTAGGAAATTCGTTGAAAATATTTCACCAGCATAAGGCATATCTGTTTTTTTTCAGTAACAATTAATTTACTTGGGAATGAAAATTCATCAAGAGGCTTCAAAGATCTTTTCAAAGGGGCGGGATAATTGGAATAGATAAAGTCAAATGTGAATCAAGGAATGGAAGAAACAAATAACACTTGACTGTTTTTAAAAATATTTTTTTCCGGGGCCGCGTATTGGAAAGTGAAGTGATTTAAACGTAAGCAACATTTAGAGTTACTGCAATACGCGAATAGAGATCTTATCATGATTCATTAAACATTTATATCTTTTAAATAAAAAGAGAGAAGGAAATCCGAGAAAAGGACTCACCTTTTCATAAAATTACCTTTGCGGAGAAAAAAGGAAACTTATAGCATCATATTGCTGGTCAAGAAAAGTTTCATGTTAACAATGAAACATGAAAACTCTCATGAGTTAGCAAATCAATGCATTTGGGATCAACGTTTAACGGGAGGATTTCTATTGGGGTTCAATACAACTGTCTATCAGCATCTAGTACCTTGCAGTTCAGTGGAATACAGGTGAATAGTGTAGAAATACAGTGAGGACGCAATCAAATCGAAGCACTGGTGAAACAGACACTCTGGAGGCAATCTCGTCCGCGCCGAGGGGCGGAGTCGAACCGCCCTACTGGGACACGCCCACCCGAGAGTGCCTCTTCGGGCGCTCCCCGAATTCTTGTGCCGTCGCTGGCCTTTTTCATGTTTTTTTATTCATTGATGTCCATTTCAATTTTAGTTTTTAAACAATTGAGTTTTCCTTCAGCAACAAAAATCTCTTTACCTTCTATGACGTATTTCTGTCATTCGCTGAAGGAGATATAAAGTCTTTCTTTTTAAACATGGTCTGAGCCTATGGATTCAAACTAATAAATCCTCGTTGACATCAGCCGATACCTATCTCTCACTCCACCGACCCTGCCGTCCGCATGGCCATTAGCTAATGCCATTGGGACATGTTTACGATCCTGGGTCGCTCGTCTTCGGATCTGCTATGTCCACTGCCTATGCAGGATCATGAACGGTCTAGTGGAGGCGATATCGACCCATATGTGTCAAAATTATTAGATTGAATTGTGAAGGCTGAGAACATATACGGAATTAAAATAGGCATAACTGAAAATAGTGTAAATAGGAATAAAATTGGTAATAAATATAAAAACTTTCTCCTTCTCCTCCTTTTTCAAGCGTTCGTCTCATTGCAGAATAAATTTTTTATAGTGAAAACAAATATATAATACAAATTTAGAAAAAATGAAATAAGGTAGAAACAAACTTCAAGAAATAAAAAAAAATCATTTTATTTTGCCTGAAAATCAGATGCGCCTTTCATGATCGCGAAAATTCATTTAAAAAAAATGGGAGTAGACGTCAAACTTGAAACGAACTCCTCTTTCTGATTTCATGTGACTGTTCACCTATGCTTCTGCTTGAAAAAATCTGAATTCATAAATCACAGACAGTTTTCATATTTCTATAGCAACTTTATCAGACAGGCTAAGAATTGATCCGTTCAAGCAGAAGTTTCAAAAATAAGTCCGACTTCTTATTTTGATCACTACCACTCACTAAATTCCTTCATACAAATTATATGTAAAGATCTATGGAAAAGTTACTGCCTAATAAAACCAACACAGAATTAATTTTTAAAAACTCGTGCGACTTTTTTTCTATTGGTGACTAAAAATGTTAAAGAGGAATCAGTAAACACTCGAATAATTTAGGAAATTCGTCAAAAATATTTCACCAGCATAAGGCATATCTATGGTTTTTCAGTAACAATTAATTTACTTGGGAATGAAAATTCGTCAAGAGGCTTCTAAAATCTTTTCATAGGGGCAGGATAATTGGAATAGATAAAGTCAAATGTGAATCAAGGAATGGAGGAAACAAATAACACTTGACTGTTTTTAAAAAAAATATTTTTTTCCGGGGCCGCGTATTGGAAAGTGAAGTGATTTAAACGTAAGAAACATTTAGAGTTACTGCAATACGCAATTAGGGATCTTATCATGATTCATTAAACCTTTATATGTTTTAAATAAAAAAGCGAGAAGGAAATCTGAGAAAAGGACTCACCTTTTTCATAAAATTACCTTTGCGGAGAAAAAAGGAAACGCATAGCATCGTAATGCTGGTCAAGAAAAGTTTCATGTTAACAATTAAACATGAAAACTCTCATGAGTTAGCAAATCAATGCACTTGGGATCAACGTTTATCGGGAGGATTGCTATTGGGGTTGAATACAACTTTCTATCAGCATCTAGTACCTTGCAGTTCAGTGGAAGGGGTGAATAGTTGAATAGTTTAGAAATACAGTGAGGACGCAATCAAATCGATGCACTTGTGAAACAGGCACTCTGGAGGCAATCTTGTCCGCGCCGAGGGGCGGAGTCGACCCAAAACGTATTCTGAATTTCACTTTCTCTTCACTTAAAAAAAGTTAAAATGCAATGAGTATTTTTTCCTGAAATTTTTCTGTTTTCTGGCGGTTTTGGCCTTTCTGTTTTCTAACAAACTCGATCCTCTGATTTTTTTTTCGAAAGCACATCCCTGTTGGAGACAGGGAGAGAGCGCGTGACAAACGGAGAAGCAGCACCGCGCGAGCCGCTCGCGCATTGAGTGAGGAGAATTATGAGATTTTTACAGAGAAGGACATGTGCTGTCAATGCGGAATGATTCGTCGCGTAGGTGTTTTTTGTCGGATACATGAACCAGGCGCCGTAGACTTGGAGTCGAATCGAATAACCATTCAAATATGCGAGTATACCAATACTCGATTAATTCGGAAAACTCTTTTTCCAATTTTTTCAAATATTCGACTCATTTGGAAAATTTGATTACTTGCTTTTTTCAATTCATTCTTTAAAGGCAGTGTTCACGATGATTTTCGTTCCCGAGTTTTCCACTCAAAACAAAGCGTTGGCCACCGAGTGTTACAGAAATTACGATGAAACGGCGAGAAACGCACTAAAACGTCATATTTCAGTGACATTACTCTCTGGCCTGGACTAGTTGTCCAGTTGCATGAACATGTTCACGGTGGTGATCACCGGTGAAAAATGGGATCAGTCGAAAATGGAAGAATAATTCAGGCAAAATAGTACTATATAGGGTCCGAAGAAGACAACGGAGCAACGAAAAGCAAATAATTGTGAACAACGGGCCCACAAATGATTTCTTTGTCACAACGAACAGTTCCTGTGAGAGTAAAGAGGTGGGGTCAGAATAAAGGTTTTCGTGACCTTCTGGTGGGTTTTTCTCGATGCCTTCGTCATTTGTGTTCTACCCGGGAGCCAAACAATCGATTTAGCTATTAATCTCAAAATCGAAGATTATCGTGAACACTGCCTTTAAGTCATGCGTCACACAGGTTGGTTTTTTGCATACCTGATTCATACACTGGAGGGGCGAGCGCAGCTTTACAGGGGAGCGAGCCTCCGAGCCAGGGTCAAGAAATGTTGGAAATTTTCCAGAGGGGGTCGCCACCAAACTTGAAAATTGGTGGGGTTCGCACTGCCGGATTTTTTCGGTTCGCTTCTTTTGTTCTATGTCAGCTCCGCCACAGAATGTTTCGTACACAATTACGAGTTGTTCAGATTTGTTCGTTAACCGCTGGTGGCCCAAATGCTCGTCAAAATTGCATTTGTCCACATTGTGAAAAAAATGGTCTTTGGGAGCCTTCCAGTGTCATACACATTACTCCTATGGGCCGTAACTCATTGGTCCGGTAAAATAGACCCAGTAATGAAGTAGAAAAAACAAAGCCGCTCATGTACAGGCCATAAAACGGCCAATGTCTCACCGTCGACTGGGTACCACGCGCTGCGCGACCGCACGCCCGTCGGAAGCAGACGGGTTTTGGCCGCCGCGCGACGCAGTTTTGGCCGCCGCGCGACATTTCGGCACGTCGCGCGGCGGCCGAAATTCGTCGCGCGGCGGCCAAACCCGTCTGCTTCCGACGGTCGTGTGGTCGCGCAGCGCGTGGTACCCAGTCGAGGGTGAGACATTGGCCGTTTTATGGCCTGTAGAGTGAGAAATAGAAAAATCAGCCGTTGGAAAGAGGTGTAAAAAGGCCGTTTTTTTTTCCAAATGGCCTTTTCAGCCTTGGTTTTCACTTTTAGAAGGCGGCAGTCAACTATAAGGTGTATCTGCTGAATGGCTATCGAAAACTACATTAGCCAGATTTTCTCTGAGAAAAAAACTGAGATTTCTCACCACACTGTTTTCACATGGTGAGGTAGAAAACCACGAAAAAAATTTATTATAAAAAATCCAGCTAATGTAGTTTTCGATAACCATCCAGTAGATGTATCTTACGCTCGACTGTCGCCTTCCCAAAGTGAAAACCAAGGCTGTCATTAGAAAAAAAGGACTTAATACACTTTTTCAAACGGGTGATTTTTTCCATTTCTCACTCTACATGAGCGGATTTGCTCTTTTTCACTTCAACACTAACTCTATTTCACCGAACCGCTGAGTTACGGCCTGTAAGAGTAATGTAAACGACACCGGAATGTCCCCGAAAAGCAGTTCTTCGCTATTTGGGCAATTACGATTTTGATGAGCATTCAAATCTTCAGCAAAGTGGGCGGCTCCACCTAGAATTCAGCGGGGCCACTGTTAGAGTGGGGAAATGGGCCACAGCTTTGTCACGAATTGTTGTCCAACGGGTTGCTTGACCCTGCTCCGAGCACCGATGCTTGTGGGAAGGTGACAAGTTGGCCTGATCGGAGCCCTGCTCCGACATTCGGACGGTTCAACTACCGTGGAAAATCCGTTGAACTAATGTCCACACTGGAAATCAGCAGAATTTCCCCGTTAATTCAACGGAAATTGCTCGGTAGTTGATGCGGATTTCCACTAAAGTTGAACAGAAATGCTGATTGGAGGGAAATTCAAGTAATTTCTGCATGGATATTTCTACACGTTTTAGCTAGTTTCTCCTTACGGTTGAACGTTATCTCTATATACCTGAGCTCACCTGGCCCCTAACCAGGTGTGCACTTTCTAGGCTCACCAAAAATCGATTAAAGTGCAAATGCTCTGCCTCTTGCCTGCTCAGACGATAGAGCACCCGTGTTGGTGCAGGAGCAGGCAAGTGCAGGCACTCGCACCCCCACTCAACTCGAAGGCAGAGCCCGAGGAGTTAACACTTGACAATGAAGTGAATCGGTCTAAGCCCACCTCGAGACGGCTCGTATGTGCCGCTGGTTTGATTTTGGCGTTCAACATTGCGTCGGAGCCGTCGTCTGTCGGCACTGCGCACGCGACGCAACACGCAGCGCGGCGAAAAGCCCAGCAGTTCAACGAATCGTTCTCATCAGTTCAACTCCTCGACATAATAGCCTCAGTAGTTCAACTCGAACGTCGTTTTCCCCCAAAGTTCAACGCTGCGAATGTCTGAGTGCCGTTACTGCCCTAAAACCCTGCCGTCACCGCACAGGAGCACTGACGTCACAACACCCGCGTATTGATAAATCCAGGAGTCCGTGATGTGAAATGTGTATTGCTAAATCCAGTTTGCATTCTACGTTGTTCTACAAGGAACAGGCAGAAAAATAGTAACAAGACAACCACCAAGCAATTGTGGTGCGTGCGAAGCGCGCGCCAGGTTTGGCTTTAACTCGCCCACGCGCAACTCTGCGATTACGAAATCGGCGTTTGGAGTGAATGTGGAAATGCGGTTTTTCTCCATTGGAAAGAGCGTAAAAAGTTGGGGTATACACCCAAAGATGGTTTGAAATGGTTTCTTGGCGCTCGTGAAAAATGGCGAAAACCACGTGATTTTGGCCGAAAAACTGTTAATCTCTTTTTTTTCAGACGGCGTTCACGATCTTGTTGCAGTATTGAGCTAGGAAGCTAATTTTTTGGCAGGAGGCTAGAAATGCATGCAGCTAGCTCTTATTCAATTTTGGAGTTGATAACTCAATTTTAGCGGAACCTCAATATTGAGGGTCAAGACGGGTAAAAACATGTAAACATGTTATTGCGAACCATCTGACGGTCCCTGAACTTCGAAGATGAACTAGTGAAAATCAACACAGCTAATGATAGGCTTCCGGCCAAGATTCTTCTCTCTTTGAGATGGTTGGTGTAAATAGGATTTGAGGAGTGCGCACGACGCCGCAGAAAGAGACGACTATAATTTGCCTCCGGCACAAAATTCTCACTCAGGAATTATCCTGTTGAAGTTGCGCTCTGCCCTATAGAGGCAAGTTAAAACCTGTTTCACGTGTACTAATTCAAGACGCGTATGAACATAGACATGTTAAGCAAAGGTATTAACAATGTTGCTGGTATACAAGACTCCTCATCTCACCGTGTGCCTCAGGCCCCCGTCATAGTCGGTGGATCTACTGAGTCCCACCGGGTCGATACGCACCGAATTCGTGGGAAATGGGTGGAAAAAAATCAACCCACTGAGTCCGACTGCGACCGTCTGATGCCTACCGCAATCCCCCCGGTCGATACTGATATTTCTCATGCGTACAAGGGCGGGGCCAATGCACCGACTGAGTCCCACCCGGTCGATATAGGTGTTTTTCACGTGATTTGGGTGCATTTTTTTCGGCCGACTGCGACCTGCCGAGTCCCGCCGCATCTCGACTCTCGCCGTCTGCGCTCTGCCCCACGTACTGCTGATACGGAAATCAGATTCAGACATGTTGAAAACAAGAAAAATCAGCCACCAAACACGTTCCGGTTCACAGCTGAGGTGATAATCGTCACTATCAATTGCGTGTTTCGCAGAGGAGCTGGTTGGTGCTGGGGGCAACCGGACTCAGTCGGACTCAGCAGGTTTTTCGACGAAGTCTGACCGGGGCCTCAGTCGGCTCTTCGGAGCCGGACCTGGAAGGTGGCCTTAGTTACTTTCCAGAAGATCCACCGGATTCCAGAGGATAATTTTTGTCGCCGAGGGGATATCCCCACGGCTCGGGGGGGGGGGAGGTGGCACCCAAGTATGGGCCCATCTCACCACGGTTTGCAGTGTGGTAGACCCCACTGCGAACAGTGGTGGTGGGGTCACCCCCACCTCCTGTGAGTTTTGACCGAGAAATAGCCGAGTAGCCGCGAAATGCCTGCTCGCCGCGTAATAACCACTAAATAGCCGCCAAAAAATGCTCACCGCGAAACAGCCGCTAAATAATGCTCGCCGCGAAGTAGCCGCGAAATAGCCGAGAAATAATGCTCTCCAGGCAGATATACGGAGCACTCAAGAGGCATAATTCAGATGTCAGCACCTCCACCGGTTCAATTACCCTAGTTTGAGGTTCGTGGACCTCGTTCAACCTCTGGCGGCCCCGCCCAACCGCTGGCGGCCCCACACGGTGGCTCGTCGAGCCGGCGACGGTTGCGTCTTGGTTAATTTTGATTATTTCTGAATATTTCTCGGTTATATCTCGGCTACTTCTGGTCCGTTCCATGAGAAGTCGAGAAATAGCCGCGGAATAGCCTGGAAATAGCCCACCAGGAGCCGCTGCGGAGCCTGGTGGGCTATTTCCCGGCTATTTCGCGGCCAAAACTCTCAGAGTCCCGTTATGATCACAACAGGGATGATCCTTGTGGAACGGTCTCTTGGCGCTAGAGAAAAATGGAGAAAGCCACGTGATTTTGGTCGAAAAACTGTTAATCTCCTTTTTTTTCAGACGGCGTTCACGATCTTAGCCTTCATTTCCTCGCTACTCGCACTTTTCTGTATCACTATCATAGAAGCGACCGGTTTTGAGAATGATTTCTTAAATCTCATGGTTGGATTTTTTGAAAAACAACCGTTTCGCATCTACGATTATGATAATATTTGATTTGATTATGATAATATGACTGCGAGTAGCTGGGGAATTGAGGATATGTCACCAGTTAAAATTGAGCTAGGAAGAAAATTTTTCGGCAGGAGGCTGGAAGTGGATGCAGCTAGCTACTATTCAATTTTGGAGCTGAAAGCTCAATTTTAGCGGAACCTCAAAATTTAGGGCCAAGACGGGTAAGAACATGTTTTTTGAACATGTTTTTGTAAACTATCCGACGCTCACTGAACTTTGAAAATGAACTAATGAAAATCAACACAGCCAATGACAGTCTTCCGCCCAGGATTGTTTCCTCTTTGAGACGGTTCGTGTGGATAGGATTTGAGGAGTGCGCAGGGCGCAGCAGAAAGTGCGCGGGCCCCCAATGGGAATGCGCAGGACGCCGTAAAAAGTGTGCGGGCCCCAGTGGGGGTGCGCAGGACGCTGTAAAATGTACGGGATCACAGTGGGAGTGTGCAGGACGCCGCAGAAAGTGTGTGGGACCGAAATGAGAGTGCGCCGGACGCCGCAGAAAGTGTGCGGCCCAACAGCGGGAGTGCACAGGACGCCAAAGAAAGTGCGCGGTACCCCAGTGGAAGTGCGCACGACGTCGTAAAACGTGTACGGGACTTCAGTAGGAAAGAATGGGTCGTTTTTTTTATGTCTGTGGGTCGCAATTTTTAGGAGTTATAGTTGTCCGACCACACCGATCGGTGATGATTTAATTATTTACCGTAGGGAAAAGCTTTCATAAAAGGTTTTTCCTCTCCAGAATGGGAATCGCTAAGCAAAAATAAGGTCAGAAAGGGGACCTTTGGTAAAAATATATGAAATTTCCAAAAGTTTAGCTTCCTGGCAAAAGTAATGATTTGGCAATGTTATAACTACAAGAAATATAGAAGTTGACAAAATAAAATAAAAAAAACAACTCGAAATATGTTCGAAAATGATTTGGCACAAAATAACCAGAACTAATGAAAAACTGGGAAATGTAGTGAAATAACCAAAATCGGATTTGGCGGTCATTCATAGGCCAACTTTTGCTAAGTAGTGACTGACGAGGGATTAAATTTTACAAGATTCTCCGTTAAACTTATCAAAGCTACATCAAGTGCGCAACGGAAACCGTAAAACGTTTCATTCAAGATGTAATACGGAAATCAGGGTGGGTCACGCTATGTGAACGTAATGCTCAAATCCGATGCGCACTTGATTTAGATTTGATAAGTTTAACGGAGAAGCTTGTAAAATTTAATCTCTCGACAGTCACTACTTATCAAAAGTTGGATTACGAATGACCGCCAAATCCGGTTTTGGTTATTTCACTACATTTCCCAGTTTTCATTAGTTCTGGTTATTTTGTGCCAAATCATTTTCAAACATATTTCGAGTTGTATTTTTTATTTTATTTTGTCAACTTCTATATTTCTTGTAGTTATAACATTGCCAAATCATTACTTTTGCCAGGAAGCTAAACTTTTGGAAATCACTTTATGAACATTGAAAAGCTGTAATAGAAAATACGAAGATCACAATCACAACCATATCCCGCAATGCAATAGAATACAGGCATCTGTAGAGGCACCGATAAACATCAGGTCAAAAAGAGGTTCCCTAAATATATCGACAACATGCACAGAAACACTATCGATTCCTAGTTGAGCCCGTTCTTATGTAATCTTCTGGATACTGCTTGCTCATAGGTGTTCCTGATCAACATAGCGACCGTCATAGGACCAACTCCGCCTGGGACTGGTGTTATATATCCAGCCACCTGAAATCCACCGGATAATCATGAAACATTTTCTCAGCATGCAACTACCCGCAGAATTAGTAGAAAGCTTGGCTCTTATGAGCTTGGTCAGCCGGGGTTGATGTACCTGTTCCTAATGTAATTATTCTCAAAATCCCCACTTTTGAACTACGGTCGGATTTCGAACTTTTCAGATATTCGTCGCTCCGACTGCAGCCGGATTTCGAACTTCTACTTCTAGAGTATTTCGAGTTCTAAACAAGAAGTCGACTGTCATTTCACTTCATTCCACTGGAACAATTGAAGCATTCGATTCGGAACGAGTATGTTGACTGAACCCAGAATATCTCTTACATGAAAATAACGCGCATGTATGAATCACAAACACTCAAAGTTCTAATTGTCTTTTCATTCTGAAAGCTAGCAAAAAAGTGAGGAATGCTTTTAAAAAATTGCAAAATAGTCGAACTTGAGCTAATGGGAAATTTCTGTAGTGAAGGACATTACGGTGTGGATGCAGAACGTTTCCCAATTTTTGAGGGATTCCAACCACGAAGCGAGCAAAGTTTTGGCAAGTACCGAACGTTATTCGGAGACGTTTTGAACTCTCGATAATAGCTCACTAATCACAAGACGCTTCACCACACCTCGGTGCAAACCTAGTTGGGGTGGGTCATTCAGGATTCGAGGGAGGAATGAATGATACTCTATCAGGAATCAAAGCATTTTGATGGAGTTTCTGTTGGAACAATGACTGATAACGCTATCATATAGCAGATATCGGCAGAAGTTTTCCTTTTCGATGGAGAAGAATTGAGTGGCCCCTCCAAATAGGTTGGCCTCGAGACATGAGCGTGGGTGGAGCCCAAGCCTTCGCAGGTTTAAAGGCAGCAGACACGCTCGAAAAAGTTGTTGAGAAAACTACGTTTCTGAAGTCGCATGGCTCCTAGTTGACTGCTCACCCCGTTGGAAGCTTCAAAAATGAGTAAAAACTACTAAATTTCAGCAACGCAAATCGAAAAATTTCTGCAACCCCGCCCTTGAGCTTCTGCAACCCCGCCCCAAAATACAAACTCGTCCAGATGGATAGTACTAATACGGTCTCTTTGACTGGTTCTTGATTCTTCCAACGAGGTTAACGTTTCAGTACAGGCTATAAGAGTATATCGGCTTCTCTATCTCAATCGTTTTGTAGCTAATATTTGCGGTTTCAACCGCGCGCGGTAAAACTCGTCCTTTTTCACCCGATAACGAAATAATCGTTATTCCTCTATTTGCGCACAGTTTTCGCTCGTTTTTTCGTCAGTTCCCAATACAACTAGCTCCAAACCTTTGATTTATGCCATAAAATCAATACCATTTTTGAGCGTGTCTGCTGCTTTTAAAAAATTCGATTGAGCGAGCGCGGGTGGTGTATCACCGACGGTGGTTTTGCGTTTTACGCGGTGGACGTAGCTCGGTTTGGCTTAGAACAGAGGTATTTTCCGACGGTTTGTCACAGTGCATTTAGAAACACTGCTCTTTCCGAACGACCTTACTGCAATATGTAAAGACTGGGAATAGGATGAAAATAGTACCTTTGGGACTCGAAGTTGCCTTTTCAAAGGGAAAAAACCTACGTCGTCCGTTTCGCCCGAAGGCATGGTTCCGGACAACGGTATTAGACAACGAGAAAACAAGTTCTTCGTGATTTTCTAGGTAACTTCGAGATTATGGGGGTGTGTTAGGTACTAGTTTGTAGAGCATTTCATGAAAATTCTAAAGTTGTGCCGTCTACGAAGCGAGCCGTTGAAAGGCGCTATTAAAGGCACAGTCCAACCTCAGAATCGTTTCCCAGATTTTCAGCTCATCTTGGAGAGAATTTTCAGCTAATCACAACGGTGTCTCCAGAATCGCTCAGAACCCACTGCGAAAAAAGTTATGACCCCCCAAAAATTTTGAATTCTGGCGATGAAAAATTTGTGGACGAATTGTCACAGACCTGTTGTTTCCCGTCATTCGCAGCCATCGTACTGGTGCAAACCACACTAAAAAGCTAGACCGATCACCAGTGGGAAAGACGTAGATTTTGATCAGAATCCACAGCGCGTTCCGTTCCTTATTGAGACCGAAAACCCTGAAGTGGGCGGAGCGAATGGGCGCTGATTTGGGAGGTGGAGGGAATGGGCGCGCGATTTTTCTCGCATATTCTGAAGAGATGAGATTCCGCGTTTGGCAGCGCTGCTACACACAGCGGCCGGACCACAATATCAGATCTTACCCACGAACTTGGGCTGTGCTTTTAATGCACGTATCTCGTCTGAAAGTTTGTCTCATGAGTTAAAGGTTTGGCTAGATTTCAAAAAACTGCTATTACATCGTCAGGTATAGAAAAGTTCTTCACTTTTACTGTTATAGAACTGGCATTGTTCCCTTTACCCTTTTTCCCTATTACAACGAGTATGGTGAAAAGCCTCTACATTGAAAACACTCCTACTTTTCATTTTCGGCCCAAACTCTTACGTCCTCCCACGAAAAATCCAGATTTTCGAAAATATTAACGTCCCCTTCATTTCCTGGCCGGACAACACCCGCCTGACCCTGCACTAGGGTGGCGAACGCTCAATATATCTGTTCTAAATCGAGATGTGCTCGATTTCCAGACACCATGCTGAGGAAAGGATTGTAAATATTGGGTTGGCAACAAAGTAATTGCGGATTTTTTTAGAAAATAAAAGGCGATTTCTTTCATGGAACGAAGTAACTTTATTCTGTAATCAGTTGCCCATTTTGAGCAATGACCGTTTGCCATGTTTCCGGTAGCATCATAACTCCATGTTCATAGAACTACTGATTTTTATAAGCAAAAAACTAAACCAGCTACGATTTGACATCATTATCATTATTATTCTTCTTCTTCTTTGCAGCCACATCGAGGGTTTTGTCATAGGTGAAGAAACTGGGCGACCAGTAGTGGATTCGTCCATAGATCCATTATGGTCAGCGTGGAAGGTCTCACCGGACAGCGAAATAAATGTGCTGTATCATGGCCGATAGTACCGCAGTCCGGACAGACATCAGATTTGCTGCTGTCGATTTTGCTGACGTAGGACATGAGCATTGACGAGTGACCGCAGCGCAACGATGCCAGTGTGCATCTAGCCCTTCTTCCGAGTTGAGTCTCGGATTCGCAGACTGGGGCGGTACTTCTCCTAGTATAGGATTCACCGCCGCCTTCTCAAGATGACACCGTACGAACTTGGTGTGCTCCTCGCGCAAAAGACGGAGTCGTTCTTGCTGTGAGTCGTGCCATCTCTGCAAGTTGACTTTGCATGGAGCATCGGCAAATGGGATTCTTTTGGCTCTCTCTAACGGGGTTAAGCACTCTCCAGGACGGGTGGTTTGGTTGCTTAATAATATTGATTCGTAATTGTTGGGCTTGCAGCTGACAGTGCTCCTTCACAGGCAATAGACGGGCTTCGGCATGCAGATGCTCGACTGGGGAACTCTTTGCACATCCGGTGGCAATGCGAAGAGCGGCATTTTGTACGCGTTGCATCTTAAACCAGGAAGATTCTGAAACTAGATGCTGCCAAACCGGTGCGGCGTATTCCATGGCTGGCTGAAGAATCGCCTTATACGTCATGAGTATCGTTTCCTTGCTGCTACCCCATGAGGTACCGCCTAGGGCCCTGAGAATATTGAGTTTGGCTTTAACAACAGCCTGCTTCTGCTCGGTATTTTTATGAAACTTGAGCGACGGATCGAGCACAAGACCGAGCAGTTTTGGAAATCGAGCAGCAGGCAGACGGTCTCCATCCCACTCTACCTCCGGATGAGCTCTGTGCTCGGATGGGTCCGTTGTGAGGACGGATACTGATGATTTCGATGCGGAGATCTTTAGCATCTTGTCGTCGAAGAACCTCTTCAGCGTCTTCAGGTACTCGTTGATCTTGGTGGCGGCTACCTTTATATCCCGGTCTCGACACATGATTGTTATATCATCGGCGTAGGCGACAGTCTTGATATCCTGTGGTGGTTCAGGCATATCTTCTAGATACAGACTGAAGAGAGCTGGTGATAAAACACCGCCCTGGGGGACTCCAGCTGCCATAGGAATACTGTTGGAGACATGGTTCTGGAACATGACTCTTGCCCGTCGACCTTTGATAAAGGCCGATATCCAGCGCTTTTGCCACGGTGGTATCGACGACTCCAAAACGTTTTTTGACAAGATTCCTAGGTTAACCGTATCGAAAGCCTTGGTGAGATCCAACGCGACAGCAACAGTTCTCAATGGCTTCAAAGCGTTGAACCCATCGATTGCATAGCTAGTAATTTCTAGCAACGCAGTAGTTGTAGAATGCAGCCTTTTGAACCCGTGTTGAAACAATTGTTTCTCGTTATGCTCTGCTAAATTCTCCACAATGAGCTTTTCGGCTACCTTAGCGAAAGGTGACATCAAGCTAATGGGTCGATAACCCTTTACTGACGACTGAGGTTTGCCTGGCTTCGGCAACGGGATGACGTTGGCTGTCTTCCAGTTTTGGGGAATAATGCACGAGCTGAATGAAGTGTTAATCACATCAACGACGAGTGGGAGGATCTCAGTCGGGAGCTTCTTCAGTACAGCAGGACAAATGCTGTCGGGACCGACAGCTTTGGAGTTCCGCATGTCCTTTATGATCTTCTCTACGTGCGCCACAGTGTACGCATCGGCCGTGCTCATGAGCGGGAGGCGGCACAGCTCTCTAACTGTCACTCTATTCCGCGGACCACGCCGTGTACTTGTGACAAAGAAGCTTTTTCCAAGAGAGTAGGCGGCTTCCTTACCCGTCTTGAAAACGTTATTATCAAATTCAATGGTGGATGCGGTAGCTGGCGAGCTCTTTCCAGATAGCTTCCGTAGTACCTTCCACGTAGTTGCACTGTCCGCCTTGAAATCCAACTGTCCCGTGAACTTTTCCCATTCTTCTTTCTTGTGCCTGTCCAGATCTTTTCTGATCTCGTCATCGAGTTGAGCAACGACAGGGTCTAGATGGTCGGCTGCTCTCCTGGCATCTCTAGTCCTAATCTTTTGAAGAATTTCTCTGGTGACGTTTGGATAGAACGTCTTAACGCGGCCAACAGGAATAGCCGCCTTCATGGCCCGGCGGATTACATCAGACAGGTGGTGCTCTTTTTGATGCACATTGCCGTTCCACGGATAGTCAGCCGCTAGGCGGAGCGCAACCTCGCTGAACAGGCACCAGTCTGCTTGGCCTAAATTGAGATAAGAACGTTGTCGAACACCAGAATAAGGAGCAAGAGAATTTGAGAGATCGATGTGCACAAAGACAGGAATATGATCACTAGACAATGTAGTCGAGGTAGACCATGAGCAGGTGTTTGAAAGGTTGGAAGAGACAAGAGTTATGTCTGGGCTAGAAGATCGGCCGTTGGCAGGGAGGCGAGTGGGCTGATCATCGTTTAGTATGACCAGGTCGCACTCCTCCGCCCATTCCTCGACGTCACTTCCTCTAGCATCTGAGCCAAGAGACGAGCAAAATGTATGAGCATTAAAATCGCCCGCAAATATAGACGAAGATGAGAGGAGCAGTCGTAAAGCTGCCTGAGGAGTAGAATAGGATCATAGGACGGAGGGCATGATGTGGTAGGGGAATATAGATGTTGAAGAGAGAAAGGGAGTTTTGAGGGGGAGATGGACCGGGAGGTACTCGAGAGTACCGTCCGTGGGAGTGTTAGGTATGAGGTGTGAGGGAAGAGTAGATAATACAAAAGTGGAAACTCCGCCAAGATTTGACCTTGGAGCATGGTAAGAAGTATAGCCCGGGATATTGGGATGAGGATTTGTAGGGGATGGAGAGAGCTTGGTTTCCTGAACAATGATCACGTCTGGATGGTAAGTACGTGCAAAGAGAGATAGCTCAGAAAGCTTGCCACGAAGGCCGTTGAGATTTATATGTACAATGGAAAGGGGGCGATTGGAGTTTGAGGAATCAGAGTTGGTAGGTGAGGAGCACAAAACACATCGAAAAGAAGAGTTATGATGCCTCACAGAACAGAGACCCGAACAGGAGAGATGCACCCACCTTTGGCATCCGAAGCACTGGACGCTGGTATGTCTCCTGGTAACATCCTTGCCGCACGCGGCGCATAGGTACTTCTGAGCGGGTCCAGGATTCCTCTCCACGCCGGCCCTTTGCAGGAGAATCCGAAGGAGAGCTGCGGCCGGCCAGCACCTCTCCCATGACAAAAACCCTCTTCGTGGAGGGGATGACGTTGGTTTGCACGGAGATGATCTTCTTTCCTCCACACTGCCACGGCACGAACGTACGACATCTCGGCAGCATTATCATTATTAAAATTTTAACCATTCAAGGAGTTTCGCAAAGATCGAAATAAGAAATAACCAGATGGTGCAAGGTCAGGACTATATAGTGGATGCGGCAAAACATCCAAACCAGGCTCCAATAATTTTTGCCGAGTGACTAAAGATGTGTGTGCCCTTGCATTGTCATGATGAAATACAACACTTTTTCGATGTCAATTCGTCGCTTGGGAACTCCTTGAATGGCAAAAATTTCAATAATAATAATGATGTCAAATTGTACCTGGTTCAGTTTTTCACCTGGTTCAGTTTTTCCTGATAAAAACCAGAAGTTTTATGAACGTGGAATTATGATGCGGCCTGGAAGATGGCAAACGGTCATTGCTCAAAATGGGCAATACATTACAGAATGAAGTTATTTCGTTATATTAAAAACTGTCTTTTATTTTGTAAAAGAAAATCCGCAATTACTTAGTTGCCAACCCAATACAATTGAATATGTAATTACAATGAATCATGTAATTACAATAAACTTAAACTGTAATTACAGGTCGATCGATGAACGAAAGCGGGTGGAAACACCTGTCCGACGAATGGTTGGACATTAACAGCAACAAATGGTGCCCGATTTGTGCATAGGCAGGTGGATACGCAGCATGGACAAAAACATTCCCTCCCCATAGGTCGAAGTTTTTTTGTAGTCCTTTCAGCATGAAGGAACGCCGCAGCAAAGGAACTGCACAACACGTTGTTTTCCGAGAACCACGGTATCGCGATCAAGATTGCATCAAACAAATGCTCAAAATAACTACTCGAAATGGAGTTCCGTCCTTAATTTTGGAGCGAGAGATTCTATGGATAAGCTCATTCGAATATATTTGTAAACCAATTCGAATTCGGGAATTCTTCCATCATAGCATTCGAAAGCTACTGACATTGGCGCCTCGGAAAATGTGGTCGCTGGACCCTTTTTTATATGCGTATACTGAAAACGGAGTAATTCGAAAATTTTCCATTCGGATCCCGGAATATGATTATTCGGAAACTGCGAAAGTCCGCTGTGAAGTCATGATGTTCACACGAATCCATCCTAACCCGACGCTGTTGGCCGCCCTGGCCGAGCTCCCTGTTACCGAAATTATGGCCTATTCCATGTCTATTACTGCTTCTTATCTTCCCCAAAACTACCACGATCACCCTGAGTATAACTAGTTGTGCTGGATATCATGATAAGGTGTGCATGTTCAATCGCGATCCATATTTTTTCTAAAAAGGTCTTCTTTCAATTTTTCAACGTTTCGTTTATAAATTTTTTTGTGTTATTTTTTTGCACACCTCGCGTGAACGACTAGAAGGGTATGAAAGTGCGGATGTCCTCATCGCATTAAATTATTTCGTGCCAAATCTCTAGCTTTCGTGTTTCTTGAAATCGTGAAGTACTGGTAGCGGCGTTGCCTGCTTTGAAACCTGTTAAATCTTTTGAATTACACAAGACAGTGGCGAGAGATTCAAGTCATAACCCAATAGTTACATTCACTGATATGACAGAGAACTGTTCTTGTTTTCGCCACACATAATGCACTTTACTGATAAGAAAACGTGCAGAGATGGCAAGACAGCAGAGTCAGAACTGTGCTGATGATTGATTATACAGAGAGGGACCTCGTCCATGTCGCAATTTCCTTATATGGAAGAGCATAGAGACAGTGTACACGCTCGTAAACACGTTCGAAATGATAACGTAGAAGGGATACTAAAGAATGAAAATAGTAGAGATAAACAGCCTGATTAATTACGACGTAACAAATCTACTTATCGATCAATTCCTCCACAGTCAGAAAGGCTGCAGTAGTTTACCTTCTCTCCAGCATACCTTGTAAAATTTCATATCACACTCAATCAAGCTGTTTATCTCATCAACTTCCGATTTCTGGTGCTAGTATTCTTACTGTTTTCTCAAGTTCCGCATTATATTCTGCTATTCGTACGGGTGCGAGGAGAGGCTCACGAGATTGCTTCGAATGATCGCTCAGGTACGACCGTCGTGGCTCGTTTTAGGTATTTACAACCATATTGACATTACAATAGAAGCTTTAAGGGCAGCCGAACTCAGAACCGCTTATTAGTTTCCTTGCTTATCTAGGAGAAAATTTTTGGCTGATCACAATGGTGCATCCATAATCGCTCAGAACCCACTAGGAACGGAGTTAAAGCCCCTCGAAGATGTTGGATTCCGACGGTGAGAAATTGGTGGACAAGCCTGTTTCTCCTCGTCGTAGGCAGCTATCGCAGCAGAGCAGGCCACACTATAAAGCTAGACCGATAGCAAATGAAACAACGTGGATGCCCCATGGCGCGTCTCTCCCCTATTTCAACCAGAACCCCCGAAGTGAGCGAAGGGTATGGATGCTTATTCAGGAGGCGGATGGAATAGGTACAAAATTTTTCTCTATTATTCTGATTAGTTGAGATGCCGCGGTCGACAGGGTTATTTGAACTACAGGCTCAAGTAGTCCAGGAGTCTCGTTGATAGAATGTCTACCTTATATGAATCACTTGGCTCTCGAAGTGCTCCAGAAAAAAAAGTTCCAGATCTGACCTAAAACCTCGCTACAGGAATCCCAAAGGTGCTGATCACAAATCTAATGTCCATTCATCATAAATCGAGAAATTTCGACAAAATTGGCTCGAAGCTTAAAGGCATCGTACGCGCAAAAAACCGTATCTCATTTTTTCATGTTTTTGCGCAGGCGATTCTCTGACATACAGAATAAGAGTGGAAAGGCTCCACAAAACCATCGACTTTTGCGAAAAAATCATTTTGAAATGTCTCGAATTATTCACTTCCCACCCCTCCGTCGATTTCGGTGTGTCTGGTGCAATACGTCTTAAGTTTTTTTCGCAAACGTCGGATGTGTTTTTTGATTCAAACTTATTAGGTGGGTAAATTCCTGTTGCCTCTTGTTCACTGGAACTTATTCTGAAAAAGAAAGTATCCATTGGGCAAGTTTGGATGTTAGAATTTCCGGAATTAAAAATTTCAAATGCTGAATCATCCGCGCATGTGGTGGCGCTTCTGATCCTTGTGCTAGATGGTTGGTGAAAATTGGTGGCGGATCGTCATTTTGAACCACTCCAACTTCAGAACCTTATGTTTTTGACGCGCAAAACTTCACCAACGTGGTCCGCCGGGCTCAATCATGAAATTGAGCCTGAAAAATGGATATTGGTTTTCAGCGCGAACGATGCCTTTAAGATTGAGAGGGAATGAGTTTTTTCACGATCTCTGAAACGCTACGAGAAATTTGGCTTAGAACTTTTTGTGAGAGCAATCTGCAGTGATTAACACGAATCTCTCTCTCTCTCGTTTATCGATTTTCGATGGAAAACTGTAGGTTACGGTGGGTATATGGTAGTTTGGATCATACCTGGCTAAATTATGTTGTAGAGCTTATTTGAAGTGAGAGCACAAACCCAGGGTCGATTTGTCTTTTTTTTTCCGAATGTCCTTTCGGACTGAATCCCTGGAGAGCAAAAAACGAACTGATGTGGTATACATATTTCGATTTCTCGAAGGCGTTTAATAGAGTTCCGATTAGCAAGCTTTTTTTGAAGGTGAAACTTGTTGGGATACATCCTAAGATCATAGATTGGATTTGTGACTTTCTTTCTGATAGAACGTTTCAGGTAAGGGTTGAAAATTTCTACTCAGATGTTCTCCCAACATACAGTGGCGTGCTTCAGGGAGGTGTACTATCCCCCAAATTATTTATCTTGTACGCCTTTGAAATACCTGAACAAGTTTCGAGATTCTGCGTTAGCTGCCAGATGTATGCAGACGACATTAAGATCTTCAAAGAAATCGTAAGCACCGAAGACTCCTTAGTCGTACAAAGCGCCGTCGATCAAATCGACTTATGGTCAGAAACATGGGAACTTCCTCTCGCTGTTGAGAAGTCGAGTTGCTCTGTGATCACAAATGCCGAACCCAACATATGCACAGAAGGGAACCCCACTAACCACTGTAACAAATGCTCGGGGCTTAGGCTTTCTCATAACCATTAAACTAAACTTCGATCCGCATTAAATATCTTTGGTTAATAGAGCTAACTACCGTACATATAATCATTTCAAAATTTTGAAATCTAAGAATCCCCAGGTGTTATTAGGAGTATATAAAACATATGTTGCTGCCGAGATGTCGTACGTTCACGCCGTAGCAGTGTGGAGGAAAGAAGATCACCTCTATGCAAACCGACGTCACCCCCTCCACGAAGAGCGTTTTTGTCATGGGAGAGGTGCTGGCCGGCCGCGTCTCTCCTCCGGATTCTCCTGCTAAGGGCCGGCGTGGAAAGGAATCCTGGACCTGCTCAGAAGTACCCATGCGCCATGTGCGGCGAGGATGTCACATGGAGGAAAACAAGCGTCCAGTGCTTCGGATGCCAAAGGTGGGTGCATCTCTCCTGTTCGGGTCTCAGTTCTGTGAGGCATCATAGCTCTCCTTTTCGCTGTGTTTTATGCTCTTCACCTACAAAGTCTGATTCCTCTTCCTCAAATCGCCCCCTTTCCATTGTACATATCAATCTCAACGACCTTCGTACCAAGCTTTCTCAGCTCTCTCTCTTTCACGTACTTACTATCCAGACGTGATCATGGTTCAAGAAACCAAGCTCTCTCCATCACCTACCCGTCCTCATCCTAACATCCCGGGCTACTCTGCCTTCCATGCTCCAAGGTCAGCTCTTGGCGGAGGAGTTTCAACCTTCGTTTTATCCTCTCTCCCGTCCCACCTCATACCAAACACCCCCACGGATGGTACTCTCGAGTATCTTCCAATCCATCTCCCCCTTAGAACTCCCCTTTCTCTGTTCAACATCTATATACCCCCTACCACCTCATGCCCCTCCTCCTACAATCCCATTCCTCTTCTCAAACAACTTAACGATTGTTCCCTCTCATCATCAGTTGTTTTCGCGGGCGACTTTAATGCCCACACCTCCTGCTCGTCCCTTGGTTCTGATACTAGAGGAGAAGTCAAAGAATGGGCTGAGGAGTGCGACCTGGTCATCTTAAACGATGATCAGCCAACTGGTCTCCCTGCCAACGGCCGATCTTCTAGCCCAGACATAACTCTAGTCTCTTCCAACCTTTCCAACGCTTGCTCATGGTCTACCTCAACAACAATGTCTAGTGATCATGTTCCCGTATTTGTGCACATCGATCTCTCAAATTCTCTTGCTCCTTATTCTGGTGTTCGTCAACGTTCTTATCTCAATTTAGGCCAAACAGACTGGTGCCTTTCCAGTGAGGTTGCGCTACGCCTGGCGGCTGATTACCCGTGGAATGGCAATGTGCACCAGAAGGAGCATCACTTTTCTGATGCAATTCGCAGGGCCATGAAGGCGGCCATCCCTGTTGGCTGAGTTAAGACGTTCTATCCAAACGTCACCAGAGAAATTCTTCAGAAATCAGGACTAGAGATGCCAGAAGAGCAGTTGACCATCTAGACCGTGTCGTCGCTCAGCTGGATGGTGAGATCAGAAAAGATCTCGATCAGCACAAGAAAGAACAATGGGAAAAGTTCACAGAACAGTTGAATTTCAAGACGGACAGTGGAGCTACTTGGAAGGTGCTTCGGAAACTATCGGGAAAGAGCTCGTCAGCCACCGTCTCCACTATTGAGTTTGGTAATAACGTTTTCAAGTCAGGAAAGGAAGCCGCCTACTCTCTCGGTAAAAGTTTCTTTGTCGCGAGTACAAGGCGAGGTCCGCAGAATAGAGTGACAGTAAGAGAGCTGTGCCGCCTTCCGCTCATGAGCACGGCCGAAGCGTACACTGTGGCGCAAGTAGAGAAGATTATGAAGGACATGCAGAACTCCAAAGCTGTCGGTCCCGACGGCATTTGTCCTGCTGTACTGAAGAAACTCCCGACTGAGATCCTTCCGCTCATCGTTGATATGATTAACACTTCGTTCAGCTCTTGCACTATTCCGCAAAACTGGAAGACAGCCAACGTCATCCCGTTGCCCAAGCCTGGCAAACCTCAGTCATCAGTAAAGGGATATCGTCCCATTAGCTTGATGTCACCTTTCGCTAAGGTAGCCGAAAAGCTCATTGTCAAGGATCTAGCGGAGCACAACGAGAAGCAGTTGTTTCAACATGGGTTCAGGAGGCTACATTCCACAACTACGGTTTTGCTAGAAATTACGAGCTATGCTCTCGACGGGTTCAACTTTGACAAGCCATTGAGAACTGTAGCTGTTGCGTTGGATCTCACCAAGGCATTTGATACGGTTAACCTTGGAGTCCTGTCAGGCAACATACTGGAGCCGTCAATACCATCTTGGCAGAAGCGCTGGATATCGGCCTTTATTAAAGGTCGACGAGCAAGAGTCATGTTTCAGAACCATGTCTCCAACAGTATTCCAATGGCAGCTGGAGTCCCTCAGGGCGGGGTTCTATCGCCAGCCCTCTTCAGTCTGTACCTCGAAGATATGCCTGAGCCTCCACAGGACGTCAAGGTCGTCGCGTATGCTGATGACATAACAATCATGTGTCAAGATCGGGATTCACAGGTGGCCGCCAATAAGATCAATGAGTACCTGATCACACTGAAGAGCTTTTTAGACCGCAAGATGCTAAGGATCTCTGCAGCCAAGTCGTCAGTGTCCGTTCTCACGACGGACCCATCCGAGCACAGCGCTCATCCGCATGACGTGTGGGATGGAGACCGTTTGCCTGCTGCTCGCTTTCCAAAGCTGCTCGGCCTTGTGCTCAATCTGTCACTCAAGTTTCATAAGAATACCGAGCAGAAGCAGGCAGTCGTTAAAGCTAAGCTCAACGTTCTCGGGGCCCTAGGCGGCACTTCGTGGGGTAGCAGCAAGGAGACTATACTCACAACGTATAAGGCAATTCTTCAGCCCGCTCTGGAGTACGCCGCACCTGTATGGCAGCATCTCGACTCAGAATCCTCCTAGACAAAGATGCAAAGAGTACAAAATGCTGCTCTCCGTATCGCCACCGGATGTCCAAGAAGTTCCCCAATCGAGCACCTGCATGCTGAGACCCGTCTATTACCAGTGAAGGAGCACTGTCAGCTCCAGGCCCAGCAATTCCGCATCAACATTATAAAGCAACCAAATCACCCGTCGTGGAGAGTGCTAAACCCCATTAGAGAGAGAAGTATAAGAAAGCCATTCGCCGATGCTCCAAACAAAGCCAATTTGCAAAGATGGCACGACTCACAGCAAGAACGACTCCGTCTTTTGCGCGAGGAGCACACCAATTTCGTAGGGTGTCATCTTGTGAAGGCGGCCATTAATCCTATACTAGGAGATATACCGCCCCCCGTCTGCACCTCAGAGTCTCAACTCGGAATAAGGGCAAGATGCACGCTCGCATCATTACGCTGTGGTCATTCTACAATGCTAATGTCTTATGTCAGCAAGATTGACAGCAGCAAATCTGATGTGTGCCCGGACTGCGGTACCATCGGCCACGATACAGCACATTTGTTCAACTGTACGGAGAGATCTAATACGCTGACACCAATGGACCTATGGACGAATCCACTACCGGTCGCCCAGTTCCTACGCCTATGACAAAACCCTCAATGTGGCTGCAAAGAAGAAGAAAACATATGTTAGACAGATTGTTGAAAGTGGTATTTCCGTTTTCAACCCCTTCAAAAAGAGAAACATTTATCTTTTAGAGAGCATACAGAACAACTTTACACGGAAATTGATGATGAGGTGCTACAATATTAGCTATTCTCAACTACCTAACGGTTCTGTCAGATCGAATCAGCTGGGATTACCGTCTCTTTTTATTAGAAGAGAAAAAGCTGACCTCCTTATGATGTTTTAAAGTCTCACTCTCACACACTCGCGGGGATCGGTGGACGGTTGAGAGGAGTTGAACTGGTAGCGTGCTGCCGCTCGAAACGAAAAGAGGCGGGCGAGGCCCGGAAACTCTCCCATTCACGCCGAAAACTCCGCGTGTCAACCTCCCACCGACCCTACAATGCCACCACACAGATGACCCGTTCACACCGAAAACTCTGCCCAACCACCTCTCACCGACCACTCAATTTGACGTCACATCCATTTGTTTACACCGAAAGTTTCGCCTGATCGCCTCACACCGACCACCACTTACCACTCCTGCAGTCGCGGGCGTCAGTGGCAGGTCAAGAGGCAGCATTGGCGATTCAACCTGCCACCGCTGCCCGCTAGGGCGTCGACTTCCGCCCCGTGTCAGCCGTGACAAGCACAAACACCTCACAGTTGAGCGCAGCGTATACATTGTGAGCTGCCATTTCCGCGCTCTACACGAGAGAATGTTAGAGAAAAACAGTGCGGACAGTGCAAGACGTTGCCCCGAGAACTTCGCCACATACTCACACACTCGCGGGGGTCGGTGGCAGGTTGAGGGGAGTTGAACAGGTAGCGTGCTGCCGCTCGAAACGAAAAAGGGGCGGGCTAGGCCCGAAAACTCCCCCATTCATGCCGAAAGCTCCGCGTGTCAACCTCCCACCGACCCTACAATGACCCGTTAACACCGAGAGCTCTGCCTAATCACCTCCCACCGACCACTCAATGTGACGTCACACCCACATGTTAACAACGAAAGTTTTGCTTGATCACCTCCCACCAACCACCAATTACCATTCCTGCAGTCGCGGGCGTCAGTGGCAGGTCAAGAGGCAGCATTTGCGATTCAACCTGCCACCGACGCCCGCCAGAGCGTCGATATCCCGTACAATGTCAACCATGACAAGCACAAACACCTCACATCCAAGCGAAGCGTATACATTGTAGGCTGCCACTTCCGCGCTCTACACGAGTGAGTGTCAGAGAGAAACAGTGCAGACACTGCAACACGTCGCCCCGAAAACTCCGCCGCATTCGAGACATTACCACGAAAACTTCGGCAGTTATGAGTCATGCCGAAACCTCCGCCGATCAGCCAGATCCGATCAATTTGATTGGGAAAGGGGCGTTTTAACCGGCCACCGACCCCTGCGATTGCCTGAGTATGAGACATTACCACGAAAACTTCGGCAGTTATGAGTCATGCCGAAACCTCCGCCGATCAGCCAGACTCGCTCAATTTGATTGGGAAAGGGGCGTTTTAATCGGCCACCGACCCCCGCGATCGCCTGAGCTAGAAAGCTCTCTATAAATCCCCTAGTTTTTCGGCGTCCCTTCATCAAGAAATATAAGAGGACAGTTTAGACTGTACCTTCCAGTGGCGAAGTCTCAGGCGAGGTCAAACTTTTTCGCCTACAGGAATCTCCGGAAATTCAACCTTTTACTCAGCCAAAACGCTGAAGTGTTGTTGATGTCTCCCCACAGATTTAAGACTTTGCTTCCCCACCCATGACCTTCACAAGACCCAAGTTATTGTCTCAATTCTATCGTGATTATTGTCGTTTTCTGGTGTTTCTTCTCCTTATTTTCCTACTTAAACGTGTGAAAATGCTTCCACGTTGATGAATAATAATAATAATAATAATAATAATAATAATAATAATAATAATAATAATAATAAATATTTAGGTGGAGCCCTGATAACCCCCCCCATAGAAATTTTGAGTAGAATCGGGAAAAAATTTTCCGAGCACTGAAAACTTTTTGCAAGTAACCAATAACTTCCCCAAAAAGCTCCAAATGCATATAACCTCGTTCAAAGTCCTCAGCAAAATCTGATTTCAGATTTTGAGGGAGTGAGCCAGAGCTAGATACAAATCATTCATACCATTTCCAATCCGGGTAAGCATCATGCGGAATTCCCTAATTTCTATTTTCCAAAAAAAAAAGGTTCTCTCACATGTTCGGAAACTGTATTTCTCAACTTCTCGATTGTTGAATATGTTCAAATTCGACTTTTTTCGACTGTCGACAATCGGAACACATTTGAAACAACTATCACGAATAGTTGAGTAGGAGCATTGTAACATCTCTTAGCTACAGTAGCAAACCGTTGTCTCCGACCTATAACCCTACGATATCCCGAAAACGAGACATCTGCAGAGATGACATTAAGGCAGACAGAATCCGTGGTGAACTTTCCTGCATTCATCACACATGGCTCAGAATAGGAACTTCACCTTTTTAGCCTCCTCAAATTCGACGTCTCCGAAGAGTCGGTTCTTCTTTCCAGGTTCCGTTGACTCCTCCACATTGATGCCGCAATCAATCACAACAGCGCCCGGCTTTATCCAGTCACCTGAAATGGATATACATATGCATGTTTGAAGAGGCAAGTTACAGTATGTAAGGCGTCTTCACGGGCGACGGCAGGCTGAGGACTAAACAAGGCCGGCGTGAGCAGTCGCGTGGCGCGTACCGACCAAGCTTCGCGAAGGATTGGTCGCTCTAGGACGACCGGCCCACCTCATATCTGCCTATAAGATTGATCTATTTGGGCCGCGACGCAACCGCTCACGCAGTTTATTATTAGTCCAAATTTCTGCCTTCCCCTACGGAGAGACCCGTATAATGTTGACGGGCCACCAGCCTTTCCCGTTCAATTTCTCCTACGAACTCTGCTCACAATACCTTTCACAAAATGCTTCTTTCCTATCGCCACCACTAAAATATCGGCCTTTAAGCACTGATCCTTGATGTTCTGCGTCTTTGAATGGCAAATTGTGGTGGTTCCATGATGCCACATGAACAAAGCAGCAGCCGGTGCTCCAACAATTTTCGATCTACCCAAGATGACAACATTCTTACCACTTACATAGTTCGCATCACCTATAAATGAAAATTTATAAGAACGAACAGAAAGCTTCCCCCAGCCCTTCAAAAACATCTAGTCTTACAAAGAAAGTGTACAAAACGTAGGTCGGATCTGCGGAAACGGTCGTGTCACTATCCCTTGAGCATCTGTAGTAGAGCTTTGCAGTAACAGGCCCCCAGGAGCTGGTTCCAACACGTTATGAGCGTTTTTCAAGTTTTGCGAAAAAAATAAGGGTACCCATCAGAATTTTTTTGTGTGGTTTTGAATATTTTTTCAAATTCTAATTAAAACTTGCATGGAATGGTAATCTAGGGCGTTGAAAACGAATCTGGGGCCTGTTTGTCGAAATTCTGAGGTTTACTGTAGGCTACGGCAGGTGATATGTCATTCTGAGTGTGCAGCCTAACCCAACAGTTCGAAA
This sequence comes from Aplectana chamaeleonis, assembly GCA_029168955.1. Taxonomy (NCBI): domain Eukaryota; kingdom Metazoa; phylum Nematoda; class Chromadorea; order Rhabditida; family Cosmocercidae; genus Aplectana; species Aplectana chamaeleonis. The sequence goes on from JAPDOI010000194.1 coordinate 553,780, forward strand.
ATCGGCAAAAGGACATCGAATTTGTATTCACCACCCCGAATAACCCCAACATACAAATTTTGAGTCGAATCTGAGACTTTGATCGAACTACCGTATACCCACCGTAATCTACCACAATCTGAGAACAATCGGCAAACGGACCTCAGATTCGTGGTAAGTACATGATAACACCCTCAGAAAATGATTTTGAGACATATACTTTTGTGATTCTTTGCCGTGCAGGTTTGATAAACGGTGAAACTGGTTTATTAGTGGCCTGACGTTTCGAACAAATCGTCGTTTTCGAAGGCCTGAAAGTGCTAAAAACTTTAGTGACCTGTGAGTTGCTCCATCAAGCGCTTCTCCCTCTACGACAAGTTCAACAAGCCCCAAAAACTTGAGTAAGCCACCGAAATCAGCACAGAAACCCACCCACGCCAGTTCCACCAACGACGAGCTCCCGTATCGACCAGATAGACCGCAAGCCAGGAGACAAGTGAACCCGCCTGGTCATACACGGCTGATCGTGCTATAGCTGGCACAGCGGTATGAATGGTAGGAAGTCACTAGTAATGGAAATGCACTCATTTCTATTATTGAGTCTGGGGAGCGGGACATGATATAGAAGGCCTCCAGTGCTTTCCTCGCTCCAATATCCTCCTCACGACTTAGAATCGTGCATTTGATGTCAAAATCAACTCCACCATGCTCTTCTTGCCTGTGTTTTCCAAGGGGAGTTAATGTATTTTTGCACCGCTTTCCTGCTAGGTGCTCCTTGACACGAATGTTCAGCATTCTTCCCGTTTCCCCTACGTAGATCTCGCAGCAGGACGTGCACTGAAGCTGGTAGATGACACCGCTCAATAAGCAATCGCCTTCTGCTCCGTTTGGACATACTGTGCAATTTTCCGTGTCGCAAGTGCGGTCGTAGAGCCGGTTGCGTACAAGTTGCCGCTTTATGTTGTCCCGAGGAATGTTTATGAGAGCCACATCATCGCTGAGGTCCGCACGCGCAATACATTGCCGTATAGCTGCACTCACTCTGTCGGAAAAGAACGGTAGCTGCAGAGGCACTTTGTTGTCAATTCGATTCGGGAGCCTCACTTTTCTGCCACGGTCCCGTCGCTGCGCAGTATATCCATTCAGACGAGTAATAGCACCAGCCAGTCTGCGCGACTCTTCTCGCTCTTCGTCTCCCGTACAGACTTGATTGGCAGTTCTGAACATGTTCCGAATCACGGCGCATTTCACGGCTCCAGGGTGCGCAGATGTTGCGTGAATGACGATGTTCTTGGAGGTTTCCTTGCGATACCATTTCACTCTGTATGCACCAGCAGTCACACTTATTTGCGTATTCAGGAAAGGAAGCCATCCGTCGTGAGGGGCTTCTCTGGTGAAGCGTATGTGCTGCGATCGTTGATTGAGAATATCAAACAGCTCATCCATTTCAGTCTGAGTTGACGTGACCACGCAGCAATCGTCGATGTACCTACAGTACAGGATAGGTTGCCGGGATAGCACTGGCTCTTCTACTTTGCTCATGAAGCACACCGCCAAAACAGGTGCCAGTCGTTGTCCCATTGCGAGCCCTCTGACCTGAGCATAGTAGGTTCCATTCCACTTGAAAATATTGCAATTCAGGCACTCCTTCACTAGCGTCAAGATGTGGCCCTTACTCAAGCCAAACGTCGCGATGTCTGTGTGCTCGTCCAGCATTCCAGATAGAGCCTGGAGCGCGTCTCCATTATCCACGTTTGTGTAGAGCGCGTTTACATCGAAAGATTCGATAACACAGTTCTGTTGATCCCTTAAACAGCGCAGGCGGTCCAGAAGCTGTCCTGTGTTGGGTAGGTGAGAAGGGATGTGCTGAAGAAGTTGACTGATTATTCTAGACAGGAACCAGGAAATTCGATCTGTCGGTCCCCCCACACAGCTGATAATGGGTCGAATTTTGAAAGAATCGGCTGCCATGGAACGGATGTTATCCGGAGACAATTTATGTGTCTTTATTAGAGAGTAGAAAACGGGACATCTCGAGTTTTCCAGCTTCAGCCTTCTAATAAGCTTTCCGTCCAATCCCGCTGCTTTTCCAACTTCCGTCCAGGTATTATTTAGTTTTCGACACTGTGCGACAAATTCCTTTTTCGTTGCTTGTGTGTAGACAGAGGTATCATTCAAATGGAGCTGTGTGATTTCTTGATCTAATGAGAGAGGTGTAATCACAAACTCTCCTCCCTTGTCGCTCACGGATAGACGAATTTCGTGGCGTTCCAGCTTTTCACGAATCTCCTTGAAACCTTCCTGCTGTAGTGATGTCAAGTTTTTTCTTCTTTCACGTCCATGCCTACTGAGCACGTCGCGAATTCCGGATGAAAGAATTCTGAACTTTATATCGACTTCCGGACGAGGGTCGGGCTCCTTGTAGAACGAACGTGGAAATGGTATAGACGTCAAAATAGAACTCCTACTTCCCTCCATGGTGTTGGGTTGTTCATTACGCCTGGCTCTGAACCTGAGTTGATCCCTTAAATTATGCAATCCTTTAACAACTTTCCGGTACGTGAATCCATTGACTCCCTGTGTGAGTGCGAAAGAAGGGCCCAGACTCAAAAAAAAATTGATGGCACTTTCCGAAATTTGCGCATTACCGATTATAGTGACTCTTGCCTCCCGATCATCGGTTACTACCGGCGGACAACTCAGAGACTCGAGTCGGTGGTCCATTGGTGGTTGGACACTGTTACCAAAAACCCTAACTCGCTGTTCGTTTAGGAGCCTGTCGTACTTAGCACACAGAGTTGATTTTGCCCTAGACCGAACAGCATCACATATCCGCTTTGAGCCACTCTCAATCATTCTCCAACTACTATTCGGTAGGAGACGACGGCATGAACATTCCTTTGAAACACACTTCAATAAGGTAGAATACAACACGTATTGATTTTGCCTGAGAACGACTCCTAGTAACTTACGGTAAACATTTACAATACTAGAATGAGACTCAGAAACATTACATATCGATCCTAGCTTCTTATTCAAAATGAACTTCGGTAACACACCGGTTGTTTTGCACCTTCGTAGGAAAATTATTGACTGACGAGTGCGAACCACTTTTTGACGGAGGGCTAAAGCTTCCCGAACGAGACCAAACAATTGTGGCGGTATGTTGCGAATGAGATTCCATGTTTGGCTGTCTTGAAACCTGGGCATGAGTTGAACGTACTTTTGTGATTCTTTGCCGTGCAGGTTTGATAAACGGTGAAACTGGTTTATTAGTGGCCTGACGTTTCGAACAAATCGTCGTTTTCGAAGGCCTGAAAGTGCTAAAACTTTAGTGACCTGTGAGTTGCTCCACCAAGCGCTTCTCCCTCTACGACAAGTTCAACAAGCCCCAAAAACTTGAGTAAGCCACCGAAATCAGCACAGAAACCCACCCACGCCAGTTCCACCAACGACGAGCTCCCGTATCGACCAGATAGACCGCAAGCCAGGAGACAAGTGAACCCGCCTGGTCATACACGGCTGATCGTGCTATAGCTGGCACAGCGGTATGAATGGTAGGAAGTCACTAGTAATGGAAATGCACTCATTTCTATTATTGAGTCTGGGGGAGCGGGACATGATATAGAAGGCCTCCAGTGCTTTCCTCGCTCCAATATCCTCCCTCACGACTTAGAATCGTGCATTTGATGTCAAAATCAACTCCACCATGCTCTTCTTGCCTGTGTTTTCCAAGGGAGTTAATGTATTTTTGCACCGCTTTCCTGCTAGGTGCTCCTTGACACGAATGTTCAGCATTCTTCCCGTTTCCTCTACGTAGATCTCGCAGCAGGACGTGCACTGAAGCTGGTAGATGACACCGCTCAATAAGCAATCGCCTTCTGCTCCGTTTGGACATACTGTGCAATTTTCTGTGTCGCAAGTGCGGTCGTAGAGCCGGTTGCGTACAAGTTGCCGCTTTATGTTGTCCCGAGGGATGTTTATGAGAGCCACATCATCGCTGAGGTCCGCACGCGCAATACATTGCCGTATAGCTGCACTCACTCTGTCGGAAAAGAACGGTAGCTGCAGAGGCACTTTGTTGTCAATTCGATTCGGGAGCCTCACTCTTCTGCCACGGTCCCGTCGCTGCGCAGTATATCCATTCAGACGAGTAATAGCACCAGCCAGTCTGCGCGACTCTTCTCGCTCTTCGTCTCCCGTACAGACTTGATTGGCAGTTCTGAACATGTTCCGAATCACGGCGCATTTCACGGCTCCAGGGTGCGCAGATGTTGCGTGAATGACGATGTTCTTGGAGGTTTCCTTGCGATACCATTTCACTCTGTATGCACCAGCAGTCACACTTATTTGCGTATTCAGGAAAGGAAGCCATCCGTCGTGAGGGGCTTCTCTGGTGAAGCGTATGTGCTGCGATCGTTGATTGAGAATATCAAACAGCTCATCCATTTCAGTCTGAGTTGACGTGACCACGCAGCAATCGTCGATGTACCTACAGTACAGGATAGGTTGCCGGGATAGCACTGGCTCTTCTACTTTGCTCATGAAGCACACCGCCAAAACAGGTGCCAGCCGTTGACCCATTGCTAGCCCTCTGACCTGAGCATAGTAGGTTCCATTCCACTTGAAAATATTGCAATTCAGGCACTCCTTCACTAGCGTCAAGATGTGGCCCTTACTCAAGCCAAACGTCGCGATGTCTGTGTGCTCGTCCAGCATTCCAGATAGAGCCTGGAGCGCGTCTCCATTATCCACGTTTGTGTAGAGCGCGTTTACATCGAAAGATTCGATAACACAGTTCTGTTGATCCCTTAAACAGCGCAGGCGGTCCAGAAGCTGTCCTGTGTTGGGTAGGTGAGAAGGGATGTGCTGAAGAAGTTGACTGATTATTCTAGACAGGAACCATGAAATTCGATCTGTCGGTCCTCTCACACAGCTGATAATGGGTCGAATTTTGAAAGAATCGGCTGCCATGGAACGGATGTTATCCGGAGACAATTTATGTGTCTTTATTAGAGAGTAGAAAACGGGACATCTCGAGTTTTCCAGCTTCAGCCTTCTAATAAGCTTTCCGTCCAATCCTGCTGCTTTTCCAACTTCCGTCCAGGTATTATTTAGTTTTCGACACTGTGCGACAAATTCCTTTTTCGTTGCTTGTGTGTAGACAGAGGTATCATTCAAATGGAGCTGTGTGATTTCTTGATCTAATGAGAGAGGTGTAATCACAAACTCTCCTCCCTTGTCGCTCACGGATAGACGAATTTCGTGGCGTTCCAGCTTTTCACGAATCTCCTTGAAACCTTCCTGCTGTAGTGATGTCAAGTTTTTTCTTCTTTCACGTCCATGCCTACTGAGCACGTCGCGAATTCCGGATGAAAGAATTCTGAACTTTATATCGACTTCCGGACGAGGGTCGGGCTCCTTGTAGAACGAACGTGGAAATGGTATAGACGTCAAAATAGAACTCCTACTTCCCTCCATGGTGTTGGGTTGTTCATTACGCCTGGCTCTGAACCTGAGTTGATCCCTTAAATTATGCAATCCTTTAACAACTTTCCGGTACGTGAATCCATTGACTCCCTGTGTGAGTGCGAAAGAAGGGCCCAGACTCAAAAAATTGATGGCACTTTCCGAAATTTGCGCATTACCGATTATAGTGACTCTTGCCTCCCGATCATCGGTTACTACCGGCGGACAACTCAGAGACTCGAGTCGGTGGTCCATTGGTGGTTGGACACTGTTACCAAAAACCCTAACTCGCTGTTCGTTTAGGAGCCTGTCGTACTTAGCACACAGAGTTGATTTTGCCCTAGACCGAACAGCATCACATATCCGCTTTGAGCCACTCTCAATCATTCTCCAACTACTATTCGGTAGGAGACGACGGCATGAACATTCCTTTGAAACACACTTCAATAAGGTAGAATACAACACGTATTGATTTTGCCTGAGAACGACTCCTAGTAACTTACGGTAAACATTTACAATACTAGAATGAGACTCAGAAACATTACATATCGATCCTAGCTTCTTATTCAAAATGAACTTCGGTAACACACCGGTTGTTTTGCACCTTCGTAGGAAAATTATTGACTGACGAGTGCGAACCACTTTTTGACGGAGGGCTAAAGCTTCCCGAACGAGACCAAACAATTGTGGCGGTATGTTGCGAATGAGATTCCATGTTTGGCTGTCTTGAAACCTGGGCATGAGTTGAACGTACTTTTGTGATTCTTTGCCGTGCAGGTTTGATAAACGGTGAAACTGGTTTATTAGTGGCCTGACGTTTCGAACAAATCGTCGTTTTCGAAGGCCTGAAAGTGCTAAAAGCTTTAGTGACCTGTGAGTTGCTCCATCAAGCGCTTCTCCCTCTACGACAAGTTCAACAAGCCCCAAAACCTTGAGTAAGCCACCGAAATCAGCACAGAAACCCACCCACGCCAGTTCCACCAACGACGAGCTCCCGTATCGACCAGATAGACCGCAAGCCAGGAGACAAGTGAACCCGCCTGGTCATACACGGCTGATCGTGCTATAGCTGGCACAGCGGTATGAATGGTAGGAAGTCACTAGTAATGGAAATGCACTCATTTCTATTATTGAGTCTGGGGAGCGGGACATGATATAGAAGGCCTCCAGTGCTTTCCTCGCTCCAATATCCTCCTCACGACTTAGAATCGTGCATTTGATGTCAAAATCAACTCCACCATGCTCTTCTTGCCTGTGTTTTCCAAGGGGAGTTAATGTATTTTTGCACCGCTTTCCTGCTAGGTGCTCCTTGACACGAATGTTCAGCATTCTTCCCGTTTCCCCTACGTAGATCTCGCAGCAGGACGTGCACTGAAGCTGGTAGATGACACCGCTCAATAAGCAATCGCCTTCTGCTCCGTTTGGACATACTGTGCAATTTTCCGTGTCGCAAGTGCGGTCGTAGAGCCGGTTGCGTACAAGTTGCCGCTTTATGTTGTCCCGAGGGATGTTTATGAGAGCCACATCAACCGGCTCTACGACCGCACTTGCGACACGGAAAATTGCACAGTATGTCCAAACGGAGCAGAAGGCGATTGCTTATTGAGCGGTGTCATCTACCAGCTTCAGTGCACGTCCTGCTGCGAGATCTACGTAGGGGAAACGGGAAGAATGCTGAACATTCGTGTCAAGGAGCACCTAGCAGGAAAGCGGTGCAAAAATACATTAACTCCCCTTGGAAAACACAGGCAAGAAGAGCATGGTGGAGTTGATTTTGACATCAAATGCACGATTCTAAGGCCTCTTTCAGAGTTCGATCGCTCTGCGACGCGACCGCATGAAAACACTGGGTATCGATCTGGTCGCGTCGCGCGATCAGGTCGCCGGCCTTTCAAACAAGATCGTGGGGAAAGTCGCCCAATCGCGCGATTGGGCGACTGAGATGGCCAGATCGCGTCGCCGTGCAGTGCACGGCGACGCGACCGATCGCGGCGACCGCTTCATATGTACTAGTTCAAATTCCTCTTTTTTTCACGTTGATTCAAGCAAATAAGTATTAGTAGGCAAAAGAATCACAATACAAAACAATTATTATCATAAAATGATTATTATCGCAAAATGACAAACCACAGTGCACCTTTTTATCATAAATGACTAACCAATTGCTCGACACCGCTCCGACACTGGGAGAGGTCATCTACTGGAGTTACCCGGAGGATCTACTGCTATCAGCTGTAGATGAACGGGATTCTCCTGTAGAGGACCGAAACCTAACATGTTTTTAACAGGTATACTAGCACTGCAGTTAAACAGAACTCCATTTTGGAGGGGATATCAAATCCCGGTGTAGGCGGTAAAATAACCTGTTTCTAGAGGTATACACATTTTCCGGGTTCACACAGGGGACCCCGGGAACATGCTACTGGGGTAATCCCCTTTGCCTCTTTGGTGTCCTAACAGGGGGGGGGTGACCCCACCGCCCCGGTTCGCAGTGGGATACACCCCACCGTGGACCGTAGGGAGATGGCCCCACAGTTGGGTATCACCCACCCACTCCCCCATCCCCGACCCGTGCGGACCCCCCTCCTCTCGGCGACAAAAATTATCCTCCGGTATCCGGTGGATCTTCAGGGGTGCGTTCCAAGAACATTCCCATGGCAAAACGCGTCCATGGAAACGTAGCCACGGTGACGTGGAAGCAGATATCAGTTCCAATTCGTGGCCCTGGGAAACAAGTTTCGCCATGGAAAGGCTGTTTGCCCTTCCACGGCATCATGGAAACATTCTTGGAACGCACCCCTGGTGAGTGACTCGAGATCCGGCTCCTAAGAGCCGACTGAGGCACACCGTGAGATGAGAAGCCTTCTATACCAGCAACATTGTCAATACCTTTGTCTAAACATGTTAGTGATCCTGACGAATGTCTGGCGTCATGTTCGGGGTTTGCAGGTGTTTATTGCTATCAGTACATTTGAAATGACGGCAAAACATTTGCGTCGCGGCTGCAGAGCGGCGATTACTCCATTAGTCACCTCATCATCTTCATTCGTTCATCTTTAGTACAATATACCTCCTGTAGTTCCTCCAAAGCGTCAATTTCTCCCGTAGATCTCCTCTCCCAGTGCCGGAGCGCGAACATGAAATAGGCGTCGATTAGAATGTGTACGTAAAAGTGCGTGGTCGCCAACTTCCGCGATTGGGCCTTCACACTTCCCAAATCTGCGATTTCCACGGCGACGCGACGGTCGCGTCGCCGTGCCCACGATCGCGTTGCACAGCGATCGAACTCTGAAAGAGGCCTAAGTCGTGAGGAGGATATTGGAGCGAGGAAAGCACTGGAGGCCTTCTATATCATGTCCCGCTCCCCCAGACTCAATAATAGAAATGAGTGCATTTCCATTACTAGTGACTTCCTACCATTCATACCGCTGTGCCAGCTATAGCACGATCAGCCGTGTATGACCAGGCGGGTTCACTTGTCTCCTGGCTTGCGGTCTATCTGGTCGATACGGGAGCTCGTCGTTGGTGGAACTGGCGTGGGTGGGTTTCTGTGCTGATTTCGGTGGCTTACTCAAGTTTTTGGGGCTTGTTGAACTTGTCGTAGAGGGAGAAGCGCTTGATGGAGCAACTCACAGGTCACTAAAGTTTTTAGCACTTTCAGGCCTTCGAAAACGACGATTTGTTCGAAACGTCAGGCCACTAATAAACCAGTTTCACCGTTTATCAAACCTGCACGGCAAAGAATCACAAAAGTACGTTCAACTCATGCCCAGGTTTCAAGACAGCCAAACATGGAATCTCATTCGCAACATACCGCCACAATTGTTTGGTCTCGTTCGGGAAGCTTTAGCCCTCCGTCAAAAAGTGGTTCGCACTCGTCAGTCAATAATTTTCCTACGAAGGTGCAAAACAACCGGTGTGTTACCGAAGTTCATTTTGAATAAGAAGCTAGGATCGATATGTAATGTTTCTGAGTCTCATTCTAGTATTGTAAATGTTTACCGTAAGTTACTAGGAGTCGTTCTCAGGCAAAATCAATACGTGTTGTATTCTACCTTATTGAAGTGTGTTTCAAAGGAATGTTCATGCCGTCGTCTCCTACCGAATAGTAGTTGGAGAATGATTGAGAGTGGCTCAAAGCGGATATGTGATGCTGTTCGGTCTAGGGCAAAATCAACTCTGTGTGCTAAGTACGACAGGCTCCTAAACGAACAGCGAGTTAGGGTTTTTGGTAACAGTGTCCAACCACCAATGGACCACCGACTCGAGTCTCTGAGTTGTCCGCCGGTAGTAACCGATGATCGGGAGGCAAGAGTCACTATAATCGGTAATGCGCAAATTTCGGAAAGTGCCATCAATTTTTTGAGTCTGGGCCCTTCTTTCGCACTCACACAGGGAGTCAATGGATTCACGTACCGGAAAGTTGTTAAAGGATTGCATAATTTAAGGGATCAACTCAGGTTCAGAGCCAGGCGTAATGAACAACCCAACACCATGGAGGGAAGTAGGAGTTCTATTTTGACGTCTATACCATTTCCACGTTCGTTCTACAAGGAGCCCGACCCTCGTCCGGAAGTCGATATAAAGTTCAGAATTCTTTCATCCGGAATTCGCGACGTGCTCAGTAGGCATGGACGTGAAAGAAGAAAAAACTTGACATCACTACAGCAGGAAGGTTTCAAGGAGATTCGTGAAAAGCTGGAACGCCACGAAATTCGTCTATCCGTGAGCGACAAGGAGGAGAGTTTGTGATTACACCTCTCTCATTAGATCAAGAAATCACACAGCTCCATTTGAATGATACCTCTGTCTACACACAAGCAACGAAAAAGGAATTTGTCGCACAGTGTCGAAAACTAAATAATACCTGGACGGAAGTTGGAAAAGCAGCAGGATTGGACGGAAAGCTTATTAGAAGGCTGAAGCTGGAAAACTCGAGATGTCCCGTTTTCTACTCTCTAATAAAGACACATAAATTGTCTCCGGATAACATCCGTTCCATGGCAGCCGATTCTTTCAAAATTCGACCCATTATCAGCTGTGTGGGGGACCGACAGATCGAATTTCCTGGTTCCTGTCTAGAATAATCAGTCAACTTCTTCAGCACATCCCTTCTCACCTACCCAACACAGGGCAGCTTCTGGACCGCCTGCGCTGTTTAAGGGATCAACAGAACTGTGTTATCGAATCTTTCGATGTAAACGCGCTCTACACAAACGTGGATAATGGAGACGCCCTCCAGGCTCTATCTGGAATGCTGGACGAGCACACAGACATCGCGACGTTTGGCTTGAGTAAGGGCCACATCTTGACGCTAGTGAAGGAGTGCCTGAATTGCAATATTTTCAAGTGGAATGGAACCTACTATGCTCAGGTCAGAGGGCTCGCAATGGGACAACGACTGGCACCTGTTTTGGCGGTGTGCTTCATGAGCAAAGTAGAAGAGCCAGTGCTATCCCGGCAACCTATCCTGTACTGTAGGTACATCGACGATTGCTGCGTGGTCACGTCAACTCAGACTGAAATGGATGAGCTGTTTGATATTCTCAATCAACGATCGCAGCACATACGCTTCACCAGAGAAGCCCCTCACGACGGATGGCTTCCTTTCCTGAATACGCAAATAAGTGTGACTGCTGGTGCATACAGAGTGAAATGGTATCGCAAGGAAACCTCCAAGAACATCGTCATTCACGCAACATCTGCGCACCCTGGAGCCGTGAAATGCGCCGTGATTCGGAACATGTTCAGAACTGCCAATCAAGTCTGTACGGAGACGAAGAGCGAGAAGAGTCGCGCAGACTGGCTGGTGCTATTACTCGTCTGAATGGATATACTGCGCAGCGACGGGACCGTGGCAGAAGAGTGAGGCTCCCGAATCGAATTGACAACAAAGTGCCTCTGCAGCTACCGTTCTTTTCCGACAGAGTGAGTGCAGCTATACGGCAATGTATTGCGCGTGCGGACCTCAGCGATGATGTGGCTCTCATAAACATCCCTCGGGACAACATAAAACGGCAACTTGTACGCAACCGGCTCTACGACCGCACTTGCGACACGGAAAATTGCACAGTATGTCCAAACGGAGCAGAAGGCGATTGCTTATTGAGCGGTGTCATCTACCAGCTTCAGTGCACGTCCTGCTGCGAGATCTACGTAGGGGAAACGGGAAGAATGCTGAACATTCGTGTCAAGGAGCACCTAGCAGGAAAGCGGTGCAAAAATACATTAACTCCCCTTGGAAAACACAGGCAAGAAGAGCATGGTGGAGTTGATTTTGACATCAAATGCACGATTCTAAGTCGTGAGGAGGATATTGGAGCGAGGAAAGCACTGGAGGCCTTCTATATCATGTCCCGCTCCCCAGACTCAATAATAGAAATGAGTGCATTTCCATTACTAGTGACTTCCTACCATTCATACCGCTGTGCCAGCTATAGCACGATCAGCCGTGTATGACCAGGCGGGTTCACTTGTCTCTGGCTTGCGGTCTATCTGGTCGATACGGGAGCTCGTCGTTGGTGGAACTGGCGTGGGTGGGTTTCTGTGCTGATTTCGGTGGCTTACTCAAGTTTTTGGGGCTTGTTGAACTTGTCGTAGAGGGAGAAGCGCTTGATGGAGCAACTCACAGGTCACTAAAGTTTTTAGCACTTTCAGGCCTTCGAAAACGACGATTTGTTCGAAACGTCAGGCCACTAATAAACCAGTTTCACCGTTTATCAAACCTGCACGGCAAAGAATCACAAAAGTACGTTCAACTCATGCCCAGGTTTCAAGACAGCCAAACATGGAATCTCATTCGCAACATACCGCCACAATTGTTTGGTCTCGTTCGGGAAGCTTTAGCCCTCCGTCAAAAGTGGTTCGCACTCGTCAGTCAATAATTTTCCTACGAAGGTGCAAAACAACCGGTGTGTTACCGAAGTTCATTTTGAATAAGAAGCTAGGATCGATATGTAATGTTTCTGAGTCTCATTCTAGTATTGTAAATGTTTACCGTAAGTTACTAGGAGTCGTTCTCAGGCAAAATCAATACGTGTTGTATTCTACCTTATTGAAGTGTGTTTCAAAGGAATGTTCATGCCGTCGTCTCCTACCGAATAGTAGTTGGAGAATGATTGAGAGTGGCTCAAAGCGGATATGTGATGCTGTTCGGTCTAGGGCAAAATCAACTCTGTGTGCTAAGTACGACAGGCTCCTAAACGAACAGCGAGTTAGGGTTTTTGGTAACAGTGTCCAACCACCAATGGACCACCGACTCGAGTCTCTGAGTTGTCCGCCGGTAGTAACCGATGATCGGGAGGCAAGAGTCACTATAATCGGTAATGCGCAAATTTCGGAAAGTGCCATCAATTTTTTTTTGAGTCTGGGCCCTTCTTTCGCACTCACACAGGGAGTCAATGGATTCACGTACCGGAAAGTTGTTAAAGGATTGCATAATTTAAGGGATCAACTCAGGTTCAGAGCCAGGCGTAATGAACAACCCAACACCATGGAGGGAAGTAGGAGTTCTATTTTGACGTCTATACCATTTCCACGTTCGTTCTACAAGGAGCCCGACCCTCGTCCGGAAGTCGATATAAAGTTCAAGAATTCTTTCATCCGGAATTCGCGACGTGCTCAGTAGGCATGGACGTGAAAGAAGAAAAAACTTGACATCACTACAGCAGGAAGGTTTCAAGGAGAGTCGTGAAAAGCTGGGACGCCACGAAATTCGTCTATCCGTGAGGGACAAGGGGAGGAGAGTTTGTGGTTACACCTCTCTCATTAGATCAAGAAATCACACAGCTCCATTTGAATGATACCTCTGTCTACACACAAGCAACGAAAAAGGAATTTGTCGCACAGTGTCGAAAACTAAATAATACCTGGACGGAAGTTGGAAAAGCAGCAGGATTGGACGGAAAGCTTATTAGAAGGCTGAAGCTGGAAAACTCGAGATGTCCCGTTTTCTACTCTCTAATAAAGACACATAAATTGTCTCCGGATAACATCCGTTCCATGGCAGCCGATTCTTTCAAAATTCGACCCATTATCAGCTGTGTGGGGGACCGACAGATCGAATTTCCTGGTTCCTGTCTAGAATAATCAGTCAACTTCTTCAGCACATCCCTTCTCACCTACCCAACACAGGACAGCTTCTGGACCGCCTGCGCTGTTTAAGGGATCAACAGAACTGTGTTATCGAATCTTTCGATGTAAACGCGCTCTACACAAACGTGGATAATGGAGACGCGCTCCAGGCTCTATCTGGAATGCTGGACGAGCACACAGACATCGCGACGTTTGGCTTGAGTAAGGGCCACATCTTGACGCTAGTGAAGGAGTGCCTGAATTGCAATATTTTCAAGTGGAATGGAACCTACTATGCTCAGGTCAGAGGGCTCGCAATGGGACAACGACTGGCACCTGTTTTGGCGGTGTGCTTCATGAGCAAAGTAGAAGAGCCAGTGCTATCCCGGCAACCTATCCTGTACTGTAGGTACATCGACGATTGCTGCGTGGTCACGTCAACTCAGACTGAAATGGATGAGCTGTTTGATATTCTCAATCAACGATCGCAGCACATACGCTTCACCAGAGAAGCCCCTCACGACGGATGGCTTCCTTTCCTGAATACGCAAATAAGTGTGACTGCTGGTGCATACAGAGTGAAATGGTATCGCAAGGAAACCTCCAAGAACATCGTCATTCACGCAACATCTGCGCACCCTGGAGCCGTGAAATGCGCCGTGATTCGGAACATGTTCAGAACTGCCAATCAAGTCTGTACGAGACGAAGAGCGAGAAGAGTCGCGCAGACTGGCTGGTGCTATTACTCGTCTGAATGGATATACTGCGCAGCGACGGGACCGTGGCAGAAGAGTGAGGCTCCTGAATCGAATTGACAACAAAGTGCCTCTGCAGCTACCGTTCTTTCCGACAGAGTGGTGCAGCTATACGGCAATGTATTGCGCGTGCGGACCTCAGCGATGATGTGGCTCATAAACATCCCTCGGGACAACATAAAGCGGCAACTTGTACGCAACCGGCTCTACGACCGCACTTGCGACACGGAAGAATTGCACAGTATGTCCAAACGGAGCAGAAGGCGATTGCTTATTGAGCGGTGTCATCTACCAGCTTCAGTGCACGTCCTGCTGCGAGATCTACGTAGGGGAAACGGGAAGAATGCTGAACATTCGTGTCAAGGAGCACCTAGCAGGAAAGCGGTGCAAAAATACATTAACTCCTTGGAAAACACAGGCAAGAAGAGCATGGTGGAGTTGATTTTGACATCAAATGCACGATTCTAAGTCGTGAGGAGGATATTGGAGCGAGAGGAAAGCACTGGAGGCCTTCAATACCATGTCCCGCTCCCCCAAACTCAATAATAGAAATGAGTGCATTTTGTTAACTAGTGACTTCCTACCATTCATACTGCTGTGTCAGCTATAGCAAGATCAGTAGTGTATGACCAGGCGGGTTAACTTTTCTCGTGGTTTGGGTCTATCTGGTCGAAACGGGAGCTCGTCGTTGGTGGAACTGGCGTGGGTGGGTTTCTGTGCTGATTTCTGTAGCTCTCAAGTTCCTTCAGTCTGTTGAGCTTGTCGTAGAGGGAAAAGCGCTTGACGGAGCAACTCACAGGTCACTAAAGTATTTAGCACTTTCAGGCCTTCGGAAACGACGATTTGTGCGAAACGTCAGGTCACTAATAAATCAATTTCACCGTTTATCAAACCTGCACGGCAAAGAATCACAAAAGTACGTTCAACTCATGCCCAGGTTTCAAGACAGCCAAACATGGAATCTCATTCGCAACATACCGCCACAATTGTTTGGTCTCGTTCGGGAAGCTTTAGCCCTCCGTCAAAAAGTGGTTCGCACTCGTCAGTCAATAATTTTCCTACGAAGGTGCAAAACAACCGGTGTGTTACCGAAGTTCATTTTGAATAAGAAGCTAGGATCGATATGTAATGTTTCTGAGTCTCATTCTAGTATTGTAAATGTTTACCGTAAGTTACTAGGAGTCGTTCTCAGGCAAAATCAATACGTGTTGTATTCTACCTTATTGAAGTGTGTTTCAAAGGAATGTTCATGCCGTCGTCTCCTACCGAATAGTAGTTGGAGAATGATTGAGAGTGGCTCAAAGCGGATATGTGATGCTGTTCGGTCTAGGGCAAAATCAACTCTGTGTGCTAAGTACGACAGGCTCCTAAACGAACAGCGAGTTAGGGTTTTTGGTAACAGTGTCCAACCACCAATGGACCACCGACTCGAGTCTCTGAGTTGTCCGCCGGTAGTAACCGATGATCGGGAGGCAAGAGTCACTATAATCGGTAATGCGCAAATTTCGGAAAGTGCCATCAATTTTTGAGTCTGGGCCCTTCTTTCGCACTCACACAGGGAGTCAATGGATTCACGTACCGGAAAGTTGTTAAAGGATTGCATAATTTAAGGGATCAACTCAGGTTCAGAGCCAGGCGTAATGAACAACCCAACACCATGGAGGGAAGTAGGAGTTCTATTTTGACGTCTATACCATTTCCACGTTCGTTCTACAAGGAGCCCGACCCTCGTCCGGAAGTCGATATAAAGTTCAGAATTCTTTCATCCGGAATTCGCGACGTGCTCAGTAGGCATGGACGTGAAAGAAGAAAAAACTTGACATCACTACAGCAGGAAGGTTTCAAGGAGATTCGTGAAAAGCTGGAACGCCACGAAATTCGTCTATCCGTGAGCGACAAGGGAGGAGAGTTTGTGATTACACCTCTCTCATTAGATCAAGAAATCACACAGCTCCATTTGAATGATACCTCTGTCTACAATAACAAGCAACGAAAAAGGAATTTGTCGCACAGTGTCGAAAACTAAATAATACCTGGACGGAAGTTGGAAAAGCAGCAGGATTGGACGGAAAGCTTATTAGAAGGCTGAAGCTGGAAAACTCGAGATGTCCCGTTTTCTACTCTCTAATAAAGACACATAAATTGTCTCCGGATAACATCCGTTCCATGGCAGCCGATTCTTTCAAAATTCGACCCATTATCAGCTGTGTGGGGGGACCGACAGATCGAACTTCCTGGTTCCTGTCTAGAATAATCAGTCAACTTCTTCAGCACATCCCTTCTCACCTACCCAACACAGGACAGCTTCTGGACCGCCTGCGCTGTTTAAGGGATCAACAGAACTGTGTTATCGAATCTTTCGATGTAAACGCGCTCTACATAAACGTGGATAATGGAGACGCGCTCCAGGCTCTATCTGGAATGCTGGACGAGCACACAGACATCGCGACGTTTGGCTTGAGTAAGGGCCACATCTTGACGCTAGTGAAGGAGTGCCTGAATTGCAATATTTTCAAGTGGAATGGAACCTACTATGCTCAGGTCAGAGGGCTCGCAATGGGACAACGACTGGCACCTGTTTTGGCGGTGTGCTTCATGAGCAAAGTAGAAGAGCCAGTGCTATCCCGGCAACCTATCCTGTACTGTAGGTACATCGACGATTGCTGCGTGGTCACGTCAACTCAGACTGAAATGGATGAGCTGTTTGATATTCTCAATCAACGATCGCAGCACATACGCTTCACCAGAGAAGCCCCTCACGACGGATGGCTTCCTTTCCTGAATACGCAAATAAGTGTGACTGCTGGTGCATACAGAGTGAAATGGTATCGCAAGGAAACCTCCAAGAACATCGTCATTCACGCAACATCTGCGCACCCTGGAGCCGTGAAATGCGCCGTGATTCGGAACATGTTCAGAACTGCCAATCAAGTCTGTACGGGAGACGAAGAGCGAGAAGAGTCGCGCAGACTGGCTGGTGCTATTACTCGTCTGAATGGATATACTGCGCAGCGACGGGACCGTGGCAGAAGAGTGAGGCTCCCGAATCGAATTGACAACAAAGTGCCTCTGCAGCTACCGTTCTTTTCCGACAGAGTGAGTGCAGCTATACGGCAATGTATTGCGCGTGCGGACCTCAGCGATGATGTGGCTCTCATAAACATCCCTCGGGACAACATAAAGCGGCAACTTGTACGCAACCGGCTCTACGACCGCACTTGCGACACGGAAAATTGCACAGTATGTCCAAACGGAGCAGAAGGCGATTGCTTATTGAGCGGTGTCATCTACCAGCTTCAGTGCACGTCCTGCTGCGAGATCTACGTAGGGGAAACGGGAAGAATGCTGAACATTCGTGTCAAGGAGCACCTAGCAGGAAAGCGGTGCAAAAATACATTAACTCCCCTTGGAAAACACAGGCAAGAAGAGCATGGTGGAGTTGATTTTGACATCAAATGCACGATTCTAAGTCGTGAGGAGGATATTGGAGCGAGGAAAGCACTGGAGGCCTTCTATATCATGTCCCGCTCCCCCAGACTCAATAATAGAAATGAGTGCATTTCCATTACTAGTGACTTCCTACCATTCATACCGCTGTGCCAGCTATAGCACGATCAGCCGTGTATGACCAGGCGGGTTCACTTGTCTCCTGGCTTGCGGTCTATCTGGTCGATACGGGAGCTCGTCGTTGGTGGAACTGGCGTGGGTGGGTTTCTGTGCTGATTTCGGTGGCTTACTCAAGTTTTTGGGGCTTGTTGAACTTGTCGTAGAGGGAGAAGCGCTTGATGGAGCAACTCACAGGTCACTAAAGTTTTTAGCACTTTCAGGCCTTCGAAAACGACGATTTGTTCGAAACGTCAGGCCACTAATAAACCAGTTTCACCGTTTATCAAACCTGCACGGCAAAGAATCACAAAAGTACGTTCAACTCATGCCCAGGTTTCAAGACAGCCAAACATGGAATCTCATTTGAGACATATATTTGATTTTGAGATATATATTATAGAAATCCGGAAAACTCGAATGTGGCGTTGTGCCCCCAAAAATTTTCCCCGCTGGGATTCTTTGAGAAATTAAGCCGAAAACTTTGAAAAATTGACAAATAAACCTCAGATTCGTGATCAGCGCCCGAGAAAACTCCAGTGAGGGGAATTCAAGTGAAATCTGAAACATTTTTCTGAAGCGTTTCCAGTTCGGTTCGGAAAATGTGCTTTCACCCAACCTTTGCTCAGACGCTTTGTTTTGAACGCTGAAACGATTATGAGGTCCGCTCCCAGATTTTCGGAAGTTTTCTGAGCATTTTGGAAGGTACAAAAGAACGACCGTTTTGAGCTTATAACTTCTCGAAACCAGCGGCTCGGGGCGGGGCACTGCGCAGTCTCACTATAGATGCCCAAGAGATACTAGCCATACACTTCGTTTCCGCAGATCCGGCCTACGCTTTGTATACTTTCCTTGTTAGCACGGTCAAGCGGGGCGTTGCGTAATTTTTCAAAATCGGAGCGACCCCCTCCCCACCATCAAAATTTTCCTTCCCAAATCCAAAATTTTTGCGAAGAGCGATTTCTGGGCAGTTTATATATGATTAATAAAACTGTCTGACGCCGAAGCTCGTTCAGTAGTCGCAATGCTACAATCCCTGCCTTTGGTGACCGAAAAAATCAAGAATTTTTGGGATATCTTCACGAAATTTCCATTTTTTGATCGAAATTTTTGCGATCCCCTCAATGCAAAATTTCGCAACCCCGCTCGACCCTGCTTGTTAGCATTGAACCACACCCTGTCACTTTGGCTCCGAAAAAAGTCACAAATACAACCCCCCTCCACAAACACACTGGAGTGAGGTAACCGACCTGTAGCTTTCTGAACGAGATATAAACACCCATAAGGAGTACAAGGAAATATCGTACGCTTCAACTCGCCACGCATAAGACGACCAGCGTTTTCCCTCGTCAAGCCATCCACATCCTGAATACGAGAAGAAATATTTAAATTATGTTCGACTGTTGTATGAAGTCTTGGATGTGTAGCATGTAAAGGGTGTGAAATTTAGGCGAGGCTGGAGAGTCCCAATGGAAAACCATAAGAATGACCATGTATGTCACGTTGAGGAAGTTTATATAACTCTCGCCATGATGCTAACCTCGACAAGACATAAAATTTAGAATATTGACGGCCATTACGCCTCTGCACGAGTAAGCAGGGTTGCGATCTGGCGCAACGGGGGTCGTAATGATTTTGGGAAACTGTTGAGAAGAAAATGGAAATTTGGTGGGCTTGTAACATTTTTGGAGAAAGAATCGAGCTTCCTAAACACCACTTGGTAAGCTAAAATGACAGAGTCAAGCAGGACGTTGCGTAATTTTTGAAAATAAGAGCCACCCCACCACTTTTTTTCCAGAATCCAATAATTTTGCGACCCCCCCCCCGAGGCGCGATTTCGGGCAGTTTATATTCGAATACTAAAACTATCAGACGCACAAAATTCGTTCAGTAGTCAGCCTCAAGCGTCTAAAACCTGAGCACTGCTACCATCCTTCCCTTTAGTGACTCGAAATACCGGGAATTTTCGGGATAGCTTACCCAAACCTCCATTTTTGATCCGAAAAAATTGTGATCCTCCTCCTAATCTTCATTTTCGGACCAAAATTTTTGCGACCCCCCCCTCCCGCTGCGGAAATTACCAATAGTTTGATTTTTTTTTCAAATTTGTCACTGAAAAAAGCTAAAACAATTTGTTATCTCGGGAGTGGGATCGTGAAAACTTTTAAACGCTTTTTAGAGATTTAGTCATCAACAGGGGACCGTATCTATGCGGATAATTGGCACAAAGGCCTGCTTAACCCTGAATCTGCTACTACACACGGAGCTTAGACATGCGCAGTTGTATCGCACTGGAATGTTTTGCTGTAGAGATTCAAAACTCCGACTAGTGCTTGGTCCCTCAATCTTGTTTTAAAGAGAATTCATAGGGATTGAAAATTATATTTCCGTGTTCGAGTTTACAAAAATGACTGTCTTCTTCTTCTTCTTTGCAGCCACATTGAGGGTTTGATCATCAATTGAGAAAATGTGCGACCAGTAATGAATTCGTCCATAAGTCCATTAGGCCTCTTTCAGTGTTCGATCGCTGTGCGACACGATGGGGTTATCACCCCATCGTGTAACATAACATGAGCATATCTCTTCGCACGTCGATCTGTATTCAGAACATGTCTTCGCAGCGATCGCACTCCGAAAGAGCTCTTACGGTCAGCGTGGTGGATCTCTCCGGACATTTGAATAGGTGTGCAGTATCATGGCCAAGGCAGCCACAGTCCGGGCAAACATCTAATTTGCTGCTGTCCACCTTGTTGACGTAGGGCATAAGCATAGTAGAGTGACCACGGCTGTCTGGCTGTCTTGAACGATATAATAAGACCATTCCATTAGCTTCCCTGTCGCGCATGCGTCCTTTAGCGATCTAGCTAGTGCCCTCCCCGATAGAGGATGCATGTGCCACGGGTCCCAATGGAATGACGGGGGCCGCTCACTCGTTGCACACTCCACTCTTTCCGTGTGCTCGGCATAGAGCTGAGATTTCCCGCCCGAACTTTGCTTTAAAGGGATAATCTAGGGGGAGGCAACACAAAGATGAGGTCGGTTCTCAGATTATCTCAAAATTTTACGGTAAGCCACTAACAAGGGAATTACCAGACCTGGTCTCCAGAACTAACCATTAACCAGGTTTTTCTGATCGACTACCTCCCGGGTAGTCATAAAAACTCTATCCTGGCTGCCCTAGCAATAGTACAAGAAAAAGTTATGAGCGTAGAAGTTGTGATCTCTGTAGGTAAAATAAAATTTATCTGCCGTAAACTGTCTTTATCGTTCGAATTATCGAAAAACTGACTCATATTGGTGTTCAGCGCCTTAGATATCCCCTTTGAGAGAAGTTTGGGCTAATAAATTTGGTTTGAATTTTTTTTCTTATAAAAAATTGTTGAAAATTTTATTATTACTCGGGCAGCTAGAATAGGGTTTTTACAAGAACCCGTAAGGTGGTCGATCAGAAAAACATGGCTACATGCGAAGTTCTGGCAGACAGGTCTAGTCACTCCCTAGTGAGATTCTCAGTCTGAGAATAATCAGATTATCGAATTGGCTACTGTAGTCTACCGCTTCAAACTTAACTCTCTGAAAACCAGGGCTAGGGGTGGGTTTCCATGTCAGGAATGAACATTCACACATAACGTTCCACGCGTATCGTTCGAATTAAGGATTCGAAAAAAAAATTCTTCTAAATAAACCAACCTTAAGAGGATGTATCTTGTCGATAACAGCATCAGCATCAATGTGGTTTTTGCAATCAAGTGGCAACTAAAACTGGAAAAAATACAAACAGACTTGTTGCTTGATATATGGTTCGGAAATAAAAGCATCAATGGCGAAATGGACTTCGAGTTTGTGTTTTATTCCCAAGTAACCTCACACGGAGAAGCTTTCGGCCAAATCTAACAAGGAAACTTCTATTAGCCAAAGTGAGCATTTCAATTGAAATGTACTAAACTAGAACGGAGTTTGGACATAGAGTCTGAATATGCCTTTCACAGCCGCCTAGGATCACTCTAAAAAAAGTTGTACGCATTTTCCTCTGATTTCCGTACCTATTGCAGCCTCAAAAACGCAGTTATCTTTCGAAAATCTGGAGACGAACCTCGTAGTCGTGTTCAGCGCCTAAAACAACCTCCTTGGACGTGTGGGTGGAAGCACATTATTCGAACTTTGCACAGAGTGAAAGCGCTTTTCACTTGTACGGATTTTCGGCTTACAACGGAAGTGTTTAGAGCGGTAAACGCATCTGCGAAAGCGACTAGTATCGTTAGTATCTCTTGTGGCTCAATAGTAATAGTAAAAATGTAAAAATGCGCAGTGTTCCGCCCCGAGCTGCAGGTACAAACAAGTAGCCTCGCAAAAAAGCATGGTTACTACCAAACATCGGGCATTTTTTTGGAGTTTCAAAACATCTTTCTGTTCTCTCTTTCTCTTTCTGTTGAAGGAAAGTTTGAAAGGAAAGATTTGGAAAATGTCTGACCAGGGAAATGTTTAGAGTGTCAAACGAATCTGCGAAAACGACTTATATCGTATATCTTCTGGCCCAATAGTGAAAATGCGCAGTATCCCGCCCCCCAAGCTGCAGGTTCAAAAAAATTATGAATATCTTTCAAGTCTCGCGAGAAGGCACCCATCAGGTTTTTTTCTTGAAATTTAAAAGAATTTTCTCGGATTTAGCTCAAAACTTGTATGTAGGGGTAATCTAGGGTGGTGAACACGAATTTGGAGTCCATTTGTCGGAACTCTGAAGGTAACTGTAGTTTACGGTAGGTAACATGTCATTTAGGGGGCGAAACCTACCTTAGAATTTTGAAAATCGACAAAAGGACGTTAAATTCGTATTCTCCACCCCGAATATACAAATTTTGAGTAAAATCTGAGACTTTGACTAAACTACCGTAATCTGCCAAAAATCGATAAACGGATTCGAGATCCGTGTTCAGCACTCCATATAACCCACAGAGGATGATTTTGAGACACATCTGTAGTAGAAATCCGGAAATCTCGAAAGTGGCGTTTTTCTCTCGAAATTTTCCCCGGTTGGGAAGCTTAGAACAAAATTAGCCAAAAACCTTGGAAATTCGGCAAGTAAACCACAGATTCGGGATCAGCATCCCAAAAAAAACCCTGGGAGAATTTGAAGTCAAATCTGCAACATTTTTCTATAACGCTCTCAGAGCCCTCTAATCAGTATGAATAAACGCCCTACCGGAAATTCGTTCAAGTCGAAAACGCTATCAGTCTGAACAAACTTTGGAAAACGTGACTTCAACCAAAATTTCATCATGGGGTAGTTTTGGGCGCTGAACATATTTATTAGATCCGTTTACGGATTTTCCGAAGACTAATGTG
This sequence comes from Aplectana chamaeleonis, assembly GCA_029168955.1. NCBI lineage: Eukaryota > Metazoa > Nematoda > Chromadorea > Rhabditida > Cosmocercidae > Aplectana > Aplectana chamaeleonis. Next base: position 577,002 of record JAPDOI010000194.1, read on the forward strand.
CTTTTAGAAGGAGCGAAAAGCACAAAAAACGACGTTTCAAGGTAGGATTAATATCACTTGGTTTCTGAGCTTCATTTGATGAATAGTAGATTTTTAAGCTTGTAACTTCTTGGAATCTGCAGCTCGGGGCGGAATACAGCGCAGTTTTACTATTGAGCCACAAGAGATACTAACGATACTAGTCGCTTTCGCAAATGCGTTCACCACTCTGACCACTTTCCTTGTCAACGTTGATTTATCAATTAGGGCGTTCAAAAAGTTTAAGAAAAATATTACAAATTAGACGTAAAACCCCCGAGGGGGGGCTATTTGCGGTGCTTATCACGAATCTGAGGTTCATTTGAAGATTTTCAAAAGTTTTCGACTAAATTTGAGGGCATCACGCGACTTTTGACGATTTGCGTAATGCTACGATAAATGTCGCTCAAATGTTTTTCTGGAGGTCAATAGGGAGCTCTTGAACCCTTAGAAGAAGACAGAAAGAACTCCTCGTGGAGTTGTTGATGCCCGTTGCATGAGTCTCCTTGATCTTGGTGGTCGACTCCACAGATCCACCACGCGTAGGTTGAGCATCTCGGATCCAAAAGCTTAATGATTACAAGCGGACGCGGTGGATGGAGTTCACTGAATCTTTGAATTTCTCAACTGATGCAAAGAAGACCTGGAGCATTCTTAAGCGGTTGTCTGGGAAGAAATTGGCAGCGGACCGCAACATGCTTGAGTTTCCTTCGGGGAAATTTGAGTCCGGCTTTAAAGCTGCATGTCGACTTGGAAAACACTTTGCTTCAGCGACGTCCCGCCGTGATCGATCCAACAGGCTCACTCTCCGGTCTATAAGGAACCCTTAGAAAGGGGGTCATTGCTCAACACGAATCTGAGGCAAGTTTATCGGTTTTTGACAACTTACTGTCGATTATGGTGGGTATCCAGTAGTTTGGTCAAAGTCTCAGATGTTTTTCGAACTACCATATACCCACGGAGACCCGTAATATATTGAAAATTCAATAGGCGGACCTTAGATTATAGGTGAGCACACCCAATAACTCTGAAGGGGTGGTTTTTAGCCAGATCCATCCAAGAACTCTGGAAGTCGCCAAAAGTCGCGTTTAACCCCTAGAATATATTCCTGATGGAAAGCTTCAATCAAGTCTGCCAAGAGCTTCAGAAGATCCGCAAACGAACCTCATAATTCGATTGATTCAATCTTAATTGTACTCCTCCATCGCTTATGGTCAGTTTAATTATGATCTATGGAAGGCATAAAACTGCCGACAGCTTTTTCTCGCGATGTGAAAGTTACGGGATGAACGAAAATGTGTTGCAAGTTAAGCCTAGCTTGATCGGATGAGTCAGGGCGGGTAAGAAGCGCAGCGGTCGGTCATGGCAAAAAAATAACAGTGTTAGGAAGTCTTTGACATGATAAGCCCGATAAGCTTTACTTCGACCGGCTCAAAATGAGGGAGCTAGGCTATATGTGTATATATGCATATTACTAACACTTTTTACAATTTGTAAATGCATATGCTAAAGCCTGGCACTTATGCATGTATAAATTCGTTCGCTGTTGCATAATGAGGGAGCAAGCGCGCTTGTATCACGCTGTCCGCGCCGCGCAGGGCCGGCGGCGCGAGCGCCCTGAAAAATAGGTTTTTGGAATTTTTTTCCCTATGTCCAGAAAGAACATCACTGTCAGCGGGTCTATTTTTTGCACTCCGCGAATTGAGATCAATTTAGCCCAAACCTCAGCACTATTCCAGTTATAGGGCTCCGATGTTGAAATTTTGTTCACCGAAACCTCGTCTAATTGGGTTATTTGAGGGTACTGCACACGAATATAAAGTCCTTTTTGGGGTTTTCAGCCAATTACGGTAGGTCACGATACATATACCGTAACGAGCCGTAGTGTCGGACTTGGATGAATGTTATCCAGGAAGAGTTCTCTGACGTGCCCAACACGACTACATAATCCCTTGTTCCAATTTCGGCTGGAACCCCGGCGGGAATAAGGGGCTATTCACACTGCTAAGCGCCAGCGCGGCACTCGCGTGACACGCAGGCGTGGCGTTAGATTATGAATGACCTAACGCCACGACCGCGCGATGACGATACATTTTTTCCCATTTTACCTCTCTACGGCATAGCGTCACCGCTGGAGTAGTAATTGTCCCTCTAAGCGCGTCACGAGCATAGAAAATACACACGCTACAATGTCAGGCATGCGCGCATGCGCAAGCGCTGACAGGCATGAATAGTGTGTGCCTTAGAACCCCACTTGATAAGATTTTAATCTATTCTAAAAATTCCACAAAACAAACGTATACCTACTGTATCCCTTCCAAAAACGGTTCACAATCGAAACGGTAATGATTGCTCAATGAAAAAGGTGAGGCTGAAGTTTGCTCCACCCCAACCAATTTACTCCGTATTTACCGCATTTCTTGTCAAACCCTGGGGTTAGGAAGGGGGAATGGCTCGCACGGAGAACAAAAAACACTCTAGAACCAACATCTACGAAAAATGAACGAAATAGAAAAAAATCGTCAACAACCTGCACTATAATCCCGTCGACATCATTATCCATGTTCAGCTTCTCAATCTCTTCGACAAGCTCCGACTGAGTGATAGTATCAGGTAGTTTGACAAGCCTTCCTTCAGCTCCTATTTCAGCTGCTTTCCTAATCTTTGCCCCGATATACACATTAGAATCGGGACGATTTCCAACCTGCAAAAAGGCACATCAGAACACGAAACTTGACTATAGCTGAAAATGAATGTTTAAAATCGAAAAAGGCAGGGTCAAGCGGGGTAGCGAAATCTCGCAACGGGGGTGGAGGAGAAAGCAATAAACTTCGTCCCCAAAATGAAGTTCAGAATAGATCAGAACAATTTCGGTCCAAAAATGGGAATTTGGTGGAAATATCCCAAAAATATCGATATTTCGGACCCCAAAGAGAAGGATCGTAGCATTGTCCAGGTTTGAAACGCTTGAGCCCCACTACTGAACTAATTTTCGAGGTCCGACAGTTTTAGTAATCAAACATAAACTGCAGAGAGATCGCGCCTCGGGGAAGCTTCGCAAAAATTTTGGATTTTGGGAAGACTTCCGATGATGGGGGGTCACTCCTATTTAGACAGATTACGCAACGCCCAGCTTGGCATGTGGATCGAATCCACACCGCGGGTGTGGCTAAGGAGCAGTTCGGCTAGCACACGTGACGCGCGACGGAAAGGCGCTGTGCGCGCTCATCGTCCTTGGGGCGCGTTAACCGAGGACCTCCGAGAAAAGTAGTCGTTGTCCCATTGTAGCCGTCCCCTTTATCATTTTTTGCATTTCATTCATGTTTTTTTGTTTCTAATGTGCTTTTTTAGACGCAATGCTTCTCGTACATACCATCGTTTCAATGGAATTCGCAACTTTTTTGAGAGCCCTTGATTAACGCGCCCCAAGGACGATGAGCGCGCACAGCGTTTTACCGCCGCGCGCGTCGTATGTACCAGCCGAACTGCTCCTTAGCCACACCCGCGGTGTGGATTCGATCCACATGCCCCCAGCTTGACCCTGCTGATCAGTGCTGCAGAGACCCATCAGAGCAGAATATTCTCGGGTACAGGGGGGAATAGGAGCATGGGCGGGGTTTATCCCTCTGTCGGCCAATCGAAGGTCTCTCCACCCCCTAAGATGTCTCCGATAGGCCGACGGAAATATAGACCCCGCCCAGCACTCCCATCTCCGCCTGCTCCTAATCCTAATTCAAAAACAGATTCTCTCTAGCCTTGTTCTGGACAAAGTTTCAATGAAAAAAAGCGAAATTAGAAGTTCGAGAACTAGAATATTGTCACAAAAATTTAATCCATTTTTTTTACTGTAACGTGGATTTCATACTTTTGACGGTATGCAGTTGAGCGAGTTCAGCAAGATTAAGGACCTTGGTTTTCTTATGAAGGACTATCTTAGTTTCGACGATCACTGCCTCCAGGTCGCGTCCGTAGCTAACAGGATGATGCACAGCGCGTTTAGAGCACTTTCTACTACCAATGCAAATGTACTGACTGAGGTGTATAAAACATACATACTTCCTCTAATGAAGTATGCTACGGCGGTATTCAATCAATACAAAAAGGGATCTATCAATGCGCTGGAGAGACAGCGTTCGGCGCGGAGTATGGATATCCACACCGGGGGTCTGACCAGCGCAAGGTTGGAGGGAGGGGGTCTGAGCCACCGGAAGACTAAGTGAACCACTCTGACCGCTTCTGGGAAGGGGGTTTGAGAAAATCGTCAAAAGTTTGCTTTCGAATAGGGGGGTCTGTATAAATTTAGCCTCGTGCCGTACCCTGTGGAGAAGGTTCAGAATACTTATACACGCAGAGTTTACTTCTGGACATCGTGGTTTCAGACTAATCGCAACGTGTGCCATGTCACCAGAAACGCTAAAGTGGGCCTAATCACTCTAGAGCACAGGAGAAGAAGGTTTGATCTGATAATGATATATAAGATCATTCATGGATGTGCTGGTATCAAGGCTAGCCGGCTGTTAAACCTGAGATAGTCAACCACTAGGGGAGCGCCGGTGAAATTGGGCCTTGATGGGGCCAGGCGGAATGTAAGACAGCACTTCTTTGTCAAAAGGGCGGGGTTTGAACTCAACAAATTACTTCGGTCAGGTTTGGTAGTTCGGAAGTTCACTGAATTCAAAAAGACGCTTGAGAGTTTTCTGTTGTCTCAAGAGCCATGTTTATAAAATCTCATTCCCTCATGGTGCCGGTGTAAGCCTCGTAGTCAGTTTATCCATTTGTCTTATTATTGTCCTCTATCTTTAGTTTCTTTAACCTGCCGTTTCGGGGTTTCGTTTCGTTGTTTGTCTATCACACGGTTCTACCGTGTAGTAAATCAAATCAAATCAAACGTACTTGGACTATGGCGAGGACCACATTGAAGGTGGAATCTTCTTCCCTTCTCTGTTTGAGCTGCTCGGCTACGTCGCTCAACACTTCCTTCGATATCTCAACTCCGCTTATCAACTCTGCAACCATTCCTGGAAGATGTTGCGAGTTGAACGCTGATTTGATTCTTGGACGCCGATATCAATAAAATCAGCTGATACGGAAGGTAAAGAAAGACTGCGATAACGACTGCAACGCCCAGACTGCAGAATTCTCTCATGAACGCAACACTGAAGTATTATCTAAGGGGTATTTATTGCAGCGATCGGAAAATAGTCTTAAACAATGCCCTTTACCATCACACGCATTCGTTTTCGAAAGTAAATTCCGGTTCGCAGTTGCGGACGAACGCTATAGCAAAGAACGCGGCTCGAGGATATTGCTCCGGGAACTCATGGCACCAGCACTTTAACTCGTCGCCCTAGCGCGATTTTAGCTGCTATGCATGTCATAACAGTGGTTGGCCGCGACTGCGGACCGCAATTTCATTCCGACGCGGACAATACACGACTTTTCTGAGCGAGATTTACGTACAAGCCATAAAACGGCGAAATTCACATGGCTCCTAGGCGTGCTGTTGCGGAGCGGAGGCTAGAGACAGTGAGAGAGTGGAGGGCAGACGAAAGCTCAGGCGTCGCGCGCGCCGCTCGCGCCTCGAGTTATGTGAATTGCGTCGTTTTATAGAGGGTACTGCATTGCAAATGATGCAGAAACCAAGGCCACGAGACGGGCGAGAGGGCGCAAGACAAGGGGAGGGCAGCGTACAGTCGGCACGAATCGTACTGATACTCTGTCTTCCTTGTTGTGCGTTGGCGCAACCTCGGTGCAAGTATATGACAAGATATGAGCACTGAGTCTACGCCAGCAAATAACAATGAACAAAAAGTATGAGTAAGATCCGTTTCCTCTGTTTGGGAGACAAAATTGGTTTGTTCTTCCGCGTCTGTGAGAGGAGCGAGGGTAGAGACAGAGAGAAAGTGTGGAGGAGGAGACGCAGCATACATGCGCACACGCACGCGGTCAATGGCAGTAAATTTCACTCCAAAATAAAACATATACCCCGATTCTGCATTGCACCATGCAAAACTGTCTGGAAAAAAGTATTCTAAGTTGATGGAAGAATACAGGGTTTAGCGAGAAAACTTTTATACTAAACCTAATTCTACTCCATCGGCTGACGGACAGCATCCTCTATATTGAAGAAGCCCCATCTAATTGGCTGATAGCGGGACTAGTCCCGCCCCAACCCATTCCTCCACAAGAACTGGAGGTGGCAAACATGGGCTCCATGACATTGCTCACCCGCGTGCGGACGCGTTGCGGTCCGGTGAGTGTCGCGCGCGCGGCGAATGCTGGAAACACATCGCCGTTTAGAAGAGTTTTCAGAGCTCCATACGAGTAAATGGACATCGATTATGACAAGAAATAAACGCAGGAAAGCTGAAACCGCTCCAGGAGCTGACAATTTATCTGATTTCACCTAAAAGCGGGGTTGTCGCGTCTCCGCCCATTTCGTCGCGCGCGACGCTCACCGACCGTGACGCAGCACGCACGGGTGAGCAATGTCCGCCTCCCGGCAAACATGTTCGCCTCTACCTTGTCTGAACAGTTTCGCTACGAAATCTTGGACGAGTCTCAAGGGTAAGACTCTAAACAACAACATTCATTTCGTCAATTCTTAATCGTCTATAGAAAAAAGGATTTTTGCATTAATATGGAATTTTCGGAGGAACGGAAGATAAATGACAGAATACAGGCAGTTGAAAAGTGAATCTCCCTCAATACTGAAATGAAAACGTTTGCAACTGAAACTCTTACTAAAGGTCATAAAGTGCTATAGTCGCAAAATTGAAGAAAAATTCTTTAAAAAGTCGCTCCTACGAAAGATTCAGGCCAAACCTGGCATCAATCCCTCATACTATACTAATGCGCTATCAAATTTGATAGCGTTAATGCGGTAACACTTATTGGGAATATTTAATCCGACTTCCATACGGCTGAAATTCCACAAACTTCAGGACGTGTTTTGGAAACCCCAGGTTCTATGAAAGGCGCAAAAAAACATTCGCGAGAAGAGGAATTGCAAGAAAAGTTGGCTATCAAAGAAACTCGAGATCCATGAAGGGCAAAGTCGAACAAGAAGAAAAGAAGAAAATTTAATGCGAAAAAAAACCGCGCTGCATTTGCATTGAAGCTGTCGGCTGCGTACTTCCACCCACACCATAATTGACGCCAAACCCGAAAAATCGCTCTGACACTGGCGGCGGTCTCCTACGGGAGAAAACGACCACCGTGGTCAACCACAGGAGGTGTTCTGTTGTGTGGATGACCGGACTAGAGAGAAGCGGTCTCCTACAGGTCATAGAGCCGCATTGCGCGTCGCGCGCGGTACATCGGGCGTCAGTTATGCTGTGGCAGCCGCAGCCGACGCAGGCAAGCATTTTATATGACGTCTTAAACCAAAGAACGGCCAATCAAACGTAACTACACGTTGAACGATCGATGCAAACTCGCGCCGCATACGAGGCGCACAAGGATGCGGTGGACAGACAATGGCCATGCATCGAAGTCGGAGAGAGGACCAAAATCGAGTGAGGGGATCATGTGGTTTCCGACTTTGACGCGACGAGGGTGTAAAGAGCTATGATTGAGCTCAATCCCGAAGGCAAATTTTGAATGTGGCAGACAAGTAGCCATGCATGAACTATTTTTACGCTTCAAGAAAAGTAATCACGGAAAGCCGAGGGATTTGACGCAGATTCTTCCTTAAAGCCGTATTTGAAATTCCCTCCAAAATGAGATTTCGTTCAACTGCTGTACACGGTTCGGTCTCCTACGGGAGACAGATGGGACTCGTACATGTGGCAAACAGGAGTCCTATAGCTGATGAGGCTAGGACTCCCAGCCGACTCCCGTAGGAGACCGCTACCAGTGTCGGAGCGCGACGCCGGCTCGCCGCAAGTCGGTTGATGGAGGTCTTGTGTGAAATCGTTCAAAATTGACTTTAAGGCGCTTACTATATTCGAGGAACGGTCCGAAAACAAAATTCAGCTTTTTTTAGAATATTTCTCTTGAGTCAACTTTTGATTACTAACGGTGTCGTGGAAATCAATGCCATTTTTGTGTACAGTTAGATTCGTGACTTGTTTCCTCAAAAAAAAAAGAACATTTAAATCTCACCCGCGACTGGCGCGGGAGGGTTAAATCTCACCGGTGGCTGGCGGTATCGTAACCTGACCAGCGGCGCTCTTCTCTCGGCGTGAATCGATTAGCGGGCAGCCCCTTAAAATTTATGGCCTCCTGAAAACTGCTGTGGGGTCGTTCATCTAGCACTTCTTGGTCGATCATGAAGCACTTCTACACAGAATATTGATGCGGTTGCCAAACAACGTGGAAACTGACAGGAAAAGCAGCAGAAAACACGAGCAGGAAAACTTTAAAAAATGACTGCAACGATGTCTTTAAATGCACAAAAAAGTTCAAAATCGATCTTAGCGCAAACTTCAAATCCATTCTTGCAGTGTATTTAAACTGGTTTTCTCTTCACAAAAGAAGCTTTCTTAGAGACTTTTCCGGAATTTTCGTTCACACAAGAGGCCAAGCTATACTGTGGTTATCTGGGCCAAATTCCGGTCCGCAATTGCGTCTCGACACGCGTTGCGACCGCACGCGCGGGAGTTAGTCGAGTTTCCAGCGTCAAAGCCAACTCGATATGGCTTTTTCATGCAGTTTTCTCCAATTTTGTTTACTTTCCAGTTACTAAAACCCACATATGTAGAGTCAACAGATCGGCGGCTGCGGCGCTGGAAACTCTTCCGACTCGAATGCGCGCGGCTACAAAGCGTGTCGAGAAGCAATAACGAACCGGAATTTGCCCCAGAGAAGCACAGTACGTAATCATAATGATAATGATGAATGGTCTTCTGCGCGTTCGATGCCTTTAGGAGGGAGAGAATTTCTGGTCTATAGCTATCCTCTATTTTGGAGTGAATTTGCTCTGTTCCTTTGCGCGCTTGTGCGGAGCGAGTAGAGAGACAGCTAGAAAGTGTGGTGAAAAAAGAGGCGCAGCATACACGCGCAGACGCACGCGATGAACGAAAATGAAGGCCACTCGGAAATCAAGCGACACGATGATAATCGTGCTGGGAAAAGGTGAATCGTGCCGAAACCAAATGGTCCCAGCACGATTCTGATCCAGCCCACTTGCTGAGATGAGTTTTTTTGCTCATCCATGGGCCACTGACCTACCACGCCAGTCTAGGCAGTCGCGGTCATTGCTCAATGGTGAGAAATAGGGTGGAGAATCTCCCCCCATAAAGGTATCTAGATCAAAGCCATAATCTATTCGATGAGCTCGTGGAGGCAGTCGGACGAATAAAAAACAGGAAACGTGATAAAATTACGAAGAGAAATTACATCAATAGAACGGAAATTAAGGAACTGACACAAATATGTATTAGACATACAACTAAAAATTTATACACCTTTATTGAGAGTTGCTTTTTTTGGGGGAAAATGGGAAATCTGGACTCTATGCAATTAGAATTCGAGTGTGGGTTCTTCCGAGTTCGAGAAAGGAACCTTCCTTTCTCCGCCTATCGCATCCTGGACGGCGAACAGGGTCGATAAACTCGGCAGATAATCGAAGCGGAGAAAAACTGCGACGGCACAGCAAAATCAGTTTGATGAATCTCCTACATCAAACCCAAACGGCAAGTGTTTTATGAAAAAAAAGGACAGTTGGCTACGGAAACCTAACGCTATAATGCGCACCAAGAACGATCATTATGGGTTCACAAAACCCTATATTTCTAGTTTCCGTATCCTAAAAAAGGTGGAAGGAAATCATCCTAGGCCCGTCTAGGAAGTCATAATGGGTGCTGAAAACGAGTATGAGTTCTGCTTTAAATTTTTTCTGAGATTACCGTAGGTAACTGTAACTAGATGAAACAGTCTGTGCACAGACGACATTTCCTCGGGCCCTTAAAGGCAGCACACACGCTCGCAAAAGTTGTTGAGATAACTACATTAGTGGGGTCGTACAAACCCCAGAAGAGCCCTCACGAAGTTGGAAGAGTTGAAAACGAGCTAAAATGACCGTATTTGAGCCGTATTGAGTCACAAAATCATCCTTTCTCCGCCCACCGATACGGGCTCCGCCCCTCAATACCAATGATCAATGCTCGATTACGGTCATTTTGGCTATTTTTTTACGCTTCTATCGTCGTGAGCATTCCAGGAAGGGCCGTACGAATACATTAGCGTCGTTATCCCCACAAATTGGTCGCTAGCTCCGCTATTTCAGCCAATGCGGTAAAACTCGTCCAGTTCTGGGCCAATGTAGAACAAACCGTTATACCTTCATTTCAGTTGACTTTTTTCCGGTATTTTCGTTATCTCTGAATATTAACAGCTTCAGACCTTCGATTCATACCATAAAATTGATGTCATTTTTGAGCGTGTATGCTGCCTTTAAAAGCAGTGGTCACGATGGAAAACGTTAACGAAAAGAGACAAAAATCAGCTTAGATTGAGAACAGCTGAAAAACTATGAAGACAGCGCGGTGAAAAACGGCTTAGAACTAGAGTTTCTAAGGCCCAAAGTTGCCAGTTCGTGCACACGTGCACAGCGCCGACAAAAAAGATCGCAGTCTAATGCCGTGCGGTCAAAAATCATCGACATTCAGAGGGACAAATAAATGCAAATTACAGTTGAGCAATGAAATAAAGCACTCCAGTCAATGTTTTTGACTAGATGTGTGCATAAATCCGAAGGTTCGTTGATTGAAATTCAATCTCAAGCTAGCCGATGTTCTTGATATAAGAGGTCACCGATGCTGATGATGTGGGTGGGCTCGTCCACCATCAAAAGACAAGAAAGTTCAGGCTTCAAATTTGACCCAAAACAGTGGTTGTTTCGCAATTTTTCTTTTAGGTCCTACTACTTGAGACCCAGAAAAGGGTTTAGAGCAGGGCTGTGCGGAACTGTTTTTCAATATTTTCGGAAACGGGAACGGAAGAAAATAAGTCAAAAAACACCGGAAACGGTAATCTGGAAACGGAAACGGAACAGACCAAAATTTTTTGGGTTGTCTCATTCTCACCCTTCGCTGCTGCTCATTTCCCGCAGCTCTCGTTCAATAAACAATGATTTCAGTCAATAAACTAATACTTATTCGAAATAAAATTAGTACGAGGCATTTAGCGATTTTGAAGTCTCGCTTCTGGAAATCCGAAAAGGCAACCTTCAAAAATACTCTTTATATGTATGTAGCCGCCTTTCGAAATATTGTACAGCAGGGATGAGCGGTAATTGCCGTTCGCCAATTGTAGTTTGCTGGCCGCCTTGGGGTTTTTCCGTTGCCGTTTTCCGGAATTTTAATTTTCCGTGTCGCACACTTCTAGTGTACAGCCTCTTTCCAGAAAGTAGTCCAAGCGACACCAGGTGTCCTTTAAGGCTGATCAGAAGTCAATTTCAGATAATCAGCGACTACTTTTTCTTCTTTCAAATCATATTTACCAATTGGAGTGGATATCAAACGACTGGAATTGAAAAATGAAAAAAAAAACTCCTCGGCGAGATGCGAAAATTCTCGTATGATCTGCCTTAATCGAGCCTCCTCAGAGGATCGCGGGGTCGTAATGGAGCACAATAGGCTTTCACCTTGACGAGGATAGCGAGGGCAGCACGAGGGGAAGAGCTGCTGCTCGAGCAGCACGTGCTGCCTTTGTGCTGCTCTTAGCAGCACGTGCTGCCCTCGTGCTCCTTTCGTCGCCTCAGCTGCTGCTCTCCGTTTTGGCCAGCGCAGTGTGGTAACTTTGCTCGAAACGGTTCATTTGGGCAGCTACAAGGACACTGATAATCAGTTTGGAGAGTTATTTCCTTTGAGCATAAACATTTAGACTTCTGGATATCTGTATACAAGGTGCACACCCACGCCGCTTCGCGGCGTACTTGTGGGCGTGCTTTAAAATCTATGGATTATTTGAATTACAGAGCAGTGCCTCGCTGCGCTAAACAGTCTTGAAGGCACAGTGCAACATCTGGAGTAAAATTTGATATTATAGCCCGCCCAGCGTGAGTAGCAACCCTGCCAAGCGCGAGATCTCAATTCGCTGTAATAAATGAGAAACTTCAAGGAAAAATTCGGCTCCGCCCCAAAAGCCTAACTGCATCGCCCCGGAAAGAGAACCAAGAGCTCTGCTATTGTACATTTTGCTTTTGAGCATCGCCACACAAACAAAATTTTCCGTTTGCAAAAATTTGGGTTATCTTTTCGGGGTCGAAACGCTTGATTATGCTTTTATGGTGTTGTGAGCGGGGTCGACTTTTTCCGTGTAGTTTCTCACTTTTTTGATCGAATTGAGTTCTCGAGCTTGACAGGGTTGCTATACACGGTGGGCGGACTATAATATCGAATTTTACCCCTTAGGTACAGTCCCGCACAATTTTTCGCAGAAAAAGCATTTTGCGGCGTTTTTTTGCGCTCACAAAGCGCTGCATCGCTATAACTTGCTTCAAAGTGGTCCGATTTCAATTTTGAAGTAATTTCTATATTGCTTTCATTGAGTCCTCTGATCACAGTGGTATCTCTTTTTTATACGAAAGTATTAGAAAACAATAGATTGAACGCTAGAAGTGCATCGAAAAATGCATATGCACGACATTGAGGTCTCAAGTTTCGCTATCTCCACTTGGTTCAAATATTGGAGCAAGAAGAGAACCCCGAATGCGGATTTCCGCCTTAAAAAAGGAAGCTGCCTTCAAAGGCACAGAACACCCAGAAGATGATTTTTTTAGTTTTTATGCTGGTCTTGATGAGGGTCACACTCTGATCACAGTGGTATCTCTTTTTTCGTCCAAGACCCCCTATGAACAGAGTTATGGCTTATTAAAGATGCCTATATTTAAAGGGTGAAAAATTGGCGGATGAGTTGTTTCTTCTCTTCATTCGCAATCGTTGCCTGAGAGCGAGCCAGGATAAGGAGACAGTCTGACTATGGTCTGAAGAACGACGAATTGTTGAGAATTCAGTCATTCATCTAGCCGCTACAGAGTTTGGAAATCTGGTGAGGGGTGTTGCCCGTGGTGGTGAGCGAAGCAGGTCGGGCCTAAGGTGGTCGCCTATATCTCGCTCATTCGGAGGAATTGAGATCTCGCACTTGGCACGTCTTATAAAGGAGGGGTCTACTAGACAATCAGCTGAAATCACAAAATTCATATGTGAGGGTGTAGTGTGACTTCAAGGTACACAACGGCTTGTTTGGTGGGGGGTGTGGGGGGGGGTTAGGTGTTCTCACCGCGTTTTCTGAGACGACGCATTACGAATTATCCATGTCGAATTGGTATAGAGTGTACTGTCGCATATGAGAAAGCTTGCCAGAAGCCTGTATGAAGGGAAAGCAAACCACAGATAAAGTCGAGTATCTTTGCAGCCATCTTTCAGAAAAGACACAGAAGGGATATCAAATTGGGGAATAGTTATGTAAGCAAAGAAAGTATGAGGACTGCTTCATAAGTATCGTACGCGTATCTAGATTTCGCGGGATGCGTGCCTACTCCTACTCGCTAAACTTTAACCACCAATACTCTGCTCGAAATCTATTCTAAGATCCACCAAAAACGTCCTTTTACATGAGACAGTATGCCATCGCAAGGAATTAGGACCTCCGCCAACGCGTAGCTAAATGCCTCACACGGAAACCAGAGATGCCCTGGGTTTCGGAGGCATCTAGTCTGATTTTGACACGAGAATTTACGTAAATACGGAAAGTTAAGCCTCAGTTGGTGAAATTTTAGCTACAGCGCCCGCATATTCTTCGTAAATTCTCGCTACAGCACCCGCATATTCTACGCTTATTCTCGTTGCAGCACACGGTGGATCGACCCACCCAGTCTTGATCTGTACTAGAAAGACGATCCCCGCTGTGATCGAGCGCATCGCCGTTTCTTCCCCACGGCCTGCAGCATACCAGCGGCCAAAATTATCCCTTGCAAGGTCTTGCAGAGAGCGACACGGGGTCACCCTCCACGACCACCCACAGAGTATCAAGTTTTCCGTGGGTTGACTGTGCCAATACTGTTCAAACCGCATCCCTGCGTTCCGCGTAGCCAACGCGGGTTTGAGATTGAATTCAACACACTGTCGCGAAATCCGTAGATTCTCGCTACAAAATTATAGCGAGAATATACGGGCTTAGCGTCAGAGAGAACAGTTGTTCGAACGACACAAGAATATGCGGGTTTTAGCTATCGTAGCTAAAACCCTTAAATTCTCGCTACATGGAATGGGGCGGCGTTTCAGGCCGCGCCCTCGGAGGCATCTAGCTACGCGTTGGCAAAGACGCAACTGCCTTTTTAATCGGTAAGCAGATCATTAAATGATTGGGAGTGCACCGCTATATTTCTCCATGTCTCAGTATTCTGCTGTTTTTGATAATAGAAATCCTGAGCTCTATACAAGTACCCCCAAAGATTAGGTTGTTCACAGTAGAATAAAAATAGAGAGCATATAAATCATTAAATCTGAAGTAAACTAGGAAATCTGTATATTACCAAACATGTTTTAGTGATTTTTAATCATTTTCATCGAAATCCAGGAAGAATGCATTCAAGTGAGCTTTCAGATCGGATAAGCAGGGTGAGGCACGCGCAACATGCGCCCGGCGGGAGGCGGACACGCGGTTTTTTGGCACGGTCTGAGTCTGGGGTCTTGCCCATACACTTTTTAGTTCCAAGCGTGAGCGATTTACCTGTTCACCTGCGCGGCCCCCTCAAAGGTGGTAATTTTATGCAAAATTCACATTTTCGTTGCATCAAGTCTTCCAAAAAAATCTGGTACTTTATTGATCATCAAATCGAACGCCGTCTAGAAGAAAAAAAAGGATTTTCGTTAGGTTTGAGATGGTACATTCGAGTAAAATAGTTTCTTGCGAGCAATGTGAATGGTCCAGCTCGGTCAAAGCTGATGAATTATACTGAAAAAGATGATGAGTCGTCATTCTCATAGGATGATAGTTGTGTGGAACTGACCGAAAATTTGAAAAACGTTCAACCCTTTTGAAATAATTTATTCAGTGTGTTCTACAAGATTCGACAACAACTTGAGTTTTTTTCGAATCTTGAAGGTGTTCTTACTTTAAAATTCGTTTTCATGACTTTGAACTTTACTCGCATTTTCCAGTGAAACATATTTTTTTGATTTTGGACAAGAAAATGGAGCGAAATGGATCATCCGTTTTCTTCACGAAAAAAACTATGCTCACAATATTCAAAGCAGACAGTTCTCAAAATTTACTTTGCATTTTATTCAACAATTTTAAACCATCCTGAGAAAGTTCACGACAATAATTTCGAAAGAGGAAAACATTTTTATTGAATCATTGCTTGTTCGGAAGGAAAAAATCACCATTTATAGAGAGATCGCCAAATGATGGATACTCTGATATTTGCAATTCCGTTCGCCCCAGACATTCCTCTAACCAGTGCAAATTTCAGTAAATTAAGAATATTCTGAGGAAACTTCCATCTTTGGGATATGTGGGTATAACGTTTTTCCCAAAGAAAGCCATGATTCGTCTTCAAAATCGAGAAAAACAGAATATTGTGCCTAATTCTTATCTTTACGGTCACAAAACCGAGTGAAAATAGATTCTTGTTTAGGGATAGAGAATATCTCTGTTGAGGAATGTTTTTGGGACACGTACATTCACTACCGACCTAGGCCTGTGTTGAACGGCCCTCGCAAACGCGTGCCAGATACGAGGCAGTCTTACATGGGCATGAGACAGTCGGCAATGCGAGCATCATTTCCTCGATCGGTGGCGAAGATCAAAGGATATAATCAAGGGTGAAACTCCCGTGAGGGATATCAATAGGCCTCCCTGGGGTCTTTATCTTTGATGGGTCGCTGCAGCGCTGCTGCTGAAAGCGACATATCACCTGCGAAATAAAAATTACAAGAAAAAGGGAAAGATCATAAATGAGGAGCAGCAGTTGGGGCCACAATGAAGAGCAGCAGTTGGGGCGACGACTGGAGCAGTTGGGGCAACTGTAGCAGCAGGTGGGGCAACTATACGAGCAGCAGTTGGGGCAGTCAGCGGAGCAAGAGGACACAACGTGCTGCCCTGGGCAGCAGTTGGGGGAACGAAAGGGGCTTACACCTCGACGAGTAAATGCGTTAGTAATCCCCTCGTGCTGCCTTACTAAGCCGCGAGTATCTGAGTCGCCGCTGCCCGTGGTCACCTCCACCTGTCTCAGCCGAGACCCCTTCCTGGAAGACAGGCTACATATGCAAAAATCTATCTCGAATTTTGTTGCAGCCTTGGCGGTAAACAAGCGAAGAAGTTGAATCAAGAAGAAAAGCTTCACGAATTCAATGAATCTGGCTCAAAAGAAAAATCTACATATTTTCAAAAATTACCCTCAGAAGGCGTTCAGATTCCTGCCACGCCCATCTCGTGTCATCATTTTATAGGGTTCCAATCGCAGGCCCCCAAACTTCGTGAATGATCTCAGCCAAGCTCAGATATGTTGAACGTTCGTCTGTAGCACGCACGAGAGAAAAAAGAAAATTACATCCGACCTCTTGTGTTCAAGCTCAGATATTCGCTTGAACACAAGAGGTCGGATGTAATTTTCAGCGTCTCATGAAACCTTCGAAAATCCTTGCATATACCCGCTATCATAGATCGTGTTGCACTAATTTATTTCGTTTCCGGGCCCTAAAACTCGGAAACGGAAGCGGAACGGAACAGCCCAAAAAACACAGGAAATACGGAATCGGAAACGGAACAGTTCCGCACAGTTCTGGTTTAGAGAGAAAAAGACGACAAGCATATCGCGACCACTGCCTCTAACGTGCGTTTCCGGAGCGAAAGCAAGAGACAGTGAGAGAGCAGGGGAAGCCAGAAAGAGTGGCGTGGGTTTGCCTCAGAGGTTTGAGTTAAAACAGAGGCCTGTGGCTAAATTCTCAGTGTGTGCTAGACAAATACAGTATTCACAGGGCTATATATATATATATATATATATATATATATATATATATATATATATATATATATATATATATATATATATATATATATATATATATATATATATATATATATATATATATATATATATATATATATATATATATATATATATATATATATATATATATATATATATATATATATATATATATATATATATATATATATATATATATATATATATATATATATAGCTGGCATGGATCCTGAAGAGACTTTGCGTTCCCCATTGGAGGTTATGCAAACTCAGTGCACCTATGCTACAGCATGTGGCACCGAGTTTGCGCTAACCTTCAACAGTGAACGCAGAAGTCTCTTCAGATCCACATATACGTTATATATATATATATATATATATATATATATATATATATATATATATATATATATATATATATATATATATATATATATATATATATATATATATATATATATATATATATATATATATATATATATATATATATATATATATATATATGACTTACTTGACTTAGTCGGTTGGATTTCGCCTGACGCGGTCATTCCGCATCTTCACCGAGGTGTGCCGTCCTAGTAGTCAGCCGTGTCCATTTTTCACGGTCTGCAGCCACAATTTGAACACATTCCATCCAGCTGTCACTATTCCATTTCCTGCGAAACGAAACATCGCGCCTGAACTGTCTTTCGATGCCAAGTGACTTTCAATCCTCTTTAACCACATCCGTCCAGAACTTTCGCCTACGCCCAGGTGGCCGTTTCCAGACAGGACTTGGAAGCATTTTTAAAGCGTGTTGTACGAGACGATCCGGCGTTCTTCTTAGTATATGCCCGAGCAGTCGAAGTCGACTTTCCATTGCTGCTTGAGATGGCGTTAGGAGATGCTGGCACCTCCCTCGTGTCAAGCGTTGATGTACTGCGTCGATTTCCTTGTAAAGGTCTTCGTTATGGCATACACGCGGCCAGAAATATCCAAGCAAACGCCTAAAAGCTTCCTCTCCGTGCAATCCAACCTTTCCATCTGCGTTTTCGGTGCTGCCCACGTCTCCGATCCGTACATCATGATAGGGCAAATAGCGGATAGGTAGACGCGCAACTTGACTTCCTTCGCGATGGTGGTAGACCACAAACACTTGGTTAGAGAATTGAATGCAGACGTAGCTTTCGCACATCGTTGTCGAATATCCGCTGCATAACTACCATCGTTCTTCAGCAAACAGCCCAAATAACAGAAATCGTCCACCAGTTCGATACGTTGTCCGTCCACACAAACTCCAGTTGAAGGCCTCTGAGAGACCCACATCTGCTTGCATTTGTCGGGACGAAGACGAAGTCCATAGGCTGCGGCATACTTCGAAACGAGATTCACAATCCTTTGCAGTTTTGCGTTGTTTTCAGCGAATAACACAATGTCGTCGGCGTACTCCAGGCCGACAAGGGAGCGTCCTGATGGTGTTAGGATCACATCCGCAGGAAACTGTTCTGCAACTCTACGCATGATGTCATCAACGGCGAAGTTGAAAAGAAAAGGTCCTGCAACGGCTCCTTGCCTTGCTCCTGTTTTCACCTCGAAAGCTGACGTAAATCCGACAGGTGTACGAACTGCTGCTGTTGTTCCTTTGTTCATGTCCTCGATTAACCGAACATACTTTTCCGGGACTCCATCTGCTCGCAGAGCATTGAGCAATCGATCACGATGAGGAGAGTCGAACGTGGCTTCGAAGTCCAAAAAAGCAAGCTGTAATGGCTTCGAAAACCGCTGCCACGATTCAATTACTCTTCTCACGACGAACACTTGGTCGATGGTCGATCTTCCAGGTCGAAAACCGGCTTGCTCATCTCTGGCCGTTCCTTCACGATGTTTGATAAGTCGCTCGAGAATGATACGTTCTAAAACCTTGTACATGACACGAAGTAGAGAGATTCCTCTGTAGTTCTTAGGATCCGTGAC
This sequence comes from Aplectana chamaeleonis, assembly GCA_029168955.1. NCBI lineage: Eukaryota > Metazoa > Nematoda > Chromadorea > Rhabditida > Cosmocercidae > Aplectana > Aplectana chamaeleonis. Next base: position 595,918 of record JAPDOI010000194.1, read on the forward strand.
GGATAGCTTCTTGTGAAGAGGTACGATGATCGCATGTCTCCACGAATCGGGTATCCTTTCGCTCATCCATATGGCACGGATGGTGTTGGTCATTTCACGAATCCCAGACGGAGGAAGAGCTTTCAGCATTTCAGCAGTGATGTTGTCATCTCCACCTGCCTTTCCATTCTTCATTTTCGGGACACAATCCAAAACTTCAGACTCAGTCGGCGGTTCCTCACTGACATCGTAATGTGCTCTCTGAACATGCGGGAGCTCAGGTACTGATGGCGCTGGACGATTCAGTAGTGAACTGAAGTAATCCTTCCATATTGGCAGCGTCGCATCACCAACTGCAACTCCATTGGTAGTGTTCAAGACAGGAGAACATCTCTTCATCTTCCCGCTATACTGTCGCAGCAACGTGTAGGCTTTCTTCGGATTCTTCTCCTCCCAAGCCTTCTCGAACTCCTTAGCTCTACACGTCCACTCTCGTTCGCGGTCACTTTGAAGCTGCCGACGCAACTTCCTCCTCAGACGCTTCTCCTCCACGAAGTTTCCTGCAGTTCGGAGAGCACATACTCTGTTGTAGGTAGATGTTGTTTCTTCTGAGACGTAGGCGAACTTCTTCTTAGGCTGTACAACCGGGAGTGCCTCTTTCGAAGCGTCCTGGATGCACTTGACAAAAGAATCCGCGTCGCAAAGTTTCTTCTTAGTCCGTACACCGATGTGAATAGAAACGCGTTGTCGGAAATTCCTTCTGCACTCTTCATCTCTGAGACTTGTCATGTCAATCCTCTGGAGAGGCTGAGCCCCTCGCTTCCTCTTATGAATCCTCGCAGTGAAGTTCAACAGAACAGGACGGTGATCCGAATCGAATGCGACATCCCACACAGCTCTAGATCTTCGAATGTCCGATACTGGAATATTCCTCGTCAGGACATAGTCAAGCTGTAGTTTCAAAGTTGTCATCTTCCGCTTCCGCTGCTCTTCTGGAGATAGCCGGGTTGGTCCCTGCCACGTAAGCTGATGGCGGCGATGATTCCTCTTGAATGTCGATGCAATAACCAGACCACTGCGTTCACAAAAGTCGACAAGGCGGTAGCCATTGTCCGATGTTTGCTCCACTGGGTAGAACCATTTACCGAGTACTTCGGATTCCTGATCAAGTCCCATCTTCGCATTTGCGTCAATACCCACGACAACAGCATGTTGACAAGGTATCCTGGCCAGCAACGTATTGAGTTCCTCATAAAACGCATCCTTCGAATTGTCTTCGGCGGTTTCAGTGGGCGCATGAGCACTCACTATCCACAGATTGAATCCTATGTGATCCCGCACTCGTACGAATGCATTCCGGCACGAAGTTGAGCCAAACTCCTTGACCATACCATTGAAATCCTTCCTTACAGCTATTGCACAGCCTCCCACTCTCCTATCGTCAACGTTACCGCAGTAGATGGTGTACTCTCCGACGCTGATGACGGGTCTATCCTTGAGGCGGGTTTCCTGCAAAGCAGCAAACGGTGCATGGAAATAGCTCAGAAGTCTGGATAGCGCAGCTTTTTGGATATCACTCGACAGCGATCGACAGTTCAGGGTGGCGAAATTGTGGCTTGTGGCCAAAGACTCCATGACTCCCTAGGTACGGATCCTAAGGTGTTATGGACCAGAGGCCTTAGTGTGCCGGACGGCGACACCTTTATGCAATGTGCGGGATACTTTCGCGATATAGTTGTGCACGCTATATCGCTCGAACGTTCCTGTGTACACTCAAACGTCTGCTGGGTTCAGTAGAAGCAGGGGCACCAACGAGCAGGTACCAACAGACTTGTATACACACCCCCATATATATATATATATATATATATATATATATATATATATATATATATATATATATATATATATATATATATATATATATATATATATATATATATATATATATATATATATATATATATATATATATATATATATATATATATCAGGTTATCCGATAAGTTCTTGCCGTTTTTAAAATTTTTTTCGTAATATAATTGCAATATAATATAATAATATAATGTAATATAATGTAATGTAATAATGTAATATAATATAATATAATATAATATTAATTCAATATATTTTTAATTTTTAAAAATTTTTAAATTAATTTTTTAAATTTAATTTAAATTTAAATTTTTAAATTGAATTCTTCGCAAACCAATATCGAGCAGTTCTTTCAGCTAGCACCCTCTCCGTATACGGCCCACATCTCTCTAGCAGCTTCCGTGGATTTGGCACCTCGGTTAAACGCAAAAAGTAGATGGTGTCGAAAATGCTCGTTTTTGTCGACTTGACACTCCATTTAAATGCTCTAAAAATTGACAAAAACTAATCGAAACAAAAAAACCAAATAGACTTTCTTGTAGAGCGAAAAATTCTCTTTTGAATAACACAAAACATTGTACCGAAACATTTCATTTCGATCGCTAATTTTTTAATTTAAAAAAACGGCAAGAACTTATCGGACAACCTAATAGTTAAGTCCGTGGCTAGCTTTCTTCAATAAGAAACATTTAAATCCCACCCGCGGCTGGCGCGGGCGATTTAAATCTCACCGGCTGCCGGTGGTATGGTAAGCTGACCATCTGCGCTCTCCTCTTGGCCTGAATCGATTAGCGGGCCGGCGCACGCGACCGCAGCGCCAGCCGCGGGTGAGACTTAAACGTTATTTTTGAGGAATCAAGCCACGGACCTAACTATACTTTATACATTCTATCGGAAAATTTCCGGATAAATTTTACATGGCAATTTTCCCTCACTTATTTGGCTTATTTGAATACAATAAGCACATTTTCTAATGCATCAGAATTGGAATATCAGCAGATCACTCATCGCAATTTAACTAGTAATTTTGGTTGCAAGCAAATTGAAAATACGTCACAAATTTAAATTTCGGATAGGATAATCGGATAATTTCGGATAAATTTGGCCGCAAAATTCTTATCATACTAATGGTACAATGAACCTTGATTGCAAAAGGTTCTCTTGTTGGGAAATGAACCTTAAATTGAAGAAAGGAAGCTGTTTTTGTTTTCATTCGAAAGCGATCGGATGGAATGTATACTATACCATACAGCAATTTGCAGGTCACATTCCGAACTTCATGTATTTGACCGTAACAAGCATTATACAGTTGAATGGCCATGCACACATAGATCCTAATTCACCTCTCAAAAGAGCTGATTTCGGAGAAAGCCATTAGCAGGACGCTAATGATGCGAAGACTGGTCGCTGTTAGAGCTAGGGTGGCAAGCGTCCGCAACAGACAGTCCCGAGCCCCGACTGCAAGTGGGATGAAAGTCATAACTGCTCAGGTATAATCCGAGTAAGCTGCCTTGGCGGGAGAAGTGAACTGGGAGTGGCTCCACAAATGATGTAGACCGCAATGGCCACTCTAAATTCTCCAGTTAAACTTTTTTTTGAAAATTAGGTACTCTAAGAAAGGAGCAGAAACAAAAATATGGCGATGACCTCTTTTAGCAGCGGGACCACACGTGATTTCTTGGATCACGGTGGGTGGAGGGAGGGTGGTGGTGGTTTTCCGACAGCGAGGGAGGCCGGGAAACTCCGTGTTCCTTACAATCACGCGAGTCGCTCCTCCGTCACTCGTCCAATCACGCGTCCCGTTTCCCCGGCTTTCTTGCGGTTGGAAAACTTGACGATCGCCCCGTTGGCTCACATGCCGTCATGGATTCTTGACACAACTGTTCAATCAACGTACCCAACATAGTCGTCGCCAAAGTGTGTGTTGCGGAAAACAATCTACTGTGCTTCTCTGGGCCAAATTCCGCTACGCAATCGCGTCTCGACACGCTCTGCGGCCGCACGCGCTCTAGTCAGTCGAGTTTTCAGCGCCAAAGCCGACTCGATTTGGCTTTTTTATACAGTTTTCTCCAATTTTGTATAGTTTCCAGTTTCCAAAACCAACCTAAAGTCAACAAATCGGCGGCGGCTGCGCTGGAAACCATTCCGACTCGAAAGCGCGCGGCCGCAAGGCGTGTCGAAACGCGATTGCGGACCGGAGTTTGGCCCAGAGAAACACATTGCTGAATACTCGAAATTGACCGAAAATTTTCATCTGCGGCCATCTTCTCGTAACTGACCGCAGTTTCTCAATGAATTTGATATTGGAATCGGTGTTTGATTGCAAGAGGCAGAAACATTGGAAGAAAAGCATGATCTTTTCACTCATCTTAACTATTTTATTCTGCTGTAGTACTCCGAACTTTCTTTCTATATTCATTCAAAATGTATTTAGTCACAAAAATGAAATCTTTCAAAATTAGGAACTGATTGGAAACCTAAATCAAATAAAACAGGTGGAAAAAATCTATAGGTATAACCTGCTACTCCTAGACGGGCCAAGTGCTCACATGTGATCTGAGGGCGTTCCATGTACTTGCAGTTAACTGCATATTAACACGCCTCAGGTAATCAGAACAAAAACAAGTTGGGGAGGGGGGGGGGCACATCGAGTGATGTTTGGCTTATTCATATGGTGACAGTATGTATAGGTGATTCCTGTTAAACCGAAGAGATTGAAGCCAAACCTGGTGCACGCTTTGAGCGCACAAGAGTGAATAAGGGATAGCACCGATAGGAGACGAAAACGACAAAATTCAAGGCAGATTTTTATCCTAACACTATCCGAAGAGCAGCGTGTCTCAAACATCCGATGCAATACATTTGATACGTATCAAAACAAGCAGGAATCGCTACAACCTTTATGTAGTAATGTTTGGGGCACACAACATCAGAAGTTCACGAACAATCATTAGGAAACTGTTGAGACTAGCAGGAGGAGAACCCATTTTTCGGCTTTGAACCAGACAATATAGCGAGTTTTGCCGAGTTACAGCTCAAGCGATGGCGAGTGTTTTGAAGCTCAAAAATGGTATCGATTTTACGGTAACACGGTTGGGATAGCGAAGCCGATAGACTCTTACAGCCTGTACTAAAACGCTCACCTTGTTAGAAGCTTCGAAAACCAGCCGAAGTAACCGTATTTGTATATTGAGGGGTTTAAAGCTCATGGGCGTGGCTGACGAAATTTTTCGACTCAAATTTAGTAGTTTTCACTCGTTTCTGACGCTTCCATCGGCGTGAGCGTTCTACTAGGGGCCATATGACCCAAGTAGCTTAGTTATCTCAACAACTTTTTCGAGCGTGTCTCCTGCCTTTATGTTATGCCCTTACCTTCGCACGCTCGCTGACTAACAGAGGGAAACAGTAGCTTAAAGGCAGTGTTCACGATGATTTTCATCCCCGAGTTTTTCACATAAAACAATGTGTTGGCCCCCAAGTTTTACCAAAATTACGAAGAAACGGCGAGAAACGCATTCAAATTTCGTATTTCAGTAACATTATTCTATAACATGGACTAGTTGTCCTGTTGTATGAACGTGTTCATGGGGGTTGTCACCGGTGGAAAATTGGGTCAATAGAAAATTGAAGATATTTTATGCAAAGCAGGGATTAGTTAGGGCCCCAAGTAAAGAACGGAGCAATAGCGTGCGTGAGGAGAATTGCAAAGGATGGGTCCACAGAGGATTTCATCGTCACAACAAACACTTCGTGTCATTCTTAAAGGCACAGTACACCCTCAGATATGAAATTTGAGATTTTCAGGTAATTGTGTTGAAGACCCCTCCTGTATAACACGTGCCAAAAGCGAGATCTCAATTTCTTCAAATAAGCGAGATATAAGCGACCACCACAGGCCCGGCCCCCTAACAGATTTTCGGACTCGATAGCTGCTTGATGGATGAATGAATCTCATCAAGTCGTCGTTCTTCCGCCCATTGCCGGATTGCCTCCAACTTCTGGCTCGCTCTCGCGCAACGATTGCAAATGAAGAGAGTTACAGGCCTGAGACAACTCGTCCACCAATTTTTTACCCTCAAAGTCTAGGCATCTTTAAAGAGCCATAACTCTGTTCAAAGGGGGTCTTGGACGATTTCAGAGATACCACTGTGATCAGCGTGTGACTCTCTCCAAGAAAAGCATGAAATCTGAAAATGAATTTCCTGGGTGTCCTGTGCCTTTAAGAGGCGGTGTGATACTTAAGGGCACAGTACACCCTCAGAGATGAATTTTGTGATTTTCATTTGTTTGTGTAGTAGACCCCTCCTGTATAACACGTGCCAAGTGCGGGATCTCAATTCCTCCAAATAAGCGAGATATAAGCTGCCACCACAGGCCCGACCCCCTTCACTCACCACCACAGGCCCGGCCCCCTTCCTGGTTTTTGACCCCAATATCAGCCGGATGGATGGATGAATTTCGACCGTGTCGCGTTCTTCAACCCAATTCCGGACTATCTCCTTGTCCTGGCTCGCTCTCGCCCAACGATTGCGAATGAAGAGAAATACAGGTCCGAGACAACTCGTCCACCAAATTTTTACCTTCAACATATGGGCATATTTAAGGAGCCGTAACTTTCTTCATAGGGGGTCTTGGGCGAATTTAGTGATACCACTGTGATCAGCGTGTCACCCTCTCCAAGATCAGCATGAAAGCTGAAAAATAATTTTCTGGGTGTCCTGTGCCTTTAAGGATTTCGTGTACTTCTGGTGCTTTTTTTCTCAATTTCTTCGTCATTTTAGTTCTACCCGAGGGCCACTCAATCAATACAGTGCGTTTCATTGTTTATGAACAACCTACTTTTCAACTATATTATTCTCCAGCTTGAAGCTGGGCATTTTTCACTAGCATGAGCGTATTCAGGGTGTCGAAAAACCTATATATACATGTCATCAGAATATTACCTTTTTGAGAACTTTTTTTATAACAATTTATAACAAATTTGTCAATTTTCGACCGTTTCATTGTTTATGAACACTTCCTACTAACAATGTTTAATACAATTCCCCGTTTTAACCTACCTATATAGGTGTGTCGAGAAGGACGAGGCATTTCTTGTCTCAATATGGCACGCGGCTGTCGACTCTCTACTGTGGAGAAAGCTCAGATCAGAGCCCTTAAAGATGCCGGCTTGGGGCCACGTCATATCGCCGCCCAAATTAGAAGAAGCCCTGGCGTCATTTACACTTATTTGAAAGATAAAGACGCCTACGAACACAATTCATCTTGGGGACGTGTGCGGAAGCTCTCCCGAAGGGACGAACGCCAGATTTGAAAGCGATTATCCAACAACACGGCTAGTGTAAATCAATTCCGTGCAGAATTGAGAGTGCCTGTATCGAAGTCAACCGTCTGGAGGGCTATTAAACGCAACGGAAACATTGTGAGAGAGAGAATGCAGAAGGCTCCACACCTCACCAGTTTCCGCAGAACCGCTCGTCTTCGATTCGCGCGAGAGAATATGACGACCGATTGGGATAAGGTGAGACCGTAGATAGAGTAAAGGTCAGCTCAGTTTATGTTAACGAGAAGTTGATTTCTGGTGTTCAGGTGGTCTTCTCAGACGAAAAGAAGTTCAACTTGGATGGCCCTGATGGTGTGAGGTCCTACTGGCGTGACCTAAGGAGGGAGCTGAGGTACTTCGGTAGGCGGAACTTCAGCGGTGGCTCTTTGATGGTGTGGGGGGGGCATTTAGTTGCGAGAACACGCTCGACCTTGCCTTCGTATCCTGTCGCATGGACTCAGATGAGTATAAGGGAATGTTGGAGCATCACCTCCTGCCGTTTTTGGGAGGTCGCAGACCGAGAAACTTCAAATTTCAACAGGAGAACGCAAGCGTGCACCGTAGCAGAGCGACTTTCTCTTGGCTTCGTGAGCAAAGAATTAAAGTTATGGACTGGCCAGCATGTAGCCCTGACTTGAATCCTATGGAGAACCTGTGGGGATCATCTTGCGCAAAGTGTACGCCAACTGCGAGCAATTTCACTCGATTGATGAGCTCATCAATCCTCGAAGCATGGAGTGAAATTGACGACGTGGTACTGCGTAACCTAGCTAAGAACATGCCAGTACGGCTTTTTGAAGTAGCCATAAACCATGGAGCTCATGTTGACTACTAATTCGTGCGTAGTTATTATGTTTGAAGAATAAATTGTTTTGAAACTTGAATGTTCATAAACAATGAAACGGTCAAAAATTGACCAACTTGTTATAAACTGTTATTAAAAAAAGTTCTCAAAGAGGTAATATTCTGATGACATGTATATATAGGTTTTCCGACACCCTTAATACGCTCATGCAAATGAAAAATGCCCAGCTTCAAGCTGGAGAATAACATAGTTGAAAAGTGGTTTGTTCATAAACAATGAAACGCACTGTATAGCGAGAAATCTCAGAATTGAAGATTATCGTGAACACTGCCCTTAAAGGCAGCGTTCACGATAAAAGTCATTTTTCTGTTCTTCAGCCTATCTTGGAAGCGGTCCCATGCTGATTTCAATGACGTCCCTGGAATCGTACAAGACCCCCTGGAAAAGAAGTTATGGCCTCTCGAAATTCTGCAAGGGAAGCATTGTGGACGAGTTGTCCAAAGCTTGTAACTCTCGTTTTTTGCAGCCGATGTGTGCGAGCTGATCTGAGTAAAGAGAGAAGTTGAGAATGAAGGGAAGAACGGGGCTTTTGATCGGAATCATCGCTTATCTAACCACAAATTCAGGGCAACTGTTATAGGACGTGGGCGGAGTGGCACAATGGGTTGGCTGGCCTACGAGATTTTCACCCACTTACCGGCCGTTTTTCGTCGCACTTCCGTTCTTAATCTTCTTAGAGGGACCCGAAGCTTAAAAGCCAAAAAAACGTGCAATTTTTTCTTCGGGAACACTGCCTACAAGTTATTTTTTAACCTTACCAAAATTATATCTACAGAAGCCAATCATTTCAGACCAGACACCATAAGGAACCCGGAAAGGAAGGTTCAGTGGCACTCTCAAGCTTTGAAGGTCATGTTGATCACAGAAAGATTACAGAAAAATCGAATTAATTTAGCAGGAATTCAGACCTACATAAGTTCCGAAGAAAGGAGCAACGAAGACTTTGAAAGAGACGAGATATTGATCGCACACGCTCCGGTGTCTGAAAAAGGTGGCGATTTTGATCGCCTTTAAGCCTCTTTCATAGTTGGATCGTGAGCACGGCGACCATCGCGTTGCTGTGGTAATCGCAGGCTTTGGAAATGTGAATGCCCAATCGCGAAGGTGGGCGATCACGTACTTTTACACATTCTAATCGACGCCTAATCAGCATGAATGAATACAGCAACTAACACTTCATGGACCGCGTGTCCACACTGCACACCCACGCAAAAAACTCGATTTTTTCGTTTTACTTCAATAGAAATGGATTCTTTCTAATTATTGCTTTTATATCTCTGCTTAATACAACTTCCATAACTGGTATGCAAATATTAAGCGCCAAATATCTCCTTTTGGAATAAGCAATTACAACAAAAAATCAATTTGAAAACTCACTGAAAAGATTGGCCGTGGAACGCGCGGTCTCCTAAGTGCTAAACACAGCTAACTGCAGCTGTGTTTATTTGATGTAGCCATCTAGTTTGTATGAAAAATGTTGTGAACAATTATTTGCGAGAGTTTGCTGACCATGGGTAGTTTTGAATGTTTTCGATATGGATTTTTGTTGTTTTTTAACTTTTTTTTTATTTTAAAGCTTCATGGTTTGTGTCGTGTATTCTGAATTTGATAATGGGTAAGCTTATTTGCTCAATCCGAGAAGACTGGAAGAAAGGACACAGAAAAAAATATTTTCCAAAACGACTCCAACACCGCTCATGGACGGTTAACAAATAATTATTGAAAAGTGTTTGACAAAAAGCACTGACCTTAGTAATACAGGTAGGAGATAATATACATGAACAGAGCGGGTAAATTTCTTCTAATGTCATAAAGTGAAACGAAGATTAAAGTAAGAAAAAAGAATTCTCTCAAGAGAAAAGGAGATCTTCCTCGATGACCATCATTACGTAGGCACTCGAAAATGAAGGTAAGCCACTTAAAAAAGCAGAACGAATAGAAAAATGGATGCAACGAGAAAAAATAGAGGAATTTGAGTGAAGAAGCATGAAGCAATCGCCGCGATCCGGCATTATCAGTCGCCGAATCGCGCGATTTCGACTATTTTTCCCGCGACTTTGTCTGAAAGGCCTGCGACCTGATCGAGTGACGCGACCAGATCGACACGCAGGGTTTTCATGCGATCGCGTCGCACAGCGATCAAACTATGAAAGGGGCGTTATCCGACCTTTTTTTGAGTCGTCCTCAAGCCACGCCCCCAAGCCTACCGAACCCGACATCGGAATTTTTCGCGCTCGCGAGAAACGAGGCGTAACCGGCAGCGCCCTCGGAGGCAAGACGCAACCGAGAGTCTGAGATTATAACAAAGGAATCAAGTGTAGGTTGGTCCGTCCGTTGTGGAAGATTGCATTTTGTAATTACCCACTCGCTCTCTACCAGACCCTAGCAGAAATTAACACCGCTACGTTCACCTACGCCGCTGTTGTTGGATGACATTGTTAGAGTATAAGTGGAGCTGGAGATTTCTTGCAGGACGATTGAGACAGGTGGACTGCAGGTTCATTGCTAGCGATGGCAGGATGGCATGTGATAACAGAATGTGAACGCTTAACAGGATCGATTAGCAGAGAGATGTAGCACTGAGATATAAACGATTTTTGCATGAGTCACGCCCACGGGATCGGCATTAATGCGAAAAAGCGAAAATCAGGTGGTACTGGGACGCGAGAGTTCAAATGTCGATCCAGCTTTAGTTCCTGGTTCATGCAGGACGACCACGGATTTCAATCTTCTCTCGATGTTCCTTTCCAAAGTGCCTTCGTCTCCTGTCTTCGTTCCATTGTAGCTTGGTAGAACTATCGTTTGTTGCATAGCCTCGCAGTGTGAAAAATGGGAGTTGAGAGAGAGACTCCTACATATCGGAAAAAATCGTGCAAGACGAAGCTGGCCACAAGTTCTTCATTATTTTGTGCGCGTACGCTCTTATAGATTCAACCGAACGCAACCGCGGTGGTATTTCGACACTTGGATACTGTTCGAATGGTGGAGTCGTATAAAAGTGGATTTGTTTCCGCTTCAAGCAGTGACTTGTTCGAAGGTCGACTGCTCCAGGTTGCGATAACTATCAAATAAAGAAGGAAACGGCAAAGGTGAATGCAGACATGGGAAGCATAAAGCGGCGTTCAGAGTTTTCGCGGCGCGACGCGATGGCACATGTCAGCGCGACGCGAAAATCGCGTCGCGCGGAAATCAAGGTGTGAATGGCGCGCGAACGCTAGGCGACTACGCGCAATTGCGTAATTTTCGCAATCTTCCGTGCCCAAGCAAAACATATCAATATTTGATCTTATTCTGCCTCTTTAAGTGTGATGTACATTTTTGTTTTCGTTGCGACAACTTGCTTCTTTAATGACGAAAGAATCTAAAAGACATCGGGAGCAAATGATGCTTAGAACTTTTTTTGGAGTTGATAGTACAGAATAGAGATGTTTCGGTGAAATGAGACCGAATTATGCTTGTGTCGCTTGTAAACAGTGAAAAAAAAACTTTATAGCTCGTCAACTCTTTGAAACCATCACGCTCATCTCACTGTCCTTAAATATACAGAAAAAATTGTTTGCAGTATCATCTGAGAACAATACAATAACCCATGACAATTTCAATCAACCTAGTCTTCGAAAACCTATGAGAAAATTAAAAACGCCCCTCGAGTCCCTGATGATGGAGGAAAAAATGATGACAATCGCACCATCGCGTCGCTTTGCATTGCAACGCGACGCGATGGTCGCGGAGCGATTATAATTTGCGCGTCAAATTCGATGTATCGCGCCTCTTCACTGTGAACACCTAGCAACGACGCGACGCGACGTCGCTTGATCGATACGTAGGCTTATCATAACGTCGCGTCGCGCCGCGAATGAACTCTAGACGCCGCCTAAGGCGGCGTTAAGAGTTTTCGCGGCGCGACGCGATGGCACATGTCGGCGCGACGCGAAAATCGCGTCGCGAGGAAATCAAGGTGTGAACGGCGCGCGAACGCTAGGCGACTACGCGCAATTGCCTAATTTTCGCAATTTCCCGTGCCCAAGCAAAACTAATCAATATTTGATCTTATTCTGCCTCTTTAAGTGTAATGTACATTTTTGTTTTGTTGCGACAACTTGCTTCTTTAATGACGAAACAATCTAAAAGACATCGGGAGCAAATGATGCTTAGAACTTTTTTTGGAGTTGATAGTACAGAATAGAGATGTTTCGGTGAAATGAGACCGAATTATGCTTGTGTCGCTTGTAAACAGTGAAAAAAAAAACTTTATAGCTCGTTAACTCTTTGAAACCATCACGCTCATCTCACTGTCCTTAAATATACAGAAAAAATTGTTTGCAGTATCATCTGAGAACAATACAATAACCCATGACAATTTCAATCAACCTAGTCTTCGAAAAGCTATGAGAAAATTAAAAACGCCCCTTGAGTCCCTGATGATGGAGGAAAAAATGATGACAATCGCACCATCGCGTCGCTTTCCATTGCAACGCGACGCGTTGGTCGCGGAGCGATTATAATTTGCGCGTCAAATTCGATGTATCGCGCCTCTTCACTGTGAACACCTAGCAACGACGCGACGCGACGTCGCTTGATCGATACGTAGGCTTATCATAACGTCGCGTCGCGCCGCGAATGAACTCTAGACGCCGCCTAAGGCGGCGTTAAGAGTTTTCGCGGCGCGACGCGATGGCACATGTCAGCGCGAAGCGAGGAAATGAAGGTGTGAACGGCGCGCGAACTCTAGGCGACTACGCGCAATTGCGTAATTTCCGCAATTTTCCGTACCCTGGCAAAACTAATCGATATTCGGTCTTATTCTGTTTATTTTAATGTGTAGTACCTTTTTTTATCTTTTATCTGTATTATTATGGCACATTTTTGTTTTCGTTGCGACAACTTGCTTCTTTAATGACGAAACAATCAAAAAGACATCGGGAGCAAATGATGCTTAAAATTTTTTTTGGAGTTGATAGTACAGAATAGGGATGTTTCGGTGAAATGAGACTGAATATGTTTGTGTCGTTTGTAAACCGTATAAAAACTTTATAGCTCGTCAACTCTTTGAAACCATCACGCTCATCACACTGTCCTTGAATATGCAGACAAAATTGTTTGCACTATCATCTGAGAACAATACAATAACCCATGACAATTTCAATCAGCCTAGTCTTTGAAAAGGCTTGAGAAATTTAAAAACGCCCCTTGAGTCCCCGATGATGGAAGAAAAATTATGACAATCGCTGCGCGACCATCGCGTCGCGTTGCATTGCAACGCGACGCGATGGTCGCGGAGCGATTATAATTTGCGCGTCAAATTCAATGTATCGCGCCTCTTCACTGTGAACACCTAGCGACGACGCGACGCGACGTCGCTTGATCAATACGTTGGCCAATCATAACGTCGCGTCGCGCCGCGAATGAACTCTAGACGCCGCCTAAGAAGCGCTGATTAGAACCGTGGAAAGAGGAGCTAGGCGGGCTGAATAATACAGTGCATTTCATAATCATAGCTACACCCTCTAAAACACCGGTATCAAGGTTCACGCAAACTTATATTGGATGAGGTGGCCTCCATTAATATCAGCGCACCTGAAAACCTTTGTTCGCAAATTTTGACAGAAAAATATAAGGAAACGAGGAATATCTGGTACTTCACCTTCAGAAATGCGGTTTCATAATTACACCGACACTTTAAAGGCAGTGTTCACGATGAATATCGCACTCGAGTTCGACCCGAAAATGGGATTGTTTGGTCGTGAGGTAACTAATAGTGAAGAAACAGGAAAGAAAAACGTCCAGAATAAGTCAAAATAACGTTTTCTAATCTCAGGACGTGGACGAGAATCATGGCCCCTGCTGAGTTCGGCAAGCGCGCGCTAATCGCGAATTCTGCGCAAATCGATAATGCTAACTGCGGCAGAGTTGCTTGGCAATTTGCCAAGAGTTGCCAGCGAAACGTGTGCGGCGCCACAAGCTCGTCCGATTGGGGGGCGGACCGGGGTAGGTAGGCGCACCGGGAGAGCTTTCAAAGCCGTTTGTATTTATTTCTGGCCAGTTTTCGTTGCTTTCTTCGACCCTATCCTCTACAGCACCTGCCAACTTAGTGTTTTACACCGAGACCTCGAGAACGAGATTTATCGTGAAAACTGCCTTTAAGGTGGAAATGCTCTTCTCGTAAATTTCTCAGAGCATTCCCCGTTTCAAGTATGGTATAAGTAGAGGTACTTATTCTTAACATATTCCTCTCATTTGGAAGGTACATTACCCTCTTAGGGCAAGAAAGGCCAGGTTATTATGCTGCACAAGGCAGGCAAGAGCGCTAGAAGAGTTATAGAGTTAATTGGCCGTCACCGGGCCACAGTTTACCGATTTCTGCATGGTCCTGAGTTGTATGGTTCTAAGAAGGGCACTGGGAGACCCAGAATGCTTTCTGGTCAAGAAGAACGCCGAATGGGACGGCTTGCCTCGAACCCGGAAATTACGGCAACTGAAGTGCGAGCGCAACGTTCGGCGCCAGGGTCTAGGATGGCAGTGTGGAGGGCAATAAAACGCAACCCGAACATCAAGCACGATTACTTTCTGAGTCGCACGAGGCAGCACAACTTTCGCCGAAAAGAACATGACGACTGACTGGTCTAAGGCAAGTGGCAATTCAACCGGGGTTTCTCTGGAGTAAACATTGTGTTTAGGTGATTTTTCGAGCGAGGAGTTGTTCACCGTGGACTGGCCCGATGGATACACCCACTATTAGCGAGATCTCCGTAAAGAGCCGAAGTACCTCGCCAAACGGAACTTTGGTGATGGCAGTCTTATGGTATGGGGTGGTTTCTATGAAGGCGGTACACTTCAGTTCGCCTTCACTTTCACTAGAATGAATTCCACCGACTACCAAGAGGTGTTGCAAGCTCGCCTCCTGCCTGTGCTTGCCCGACTTCAGCATGACGACCTCGTTTTCCAACAGGAACAACGCGTCGATTCATGCAAGTCGCTCCACTAAAACTTAGTTGGAGGAGTATCATGTTATCGTTATGAACTAGCCAGCCTGTTCCCCTGATGTTAACCCCACTTAGAATATCTGGGAAATCTTGGTTCGCCGAATATAAGGTGGAGGCGAGACGTACGAGTCAGTTAAGGAACTCAAGAGAGCCGTAATCAGTGCCTGGAGCAACTTGGACACGGAACTGCTTGAACGACTAGTGGACTCCATGCTGAAACGCGTTTTCCAGATCATTTCTAGGCATAGAGGAGTGATAGACCTTAAAGTGCTTCGGAAAGTTTTTATTCTTTCATAAAAAGTTTAATAATTGAAGTGTCGCTATAATTATGAAACGGCTATTTCGAAGGTGAAGTACCAGATAAGTCTGGTTTCTTCATATTTTTCTGCCAAATTTTGCGAACAGAGGTTTTCACTTGCGCTGAGATCAATGGTGACAATGGCATCTGATCAAAATTTGTGTGGGCCTTGATTCTGGTGTTTTGGAGGCTGTCGCAATAATTATGAAACGCACTGTAGCTGGGGGTGTGTATACAAATCTGTTGGTACCTCTTCGTTGGTGCCCCTGCTTCTACTGAACCCAGCAGACGTTTGAGTGTACACAGGAAACGTTCGAGAGATATAGCGCGCACAACTATATCGCGAAAGTATCTCGCACATTGCATAAAGGTGTCGCCGTCCGGCACACCAAAGCCTCTGGTCCATAACACCTTAGGATCCGTACCTAGGGAGTTCATGGAGTCTTTGGCCACAAGCCACAATTTCGCTACCCTGAATTGCCGGTCATTGTCGAGTGATATCCAACAATCTTCGTTGTCCAATCTTCTGAGCTACTTCCATGCACCGTTTGCTGCTTTGCAGGAAACTCGCCTCAAGGATAGACCAGTCATCAACGTCGGAGAGTACGTCATCTGCTGTGGTGACGCTGATGATAGGAGAGTGGGAGGCTGTGCAATAGCTGTAAGGAAGGATTTCAATGGTATGGTCAAGGAGTTCGGCTCAACGTCGTGCCGGAATGCATTCGTACGACTGCGGGATCACAGAGGATTCAATCTGTGGATAGTGAGGGCTCATGCGCCCACTGAAACCGCCGAAGACAATTCGAAGGATGCGTTTCATGAGGAACTCAATACGTTGCTGGTTAGGATGCCTTGTCAACATGCTGTTGTCGTGGGGATTGACGCAAATGCGAAGACGGGACTTGAGCAGGAATCCGAAGTACTCGGTAAATGGTTCTACCCAGTGGAGCAAACATCGGACAATGGCTACCGCCTTGTCGACTTTTGTGAACGCAGTGGTCTGATTATTGCATCGACATTCAAGAGGAATCATCGCCGCCATCAGCTTGCGTGGCAGGGACCAACCCAGCTATCTTCAGAAGAGCAGCGGAAGCGGAAGATGACAACTTTGAAACTACAGCTTGACTATGTCCTGACGAGAAATATTCCAGTATCGGAAATTCGAAGATCTAGAGCTGTGTGGGATGTCGCATTCGATTCGGATCACCGTCCTGTTCTGTTGAACTTCACTGCGAGGATTCATAAGAGGAAGCGAGGAGCTCAGCCTCTTCAGAGGATTGACATGACAAGTCTCAGAGATGAAGAGTGCAGAAGGAATTTTCGACAACGCGTTTCTATTCACATCGGAGTACGGACTAAGAAGAAACTTTGCGACGCGGACTCTTTCGTTAAGTGCATCCAGGACGCTTCGAAAGAGGCACTCCCGGTTTTACAGCCTGAGAAGAAGTTCGCCTACGTCTCGGAAGAAACAACATCTACCTACAACAGAGTATGTGCCCTCCGAACTGCAGGAAACTTCGTGGAGGAGAAGCGTCTGAGCGTCGGCAGCTTCAAAGTGACCGCGAGCGAGAGTTGACGTGTAGAGCTAAGGAGTTCGAGAAGGCTTGGGAGGAGAAGAATCCGAGGAAAGCCTACACGTTGCTGCGACAGTATAGCGGGAAGATGAAGAGATGTTCTCCTGTCTTGAACACTACCAATGGAGTTGCAGTTGGTGATGCGACGCTGCCAATATGGGAGGATTACTTCAGTTCACTACTGAATCGTCCAGCGCCATCAGTACCTGAGCTCCCGCATGTTCAGAGAGCACATTACGATGTCAGTGAGGAACCGCCGACTGAGTCTGAAGTTTTGGATTGTGTCCGGAAAATGAAAAATGGAAAGGCTGGTGGAGATGACAACATCACTGCTGAAATGCTGAAAGCTCTTCCTCCGTCTGGGATTCGTGAAATGACCAACACCATCCGTGCTATATGGATGAGCGAAAGGTTACCCGATTCGTGGAGACATGCGATCATCGTACCTCTTCACAAGAAGTTTGCCGTCACGGATCCTAAGAACTACAGAGGAATCTCTCTACTTCGTGTCATGTTCAAGGTTTTAGGACGTATCATTCTCGAGCGACTTATCAAACATCGTGAAGGAACGACCAGAGATGAGCAAGCCGGTTTTCGACCTGAAAGATCGACCATCGACCAAGTGTTTGTCGTGAGAAGAGTAATTGAATCGTGGCAGCGGTATTCGAAGCCATTACAGCTTGCGTTTTTGGACTTTGAAGCCGCGTTCGACTCTCCTCGTCGTGATCGATTGCTCAATGCTCTGCGAGCAGATGGAGTCCCGGAAAAGTATGTTCGGTTAATCGAGGACATGAACAAAGGAGCAACAGCAGCAGTTCGTACACCTGTCGGATTTACGTCAGCTTTTGAGGTGAAAACAGGAGTAAGGCAAGGAGAAGTTGCAGGACCTTTTCTTTTCAACTTCGCCGTTGATGACATCATGCGTAGAGTTGCAGAACAGTTTCCTGCGGATGTGATCCTAACACCATCAAGACCAGGGCTGTGCGTAACTGAATTTTGTAATTTCGTAATTCGTAAATCGTAATTTTCAAAATTCCTCGTAATTCGTGAATCATAATTCGTAAATCGTAACTGATAATGAGTAATAATCCCACACATAGCCCGAACTTCACTCGATGTACGAACGTCTCAGAAGTTCAGTGATGAAGTGTATATAGAGGAAGATTTGAGGTTGAGGTTCAAAATAGAACTGCTTCAAGCAGTGCTTGAAGAAATTCCCAGTATACATTAGTGGGATAAATACGAATGAAATAGACAAAACTGAAACTTTACGCGTATTCAAGTGCCAAACCTGGGCCACGTCTGCCCAGGTTGAAACATAGAGAAGAACTGAAACATAAAGAATAAGCGCCTCACTAAACTTAGTTCAATCCAAGCTAACGAGGTCAACACTGTGATGAGGGAAAAAATCGCGGTTTGATAGTTTTAGAAACGATCATTCAAGGCAAGGATACTTGGACAAGGTGGTTATTTTGAAGGGGATATATGTACGTTTCCGAAACCACTTTCTGAACCATTCCAGTCTGCCCTCTACATTTGTGAAGCGTTACTCCGAATGAATTTATTAGCGTTCCTTCCCATATACATAAAATTGTTGCGGTAGAGATAAAGGTTCGCGATGCTTAGGTTGCTTAGGAATCTGAAACGCAAAAAGGTGAAGGTTCCCTTCAAATTACTGTTTCCAAAAATGGTAAATGTCTTACACTACTTTTTTCTTTGCATTTGCTTTGAATTTGCTTTAATCCCCAACTTTAGAAACATGTACCCTCTATAAAACGTCGTAATTCACATCATTTGAGGCGCGAGCGGCGCGGGCGACGCCTGGGCCCCCGTCTGCCCTCTGCTCTCTCACTGTCTATAACCTCCGCTCCGCACCAGCACACCTAGGAACCATGTGAATTTCGCCGTTTTATAGCCTGTAATAACCTTTTTCAAAAGGTGATGGACTGTAGTCATAACTTTTCTTTAAAATTTCCTCATCAATTCGGGAAATTATCGCTTTTTCTCTTGCAGCTGACTTGCCTCTGGGCATAGATATCTATCAAATCTTATTTCAGGGATCCCCTTAATCTCTTCGTCGAATAATGTTTTCAGGTTAGAAAAATATTTCCCTGATCATTCAGCAGATTCCAATTCACGAAAGAACTGTTTTCACCCGTAACTTTTAAACCGCTGAAGATTCACGTTGAAGCTTGTGGGTTTCGGACTTTATTTGCTCCATAGCCTGCTAGGCCTTCAGAGCCGAACCCCATATTCAATTTCTATAGCGGCATGGAGCTCTAGTTCGCAGTTGCAGACGATCACTTTTGCAGACTGCAGTTCAACATTAAACGTGTTGGGACGAAGACTAATCGTGGCATGACCTCGTAGTCCCAGCTTGCCCCTGTTTGCAATAAGTGTTTCAACAGCGGTTGTCTGCAACTCTGGGCCGGAATTTCCCTCCGATATAGGCGGTAGCTCTACCATATGTCTGCGTCTCTCGTGTTCATGATGGTGGACGAGAGCATTCCACGGAGATAAACAACTGTAGAGCTCGGCTCCGCCGCCTTGGCTCGCTCGGATGGGAATAACAAGATTTAACCGAAAATAGAGATTGAAAAGGATAATCGGAATGGAATGTCAAATGAGTGCTACATTAATCTATGATCTGGACAGCAAACTTATATTGCTCTTTCAACCGCATTTTCACGATTTGTTACGAGTTATTATGATTCGTTACGATTACATATGTGGCGAAATTTCGTAAATCGTAAATCGTAAAAAAATTGCCAAAAACACCCGTAATTCGTAATTCGTAAATCGTAATTCGTAATTACGCACAGCCCTGATCAAGACGCTCCCTTGTCGTCCTGGAGTACGCCGACGACATCGTGTTATTCGCTGAAAACAACGCAAAACTGCAAAGGATTGTGATCCTCGTTTCGAAGTATGCCGCAGCCTATGGACTTCGTCTTCGTCCCGACAAATGCAAGCAGATGTGGGTCTCTCAGAGACCTTCAACGGGAGTTTGTGTGGACGGTCAGCGTATCGAACTGGTGGACGATTTCTGTTATTTGGGCTGTTTGCTGAAGAACGATGGTAGTTATGCAGCGGATATTCAACAACGATCTGCGAAAGCTACGTCTGCATTTGATTCTCTAACCAAGTGTTTGTGGTCTACCACCATCGCGAAGGAAGTCAAGTTGCGCGTCTACCTATCCGCTATTCGCCCTATCATGATGTACGGATCGGAGACGTGGGCAGCACCGGAGACGCAGATGGAAAGGTTGGATTGCACGGAGAGGAAGCTTTTTAGGCGTTTGCTTAGATATTTCTGGCCGCGTGTATGCCATAACGAAGACCTTTACAAGGAAATCGACGCAGTACATCAACGCTTGACACGAGCGAGGTGCCAGCATCTCCTAACGCCATCTCAAGCAGCAATGGAAAGTCGACTTCGACTGCTCGGGCATATACTAAGAAGAACGCCGGATCGTCTCGTACAACACGCTTTAAGAATGCTTCCAAATCCTGTCTGGAAACGCCCACCTGGGCGTAGGCGGAAGTTCTCGACGGATGTGGTTAAAGAGGATTTGAAGTCACTCGGCATCGAAAGACAGTTCAGGCGCGATGTTTCGTTTTGCAGGAAATTGAATAGTGACAGCTGGATGGAATGTGTTCGAATTGTGGCTGAAGACCGTGAGAAATGGACACGGCTGACTACTAGGACTACTAGGACGGCACACCTCGGTGAAAATGCGGAATGATCGCGTCAGGCGAAAGCCAACCGATTAAGTCAAAGTAAGTCACTGTAGCATCGATGGTACAGGAAAGGAGAGCAGTGCTGGGTTTTCGACGAGGCTCCGAATTGCCTCTCAAAGGTTTCTATGAAACTCACGGTACCTTCAGGTTTCGATGAAAAAATTTCTATCCCGAGAGTCAATCCATTAATTTGCAGCGCTTTTTTCATATTGACAGTGAAATTGACTTTGGTACCTGGGATTTAAAGGCAGCATACACGCTAGCAAAAGCTGTTGAGGTGACTAAGTTATTAGGATTGTGCGGGCTATAAAAGAACGCTCACCGAGTTTCAAGTGTCAAGAATAATTTAAGGTCATCGTATTTAAGCTGGATCACCGAATTTACCTTTCTCCGCCCACCGATAAGGGCTCTGCCCCTCAAGGCAAATGTTCAAGTCGACTACGGTAATCTTAGCTCATTTTGAAGCTCCTGAGTGCGCCAATGTTTTAGTAAAGGCGCTAGTCGTTAGTCGTTATCTCAACCAATTTGTCGCTACTAGCTTCGCTATCTCAACCAATGTTGTGTAACTCGTCCTTTT
Organism: Aplectana chamaeleonis; assembly: GCA_029168955.1. Classification (NCBI taxonomy): domain Eukaryota; kingdom Metazoa; phylum Nematoda; class Chromadorea; order Rhabditida; family Cosmocercidae; genus Aplectana; species Aplectana chamaeleonis. The sequence continues at coordinate 617,133 of JAPDOI010000194.1, forward strand.
CCGAACAAATCCAGAAAGAACCGTTATACCTTCACCTCAAACAATTTTTTTTCGGAATTTTTCGTCATTTCCCAATACTAGCAGCTTCAGATCTTCGATTCAGTCCATGAAATGATATCATTCGGGAACGTGTATGCAGCCTTTAAAGGCAGCATACACGCTCGCAAAAGTTGTTGAGATAACTTCATTAGTGAGGTCGTACGGGCCCTAGAAGAGCCCTCACGAAGTTGGAAGAGTTGGAAATGAGTTAAAATGACCGTATTTAAGCCGTATTGAGTCACAAAATCATTCTATCTCCGCCCATCGATACGGGCTCCGTCCCTCAATACAAATGTTCAATGCTCGATTACGGTCATTTTGGCTCATTTTTAAGCTTCTAAGGTCGTGAGCGTTCCAGAAAGTGCCGTACGAATACATCAGCGTCGTTATCCCAACAAATTTGTCGCCAGCTCCGCTATTTCAACCAATGCGGTAGAACTCGTCCACTTCTGGGCCAATATAGAACGGACCGTTATATCTTGATTTGAGCTGATTTTTTCCGGTTTTTCCGTTATCTCTGAGTATGAACAGCTTCAGACCTTTGATTCATTCCATAAAATTGATATCATTTTTGAGCGTGTATGCTGCCTTTAAAGCCCCTTTCACACTTGCCCGACCGACGTCGGACGACTCGTTATCGAAAGTGCAATATCCATCTACCCTATCCTATCCATCTTATCTATCTTGACTTATCAGGTTTGATAAAGAGTCGTCCGACGTCGGCCCGCAAACTATGAAAGGGACTTAAGGTCATGAACCCGAGTCTATTTCACTGTCGCTCCTGAAAAATGCTACAAGTGTGACTTCAAATTGCACTTTGGAGAGTGTTTGGGTTGCTGGTCACGAATCTGAGGTACATTTGTCTTGGATTGAAAAAATTTCGTCAGATTTGCCTCGTAGCTCCCCACTGGAAAAGAAACGGAGGGGTAAAGCACAGAGTCAAGCTCACGGTGGTCGGCGGACCACCGTGGGACCGGGGGGTGTCGTTGTTTTCGGAAAAACTTGAAAATTTCGACGGGGGAGGGTCGTTTTTTTTCAACCCATCCAAAGTAATTTCTGCATCGCTGAAAAACCGAGTTCTGGGGTGAAATTATCTGGTGCCATGATTAATTGCAATGAGATTGTCAACATTATCGATGGGACAATGGCAGTTTTCGAGGTTAAAAATCTGAAAACTACTTTTTTGAGGAAATGGATCAGTAAATCTATGGTATGAAAAATGACTACCCCATAAGTTGCAAATGAAATGATGAGATGAAATAATCAGAGATTTATTTTTTTAATGTTGTGTGATGCGTTTCTGCTGCAAAGTTTTTTCTCGGTTACTAATGAGATCTTGTATCGAACTTGCGTACGGAAGGTCTGAAAGAGGATGAGGATTCATCTTCGTAGTAGCTGGAGCACTAGTATTTTTCCAATATCAATTCACGCTGATCTGAATTCAACATTTCTACGTCAACTCGTAGGCTTAAGAGCGAGTTCGCTAAAATTCTTTCTGTTCATTTGATAAAAAGGCAATACTTCCTATCTATCGCCTCGTTCTCCATTTGAATTTCCGCTTCGATCTGACGATTCTTGCGCGTCATAAGTTGACAGATTTCTGAGGGGTAATAGTTTGTTCTGTCCTGAATTGTTTAGGTTGGGTAATAGTTTCTTGTTGGGTGACGTGAAGCTTCTGAACAACGTTGGCAGTTTCTTGGAATATCTCGTTAACATTTCTGCAAACGTCGGAAACAGCGTTCACCTTCTTCAAGAGGAGGCAACGCAATTTTCCATCGACACATGGAGGAGACGTTTCTCTACTTTCCTGCGCTGCTTCCTCACTGGCTCCATCGTTGTTGTTATGTTCAAAATAAGCACCAAAGTCTAAGTCATTGTCTGTAGGGTTTTGTGGTTGTGGGAGTGGTCGACAAATCCCTTTGTAGGACAAGGCAGGCACGTCAAATGCTTTTTCTGGGTCTGGCTCATACGTAAAGGTGAGCAGTTGCGGCCCGTACAGCCCTTCCTTCTCGCAGACATTTCCCCTCCTGGTGTGCCACACGTGTATGCGATGCGTAAAAATCACCGCAGAAGAACACAGTCTTTCCATCAACGAACGATTGTGCTGGCAGCAGTAAATAAACAGGGTCTCTCTCTGAGTCGTAGTATATGAGGTAGGATCGAAACCTTAGTCTGAAGTCTTTAATCGTGTTGAGAAACAATGTAGCCTTCTGCGCTAAAACAGACGAGATTGATACGGTTTTCTGCCCGGAGCCTTCGAATTCGCAGCATTGCAGGTTCTATCCTGTTTGACTCTGTTGGGACTTTTTTTCACCGTCGAAATTTTCGTGCAGGACGAACTCCGGACATGGAAAAAGTCGGTCAAAATGTTGAAAAAGGGTCGTCTATATACAGTGCAAAAGTGGAAACTGCCGATAGATGCTAGGAAATGTTAAGTTCCGGAGATGAGCTCATAAAATCGATTTTGAGCCGAGTTATGGCCGGTCAAAGGTGCGGTGGTCCTACGTTGTAAAAACGGAGGGCGAAGATTCTCTCGGTTTCTGAATTGCTTTTCAGCTTCCAATCAGGCTGACTTTTTTAATAGCAGCGAATGGAACGCTATTCATGCCCTTTGGAATGATGAGGCCCCAAAAATTGAAAAAAAACCTCTAAAACGAAACGAGTCAGTAACGTCTACCAATTTGTTCACCCTTCCTAAAGGGTCAATTTTTGGGCGAAAAAAATTCCCTCTCAGGGTGGGGGGGTCGTTGTTCAGGACGACCCGGACCACAGCTGTGCCTGACCCTGTAAAGGCACAGTCGAAGTTTTGGGTTATTTTGAGATATTGTAGTTACGCCGCCGCGTGTAGCAACCCTGTTAGCGCAAAACCTCAATGCGCTCGAATAAGCGAGAATAAGCGCGAAAAAAAATCGACAGGGCCCTCGAAAACAGAAAGTCGCCAACGCCCACCGACAAGCTCCCGACCTTGATATGGACACGACGCGCGATGGACTTTACCTAAAATCTATGTTCTTCTATTTCCTATCAGTCTAACTTTGCATTGAGGTCTACTCCAAAAGTCCGATTTTCAGTCATAAATTTGAGATACGGGATTTTTATAAAGTGGTGCTAGGACCTCTCAGAGGTTGAAATTTTCTCTCGGGTGCTAATCTCTTCCGACCTTACCCCCATTATGGGAACAAGCTCGAAGCGACGCGCGCGCTTTACTCGCAACGCTGAGAAAGTAACAATTAGTGCAGAGTCGGTGCAGCTCTCAGCGTTGTCACCATGGGTTAGATCTCATATAACATCATATTGAGCAAAACGATAAATTTTGCACTTAAAAAACGGAGAGTTCAAGGTATCTTCGGATTCTCATATTGGTTCTTTTCTCACCGAAAAAGCCACTTTCGAGTATTAGGCTTTCATTCATATTTTTCATTATGTATATATTGGTTTGCAGGCATTTTATCTGCCTCAGCTGTGCTTGTTTTCGAAGCCTAGATTTTTAACGACTAAAGGCTAACGAGGGTTTTGGTCGGTTGAACGACTAACGAATAAAAAATAGCAAAATTTCTATTACGCACATCCCTGATACGCATCCGAACCTGGGGCCGGATTCATCAACGAAATTTAGCGCTGGTAGGCTGGGTAAGGGTAGCTTCCTACCGAAGTTCGCGCGAATGGCGCGATTCACGAAACTAGCTACTCACGGTAGCAACCTACCAAAGCCTACCCAGCGCGAATCTCGGGTAGGGTGCTACCAGCGGCGCCCTACTCGGCGAGATCGCGCGCTCTGATGCCAAAATTACGCGCTCGTCCATTCAGCTGTTTTTGAACCCCTTTTGTAATTCCGCCACTCTCATCTCAATACACATTATTTATCGTCAAGGCTAGATTATTTTCGAATTATTAGGTTGGTGCAAAAACAATTTTGAGTTTTAAGAAGTAATTTTTCTTCGTCAGGTTGAGTTTTTTTGTGGATTTTGATTCTGAAAATCTGGGCCGATTTCCGGTCCGCAATTGCGTCTCGAGTCAGTCGAGTTTGCTGCGCCAAAACTGACTCGATATGGCATTTTTATACAATTTTCTCCAATTTTGTTCACTTTCCAGTTTCTAAAACCCACTTAGAGTCAGCAGATCGGCGGCTGCGGCGCTGGAAACTCTACTCACTCGGAAGCGCGCACAGTACAGTCTTATTATGCACCTATGACTCTCTTTTACGCAAAAATTGGAATTTCAAAGCTTTTTATTTTTGGGCAAAATACTCTTTTAATTAACCCAAAGGACGAGGTCTGCGAAGGCTTGATGATGACGAGATTTGGAAAAATGCAGGCTAAAAACATTATTAAAAATTAAGAGCCGTGGTCTACACTTGGTTTTTTCCCAACCTAAACACTGTATGAAAACTAGGTAAGTATGAGGTATAAAACATTCGCATAAGTACTGAGGCAAATCAGTGATTACAAAATTAGGCTAAAGCGTTTCTGATACAGCTGATTTTTTTGTTTTGTTTGTTTATAGTTATGTCGACATTTTCTATGTAAAAAAATCGCCTTGGGGATTGGTACTGCAATCCAGCTATTAGACGCGAAATCATTTGAGCGTCCCACGAAAATGTCGCCAATAATGTACATACACATCATCCTCATTCTCAATATTCAAACTATGGTACAGATTAAAGAACATAATAATAAATTCTACCGAAAAAACCGAAAACAATTGTCACTTTTCCCATACTGTTGTATTCTTCAAGTGATTCAAACATAGATTTCTTTTTTCATGGTTTTTCTGCGTTTTTATGCTTTAGGTTTGTGAGTCTTCAAAAGTTGAAGCTTTCGGAAAGCGATTACGAGCGATATGCAATAGCCGTCGTTTGTAAAACACGGCTGCGCCACCACACACATAACGCTTTTAGGCGTAACTGCTTGGTAGCGCTACCCACGGTAGCATAGCGCTCGTGAATCACAATGTGTGGGTTAGGGTAGCAATCTACCGCGGGTAGCGCTACCACTGGATAAGGCTACCAGCACTGCCGCGTTGATGAATCCAGCCCCTGGAGAGCTAATTCAGGTTTGCTATCTTTCTTTCGCGCAGTGAGTGCGAAAATTGCGTGAGAGTGCTCGCATTCACGCGATTATAACGGGACAATCATTATAATCGCTTATAGTTGCGGGCCCCTCTGTACCTATGGCGCATGCACACACTCGAGCTTTCATCTTGCTGCAGCCATATGGTGCTCAAAGGCTTTTGCTTTTCGAACAATCGAGTTTTCGACTAACTCGGTTTTTCAAAATTTCAAATAATCGAGTTTTCGACTGACTCAAGTTTACAGATTTTCGATTAATTGACTAGTCAAATTTACACATTTTCTCGAATTACCGAATTGTTAAATTTTCGACTCACAACATTTTTCCAAATTTTTTGACTTTCTGATGGAATATTTCTTTTTTTTTGAAAAAGAATTTCTGAAAATTCTGAAAAAAAAGTTCCTGAGAAAATAGTTTCTGAAATACAATAACGGCGCTAAGTTTTGTAAAGACGGTAAGCATCTGAAAAACGTGACAAGAAAACCTCCGATGCATGTAACTTTTCTGAATGAAGACTTTTGTGAATTCTGAAAACGCTATCACATTCACAGATTAAATCGCTCCCTTATTATATGACTTGTAGGCAAAAGTTCTCTTTATATCGTTTCTTTTTTTCTGAAGGAAGTAGTTTTCGCAATCGTTGATCAAAAACGTCGGGCGCGACGAAGTTCGGCGAAACTGAGCAGTATTTGTACAAGTACATAGTTGGAGAGCAATCCGTATGCTTTCTTCATAAATCCATTGCAGGCAAGAGCATCTCAGCGTTTTTGCAGGCTGAGTTTCACAATCTTTCAATGAGCTTTCTAAAAAATTGGAGTTTGGTTTCCAAAGCTCCTGACTCTTGAGTGAAAGTTTTTGAACATTCAGCCTAGACAAACCTTGAGGTTATCTTACCTGCAACTAATTTATGAAGAAACCATACAGATTGCTTTTCCATTACTAGTACAAATACTGCTCAAAGTTTTGCCGCACTTCGCCGCGCGCGATGTTCTTGATAAACGATCTCAAAAACGAATTCTTTAAAAAACAAAACGATTTTAGGGACCTTAGGCCAATAAGTCACATAATTAGCTAGCAATTTGATCTGTGAATATGACAGCGTTTTCAGAATTCGAATAAGTCTCCATTCAAAAAGTAACATACATCGGACGTTTTTTTTGCCAAGTGTTGCAAATGCTCCCCGTTTTTACAAAACTTAGCGCGGGTATTGTGCACTGCGACGCATAAGTATAGCAACGCCTTCGAAGTTGGAAAAAAATCATATGTTGGATCGAGGTTCAGGATATTAAGGACAGTTGCCATGTTTTCCGCTACGACGAAAACGATGGATTAAAGGCAGTGGTCGCGATCAAATATGCTTGTCGTCTTTTTCTCTCCAAATCCTTTCCTGGGTCTCGAGTAGTAGGACCTATAAGAAAAAATCGCGAAAAAACCACTGTTTTTGGCCGAATTTGAAACCTGAACTTTCTTGTCTTTTGATGGTGGACGAGCCCTCTCCACATCATCGGCATCGATGACCTCTTATATCAAGAACATCAGCTAGCTTGAAATTGAATGTCAATCAATGAACCTTCGAATTTATGAACACATCTAGTCAAAAACATTGACTGAAGTGATGCTTTCATTATTCAACTGTTTTTATTCGTTAAATTTGCATTTATTTCGTCCTCTGAATGTCGATGATTTTTGACTGCTCGGCATGAGACTGCGATCTGTTTCGTCATCGCTGTGCACGTGTGCACGAACTAGCTTCTTTGGGGCCTAGAAACTCTATTTGTAGACCGTTTTTCACCGCCCTACCTTCATAGTTTTTCAGCTGTTTTTCATCTAAGCTGATTTTTGTAGTTTTTTCGATAACGTTTTTCATCGTGACCACTGCCTTTAAGTGGTATGACCAGAGTTTTCCTATTTTGCCTCCAATTATACGCAACAAACCGCTGTTTCGGGCCAAATTCCAAACCTGAACTTTCCTGTCTTTTGACGGTGGACGAGCCCAATCCACATCATCGGCACCGACGATCTCTAGTATCAAGAACATCAGCTGGCTTGAAATTGAATTTCAACCTGACCTGCTCCAATATTTACGCACTCATCTAGTCAAAAGCATTGACTGAAAAGCTGAGTACAGTTACGGGGCTTCGGGAGCGAAAAATGTTTTGGCACTGGAGCGCGTTTTCCTCCCGTCCCTTTAATCGTTGCAGGTTTTGCTATGCCAGCCGCGATCTGCACGTGCTTAAATAATGTTTTCGGGGAAATGATAAATCTGAAAAAAAATGCCTCGATTTTGTCATAAGGATTGAAACTACGGGTGGGCGGAATTCTCGGATGCGTTCTGAATTTCTCACACTCCGGGGTTCCAGCTCCTGGCCCTAAAATCGGGGAAACCTCCGCACAAATGCGAACTTGATACCGAATCCAGCTCATCGCAAGCGCGACTGTACATACGACATTCAAAAGCTATTTTCGTTAACGCATACTTATACAACAAAATGACGTATGTAGAAGCTTCGGAGAAATCCTTGGGGCTACTTCCCCGGAACTTTAGAGAGCAAAAATGTATTTGGCCGAAATAAACGTACGTACTGGAGAAGGGTGTCAAAAAAGAATTGGCATCCACATCAAAAATTTTCCACTATTGGGATTTTTATACAGTTTGATACGTGCGCCAAACGTTTTCCAAACTGCTCCAAGGGGTTGAAACTCCGCGTGGACTAAATTTTGACGTGGGTACGGAATTTTTCTCGTCCGCGCCATCATTTTCGCACCCAACAAACTTTGGACCAACCCGGGGTTTCCCTCCCCTTACGAAATCAGGAGAGTTATGGGTCCTGAAAAGTGTGTTGTACACACTAAGTCAAATTTCCAATTTGAGTTTAACCCCTGGTTTCAGAGCTCAGAAAATCGCGGCCTCTTGCGAGCTCCGACGTAATCATTTTCCTCACGACATTTCCACAGACAATTCACATTTGGCATAATCAATCGCCTTTGTCGTCAAGTATTCCTCTCAGGCAAACTCAAATGTCGACAGCAGGTTTCTGCGGTGTTATCACAGAGCACATCAGCAGAGGACACGAAAAAAATGGTGATTTCGGCGCGAGAGAACCTGGTATCACGCCGAAAGGTCCAGCTGTAGACCTCCTAGCGCCGGATTCGCAGACGGTGGCATGGCCTAACTGAAGCCCCGAAAGGTTCAGCTGTCGACCTGCTACCGCCGGATTTATTCATTTTGCTGTAGACATCCTAACGCCGGGCTATTATTGGTGAGGTGGCCAACTGCAAAATTCGGAGCAGCTAAATGAGCTGGAACTTCGCAGGATTTAAAAACTATTGCTGTAGTGTTGCTATCCCTAGCTGTTATTGTAGCCGTCCCCATGCTCGACTTCCCTAAAGGCAGCAAACACACTCCTCAACGCCAGCGCGGCACACGCCTCCCGCGGGCGGAGTTTGGGGGTATGAATTATAGTTGTACAATTTCGCAAAAAATTTCGAACGAACGAAAATCGAACTTTTTTGTTCGAAAAAATTTAGAACAAACGAAATTTGAAAAAATTTCGTTTGACGAAATTTTGAACGAACGGAATCCAAAAAATTTTGTTCGACGAATTTTCGCACGAACGAAAAAAATTTCGAAAAATCTTTCGAAAATTTTTTTCGTGATTAACTATAGTATAAATACTTTCTACGCGCATCAGGCGCTTGCGGAGGCTACGAATATTCCAGCGGCGACGCTGTGGCGGAGCGGATCAGAATGGGCCTTAACTTTGTTCAGCAAGCGAATACTGTACACGGCTTCGCTATCATGATACTAGGATTAATTATTATAGAACGGAATGAAATTGATGGTGGTTTAATAATAAAAATGATGAAAACGTTGTAAAAGTCGTTGCCGTTATGGCGGAGCGGGCGTCACGCGCGTGCCGCGCGGACGAGGGGTTGACCATTTTGACTCCAACGCCACGCCAGCGCGCCACGCGAGTGCCGCAAGCGTGTTGAGGAGCATAAATGGCGCCTAAACATGGGCATTTCGGTTTTTCTATTTCCTATCAAGGTACAACTCTTACTGGCTCAATATTTCAGCTATTTCGCAGCTTCCAGTGGCTAGCAGAAGAGAAAAAATGAAAAATATTATTTAATTTACTTTCGAATCGGTTCGGCTTAACAGGCTTCATTTGAAGCATTATGCAACAAATATGTGGTAACGATATAAAAACCGAGAGACCCGAGAAAAATAACTCTATAGAACTTGACTATGTGAGGGCTGGATTATGGTGATTAATGAAACGGGTTAACGAAATTTCTCCAATAAAGCGAAATCCGCAGTTTCCGGGACTTTTTCAAAACGGGAACTCCCAGCACAGCCTCATGATCCGAATATTTTTCCACACTGAACCTCACATTTATGGGTGTAGGTATTATTCACATTGCCTTATCTGATTATAACTATTTTCCGATCTTGGTTATTTCTCTCCAGATGAATCGAATCTCTGGAAAATCTTTGAGATTTGGCAAAATGAATCTATGCAGTGGGATAAATCGTTGCGCATAATGCTTGTAAACAATTCAAGAAATTCGAAATTCGCTAAACTGAGATAAAGTTCCACGAACTCGATTTGGTACTGGGAATCAGTCCTCAAGTAGTTCAAATGTTCTAGGATCTTAAACAGCGTCGATGCGTTGAAAGAAGTGAGCGAGGTGTACTAAAATATTTTCGGTCCCTAGAACCTCTCCCAACACTTCGATGTAAAATACAAACGATTTCGGGTAGCTCTAATAGGTAGAGGAAGTGTTGCGCGTACGAAAGGTAATCCATATTTGCTGAAAAGATGCATATAGCTTGTAAGGTCTGTTTTAGACTTCGGTCGCCGTGTGGTGCTATAGCATGATAATCATGAGAATTGATCGTTATTGCATCGCATGTAAATTCTCATTCAAAGCATGCTATCGCAGCGATCGGCGATGGAACTCTGAAAACCCCCTAAAACAGTGAAATTGTTGTGGTTTCGACGCGGGCTGGTGCAGAGCGGAGGTTAGGCCGGGATAACACCTTCCGCGACCAGCGATAGCGACTATGCGTTTCAGGCATATTGGTTTCCGGTCGATATTGACGGTAAGCATTGCGCCGAGTGGCTCGTCACTGCAAGTGTGATCCCGACCTTAAAGGCAGTGTTCACGATGAAAAATGTGTTTCAGTTTCTACTAGGAATGGGTAGTGGAGGGGCACACTGTAACGCCGACGTCGAAAGGACGCATGAAAACGAGCCAGGAAAAGCTCCAAAAGAGCCCGAAGTCTCCACTTCGAGCGCAAGGAAAACTCCAAAAGCGCAGCACACGCCCACCGACATGAACAAATGAATGCTCGAGATCGTGAGATGAGCGATGATTTCCAATCAGTAGCCACGTTCTTCCCTTCATTCTCAACTTCTCTCTTTACTCAGGTCAGCTCGCACACATCGGCTGCAAAATACGGGAGTTACAAGCCTCGGACAGCTCGTCCACCATGTTTCCTTAGCCCAATTTTTAAGGGATCATAACTCCGTTCCCAGAAGGTCTTTTACGATTTCAGAGACATCATTGGAATCAGCATGGGGCGGTTTTCAAGATAGGAGGGGAAACAGAAAAACGATATTCATCGTGAACACTGCCTTTAAGGGGTCTGCAGAGTAGCAGAGACCGGCGAGTGGACGCCGAGCGTCAGCCTTTGCGCGGCAACAAAATTTTTTCGAAACATCATCGTCGCGGCGTCGGTTGCCGCTCGCTGGCAGTGATTTAGTGCCGTATCGGTGCCTCCTAGTCGCCCTTCACGCCGCGTCGGTCGTCATCGTCGCTGAATGTAATCGATATTAAATCACCTAGTGTTGTTCGTCGCTGCGAGCAACACCGCTTAGAGACAGCAAAGTACCAGCATCGCGCGCGCCGCACGCGCCCTGAACGATCAGAATCATGCTTTTCCACAGATGGTACACATAAGGGAAAACCTGCTGATCTACTCTCCGTAAGTAGGGTAGCTTTCATAGCCCTCACCTCGGGCGCGAAATGCACGTGCCGCTCGGGATGAGCGGTGGACTATGAAACTTTCAACCGCGCGACACGCTGTAAGAATAAAAAAGACGGGAAGCAACTATGAAATGCCCGGCACTACCGAAATGACTGTGCGGAGTAAAGTTGAGAAAGATACAAGCACGCTCATGCCGATCATTTTTTCCACAGGGCTACCGTAACCCTCCTTCAAAAGTTTTCCAAGTGTCAGCCTGGATATGAGCACATCTTAATAGCCAACAATCATGTTTGCACAATTTCGGCCTCCTCAGCCACTTCCCAGTGGCTTCTCGAAGAGAGCGGTGTGTGAATGAATGTATACCGCTCCTCTGCCCTTTTATACCCCGCATGTTATGAGCGTGCGTTATCGTTCGTTATCATGAAATGGTTACGGTAGCCCTGCGGAAAAATTATCGGCATGGGCGTGCTTGTGAGAAAGATTGTGACATGCACGAAAATTCTTAGCCTGCATTTGCGCACACGGTAGCGTAGGATAACGGTAGAGTTGTTTATGTTGCAGTAGACTCAAACTGAGCACCGTGTAATGATACAAGTGGTAAAACCGCCATGGCGGTTCGGACGGCGCCACGGTGGAGGCGCTCTTGGCTCTTTGTATGGGTCTACGCGCTCGCCGCTCACCTTTGCACACACGCGCGAATGTTTACCCTTTTTTTCACGGTGTTTTCATGCATACCGCCCGCCCCTGGATGGGCGACAAGCGCGTCGAGGCACGTCCCGAGAGGTGAAAAGTTTCATAGCCCACCGCGCGTGCGGCCAGGACTATGAAAGATGCTCAAGCAGCGTGCCGACGCACTTCTGAACCCGACTCAAAGAGCCTGAGTGATATAAATTCTAATGGTTAGTAGATTTGAGTTTTTGAATATTCGATTTAAAGGCAGTGGCCGCGATCAAATATGCTTGTCATCTTTTTCTCTCTAAACCCTTTTCTGGGTCCCGAGTAGTAGAACCTATAAGAAAAAATCGCGAAAAAAATGCTGTTTTAGGCCAAATTTGAAGCCTAAACTGCCTTGCCTTTTGATGGTGGACGAGTCCACCACACATCATCGGCATCGATGATCTCTAGTATCAAGAACATCAACTGGCTTGAAATTGAGTTTCAATCAATGAACCTTCAGATTTATGTACACATCTAGTCAAAAATATTGACTGAAATGCTTGCTTTCATTGTTCAACTGTTTTATCAGGTAAATTTGCATTTATTTCTTACTCCGAACGTCGATGATTTTCAACTGCCGGGCATGAGACTGTGATCTTTCTGTGCACGTGTGCACGAACTGGAAGTTTAGGGTCTTAATAACTCTAATTCTAGCCCGTTTTTCACCGCGCTACCTTCATAGTTTTTGAGGTGTTTTCGATCTGAGCTGATTTATGTAGTTTTTTCAATAACGTTTTTCATCGTGACCACTGTCTCTAACCGGAAAATCCAATTTCTGATTTTTTTCAAATGTTCCTTTCAATCGAAAATTTTGATTTTTGCTTTTCCAAACCTTCGATTCATTCAGAAATTTGAATCATTTGGGTTATGGAATATTCTGTTTGTTAATAGAGCTTGCATATTCGATTTTCTGAATGGGAGGTCAGTTTTGTTTCACTACATACAAATTTGCGGCTATTGAAAAAAATGTGCAGGAAGTATTTACGATCTGAATACTTGGAAATATTTTGGAAAAACCGGATTTTCGTCCGAGTATTCGGATATGTTTTCCAAGTATGCATTCGCTTCGAATAGAAGACAGGATTTAAAATTCAATCGTACAGTCAAGAAAAAGAGAGGCCTCACTAAAATCTATTCACCCACTCCGGAATTTCAGAAACGCGTTATTTGGGTATTTAATTCATCCGAAAATTTTAAAAATGTCTCATTCGAAGTTATTCTTACTTTCGATAGTTTTGAAGTGGTTATAATGATAAATTATATTCTTGAGAAATTTTTCAATAAAGGCTATGCATATTACCCAATCATCCGAGGTGCTCTAAAAACGCGATATCTGAAATAACCATTTATTCAAAACCTAGCGACGATTGCCCCTGTCTATTACGTGCAGTTGGCATGAATCCTAGTGATACTTTGTGTTCTCTGATGAAGGTTGGTGCAAACTCGGTGTCCTATGCTCTAAGATAGGTGCACCGAGTCTGCGCCAACCTTGAGTGGAACGCAATGTAACACTAGGGTCCATGCCGACGGTAACTACAGCATCAATAGAAGAACTAATGAGGGATGAGAATTTATCGATCATGGCCTTCATAAATCTCGCAACGAATTGAGAACTCGGAGTGAGTCCTTTACAAAATTTTCTAATAAATGAACTTGTTCAAAAATAAATCCTAGACTTGATTCAATTGTATTACGTGTGAAAATGTGTACAAATGCTCAAGCAATTACTCGATTTCGAATTTCAAATGGTTCTCAAAAAATATATATGTACCTGTACAATTGAAATTTTTTGATGGGCAATTATGTTGTCAGCTGAATTGAGACAAATATTCGAACAAACGGGCATTTAACCTAACCGAGAGCAAATAATTATTCAAATTCCCGAATAAACGGAATACTCGAGAGGCAGAAAATATGAAACCTCCGATAAATAGAGAAGAAAGTAAAAAATCGTGACGGAATCGAATGTTAAAAAAAAAGATGTATCAAGATTCCAAATATATCTGGTGCTTGAAAAAATCGCATATTAAAATCCCAAAAGTGAACAAAATAGTGGAATTCTTGGAAAATCCCTAGAACACTATTCGAGCATTAATTCCATTCAATAACAGGCCTGATTTGGGCGTTATTGCACAAAAACAGGTGTGCTAACCAAAATGTAAAAAAAGAAAAGCAGCGTCCTCAATTGCGAAACCGACTGAATATTTCGCCAAGCATTCGGAGATTTGCACGATCAATGCTCACCGGCGGTAGGATGTGTTGCCTTGTCAACCTGCTGTGAACCTGCTATCGACAGTTCAATAGCAGGTCGATAACAGGTCCATGTTTTACTTCCGAAAGAACCTGTTATCGACGGTTGCTCGAGAAAGAGGTGTTTCAACCTGCTGTCGACATTTGAGTTTGCCTGAGCTATTACCTCCGAATTGATCTTTCCCTTAACACGAGCATGCATTTTCTGAAGATTGCAACGGTTCTGTCGTCCACCTTCTAATCGATAAAAATGGCGCGATGGTGATCGAGGCATTGACACGGGTAGAAAAACGCGCTCCAATGCTAAAATATTTTTCGCTCCCGAAGCTCCGTAACTGCACTCTGAAAAGCTTGCTTTTACTGAATGCCAATGATTTTTGACTGCTCGGGATGAGACTGTGATAGTTTTGGACGGCGCTGTGCACGTGGGCACGAATTGGCATCTTCGGGTCCTAGAAACTCTTATTCTAGCCCGTTTTCACCCAGCTATCTTCATAGTTATTCAGCTGTTTTCGATCTAAGCTGATTTTTCTAGTTTTTTTCGATAAGGTTTTTCATCGTGACCACTGCCTTTGAAGGCAGCGTTCACGACGAAAATCGTGTTTCTGTTTCCCCGCCTATTTTGAAAACGGTCCTATGCTGATTCCAATGATGTCTCTGGGATAGTACAACACTTTTTTGGAACGGAGTTATGGTCCTTCAACAATTGAGCTAGGGAAGCATGGTGGACGAGTTGTCCGAGGCTCGTAACTTCAATCTTTTGTAGCAGTCGATGTATGCGAGCTGACCTGTGTAAAGAGAGAAGTTGAGAATGAAGGGAAGTACGGGGCTATAGGCCGGAAACCGTCGCTCATCTCATGATCTTGAGTTTTCATTCGTTCACGTTGGGGGCCAAATGCATTAACAGGCCTGGTCGGGGCAGGGGCAAGGCAGTCTGCACCTTTGAAAATTTTCTTAAGCCACAAAATCGATAGTGCCCCTGCTGCAGCGCAGCTAGAGCAGCAAAATACGCTTATTGGGCACGATTGATTAGATGATCCACTGCCCTCGCACGGCGATCGTCAAACATGCCGACTGCTCTGCTCCTGCCCCAACCCGGCCTGTTGATGCATTCGGCCCCGGAGGGCGGGCTGCGCGTTTTTGGTTTGCCTTGCGCTGAAGCAAATTTTTTTTATCGTGAACACGGCCTCTAACCATTCATTAGATGCACCTTTTGATCGATTTCCACCTTATAGAACTGAAAGCCAAGACTGAAAAAGCGATTCAGAGAAAAAGGTCGTTTATACCACGTTTGTCAAAGGGCATTTTTCCTATTTCTGGTCTGACAGGGTGACTTCGCTTTTTTTTAGCTTAATTTCGGTCTCGTTTACTGAACCGCTGAGCTACGGCCCATTTAAGCAATGTAGACGACACTAGAAGGCGCTCAAAACCACTTTCGCTGAATGGACATTTATTGTGCTTATCTGAGCCAAACTCCTGTCTGCAATTGCGTCTCGACAACTCTTTGCGGCCGCGCGCTTCCGAGTCAGAAAAGTTTTCGGCGCCGCAGCCACCAATCTTTTGACTCTAGGTGGGTTTTGAAAACTGGAAACTAAAAAACATTGGAGAAAACTATATAGAAAATCTACACCGATTCGGCTTTGGCGCTGGAAACTCGACTCACTCGAGCGCGTGCGTCCGCGAAGCGTGTCGAGACGCAATTGCGGACCGGAATTTGGCCCAGAGAAACACAGTACAACCTTAACGAGTATTTAAGTCGCCCGCGGTTTGAAAAAAAAACGGGTCTGAAAAACTCGTGGATGTGCATGAAATTTTCTGCTGTAGGGCTGAATAGAAGTCGAAAAGAGCGAATTGAAAAACAGACCGGCGATGCAACGCCAAACAATTTCTAAACTTAGGTGGCGACACCTCCTTTGGAAAAATTCCAATATTGCTTGACTCTGCTGGTGGCTCAGTTTCGGTTCACTATATGAAGTAACTCAACAGACGGTGACTTTCTCTGAGTCTAAACAGTCGACTTTCGAGTTCATCCAACTGTTGGGGTCTATCGAGTATTCGAGTCTTCGACTAACTTGAGATTCCAAAATTTCGGATAATCGAGTTCACGATTAGCTCGGTTTCTTGTAATTTTGAATAATTGAGTTTTCGACTTACTCGATTTTTAAAATTTTCGAATAATCGAGTTTCGACTAACTCGATTTTTCAACATTTCGAATAATCGAGCAGTCGAATGACTCGATGTCGACTGTTTCAGTCGATATCGAGACTCGATGTATGATCGGTAGCACGGCTGCTAAAATCAAAATTTTAATACACAGATTGCATAGCATGCACGTACCTACATAAATAGTTGTGCTTGAAAACAGATAAAGCGTTGCTGTGACTGGAAGAAGTGCGTTGGAAACAGAAAAT
This sequence comes from Aplectana chamaeleonis, assembly GCA_029168955.1. Lineage (NCBI taxonomy): Eukaryota > Metazoa > Nematoda > Chromadorea > Rhabditida > Cosmocercidae > Aplectana > Aplectana chamaeleonis. The sequence continues at coordinate 633,615 of JAPDOI010000194.1, forward strand.
CCGATCAGAGGGATTGACAAAAGCAAGAAAAGTGTGCCTGCGCACAAAGTCTGTACGAGTGTATACGGAGTTCAAGACCCAAAATTTCGAAATGAAGATTGATACTCTTAAGTATATGGCACAAACAGTCGGTTCATGAAGGAAAAGTTTTGTTATGCGAGAACTTCTGAGTGCTGGAATTGGCAGTTGCGATCCCGATTAGATTCCTCCGGAACGTTGTTAGTACGGTTTCGCAGAATCTAAACGATTTCCTTATGTAGCCACTTTCACATCAAATCAAAAAGGAGATCGATTTTGATAACTCACGTTCGACGAGTTGTTAAGTTTGCAAAAGTGTTTGCCTTCAAGGGGTGCATCATCATGAGATTTTCGTTGTATCTTCTTGGCCACTCTTCTCGGCTGCCTTTCTCCAGAAGTAGGTCATACTGCGACGATTTTAGCCTGAATTTGAGAGTAAGCCTGGAGTTAAGAAACAGAACGGTAAACGCATTCACGCCGACCTCTTATATTCCACAGTGTGAAGGAACTTCGAAATAGCAATCTCTTCAAAAAGTGTGGCTTCAAAAAATACTTCCATCAATCCCGCATGGTAATTGAGCAGTGATGAAGGAATATAATAGCTAAAACTTGGGATTGCTATCTGTCGTATGCTATGAATTGTCAAAGGCAGTGTCCACGATAAAAACCATGTCTGATTTTTTTGGTGGATATCGGCAGCTGCGGGGCCTAGTGGAACCCTAACGTTGAAAAAACAGAAAAATGAACTCGAAACGGTCCCCTCCGGCCCCAAAGTTGGACACCCATCAGCTCGTCACCCCCAGATGCACTTTCCACGCCCACCGACGTGAACCAATGAATGCTCGAGATCGTGAGATGGGCGATCGTTTCCGATCAATAGCACCTATCTTCCCTTCATTCTCAACTTCAGTTTCTACTCAGGTCAGCTCGCATACATCGGCTGCAAAAGACGGAAGTTACAAGCCTCGGACAAATCGTCCACCATGTTTCCTTAGCACAATATTTGAGGGACCATAACTCCGCTCCCTCAAGGTTTTGTGCGATTTCAGAGATACCATTGGAATCAGCATGGGGCCATTTTCAAGATAGGCGGAAAAACAGAAAAACGATTTCTATCATGAACACTGCCTTTAAGGGAAGAACTCTCTCTTTTCAACATTGGCTCCAATAAAATAGAGAGGAAGCGAAGACGACAAAAAAATCCTATTGATTTCACTATAATCCACTCCTAAAACTAAATGAGAATCTGCACGGGAGATACCGAATCTAGATTTTCTCTAATTCCTTATTTTCATTGCATTGTGCAACAAACCAATGCGTTCAACCTGATAGCATAGCTCGAATTTGCTACGAAGGTGTTTGCAGACATTCCGAACTAATTTTGTGTTATTTGCCGTTCAGGTCAAGGTATCCTGAAACATAAGCTGTCGGGCGAGCACTCTTCCCCTTTAAATACCGTCCCTGGTATGGACCACCAGTTCAGGACCTATATAGGCGTACATGTCATTTACTGGTGCGACTCCTTTTCTTGCAGATGCACAGTCTCGTAGCATCACGTGTAGAAAATAGATAGTCTTCGACTTTGGAAGGAATAATAACCGATGGAAGACAGAATTATCCCGAGATGTAGAGTTCAAGTAATAAATTTAGTCTGATGAATGGACGGGGCTGCTACGGTAGATCGACGCGCGAAAATCGAAACCGCGTTGGCCAGTGATGCTGCCAACTTCGCATGGCCAGTCGCCTGATCCATGCGTCAGACTAGTGTGCTTCTCTGGGCCAAATTCCGATCCGCAATCGCGTCTCACAACGCTTTGCTGCACGCGCTCTAGTCAGTCGAGTTTTCACCCCAAAGCCGACTCGATGTGGCATTTTTATACAGTTTTCTTCGATTTTGTTTAGTCTCCAGTTTCCCAAACCCACCTAGAGTCAAAAGATCGGCGGCTGCGGCGCTGGAAACAATTCCGACTCGAAAGCGCGCGGCTGAAAAGCGTGTCGAGACGCAATTGTGGACCGGACTTTGACCCAGAGAAGCACAGTAAACCGAATACGGAAACCATATACGAGACCAAAAATCGAAATGTCTGCGGACCTGGATTGATCTGACATATGGTTTTTATTGGCTAGATCGGTAGAGCATGATCGGAAACCAACACGACCAGAACTTGAAGTGTTCTAAATGATCCGCCGGCCCGGTGTTCTTCACGGCGTACTGTGCCGCTAAGGCTTTCAAAACTAATAACAAATGTGAAGAAACATATTTCGATGATCGAACAATGGAATTATACTATCGGTGACCCCTTGTTCCATGCCAAAGACGAAAAACGTTTATGTTTTTTTACGACATACAACTTCCAACTGCAACATCCATAGAAACTCCATAGAAACAGAACGAATTGGATGACTGATTGATGACGCTTTCAGTCAAAGTATGTCCATAGTAACACTCTCACCCGGAAAGCGTGCAATGCAGGTTTGAGTCATGCCTGACAGTTTTGCGTTCAAATCAGCTACCTTGTGATATCTCCATAGAGTTTTGTACTGATAAAGTTTCTAAAAATTTTTGTATGAAATTCGCCTATGGTTTTTGCAATTTGTTAATGCCAAACGCCAAAAACGGCGGACTTACGAGCGCAATCTACGCCATCGAAAAGTGACTTTTGCCAGAAATCGGATTCGACAACTCATGTGGAATTCGAGCATCCATTAGTGATTGACTGAAGTTTGATGTTGTATATCGTGTAACAACATAAACGAAATTTCGACTTTGGCATGGAACACGGGGTAATCGATAGCGATGAATCGTTTCACCGTAGTCGCATAATGCTCAATTTCACGGCACACCCTTGAAATGTAAATTCGAAAACCGGGAATGGGCAGAGCGCCGAGGAAAGTTTTCGAGACCCATTTGGGAGTGCGCAGAGCGGCGGGAAAAGTGTGCGGGACCCAACTAGGAGCGCACATGACGCCACGGAAAGTGTGCGCGATCCAACTGGGAGTGCGCAGTGCGCCGGGAAAAGTGTCGCTGCTTCAGATGGGATTGCGCAGAGCGCCAGAAATAGTGTGTTGGACCCAACTATGAGTGCTCACGGCGCCGGAGGAAGTGTCTTGGACCCATCTGGGAGTGCGCACAGCGCCGCAAAAAATGTCGGGGATTCAACCGGGAATGCGCAGAGCGCCAGAAATAGTGTGTTGGATCCAATTTAAAGTGCTTCGAGCGCCGGAGGAAAAGTCTTTGGCCCAGTGGGAGTGCTCAGAACGCCGGAGGAAGCGTTTTGGACCCATCTGGGAGTGCGCAGAGCGGCGGAAAAAGTGTCAGGAATCTAACCGGGAATGCGCAGAGCGCTAGAAATTGTGTGTTGGATCCAACTATGAGTGCTCAAAGCGCCGGAGGGAGTGTCTTGAACCAACTGGGAGTGCGCATAACGCCGGGGAAAGTGTGCGCGATCCAACTGGGAGTGCGCAGTGCGCCGGGAAAAGTGTCGCTGCTTCAAATGGGATTGCACAGAGCGCCAGAAATAGTATGTTGGACCCAACTATGACTGCTCAGGCCGCCGGAGGAAGTGTTTTGGACCCATGTGGGAGTGCGCACAGCGCCGCGAAAAGTATGCGGGACCGAACTGAGTGTGCACATAGCGCCGCGGACAAAGTGCGGGACTCATCAGAGAATGCGCATAGCGCTTAGAAGAGGAATCCCTTGTTCCTGTTGCTGAAGTAGCTCACAGTAAGAAAGCCTGTTAGAAGTTTTACATAAAAAACACCAGGCACAAGCTATGTTGGGAAGGGACCCTTAAAAAATAAATGACATTTTGAAAAGTTTAGCTTCCTGGAAAAAGTAATGATTTGGGATGGTTTTATTTTCAAACAACTAAATATATTTTCATATTCCAGCTGAACGGAAGGATACTACGTTCCCAGTAAAATTTCCAAAAAGTGAAAAAAAATGTCCGGAAACACTCCAAGAAATGATCTGGCTTCAAATGACTCGATGTAAAGGAATAATCGGGAAATGTACTGAAATAGCTGAATATGCGATTTCGCGGTCAAGCATTCATTGATAAGTGTAGTGAGCAGAGAGTGTTCGCAGCTTACAAGCGTTTCCGTAGAACTCATCAGAGCAAAATCATTCGCGATGTGAAAAGCAGCAAAGATTTTTTCGGGAGTTGTGATACGACAATCAGAAAATGTCAAGGTACGTGAGCGCAACTCGTCAGTCCACATTGCGGATGACTTTTTTTGATGAGTTCTATGGAAACGCTTGTAAGCTGCGAACCCTCTTTGCTCACTACACTTATCAATAATTGGTCTATGCTCGACCGCCACATCGCATATTCAGCTATTTCACAACATTTCCGATTCTTTCTTTACATCGAGTCATTTGAAGCCAAATCATTTCTTGGAGTATTTCAGAACATTTTTTTTACATTCTGGAGATTTTACTGGGAACGTAGTATTCTTCCCTTCAGCTGAAATATAGAAATATATTTAGTTGCTTGAAAATAAAACCATGCCAAATCATTACTTTTTCGAGGAAGCTAAACTTTTCGAAATTTCATGTTTTCCTTTTTTTATGGTAACGGGTTTTCATGGTTTTTTTTATATAACGTCACTCAGACATCTTCCGTAATCTTGAAAATCGAAGAAAAGTATTCGATAGGTGATCAGTTTCTCAAATGTCATAGAAGGCGAAGCTTCGGTCAAATCTGAATTGAAAAAAAAACTCATACATAATGTAAACAGTCCAAAAGGACGAAATTGGCAGCAAATTTAGCTCCATGTTCAACATACACAAATGGACCCTACATTATATTAGAGTGAATTACACCCTATTATCCAAAGGAAACGAAAATACAATACTCTGTTAGAATTACGTAATCGGTAGTGAACGCAAAATTGCGTCATTTGAATTAGCGGGCGACCCGCCGATGACTGACCACTAGACTATGTCAACGAATATTCGGAAAACGAATATTCGGCCGAACAAACGAATAATCTAATATTCGAATAATTCGATTATTCGGAGAAGTCAATTTTTCGATTAATTCGTTTATTCGAATATTCGAACGGCACAATAATCGAATATTCGGCCGAATAAACGAATAATTTCAGAAAAATAAGAAGCAGAGTCTCCGGCACATGTCCATTTCGGATGTCTCGAGATGAAATGTCCCCAATCAAACTGGTAGTAAGTTCGAATATAGACGGAATACTCCAATATTAAACATGAGATAGCCAGAAACCTAATGGTGGAGTATCTCGCTCGGCACCGAATTCGTGGGTAGACGTAACAGATACTGTTTTTTCATCTGATGGAGTATGCCCCAAACAAACTCGAGCGATGTTCCAGAAACGGCTACCGTACGCCGCTAGAGCATTATGTAATAATTAATTTCCATGAATTCAAGTCAGTCGCTGCAGCTTTGAGCCACTTTATATTCAACATTCTTCACCTTATATTTTTGCGGTCCAGAGGTGAAACGTCTCCAACCAAACTGGGTGCTATCCTAGCGATGGGGGCCACAATGTCTGGGTGCACTTGGCCCCGCCCATTTCATCGTGCCGCACTAAATTTGAACACCTACTCGGGGTTACCCTCCCCCGCAGAAATCAGGAGTGTTTGCGGCACGAAAAAATGGGTGTGGACATGTGCGATACAACAGTGCCCCCTCCCCCGCTCAGATAGCACCCTAATTTGATAGGAAATTCGGATATTGTTGGTAGATATTGTTTAGAAAATCCAAAGAAAGTTGGAAGTGCCGGGAACGGTGGTTTGATTATGCGTACTCCGTCCGTACTTCTTATTCGAACACTCGCGCCTTTGGCCGAATATTCCAATTATTCGTATTCGAATCATTCAAATAATTCGATTATTCGGAAGAGTCGAATTTTCGAATAATTCGTTTATTCGAGTATTCGAAAATTTTTATTCGTTTGATATATTCTACTGACCACGTCATTGAGGACTCGCTGTCGCGGCGACACCGTCGCACCAACGGCAAAGTATGTACTAGGCCTAAATAGGGGGAACTGCTGGTGTTCCGTTTCGACAAATCTTGTCGCGCCGGCAATATTTGATCTTGTGTTTTTGAACTATTGGAACTAAAACCAACAAATCTCCTGTGTTCCATCCATCCAGTCTTTTCATATTCGTCGCAGCGCTATCGCCTGGCCCTCGTCTCACCGTATACTGAAATTTCATGGTTTATGTACTGCTTGTCTCCAAAATCGTACTTGGACGACTCAGCTTCCATTGATGAAAATTCTTACTCCAAGATCGAATTGCTTCCATATTCGTTGGATAGATGAATCGTTCCGGTATTTGATCTCAAATAAATCGACCACCAGTTCTGTTGCCCTGCGACCTGCAAGACTCATATATGACTTCAAACTGAAACGGCTGGACCACTTTGAGTGAAATTGGCGCGTTCAGTAAAAATTCCACATCTAAGGTAAATATTTCATCGCGATTTTCGCTGAAAAAGGACCTAACTGTTGATGTGGCCAAAAACGATTCACCCGAGAGTAGCTAGGAACAAAACACATTGACTGAAATTCTAATGGCTCAGCGAATCATTAATACGTCTTTTTTCGCACCTGCCCTGCACACAACGAAAAATTGTCCATATGCGGGACCAATGCTTGTAAACAAAAAATAGTTGCTGTAATGATTCTCTATCGATAGGGGCGTATGCCAGTAATTATTGCTTTCCGGAAGTTAGAATGAAGGGCAATTAGAGATAAGGGGAGGTTGCACGTAGGCGAGTATTACGAAGGGGGTGGGGCAGGGTTTGGGGCGTCGGCGCGTTTGATGATCGCAGTGCGAGGACTGAAAATGGTTGGGGTAGCACTGAAAAATTGTTCCTCGCCAACTCTACCTAGGAGGGTAGGGCAGCCGAGACACCGCTGAGACACCATTGATTTATGATCTCCAACCCTAGCACAGCGATCATCAAACGCTCCAACGCTCCAAACCCTGCCCCAACCCCTTCGAAGGACTCGCGTGACATCGGGGGCGGCATGCACGTACGCGGCGGGTTAGGTTGAGGTTAGGCAGGGTTTGGGGCGTCTGCGCGTTCCATGATTGCTGTGCGAGTGCAGGAGATAATCAATAGTTGGGGTCTTCACGGAGTTTCGGCTGCCCCACCCTCCCAGGTAGGGTTTGCGAGGGAAAGATTTTTCAGTGCTAGCCTAAGGGGTTGAGCAGAGTGCCGAAAGGGCGCGACGCGGCCTGATGATGGAGAGCCGTATTGATAGATTGCCGCGATCTATCAATATGGCTCTCCATCATCATGCCGCGCCGCGCCCTGTTGGCACTCTGCTCAACCCCTAACCCCCTTTCAGCCCTCGCGCCGCTATCGTCAAACGCGCCGACGCTTCAAACTCTGCGTAATCCCAACGTAACCCTCCGCGTACGTGCATGCCACCCCGGCATGGATCCTAATGAGACTGTGCGTTCCCCATTGGAGGTTGGCGCAAGCTTGGTGCATCTATGTTCTAGCATATGGCACCGAGTTTGCGCTAACTTTCGATAGTGAACGCAAAGTCTCATTGAGATTCATGCCGACGTTACGTTTATGCCGCCCAAGGATACCAAAGACCGTAGCAGCGAAAGTTATACATCGTGAGCATTAAAAGAAACCCACTGATTGTGAGTAAGAGCATGAGAATCTCTCCAGAGCTAATAAGCTCGCTTTATCCGAATACAAAAACCATGCAAGAATGGAGGAAGTTACACCCTAAATGTGTTAGAAATAAGACGTGGGATAATTCAGAGCATAAGACGAGCTACATCCTTTACCTCAAATTTTTTAGATTTGAAACTTCAGCTTCTAAGACGTTTAAAGGCAGCGTACGCGCAAAAACCGTGTTCGAGTTTTTCACTATTTTGCGCAGGTAGCCTCACCATATATTGCAAAAGACCGCCCAAATCACTCAAATTTCAGAGAAAAACTCGTTTGAAAATCACGGAGCATTCAGCCTCCTTTTTTGCACGTCTGTTCGGTGTGTCTTGTGTACTACACAAATGTCGGGAATGCAGGACGTCTGGAATGGTTTAGCCCCTGTAACATCTTAGGTTGCTTATTTCTTTTGGCCTCTTCATTATCAAGAATTCTCTAAAATAAGAAGCATCCAATACACACGTTTGAACGCCGCGAGTATCTCTGGAAATAAGTAATACAGAATTTTGGATTTGCCGGAGCCTGTTGTGGCGCTTCTGCTCCTCGTGCTAGATGATCGACCGGGGAAACGCCTTGTCAGACTACGGAGCATTTTTCAAGAGGCTATGGCATTATGAATACGCAGTATCGAGGTCTCAAGCTTTGTCAACTATCTGCACTTCGTTCAAACATTGGATTGAGAACAAAAAACCAAGTGCGGTTTTCTGCGCGGACGCTGCCTTCAAAGTTTTTAACAGAGTAAAATCGCGGTGGTGCGCAACGCTCGACGTACAATCTGACCGCCTACTGAGATCTGATAGCAATACACGTTGTGACTACTTTAGAATGGATCCCAATCAGGTACGTGCAGCAAATGAAGTTTGAGGAATGTCATTTGTCGGTCTTTTTCGACCAAATTTCGACGAATGCCTTTTGCCGATTTTCATAATGAAATGCCGCGCAACCTTGGTTCAGTATCCAAAAATAGATTTCCTGTTAAGTTCAAAATTCTACTTTTCGAGAATGCAAGTTGAGTAATTCAAAGCCGGAATACTTGAAAATACGCCAAAATACGAACGATGCAAATTTTAAATATCCAAAATGAATTATTAGCATCCAATGTTTGGCGAGTAGCAAAGTGTAAGCGGCTCTTCGAGGGCCCGTTGAGCTGTAACTAACAAAGCTCTTCTGGGCAAACCACCAAGGTGAGTTGGTTCATCAACAGTACACTGCTCAGGTCCAATGGTGGTGTTTCAGGTCTGAAGAAGGCTCTAAGAGCCGAAAGCTAACCAGGAAGGTTGAAACTTTCAAGAGAAGTTTAGAAAGACTTTTCGAGACTTTTGGAACTTTAAAGGCATCGTTCACGATGAATTTCGTTTTCTAGTTTTTCATATATAATGAGAGCTCTAGTACCCTGTATATCAGCTATGTAGAAAAAACCGCAAGAAAATCACTGAAAACCCTTTTTAAGACCAAAAATATCTCAATCGACTTTTGAGCAAGGAAGAGTCGATCGCTAGAGATCGCTGTTTTGACCAACGATCTCACGATCAAATGAAGTTTATCTTTCCTTGAATGAATCTATGGAGGAGGAAAGGTTAATCGATGCGTGTATAAAATTCATTTTTTACGTAATTGTATAGTATATTCTCTCAACTTCGCCTCAGTTGTACTGTAGAAAATGTTGATCACTTACAATTATGATGGCGGACAGCAAATTGTGCCAGATGACTGACGGAGGGCCGGCATCTCTTGACGGAATTTTAGACATTCGACCTCATTTATCTTCACAAAAAGGCGTTTTTAATCGAACAAACTCTATCTACGTTCTTAGGTGGACCCAGAGAATCATTCAAACCGAAAAAACGGTGAGTGGTTTTCAGCGCGTACGATGCCTTTAAGGGCATCGTCCGCTCCGAAAACCGTATATTATTTTTCCATGTTTTTGTATAGCTTGGTCTCTGTAGGGAACGAAAATGTCAAAAGAGCCGCTCAAAAAACTTGATCTGTAAAGAAAACCAACTTGTATACGCTGTTAAGTTGGATTTGAATTTTGCGTCAAAATCGTTTTTGAAGCTTTTCTGCGTTCGGAGGCCTGGTCACTGTCATTTTTGAAGTTTTCCTGCATGAGGAGATTGCGCCACAAATGTTTTCCATGTTCTTCGACGGTCGCATCAACATTTAAGGAAAAATTGCTAGATGATCGACCAAGAAGTGCTAGATGATCGACCCCAGAGCAGTTTTCAGGTGGCCGTAACTTTTAAGGTGCGCATTTTCATAACCTCAAGTTTCGTGAGTGATGTCGGCAAACCCGGATGGTTCTATTGTACAAACCAAATTGGAAATGGTTTTCAGCGCACACGATGCCTTTAATGAAGTTTTGCAGCCTCTCTGTCTATTCGCATTGTACTGTGCTTTCTGGACCAAATTCCGGTCCGCAATTGCGTGGAAAATAAGAAAAATTGGAGAAAATTATATAAAAAAGCCAAATCGAGTCGGCTTTGGAAACCCGACTGACTCGAGAGCGTGCAGCTGCAAAGCGTGTCGAGACGCAATTTCGGACCGGAATTCGGCCCAGATAAGCACAGTAAATAACAAAACTCCGGTGACAATGACTATCGATGGGAAGATTTTGCGCCCGACGACAGCGTCGCAGCTGGCAGGTGGAATGACACAGACATACTTTCAAATGCGAAACTGTTACACCCTTCAAAGCCAAGAAAGATTTTTAAAACCTTTACCTACCAACTGGCAAGGGCCACCACGTTCCTTGCGTGCCTTCTACTTTAACTAAACCTTCTGGATGCAGAACAGAAGTGGGGTCGATTTCGTTCCAGAAATTATAAATGGCGTCCTCTGCTAGCACCATATAACCTTCAAAATCTGCTATTACAATATAACCTCCGAGATAGCTAACCGATTTTCAAAATAATGTTGGAATTCACGACTAGGAATGTAGTACCAGTTCTCGGAAGCATGTTTCTTTTGTAGTTATTGAAAACTCGCCGGACCTGATGCTCCAACAAGCCGGAGCTCTTTGACCTTCACTAAACAGTAATACGCATAGAAACCCCGGACCATCTCAGCAGTTGACAAGTGGATGTAGTTGAAAGGGCGCACAATCTTTGGGAAGTTTTCTGAAACACCTCTCATTAGCTCAAGCTTGACATACCATCTCGAATTGGGCTCGTATTCATCCACATAAGCTCTGGCTTATCCGTAGTGACCTGTCGGCTTTGATTATCACCAGCAGCGGAGCGGTGAGCCATGGTGAGATACAACTAGTGATAAGGAGCTTTCGACGAAAATGCCACCGCTCCCCCTCGCTGTGATAATGGAAAACAGGAGTTCACTTGAACTGAAACAGAGTCTACAATTTGTTGTCTGTTTCATAAAAAAGTTAACCCATACTGATTTTTCAACCTTCCATGAGGATGGTTAAAATAATGGAAATGAATATATTGGCGATGAGGGCCCAACTTAACGGAAATGGCAGTTGCATAGTGGAAGCACATCTTCAGCTTTAATTTGTTCACCTTCACCATACTCATCAGGGTGGAACGGTCCACAGAATATTGTAAGACCAAAGTATGATTGGTACATTCTTTGCAGCAAACCAATTGTGTTGTTCCACTTGTAGTTGCTGGTTATAACCAGAACCTGGAAAGTGGTTTAGAACTATTAGGTTCATGTGCAATTATTGAGACATTTTCAAAACGTGTTTTCTTCTCCGACAAGTCCTTATGGTACAGTGTGGTATAACATTCAAAAGCGCATTTTTGCTCTACTGAACGCTTCTTGCGAATTGCATAGAATCCAATGGTGTTCGAGTTTAACTTTTGAGTTTGAAATTTGTTGTTGAGACTTTTTCAACTATGTGCTTGCTTATACATTGACAGAAGCTTCCACAGACTACCGGTTCAATCGCACGTTGCGAAACTTGCAGACGAACTAGATTGACAAGGAGTTGGATGACTCTGTGACCGTTGTGAAAGCGTGGACGGCATCTGAAGTCCGCTTCTCCTTTGCCCGTGAGATCGACCGTCTGCAAGCAAATGGGACACGGTCCTGCAAGTGGATGATGACTGCGCTCGGGAATGACCATTGAAACACTTTTTTGTTCACTGTTGATAGCGTTTTCGATGGATAAACCTCGTTGAAAATAGTTGAAATAGATCGTGTAGTCAGAGCTGATTGTGAGACCACACTTGAAATTTGAAAGGCAATGTCATATTTTAAAGATCATATCACGACTCTTCAAAAATTGGGGCTCGTTATTTCGACCTGGACTACGTGAACTCCTGCTAGAAGTTTTGTAAGCTATGAGCCAATACTCGTGGAGAAAATGGTCTGTACAGGCTATAAAACGGCGAAATTCACATGGTTCCTACGCGTGCTGGTGCGGAGCGGAGGTTAGAAACAGTGAGAGAGCGGAGGGCAGACGGAGGCTGAGGCATCGTGCGCGCCGCTCGAACTCGAATGATGTCAATTACGACGTTTTATAGAATTACGACGTTCTATAGAGGGTAAGTCAAGAACTACTGCATTCACAGCATGATAAGGCCGTCGGAATATCGATGTTTCTACGACATGTGTTTTCTCGCCGCCACGTAATTCTGCTGGGGGACGACTTCCACGGCGCTCGGTGAAGAAAGGGCGGAAAACGGCTGAAAACGTAAACGACGGGCCCACCTTTCTGGATCAGCAGTCGGTTCAAATAACTGAAATAGTTCAATTAACTTGAAGAAGACCGTTTTACGTGCGGTTTTCGCATGCTTACTGGGATAACCTGTTATCCGCGCTCCGATTTAACGTAATCTCACGAAAATCTGCCTGGAACCTACTTTCCATTCATGGAACTCCCAGAAAATTATTTCTCAGTTGTTATGCTGACATTGGAAAGAGTAAAACTCTGACCACACTGGTATCTCTGAGATCGTCTAAGACCCATTATGAACAGAGCTATGGCTCTTCAAAGATGCTTGTGTTTTAATGGTGAGAAATTGGTGGACGAGTTGTCTCAGGCCTGTATTTCTTTTTTTTTTCGTTGGGCGAGAGCGAGCCAGGATAAGGAGACAGTCCGGAACTGGACTGAAGGACGAAGACTTGTTGAGAGTTCGTCCATCCATCTAGCCGCTATCGAGTTCGGAAATCTGTCGGGGGGCGTGGAAAGTGCATCTGGGGGTGACGAGCTGACGGGTGTCCAACTTTGGGCTCTTTTGAAGCGTTTCCTGGCTCGTTTTCATGCGTTCTTTCGACGTCAACGTTACAGTGTGCCTCTCCACTACCGATTCCTAGTGGAAACTGGAACACCTTTTTTATCGTGAACACTGCCTTTAAGAACAATCCGACGGTGATTCCAATAATGTGTCTGAAATCGAACACGACTCCCTGATAACGGAGTTATGGCCTTTCATAAATTGACCGGCGAACGCATGGTGAACGAGTTGTCCAAGGTTGGTAACTTCCATCATTTGAAACCGGTGATGCGAGCGGACCCAAATTTAATAGAGAGGCTGAGATTGAAGGGAAAAATGAGGATATTGATCGAAAATAATCACTCAATACGGTTCAGCTCGAAAGATCGCGAAAGGGGCGTGCCAACGAACTTCTCGAGGTGGGCGTCCCAGAGGGGCTTCCTCTTATATCTCGCTCACTCGGAGAAATCGAGAGCTCGCTCTTGGCAGGTGTTTTATGGGGTGGGTCAACTTCATAACTCTCCTGAGCTTGGACTGTGTCTTTTATTTATTTATTTATTTATTTATTTATTTACGTTGTTAAGACAATCGTAGGAGAGAAAGAAGACAAAAAGAAGGAGACCTCGAATGATCACCACAAACAGTGACACGAAAACAACATGATAGCCACGAAGACGAACAACCAGCAAGATTGCTCAGTGCTCAAGGATTTTTGGAGCTAATTGGAGCTTGAAAGAACTCAAAGATGGTGCTGCGGGTAGTCTCTTGCTTAATGCCAAGAAGATTGACCCTGTCCTAACCGAGAAAAAAGTGGCTCTGTTTCGCGTTTTAGCCCTCCGGAAAGAAATCTTATATTGACCTCCTCTAGTGATAGACCTGGCAATATTAAAGAAGTTCTGGACCTCAACATCGTATATTTAATTGAGAAGCTTATACACCATCATAGCATCAAACATTTTACGCCTTGATTCGAGAGTTGGTAGTCGAAGGAAAGAATTTTAGACATTAGATGAAAGTATGTTATTGTACTGAAAACCTTGAGTCCTGATGAAAAGTTTTCTAGTGAAGTTATTTTGAACTTTTTCAAGCTTCACCACATCTTTCCTTTTAGTTGGATTGGAAACAGTGCCACCGCATCACAACAAAGGTTGTATGTAGGTTTTATAGGCTTCGAGTAGTATATTTTGATCACCAGTAGAAAGAGACTTCAATATTTGAAAGGTGCGAACAACGCCCTTCTTACATATGTGCTCATAGTGGGGAGAAAAGTGGAGTAATCAAATCCCAGATCTCTCACTTTATCCACCATTTGGATAGGATTTGAGCCTAAAACGTAAGAACCGTATATAGGAGAATCACCCAGTCTCAAATGTAAGGTTTTACTAGCTGACAGGGGAAGTTGCCAGGCAGCAGATGCTAATCCTTTAATGCTAAATTCGAATACGATTAGGCTTCACGGAAGTCGTTCGCTCTGGAAATCAATTTTAATTTTTTAGGCTCAATTTCATGATTGAGCCCGGTAGACCACACTGGTAAACTTTGGCGCGTCAAAACGTCGGGCAATGATGTTGGAAGGCATCACAGATAAAGATTCGCCCCCGAAGTCTCACCAGTCATCTAGCACTCTTTCCTAGAATGTTGATGCGACCGTAAGACAACATGAAAAATAGTTGCGGCACGAACTCCACATTCAGAAAAACTCCGGAAATGACAGTGTCAAGGCCTCCAAAAGCAGAAAAACTTCAAAAACGATTTTGGCGCTAAATTCAAATTCGTATTTACAATGTGTTCCGATTGACTTTTCTTATAAAATGAAGGTTTTTCATGGCCCCTTCGATATTTTCGTTCGCTAGATAGGCCAAGCTACACAAAAACATGAAAAAATAATATACGGTTTGCTGCGCGTACGATGCCTTTAATATAAGAAGAGAACGCGTTTCAAGAAGGACACAATAACTATGCACCAACCCAGTACATTGAATTTCTCTATTAAACCAAAGTCATTTAGAGTGCGCTTTGTTTGAAATTTTGGTTTGAGCGTCTCTGATAGCATACCATTTCTCGAAGATTTTTAAGCGCTTTGCTTTTGTCGTGGGCCATAGAAATCTGCTGCGATGTTGGGACAAAACCAAAATAATCTGAATGAAATTATTTGAAGCTCGAGGTTGGTTGGATAAGGACAATGGTTTGAAACCACAACTAGAATCAACGCACCATGAAGATTCGTTCCAGAGCACCGTTCGGTCAGATCATCAAACGCTCGAATTTTGTTAAGTGATTCCGCGCCATCGTAAAGGCCAGCATAGAAAAGGTGTAATTAGGTAACTGGACTAAATAGCCAAAGGACGGAAATGTGTTCTCATACCGATTTGCTATGATGCTTGGTATTCGAGAATGATCTCGTAAAATCTAAGGACGCTCGCCTGCAGTTAATTTCACGAGAGTTGCCTTCATCGACGTCGTAATTTTCTGTTTCATTAACAAGTGGAGAAAATTCATACCTGCAAAAGAAAAGAGAACTAGCAGGATATTGCAAGCATTCCGACGAAAACCTTCCTAGACTATCAACGCTAATCAAACCCCACTTCAGTTCCATATTACTGTTTCGATTCTACAAGGTTCCAAGGTTTGAAAAATGATACGTTTAAGAAGGGAGTCGTTCGCTGGGAAGTGTTTAACGAATGATTGCAATAGCTTGATTGTCCTTGTGACACACTTGTGGCGCAAGAAAGAGAAGGTTGTACTAGTATTATAAAGTGTGTCCGAAAGAGACTGGCCAACCATGCGGCCGGCGCGAGCGGCAGGCGGACGTCGTGCACGCCGCTCTCGGACGAGCATGCGAAACGACAGCGAGCCTTCTTCCGCAGCCATTGATAAGGAGCGGGGCCGGCCGAGGCTGGCAGCAAACAAACTGCGTCGATCAGCCAGCTCTGCAGCCGAGGTGGGTGGTGGTGGGGGGGTGGTGGCAGAATAGTTTCGTTGGATGGAGCCGGGTAGTCGACCGACCTTCACCTCTGGGCAGGTGAAAGGGAGAAGCTTCGCTACCGAGAAAGCCGTAACGTTCGGACAAAAGCCCCGAAAAAGAATCAAAGTGACCAGACATTCGGGCAACTGATTTTTAAGTTTAGATGGATGTCAATACCGGTTTCTCGTCCCTAACCTTCTCATCCTTGTAGATACACCTTCAATGAAGGTTGTTTTCGGAATACATATGAAATTCGGCATCATATAGCGTTTTCAGTTTCAAAAAATATGCTCCCAATCTTTCGGCCGATTGCAGTTTATAAAATGCATTTTTTCGCCTAATGCTATCGGTTTTTGGTTTGTACCTTTCATACCTTTGAGGGTGGACTTCAGGTGAAATTCGATCTCGAAATCTCCATAGATTCCTGCGCCGACTAGTGTTTTCAGCTTTGAAAAGTAGTTACCCGATCCCCCAGCCTATTCCAATTTATGAAACACCAGTTTTCCTCCTATAACTTTGGAACCGCTAGAGATAGTGCCGCGGTGAAGGTTGCTACCGAAATCTCTGTGAAATTCTGCATCGAACGATTTATTGGGTTTCTATCGTTACTGGCTCCATAAGACCTGGAAACACTAGTCGACGCAGAATTCCATGGCGATTCCGAAAACAGCCATCACCAAAAGTTCATCTCTCAGCGAAAAGAAGTTATGAACGAAAAACCAATAGCTTCAGGCAAAAAATGCACTTTGTAAACTGAAATCGGCTGTAAGAGTGGGAACGTAACATCGGCATGGATCCTGAAGAGACTTTGGGTTCCTTAATGGAGGTTGGCGCGAACTCGGAGCACCTATGTTATAGCATATGGCACCGAGTTTGCGCCAACCTTCAACAGTGAACGCGAAGTCTCCTCAGGATCCATGCCGACGTTGTGTTGTTGCCATGCGCTTGTTTTTACTACCGCTGGTCACTCCGGATGCCCGGGTAACTTCCGTTGCGGCGCTGCCAACGCTCCGTTAGGTCCCGCCCCCGTGAACGCGCAGTCATGCAGTCTCACCTCTGCTGCCGAATCGATAGCAGGCGGTGTTTAGTCCGCCGCGCCGTGATACCTGCGCGGGGCGGTTTCCTCTGCGTCGGATGAGCGCCGATGCCGGCCGTCATCGTTGGACGGCGTACGCACGGGGTATGGGTGGCGCACGAGGGTCACTCAGGTGGCAGTGAATTCTTGAGGGTATCCTTTTTTTACTATGCGGGGAGTCAGCAATTATGTTCTAATCAAAAGCAGCTCATCCCGGCTCCATTATCAACAAATCGCATTCCGGTTCTAATACGCATTGCTACGCTATACCATTGTTCTAGTTCATTTTTGATTTTATCGTATATTCGTATTGATTATTCCTGTTGATCACTCATATTGATCATATCGCCTTACGCTTTGTTATGCATACCGGATAAAGGGATGCGTGAATGGAGTCTACCGTGGTTGCCGGTTCTAACCGAGAGTATCGACTATGTTGTGCGATTATTGATTCTCTAATAAACTCGGGGGGGGGTGAATAGCAGGTGGGCGAGGCCTGTTTTGACACTTTTTCCGTCGGGGGACCACTTTCCACCTTAGGGGTCGAATAGACCCCCGCCGCTGAAATGAGCGGCGGAGGTAGGGGCGGCGCGGCGTGCCGCGCCGCACAAGATTTCGCGCCGCAGCCGATCTCCAAATGCTATGAACGGGTCGCGGCAAACTGGAGCGGCGACGCGTACAGAGCTATGCACCTGACATCTAAATATCGAATTAGCTTATAGAAGTATTCAGATTGGCAAAGTTGAAGGAAGATTTAATTTCACTGCGGTTTGAGCCCTGTCCACAGTTTCACATAAGAAGGCAATATAATATTAGTCTTCAACAAGGAACAGTTGGCGATCATAGCTACTTAAAAACTGGAGAATTCTCCCCTGAAAATAGATTCAGTGATCTAGTCGCACCCTTCACTTTTTTTGTATTATTTTTTTCGAGTCATTTTCCTTAAGGTTTTAACTAGACTTGGGACCGAATCGAAAAGTTATTCGAAGAATATTTACTTACTTACTTTGATACTTTGATGATCCATCTTCATCGGAGGTCTTCTCGATGTGGACCACATTCGCTCCAGGATTTTCTGGAAAGAGCAACAGTCATCCAGTACGGTAGACCCTTCCGCTTGAATGATTTACTGAACGTGTCAGCCCAGCGTGTCGCGGGGCGTCCGAGGGTTCTCTTGATGTCTCGTGGAGACCAGTACGAAATTCTGGTACTCCATCTGTCATCGAACCGGCGTAGTACGTGACCTGCCCATCTGTGCTTTGTTGATTCGATATGAGACAGCGCATCACGAATGCCAGACTTCTTTCGAATGTCCTGACTGCTGAGTCCTTCTTGGTATTGCTTTCGGCGGTTTGTCTTCAGAAGACACCTCTCCAAAGCTCTTTGCGAAGTCCTCATTGCGACCGAGATCCGCTTATTGTAAGCCCACGTCTCGGTGCCGTAGCATAACGCTGGAAGCACAGTGGAATCAAAGAGGTGAGCTCTAAGCTTATCGTCATGAACCTCATTGGCCACTTTCCGAATAGTGCCCATAGCTGCCCAGGCTGCTCTTCGTCGCCGGCACATCTCATTCGTCAGGTCGTTTGCCATGTTGACTTCTCGCCCGAGGTAGATGTAGCTATCCTATGAAGAATATTTGAACTATTGAAATATTCGATTTATTCAAGAACCTCAAACGCAATTTATTTTCATTACGAATTGTCCATGAATCAGGATTCTTAATCTCCTCTGGCCTTCGGTTCATCCTGGGGGAATAAATTATTTGTTCTATCTAGTGACCGATTGTTTCGGAATTCAGCATGAATCGGTGTCTCGTATATTCGATTCATTCTAGATTTCACATTATCCGGTTCTTCTAATATTCGCTTTTTTGAAAACTGAAATATGAAGATTTCCGAATATTCGAACAAGTTTGGGTCACGATATTAGAATACTCTTTACCATTGAAAAATTTGGAAAACACTCGAGTAATATCTCGTAATGAATCCGAAATTCCAATTTTTATTTAAATATACGGACGGATTTCCCGATCATTCGAATAGAATAGAGGACAAGTTTTCGACAACTTCCATTCATTCGAAATATTTTTGACGAAGTTCATTCAATCGGAAATTTGAAGAAAATCCCTCATTCGAATACATTTCTTCATTCAATGATTTATTTAAAAAAAGCTTTCTTCAAACGAAAACCCATTAACCCGTGATTTTTCTTGCAAAAATGATCATCCGTATTTTGAATTCAGTCGGCGTATTCTTGAAACATGGTAATGGAATAATTAACTCATTCGAAAACTAGCGTCTAGTTTTCGAATGAAATATTAAATGAATTGAATAAATGAATTAATCTTGTACTCACTATTACTTATCGTGTCAACTCTACCTTTTCGAAAACTAGTTGTTCACGGAAGATCGGCTTTTAGCTGAGAATTTACGTGGGAAATTTAGGATTCAAAGTTTGGTGAAAAGTTAGCATTTGAATTGGTGTCGAACTCTTTAAAACACTTCAAAAACCAAGTTTCACGAGCTCAAAACCCCATGACTAAAAGTGACCTCGATTTAGGTACATAATAAGACAGACATTCACCTCATAATCATACATAAGTGATCATTTAATCATGGGAAGCGGGCTCGACCATCTGCTGTCGCCGCGCCACTTCGCCGCACCGCTCGAGGTTGCAAAGCGGCGTCGCCTGGCCATGCGGCAGCCGCCGGCGGCAGCCGCTGCCAAATTCTGCTTTGATCCAGTCTAATCGACCCGCCGCGCCGCCTCGCGGCGCCGCGTGATCGATACGGCTGCACACCATGCTGCCGCGCCGCTGCGCGGCGAGACTCTATTCGGCCCTTTAGGGAGTAACCGGCGCGCGCGGCGAAACAAATGATTTTTGTGAGGCTATTGGGTAGTGAATTTCTCTCCCTTGTGGAAGAATTGGGGAGTAACACTGATCACGCATCACACCACCTTCAAGATAACTCGATATGAGGTGTTTCTCCACTCTCCATGATGACCTAATACTTTACTCCCCAAAGCTCTCCTAAGGTAGTAAAGTGACGCGTCATCTTCATTTGCGAATCATTTTCATCGATTAATCTTCTATTCGTTTGCCATTTTTCTTGTTTCATGTAATGACTCTCACTTATACGCTTTCTGTTCTAATAAGGGCTTTGATTCTCATCTATGGTTCCCATTCCAAAAGGAGATTCAGTATCATCACCATCAAAATTTTGTTGCTTTTGTGGTATTCATTTGCATTTCACCATCCCATTTTTTGGCAAAAACAGCCGCCCACTCTTGTAATAGTGGTTCAATGACTGTCTGAAACTCATGAACGGAGAATGAAATACCGCTCGTTGGATCTAATCAGAAGGCACGCTAGGTCGCGTCTTCGCGTCCTCAACGTCCTCTTTTGATAGCTTCCTTAAAGCTATTTTTTCGGGTTTGTAATAAATTAGTCTATGATGATTTCTAGGATTCAAAAAAAAAACGATTTCTCAGTTCTTTTTTTTTAGAAAACTGAAGCTGAGCTCTATGGCACGTTATAATGAAAAACAAAACGTTTGATGAAGAAATACTGGCCAAACGCTTTGAACACATGAATTCCTTCGCCTAAAAATCAAGAAGGTTTGAAGGACATAATTTTTCGCGTGATTATTTCGTAAGGATCGATGCAGGGTGCAAAAAAATGTAGGTCCTTTTATTGCGAAAATTGCGAAAAAGCCAAGATTATGAGAATATATGAGCCCTTAAAGATTAGCATATTCCAACGATTTCTCTTTGTGTAGGTCTTTAAGATAAACGTGTTTCCTTGATAACTTAATGCATTTAGAAGTTATAAGCTATAAGGAGTCGATTTGGTTAAATGGATATGGATACTTTCCCGGGAAATTTCATATTTTTTAATTTTTCAAGGACAATTCGTGCAGATTATGACCATGCTCGAAAATGCGCCGTGTCAGTTTTCGTCTGGTAAAAATAACAAATCTAAGAAAGGATCAGACCCAATCACTCCCAATTTTTCGAGTTATAATGACGCAATAAAAAACCTTACCAAAAACTTTCCCAAAAAGGGTTGGTGACGCTAGCTGTTATTGTGTGATTCTGTACTTTTGATGTGATATTACAGTTTGGCCTGAAGACGGGTAAACCTCGAAACGTCGCCAATAAAAGCAATTCGTCTACGAGTCTTCATCAAACATGCACACTTTGTCGAATAAAAAAAAAACGTTGCGCGAGGGGCAGATGATACTATTTTCTGGCACTAGCAATAAGATCATGAGATGGAATGAAGTGTTTTACAGCAACAGGCAGCAGCTAGGTCTAAAAAACGGCCAAACGGAGCCCCAAGCAGCCCTACATGACTCTGAACTTCTATGTAAACTTCGGCTACTGCGCAAAGCAAACAACGGAAAAATGGACTTCAACAAAACATACGATTATCATGTTGGTCAAGCCATTCCCTTGACGCGCGGAGGGAACAAACTCACCCTTTTGAGTATTATTTTCTTCCCGGAGTCAGTTTTTCAGTTGTTTGCTTCGATCAGTGGCCGTTGAGGGGAGCGGGCGGGTATTGCGCCCTGCACAGAAGTTCATGGCCGTGTAGGGCCTTTTGGGGCTCCTATAGTAATTTTTTCGTTACTGCTGATGCAACGAGCCCCGAGCCTTCAGATTTCCAGTGAAAACTCCTCTGAGAGAATTTGCCGCTGCGGCTCCGCGATAGTGCCGCTTCGGTGCCCTCAGGCACCGCGGAGCTGTTGCGGAGACGCGACAGTGTCACTGCGGCTCCGCGATAGTGCCGTCGCGGCTCCAGAAAGTATCTCATATAGAGCTAGTTTGAAATTATAGTTCAACTACGGAGTCTACGCACGTGTGGTTGTTACGTCCTCTGTCTGATAAGGATAGAGGTTACCGCTGTATTCGCACCCAAGGAAATACGGAAGCACCTCGAACTTAGGCAATTGAACCAGCGATAAAATCGTTTTACCACACAGGACCGCACATCGTACTACACGCGGGTTCGCTGGTAGATCCTCGCGGAGCTGGCGCGATTCCAACACGGAGCCGCTGCGGTACTATCGCGGCACAGTCGAGGGTCGCGGTACTTTCCTGGCACTGACGCAGCGAACTTTCTCAGAGTCGGAGAGATATTTATCGTGGAAACTGCCTTTAAACACCCAACATGTACTCGCCAATGTCAATAGGAAAAATAGACTGGGGAGGGGAGAAACCGACAAGTGACGAAAAATCAAAAATGAACTGGATTGAAGTAGAGAAATCACGGTTCTTTTGGTATTGGTTTGGGAGTGAACAAGTTACAGCGCACTGTTTTTGATAGCGAAGCTGGCGTCGCTAGATGGTTAAAGGCAGTGGTCACAATGAAAAACGTTATGGAAAAACTACAAAAATCGGCCTGGATCGAAAAGAGTTGAGAAACTATGAAGGTAGCGCGGTGAAAAACGGGCTAGAATTAGAGTTTCTAGGGCCCAAAGATGCCAGTTCGTGCACTCGTGCACAGCTCCGCTCAATAGATCGCAGTCTCATGAGTGTAAAGGAAGTAAACACAAATTTAGCTATTAAAAACAGTTGAACCACGTAACCAAGCACACCTTTTAATGTTTTACCTAGATGAGGACATAAATGTTCGAGCAGGTCAGTCCGACCGAAGGTTAATATTCATTGACTGAAATTCAATTTCAAGCCAGCTGATGCTCTTGATATCAGAGATCCTAGAGGCCGATGATGTGGAGTGAGCTCGTCCATCATCAAAAGACAAGAAAGTTCAGACTTTCAAATTGGCATGGAACAGCGGTTTTCCCGCAACTTTTTCTTATAGGCCATCCAGAAAGGGGTTTAAAGAGGAGAAGAAGACAGAAATGTTTTACCGCGACCACTGCCTTTAAGATTGTGATGCTAATAGGCTCGAATGGCCTTCACTGAAAAGCCTGTGTCATTGCACGCTTCAAAACTAGCCAAAAGGACCGTATCCCAGCAGTCAATCTAGGGGTGTTGGTATTGAGGGGTAGAAGCGGTACTGAAAGTTGGCGGGAACGGATGATTTGGTGACTCAATATGGCTCAAATACGGTCATTATGACATGTCTTCGGAGCCTGCAAGGGCGTGAAAGTTTTAGAAGGAGCATTATGACTCCGCTGACTTGCTATCTCAACCACATTTCCGCACGTGTGAACTGCCTCTGAAGGTCTACACCAAAAAAAAAACTCGGGAAATGCTAAAGTTTGGAGGCTCAGAATTTTAATGAAAATATTTTTCGAAAATTCTAGAAAGATGGGCCTGAATCTTATAGCCCCCTCTGTTGATCGGTCCATAACGAAAAGAAAAAAAAACAGAAAAGTTCTATGTTCCAAACGGTCTCGATTCGCAAGCGAACGGCTTCATATCTAAATAGTAGAGATGTTCTGAATGCCGGTAACGTTCAATCTCTATACAGTGCATTTTTCTGAAATTTTTGAATGGCTATATCTTTTGTGATTTTTTTTCAATCTGAAAAATTAGTTCTAGAGTTTTTGAATGTTACTGTGGACGCGGTGAATTTGTTTTGTAAGCTGTGTGTGACATCAACGGTTCTCGTGTCGATTTGAGCGTTTCCACTGAGTAGTTATCCTCATGAATGACCGTGTGCGCTTTATTGATGACTTGTGCCATGAATTCGTGTATTTTTCGTTACTGTTGATTCCATAGCATTTGCCACTACATAGGAATGAAATTATTCCACTAAAGCCGAGTTTGTGTATTAGTGAAGCAATTAATAAAGTAGAATTCAAACTGTTCCATCTTAGTGCGTGCTTTATTTATTGTTCAAGCTATTTGAGAGACGTGGTTTAGCAGTCATAGAAAGCTCAGCAGTAGAAGGGTACTGTGGGAGCGTGGGTACAAAGCGGTACCCATAACCGAGAATAGCAACCCCGGCGGTAGCAGAAGCCACTGATTTTATTCCCCAGTACCCCCACGATAAGCACCCTCTGATTCCCCAAGTACTGTTCAAAATCAACCCAAGCCCTCAGGACAGGCATCTTAGGAGAGTACGACTACGCCCATTTTGGGGGATGGATAGCAGCTGTCGGTGCTATCCAAAGATGTTTGGAAGCCTATTCACCCCCCGAGTTTATCAGAGTTGACTATTTATATCGTTGTGACCATGCCTCATTACGCTATTAGGAACGGCGCAGAAGGTTAGGGAGTCCACATCAGGGGTGTGCGGCAAAGGAATTTAAAATTTCGGCAAATGGCAACGGCAAGCCCCAAAAATGACCGGCGAGGCGGCAAGCGGCAAAATCTGTTTTGGGCTATAATACACCGACATTTGTTTAGTCTTGTGGTATTCTATACATTGTGTGCCAGTTACTATGTACCTGGCGTTTCACTAGCCTTCACAGGAAGAAAAAATCCCATATTTCAAAAGGTGATCAGAGAATGCCAGTAACGCCGTTCTGCATGTGATCTATCACTATTGAAGTTTCCGTGCAAATCCATGCTAGAGATCCAAAGGATGGGCGTCTTTTTGAGCAGTACAATGTGTGATAGACCCGCAAAGGATTCACTCTGATAGAGGCCTGCCGCCAGCGCGACTATGCCTAGTAGATCCGGGGACGTACAGCAAACCGTAAGCAAGCTTGGTGCGGTGGGAGTATGTGCCGACCCAAAGACTGTCGTCGATACCGGTGCGACATTCAGGTGCGAATAGATGTATGAATAGGCGATGGTTGGTTGACATTTATGGCGAAAGACAGCCCGCACCCAGCTTATGACCGGGGTCACTTACAATTTTTACCGCAAGTAGCAAGTAGTAGACTTAGAATTCTCTATGGCGCTGACTTGAAATGGTTTTACTTGTGAGGATACAGGAGTGAAGTGAGACTAGTTTAGTTGAATGCAGTGCTCGCGATAAAGCAGACTTCAAATTTAAACAGGAAATCAAGAGCTCTGAGGGGCACGTTGATCGAATACAGAGAATGAGAAGAAGACAGTTCGACTGTTAAATGGGACGGAAAGCCGCTGCGCTCATGTCGCCTCTGAAGCGCCGCGTGCAATGGGTTTAGCCAGACGGACTGCTCTTGGGCGCTTCCCTTACTGTGTCTTCGGTCCACAAGACGACACGAGGCTTATTATGACAACAATGTCGGCTAAAGGCGAGGAATAAATTGCTCTATTCGGTCCCGAACGCAAAAAAAACGTAAACGTAATTGAGATAACTACTGAATTAGAATGGTATGGCACCGAACACAATGCCCACGCATTTTGAAGCGTCAAAAACGACCAAAAATGCCGCTACACGAGTAAGAAGTTGACCCCGCCCTCTGTATTCGTGTCCTCCTCCAAGGCAGGGGTGCGAGGCCATTTCCACCGTCGTGGATGTGTGTGGTTGACGTACTGTACCATTACGTTTACGAGCGTGTACGCTGCCTTTAAATGTGGTGTCCTCACCCCACCCATTTTCCCCTGTGACTACAGAGGAAGTAGGTGGGGCGACCACACCACGTTCAAGCTTCGTGGTAGTATATTGCTTCTGGTTGCTCGCTTTGAGCCGATTATGGTGTTGTTGCGATGGGCCCAGTGTCAGGAGACTAGAACCATCTTAGCCGTTCGCGCTTACTCCATGTGCAATTCGGATATAGAGTTATATTCGGTTTGCCGCTAGTCAGTACACCAATAACCAAATATATCGCCACTTCGCGACAAATGTCTTGAAACTGAAAACGCTGTTCGATGCAGAATTTCATGCGTATTCAAAAAAACATCCTTCACCAAACAAGGGTGAAACATTTATGGACGGAAAACTGATTGCTCTGAGTGAAAAACTTTCTTTCATAAATTATAATCGGCTGAGAGATTGGGAACGAATTTTCAAATTGAAAACGTCATTCGACGCAAAATTTCATGAAGATTCCGGAAGCATCGAATTCCAAAGATCCATCTTCAAGGGCAAAATGTTAAGAGCCAAAAAACAGGTATTTTTGGGAAGTTTAAAATCCGTATGGAAAAATATTAAGAAAAATTTGACTTCAAGACAGCTCAAAGGAAGTTTTTCATGAACTCGGCAGATCATTTGGTTAGAAACAGTCCGACAGCGCCACATGCGACGGCCGCCTGCCACGCACGCAAGCCGCATGTTGAGCCAGTCTCATTCGGCCATACTTTAGACATGTTTCACCCTTCAAACGTGCGACATTGGACATGTAAATACATATGTACATGTCAATTAACAGACCCGATTCTCGTCAGGTCATCCATCCATTTCCGTATAAGGCCGGCATCGTGTTCGCCCCAGAAACTGTTTTTGCTGAAATGTACAGTATTAATAATGGAAGATCAATATCTCAGGTTGAAGCGAAAGTTCCCGCTACCTTTTTTTTCTCAAATTCGTGTGAATTCTCAGATCTATTTTTGAGCAAACATGTTTCCTCTAAAGCGCAAGCCTTCTTCCAGCTAACATGATCTCGGGCTCTCAACAAAACTTGGCAGTTTCCAATTTCCGGCCGAAATTTGACGAAAATCAAAAAATGCCGACTGGAGCGTATTTATATGCTTCTACTACTTCTCTAACAACACCTCTAACAACACACTGAAGCTGCCAAAGTTCATTGCGCATTTGGATCATTGATGGGCTAGATAATAACATGGGCTAGAACTCTCAGTTCAGAGAAATTAGTATTTATTAGCAAGCTTTGCGACGGTGCCGTTTCGGCTCTCAACGACGATTCGTTTGAAATTTGTTTTTTTTTCAGCAATTTTTGAAAATTTATCAACAAATGAAAAAATAAGCCCTATTGGATAGAGAAATGTCAATGTTTAATATCAGCAATGTTTCGCTGCTGAATCTCGTTCTTTGAGGAAGAAATTACAGAACATGCAAATTCAAGAGAAAAATCAATGCAATAATCTTGCTCCGTAAAGAGTTTTCGCTAGTACTATCATCTACGCCTTAGTGGGTTCAAATGTCCCACCAACTTTGGCAGCTTTTCTACCTCGATCGAAAGTAGATAGCATTAATGAGTGAGTAAACAAGCGTTTTTTTTTTGCTAGATAGACAATTCCACAAAGTAACACTCAATGATGCTTAGTACTAAAGATTTACACAAAAAATTGCACTTAAATCGGGACCACTAGCTATTTTTCGAAGTGGTTAAAAGCATAAATAGAAAATAGTCCAAGCTTCCCAATGGTATATCACACTTCGCCGGAAGACTGACGCCGAAAATCTTTGAAAAATCTTCTTAGTCGAATGGCGGGAAACTTTCTTTCCAATCATACACGGTGCGGCGAAAGTTCTTGAATACTCATTTTTATGTATTAGGTTGGGGAATAAGTTCGTTCGGTTTTCTTTCAGGACTTCATTGAAACGTTTTTTGTTCTTCAACGAAGTGTTTATACATATTAGAAAGTGCTTTTTCTGCTCTACAAAATGTGTTTTTAGTTTTAACGGATAATTTTATTTTTTCCTATTTTTGAGGCTCGGAAACGAAATGCCCTTCAAATAGCTGCTCAACACCTCGTTCGCCATCGAGCCACACGAGGTCGTAAATACCGCTTTCTGTACCGAATGGTCACTGGAGATGAGGAATGGTGTCTGTGCATTCATATAAAGCTAGGGTGGTGGCTATAGAAGACAAGCCGAAGGCGAGAGTCTAGCAAGATCTCCATCCGGGAAAGACCATGATCTGCGTCTGGTGGAACTGGGAAGGCACGATAAACTGGGAAATGCTTGAAACGAACGCAGCGGTGAACGAGGAGCTCTGCATCGCCCAACTTTGGAAAACCACATACAAGACCAAACACACTGTAATTGCTCCAGCCGCAAAGCGGCTTGGTTTTGTTCGGAACTTGTGATCACTTAGAATTTTGTAAAGTAGTTAACCCATTCACGAACACGTGTCCAGCCGGTGGGACACGAGTTGACTACCACTTCGGACCGCGCGTCCCAGCGGTGGGACACCCCATTCCGAAATCGATTTCCACGCCACAAGAAACTACTTTCGGACCTCCATATGATCAATGTATTGACCTACCTGAGACGTGAATAGGATCTTCGTG
The DNA here is from genome assembly GCA_029168955.1 of Aplectana chamaeleonis. Lineage (NCBI taxonomy): Eukaryota > Metazoa > Nematoda > Chromadorea > Rhabditida > Cosmocercidae > Aplectana > Aplectana chamaeleonis. The sequence continues at coordinate 661,572 of JAPDOI010000194.1, forward strand.
GTCCATCAGTATATATGTGAATGGCAACAACGTATTTAGAGTTTTCTAAGATCAGGTGGGCTGAACTAGAGAAATAAACGGCTGTAAAGTAACTTTGGAAGCACTTTATGATTTCTTTTTCCTTCTATTGCTAGTTTCTAGGTTGCCTAATGGAAACCTATCTTTGAAACTCGTTTACTTTTCTGAAAGCGTTGCAGCTCAGTTGACCCCATTTTGGTTCTGGGCAATTGTTTCTCAATAATGAGAGCGTCTCGGAAGCTCAAACTCTAGCACTGTTCGACCATCATTGCTAGCTACAATATAGACACAAAAAAGTGAAAGCGATTACACGTGGGACGCTAAGCAAGCCAGCGTGTCCCACCGGTGGGACATGTTATACGGTGACGCAATACTGCACGCGGTCCGAACATGCAGTCACCCAAAATTAGGCGTGGTCGTGAATGGATCAATAAAACCTGTAAAACAGACTTTCTAGAAATCTCCATTCGGACATAAGTGAGAGGGTCCAGGAGACACCTGCAGACAAAATTTGAGTCAACTCGGTTTAAAAAATATCAAAGTTAGATCGGCGAAAGCTTAGCGAAAATTCGTGTTGTGCGCCTTGTAACGTGTGGAGTGTGCCTTGCTCCTCGTTCCTCGTTCCTGGCGTTGCGCACCCTTAGTAGTAGCCACTGCCACTGGTCGCAGGCGATCAGTTGGGCTGGCAGGTGAGTTGGTATGTGGGTACGTAGGCAGATAGGTGAGATATCGATTTGTAGATGAGTGGGCCTTCAGATGACGTCATCAGGACGTCGTGCCAAGTACATAGGGCATCTGATGACGTCATTAGGACGTCGTGCCAAGTACATAGGGTATCTGATGATTCATCAGGACGCCGTGCCAAGTTCATAGGGCATCTGATGACGTCATGAGGACGTCGTGTCAAGTACATAGGGCATCTGATGACGTCAGGACGACGTCGTGTCCGGTACATGGGGCATCAGATGACGTCATCAGAATGTCGTGTCAACTACCTAGGGCATCTGATGACGTTATCTGCCTAGGCATTGTGCTCAATGACTGACATGTGCATTCTGATGGTAGAAAATTGGGGGCTATCGTTCCGAAGAAACACAATTAATTGTGAATGAGATATTGACAACTGCATAATGCTTCATGATCAACCGAAAATGCTAGCAGCTGTGACTGTGTTGTATTAAGCAAACAAAGCAGAAACTTTTCTCGCTCATATTTTTTCGATCCTTTGGTCATATCCCGTAGGAATTAATGTTGCTCTATAAAAGATTTTTGAGGTTCAGAACACTCGTATGCATAAAAAATGGTGAAAGATTTCGTTAAAAAAATCTCCAGTTTTTCTCAGGTATGGCTTTTGAAGGAGGGCTGCCAGGTGCACATAACAGCCAATTTTCGCTTGTAGGAAATCAGAAATGCAGCCATGTTGGCCACCTGGAGAGAAGCAACACTCTATTTTTTGTCGTTTTGGTCTTTTTCTGACATGCTGAGCGGTCCGTTGGTAAAACGCAGCACAAACGTTTGTTACTCTATTAATCCTTCACAACTTCCAGTAGGACGTTTTCTGGAACGTCGCGGGTCCCTCGAGATTTTCCCTAGTAAGATTACCATAATAATTGATGATCGGATGGATCCGTGTCCAAACACAGAGTCGCAGCTAATATGTCGAAAGGCACGGACATTGTCTTGAGCAAAAGCGATGTTTTGTACACCTACCTCAAATCTTGCGCCAGATCTACGGCACACTCAGATGTATTCATTCTTTCGCAGATCCACCCACTGAGGAACTTTACTAGTCTCCAAGACTCAGTGCTAATGTCACTAAAAAGAGCACAAGTAACGCCTGATCGAAAATTCAATGATTGCATTCGTTTTAAAGAATGTTCCACATACCTCTCATTATCTATTTTGTCATGAAAATATTGAGAGTTCCAAGAGCGACCATAGTTAATGGGACGAATAGCTATGTGCTCTCCAACTAAATGGAGAAGCTTCTGAGCGATGCACGAGTGACATGCGTCCGTCAATCTTAATAAAACATATACGACACAGTCAAGTGCAAAGGTTTTTCTAAGAACAGAGACACGCTAACAGAAACACATGACTTTTGAAACATAAATAATCCAATTCACAAATAGCAATCCGCGTCAACTGTATTCGGACATCGTAATGAACGTTTTTTATTAGATCGATTGACAGTTCTTTGGAACTATCAAACCGTCTGTTAAAAAGGAGTTCCTCCCCAATTAACACGCTGTATTTGCGCGCGATGATGTTCTCTCAGCTTGCCGTACTCTCTCTCACTGTCTCTTCCCTCTGCTGCGCACCCGTACACAGAGGAATTACAGAAATTTCATTGTTTACAGCCTGCTTCCGGCCTAGATTGACTACTTACCCGGATGTAACTTTTGCAGATAAAAGAAGAGTGAAAAATGCGTTCCGATGGAATAGATTACTTCGGGAGTTCCACGGCGCATAAACACCTCAATAAAAAAACATAAGTGCATACTCAATGGTGCACTTATTGCAATATGATCATTAATTACGTTTTGCTGACCTGAATCAAGAGCGACTGGAGGTACAAACCTATAGAAGCTACCATCGGGAGTACTATTGTAGATTCTCCTGCAAATGGAACGTTGCATGGCTTTGGAAGGCCCTCCGTGTAGGGTTAGATGTCATCTACAACGCCTCATATGCTTTCGAAATTTTTGAGTCAGGCGAGAGTGGAAGTCATTACCTGGGGATGGAATCCAGGTCGGAATCATTGTATGAGTGCACTTGTTGAACAGCGGGGACCCTCATTCTACGACAGAGACGCAGTCTCTCGGACATGTTCGTGTGAACCTGGATCTTCCAACGAGATTATTTTTTTCTAAAATCACCGTGAACTGTTGCCGGGCTTCAGAGCTTACCTTCACGTAGTCCGGAGGAAATCCTTTTGGCCATATATGATCCAGGCCCAGAAAGCTGTAAGGATTAAACAGCAACGGCGCCAAAGATCTGAAGGCTTTTTCCATAAGAAACCGTGAGGCCGGGAGCTTTCATCATTAAAAAAATGTTCAGCATACAAAGTTGGGACGAACAAGTTCTGCTGGGACTGGAGCTTACCTCTTCTCACTGTTGGTGCGGAAGCCATATCGCAGTCCACTCACATGTTTGGTGTAATCGAAGCTCTCTAATCCAAGGCCTAAAACACTTAGGAGGGCTCACATGCTGCGAAACTGACCATCTATCAGGAAAACGTCTAATTTCCGGTGTATAAGATAACAGAAATAAGAAAGTATTGTCGAAGTCCTTGGAATAATTGGTGGTGGACAAGCTGCATGGTTTGCCTTGATAATGATTAGCGTCAATTTTGGGCTAGAAGACACGAAAAGTGTGGAATCCGATCAGAGCTGACCAGTGAACAATTCCACTCCTGATTTCATTTCATCTTTATTGCCAATACCTGCTTTGCGTACTGATTATCAATTCATCGACTGATACGATCGGCAGGAAAAAAAGCAACCCAAGATTTGCAACGCAGCCTCCTTATTCGGTGCAATAACTGTTTGAAAGCGGCTCAAGTCAGATTCGTTCGCAAATGGGCATGTTTCGCACTCAGTTTTAACCATATCAAAAAGTTGCTTCTGTATACCCCTTTCTACTATGACTTGTGTATGTCGAATCAAAATCAAACCTCATTTCACTGCTATTATACTATTAACACTCCACAGTTTCTGTGTAACAAATGAGGCCGTCGTTCATTTTCCCGTATCACGTCAATCTGTCAAGAGCACTTTTGACCTCTGGATAGTCCATAGTGCAGGTACCTCCGAGTCAGTGCCTCAAAGAGTCGGGTTTTAGTACGTCGGCACAACGGGATTGGCAGCACCCCGTGCAGTAGCTGCTGATAACAGCAGGATATGCTGCCAACGAGCAGGAGCTCCTGCTCACAAAGAGCCTTGGAACGCCAACATACGTTGTCAGGTTAGCTGCCGTTGCCGGCAGCTCCCCTCACAACGAGCGCTAGAACGCCAGGGGAGCGATTCATGAACGCGATTTCGTTGGTTTGGTCAGGGTTTTTTTTTGGCTGCAAACCAGCAATTCATCAAGCGCCAGTTTGGCTATCTCTAGGTCACGGGTGGGCTAGAATCCAACCCACCTCGGAGCGGCTGGTTAGGGTGGGTTAAGTGCGGTTAGCCAGCCAGACGTGCGATTCCATGCAAATCGTGCGATTACACTAAGCTTTTAATGTGAAGCCATGTTTTTTTTCTTTGTTAAAATTCCATCCTCCTCACCAAAGTTCTATTTTTTTTTCGAAATTTTGACTTCCTGAAATGCTTACCGAGTTTCACATAAATAAATGGAGTATCGATTACTTTATTTCACTGTACATCATTGACTTTGTTTTCAGATTGTATTCTTTAAAAAGGGATTGTAGTGGATAATAACTAGAACTCAATTGAGTTAGATTGGAAAGGAAGCGGCCAGTGAAAACTCGTACAGAATGGTACTGGCTCGGGCAGATTAAGGTATCACAAATGAATAATATCGATTCCCCCAATAAATTCCACTTTTTACCTCACTGGTTTTAATTGTTTCTGGTTCCAATAATTGCTCTAAGATGAGCGTGCCCATGACTGACGAAAATGTAGAATTTTGTCTATTCGCTGGATCGCAAATTAGAGTTTTTTAAGTATTTTCCAGATATTAGTCGAACAAGTGACGATTGTAATCTTGGGAATCAACACAACTTTTCCTTTTCATAAATTATGTTAACGTTCCTCCTAACGTCATCAATGGAACCAGAAAAGAATGGCATAAAAAGTCATCAACAAATTAAAATTATTTTCAAATTCAAGCAAAACTTCGATTGATTTGAAAAACCAATATTATTCGCCTGATACACTATAGGTTAGGGGCACCAATAAAGAGGAAAGGCTTATCTAGACAATTTGGACTGGAAAATTGCGTACTGATGACAATAGTATCTCTGGAATACCTCAGAACCGTCAACAAACAAAAGAAAAGAAGTCAACGAACAGAAATGAAAAACAAAAAGGAAAAGCGCCAGGAATAAAGGAAAAACAAACATCGACGCCAACAAGACCGATCCGCATGCGCCGGCTTAACAGGTTCAAAGCCGATTTGACCTGAATTGGTCAGCATACACCGACTTACCTGCTTAAAATCGTGTTGAGCAACTGGTTTGCAAACCAAGCCGGCAAAAACGTTCATGATTCGCTGGTTAGCGCGGGCGATTAGTTTGGTTACGGGTGGGCTTGCAAACCGAACCAAACCCTGGACATGCAACAGGACATTTTTCATCATTTTGTTTCTGTTTCTAGTACTACTACCAAGAGGGGGTCTCTCAAGCAGAAGAGGTTTGGTTAACGTCCTAAACGTTTCAACAAAAAGGGAACAATGAAGAAGTGGAGTCGGCAAACTCTACAAAAAGTGAACAATATCTTCCGGAAGCGATATTCTTTGTCGACACTTCTGAACAGCAAAGGAAAACGTTTGGGATGTCTTTCGAGAAGAGTTCAATGGTTTCCAGGGAAGGATTTCTATTAGTTCTCCAGGACTGTAAAGGAATACTCTTATTTGATGTTGTATTATTATTGTTTCACGTCTCCCAGCATCTGAGACTTACCGTCTGTGTAGGCCAGTTTGACATCATCTTCTGTTTCGAGTGATACATAATTAAGTGATATATATCGAGTGATACATATACGCATTTTTCAACAAATTTTTAGTGATATTTAAATATCTGAGGAAGAGTTTCTTTTGAGAACCACAAATTACTTTTTTTTTTGGAAAACCGCGACCGTTTTTTTGGCTTCTCAGAAGTGTCGACAAAGAATATCGTTTTTAGAAGGAATTGTACATCTGCCTTAGCTCACCAGGCTCCGCAATGTCGTCATCAGTGTCATAGATCCACTCCGCACCATTTTCAATAGCGTACAAGTAGCCAATGTTCTTACGCGTGTAGGGACTAAATGGATCGTGGCTGGAAATGCCGTACCCTGAAATATCTAACTCTCAGAAAAAAACGTCAAGCATGAAGAAGAAAGTTTGATGGTAAGGGAAATTTATCCTGTATCGTGGTTCCACGATCGTTTTCCTGAGAAACCAGAGCTAGGTCAATGTACTGCTGACCGTTGGCCATGAAATCGCAGTGAAGTATCAGGGAATGTGTCATGAGCGCTCAATAAATCTTTTTACCTAAGCGCTGTTGATCATCAATGCTTAGGAAGTGAAAACCAGGCAAATTCCAATGTTGTGGTGTTCCGATGTCACCCACCACTAACACGCTCCAATCCTCAATGTTTGCTAGCGCCTGAAATGAGAGCTTTAAGCAAACTGACGAAAACACCAGCAAAAACACAACCATCACTAGTAAACACACATCGCGGCGTTTTGTGCAACAGGCGAATAAATCGACATTAATGATTGGTAATAATCGATAATGTATGGTGAGTGAAATTCCTCAACCAATATACCCACACGCATCAACAACCACCACTCCTTACAGCTTTTTCCTTTTCTCTTGAATATTAGGGAACCGTTCCAAACCCTACTTGGGTCGTTAAACCAGCTTTTTAAGCTCTTTTCAATGCAGTTTAAAGCTAATTTGTAAGTTAACCGTGAATTGAGATATTGAAAAGGCGGTTGCGCGCAAGGCCAATTCAAAGCCAACAACGAGGAGGTCGCACCCTAAATTGAGAGCTCCTCAAAACTTATTTGTGAACCCAATTGTTTTCATGCTTCAAGAAGTTATACAAAGGTTTGCTTGCATATTATAGGCAGGGGGGTGTGTATACAAGTCTGTTGGTACCTGCTCGTTGGTGCCCCTGCTTCTACTGAACCCAGCAGACGTTTGAGTGTACACAGGGAACGTTCGAGCGATATAGCGTGCACAACTACATCGCGAAAGTATCCCGCACATTGCATAAAGGTGTCGCCGTCCGGCACACTAAGGCCTCTGGTCCATAACACCTTAGGATCCGTACCTAGGGAGTCATGGAGTCTTTGGCCACAAGCCACAATTTCGCCACCCTGAACTGTCGATCGCTGTCGAGTGATATCCAAAAAACTGCGCTATCCAGACTGAGCTATTTCCATGCACCGTTTGCTGCTTTGCAGGAAACCCGCCTCAAGGATAGACCCGTCATCAGCGTCGGAGAGTACACCATCTACTGCGGTAACGCTGACGATAGGAGAGTGGGAGGCTGTGCAATAGCTGTAAGGAAGGGTTTCAATGGTATGGTCAAGGAGTTCGGCTCAACGTCGTGTCGGAATGCATTCGTACGACTGCGGGATCACAGAGGATTCAATCTGTGGATAGTGAGTGCTCATGCGCCCACTGAAACCGCCGAAGACAATTCGAAGGATGCGTTTTATGAGGAACTCAATACGTTGCTGGCCAGGATACCTTGTCAACATGCTGTTGTCGTGGGGATTGACGCAAATGCGAAGATGGGACTTGATCAGGAATCCGAAGTACTTGGTAAATGGTTCTGCAGTGGAGCAAACATCGGACAATGGCTACCGCCTTGTCGGCTTTTGTGAACGCAGTGGTCTGATTATTGCATCGTCATTCAAGAGGAATCCTCGCCGCCATCAGCTTACGTGGCAGGGACCAACCCGGCTATCTCCAGAAGAGCAGCGGAAGCGGAAGATGACAACTTTGAAACTACAGCTTGACTATGTCCTAACGAGGAATATTCCAGTATCGGACATTCGAAGATCTAGAGCTGTGTGGGATGTCGCATTCGATTCGGATCACCGTCCTGTTCTGTTGAACTTCACTGCGAGGATTCATAAGAGGAAGCGAGGGCTCAGCCTCTCCAGAGGATTGACATGACAAGTCTCAGAGATGAAGAGTGCAGAAGGAATTTCCGACAACGCGTTTCTATTCACATCGGAGTACGGACTAAGAAGAAACTTTGCGACGCGGATTTTTTTTTGTCAAGTGCATCCAGGACGCTTCGAAAGAGGCACTCCCGGTTGTACAGCCTAAGAAGAAGTTCGCCTACGTCTCAGAAGAAACAACATCTACCTACAACAGAGTATGTGCTCTCGAACTGCAGGAAACTTCGTGGAGGAGAAGCGTCTGAGGAGGAAGTTGCGTCGGCAGCTTCAAAGTGACCGCGAACGAGAGTGGACGTGTAGAGCTAAGGAGTTCGAGAAGGCTTGGGAGGAGAAGAATCCGAAGAAAGCCTACACGTTGCTGCGACAGTATAGCGGGAAGATGAAAAGATGTTCTCCTGTCTTGAACACTACCAATGGAGTTGCAGTTGGTGATGCGACGCTGCCAATATGGAAGGATTACTTCAGTTCACTACTGAATCGTCCAGCGCCATCAGTACCTGAGCTCCCGCATGTTCAGAGAGCACATTACGATGTCAACCGCCGACTGAGTCTGAAGTTTTGGATTGTGTCCGGAAAATGAAGAATGGAAAGGCAGGTGGAGATGACAACATCACTGCTGAAATGCTGAAAGCTCTTCCTTTGTCTAGGATTCGTTAAATGACCAACACCATCCGTGCCATATGGATGAGCGAAAGGATACCCGATTCGTGGAGACATGCGATCATCGTACCTCTTCACAAGAAGCTATCCGTCACGGATCCTAAGAACTACAGAGGAATCTCTCTACTTCGTGTCATGTACAAGGTTTTAGAACGTATCATTCTCGAGCGACTTATCAAACATCGTGAAGGAACGACCAGAGATGAGCAAGCCGGTTTTCGACCTGGAAGATCGACCATCGACCAAGTGTTCGTCGTGAGAAGAGTAATTGAATCGTGGCAGCGGTTTTCGAAGCCATTACAGCTTGCTTTTTTGGACTTTGAAGCCGCGTTCGACTCTCCTCATCGTGATCGATTGCTCAATGCTCTGCGAGCAGATGGAGTCCCGGAAAAGTATGTTCGGTTAATCGAGGACATGAACAAAGGAACAACAGCAGCAGTTCGTACACCTGTCGGATTTACGTCAGCTTTCGAGGTGAAAACAGGAGTAAGGCAAGGAGCCGTTGCAGGACCTTTTCTTTTCAACTTCGCCGTTGATGACATCATGCGTAGAGTTGCAGAACAGTTTCCTGCGGATGTGATCCTAACACCATCAGGACGCTCCCTTGTCGACCTGGAGTACGCCGACGACATTGTGTTATTCGCTGAAAACAACGCAAAACTGCAAAGGATTGTGAACCTCGTTTCGAAGTATGCCGCAGCCTATGGACTTCGTCTTCGTCCCGACAAATGCAAGCAGATGTGGGTCTCTCAGAGGCCTTCAACTGGAGTTTGTGTGGACGGACAACGTATCGAACTGGTGGACGATTTCTGTTATTTGGGCTGTTTGCTGAAGAACGATGGTAGTTATGCAGCGGATATTTGACAACGATGTGCGAAAGCTACGTCTGCATTCAATTCTCTAACCAAGTGTTTGTGGTCTACCACTATCGCGAAGGAAGTCAAGTTGCGCGTCTACCTATCCGCTATTCGCCCTATCATGATGTACGGATCGGAGACGTGGGCAGCACCGAAAACGCAGATGGAAAGGTTGGATTGCACGGAGAGGAAGCTTTTTAGGCGTTTGCTTGGATATTTCTGGCCGCGTGTATGCCATAACGAAGACCTTTACAAGGAAATCGGCGCAGTACATCAACGCTTGACACGAGGGAGGTGCCAGCATCTCCTAACGCCATCTCAAGCAGCAATGGAAAGTCGACTTCGACTGCTCGGGCATATACTAAGAAGAACGCCGGATCGTCTCGTACAACACGCTTTAAAAATGCTTCCAAATCCTGTCTGGAAACGGCCACCTGGGCGTAGGCGAAAGTTCTGGACGGATGTGGTTAAAGAGGATTTAAAGTCACTCGGCATCGAAAGACAGTTCAGGCGCGATGTTTCGTTTCGCAGGAAATGGAATAGTGACAGCTGGATGGAATGTGTTCAAATTGTGGCTGAAGACCGTGAAAAATGGACACGGCTGTACTAGGACGGCACACCTCGGTGAAGATGCGGAATGACCGCGTCAGGCGAAAGCCAACCGATTAAGTCAAGTAAGTCATTATAGGCAGGATTCGCCATGAGAACGGTTGTTGTGCTGCGCTCATGAGAATGTAGATCTGGCCATCACAAATGTGAAAATAAGTGAAATTTTGTAGAAGAAATGCTCAGGAATAAGTTATTGCTTGGTGTCCGCCCGCCCTCGATTATAGAGATTTCTATGAATGATTGTTTTGTCATTTTGTTTTTGCTTCTAAACTAATTTCTGAGCGAATCTGAAGAATACTACCTACCTAAACAGCAAAATAAAAAGCGGATGAGCAAGCATCAATTAAAATCTCGTTAGTTGGAGGGCCAGCCGACACCGGTGATTAGCCGTTGTACCTTGTTTTTAAGCGTTTTTCCCTCCAAATCCCGGATTTTTCCCAATTATTTTTACTTTTGTGATGAACAAATCTACATTCTCATGAAGAGAGCCCAATATTCGTTTTTATCTCGAACCTTGCCTCTGACAAAAGATGGTCAGTGAAGAAGCTCATATCCTGCCAATTTATTGATTGGGTTTTGGTAAAGTCATTGTAAATAAGAATTAGTGAAGTGACAAATAGTGACCTTGATGTTTTCATAAGAATGTGTGCTGGCGGTTAGGACGATCCATTTGTTCGATAATGTAGTGCGATTGTTAGAAGTGCTGAACATTGAGTCTGAAGAAAGAACACATGTACATGACACAGTGCAGTAATTTCCGCCTAATATGAGCGAGGTATTGAGGTAGCCTTCCAGCCCTCCACAGCGACCAACTGAGAATCTTAAAAGCTACATCAGTTGTCCAACACTGCGTCAACGGGCTTACCGCACGACCGTTATAAACCGATCCTTTTGAAAGACACATTACCCCATCAAACGTCTTCCGAGGTGTTCCGCTTTTCTTGTAGACGCTGATTCCAGTATCTCTAGAATAGTAAAGCATGTTCGAATGAGACTGGCCAATCATGCTTTTTTTCTGTGGTTTCCTACCTCACCATGGGCTCCAATCGCTTTAAACGGATTTGCACACAGTTTCAGCTCAACAAGACCCGTATGTCCACCGCTGGAGACATAAATGCTTCTTAAAATTGCGAATGTTCAAAACGGGAAAAACAATTTTTGTTGGCACTCTAGTATCATCTGCATTGCACTGATGAGCCTAGCTCGAAGATACTCTAAAACAGACCGACATAGGAGCCGAAAAAACAGAGCCGCTCCTGTATAAGGACTAATAGAAAGAATTTCCCGTTGGAAAAACCGGTGTTGTATGGCTGGTTTTCCATATAGCTTATTTCAGCCTTTGGTTTCGCGTGTAGAAGGAGGCAGTCGAGCAAAAATGCATCTAATGAATTGACATCGAAAACTACATTAGGTGAATTAAGAAAAATTTACTATGGCCCGTAGTAAAGCCGGCGAAAATTTCAGTTTAGCCTAACTGAATCCATGTTCTGAAAAAAATTCAGACGAGCCGCACATATTTCAGACCTGAGTGTTGTAGGATAGAGACCTAGGCTAAGTAAAGAAAGCCAGCAACAAGCAAGATAAGCTGAATCACTCAGTCAGATCTGACTGAGTACTCTGCAAATTCGAGACTTGATGCTTCGGGGAAAGCGACCGTTATCACGCTCTGTTATCACAAGGCATCAAATTCTACTTTAGCGCCGTCATCAAAGCTTATCCGCGCAAAGGGTGAATTTGCTGAGCGGTCGGGTATCAGTCAGCGCAAAGCATGAAAATACCGCCAGCGCTAACATCTTAATGCATATCAGTTGTTGAGCGGCTGGATATCAATCAGCGCAAAGGGTGAAATTACCACCGTTGCTGGCATCTCAGGAATTTCTAAACAAGTGAAAACATCTCAGCGAAAACATGATAAAACGATTGATCACGTCTCGATGTGTTTACCATGAGCAGAGCCGGTATAAAAGCCGCCTCATCTCACTAGAGTCCTCATTCGGCATTCTGATGCCGGCCCTGAAAGGTGACTTCGGGTCACTCTCCGGAGGCAAGCATAATTTTGGCTGCTGGGAGGATACAGCGGGTATCCTCACGGGGGGGGAGGGGGCGAGTTACGCCGCGGTCCGCGGTGGATGGCTCCTCACCGCAGACCTCGGTGAAGATTACGCCCATCTTGCGGCCAAGGCGGGGCTTCTTGCGCTGTGGACTTTCAAATTCGTGAAATTTTCGAGGTAAACTCACCCATTTTTCGAGGTAATTTCACCTCATTTTCGGGGTAAATTGGACCCTCTCTCGCTGCCAGTTCGCACCATTTTTACGGCATATTCAGCTCATTCTCACCTATCGTAGCGGCAAATTCACCCATACAGTGAATTTAAAGGCAGTGTTCACGATAAATCTCGTTCTCGAGGTCTCGGTGTGAAACTCTAAGTTGGCAGGTGCTGTAGAGGATAGGGTCGAAGAAAGCAACGAAAACTGGCCAGAAATAAATACAAACGGCTTTGAAAGCTTTCCCGGTGCGCCTACCTATCCCGGTCCGCCCACAACCGGACGCACACATTCCGATGGCGAATTGCCAAGCGACTCTGCCGCAGTTAGCATTATCGATTCGCGCGGGACAGGGGCTCTCTACACACCGAGGTAGGAGTTGTCCCGTCTTTTGCTGCTCTGATTCCACTCGGGACCACTTGGCTCGAGTTGAGTGGCGTGACGTTTTAAACTGCAAAAACGGGACAACTCTTCCCTCGGTGTGTAGACAGCCCCTGTCCCGATTCGCGCGGATTTCGCGATTAGCGCGCGCTTGCCGAAATCAGCAGGGCACATGATTCTCGTCCACACCCTGAATTTAGAAACCGTTATTTTGACTTATTCTGAACGTTTTTCTTTCCTGTTTCTTCACTAATAGTTACCTCACGACCAAACAATCCCATTTTTGGGTTGAAGTCGAGTGCGATATTCATTGTGAACACTGCCTTTAACGCGGCAAATTAAGACTTCATGCCGACTTGTACATGAGCATCGAATCTCTTTTGCTGAGGCATCAAGTCTCGAATTGGCAGAGTAGATTCAGTCAGATCTGACTGACTTCTTGATTAGAGAAGAGAGAAACAGCGTGTCAGGTCAGAAGTGCGCTTGAGACATTTTTAAGGCCCCGGTCATAGTTGGATGAGCCGACGCCTCCAGCCCGGTCGATACACACAGAATGCATTGGAAATGGGATGCAAAAACCACTCGGTGTATCCCCCGCACCCCAACACCCCCGCACCCCGGTCGATACGTATGAACAACATGGTGAGGTGAAGCTGAGAAAATCACTCGGTGTATCCCCGCTCCCCCGCACCCCCCACACCCCAACACCCCCAACACCACCCCGGTCGATACGTATGTTTAAAATGATGGAGTGAGGTTGAAAATCACTCAATGTATCCGACGCGGTCGATATCCATGCAATACGTGGATGAGAAAATCACCGGGTGGGCGGGTCGAAGATAAAACATTGCGTATCACTAGAAAGCTAACCTTACTGCTACCTCCGTGACTTCACCATACTCGCCTTCACTATTTCTCTGAACAGGTGCAATCCTGTTGGCCACGTAATCATCGTCATATCTAGTTGGATGCATCGAGTGATTTTCTCAACCTCACTCCATCATTTTAAACATACGTATCAACCGGGGTGGTGTTGGGGGGTGCGGGGGGTGTTGGGGGGTGCGGGGGGTGCGGGGGGGATGCAGATGCAAATAGCACCAACTATGACCAGGGCCTAAGGAGCAAAGGAGTAACCTAAATGATTCAGCAGAGATATCGGCTTATCAATGTATCAATATCAATATCAGCTTCCTTGGCACAAACAGCATTTCATTCATTGAGAAACGGAGTATGGAGTTGGTCGATTCGTGAACGACCACGTAGAGAATAATGACCGTTTGTTCTTATCTTCACAGGTATCATCATGTCCCCACCATCATGGCTTTGCAAGACCGACCACTTGAATGCAATCCATCGCTCAAAACAATATCGGACTCGTCTGAGCCCTGTCTGAATCATTTCGGGCCCTTCTTATCACCCACTCAGATGATGCTGACTTAGTGGTGGGTTTACTACGGGCCTATGTCTCACCTCACCACTTAGTAAGTTGAAAACATATTGAGGTAGAAAATCATGAGAAAGATTTTTTTTAACACTCTAGTTAATGTTGTTTTTGGCAACCATTCAGTAGATGCACCTTCTGTTCGACTGCCGCCTTCGCCAAAGTCAAAAGTGAGGCCGCAGTGGCCATTCGGAGAAAACGGCCTTTTTACACCATTTTTCCATTTGGCATTTTTTTCTATTTCTCAATTTACATGAGCGTCTTTACTTTTTCATATTCCTTGTTCGGCATATTTTACCGAAGCACCGAGCTACGGTCCATCAGAGCAATGTATATGACACTGGAAAGATCCCAAAAACAATTTTTATGTCAATACGGCATTTGCAGTTTTGGCGAGCATTTAGGTATTCACCAAGGTGGGCCGGCCTACCTTGAATTCAGTGGGGCTCATGTTAGTCGGCTCCAGAGAGGCTCTTCTCATGCCTCGCTCATTCGGAGGAATTGAGGGCTCGCACCCGGAAGTTGTCATTCAGGGTGAGTCTAGTTTACAACTATTTGGAAATTTCAAATTTCGTCTCTGAGCTTGAACTGTGCCTTTGAAGCACTTGCTCACTGTCGTTCTCTAATGAGGAGGGATGAATGGACATCACGATCCTTTTTTCAAGGAACAATTCGTTCTTTGGCAATTTCTTACTCTCCCAGTAGTAGTAGAGAAGCTCTCCCGAATCGATCTCAGAGAGGTTCAATAGATTCTGGGTTTGTTGAACTTGAGAGCCGGGTCTTCGTGCTTCATGTGACGCTTGAGCGGGTGCATATCTCGAAAAATTAGTGTGTGTACAGTAGCGGCTATATATTTGTTGGCACGGCCTTTTCGCGTATACTGTCTTTATACATATGTATCTCAGCCTGCGCTTAGCCAAACTTGATGAAATCTCATGATATTATGGGGCATCACAAACCTTTGTTTACGCAAAGTTTTAAACCTTGTTTAGGTCTCGAGGGTAAATATGTAGTTTATTTGTAATTTTGTGGTAATAATCCTTATACTTAAGGCAGTCAGATCGTCTTGTTCAACACGCTCTAAGGATGTTTCCAAGTCCTGTCTGGAAACGGCCGCCTGGACGTAGGCGATAGTTTTGGACGGATGTGGAGAAGGAGGATTTGAAATCACTCGGCATTGAAAGGCAATTCAGGCGCGATGTTTCACTCCGAAGGAAGTGGAATAGTGATCAATGGATGGATTGTGTTCAAATTGTGGCTGAGGACCGTGACAAATTGACACGGCTGACTACTAGGACGACACACCTTGGTGAAGATGCGGAATGACCGCGTCAGGCGAAAGCCAACCGATTAAGTCAAGTAAGTCACTTAAGACAGTTATGTCCCGATGAGTGTGTGTGTGTGTGTGTGTGTGTGTGTGTGTGTGTGTGTGTGTGTGTGTGTGTGTGTGTGTGTGTGTGTGTGTGTGTGTGTGTGTGTGTGTGTGTGTGTGTGTGTGTGTGTGTGTGTGTGTGTGTGTGTGTGTGTGTGTGTGTGTGTGTGTGTGTGTGTGTGTGTGTGTGGGTGTGTGTGTGTGTATGTATGTATGTGTGTCCCGCGGATCCAAGGAATGGCCGATCAAAACTTGTATGAAATGGTACCAACATTTAGGTGGGTAGGACATTTATCGATTACCAAAAAATCAGCCCGAGTCACCTCTTACGTGCCTCGGGGCAACCGTGTTTGTCCTTGGGGCGGACATTTGGCCGTGGGTCATGATAACTTCTGCGAGTCGTCTAGCGATAGAAGGGCTAAGCTGTAATCAAAGCGATAGGTTTCCAGTAGCAGTAGATGTGACGCCATACAGAATCGATAGGTTTGTAGAGCGTGCAGGACGTTATCGATAGTGTGCAGGACCCCAGCGGGAGTGTGCAGGACGTCGTAGAAAGAGTGCGGGACACCAATGGAAGTATGCAGAACGTCATAGAAAGTGTGCAGGACCCCAGTTGAAGTGTGCAGGACGTCATAAAAAGTGTGCAGGACCCCAGTGGGAATGTGCAGGACGTCATAAAAAGTGTGCAGGACCCAAATGGGAGTGTGCAGGACGTCATAGAAAGTGTGCAGGACCCCAGTGGGAGTGTGCATGACGTCACAGAAAGTGTGCAGGACCCCAGTGGGAATGTGCAGGACGTCATAGAAAGTGTGCAGGACCCCAGTGAGAATGTGCAGAACGCCATAGAAAGTGTGCAGGACCCCAGTGTGAATGTGCAGAACGTCATAGAAAGTATGTAGGACCCCAGTGTGAATGTGCAGAACGTTATAGAAAGTATGCAGGACCCCAGTGGGAGTGTGCAGGACGTCAGAAAAAGTGTGCAGGACCCAAATGGGAGTGTGCAGGACGTCATAGAAAGTGTGCAGGACCCCAGTGGGAGTGTGCAGGATGTCATAGAAAGTTTGCAGGACCCAAATGGGAGTGTGCAGGACGTCATAGAATGTGTGCAGAACCCAAACGGGAGTATGCAGGAAGTCATAGAAAGTGTGCAGGACCCCAGTGAGAATGTGCAGAACGCCATAGAAAGTGTGCAGGACCCCAGTGTCAATGTGCAGAACGTCATAGAAAGTATGTAGGACCCCAGTGTGAATGTGCAGAACGTTATAGAAAGTATGCAGGACCCCAGTGGGAGTGTGCAGGACGTCAGAAAAAGTGTGCAGGACCCAAATGGGAGTGTGCAGGACGTCATAGAAAGTGTGCAGGACCCCAGTGGGAGTGTGCAGGACGTACAGAAAGTGTGCAGGACCCAAATGGGAGTGTGCATGACGTCATATAATGTGTGCAGAACCCAAATGGGAGTGTGCAGGACGTCATAGAATGTATGCAAGACCGCAATGATAGTGTGCGCAACGTCACCAAGAGTGTAGAATTTCAAAGAAAAGAGATTTCGTTAATTTCTCGAGTTCACGAGAACCGTGCGACGCTTTCTGAGGCGACCCCAGAACTCCGCAGACTTTTCCTTGCCAATCTGGGGAAGCGAGCAACAGCTCCCCTTCCACACCTATGTTCGTAGCTCATTACAACCGCTCAGTCATTTCGATTTACTAACTCCCCTAAACCAGATTTATATATGTTGAAAGTCTGAGCTTATCAAAATCTGCTTCATAAAACATCAACATCAACGTGCATAATTCATATATCGAGAATCAGGGCATGGTGTTGGTCAACCAGGGAAAAGCACCTAAAATTTGAGTGCGTTTTTCCTTATAATGACAGAAATGATAAAACGAGAATAATCGCTTGTGAATTTCGCGAATCGGAAGGGCAGAAGGTTGCGACATAAAGGAAGGAGGTACGGCAGAGGTCGTAATTTTTTTGTGCCGGTAGCAACCGATCTACCCCTGGCTTCTTATGTTTTGCTTTTTGATCCCTCTATGTTCATACCCGCTGCAAATGTCCGGCAGTCTGCTCTGTTTAGGAGAGTCCATTCGGGCAGCAACTTTTGGGTAGACGGAAGTCAGTTGACACCGATATGGCAAACTAATCTGCGTCAGGAACTTGGTGCACATAATAGTTTCCTTGAGCGAAAACTTCGCTAGGTCTCGCTAGTTCAGATTAAGGCTATTCCCTAAGAACATGGCTATTATTATCCCAAACCCGTAGCACTTGTTCGACATAAGAAGGTCTTCTGAATCGTCGTATACCCTTATGAGAAAAGTATCCCTATCAGTTTTTTTGGAAACAAGTTCGAAATATAATTATGCAAATTTGCAACTAGCCCCAGTTTGTTTAACACTCGGTCTTAAGAGAACCTCTAATAGAAATTATTTTCTCACAAGGTTACTCAATGGTTCAGAAGATCTTCTAAAGGCAAAAAAACCGCTATGGGTTCGAAATCGTAATAGCCAAATGTTTTGAAAGAGTAGTCCTAATTCGAAATACTACCACGAAGTTATAAATAAATTCCGTATTCAAAAACTGCACACTCAAAACTCAAATCTGTTAATGTGTTAAAGGCAGTGTTTACGATTGAGAATGTGTTTCAGTTTCCACTAGGAATGGGTAGTGGAGGGGCACACTGTAACGTTGACGTCGAAAGAACGCATGAAAACGAGCCAGGAAAAGCCCTGAAAGAGCCCGAAGTTGCCACTTCGAGCGCAAGGCAAACTCCAAAAGCGCAACACACGCCTACCGACGTGAACAAATGAATGCTTGAAATCGTGAGATGAGCGATGATTTCTAATTCTTAGCCCCGTTCTTCCCTTCATTCTCAACTTCTCCCTTTACTCAGGTCAGCTCGCATACATCGGCTGCATAAGACGGAGAAAACTCCGCCATTGCCGGTCCCAAGCCCGGATGAGAAAGGAGGGTCGGCCCCTCGTACTACCGACGGGCTGGAAAGCTTAGGTGGTAACCATGGAAAGTCTCCTAGGAAACAACCAAGAAGCTACCGCATTCGGGGCAGCCGATGCGCCAACACTAGGGAACCAGGGTGTAGGTGAGAAGAATACTACTGGCCAAAATGGAGGACGACTGGTGACACCTAAGAAGGAGCTGAGGATTGGAGCATGGAATGTGCGAACGGGACACTGCGTCGGTCAGAAAGAGATAATAGCAAGAGAGTTGTCAAGGTCCAACATATCGATTGCTGCACTTTCCGAGCTGAGAATGAGCGGATGTGGAACGGTGACCATTCAGGTGCCGGAGAGTTGCGAAAAGATGGTGCTGTACTATTCCGGTGAGGACGGAAATCGCAATGGTGTTGAATTTATGCTAGGCAGTCGCGCAGCTGGAAGCGTTGTTTTATTCGAGCCGATTTCTGGCAGAATCATTTGTTCTTGTTTTGAGCGGAACAATCAAGACCCATATCGTGTCCATCTATGCACCAACGGAGCCAAGTTCTGACTTTGACAAGGACGAGTTCTACACCCAACTCCAGGACGTGCTGAATACTATCCCGAAAACCGATGTCACCATTGAAGCGGGTGATTTCAACGCAAGAGTCGGTAGTGACAGAACAGGCTGGGAAGGAGTGTTGGGCAGGTTCAGCGTGGGCGAAATAAACGATAATGGACTACGCCTACTTCCGTTCACTGCGTTCAACGAGCTTGCCATCGGTGACAGTCAATTCCGGCACCCCAGGAAGCATCAGTTGACATGGAGGAATCCAGCTGGACGAGATGTGGTCACCTTGGACTACGTGCTGATAAACTCACGTTTTAGATCGTCACTGAAAGATGTGCGAGCCATGAGAGGGCCTGATTGAGGATCCGACCATTATCTCTTGCGTGCAGTGGTGCAGCTTCGTTTACGACGACCTAGGCGTGAGGAGCCCCTAGAAAGAAACTTGACTGGTCACACTTGATGGCTCCAGGAACAAGAGAAACATTTCAACTCGCGCTGTCGAATCGGTTCGCGGTTCTGGAAGATGCCTTGTCTGTAGACGAGCACTAGAAGCAGACAGTTGAAGTCGCTCTTGAATGCGCAGAGCCTCTCTGCCCTGTTATTCGCCGGCGAAAGCAGCCTTAGATACCGGACGATTTCCTCCGTCTCGTGGACGAACGCAAGCGAGTGAAACTAACGGACTTAGGACGGTATCGGAAATTGTGTCAGGAGCTTCATCGAAAGTTGAAAGAAGAGTGGGAGTCGTACTGGAATAAGGTAGCAGACGAAGTGGAGGAGGCAGTTGGAAGGAACGACTATCGCACATTGTACAGCACACTCAACCGTCTCAGAAGGAAGACCAAATCCATGAGCGATTCCATCAGGAATACGGATGGGTCTTTTTGCGATCAGCAGATGAGCGTCTGTTGTGATGGAGGCAGTAATTCAGTGAACTCTATACTTACGACGCGCCACAAGGTCCACTGGTCCAACCGATACTAGTTGAGGTACCAGAGGAGACAGCGCTTGACTCGGAACCCACTGCGGAAGAAGTGAAGGCAGCAATGAGGTCGCTAAAGAATGGAAAGGCGTCCGGTGTTGACAATGTCACTGCTGGGGTCACCAAGGCAGGAGGAGATGTTCTACTGCGTCAGTTGCATAAGTTAATCACGCGCATATGGCGGACAGAGAGCGTGCCATCTACCTGGAAAAAGGCTATTGTCGTGCCTATCCATAAGAAGGGCGATGCCAGAGACTGTAAAAACTATCGCGGGATCAGCCTCTTGTCGATTGTTGGTAAAGTCTTTACGAGAACTATCCAGTCCAGGCTTCAAAGCCATCGGGAGAGTACCTGTCGCGAAGAACAAGCAGGTTTTCGTCCGGGTCGAGGATGCAGCGATCAAATTTTCGCACTTCGTCAAGTTATGGAGGAAAGAATCCACTGTGGAAAGCGGGTCGTTATCACCTTCATAGACTTCAAGTCGGCATTCGATTTCGTGCACTGGCCCGCCTTATGGAGATCGATGGGATTCGAACACATGCCAGAAAAAATGGTGGAGCTTCTGCAGGAAATTTATAGAGGCTCGACTAGCTGTGTCCGCGTCGGAAACAAGCTATCCGAAGAAATCAGAGTCGATGCAGGCGTCCGGCAGGGAGATGTGATTTCGCCGCTCCTCTTTAATACCGTGGTCGATGCTATTATGAGAAAGACATTCGAAAATAAAAGAGGGGTCCAATTTGGCGATAACGATTTTATCACGGATTTGATGTTTGCGGACGACAGCGCAGTGGTCACCGATACTGACATGGAAGCCACGCTTTTGTTGAATGATATGGCACAAATTGCGGAATCGTATGGGCTGCGGATTAATACGGAGAAGACTAAAGTCATGACGTCGGACGGTTCACGAGCTTCTGTGTTCTTCGAGGGAGCTGAGCTTCAGCAAGTCAAGGAGTTCAAGTACCTCGGATCGGTGGTGCAAGAGCGAAAGGTAGTGGCTACATCGGAGATACTGTGCAGGATCGGGCAGGCGTCGGCTGCTTTCGCTTGGCTGGGCTGGTGTTTATGGAAGAAGGGTAATGTGTCAATCAAGACAAAGATCCGGATGTTTCGCTCGCTCATAGTGCCAATCCTACTGTACGGGTCAGTGTCGTGGACGTTGCTGAAGTCGGATCACAGCAGGCTGGAGGTCTTCCAAACGCGGAGTTTGCGGCAAATCCTCGGGATACCTTTAAGAGATCGAATACGGAGCGACGTTATCCGAGACACTTGCGATCATCAGCCCACGATCAGGGCTGGGCACGCGTCCCGGGTGACCTTAGGGGGGTGCATATTAGACGTTGCAGAGAGGGCAAAGGGGGGTGCCTAAGCCGAACACGAAAAAAAAGAACGAAGTGCACGTCCTGTCGAATTTCAGGTAAAAAGTAGTACGCACTATTCTTCTGAATTGTCATATCTTTTTCTCCGCTTTTTGAGTCAAACACCTAAAGAATAAAAACATTGATAAAGATACAGGTTGTGTTCGCAATAATTCATAGTTGCTGTCAAAGTTTGTTTCGATGAAGGATTAAACACTACTCTGTTATCTTGTAGCAAGTAAGGATTGATGTGGTGTCATGTTTCTTTGATGCAACGTTCATTGATTACGCGGGTGGTTACCGATTCGAGGCAAAGATACTAAGACAGCGCCCAGGAAAACTATCATTCAAGTTCGAAAAAATATTGGCGAACTGATGTATAGCCTAGGTCGCTCATTTTGTGCCGGTCGAAGCAAGGCTTATCGGGCTTATCATGTCAAAATCTTTTTATCACTGTTATACTTTGCCATGACCGACCGCTCCGCTGCTTACTCTGCCCAGACTCATCCGAGCAGGCTAGGATTTATTTCGACAAATTAAAAGTACAGATAGCACAGTCAGCATCACAACTAGTCAATAGATTTTTATTCATGAGAATGTGACTTATGCAGAGAGCCAACTATAAAAAATGAAGACTGCAAGTTACTATGAAAGAAGCGAATGACCGCTTCCTCCTCATTGAGAAGTACCCTGTACATAAAAACCCGAGTTTAATCCACCTTGAATGCCGCAATCTCTCATAGACTAGGCTAGCCGTGCGATCTGGTGTTTGTCCGCAGCTACACAACGCGCACTGGAGTGGACGCGCACGCAATATTAATTAAAAAATGTATTTTATTACAGAACGGGGCGGAGAAAATGATTGAAACTGGAGTAAATGGAAGCAGGCAGAACAAGGATTCTTTCAATGTATACAGTATAGAAATTTAATGTAAACAAACTAAGTTGGAGCGGAGTGAATTTTTCGGACGTGATAAGGTTCATTCAAATGAACCTAGTTGATTAAAAACACCCACAAACATGAGAACTAAGAGCATTGCGAGAAAGAGGAGAATCTGGCAAACATTTTAATAGCAATAGGTTTCATATTCAATGTGATTCAAGGACCTTAAAACTCGTCCCGGTTTTGTCCCGGTTTTCGGGGTAAAACCGGGACGAGATTTAAGGTCCTTAAATCACATTAAAAACCGGTCCCATTGATGCTAAAATGTTTGCCAGATTCTCCTCTTTCTAACAATACCCTTTGCTCTCAGTTTAATGCTAGTTTTGATCAACTAGGTTCGTTTGAATGAACCTTGTCACGGCTAAACATTTACACCCGCTCTAACTTTGTTTATTTACATTAAATTTCTAAAATGGGTACATCCAGAATAGACAACTTTCATCATCTTGCATTTCCTTTGGTTTCAATCATTTTCTCCTCCCTGGTCTGTAATAAAATACATTTTTTATTAATATTGAGTGCGCGTCCATTCCCGTGTGCGCTGTGTAGCTGCGTACTGACACCGTATCACACGGCAAGCCGATTTTTTTAAGGGATAGCGGCATTCTAGGAGGCTAAAACTCGGGTTTTCTACTCCCTACGGATCACATGAATCCTAGCATTGTTCCACAACACAAAATAGTTCTGATTTCCACATCAGAACAATCAAACACGGATTAACTAATCCTTCGTAGGTTTATGAAAACATTCGACAGGAAACATTAATTATCGCAATAGTAGTAGTTCTGTTGTTGGTAATTGTTCAATTGTTTTGTATTGAAAAATGTTTCATCTTTTGTATTAACTTACCGTCTTACTAACAAATTTTCCTCATGGGGTTGTTTTGAAGTTCAGAAATTACACTACCCTTTTTGTGGCCATTTTCGGAATTTTCTCTATTCAGTGCTTTTTTTATATTCTTGTTTATCAAAATCAGGAAGTCAAGATCATGGCTGTCCAACTATTCGGAAAACAGCCGATTTCGATTTCCCATAAGGGAGTGCCTAAAAATTACCGAGCTAAGGGGGGTGCATATTCAGAGAAGGCTGCGCTGGTTCGGACACGTATGCAGAATGGAAACAAAACGACTTCCGCACAGATTGTTATGGAGAGAGCGCCCTGCACTGTGGAAGGTTGAGAGAGCAGCCCCGAGAAAGACGGTGTTGAAGCAAGTCGAGGCGGATCTGAAGTCCCAACGGTGCAGTGTCCTTAATACTAGATTAATTGCTGCGAACCGTACTGAATGGAAGCGTATCGTTCAGGCCACAAGAGCTCCTATGGCACCTACAGCAGTGTACTGGTTGAGAGGTCATCCTGCTCCGCCAGCCGCCAGCTAACGGGATGAATGAATGAAGACGGAAGTTACAAGCCTCGGACAACTCGACCACCAATGTTTCCTTAGCTCAATTTTTGAGGGACCATAACTCCGTTCCCAGAAGGTCTTGTACGATTTCAGAGACATCATTGGAATCAGCATGGGGCCGTTCCCAAGATAGGTGGGAAAACAGGAAAACGATTCTCATCGTGGACACTGCCTTAAAAGGCAAAATAGACGCTAAAAAATGCTATCGATTTTGTGGCCTGAATCGAAGGCTTGGAGTTGGTGGTGTTGAGATTTGACTAGAAAACCCCGAAAAATTTGAAGGAAATGAAGTGAAAACGGGTTGTTTCTTAATTTAGTTGAAACCGGGCAACGCACTCGCAAATGCACACGAGAGCAAACATTATTGGGTTATCGATGTTACTCCACTCGCATGGCCTGGTGCTGAACGTTGACGCCTTATAAACATGGAAATGATTACAAAAACAGGGTCTTTCTAGTTATGGTTTCTCCATGTATTCAATTTTGAAGTACACCTCACACCATCCAGCATCTGGACATATTACATTCTTGTGATCAGCGCCGGTAACCGTCCTATCCACGTCGAAAATGCCATTGAACCATTCACGACCACGCCTAAAATTGGGTGACTGCACGTTCAGACCGCGTGCAATATTGCGCCACCGTATACCATGTCCCACTGGTGGAACACGCCACCAAACATCGATTTTCGTTTTTCATCAGGGTTGAGCAGAGCTGTGACCCGGCACAACGGGGGGGGGTTGTAAATTTTTCGGAAATACACGGCCCTTTCGCGTCTACACGTAAGCCACGACCGAGCTTGATTCTAGAAAATTATCAAGAAATTGACTTCTTTTTTAGATTTGCTACTCAAAAAAACAAGATCATTTTTCCGTCCCTGGAGGTCGTAAAAATCTGGATTTTCTCAGAATTCTGATCAACGGGGGGGGTCGTAGCTTCGCCGAAAATCGGCACAACGGCCCGCTCAACCCTGTTTTTCATGCTCTTCGTAGAGCTATTTATTTATTTATTGTGACGTGGCCGAGGGCACACGTAAAAAAACATAGCAACATCTAAGAAAAACCTCAAATTCTGAAAACAAAACCTGATTATAAAACAACTTTCGTAGCATGGAAACATTTTATATCGTCACTGATCGAAGACCGCGGCTCGCTAGCCGTCTGAACTGAGCCAAAGGAAGTGACAGAGCGTTGTTTCTTTCAAAAATGGTGTTGAAGTTAGGAACCGTTCTGTTGGAGAAGAACTTGGCTCTAATTTGGGTTTTGGCTGTCATAGTACTCAGCTTAAGGCATCCACCCCTAGTTCTGGAGGATGTGAGATCAAAAAATTTACTTGACCTATGGGTGTTTTACCGGTAAGAATTTTGAAGGCCATGACCAAGTCAAACTTAGCTCTTCTAGAGAGCAAAGTCGGGAGACCTAGCTGAACTCTTCTGTCATTAGCGCTAGGGATATCAAGGTAGCTGAGGCCAGTCGTTCTAAGTACTAGCTTGCGGGTGAAATTGTTCTGTATTTATTCCAACGAATCAATGTCTTCTTTTTTATAGGGTGAAGAAACTGTGGTACCGTGTTCAACAATAGGGCGTACGTAAGTTTTGAATGCCTGTAGAAGAACCTTTTAGTCTTTGGTTCGCAGCACTTTGAATAGACTATAAGTGCGGAACATGGCTTTTGTGACCAACGCCTTGTAGTGGGGCAGGAAATCCAGCTTGTTCGAGAACAAGAAACCCCAAATCACGCATTTAATCCACTTTGGCCAAAGCTGTGTCCCCCGAATGATATGTAGTATCGTATCTTTTTTGTCCTTTGGTTTTTGAGGTGCCAGCGGTAGCTCCCACGTGGCAGACCACTCACCGACGCTATCGCCGTTTGGAGCGTAACCACGTCGTCCGTACTAAGCAAAGTCTTATATATTTTGATATCATCAGCGTACATAATGCAAGAAACATCTTGGTCAGTATCCGCCGCGGGTAGGTCGTAGGTATAATTTGAGAACATTAGCGGAGAGAGGACTCCATCCTGGGGGACCCCACTAAGCACACGGTAAACCGATGAAAAATTATTGCCACACCGAACCTGGATAGTACGGTTTTTAAAAAGTTTTGAAACCATTTTGTTACATTAGGATGTATTCCTATCTTATGCAGTTTACTGAGAAGCTTAGAAGTGTTAACCTTATCAAAAGCTCTGGAAAAAATCAAAGTACACCGTGTCTATCTGACTCTTTTCATCAACAGATTTTGTCCAGTCATTTAAAGGCAGTGTTCACGATGGAAATTGTATTTCTGTTTCTCCGCCTATCTTGAAAACGGCTCCAAGCTGATTCCAACGATGTCTCTGTAATCGTACAAGACCTTCTGGAAATGGAGTTATGGTCCCTCAAAGATTGAGCTAAGGAAACATGGTGGACGAGTTGTCCGAGGCTTGTAACTCCCGTCTTTTGCAGCCGATGTATGCGAGCTGACCTGACTAAAGAGACAAGTTGAGAATGAAGGGAAGAACGCGCCTATTGATCGGAAATCATCGCTCTTCTCATAATCTGGAGCATTCATTTATTCACGTCGGTGGGCGTGGAAAGTGCATGTAGGTGTGACGAGCTGACGGGTGTCCAACTTTAGGGCCGAAGGGGACCGTTCCAAGCTCATTTTTCTTAGTTTTTTCAACCTTAGGGTTGCGCTAGGTCCAGCAGCTGTCGAACTCCACCAAAAAATAAAACATGGTTTTCATCGTGGACACTGGCTCCAAGGAAACTAAAACGGCCGTCCCTGCCGATCTACTGCGGCAGAAGCCATGTTGACTATCTGGGATAATTTTATACCGCGTCAGAAGAGTAACAATGTTTTCTCCCAGAATTTTCTCATAGACCCGGGCAATCACTGTGGTCAAGCTAATAGGTCTATAATTTTCTGGACTTGAAAGTGGTGGTTTTTTGGGTATAGGAGATACTAACGAGTGTTCCCTCCGTTGCGGTACTTCGCCTCGCATGTAGCTCAGATTGAAAATGTACTCTAGCGGAAAACCTATTTCAGGAAGGATTTTTTTGATATAGAATAAAGCAATGAAATCCGGTGTAAATAAGAAAGAGGAAGGCTATTTGCTCAGCACTTCAGTGATTTTATGACTGTGGAACCAGAGCAAGGAAGTGTCCATTGTCGGATAATCAGGACTTTCTGAAAAATCAAACTGGGTAAACGCGCCTGTTCTGAATGATTTTTGAAACTCCGTTGCAAAAACATTGGCTCCAGATTCATTTGACGTGATTACTTTATCATGAATGAAGTAAACATTGTGACAGAATTTCCGCTCATGAAACTCATTCTATCATGAGAAACAACTGCGAGAAGCCACACCAGGGTCAACTGGATATATTATTTTGCCACCACTGATCCGGTGATATTCACTTCTTGATATGCGAGTCGGAAACCTGCTATCTCTTCCCAAATCTGGTATCGTTTAGGGTTGGTCAGGGTGGATAAAGAAGTTTAAATTGAAGAAAACCGACGTTTCGGGGTCATGGTAGACTTAGTTATGGTAGTGGCACTGTTCCAGGTCAAATGAACGAGATTCCAACTCGGATTTCCTGCTGGTAAAGCTAAGAAACGGCAGTAAAATGAAAAAGAAGTCATATTGCGCTCGAGAAAATTGTTTTTGCAGCGTTTCTTATTCAGCCTATTTTCACAAAAGTTTGAATATTGTGCTATAGTAGAGCTGCCGACGGACCACGACTTCCATAGTCTAGGATTAGTAAATACATTGAACATGAAAAAGCTTGAAAAATTGTCCTAGTGGCGAAGAAATTGATTTTCGAAGCTGCGGTGGAGCACGCGGTCCGAAGTGGTAGTCAACGCGTGTCCCACCGGTGGAACACGTGAACTTGAATGGGTTAAGGCACTCCGATTTTCCAGTACAGCGTACTTGCACGACAGGGAACAGATCCTCCTACTTTCTAAAGGTTACTATCAAATGTGTGGTGGCCTCGAAAAATCCAGTGTAGCGAATAGACGGAACCGATCGTCGTTCTCGATAATAGCACCGCGGATTGATGGCATTGCGCGGGTTGCCGCCAACCATCGCTTACTCACACTTTCGCGGAGGTCGGTTGTCGGTTAAGAGGAATTGAACAGGCAGCGTGCTGCCGCTCGAAACGAAAAAAAGGGGCGCGCGAGGCCCGAAAACTCCCCCATTCATGCCGAAAACTCCGCGTGTCAACCACCCACCGCCCCTACAATGCCACGTCACAGATGACCCGTTCACACCGAAAACTCTGCCTAATCACCTCCCACCGACTACACAGTGTGACGTCGCACCCACGTTTTCACACCGAAAATCTCGCCTGATGGCCTCCCACCGACCACTCCTGCAGTCGAGGGCGTCGGTGGCAGGTTAACAGGCGGATTCGCGATCCAACCTGCCACCGACGCCCGCCAGAGCGTCGTTACTCCGAGCAATGTCAGCCGTGACAAGCACAAACATCTCTTATTCCAGTGCAGCGTATGCATTGGGGGCTGCCCTTTCCGCGCTCTACACGAGAGTGTTAGAGAAAAACAGTGCGGACACTGCGAAACGTTGCCCCGAAAACTCCACCACGTATGAGACATTACCACGAAAACTTAAGCAGTTATGAGTCATGTACGAAACCTTCATTGATCAACCAGATCCGATCAATTTGATTGGGAAAGGGGTGTTTTAACCAGCCACCGACCCCCCGCGATTGCCTGAGTACCGCCCATTCGGTCGACTTCAGGGGCCGTATTCATCATTGAAAAGCCGGGTAAATCTTATTTTACTTTTATATTACCCGAAGCCGATTACTCACTCACCGTGAAACGGCATTCACCAACACTTACTTACCCGGGTAAGATCCCGCGTACAATGTGTACCGTGTGCACTCACCGAAACACTTAATAGGCGTCGCTAATTCATAAATGTTTCACCGATTCACTCTTTTTTTGATATAAGGAGGCTAGAGAGAAGTGCATGGGTTTCGTGACTAAAAAATTTTCGAGTTCATCACAGGGGACATTTCACGTATAGAAAATACCATCATTCTACATTATTGACTTTTTGAATTCTTTTAGCGAGATTTCTTCAATGGTACAGGCTATAAGACGGCGAAATTCAATCGGTTCCTACGCGTGCTGGTGTGGTGCGGAGGTTAGAGACAGTGAGAGAGCGTAGGGCAGACGGAGGCCGAGGCGTCGCGCCCGCCGCTCGCGCCTCGAGTGATGTAAATTTCGGCGTTTTATAGAGGGTACTCGTTTGTTTTTCTTATTCGTTGTTCCACTCTATGGTAGATATTCTTAGCGATCGCCAAGGCTTCTTACCACTCTTGTTTTTTGTCTTGTCTTATTCGCAGTTTTTCGACCGTGTTTGGTATACCGTTCAAAAGCGCAAATCTGTCTCTATCTAAGGTTTTTTGAGCTCCCATCTAATCGTGATGGGTCACGAAATTCGCGTCAAGATTTCGAAAATTCTCTGGAACTGTACACCGATCAGCCAAAGATAAATGAACCTTGTTTCTGCGAATAACAGCGATGAGAAAAGCCAAAAAATCTTTCTTTGTATCAAATCGTGCTTCCCCAATTGTAGAAAAAAATGTTCTTTCCGATAGTTTATTTGACAGTATGTGACATCGAATTTGAAATGCAGCTTTCTCTCTGTCTTATACTGCTAGGAATTCCCTTTTTGAAATGCGTTTCATTGCGAATGGTCAACCATGTATGTACTTTTGGAAAACTCGAAGAGGAAACAGAAAATGGTTGAAAAAAGTAGATTATTCGCAAGTTAATTATGGTGAATGAAAACATTTTCTGTAGAACTATGTTGTGAGGAGCGAGACCTCAAACTTATTGCCCAAAAGAAACTAAGGAATGCCAAAAAATTCACTACTTAGCCGCAAATTTAATTCAAGCATAAGTTCGCGAGCCATCGTGTTCTGTAGTGAGCTTCAAGAAATTTTATGATAAAAGAACTATTGTGCTTCCGAATTCTATGCTACTAATATATGACCTGAAAAATTCGATCGGATCAGGAAAATTATTTTCGCGAACTTTTTATGTCTGTGGCAACTCAATATAAGCCAATTCAGTAGTTCGGTGAAGAATCGCGCGAGGAGCAGGAAGCCGAAGAAAGACAAGTTCCTTGGTTGGTTCTCCTGATGCATTCGAAATTTAGTAAAAAAATCATGTGAGCAGATAGAAAGAAAGTTCACCGCTTTTTCACAACTTACAACAAAATCTTATGAGAACGCGCATGTAAAAAAACTGCAAAACTTTTCTTCTGTGGAGAACAACACACTGAAGAGTCATAAAAGACAAGCATATGTAACTTATAAGAAAAGGAGTGGTACAAGCTGTCGGTGAAGATATTTCGTTCCATTGCTATTTCTTCTGTGAGTATTAAAACGTGGCAGCTGCAGCCGGCTGGGAGTAAAATTTACCAGACTCTATACGTCGGGTAAAATTTACCTGGCTTTGTACCGGAAAATCTCGAGTAAGTAAGCGTGTGAATACCGGGTAAGAGCCAAATTCAAAGGACTTCACACTTATCTTGCGGGTAAATCATTGATGAATACGGCCCCAGTTCACAAAAGGACTATTGGTGAGTCGCCGGCACTCCCCCCAGCTTCCCAGTAATTGCATGTTCTTCTCGAACTTACACAAACCGTGGAGAATCGTAGGCGAATATAGACAGTGGCTCGAAATCAACGAATAATCTTGAATACAAAGCAGACGAAACAGCCAACATCGCCAACCAAGCAGCGAGCTTTGCGCGCATCTGTAAATAATAACACAGGTTTATATTTGGTGAGAGCCGTCTTTTATTGGTAAAATCACTAGTTGAATGCTATAAAATTTTCTTTGTTCCCCAACCGTTCATAGATCCTTAGATTCGCGATTTCGCAACAAGAAATGCTATTTATGTACCGTCGGTACGGGTCGCCCTTATACTTAGTTCCTTATCGATGCTGCTTATGTTTGGGGAACCATCTGAAAACAAACTCAGCTTTTAGAGGAAATTTTCACTTAAGCCAATTTTCGAATTTTATAAAAGAGGGATAGAAAATCTTACATATCTCAGCGAATTTCGAGTTGCGCGTGAAAATTAGGGAGTGGGCCATTTATTTTAGGGATGCAGCCCGGAGGGGTTGTATTGAGGCACTGAATCAGACCCCTTGCTGGGAGGGGATTCGCCGCCCATTCCTTTGCCGACAGCCAATCCCGTCAGCCCGGAAAGTAATGGTTATTGATCAACGTCGAGAAGGGGGCTAGGATTCCCTCCAGGAAAGTCTAAATCAGCGTCAAAATCTATACCCACGCTGCTGAAGGCAATCAGACTTTAAGAAAAACAGGGAGCGCGATAATGTGTCAAAGCGAAAGATTATCAATACAACAATCTGCACGAGTTTACCAAAATTCTTTTTTTTTTTCGGGAAAATGAGAAACCTGGACTACATATAAAGAATTCGGCTGTGTTTGTTTTGAGTTTGGGAAGGAAAGCTTCCGCTCCTCGCCCATCGCTTCCTGGGCGGCGAACGGGGCCGATAAACTCGGCAGATAATCGGAATGGCTAAAAACTGCGGCGATACACCAACATCAGTTTGATGACTTGCCTTACACCCAGTCCAAATGCCCAGGGTGATATTGCAGAGTAGTATCTGGCTATGGAAATCGAACTTTTTAATCGCTACAAAGCACGATTTCTCCAAAGAACTATTATCATTATGGGTTTACGAGACTTTAGGCATTCTAGAAGGAGATGGAGCAAATCACACAAATTTTTTGCGAAGCACAAATAGATGTTTTATTTACAAATTTTTCCGAGATTACTGTACTCCAGTGCTTCTCTGGGCCGAATTCCGGTCCGCAATTGCGTCCCGACACGCTTTGCGGCCGCACGCGCTCGAATCAGTCGAGTTTCCAGCGCCAAGGCCGACTCGATGTGGCTTCTTTTATTTAGTTTTCTCCAATTTATTTTAATTTCCAGCTCCCAAAACCCACCTAGAGTAATCGGCGGCTGCGGCACTGAACACTCTTACGAATCGAAAGCACGCGGCCGCAATGCGTGTCGAGACGCGATTGCGGACCGGAATTTGGACCAGAGAAGCACAGTAATGTGCTTATCTGGGCCAATTTCCGGTCCACAATTGCGTCTCGGCACGCTTTGCGGCCGCACGCGCTCGAGTCAGTCGAGTTTCCAGCGCCAAAGCCGACTCGACATGGCTTTCTTTATACAGTTTTCTCCGATTTTCTTTACTTTCCAGTTTCTAGAACCCACCTTGAGTTAACAGAATGACCCAGATAAGCACAGTAAAGGCAGTGGTCACGATGAAAAACGTTTTTGAAAAAAACTACAAAAATCAGCTTGGATCAAAAACAGCTGAAAAACTGTGAAGGTAGCGCGGTGAAAAACGGGCTAGAATTAGAGTTATTAAGACCCTAAACTTCCAGTTCGTGCACACGTGCACAGAAAGGTCACAGTCCAATGCCAAGCAGTCGAAAATCATCGACACTCAGAGGAAGAAATAAAAGCAAATTCACCTAATAAAACAGTTGAACAAGGAAAGCAAGCATTTAGTCAATGATTTTGACTAGACGTGTACATAAATCCGAAGGTTCATTGATTGAAATTCAATTTTAAGCCAGCTGATGTTCTTGATACTAGAGATCTTCGATGCCGATGATGTGGGGTGGGCTCGTCCACCATCAAAAGACAAGGAAGTTCTGGCTTCGAATTTGGCCCAGTACAGCGTTTTTTTTTCGCGATTTTTTCTTATAGGTTCTACTACTCTGAACCCAGAAAAGGGTTCAGAGAGGAAAAGAAGACGAGCATTTCGGAGCCCGACCCCTGCCTTTGATGCAAAGTCTGTGCCAAGAAGAAATTATAACAGGTCCTTGGCGTTCGCGTGCCGAGCGAAGGGAAGAGACAGTGAGTTCAGGGTAAGGCAAAAAAATAGCGTGCGCGTGCAGGAGATCGCGCTTCTGAGAATGGAAAAAAAGAGCGCGAGACTCGTTCTTCCTAATGAGACCTTCCGAGTTGGATTTTTTCTGAATCAGGAAATTCATTTTAAATCCTGGCGAGAAAATCTATACAACGGTACATGTAATGGCCACTAGGCTTGAACTCCCAAAAACGTGGGCGGAAGGTTGAGGCCTCTGAGGTTTCGACTGGATGAGCACCGTAGAGCACTGTCCGACCCAGTCGTCCACCCAAACAACGGTTTCTCCAAACACCGCACGAACATGCACTTAGGAGAAGAAGCTCTTCTCTTTGACGTGACTGTACTCCATAATTATCGTTGGAGAGGAAAATTATGGAGGTGAGGGAGATTGAACGCGTTCAACCACAGATCAGGGTGAAGGAGGGATTGTTTGATCTGCTGAGACTGATAGTGTGGGGCTCCGTCCATACGTGGCGAGAGCGTGCGATTACGCGAAATCGATGGTCATCGTGGACACACGATTCGCTAGCCGCTCACAGGCGCACCTTCTCGCGCGCCCTCGCCCGCTCGCTCTCGCGCGCTTAGGGGTCGTCTATACTTCCGCCGCGGAACGGCGTGGCGAGAAATGAGGCGGCGCGGCGCGCCGTGCCGCGTGAAAATCGCGCCACTATCATGTATAATTGAGCTGCGACGAGCTGACGCGGCGAGGTCGCAGAATGACGCTAAACACAGCCTGGGGTAGCTCTGACATAGCACAAGGTCGATTGTAACGAGTGACTTCTTCTGCAAAAAAAACATTTATTATCTTCTGTATCATAACACCGCACTCGAAAGCAGATAGAGTCTTCTAAAAAATTTTCTCTATAGAAAAATAATTTTGAAAAAAAAAAGAACTCTCAACCCAGCCCACTCTAAACAACTTCCAGGACCTCGGAAGAAATTTTAGCGATCGATTAGAGGAACCAAATTGGGAATGTATATGAAATATCAGCAAAAAAGCATGTGATGTTAAAGAGGATAGCACGCGGCCGCCGCGCAGCCTCCTCTTCCCGGGCGGCGCGGCAGCACCCAGGCGGCGGCCGCGTGCGGCGCCGTTGGAAGATTTCGAGCAGAAAAACTTTAAACGCCTTGCGGCGCCGCTTGATCGATACGGCTGTATTGCATCTCGCCACGCCGCGACGCGGCGGAAGTATAAACGACCCCTTACGGCAGCACCACAAAGCAAGCAGGAAGTTTCAAGCCTACTGCCCCATCACTAAAGAGGGTGGCATTAAACCTGTAGCAAAACTACGGCCCTTATTTTCCATAATCCCACCACGGAAGTCGAAGACCGTGGGAAATCATCAGCCGTTGCGCCGACTCGAGCGATTGATCACACAAACAAATGTTTTCAATCGAATCAAACCGAGGTAGGGGTGTTTTACTGCGTTGATTTGCGGGCACGGGCTGCTCCGGCGTTGAGGAGCGTCTTCGCTTTCGTTGAGTACCACTCTCGCATCAAGACAGGATCACCGGCCGGGTTACGACAGTGACATTGAAAAAAGGGGCGGAGTTCTTGCAGCATATCCGGCCCTGAGTGACCTATATGCTGCCGATATGGATTCGTGGCTAGCAGCAATGTAGCAGCATATTTCGTCGAATCTCATCTCCTCCTTTGCGGCATATGCTGCTTTGAGCGCAACATATGCTGCTGCAATGAATTCTTGGCTTTCAGACGCAAGATAGCAAATGCTGCGTAAACCCGCAGCATATGCTGCCGCATCGTTAACAGTGATTTCTTAGCATCCAGGGGCCGGACGCATCAATGCTCCGAGTTGGGGTAGGGGCAGGGCAGCCGGTGTTTTTGAAGATCTCTGTGGATCACGAAATCAATCGTGCCCCTGCAGTCCCCTTGGCTTCCCCAGCCGCCCCAGCTAGGATGTTGGGCGCCTAGGGAAGCGAAAGACACTGCAGGGGCACGACCGATTTACGAAGATCTACAAAGGCGCCCACTGCCCAGCCCCTGCCCTACCCGGTGGTGATGCATCCGGCCCCTGGCGCGGCAGCAATTGTCGCGGATGCTCTCAGCAAAATCTGTAGCCCTTAGGTTCTGCTCACGTGTAGTTGTCGCCGTGCTGCGGCTATAACACAAAAAAGAGAAAAAGACTATTTGAATATATCGATTCGAATCTATTCGAGTGGCACAACTGTACAACCGTTTTACCAAAATCGCGAAGAAACAGCGAGAAACGCACTAAAACGTCTTATTTCAGTGACATTGTTCTCTGATCTAGACTAGCTGTCCGGTTGGATGAACACGTTCGCGGTGGTTGTCACCGGTAAAAAAATGGAGCTAATCAAAAATAGAAAAATATTTTACACAAAACAGTATTATTTAGGCTCCAAAGGAGAGAACGGAGCGACAGAAAGCAGAAAATTGCAAAGGCGGATCCACAAACGATTTCATTGTCACATCGAACAGTTCCAGTGAGAGTAAAACGGTGGAGTGAGAGTAAAGTATTTGATGCCCTTCTCCAGCGTTATTCTCGATTTCTTTATTATTTCAGTTCTACCCGGTGGCCAAACAATCGATTTAGCGATTAATATCAAAATCGAAGATTAGCGTGAACACTGCCTTTGAGGGGAGGTTCACTGGGCATTGGATCGAAAAGAAATATGAATTTTCCAATTAAAAGATTAAACTTACATTCACTTTGAGTTCTTGCCGAAGACGGATGACGGAATCAATAGTAGGCTTGGGTCGGGACGCGCAGTCTCATTTTTGCGCCTATTTTGAATTCAAACGCTGTCTGAATCTCGCCGCCGCTTTCATGCGTGCATTCGCGCTTCAAGAACATCGTAGGATATGCTGCTGAGTGCGCAGGATATGCTGGCATCTACAGCACCTACGCAGCATATACTGCTTGGTATACTGTATGCGCTACATATCGTCAACCAATCGTGACTGAGTGGGCGTACCCGCAATATATGCTGCCATGACCCTGCAAATCGGAAAAGAGGCGGAACCTACGAGAGTGTACATATTCAGCGAGTTCCAGAGAGAGGCGCACAACAGCGGGAACGGCCGCTCTCGCCACGTATGAACGCTGCCTGATAGCGCGTCGCCCGCTCTTGGCCTTTTCTATCTCTGGGGTACAATACCGCCACTATCCAAGGGTAAAAAATGGGCGAAATGGGCAAAGTGGGCAACTAAAGCGTCTTCCGATCACAACTTGCCTCAAAGTGCTCTGCTTTGAATTTTGAAAAGACCGAAATGATCACCGTGCCACTATCTATCCAACTGTATAATATTAGTAAGAAATTCATTAATGTAACCGCTTTTTACGGTGAAGTTGATCATGAATATGATAATGATTTCACAAGATAATGAACAAGTTCTGCGAAAAACTTCCGTACGCGATCTCTAGCATTGTCAAAATGAAAATGTGTTTCACCTTGAAAAATAATCTTCCTTTAGCGGATTATTCTCACATGATTGACTGGAGAATGACATGCTGTACATTTGGGCGTTTTCAAAATTCAAATTGAGCGCTATGAAGCGAGTTGCGGTTGAAAGACGCTTTAGTTGCCCACTTTGGCGTTTTTGCCCATTTTTTCCCTTGGGGCATTATTCTAGTTCAAAGCTTACTTGCACACTGTAGGGGTGGATTTTCTACTCTTGCGCTCCTTATCCTCCATTCAACTCGAATCGCTCTGTGTTTAGTTCGCTCCATCTACCCTCCGGCCAGTCACTGCATCAATTCGACGGATTTCGGTTTTCGGGGCAGACGCGGGGAATGGCTTCGAGCTAGCACTATTTCCTCAGTTCATTCTTTTGAAGAAAATTCAGTTTTCGGGTAATTTTTATTCAAAAAGCAGAGAATACTGATCAGGAAATTTTTCTCAACCCAAATTAATCATCGAAATTGCCATAGAATGAGCGGAGAAAGTAGTTCTTGCTGGAAACAAATACGTCATGTTCATAGTAGAATCAGAGGAAATCGAGTCAGAAGTGATGCCCGAACATCTTCGAAGTCACTTTGGAAACAGACCCATAAACAAACCCATAAGGTAAACGAACATCTTAAACTTTTGACTTTTGCAGACTTCCGGACTTAGACTTACTGCCTTAGGAGCAGAGTTCAGCTAGGCGTTGAGATAATGTCCGGAAGGTTACTATTTTCCTCTCCCCTCACCCTGAATCTCTGTGTTACTACCAACTTACCTCCACATGTGATGCCATGCTGCACTCAGGCTCAGAAGCGGATTAGTCACGAAAAAAAAAACCGTTGGCTCCTAGACTCCAATCACAACTAAATATTTCCGCTAGTTTTCAACATCAGACCCCCACCTTCGACAAAAAGCAGTTGTTTTGAACCCTCTATCGGAAAATCGACTCACCTTGGGCATATCCGGAATTTAAATTTCTCGTGATTTTCAGGGTCCCTCGTACAGGTCGTTGGACGGAAAATTGTGTCTGCCAGGACCAATTTTTAATGGTTCTTGGACCCAATGGAGTATTTTTGAACGAAGTTTAATGGTTGGGAGTTCTTCGACTTGGTCCGGACAGGATTTTGAGGCGACCATATCCTTACGGTGCGGTTTGCTGCGGATCGGCAAAATTAGTATGTTGTAGAGAAACATTCTGACACCCCAAAACAATCACGATGTCGAAGCAAACTCGAAAACCAAAGAAATTTCCCAGTTGCGATCGGGCTGCGAGGCATCATTTTTGATGGTACCCTGACGTACTGTCAGATTCAAGGGGTCTCCTTGCTCTAGTAGACAACCCATCCAGCTCTGTTTGTAATGTGCTGAAGTACACAAAAAAACGGTTTCAATTACGTTCAAAGTCACCCCCAGTGATCAGTTTGGGAAGGAAACCCAGGCATGGGGAATCGAGCTGGTAAGAGGTTGCTCTAAGCCTTCAATCGCAGCTGATTATTTCCACTAGTTTTCAACATCAGACCCCATCTTCAACATGCTGTGTTTTAAACTCTCTATCGAAAAATCAACTCACCTTGGACCTCTCCCAGATTTGAATTTTCCAGATTTTTAGGGTCCCTCATCCAGGTGGTTGGACGGAAACTCGAGTCCGCCAAGACCAATTTTTTATGGTTTTCGGACCCAATAGAGTATTTTTGAACAAAGTTCGGTAGTTGGAAATTTTTCGACTTGGTCCGGACTGACGATTTCGGTGTGATTTGTGTGCAACGAAACAGGATTTTGAGGTATCTATATCCTTACAGTGCGGTCTGCTGCGGATCGACAAAAATAGAATGTGACAGAGAAACTTTTTGGCATCCAAAAACTAATCACAATGTCGAAGAAATCTTGAACCATAGAAAATTCCTAACAAGTCAACTCAATTTGAATTTCTCTGAAAAAAATTTCACAGTATGAACCCAGTCACAAACATCGCCGAAAACTGAAGTTTGAGATAGGCCCAAGTTGAGTTGTTTTTTTGATAGAGGTTTTGTAAAAACTACTCGAACTTGAAGATGGGGGTCTTGAGTTGAAAACTAGCGGAAATATTTAGTTCCAATTGGAATCTGGGAGAACCCGTTTTTTTATCTCGAATTCGCATGTCTGTATTTCCTTTCCATAGAGAGCACTGGAGGTGATTTTGATTGTAACGAAAACTGCTTTCTGTGTACTTCAATACATTCCAAGCAGAGCTAGATGGATTGCCCACAACAGCCAGGTGAGCCCCTTCAATTAGTATTTCTCTTGAGACTTTCATGTTTTTAGCATTCCAGAAGCTAATAATCTTTCTTATACGAACACCCCACAACACAATTGATTGAAACAAGCTTAACTTCCGAGCTTTCTCTACCTGGAACAGCTTGCTAGTAAAGAAATTAATGTATTTTGAGCTTTCTAGTTGATATGATCATCAATAATCACGTTTCCCTAAGGAAAAATTTTCCAATGCCTGGTACGACCCCTTCCTTGCGATAATTGCAACTGCTGCTGAACCCTGCCTCTAGCGCTCGTCTCCAAGAACTACACCAAGCATTCGATTCGGTTGAAGTCCCGGTTGGTCTAAACGCTTTTGGTCGCGCTGGGGTAGACGCCCAGTACATCTCCCAATATTAGTTGAATGGTGGTGTTGCTTCCAATGTTACCCCCCCCCCCCCAGTACAAAATACTGAGAAAGGGTAACAATGAAAGAAACGCCATTATTCGAGTTTTTGAATGGAATTGCAAGGTGTCGATTGGAAGAGGTATCAGACAGGGCGACCCCATCTCGCCAAAGCTGTTTACGACCTCCTCTCCAGACGTGATACGCGCCATCGACTGGGATGGGAAAATCCTTATAGACGGGTGCAGACAATTCAACTTGCACTTCGCCGTCGATATTGTGCTGCTGGGTCCGTCCTCAGAACTCGAAGGGATGCCCAACGAACTGGACGCTGCAGGCAAGCGATCGGCTTCACTGTGAATCTGAGGAAACCCCAAGTAATGCGCAACCATTGGTGCGACAACAACCCATTCGTCTTTCTGGCGTTACTATGGCCATTACGAACACTTCCGTCTACCTCCGAAGAGAGGTGAGCATGCGAACCGAAGTGTCTACGGAGATCGGACGAAGACGGCGAGCCGTCTGGTCCACGCTCGGATCGGTAGTGGAGGGGACAGATAGATTGTGGGATGTGAAGACACGAGCACGTTTGTTCAACTCTACGGTGCTACTTTCGTTGTGCTATAGAACCCAGACATGGGCAGAAACGAAGGCGACCTAAAAGACCATAAGGACGGCATAAGGGCCTACGCAGTGTTGATTTTTGAGAGCAGTCGCAGTTTAGCCTCTCGTGTTTATGGTTCAGTTTTAACACCGATGGGAAAGACATGCGCTGCGCCGCATGTATGACCGATGGAGCTTCCGTGCAATGGTCTGGTTACCACGTGATTGCCGCCGGCCTCTAGGCCGCCCTCATACAAGATGGGACTCTGTATTTTCAGGCAGAGTCAAGACATTCCGCATCGAGCCAGGGATTTCAGAAAATTGCCATCACTGGACCTCCTTTGTTGGCGTTCGATCGAGCTGGATGAGATGTGATCCACGCGGCGGCGACGCGCAGTGAAGATCGAGGTATCAAGGTAAGGTACTCGGCTAAACAATAAGCCCACACACCTGGGTGGTAGTAGTATTGTCTTTTTATGCGAGCTCTCCACGCAGTGTTCGCCGTTGGCTGACCACAAAATCAGCCACAGCTGAAAGACCCCGAAATATGTAACTACTTCTTTACAGAAGCTCAACACTGAACTTTAGCGTAATGTTTATGCCCAATTATGTCCGAATGAGACTGGCCGAACATGCGGCCGTCGTGCGTGGCAGGCGGTCGTCGCATGTCCCGCTCTCGGACGAGTGTTTAACCGGCTGTCACCTCCCCCCTTCGGCTGCAGAACTGATTAATTTCTTGCTGCCAGCCGCTGCTGCCCCCGCTCCTAGTCAATGGCTGAAGGGAAAAGCCCGCTGTTTCGCATGCTCGTCCGAGAGCGGCTCACGCGACAGCCGCCTGCCACGTACGAAGGCCGTATGGTCGGCCAGTCTCATTCGGACACACTCTACGTAAAGCGGCTCGACCACAAAACATTAAGCCATTAAAAAAAGCAATGAATGCATTCTCAGTCTTTTCTAAACCTTGAATTCATGACAGCTCTCTGACGTTTTTCTTAACCACACGGAACGATTTGATCCCCCGGATCTTTGTAATGGAAGGGCAGCATGTGGAGAATTGGAAATCGGAAAAGACAATAGAATTTTCTCAATTTTGAATTAATATAACCAAAAAGGGCTATCCAGTCGTACATCTTCTTGTTATTTTGTACTACATATATTGTAACTATGTTGTTACTGTTATTTTGTACTATATTATCAGTATGGGATATTGTTAGTAAACACCAAATAAGGCTAAACAATACCTTTTCTTTCATTCCCAACTTACATAGAACAAGTTGGTAACCCAATACTCATATTTAGCTGGGTAGCTTTTCTTTACACATTGGCCAAGGAGAACAAATTTAAAGGGTGCTTATAACAAAGCTAGAAGAGAAGCTAGAAGAAATATACCTGCAGTGAAGAGGCGAAGAATGTTCGCGCAAAAAGTCCTCCATTGGACTTTTGCTCGACCGTTCTTCTTCTCTTCACTGCAGGTATGGTTTCCGTTTTCGTTTTAGACTGACGCATGAACCAGACGGCCGACAGTGCGGTGTTGGCGGCCTCACTGAACAACTTTGGCAAAAGTTCGCGTGCAGCCCACCACATAGACTTGAAGCCCAACAACAAGTGCGCTCCAAGTGTAAATCGTGGGCGATTGTGTTCTATTGTGGAGCACAGTATGGATCAAGCGGAGCGATCCACGCGCCGTCCCTCTCGCCATTCTTTCGCTATGCTATTTTCGCCCCATATTCGCCCCAGAAACCCTTCCTAGCCCCAACAATCGCCCCCCTTTACACAGGAAGCTTTTGCCAGAGAATGGGGTTTCGATTCGCGCGGGATGATCTACCGTCGCAGCCCCGTCCATTCATTAGACTAGAATGATTACGTGAACTTTATGTGTCTCTCTATGTTGCCTTCAACCACCGCTAGGCAGATGGTTATCACCAGGACTGTGCGGAAATCTTTTTAAGGTTTTCGGAAACGGAAGAAAAATGGCTAACAACGGACGGAAACGGAAATCTGGAAATGGAAGTGAACTAAAAATCATAGTACAATTAATTAATAAGTTTCGTCGCTGCTCATGGCATGCCGATGTACTTCGATAGTTTGTGATCTCAATCTATTCGCTCACGTAGCTGTGGGGCTGCGCTCTAAAGAAGCTAGCGAGCCGAGGACAAATAGATTTCAAGCATGGAAGGACGAAGTGGCGCTTCTGCAGGTTCTTATATTGAGCTGCAAACAATTCTGCTCGAGCAACTCCTTTGCTAGTGTGCAGCTGATCTCTCTGCTGTGGAATTCTTCCCTTCGAAATTTTTTTCCAGTGTGATCGGTGTTCTACGACGGCTGCGGGTGCATGTGGTGTCCACTCTTGTTGAGATTAGTTGTTCGTCTGAGTCCGATCTCGCAGGTAATCTCGAGTACACAACTTTTTAGGTATCAATTTTCAACGCTGAGAAGTTCGGCTCGTGAACTTGGTTGAGATAACTACGGAAATAAAATGGTACGGCTCAACACAACGCCTACGCATTTTCAAGTGTCAAAAGGACCCACAATGACGCTACACGAGTAAGAAGTTGGCCCCACTGTATTTCTCATCCCTCTGCATTTGCGTCTTCCTCCAAAACAGGGATGCTGAGCCATTCCCACCGTCGGCGACATTTGTGGGTGGTATAATAGGTACAATATTCAGACCACGTATATCGACGACGGTGAGAATAGCCCAGCACGTTTTCAGGGGCCGAATTCATCAACGCGGCAGTGCTGGTAGCCCTATCCAGTGGTAGCTCTACCCAAGGTAGATTGCTACCCTAACCATCACATTGTGATTCACGAGCGCAATGCTACCGCGGGTAGCTCTACCAAGTAGTTACGCCTAAAGGCGTTCTGTGTGTGGCGAAGCCGCCGTGTTTCACAAACGACGGCTACTGCACATCGCTCGTAATCGCTTTTCAAAAGCTTAAACTTTTGAGAACTCACAAAACCTAGAGCATAAAGCAAAAAATCATGAATAAAGTAAATCTATGTTCCAATCACATAAAGAATTCAGCGGTATGGGTAACGCGGCTATGGTTTTTGGTTTTTTTTTCGGTCATTGATATGTTCTTTAATCTGTAACATATGTAGTTTGAATATTGAGAATGAGGTTGATGTGTATATTAATCGGAAAATTTTTTTTGGGATGCTCCACTGATTTCGCGTTTCATATGTAGCTGGATTGCGGCGTCCCATAAAAGTACCCAAGACGATATTTTAACGTAGAAGATGTCAATAACTAGAAACAAAAGAAACAAAAAATCAGTGTTTAATTTGGAAAAAAACCAGGAATGGATCACGGCTGTTCTTTTTCGATGATGTTTTCGAACTGTATTTTTTCCTAATCCCGTCAGCATCAATCCTTCGCCGCCCTCGTCGTTTGGGTGAATTAAAAGTGTTCTGCCTGAAAATTAGAAGCTGTGAGAACCCACTCTCTCGCACAAAAGGAAAATCATAGATGCATATCAGTTTCGTGCAAATATAATTGCGGTTTATACTTAATCGTACTTTTTCGCTGAAACGCTGAAACGAGCTCTTTTTGCAAAATTTAATATGGCATTCAAAAGCGCATTTCTTCATCTATCTTACCCCAATGGTAAACGAAAAGAAAAAAAATTTGCGGATCAAGTGATTCCTTGTAGTTTTTAACAAAGTTTGGGGTCTCAAAGTCATTGCGTGAAATAGAAATTGAAGGCATCAAGAATATTCACTACTTAGAACACACATCAAATTTTAGTTCAGAAAAGATGGAATTTCAGGAGAAAATACAAGAGGTATCAGATAGAGAAGTATCAAAATCCACAAAAAAGATCAACCGGTCAAAAAATATTTATCAAAACCCACAATTATTTTTGCTCCAACCAAATAATTCAAAAATAATCAAGCCTTGACGATAAATAACATGTATTGAGAAGAGGGTGGCGGAAATTGACGATGAAAACACAACATCTTCACCCAATTAAATATAAAAATTGCCGGAAATCCGTTATACAAGGGGCTTGAAAACAGCTGTTCAAAGGGCGAGCGCGCGAATTCAGCATCAGAGCGCGAAATCTCGCTGGGTAGGACGCCGCTGGTAGGACCCTACCCGAGATTCGCGCAGGGTAGGCTTGGTAGGCTGCTACCGTAGGTAGAAAGTTTAGTGAATCGCGTCATTCGCGCGAATTTCGGTAGGAAGCTACCCTTACCCAGCCTACCAGCGCTAAATTTTGCTGATAAATCCGGCCCCAGGGGGCGGAGAAATACAGGGGCGTGACCAACTTCTCACTCGTGTAGCGGTCTCTCATGAACGCTCGTAAACGTGGTTGGGATAACAATGTGAATCGAACCGTAAGGCTTACGACATAATGCCTACGCATTTTGAAGCGTCGAGAGCGATGCAGAATGCCGTTACAGGAGTGGCAATTTTGGCCCCGCCCGTATTTTCACGCCCCCTGCTTTGCCCCTTTCCTCAAACGCAGCAGGGTTGCTTGGTCATCTTCGCCGTCACTGAGGTGTGTGGTTCACTTGTTAGGTACCGACGGTGAAGATGACCCAGCAACTTTGCGTTGCAGGAAAAGACCAAACACAGGGGGTGTAAAAATACGGGCGGGGCGAAACTTGCTACTCCTGTAACGGCATTTTGGATCGTTTTTGACGCTTCAAACTGCGTAGGCCTTGCAATCTGAGCCATACCATTCTATTTCCGTACTTATCTCAATCATGTTGTATTGGTAC
Organism: Aplectana chamaeleonis; assembly: GCA_029168955.1. NCBI lineage: Eukaryota > Metazoa > Nematoda > Chromadorea > Rhabditida > Cosmocercidae > Aplectana > Aplectana chamaeleonis. Next base: position 705,550 of record JAPDOI010000194.1, read on the forward strand.
CTGCTCGTTGGTGCCCCTGCTTCTACTGAACCCAGCAGACGTTTGAGTGTACACAGGGAACGTTCGAGCGATATAGCGTGCACAACTATATCGCGAAAGTATCCCGCACATTGCATAAAGGTGTCGCCGTCCGGCACACTAAGGCCTCTGGTCCATAACACCTTAGGATCCGTACCTAGGGAGTCATGGAGTCTTTGGCCACAAGCCACAATTTCGCCACCCTGAACTGTCGATCGCTGTCGAGTGATATCCAAAAAACTGCGCTATCCAGACTTCTGAGCTATTTCCATGCACCGTTTGCTGCTTTGCAGGAAACCCGCCTCAAGGATAGACCCGTCATCAGCGTCGGAGAGTACACTATTTACTGCGGTAACGCTGACGATAGGAGAGTGGGAGGCTGTGCAATAGCTGTAAGGAAGGATTTCAATGGTATGGTCAAGGAGTTTGGCTCAACGTCGTGCCGGAATGCATTCGTACGACTGCGGGATCACAGAGGATTCAATCTGTGGATAGTGAGTGCTCATGCGCCCACTGAAACCGCCGAAGACAATTCGAAGGATGCGTTTTATGAGGAACTCAATACGTTGCTGGCCAGGATACCTTGTCAACATGCTGTTGTCGTGGGGATTGACGCAAATGCGAAGATGGGACTTGATCAGGAATCCGAAGTACTCGGTAAATGGTTCTACCCAGTGGAGCAAACATCGGACAATGGCTACCGCCTTGTCGACTTTTGTGAACGCAGTGGTCTGATTATTGCATCGACATTCAAGAGGAATCATCGCCGCCATCAGCTTACGTGGCAGGGACCAACCCGGCTATCTCCAGAAGAGCAGCGGAAGCGGAAGATGACAACTTCGAAACTACAGCTTGACTATGTCCTGACGAGGAATATTCCAGTATCGGAAATTCGAAGATCTAGAGCTGTGTGGGATGTCGCATTCGATTCGGATCACCGTCCTGTTCTGTTGAACTTCACTGCGAGGATTCATAAGAGGGAGCGAGGGGCTCAGCCTCTCCAGAGGATTGACATGACAAGTCTCAGAGATGAAGAGTGCAGAAGGAATTTCCGACAACGCGTTTCTATTCACATCGGAGTACGGACTAAGAAGAAACTTTGCGACGCGGATTCTTTTGTCAAGTGCATCCAGGACGCTTCGAAAGAGGCACTCCCGGTTGTACAGCCTAAGAAGAAGTTCGCCTACGTCTCAGAAGAAACAACATCTACCTACAACAGAGTATGTGCTCTCCGAACTGCAGGAAACTTCGTGGAGGAGAAGCGTCTGAGGAGGAAGTTGCGTCGGCAGCTTCAAAGTGACCGCGAACGAGAGTGGACGTGTAGAGCTAAGGAGTTCGAGAAGGCTTGGGAGGAGAAGAATCCGAAGAAAGCCTACACGTTGCTGCGACAGTATAGCGGGAAGATGAAGAGATGTTCTCCTGTCTTGAACACTACCAATGGAGTTGCAGTTGGTGATGCGACGCTGCCAATATGGAAGGATTACTTCAGTTCACTACTGAATCGTCCAGCGCCATCAGTACCTGAGCTCCCGCATGTTCAGAGAGCACATTACGATGTCAGTGAGGAACCGCCGACTGAGTCTGAAGTTTTGGATTGTGTCCGGAAAATGAAGAATGGAAAGGCAGGTGGAGATGACAACATCACTGCTGAAATGCTGAAAGCTCTTCCTCCGTCTGGGATTCGCGAAATGACCAACACCATCCGTGCCATATGGATGAGCGAAAGGATACCCGATTCGTGGAGACATGCGATCATCGTACCTCTTCACAAGAAGCTATCCGTGACGGATCCTAAGAACTACAGAGGAATCTCTCTACTTCGTGTCATGTACAAGGTTTTAGAATGTATCATTCTCGAGCGACCTATCAAACATCGTGAAGGAACGACCAGAGACGAGCAAGCCGGTTTTCGACCTGGAAGATCGACCATCGACCAAGTGTTCGTCGTGAGAAGAGTAATTGAATCGTGGCAGCGGTTTTCGAAGCCATTACAGCTTGCTTTTTTGGACTTTGAAGCCGCGTCCGACTCTCCTCATCGTGATCGATTGCTCAATGCTCTGCGAGCAGATGGAGTCCCGGAAAAGTATGTTCGGTTAATCGAGGACATGAACAAAGGAACAACAGCAGCAGTTCGTACACCTGTCGGATTTACGTCAGCTTTCGAGGTGAAAACAGGAGTAAGGCAAGGAGCCGTTGCAGGACCTTTTCTTTTCAACTTCGTCGTTGATGACATCATGCGTAGAGTTGCAGAACAGTTTCCTGCGGATGTGATCCTAACACCATCAGGACGCTCCCTTGTCGACCTGGAGTACGCCGACGACATTGTGTTATTCGCTGAAAACAACGCAAAACTGCAAAGGATTGTGAACCTCGTTTCGAAGTATGCCGCAGCCTATGGACTTCGTCTTCGTCCCGACAAATGCAAGCAGATGTGGGTCTCTCAGAGGCCTTCAACTGGAGTTTGTGTGGACGGACAACGTATCGAACTGGTGGACGATTTCTGTTATTTGGGCTGTTTGCTGAAGAACGATGGTAGTTATGCAGCGGATATTCGACAACGATGTGCGAAAGCTACGTCTGCATTCAATTCTCTAACCAAGTGTTTGTGGTCTACCACCATCGCGAAGGAAGTCAAGTTGCGCGTCTACCTATCCGCTATTCGCCCTATCATGATGTACGGATCGGAGACGTGGGCAGCACCGAAAACGCAGATGGAAAGGTTGGATTGCACGGAGAGGAAGCTTTTAGGCGTTTGCTTGGATATTTCTGGCCGCGTGTATGCCATAACGAAGACCTTTACAAGGAAATCGACGCAGTACATCAACGCTTGACACGAGGGAGGTGCCAGCATCTCCTAACGCCATCTCAAGCAGCAATGGAAAGTCGACTTCGACTGCTCGGGCATATACTAAGAAGAACGCCGGATCGTCTCGTACAACACGCTTTAAAAATGCTTCCAAATCCTGTCTGGAAACGGCCACCTGGGCGTAGGCGAAAGTTCTGGACGGATGTGGTTAAAGAGGATTTAAAGTCACTCGGCATCGAAAGACAGTTCAGGCGCGATGTTTCGTTTCGCAGGAAATGGAATAGTGACAGCTGGATGGAATGTGTTCAAATTGTGGCTGAAGACCGTGAAAAATGGACACGGCTGACTACTAGGACGGCACACCTCGGTGAAGATGCGGAATGACCGCGTCAGGCGAAAGCCAACCGATTAAGTCAAGTAAGTAAGTCATGTTGTATATCTCAATCAGCGTGTATGCTGCCTTTAACTCGCGGTCACCATGCAGATTACTACCACCCCTGGCTTCGGAATGTGAAACGCTGAGTTGAGAAGTCGCCTATTCATTCCTGGCTCTGTGATAACTCTGAGAAACATTGTCGCGACTACCTCGCCACTCCTTGGTCTCGGCGCCGGCAGGGCCGAGCAGGAGGAGTCTAGCCCTACTGGAAAGTTTTCTGGAAAATTAGTTCATTCTATAAAAAGTTTTGAATGTTTGTTAGAGACTTCCTTTACTTACCCGCTACAAATTGTGATCAATTGGAATATCTCCGCCGACCACAGCACTCTTCGTTAGTCCTTGATGAGGTCAACGTTCGTTTCAGGTTTTGTTGCCGGCAAAGCACGAGTTTAACTGGTAGTTGCGGCGTTCTCACACATCTTTCGACGTCTCGTGGGCACCGTTCGTTCACGTTAGGAAGTATAAGAGAAATGCCGTCTCGTAAGTAAGTGGACCGCCACGAACTTGGCTCTGCCGTTGTGCCCATTTTGGGCCAGTATTTTTGCCAGTTCGGTTTCCGCCTATACTGATTCATGAAAGCTGTCTTTGAGTTGTGTTGCGATGAGATTGCCTACAACTTCAAAGGCAGTGTCCACGATAAAAACAATGTCTGATTTTTTGTTGGAGATCGGCAGCTGCGGGGCCTAGGGCAACCCTAACGTTGAAAAAACTATGAAAAATGTGCCCCTACTGCCCCAAAGCTGGACACCCGCCAGCTCGTCACACCCAGATGCACTTTCCACGCCCACCGACGTGAACAAATGAGTGCTCGAGATTGTGAGATGAGCGACGGTTTCCGATCAATAGCCCGGTTCTTCCCTTTATTCCCAACTCCTTTCTTTACTCAGGTCGGCTCGCATACATCGGGTGAAAATGACGGAGTTAACGTCGGCATGGATCCGGAAGAGACTTCGCGTTCACTGTTGAATGTTGGCGCAAACTCGGTGCCATGTGCTATAACATAGGTGCACCGAGTTTGGGCCAACCTCCAATGTTGAACGCAAAGTCTCTTCAGTGTCCATGCCGACGTTACAAGCCTCGGACAACTCGTACAACATGCTTCCTCAGCTCAATTTTTGAAACCAGAACCCCGTTCCCAGAAGGTCGTGTACGATTTCAGAGACATCGTTGGAATCAGCATGGGACCGTCTTTGAGATAGGCGGAAAAGCAGAGAAACGATTCTTATCGTGAACACCGCCTTTAACGGAAGGCGATGGCAAGAAATGGTGCGTTTGTCAATGCTAAATGACCCTATTTTTCAGAATCATTTGTTCCCAATACCAGTTAGATTTTTTTTGAATTTTTCAGAATAGAAGTTGGCCTTAATGTTCGTATTTACAGCGCAATGCCAAGGGGCTGATCGATTAGGAACCGTTCGTCGCTGATCGCAATCAAGCTGGTGGAACCCGTTTCATGCGCAATGGAGGTGCCGATCTGTTGCAGCCGCTGTCAAACCTCTATTCTTCGTACACCAGCTGTAGTCCCATCATCTATGTAGTTCCATCAATTTTCGAGATCCTGCTCAGATTTCTGAAAATGCCGAAAACTCTATTACGGTCATTCTTGTTGTTAAGGGGCACTCTTCATGATAAATATCGCTCTTCATTTTTCAATTCGAAAAATTTTTCACTACCGATTTTTCTCGCTAGCATTTTTTTCTGCTCTGACGATGGTAGAAGCTACCTTTACCAGCACCTGGTAAGAGCTGCTTCCGGAATTCCCATAATTTTTTAGGTTGAATAGTAATTGCAGACTTCAAAGAAGCGTTTCCGATTTTCCAACCAATAACAAGTCATGAAATGCACCCTTTTCGCTCAGAAGTATTAGTTATCCGCTCATTACTTTTTTATCTTGGAAAAGAGTTTTGATCGAGGGTGTGTTCTTCCAACCTTCAAATCGGAGCCTTATCCGATTTTTTTCGTCGGTCCTCGTTGTGCAGGTAGTAGTGATTAGAGTGAGGACTTTTTGAAAAGGGACCGAACGAACGAATTTCGAATAAATTCGTTCATTTTTTATATTCCGAACGAACGAATTTCGAATAAATTCGTTCACTTTTTATTTCGAACGAACGAATTTCGAATAAATTCGTTCATTTTTTATTCCGAACGAACGAATTTCGAATAAATCCGTTCATTTTTTATTTCGAACGAACGAATATCGAATAAATTCGTTCATTTTTCATTCCTAACGAACAAATTTCGAATAAATTCGTTCATTTTTCATTCCTAACGAACAAATTTCGAATAAATTCGTTCATTTTTCATTTCGAACGAACGAATTTCGAATAAATTCGTTCATTTTTCATCCCGAACGAACGACGTTCATTTTTTCTTCCGAACGAAGGAATATTCGAAATTCGAATGAAGAATAATTTAAGCATCCATAGCAATATCGCGCATCTATGAAGTGAGTTGAACAAGTTGAATTCTTCTTCTAGAGCTTTATTTCCACCTACAATTGAAATTAATGAGGCACGACTCATCTCTAAATCTGTATGGGCTACAACGCAAAGAATGCTATCGTCCATTTTTTGATGAGGGATCGCCGCGGGAAAAATTGCGCGCGGGAAAGCGAAGGGAGAGTGGCTATTGATCGCGCAATTTTTCCCGCCAAGCAGCGTCGCGGCGATCCCTCATCCAGTGATGGACGATACATAATCAACTTTTCCGCTCTAACTTAGCCTAAGGAGCTCATTCGAGGGGCCTATCTAACTTTGCTTGCCCCAAAATGAAAGTGCAGAGTTCTGCTGGAGCCAACAACGGGGCTCGGCTCCACCGACCTGGCTGGCTTATGGAGCGAGCAAAGTTGGGAACCTGATATATCATTCGACGCAGAATTTTACGTAGATTTCAAAAACTACCTTCACCAGGTGAAAGAGTTATAGGCGAAAAACCGGTGTTTCGTAAAATGAATAAGGCCGAAGAATCGAGAAAATATTTTTCCAAACTGGAAGCACAAGTTGACGCAGAATTCTATCTCCGAGCACAAAAAAGTTATGGACGAAAAACCGGCAGTGACACCCACCCAATCTTGAAAATGACTTGCATGAGTGTTGGATCACATGGGTGATTGGTTTTTTTCGGGGCGTTTCACCGGTTGTCACCGGTTTTACCAATTTTCCCAATGATGGAGGTTCCCCCTTCACCTGCCCAGGGGTGAAGGTTGGTGGAGTACAACATGGCTCCACCTAATGAAGCTATGGTTGGTGTTATCATTGCGCGGCGGCATGAAAAAATGGGCGTGGCCAAGTTTGATTGCCATGTGGCTCCCCCTGTTGGAACCGTCCTAGTAGCCTCATCAGACGGTGTGGGGAAGAAATTTAGCTCTTGCGTTCGGAAAATTGGAGCAATGGAGTAGTGAAGAAAATGAATTCAGTCTTGAAAGGTATGTCGATTCCTTCAAGCATTAGAGCTGATTTTCATATTTTTTGTTAAATCAGCTCGGGTATTCAAATTCGAATAACGTTCGAATAATCACCTCTGCGAATAATCGAACTTGAATAATGTCCGAATATTCACCTTTTGCGAATAGTCGGATTCGAATAATATTCGAATATTCACCTTTTCCGAATAGTCGAATTCGAATAATATTCGAATATTAACCTTTCCCGAATAGTCGAATTCGAATAATATTCGAATATTCACCTTTTCCGAATAGTCGAATTCGAATAATATTCGAATATTCATCTTTTCCGAATAGTCGAATTCGAATAATACTCGAATATTCACCTTTTGCGAATAGTCGAATTCGAATAATGTTCGAATTTTCACCTTTTGCGAATAGTCGAATTCGAATAATGTTCGAATATTCACACTTTTCGAATATTCGAATGTTCGAATAAAAATTCGTTCGAAAAATTCGAATATTTATTCGAACTCGAATATTCGGTCCTCACTCTAGTGGTGATGGGGTAGTCGGGAAATATCACTGTTAATTATGAGGATCTAGGCGAGTTCACCCGCTCCACTGCTGACGTTGCTGACGCGGACCAGGTGGACCGGCTTGAAAATCTGAGAAATCTTTCACCTTTCGACTCTGAATATCAAGGGTATCCCGGAAACAATCTTGACCAAAGGCCCATTTTCAGTGGAAAAGTGTTGTGAACGAAAATAGGATCTTTTTTTTTGAAAATTATTTTCGGAATGCTCTTCAGATGCCGTGACTCGGCACAGCTCCAAAGTTCATATAACTTTAGCAAATCATTTGATTGAAAATAGTCAATCTAAGTCAATGGCTCCTGTTTGGAACACAAATTACATAGGATTATTCCGAAATCAATAATAAGAAACAATGCCACCATACAGGGTGATCCACAAGTATAGGCGTCCGAAAAAAAACGCCTAGTAAGACTGTTCTGGGATTTTTTCCTATTTTCCTTTTTTATTTATTGACTATCCAAGGAAATTGTTAGAGGTGGTCCTAGCCCCTGCCCCTCCCAGAAACTGAGAAATTTCGTCATGCGCAGTTGGTACTCAAAGGCAGTGTCCGCGATAAATCTTGTTCTTGAATTTTCGGTGTGAAGCCCTATGCTGGCAGATGCTGGACGACATAGGGCTTAAGAGAGCGACGGAAATGGGCCAGAAATCAATAAAAACGGCCGCGAAGTGAAGATCTCGTTAGCCCAGTACGCCTGCTTAGCCCCCCCCCCCCGTTATGACGCGCGCCGCGGGCGTCTTTGATGGAAGTAACTTTGCCACGCACAGCTTGATCGACGAGCGCACAAATCGTCGTTAGCGCGCGCTTGCGGAAACTAGCAGGGCCCGTAAGCTCGTCCACGCCCTGAACGGTAGAAACCGTTATTTAGTCTACTCGGAAGGTTTTTTTGCTGTTTCTTCACCAGTAATTATGTCACGACCAAGCAACCCTTTTTCTGGGGTCCAAGTCGAGTGTGATATTCATCGTGAATACTGCCTTTAACATCGAAGTTGTTCCAGGTCTTTCAGCTTTGCAAGTTAGTCGTAGTTGCATTTTTTCGGCTCCTTATGCCATTCTCTGAGTAGCCCTGAAACGGAAGGCTAGCAGATTGGATGCTAGTAGCGAGCCGGCGAGATCTTGAGACCTTGTAGCAGGCTGCGGCCCTTAGTGTTGCGTTTGCGTGGATAAGAACGAAATTAGCTGGGAGCCATGTTGTAACTCAGCGCAAAACTATTACTTTTTTAGGATGATGTGACCTTGTGACTTTTTGACTGGTGTACTTTTTTTCGACCTCCTGTAAAAGGGGGGTTCACTTAGAGGGAAATGTTCAAATAGGGGGGGAGACTCTAATTTTCAACCAGGAATTCAAGAGTCAATATGGGCGAACAAAGTTCAATAGGTAAACCAAAGTGAGACAATAATGAAATACTTCGAGAATACAAGAGATCATCATCAATAAGGTCATTGTTTGAGTCCTCCTGTGGATTTCTTTGAAAATGTGAACAAGGTTATGGATGTCGACATCTCGAGCAGCCCGTAGCAGTTCACATCCGGTGGGGATGTGTCTCCAATGTCCTTTCAGCCGACAGGGGTGCTCTAATGAAGGGGGTGTTCTATTTTTCAAACTCCATCGAAAGGGGGGTTCAATTAGAGGGAGGAGTTCAAATAGAGGGATGTTTTCAATAACAGGAAAGACTGTATGTTGAAACACTTTTGCATCTGGCTTGCGCCAGCACGCAATAAGAGACGCAAAATATCAATGCGGTCCGTGCCATGGCAATTCACGCAGGTAATTTATACAGCAAAAGAAATTTAAGGAAACAATGATTTCCAAATGACATCTAATTAACTTCCATCTCTCTGCCTCCTGCTCCCATCCCTACGACCTATGCTTGAAACCAATATTTAATCAATGATAACTGCTCGTTGAATCGGCTTTTTCCAGTTCTATTGTTCACATTGAGTTTACATTGACACACCTGTATTTGCTATCTCTATAATGTTTCTGTGTGTTCCATGAATGTTTATTTTCTAGTGGCTCTGACTTACTTAACTTCGTCGGTTGGCTTTTCCGCATCGCGCAATGACGCGGTCATTCCGCATCTTCATTAAGGTTTGCCGTCCTAGTAGTCGGTCTGTCCATTTTTCACGGTCTTCAGCCACAATTAGAAGACATCCAATCCAACTGTAACTGTTCCATTTCCTACGAAATAAAATCCCGCGCCTGAACTGTCTTTCGATGCCGAATGACTTCAAATCCTCTTTAATCACATCCGTCCGAACTTTTGCCTGCGTCCAGGTCGTCGCTCCCAGATTCAGAGACCGTTGGGATAATTTAACCATATAAACCATTATAAACTCACGCACTTTCTAACCATTCAATATTTTGCGCTCGATGACCATATATAGATTTTTTCGGGCGGCGCTTTCTCATCACATTAGACGGAAACTCGGAGAGGCATAAGAAATTGGTTTCAGCACTGTAATGCTAGATCGGTTGCGTAACACTGCGCAGGTTCGTGACATCATTTGAACGACAGTGCAGTAGGTTTTCTTCTCCAGTTCAGCAGTGCGAGGATTAATGCCTCCTTATCGCAAAAGGTAGATGAAGTGGTTCATTCTACTGAAGTTAATGTGTTACCAACGTAGCAGCCAGATGGGCGCTGACGAATCTTTTTTCGCGAGCATCAGCCCTCTTTTCTCCATCCTGAATTAACAGTCTGCCTGATTCATGACTTCATTTAGTAACCAAAGGCTAGACAAACAACGTTCCTGATAGACAAAATATCGGGAATCTTTATAAAGTTGCTCATGGATCGTCTATTTCCGTACAGACAGGTGTCCTCCTCCCTATTTACTTCTTCACTCTTCAGTTCATGTTATACGTATCTGCTCTGCAAAGCTCTGCTAACTGGTAATGGCTCCAAGCCCGATTCGACCTCTAGTAATGTAGAGGCAAATTCTAGTCAATCATATATGTATGCACTTTGAACCAAACTGAACGGTCACTCGAGCAATATGTACGTGGTTAAGAAAATCTGGTAGTAAGACACAATGAATTAATGCGAGGAATCAATCCTTAATCAAACTTTTAAAGATAGCAAAGGAGGCAGGTAGAGACTCGCAATTAATCGTCCTGCGGATGAGGGGTGTAACGCGTCCACGTGTGCGGGGTTCCCTCAGCCGGCACTACATACGAGGTGAAATGGTTCTTTCCTCTGACTGTAGCTCACTATTGTTAAACAAGTTGCAAACTGATCAGAACATCTAATCAATTATTAAAAATTTAATGGAATAAATCAAAGGTCGAGTTTATCTGGAAAGCTCTGGCACAATCCACTATAACAGTTTCGAAAACAAGCAGTAAAAAATCTGGTCGATATTTGAAAAGTAATTGAATGCGTTTCTACCAACTTTTTTATTATTGGGGCACTCTCCTATCAGCGATATTCGTTTGGCAATTTATCGACAACTTTTTTCAGAAATCGATTTTTGGCTAGTCGATGATCCACAAAATAATCATCGTTGATTGGGGAGTACTTCACGTACTTACGTATGAAGCTTGGGGTCATAAAGTCTCCGCCTAGAAGAGAAACTGCAGATGTTGTAAAAGAAAGTGCAGAAACTCACAAATTTGAAGAGCTTCCACAAACCTGTCTTGATACTGTCATCTAGTCCTCTGGGTCCAACCACTCATAACTAATTTGGTGCTACTAAAAAGAGTGAATATAGACATTTCGAGGTATTAAAACCTGAGCCCTATAGTATATTTAAATGTGAAGTTCGAAAGTGACCGAGTTCAAAGGTAGGCAACAACAAACGCCAGATAAAGGCAAAGGATTAAATAACTGCAGAAAAATCAGAACAAAACGAAGGAGCTCATTCTTGAACCCAATATACGAAAAACTCAAAATTTGAATCTGAGAGTGTAGTACTGCGCGTTTAATTGCAGTCTGTGAGGTCTGAAATAGCCTTAAGTGAGTAAAGAGTACTGATCGTTTCAAGAGCCACCAACGGTCGTTTGCATGTAACGTCGTCATGAATCCTGAAGTGACGTTGCGTTCACTATTGAAGGTGGGCACAAACTCGGTGCCATATGCTGTAACATAGGTGTACCGAGTTTGCGCCAACCCTCAATGGGGAACGTAGAGCCTCTTCAGGATCTATGCCGATGTTAAGCAACCTTCAACAATGAAAACGTTTTATTGGCATAAGAAACCGCAAATACAAACATGCGTACGTATCCACATTCCTTTTTGGATTCGTATGTTAGAGGAAAGAATTTGCGATAACACATGATAGCTGTCGCAATGTTAAAGTTTTGGTTGCTTAACCATCTCAGTACTGCATCCAGAAGAGCTCTGAGACAGCTCTGCATTTTCTTGAAAACTGGACGTGGAATCCGGAAGGGTAGCCAATATCAGCTGCCCATTCGTGATTTTCTCGTTTCGTTCTGTCAAAATGTTTGGCGAATGCGACCTTGCTGGTCGCATCGGCGATCTTTATTGTTGATTCAACGTTCCGATGATAGTCTCTTCGTTTTGCTCTTTTCTTCATTCAATATAAAGCACCTCTGGATTTCTTACACGGAACCACCGATAAGGTTTTGATGCAGATCAGTAAATCAAACTTAATGTAAAGCTCGTTGTCAAGATAGTGTAAGGTGGACAAGTTTTCCCAGTCTGATGGATTGCATCGGTCTATTTAAACAACTGAGAAATGAGTATTCACAAGAAATAATAGCACTAAAGTAACCACGATTCGTTGTGTTCTTCCCCTACTTATGTGAAGTCCTTCTCAAGAGCTGTCAAACAAAGTATCTATGATGTTTTTGAATATTTATTGCTCTTTTATGGCATGTTATATGATCACAAGTCAGGGCAAGACTTTTACCATTGCACTACCGGCAACACTCGTTATCACATCTGTTACCAGTATATTTGACTTAGCCGCATGGTCCTTAAAGATATTTCCAATACAAGCAATAAACAGCATGTGTTCGTTTCTCCATTTACTAACTCGAGAGGCCCTTTTTCTTCCATGACCCGATTACTGACTTGAATGTCGGCTGGCCTCCGAAAGTTGGGCAGGCCCGAGACAAATATTCAAGCCTCTACGGAGTCGAATGTGCGACGAATCTTATTGATGATTGAGTACTTCAAGTCTTTAACCTAAAGGCGGTGTCCACCATAAATTTCGTCCTCAGTTTTTGGCCAGAAATCGTAAGTTCAGGGTCTTATTGGAGCACTGGGGTCGAAAGAACGGACGAAAACGAGCCCGAAAAAGCTCCGTACGACTCCGAAGTCCGCCCGCGCTAGCCTTTCCGCTCGCGGTCGAGTTTTCCGAAAAACAGTTTGGTCCGCTTCTACAACAGCGCGGCAGAGATTTAGCATTGGGGCGCATTTGCTCAAGCTGTCTACTTCAGGCCCATGCCCGCGCAACTCATCCATCGTTGAAATGTGGCTTTCAAGAAGAAGAGCTGATTTTGGATGTTTCGCAGCGTTTTTTATGTTTCTTCACTGATGAAATGGTCAGACCCTGAGCCTTACTTTAGATATATCTGACTCTGTTCCAAGACTCTGACAAGGGAACCACAACAATCTCTCACACAGGTGCTACTTTTGAATGTAGGATAGATGTGCTTCAGAGAGTTACATTTGTAACCTCGCCCATTTCTACGCGGCTAAGCAAAGAACCAAGCTTGATCCGAAACTATCAGTAGCAGTGCAACAAAATTGTATGTATGTAGTCTTCAAGCTTATCTGCTAGGCTCTCTGCACTAACAAGGAACTACTATAAGTCATAGTAACCAATCCACATGAAATGTACTTTTCTAGAACCATTTTTGAACGAAGAGTCCGAATATGCCCATCGCAGCTGCCTAGACCCACTCTGGAAGAAGTTGTGAGCGTTTTCAAAGCTTCGCGGCAAGGTAGGGGTACCCCCCAAGGCATTTTTTGGGTATTTTTAGAATTTTCTCCGGATTTCGCTAAAAACATGAATGTAGAGGTAATCTGGGGTGACGAACATGAATCTGGGGTTCGCTTGTCAAAATTTCAAGGTTTACTGTTGGTTACGGTAGGCAATATGCCATTTAGAAGGCAAAGCCTACCTCAATATTCCGATAATTGACAAGTGGACATCGAATTCGTATTCAGCATCCCAAATAACCCCCACATAGAAAGTTTAAGACAAATTTGAGACTTTGACCAAACTACCGTATACCCACCGTAATCTACCGTAAGCTGTCAAAAATCAATAAACTGACATCGAATTTGTGTTGAGCACTCCAAATAACCCCCAGATAAATAATTTGAGCATAATCTATAATAGCACTCCGGAAATCGTCAAAAGTCGCGATTTGCCATCAAAATCTCCCCCGATGGGATTCTGTGAACAAATACAATCGAAAACTTCGGAAAATCGATAAATGAACCTCAGACTCGTGATCAGCACCCCAAATAACCCCCCCCACAGCATATTTTTAGTAAAATCTGGAATATTTTTCTAAAACGCTTCGAGAACCCTCTAATTGATATGAATAAACGTCCAAACGAAAATCCGTACAAGTCCAAAACGATATTAATCTATGATTTGTTCAAAGAATGACCGTTCACCCAAACTTTGCTTAGCGGGGTAGTTTTGGGCGCTGACCACGATTATGAGGTCCGTTTCCGGATTTTCGTAAAAATAATGCGCGCTTTGGAGGGTACAATAGGTGCGAAAATCAGAGAAAAAATGCCTATAAATTTTTTCAGCGTGGGTCTATGCACCTGCGATGGGCATATTCAGACTTTTCGTCCGAAAATGTTTCTGGAAAACTACATTTCATTGGGGGGGTCACTATGACTTATTGTGGTTCACTTGTGAGCTCCGCAAACGTAAACAACGCTGTTTTCTTACACACAGTATACCAATACAAAGTCCTCGCTGTGGACACATGTACCAAGAAGTGGTCGTCTCGTGGCAGTGAGGAGGTCTGGCAGCTCAGTGGAAAGGGCTATCACCGCTATTGGTCGATCCTTTCCACTGTTTTGCGCCATGAGACGACCACCCCACATGTAGAATGAGCGCGAATAGAAAATGAAAGAAATGGAGAAAAAATAGCTTGAAGAGATTTATTAAGGGCTCGCCTTATCGATTAATGTTGAACTTGGAACCGAGCCAGAGAATGCCACAATATGCTTAGTGAAAATATGTAACCTCACCACTTTCCGTTTCCGTTGGGGTGAACTGTACATATAAGGTATGCTATCACTAGGACAGTCAAGGTTCGATGAAACCTGCGAGAATATGTAATTTGGTGAACTATTGTACTATCGAGTGCCGTAATTTGTGACCCTGCTCAACGCGATTTCTGCAGGTTAATTTCACGAAGCTGATGAGCTTGTGTGTTCAGCGGCGCCTTGAGTAAAGTGGCATTTCCAGTTATTTGGATGATGTCAATGGGGATGCCCCTCTCAAGAACAACCACTTTTGTATAATCTCTGATCCATGTTTTCTGCCCATTCATCAAATGTGGTGTTCTCAGTCTTTTTTCTCTTTACCACTATTGCCCAGTGTGGCGCAAAGTTTCAATGACACCCTATTTTTCTCGATACCAGCTCTAATTTCCTATTTAAATTACTTTATCATCGTGTTCAAGACCACATACAATCTTTGTAATGACTCACATGATTACTCGCTGCCACAATAAAAAGAATGTTACACAATACAAGCAACAGAAATCACCAACCCTATCTGCCGCGAAATTGTATTTTACACAAATTTTTTTCCGCTTTGCAACTTTAAAACACTTTTAACGTCTGATGAAAATAGAAATGAAAAGAGAAGCATTTTCAGTATTGTTTGAAGAACCCCTGTTAGTATAAAAACAAGCGTTGGAAGCACCTGTGAGCCCTAAGCAGGTCAAGAACAGCTGGAGAATCTCTGCTGGCTCTGATGAAAACCTAAATTTATGGACGGCGGTCTGTTGGGGCATGAGGTATTGAAACACCCTTTGGCCGAGTCGGAACTGTGGTTGTCTCCCGATTCGATGCTCCATAATTGTGGAGAAAGTTTAATCACACGGTGCCTCAGTAAACTTATCCACGAAGTTGAATGATGTTGGCGCACTTCTAGAAAGTAGACAAACGATATTCTTCTCTCCAGAATTGCCTTTCGTAAAGAGAATGAGTGAAAGTTCGATAACCTAGGTGACATTCCAGGAACAGACAAACCATTTCTCTACTTTCTAGCAGCACATCATCTTTTGTTCATTCCGTATATCTGCTTTCTTGAGTAGAGCCTAGCTTATACGATTCCCGTCGATTGGTTAGACGTGAGGTATGTTCCATCATTTCTCTCACAAACCTAGAGCACCAAATTTGAACGGAACTACCGTTTCATTGAACGCAGATGGGTCCAGAATTCGTTTAAGGGTGTTGCAAGACTTTGTGCCATATTCGTTGGTCATCAGGGCAAAACGGCCTTCCAAGGCGGCTAGCGATGCTCATCCTGTTGCAGGCTTACAAATGCTCCGTAAACACATTCTGGCAGCAACTTGTAATGAGGAGAGCGTTGTAGGCGTGTTCTTTGGCCCTGAACACGGTGATAATAGTGTTGATACTCAAGCAATAAAGTTGAAACTGGTTTTAGAAAAACTGGGGTGTCCTGGACATTAGCACCACCCTAAATGACAAGGCTCATTCTGACGCAATGATGCCTTAAAGGCAGCAGACACGATTAAAAATGGTATCGATATTTTATGTCATAAATCGAAAGTTTGAAGCTAATAGTATGGAAAACTAACGAAAAAACCGACGGAAACTGCATGCGAATACAGGAATAACGGCTGTTTTTGTTATGAGGTGAAATCGGTCGAGTTATGGCCGAGCGGTTGGAAAAGCTAATATTAACGATAAAACGGTTGGAATAACGAAGCCAATAGACTCTTACAGCTTGTTGGAAGCTTCAAAAACCAGCCGTTGTAACCGTATTCGTATATTGAGGGGGCGGGGTGGAAAGCTCATGGGCTTGGCTGACAAAAATTTTTGACTCAAATTTAGCAGTTTTCACTCGTTTCTGACGCTTCCATCGGCGTGAGCGTTCTACTAGGGGCAATACAACCCGAATAGCGTATTTATCTCAACAACTTTTTCGAGCGTGTCTGCTGCCTTTAAAGGCTGTGGTGGCGGTCAAATATGCTTGTCTTCTTCTCCTCTCTAATCCCTTTTCTGGCTTTAGAGAAGTAGAACCTATAAGAAAAAATCGCGAAAACATCGCTGTTTCGGGCCAAATTTGAAGCAAGAAATTTCTTGTCCTTTGATGGTGGACGAGCTCACTCCGCATCATCGGCATAGATGATCTCTAATATCAAGAATATCAGCTGGGCTGAAAATGAATTTCAATCAATGAACATTAATCTTCAGACTGAACTGCTCGAACATTCGTGTACTCATCTAGTCAAAAACGTTGACTGAAGTGCTTTCTTTCACTGCTCAACTGTTTTCATTAGGTAAACATGCATTTATTTCTTCCTCTGAATGTCGATGATTTTTTAGTGTTCGGCATGAGACTGCGATCTTTTTGGGCTGCGCTGTGCACGTGCGCACGAACTGGCATCTTTAAGCCCTAGAAATTCTAATTCTAGCTCGTTTTTCACCGCGCTACCTTCATAGTTTTTCAGCTGTTTTGGATCTAAGCTGATTTTTGTAGTTTTTTGCCATAACGTTTTTCATCGTGACCACTGCCTTTTAAGGCAATGTTCACGGTGATTTTCGTTCTCGAGTTTTCCACTCAAAACATAGCGTTGGCAACCAAGTTTTACCAAAATTCCGAAGAAACAGCGAGAAACGCACTAAAACGTCTTATTTCAGTGACATCATTCCCTGGCCTGGACTAGTTGTGCGATTGGATAAACACGTTCACGGTGGTTGTCAGTGGTGAAAAATGGGGTTATCAAAGATGGAAGAATATTCTAGGCAAAACATAAATTGTTGGGGTCCGAAGTAAAGAGCGGAGCAACAGAGAGTGGAGAATTCCGGAAGACGGGTCCGCAACATATTTCATTGTCACAAAGAACAGTTCCAGTGAAAGTAAAAAGGCGGGGTGAGAGTGGAGGATTTGGTGCCCTTCTGGGGCGTTTTTCTCGATTTCTTCGTCATTTCAGTTCTACCCGATGACCAAGCAATCGATTCAGCGATTAATCTCAAAATCGAAGATTATCATGAACACTGCCTTTAAAGGCAGTGGTCGCGATGAAAAACGTTATCGAAAAAATTACAAAAATCAGCTTAGATCAAACACAGCTGAAAAATCTCCAAGTTCGACTCTCGATAAACCTCGGCATCAGAACAATGTGTTGAACGTTCGTCTGTAGCACGCACGAGGTGGTAAGATGACTTTATTGACTAACGTTTCGGCGGATTCGCCCACGTCGGAGTCTGAAACGGTCAAATTTACTTGTAAAATTAATCGGCCAAATGTAGATACTATCCTACAGAAATTCAGACAAATTTTCCAAAACGAATGGCACGGAAACATAGAACTGAGTGGCATACCTGTTCAAAAGTCCTCAGAAAACCATGTGATCCGTAGAACAACAAAGCGGGTACCAGAGTGACAGAAAGTACCTAATCAGAAGCCGAGTCTGATGTAGGGTTGGAGTTCGTGTTATATTTATACCCTCGTCCTTCCGGTTGACCTTGGGATCTCTCGCTTTGATCCAGAATGCTTCCAGCGCTTTTCGCGCACTAGTCTGGGCCTCCCGCGCTAGGATCTCCACTCTCACCTCAAAATCATCTCCTCATGGCAATTAACCCTGTGGCAACCCAGTGCAGTGCCGACCCGCGACCTTTCTTTGCCATCTAGGTGTTCCTTAATTCGCACGTAAAGGGGGCGAGCCGTTTCGCCGATATACTCCTCACCGCAGCTCTGACATGTGATAACGTAGATTACGCCCGAAGCAGCGCAGTCGCCCTCCTTGCCTGCTGGGCAGATGACGCAATGTGGGGGTAACGCATGCGCGGTCATATTGGCGATTGCGAACCAACTGCTGCTTTAAATTACTGGGAGGGATGGTCAGTAAAGATACAGAGTCTTCCAATCCCGCCCCGCGCAAGCATTTTTCTGATAGCGCTGCTCACCTCTTCCGAAATGAAGGGCATTTTGAACAGGGTTTTATCGGCTTTGCTGCATGTTCCGGCCCCCGATGGCCGCCGTGGGTGGGCCTAGTCCTTCCTAAATGTGTTTCATGTAGCCGTTGAGTGTCGCAATTTGGCTAGCAAGCCTTTGCGACTCCTCACGCTTTCTTCTGCGCCAGAACACACATTTTTAGCGGTGCGAAACATGTTTTTAACCACCGCTCTTTTGTCTGGGTAGGGTGCGCGGACCGCCAGTGGACGAGAATATTTTTGCTTGATGGTTTTGCGGTACCATTTTGTGGTTTTGCTGCCCCCTACCAGCTTAATTTGGACGTCTAGGAAGGTAACCAGCCCGCTGACGGCTTTTCCCGGGTTATTTTGATATGCTCTGACTGGTTGTTCATTAGGGCGAAACATTTGTCCCATCTCCTCCTGCGTTGAACAGATTATGAGACAGTCATCGATGTAGCGCCGGTAGAACAACGGAACAGATTCGAGCACGGGTGCCTCGATTTTCGCCATGAAAGCGATAGCAAAGCGTTGGTGCTAACCGTTGGCCCATAGCCAGCCCCTTAACTGCGCAAAATATTTGCCCGCCCATTTGAAAACGTTACAGCCGAGGCACTCCTTGAGAAGAACCATTAGGCTGTGTACAGAAAACCCGTGCATGTTAATACGGCTCTGATGTTGATTTAGAAGCTCAAAAACCGCTTCCATAGCCGCATCGTTACTAACGTTGGTGTAGAGCGCTGTAACATCGAAGGATTCCATTACACAGTTGCTGCTGAGTTCTGCAGACCGGAAATGGTCTAGAAAGGCTTGAGTGTTGGGTAAGTGCGCTGGGATGAATTGAAGAAGCTGGGTTAGTATTGAGCTGAGAAACCACCCTATACGGTCGGTGGGACCACCCACGCAGCTAATTATGGGGCGAACCTTGATTGCGGCTGGATCAATTAGTGTGAGGTCCTCCGTTGACCCGAATTTATGGGTTTTTATCAGCAAGTACAATACTGGACATGTAGGAACCTCAATTTTCAAACGCGTGATTATCGACTGAGCTAGCCCAGACGATTTTGCTTCCATCACCCAGGACTTGTTTAGCTTGCGGTATTGCGACTTAAACTCTTTTTCGGAGGTTACACGATAGATAGACGTATCCGAAAGATGATGCTCGGTGATAGCCACGTCCATATCGTGAGGTGTCACAACAAATTCTCCTCCTTTGTCGCTAACGGACAGCCGTATAGTATTGGAAGCCACAAGTTCTCGAACCTCTTTCAAGCCCAGGATTTGGGAGTGGCTGAGGTTTTTAGCGCTTTGCCTGCTTGAAACCGTCTCAGAACCCTGAAAACTTCATCGGTGAAGAGGCGGAAATTGATATCAGCGCGTATATTGGGCTCTTGCTGCTTGAAGTACGTCTGGGGGAACGGGATGGGGGGAAACGCCCGAACCTGCCCTGCGCTTGTAGGCCCACAGTCAATCCTTGCCCTGTACCGGAGTCGATCTTGAAGTTCGTGGAGACCGCAGATGACCCTGCGCATCACATAAGTAGAGATGCACTGAGAAGGAGAGAAGCTAGGACCCAGTTGTAAGACTGCGAGTGCATTTTCGGACAGAGGAGTATTTCCTAACACGGTAACTCTTGTGTTTTCTGACAATGGTACGCTACTGACACCTTGATTGACCGGATTTTGACAAGATACAACACTACGAATCCCATTTTCGCGGCCATTAGCTGTACTCAAAATGTCGTTGAATTTCTTTTGTAAAGATGACCTGACATTAGACCGAATACGATCACAAATAGTTTTTGACCCTTCCACTATCCTCCTCCAAAGGCGCCCCTCCAAAAACTTTATACAATTTTGCTCTTTCGAGCTACACTTATTCAGCATAACAAACAGTTGATCTTGTCTGTCGCGTAAAGCGATGCGAAGAAGTTGCAGCTCGATCTTGCGTATTTTCGGGTCGCTCTTCGGCCTTCCGCAAACGTCACGTAGCCTCTTATTCGAAATGAAGTTCGGGATGACGTTGTTGGTCAGACAGCGGCGGAGGAAGTGGATAGATTGTCTCGCCATGACGATCTTCTGTCGGAGAGACAATGCTTCTTGAACGAGTCGTTGGAATCGTGCTGGTACATTACGTAATAATCTCCAAGTTCGACTCTCGATAAACCTCGGCATCAGAACAATGTGTTGAACGTTCGTCTGTAGCACGCACGAGGTGGTAAGATGACTTTATTGACTAACGTTTCGGCGGATTCGCCCTCGTCGGAGTCTGAAACGGTCAAATTTACTTGTAAAATTAATCGGCCAAATGTAGATACTATCCTACAGAAATTCAGACAAATTTTCCAAAACGAATGGCACGGAAACATAGAACTGAGTGGCATACCTGTTCAAAAGTCCTCAGAAAACCATGTGATCCGTAGAACAACAAAGCGGGTACCAGAGTGACAGAAAGTACCCTAATCAGAAGCCGAGTCTGATGTAGGGTTGGAGTTCCCGTGTTATATTTATACCCTCGTCCTTCCGGTTGACCTTGGGATCTCTCGCTTTGATCCAGAATGCTTCCAGCGCTTTTCGCGCACTAGTCTGGGCCTCCCGCGCTAGGATCTCCACTCTCACCTCAAAATCATCTCCCTCATGGCAATTAACCCTGTGGCAACCCAGTGCAGTGCCGACCCGCGACCTTTCTTTGCCATCTAGGTGTTCCTTAATTCGCACATGTAAGGGGCGAGCCGTTAACCCCGCAATACCGCAAGCTAAACAAGTCCTGGGTGATGGAAGCAAAATCGTCTGGGCTAGCTCAGTCGATAATCACGCGTTTGAAAATTGAGGTTCCTACATGTCCAGTATTGTACTTGCTGATAAAAACCCATAAATTCGGGTCAACGGAGGACCTCACACTAATTGATCCAGCCGCAATCAAGGTTCGCCCCATAATTAGCTGCGTGGGTGGTCCCACCGACCGTATAGGGTGGTTTCTCAGCTCAATACTAACCCAGCTTCTTCAATTCATCCCAGCGCACTTACCCAACACTCAAGCCTTTCTAGACCATTTCCGGTCTGCAGAACTCAGCAGCAACTGTGTAATGGAATCCTTCGATGTTACAGCGCTCTACACCAACGTTAGTAACGATGCGGCTATGGAAGCGGTTTTGAGCTTCTAAATCAACATCAGAGCCCTAGTAACATGCACGGGTTTTCTGTACACAGCCTAATGGTTCTTCTCAAGGAGTGCCTCGGCTGTAACGTTTTCAAATGGGCGGGCAAATATTTTGCGCAGTTAAGGGGGCTGGCTATGGGCCAACGGTTAGCACCAACGCTTGCTATCGCTTTCATGGCGAAAATCGAGGCACCCGTGCTCGAATCTGTTCCGTTGTTCTACCGGCGCTACATCGATGACTGTCTCATAATCTGTTCAACGCAGGAGGAGATGGACAAATGTTTCGCCCTAATGAACAACCAGTCAGAGCATATCAAAATAACCCGGGAAAAGCCGTCAGCGGGCTGGTTACCTTTCCTAGACGTCCAAATTAAGCTGGTAGGGGGCAGCAAAACCACAAAATGGTACCGCAAACCATCAAGCAAAATATTCTCGTCCACTGGCGGTCCGCGCACCCTACCCAGACAAAAGAGCGGTGGTTAAAAACATGTTTCGCACCGCTAAAAATGTGTGTTCTGGCGCAGAAGAGCGTGAGGAGTCGAAAGGCTTGCTAGCCAAATTGCGACACTCAACGGCTACGAAACACATTTAGGAAGGACTAGGCCCACCCACGGCGGCCATCGGGGCCGGAACATGCAGCAAAGCGATAAAACCCTGTTCAAAATGCCCTTCATTTCGGAAGAGGTGAGCAGCGCTATCAGAAAATGCTTGCGCGGGGCGGGATTGGAAGACTCTGTATCTTTACTGACCATCCCTCCCAGTAATTTAAAGCAGCAGTTGGTTCGCAATCGCCAATATGACCGCGCATGCGTTACCCCACATTGCGTCATCTGCCCAGCAGGCAAGGAGGGCGACTGCGCTGCTTCGGGCGTAATCTACGTTATCACATGTCAGAGCTGCGGTGAGGAGTATATCGGCGAAACGGCTCGCCCCTTACATGTGCGAATTAAGGAACACCTAGATGGCAAAGAAAGGTCGCGGGTCGGCACTGCACTGGGTTGCCACAGGGTTAATTGCCATGAGGGAGATGATTTTGAGGTGAGAGTGGAGATCCTAGCGCGGGAGGCCCAGACTAGTGCGCGAAAAGCGCTAGAAGCATTCTGGATCAAAGCGAGAGATCCCAAGGTCAACCGGAAGGACGAGGGTATAAATATAACACGGGAACTCCAACCCTACATCAGACTCGGCTTCTGATTAGGGTACTTTCTGTCACTCTGGTACCCGCTTTGTTGTTCTACGGATCACATGGTTTTCTGAGGATTTTTGAACAGGTATGCCACTCAGTTCTATGTTTCCGTGCCATTCGTTTTGGAAAATTTGTCTGAATTTCTGTAGGATAGTATCTACATTTGGCCGATTAATTTTACAAGTAAATTTGACCGTTTCAGACTCCGACGAGGGCGAATCCGCCGAAACGTTAGTCAATAAAGTCATCTTACCACCTCGTGCGTGCTACAGACGAACGTTCAACACAGCTGAAAAACTATGAAGGTAGCGAGGTTGAAAAAGAGCTAGAAATAGAGATTCTAAGGCCCAAAAATGCCAGTTCGTGCACACGTGCACAGCGATGACGAAAAAGATCGCCGTCTCATGCCGAGCAGTCAAAAATCATCGACATTCAGAGGAAGAAATAAATGCTAATTTACCTAATAAATGCAGTTGAGCAATGAAAGAAAGCACTCCAGTCAATGTTTTTAATTAGATGTGTACATAAATCCGAAGGCTCATTGATTGAAACTCATTCTCAAGGCAGCTGATGTTCTTGATATAAGAGATCATCGATGCCGATGATGTGGGGCATATATGCTCGTCCACCATCAAAAGACAAGAAAGTTCAGGCTTTAAATTTGGCCCAAAACAGCGGTTTTTCGCGATTTTTTCTTATAGATCCTACTACTCGAGACCCAGAAAAGGGTTAAGAGGGAAAAAGACGACAAACATATTTGATCGCGACCACTGCCTTTAAAGGCACAGTCCAAGCTCAAGACTGAAATCTGAGATTCCCACATGGTTGTGAAGTAGAGCCACCCCATATAACACGTGCCAAGTGCGAGCTCTCAATTCCTTCGAATAAGCGAGATATAGGAGGAAGCCACCCTGGGGCGCCCACACCCGGAAGCCACTTTGGCACGCCCCTTTTACGATCTTTCGAGCTCAACAGTGGCGAGATAAGCGATGGTTTTCGATCACTTCCACCGTTCTTCCCTTCATTCTCAACCTCTCTCTTTGCCCAGGTCGGCTGGCATACATCGGCTGCAAATGAAGAAAGTTACAAGCCTCGAACAACTCGTCCACCATACTTTTGTAGCTAAATTTTTGAGGGGCCATAACTTCGCTCCTGGGGGGTCTTGTAGGATTCCAGAGACATCATTGGAATCAGTGTAGGACCGTTTTCAAGATAAGCAGAAAAACAGAAGAGCGATTCTGAGGTTGGACTGTTCCTTTAAGTAATGCGTGTCGGAATGAGAATGGCGGCTCATGCCGGCGTGCACCGCAGGCCGCCGTCGCATGTGCCGCTCTCGGACGAGCACACGAAACGAGCCTTCCCCTACAGCCATTCACTACGAGCAGAGCCGGCACCGACTGGTAGAAAACAGTCTGCATCGATTAATCAGCACTGCAGCAGGGGGGGGGGCAGCCGTTTGAACACTAGTCTGAGAGCGGCACATGCGACGCCGCCTGCAACGCACGCCGGCCGCATGGGCCGCTATTCTCATTCGGACACACTTTCGTGTTCACGTAAAAGATTTAACCTGATGAATGGACGGGGCTGCGACGGTTGATCGCCGCGCGCGAATAGAAACCTCGGGAGCCAGTGATGCCGCCAACACCGCACGGCCAGCCGCCTGGTCCATGTGTCAGATCCAATACCGAAACAATATTCAACATTGCTTAGTTTGCGTGCAGCGCTTCCTTTGCGGAGCGAATTTCTTTGTGGCGAGGTGGTGGGAGGACACATCGTCCTAGGAATACGCGTGGGTAGGGCCTAAAATGCCATGACTCGTATATGATAGATCACGATTTTTTTTTCAATTTGAAAGTCATTCTAACTGAATTAGGAACTGCTTGATTAGAGTCTTCCTGCATATCCATTCTAGCACTCGAAATTCAAATTACCCAGTTTCAACTCAGAATGGCTCAGTCCATAACAACTAATGACCGTGATATTTTCGCTCCACGTACTTTCCTGATTGTACACTATTGATTCGTGGCCCTCTTTATTAGCTCCGAATTGCAATTGTTGACTAACTGCCGTGTGTATTTTATTACTGTAATTGTTTTGCCTGCCTACGGCGGGTATTTGTGTTCTGTGCGCATCGGCAACGACGTATTATAATAAATAATAAATAAATAATAATTATCTCGGCCACCAAGTGTTACCAAAATCAAGAAGAAACGGCGAGAAACGCACCCAAACGCCTCATTAATGACAGTATTCTCTGGTTTGGACTAGTTGTCCTTTGGATGAACATGCCTTTGGTAGTTGTAACCGTTAAAGGCAGGGTTCGCGATAAAAACGGTTTCTCAGCTTTCTTCATCACAAGAAAAAGTCGTCACAAAAGTAAAAAACGCCCAATAACAAGGTAGAAAGGCTAATTACAGGTGTTGACCAGCTCCCTATTTACCGAGATTTTCTTCAATGCTTGTTTATCCGCCTCTCATTTTGCTGTTCAGGTAGTCAGCAGTTTTCAGAAGTGCTCAGAAGCTACTTCAGAAACAAAATAAAAGTTGACAAAACGGGCATTTATAGAAATCTCGATTATTGGGAGCGGGCGGACACCAAGCAATAAATTGTTACTAAGCGTTTTTCCACAACCTCTCACTTAATTTCGCTTTTGTGGTGACCAGATCTACTCTCTCATGAGTATATCACAGCAATCGTTTCATCGCGAACCCTGCTTTCAAAAATGGTGTCAATCAAAAATAGAGGAATATTTCACATAGAACAGTATTAGCTAAGGATCGAAAGAACGCACCGAGCGACAGAGAATATTCCGCCGAACTAATTTCGTCTGGTTAGCGAGGCTCTATCGCTTCGTCAAAAAATCGTGATGATCGGCCAATCACTCCGATTCCTCCAGCGGTGCAGGACGACAAGAATACAACCAAGATTTATCACAGATAAGAAATTGGGATCGATATGTAATATTTCCGGGACTGACCCTAGGATTGTAAATATCCATCGCAGTATTCTAGGTGTCTCTGTCAGACAAAAAAAAACAGTATTTATTGCATTCGATGTTGTTGAAATGTTGTGCGAAAGAGGAGTCTTGTCGACGTCTCCTGCCTGCGAGGAGTTGGAGGAGGATTGAGGGTGAGTCGAAACACATTTGCGATTCTATACGGTTTAGGGCCAAACCCACTCTGCGCAAAGTTTGACGGCCTCAAGAGTGCTTAGTTTGGTAACGGGTACAATGTCGGAGCTAACCGGACCACTAATCATCAGTCACAGCATGCCGATAGTCAAGAAGTCATCGCCAATCCACGCCATGCTAGAGTAACTGTTATCGGAAATACGCTTTTATCTGAGGACGCGATGGATTTTCTGAGCCTCGGGCCTTCGTTTTCTTTGACGCAGAACGTGGGTCCTCAAACGTTCCGCAAAACGGTTGCTGGCCTACATAAACTACGAGACCAGCTGAGATTAGGGCTATCCAACCCGGATCGGCAGAACACTAATGACAATCCAGTGCGAGTTTCGCTGACGCCTATTCCGTTTCCACCGCCATTTAACAGAGGGCTGGATTTGTGCCCGGAAGCGGATATCAAAACCAGAGTTTTATCATCAGGAGCGCTTGGTGTCTTCAACCGACACAGAAGTGAACGAAACAGCAACCTCACAAATTCGCAGTGATGAAGGGTTTAATGAAGTGCGGGAGCGGATCAGTCGCCATGAAATACGTCTTTCTGTGAGCGACGAAGGTGGAGAATTTGTGGTGGCACCATTGTCGCTGGATTGCGAAATCACTGAGCTCCACCTAAGCGACACTTCTATTTATAGGTGCTCAACAGAACGGCGATTCGTTGTCCAGGGCCGTAAGCTAAACGAGATATGGATGAAAGTTGGAAAGAGTGCTGGATTGAGCGATAGTCTGCTCAGGAGACTAAAGTTGGATACATCAAGCTGCCCGGTCTTCTATAGCCTGCTCGAAACGCACAAGCTTTCTTCAGAAGACGTGCACTCGTTAACGGCCACCACCTATAAAATAAGACCTATTATAAGTTGCGTGGGAGGACATACCGACCGCATCTCTTAGTTCCTGAACAAGATTGTGGGACAGCTGCTCGATCATATACCGTCACACTTATCCAACACTTAACAGTTCCTGGATCGTCTATGAACCTGCAGAGTGGAAGAAACCTGCGTGATCGAGCCATTTGATGTCACAGCGCTGTATACAAACGTACAGGCCATAAAACGGCCAATGTCTCACCGTCGACTGCGTACCACGCGCTGCGCGACCGCACGTGCGTCGGAAGCAGACGAGTTTTGGCCGCCGCGCGACGAGTTTCGCCCGCCGCGCGACGAGTTTTGGTCGCCGCGCGACGAGTTTCGGCCGCCGCGCGACGAGTTTCGGCCGTCGCGTGGCGGCCGAAACTCGTCGCGCGGCGGCCAAACTCGTCTGCTTCCGACGCACGTGCGGTCGCGCAGCGCGTGGTACGCAGTCGACGGTGAGACATTGGCCGTTTTATGGCCTGTAAACAATCAAGAAGCTCTTCAGGCGCTCTCCGAAATGCTAGATGAACACGACGGGACGATTGTGACTTTCGGCTTGAGCAAAATGCGGACAATGGATCTTGTCAAGGAGTGCCTAAACTGCAATGTTTTCAAGTGGTCGCGATGCTACTACTCACAAGTAAGGGGCTTAGCCATGGGTCAGCGCCTCGCACCAGCCTTAGCAGTTTGCTTCATGAGCAGAATAGAGAGGCTAGTACTGGAACCTCTGCTCACTATGTACTGTCGCTATATCGACGATTGTGGTGTGATAACATCTACCCAAACAGAGATGGACGATTTATTCACCATTCTTAGCCAGCAATCACAGTGCATCAGACCCACGCAAGAAACCCCTCGGAGTGGCTGACTACCCTATCTCAATACGCAGGTTAAGCTGTCTAGCGGTGCGTATAGCGTAAAATGGTACCGGAAAACCGTTTCGAAGAAAATCCTACTCCACGCAATGTCGGCGCATCCTGAAGCCGTAAAGCGTGCGGTAGTGCGAAATATGTTCAAGACAGCACTCGAAGTTTGCGGTGGTACCATGGAGCGTCAAAAATCCAACGACATAGCGGGTACTATCGCCACGATGAACGGATGCGCGAAGGAGCGTCGCGCGCAAAGTCGGAGCACTCGCTCTCGGAACATCTTGAGTGGCAAGATCTTGCTCCTACTTCCGTTTATTTCGGACAAGATCAGTGGCGAACTTCGACAATGTATAGCTCGCGCGGTATTGAGCAATGATGTTGCTCTTGTGAGCATCCCGCGAGACAATATCAAACTTCAACTCAACGGAAATAGGCTGTACGACCGATCGTGTGTCACTGCCAACTGCTTGACAAGCCCACTTGGAAGGGAGGGAGACTGTGCGCGGAGCGGTGTTGTATATCAATTACAGTGTTTGGCTTGTAATGAAATATATATAGGAGAGACGGGAAGATTATTGTAAGTGCGCCTCGAGGAACATCTGGCTGGAAAAAGACACAAGTCTCTCCCCCTCACACCTCTCGGCAAACACAGAGTTGAACAACACAATATCGACTTTGAAATCACCTGCAGTACTGTGCCAAGAAACGGGCATCGCTGTGAGAAAGGCCTTGGAGGCATTTTATATACGCACTCGGGATCCAAAGCCTAACAATCGAAACGAGTGCATCACGATAACCAATGAGTTTCTACCGTTTCTCCCGCTGTATGGATTGTGAGATATCAACTTCTGCTAGCAGTCACCGTGGTTAGTGATGGTATCGATTTCAACTCAGACATTCGCTGTTATGAACTCGATAACAATAGCATATGTTCCGCCGAGCACCTGCCGGAACATATCGTATTGATGGCGGATGATAACAGCCGACACTTTCTGTAATGAACTCGATACCAATAGCAAATGTTCCGGGAACATATCCGTTTGGTCAGCGGAAGATGAGAGTTTTAACCTGCTATCAGCTTCCCTTAGGTTTGCAAAACTGTTCTATACCACGAAAACGTGATTTTTAACAGCACAACGTTGAAACACTTATCGCTATAATTGTACCTTGTTCGAAAACGCTTATAAAGTCCAATTTTACAATACATTCCGTGCGTTTTTTTATTGAGAAATAAAGTTATCGAATTAATTCCGTGTGAGACTTTGCGTGTGTTTTTATTGTACGAGAAGCGCACCGTTTTGCAGTACCCCCGGTGCTTTTCTCTCCAACATGTAACAGAAAATTAAGAATCAGCCGTCGATTATGGCAGTGCCTCCGCAGTGGCGCACACAAGCACCCTACTCAACGGATAATTTTCAATCTTCTTCCCAATTTTGAGAAGAAAAAACTAATTGAAAAAAGTTAACTTCAAGAATAACCCACTTCAGGTACCTATAGAAGAAAAGGTTAGACGAAAGTAATCAATAATTAAAGCAAAAAGCGAGAAAATTGAAAAAAAAACAGGCTTCTAAAAGCAGAATACAGAGAAACATGGCAAAAATAATGGAACGAAACACAAATCATTCAAAGCAATTTTTGTCTACGGCGCTAGACGCTCACAGCATAAGAAGCGAGCGGACCGATCGTCAACTCGGAAAGATGTTTTTGGTTGGCGGATCATAACAGACAATCGTATTCGTTGGCGGTTCATAACAGCCTCCTGTTTCCACCAATACCAACCCTATAGCGAACCAATACACTGCAAACGTGGCCGCGCTTTGGTTTGCGGTAATCGATTCTGGTATCCTATTGGTTGGCGGTTGATAACTACCCTGCTTTTTGGTATCGAGTTCATAACAGCGAATGTCTGAGAAAGATGCCTCACTTGCTACCGGGTTTTCTACTAACTGCAGCGGGGCTTGGCCGTGGTGGGATCAAATCGGGTTAGTTTTGGTGTTTTACCCGTTGCCGCCTAAAGTTTTTGTGGAAGTCAATACTTGCAAGAGCGGAGGCAGCGTTTGGCCGTGTAGTTTAGCACATGGATTGTTTCGACGATTTTTCATACCTCTGATAACGCCGAGCTTGCCGAAACGTCTGGCCATTAAAGTCGATTCTGCCGTTAGAAAACCTGGTGCTGCACAGAAGTTGATGAAAATATACTCGTGATGCCCAGGTTTGAAGGAAACCGGACTTGGAGAGAGTAGAGAATTTAAACGAACAAAAAACCTTCACTGAGAGTAAGGGAGAGGAGCCAGAGTAGTGGATTTGATGTACTTCTTTTTTTGTCATTTTGACTCTACCCGTGGGCCAAGCAAACGTTCTAGCGGATAATTTGGAAATTAAGGAATATCGTGAGAACTGCCTTCAAGCAAGTCAGTGCAAGCAAGCAGAGTCAGCAAGGCAGATACAAGTTATGGATTCGTGCCATAACCGCGCAGGTAGACGGCGTTATTCCATAGAGCTCGCAGTCCAAACATTCCATTAGAAGAGCTGCAAAGGGAACGTGAAGCTGTGCTGTCGAAAAAAAAATGAATTCACGTCGGTCACTGCTCTTTTTTGTTACCGAAACTGCTGTTACCACGGAGACTTGACCCATTCTCTCTATATTCCATTCAGGAAAAGCGCTTTCCTTGACTCTGTCGCATCTTTCCTTGACATCGCTTTAGACTTATGCACCCAAGTTGAGGGGTATCTGATCGCATCGAATCGGAGCAAAGTCATTGTATCGCAACCCTCCTAACTCCTGGGACTCCGCGGGCTTTTTTTCGTCATTTTTTAGGATAGCGCCCACTGTTCCTACTTGTTCAAAGGTAGACAGTAAGTATTGGTTCATAGATGAAGTCTTCACAATGTCCTGTAACACTTTTTGTCCTGTGTGTGACTAACAAGCGTGTATGCTACTAGTTATACAGTGAGTCACGATTCGGAATAGGATGAGCAGCATAGCGTTTCAAGAAAACAAGTTTAAAGCCGTAATTCTGAGGCACTTAATAGGTTTCCAGTCGCATATTCTTTTCTTGTTCGTCACGTCTACAATTCGACGAAGTGTTTTCGGTCTGCCTCAGTCAGTTGCCTTTCCTCGCACCTATCAGTTGTTCGACAGATAAAGTAGTGCTTGTAGTAGGTTGTAATCATTTTCCATACTCCCTTTTTCGCTGCCATCGATTCTGGAACTACATAAGCTGTAGCATTCTTTGGTAGCGAGGAGCAAGCAGAGCAGGAGAGCGCAACAACTAGCGACCTTGAAACTGCGCTACTACTGCCGAATAGTGATATTTACAGTGTTCCACGTGTTTTTTCGATATCTGGCTGCTAGCCTCGTGAAAATTTTCTGCTATTCTCACGGTATCGCACAGGTGTTCTCTTGACATTCTATTGCTATAGTCAACAGCAACGGAAGTAGAACCTGGTGAGGTTGCGAACTCTTCCTAGCTTATTGTAGTCACTCATTTTTTCGAAATAAGATTTTCTGTGAGTTTTTGATTCCGCTCTCACACTTTCACCTGTTTTCTTTGCTTCCACAGCTGTAGTCTTATCGGTAAAAACCCAGACTCACCGATCTATCACAGCTGTTTCGGAAAAATGATTGATACCACTAACAAACTACCGTATGTTAGGACGAGTCCGCAACCTCACCAGGTCCTACTTCCAATGATGTAGACTATACATTCGCAGTATTTTACTGCTAAGCTCACGGTGCTTCATCACCACCACAGCGGAACTTTGCTGTCATTCTCGCCTTACTCTTAAGCCAAAACGAGTCAGCCGTTCTCCGTAGTTGTCTCATGATAATATGTAATAGACCCTGCGTTTTGCGTGTCCTCGCATGAAGCCACCAACCCGAGCCGAAATTTATGGCAATGTTTTACTCAGAATATCAACTCTACCCAAATCACATGTGTGACGTATACACTGACTTGTCAGAAAATTTAAGATGCCTCGTAGCGACTGATAGTATAGTTGTGTACTGCAGGGTCTCTATTCAATACCCGTACAAAGTTTCTGATCTTGTGGCGTTGACGTATGCCCCAACGCCTCTCATGATCTGTTCTTTCCATTTAACCTTTCCTTTCTCTCTGAACTCAAGAAGTTCGGTGCGGTAAATCTCTATTGGAATGAAGCAAGCGCTCGCCTCAGCGATTTCAATTCGCGGCCCAATTTGACTTGGGCTCTTTCATATTCCTCCAGTATCGCCGGTTACTTTGACTCGAGTCAAATCAAGCCTTGAAACAGGGTGGCGGGTGTTCTGTTTCAGCTGGGCGGGCTGGGAGAGTCGTGAACGAGGTGCTAACGACGTAGAGTCGTCGCGCTGGCTAGTTGTCTCTCTTTACTCACCGCAATAATCTGCCAGTAAGACACCAAATACTATCCACTGATGAAAACATGGTTTGCTGTCAAGAAATTATAACATTTTGATATGTCATCGACGAATATTTATTATTATCATTACCACTATATGACAAAGACTACCCAGATGGTGTAGGCGGAACAGTGGAGTCGTTCTTCTCTATGCTGTTAGCGATCTCCCTGAAGGCACAATGGTCTCGTTCTGCTCGATCTCAAACGGTCGGGGCTTAGTACGTCGGCACAATAGCGTTAGTACTCCGACACAAAGGGATTAGCAGCACCCGTGCTGTAGCTGCTGGTAACAGAAGGAGCTGCTGCTAACGAGCAGGAGCTCCTGCTGCTTGTGCTAAAGTAATAACGCTTTGTTTAACGTGGCACGCAAGACATTGCCAGCCCCTCCCTCCTAGTGTCTGCAGACACTCTCCTCCATTGATTTGTCTGATACGAATGAACATTGCAGCATACTCTTGTACGAGTATATAGGGCGGCCAGTCTCGCTGAGGGAGCAGTTCGCCGTTTGAGGCCAGTCCGAGAAGGTGACCTTGTGTCACTTTTCGGACGTTGATTTTGATCGTTGGGGAGATCATCCCTATGACCCATCGCGAGGGAAGCCTACTCGTTGTGGACCGTGGAGATGATGATGTCCTTGTTGTGGACCGTGGCGAGGTTGGCCTTCTTGCTGCTGGCAATGATCATACCCAACACCAGCAAAGAGGGTTGCACTCCAAATTCTTCCTCCGTTTTCAGAGCAGGCTGTCGATAACGAGCGTTAGAGCGCCAGCATATGTTGACATTATATACTGCCGTTGCCAGCAGCTTCTTACTCACAACGAGCGTTAGTACTCCATTTTTGCCCTGGAATACTAACGCTATTGTGCCGACGTATTGAGCCCCGACTGTCTGAGCACGCAAAAGGCCTACTGACTAATCAAATGGCATTATTGAAGGCAGCGTTCACGATGATCATCCTCGTTGACTTTTCACAGTGAAATCATAGGCGAGAAGGCCCCTAGGCTCCCAGTGTCGAAAGATCGGTAGAAAACGAGCCAGGAGCGGCAAAATAGCGGCTGCAAACAAGCGTTTTGGTGCCCCAGACACGCCTGGTGCCCCAGATCCGTCCTCTCAAAAAGGACAAATGAAGACTCAGATTACAGGAATGATCAATTCAAGGAAGTGCTAATTAGTGAGCTGATCGCTTTTTGCTCAAAAACGCGTCTTCCGTGTCCTTTTTAAGTATGCCTTGCTATATAGGGCACCAGACCTTCCGTAAGCCGTGGGGATATCGGAAGTGAAATTCATCGTGAACACTGCTTTTAACATCCAGCAGAATTTTCGCGGCGTGATTCGTTTGAATGCCTTTTTAAAAATGCGGAGTAAACGAATTTTGTAGCACATCGCATTTTTCAAATTTCCGCATTCGTAAATAAATGCGATGATGGTTTCCCAACTTCCTTCAAATGTATAGATCAAAAACCGTTCCACTTACTGTTCGATTCGGATGAAAATTTTGAAAATCTTCGGAATCACTGATTATTCGAGAAACACAACAATTTTTAATCTTGAATAAATCAATTATTCAAAAAAAATCGAGCAACTCACGAATTAATCCAATATTCGTAGAAAAATATTTCTTGACTTTAAGAATTCTTTGAATGAACTTTTTCGAATATTTATTTGACTCAAAAGGAGAACTCTAATATAGAAATTATTTGAACAGCGATTCGATTTGGTTCCAAGTCCTCACCTAATTTATTACACACGGACACTTGTATTCTTTCCTTAATTTCACAATTTTACTAATGCCTTTTTGCAATTTACCTGAATTTCAGCACTTCAACACAAACGATCTATATGATTGTTTTTGGTTTTATTTGAAAGATTCCACCTTTAAAACTATGAATGATTTCATTGATGTTTTGCTTTCACACTGAGTTTTACGATAAGTTTTGGAAACAACATTCAACATGTTAAACACGTATTTCTACATCAAACTACTTAATTTACATCCAACCAGTTACATCACACATTTCAATGCAATAATAGCCAAAAGTTTACAACTTATGAACCATTCTTCTTCTTCACTGAAGAGACCGGAGAAGACTGTTCCAATGAAGTTCGTCTAAAGAAAGGGTTGAAACAAACTTTATTGACCTTTCGCAACGGATTCCAGTAAGAGAAAGTTAATAGTTTGGAAAAAGAAGTAATACAGCTAGTCTTAGAACTCGCCATCAATTTCGGCTATTGTGTAGTGCAACTTAACAATCATTTGTTTTTTTTTGTTTGAAAAAAAATTATATAATATCTTTGAGTTTATTAATTCATCTGAGAAAAAAACTATATTTCACACTAGTGTAACATAATAAATGTTACAAAATGATTTGGTAAGTACTTGTAATTGCGCTGCGCTTCAAGACGCCATGGTAGACTTGCAGGAGGATGACAGAGGCTGCACCATAGATGATAAAAGATCAATAATCTACGCTTCGCCGACGATATCGTTTTAATTTCTAACAGTGCGGTTGAAATTGAGTCAATGGTCAACAAACTCGATGTGGCTGGTCGAGGATTGGTTTGAGATGAACATGTCCAAAACGAAGGTGATGGTGAGTCAGTGGTGCGACACTGGGACAGTGAAGCTGAGACATACGTATATTTGGGAAGAGAGCTTAACATGCTGAACAACATCGTCCCCGAAATATCACGAAGGAGGCGCGGTGCGTGGGTAGCTCTCGAATCAATTCGAGAAGTGACCGACCAGATTGTGGATCCAGACTTGAGGGCTTTTATTTTCGACGCTGCTGTTCTGCCCAATATGTGCTACGCGACGAAAACCTGGCCTGACAACACTATGATTTTCAGTGCCATGCAAACAACACACCGTACTTTGGAGAAGTCTCTTCTAGAGACGAAGCGACGCCAGCAGTGGCAACAAGGCATTCGAAGATCAGGAATGAGGCAAGAGTAGCTTTTGAAGGATCCGCTGCAGTACATGGCAAACTCGAAGCATCGCTGGAACCATCTACTGCGAAGAACCAATGATAGATGGAGTCTACGAGTTACAGAACGGCTCCCAAAAGATGAAAAGAGGTCGTTGGGACGACCTCCATCAAGATCGTCTGACTCGATCTCGAAACATTTCAGGGATCATGGTTAGTCTTGCTGGATTCAAGTGGTCAGAAATCGCGCAGAATGAAAAAGTTGTGGTCCACGCTGAGAAGATCGCCAGCTGAATGGATCATCAAAGTATCAAAGTGAAGTATTTGTACATGATATAACACAATGTATAACCTTCTGAGTAGCAACCATGTTTTCATGAGAAGATAGTATTTGGTGTCTCACTAGCAGATTATTGCGGTGAATAAAGTGCAGCATTCAGCCAGCGTGACGGCATTAGCACCTCGTTGAAAGGGTTTACGGAGAATTCGCCCGAATGCCCGGAGAATTTGCCCGATGCGTAGCGTGTGGAGAATATGCCCGCGAGGGGGGAGAAAATGCCCGCCACGAGAGGAGAAAATGCTCGCCACGAGGGGAGGAAATGCCAGCATCAATAATACAGTTCTTCTATGACCCTGCCCTATGATTAACTGCCTACCGCAACCTGTTAGAGTAAAATATTCAACGCTTGCACACGCGTACCCACGCATAAGTGTATCGAAACCTCATCCAAACTGCACATTATCATAGATAATTTTATTGTGCGAAAAACTGAAAAAAGAACAAAACTATGAAATAGTGTAGGCGCCTAAACTTCATTCGGAGAAGTAAAATGTGGTAAATAGTGGAATGCATTCTAACCCCTAGTATAACCGTCTATCCAACTTCTCTGAAGTTTGAAAAATGGCGTTACCCTGGGGCAATCCCTGAGGTAAGAAACTTATTCAAAAGTAACTGGGTGATATTAGGACAGACCAATAAGCCTGGCTAGAGAGTTCAAATAATTTTTGCACGTTCTTGGCGTGATCTTAGGGTCAGGGATTGCAGAGAACTGTTAAATTTCTTCTCGAATCTTGCGCTGTCGTTCCAGCTCTGCCGGTCTTATGTAGCGGTCTGGCGCAGATCCATCCCAATCGATGGCAGTAGGCTTAGGTTTAGGCTTAGGTTTAGGCTTAGGCTTAGGCAGCAAGAAAATGGAGAAACAGCAAAAAGGAGCGAAAAATGGAGCAACGGCAGCATAGAAGTGAATGGAGCACCACTAATTGCTAGCATGATGTTTTCTAGCGCAAGCAAAGTCTCGCCCTTGCAACGGAAATTTTCTGCCCTCCTTGCGGGTATTTCCTCCCCTGTTCGCGGGTAAATTCTCCCCTCCGCGCGGATATTGTCTCTCCCCCTCACGGGCGTATTCTCCCCTTCAGGCGGGCATTTTCTCCTCTCTCGCGGACAAAATCCCTCGCTGAAATGTACGCGTGCGGCTCGGTCAAAATCTCACGTAATCCGTTAAAGGCTCTTGCGCCCCGCTCAGGCTCCGCCCCTGGGACAGAATGCCACGCTGCCGTTTAGACAAGGCCTGGCATGTGTTTGTGGGGAAATCGATTGAACGAGTACAGTATGGGAGCGTAGAATGGGGAAGAATCGCTGAGGGATCGTAATCTAATTGTTTCATGGATACTCGAGAGAGCATGCGATTCGATGAGCACTGATTACCTGCATATTGGAACCTCGGCTGTGCCGTACCGCGGGTTGAGTCAACATCAGTCACATGAATTCGGATCCCTGACCTTTAAATTCATCCAGAAAATTACGCGCAGGCATTCAAGCTGATCTCGGGAGCAACTAAAAAAAGGAAGAATGTGTCTTGGGCATAGATGGGCCTTCTGTTCGCCTATGTATATAGATGACGGAGCCAACCTTAGCTGTGGCAAGAGCCTACACTGTAGGATTCCATAACGCGTTATTGGAGTCAATTGGTCTGTAATGATTTTCCTCCTGCTTATAACACTTCCTACCCCGTAGTCAAAGTTCTTGAGGGTTCTTATTCGTCGAAGTTCTTGAATGTTCTTATGAATGACTTTCTTGCTTGTACTTGCGAGGATGAGAGTTTGTTGCAGTGTGGAGTGGTAGACCAAGCGTGTCATGTGATGCCCTTCTGCAAACATAGAACGTCTGTGATATTCAGGTGAAGAATGCATATTCTTATCCGTTAGGTCTCCTAATGCGTTACCCAGTTTTACCTTTTATGCCACAAATACTTGATTACTTTCTGCCGTGAACATTGTCTATTAGATTCACTTACTTATTGTTACGCAACAGAAGGTAGACATGACCAAGAACAATAGAAAAAATACAAACACCGATTAGAAACAGATGAAAATCTTATCATGAAGGATTAATAGTCAAAACTGTGATGAAACAGAATGAGGAACATTTGGCCCTGCAAGTGACGGTGTTCAAACTAAGTTTGGTTTAGGAACCAAATAAACCATTAATTCGAGTTTCTCTGTATTTTAGGAGCAACGACTCCGTGAAGCTATTTGTCCTTTCTCACGATTCCAGTCAGAATTTCAGAGACCATGCGACATCAATCACCTCCTCTTTTTGTGCACAATCAAACAATTTGGGCTTGACTTACTTTGACTTAATCGGTTGGCTTTCGCCTGACGCGGTCACTCCGCATCTTCAGCGAGGTGTGCCGTCCTAGTAGTCAGCCGTGTCCATTTTTCACGTTCCGGTCTTCAACCACAATCTGAACACATTCCATCCAGCTGTCACTATTCCATTTCCTGCGAAACGAAACATCGCGCCTGAACTGTCTTTCGATGTCGAGTGACTTCAAATACTCTTTAACCATATCCGTCCAGAACTTTCGCCTACGCCCAGGTGGTCGTTTCCAGACAGGATTTGGAAGCATTCTTAAAGCGTGTTGCACGAGACAATCCGGCGTTCTTCTTAGTATATGCCCGAGCAGTCAAAGTCGACTTTCCTTTACTGCTTGAGATGCGTTAGGAGATGCTGGCACCTCCCTCGTGTCAAGCGTTGATGCACTGCATCGATTTCCTTGTGAAGTTCTTCGTTATGGCATACACGCGGCCAGAAATATCCAAGCAAACGCCTAAAAGGCTTCCTCTCCGTGCAGTCCAACCTTTCCATCTGCGTCTTCAATGCTGCTCACGTCTCCGATCCGTATATCATGAAAGGGCGAATAGCGGATAGGAAGACGCGCAACTTGACTTCCTTCGCGATGGTGGTAGACCACAAACACTTGGTTAGAGAATCAAATGCAGACGTAGCTTTCGCAGAACGTTGTTGAATATCCGCTGCATAACTACCATCGTTCTTCAGCAAACAGCCCAAATAACAGAAATCGTCCACCAGTTCGATACGTTGTCCGTCCGCACAAACTCCCGTTGAAGGCCTCTGAGAGACCCACATCTGCTTGCATTTCTCGGGACGAAGACGAAGTCCATAGGCTGCGGCATACTTCGAAACAAGGTTCACAACCCTTTGCAGTTTTGCGTTGTTTTCAGCGAATAACACAATGTCGTCGGCGTACTCCAGGTCGACAAGGGAGCGTCCTGATGGTGTTAGGATCACATCCGCAGAAAACTGTTCTGCAACTCTACGCATGATGTCATCAACGGCGAAGTTGAAAAGAAAAGGTCCTGCAACGGCTCCTTGTTACTCCTGTTTTCACCTCAAAAGCTGACGTAAATCCGACAGGTGTACGAACTGCTGCTGTTGTACCTTTGTTCATGTCCTCGATTAAGCGAACATACTTTTCCGGGACTCCATCTGCTCGCAGAGCATTGAGCAATCGATCACGATGAGGAAAGTCGAACGCGGCTTCAAAGTCCAAAAAAGCAAGCTTTAATGGCTTCGAATACCGCTTCCACGATTCAATTACTCTTCTAAAGACGAACAATTGGTCGATGGTCGATCTTCCAGGTCGAAAACCGGCTTGCTCATCTCTGGTCGTTCGTTCACTATGTTTGATAAGTCGCTCGAGAATGGTACGTTCTGAAATCTTGTACATGACACGTAGTAGAGATTCCTCTGTAGTTCTTAGGATCCGTGACGGATAGCTTCTTGTGAAGAGGTACAATGATCGCATGTCTCCACGAATCGGGTATCCTTTCGCTTATCCATATAGCACGGATGGTGTTGGTCATTTCACGAATCCCAGACGAAGGAAGAGCTTTCAGCATTACAGCAGTGATGCTGTCATCTCCACCTGCCTTTTCATTCTTCATTTTCCGGACACAATCCAAAACTTCGGACTCAGTCGGCGGTTCCTCACTGATGGCGCTGGACGATTCAGTAGTGAACTGAAGTAATCCTTCCATATTGGCAGCGTCGCATCACCAACTGCAACTCCATTGTTAGTGTTCAAGACAGGAGAACATCTCTTAATCTTACCGCTATACTGTCGCAGCAACGTGTAGGCTTTCCTCGGATTCTTCTCCTCCCAAGCCTTCTCGAA
This sequence comes from Aplectana chamaeleonis, assembly GCA_029168955.1. NCBI lineage: Eukaryota > Metazoa > Nematoda > Chromadorea > Rhabditida > Cosmocercidae > Aplectana > Aplectana chamaeleonis. The sequence goes on from JAPDOI010000194.1 coordinate 744,943, forward strand.
CTCCTTAGCTCTACACGTCCACTCTCGTTCGCGGTCACTTTGAAGCTGCCGACGCCACTTCCTCCTCAGACGCTTCTCCTCCACGAAGTTTCCTGCAGTTCGGAGAGCACATACTCTGTTCGGGCTAGCTGACATTAACCACGAAAATTGAAGCTCTAAAAATGCTTATCTTCAAAGTTATGGCCATCTGAAAACTGTTATGTCATAGAATGTTAATGCGACCGTCAAGCAGCATGGAAAACAATTATGATACGATCTCCACATGCCCGAAAACTTTAAAAATGGCGATCACCAAGTCTATCTATAAATGCAAAAAAAACGATTCTAGCGCGAAAATCAAAATCCTTTTTACAGTATATCTAAGCTCGTTTTTCTTCACAATTGGAGGTTTCTGGGGCTTTTCCAACATTTTCGTTGACTAAGGAGACCAAAATGAACAAAAACATAAAGAAATCATATGTGGTTTTCCGCGCGTAAGATGCCTGCCAGCTCGACATGTTGGCCTATGTATTAGTTTTAATAGCAATACTCACACTGCTTCTGATTGTTTTGCTCCAATTCCTCAAATTTGCCTCACCTCTTGCAAAGAAAGCTCAACATGTCTCTATTCTGCGTGCACTGACTTTGGATATTCGTTTTCTTTTCCAGTCAGTGGCAGTAAGTTAACTCTAACCGATCTCCAAGTTCATGCTCCGGTACACAGTGATATCACTCATCTTTAAGCAGTACAAACATAACTTTTTCAACCAGTTAAAACAAACAGACACTCGAGTATCAGTTTCGCCGACTTTTAGTCGCTTCGAGTGTTTGGGGGAAGGATGATCAGCGGATGTAACAGATAGACTTTCTTCAGAATGCTGCTGGCGGTGGCTCTATTACTCACCGGGATAAGTGTCCTACGAGCAGAAGTGCCAACAGGAGTGAAGCTTCACAAGCTGCCACTCGACCGGAAAAGAACTCCAGGTGAACTATGTACATGTGCTTCTATTTTTTAGGACTGCTTAGGACTGGGCGTACCCCTAATAGAGGAGTACTTCAACTAGAGAATGTGTTTCCACTTTTAGCCTTGTTTTTTATCAATCCTGTTGTGGGAACCTTATTAACAAAACTATGATTTTCGCAACCAACAACCATGAAAAGTCAGCTCAATTTCGATTGAGTCATCGCGTGCACAGTCGCTGATAGTATCGTCCCTAAAAAAGCCGTAGCACTGTTATAGAATCTAAACTTTCATTCCTTATCTTATCTAGAAGTGTACTACTATTAATGGAGGTGTAATGTCAACCACTGGTTGAGAGGTAGCCTCGCGCTCTATCAAAAGCTCTATCAAAAAAGTCGTGCGATTGTTTCTGATAAAACACCATGGTAGAATTCGAGAAACAACCGCTCCTCTCCCAAGATAGCGTGATAGTAGGTCTAACGCAGCTTTCTGAAGATCCTTACATATATCCTTACATATAATAATCGGCGTGGTGGTGTGTCTGACCGAGTGTCTGGCACGTATGACCGACGTCTGTCTGACCGGGTTTCAAATTTTCCGCAATTTTCAACCCCATCACTCAGAGCACGTTATTGTTCCACAGTACACCGAGGAGGTGGCGGAATATGAGTGGGACTTAGGAGGAGCGCGCACATTATTATGATCGTGGTGGGACCACCCTGGCTGTTGCATATTGAGTCTTTTAAACTTTAATCGTTACTGATCGTGGTGGGACCATCCTAGACGTTGCATATTGGGTCCTTTGATCTTTGTTGGTCACGGATCAGGGTGGGATCATCGTAGCCGTTGAATCGACGCGCACAACATGTGCGGGGCCCAGAGACAACGCAGAAGTACTTTATGGGAGTGGGCGGGGCTTTGGGTCCATCGCGTAAAACGACACTGAAAGTGCGCGGGACTTCGGAATCGGCGCGTACAACATGTGCGGGGCTCAGATCCTTATCCTTACATATAACAATCGGCGTGGTGGTGTGTTTGACCGGTGTCCGACCTACGGATGTCTGTCTGTCCGGTGTGTGTCGTTTGAATTTCCCGCACTTTTGACTCCATCAGTCAGAGCGCGTTATTGTTCCAACAATACATGACGAATGTCGCGGAAGATGAGTTGGGTTTAGAAGGAGGGCGCACAGCATTGTGATCGTTTCGGGACCACCCTAGCTGTTGCGTATCAAGTTCTTTGAGTTTCCTTCGCTAAAATCGAGGTGGGACCACACTAGCTTTAAAGTGACCCCTAGAATGTGCATGGAGCTCGGGGACCACCACGAGGTACTTTATGAAGGTGGGCTTCGGGTTTACCGCAAGGTTCGCGCTATTAGTATTGGAATGGGCGTCGGTCTAACCTGTTTTAGCAAAAGCGAACGGGAATCCAGCAAACACTTGTCCTTATCCTCATCCTCATACAGTATAATGGGCGTGATGGTGTGTTTAAACACAGAAGCTGTTGCATATGGAGTTTTTAGCTTTCCATTGAAGTGGGTCGTATTAGAGGGTATTGAGATGAGTATCCTAAACTTTATAAATCCACCTACGTGTCACATAGCGGTGCACAGTCCTATCTCTATCCTCGCAGAATATGTTTCGCCATGATGTGTGTCTGAGCAGCTATCTGTACGTATGCACGCATGCACGGGTGAATAAATGGCACTCAAAAATTCCAGAATTTTCGTCATAAAGTAGAGCACGATAATGTTCTGCCAATTTGGAGAACGTCGTAGAAAACGAGTAGAGGTGCAGAAGGAGCACGCACAGTGTCGTGGAAAGTGAGTAAGTGGTCTATGAACAGCGCGCAAGGTGAATAGGGGTCCACAAAGTGCGCGCAGTGTCGTTGGTAGGGAGAAGGGTACAAGAGGAGCGCGTCTAGCGTCGTGGAAGTAAATAGGGTTTCAGGAGGCGAGCACAGAAATCTTGGGAGACCATTAGGGGACTATGAAAGCGCGCACAACGGATTTCATAGTGAATGGAGGTTTATGAGAAACGCGCACAGGTTTAGGAAGAGCGCGCATTGTCGTGAGAAACGATTTGAGGTTGAAGAGGAACGAGCCCAAACTTGAAGAGAGAGCTATTGTTTAGGAGGTGCCTAACCAGGGTCACGGAAGGTTAGTGGGATCTCAGGAGGTTCGCGCTGTGTCGCTGGAGGTAGTAGGGTTATGGGAGGAGTGCGCTCGACGAATTTGATGGTGGATAGTTTTATGGAGCGCCCGGACGGGTTAAGGTATAGCGCGCTCACTGTCGTGAGGTGACCGCAAGTAGGAGAAGAGCGTGAATGAAAAGTCTAGAAAGTGAGTAGTGGCTTGAAGGAGCACCCATAGCGTTTTGGATAGCGAGTGGGGTTTTAGGAAGAGCGCTGGCAGAGTCGTCGGAAGTGATGAGAGATTGAAGAGGAGCGGGCAAAACGTCGTCAAAGATGAGTAGTGGTAGAACCCGAAACGTGTAACAGATCCGGAGTAGGGATTTAGCAGGAGTGCGTACTATGTTATGGAAAAGAGGTTTTGGTTTTGAGCTCGCACAGTGTAGTGATTGGGGGGGGGGGCGTACAGTAGGAGCTCGCACAGTGGTACAGTTTTTTTGTAGAGCAAACGGTGATTCATGGAAAGCCCGCACAATGCGCTGTATTGTGAACAGAGTTTGGGAACAGCGCGCAGTGTCTTGGGAAGTAAGCAGGGTTCGGATAGGAGCTCACAACGTCTAGGACAGTGATTACGCAATGGAGACGGTGCGCACACCACTGTGGGAGGTATAAGAGAGCTCATAAGGAGCGCGCACAGCACCGGAGAAAAGAACTAGACTTTTTAGGGATGTGCGGACACTATTGTTGAAGAGGTATACAGGTTCAAGGGGAGCGCGCTTAACGTTTGGAATTGGTTAGATTTTGAGGTGGTGTACGCACACCATTGTAGAACGTTCACAGAGGTTTAAGAGGAGCGCACACTATCGTGGAAGGTGTATAGGTTTCAAAAGGAAGGCGCACAAAATCGACGAAAATGATTGTGGTTCAAAGGGGTGTGCGCATACCATTAGAAAAGGTGTGTAGGGGTTTAGGAGGAGCCCGCACGACGTCAGGAAGAGCGTTTTGAGCTTGGAAGGAAACGCACATCCTAATTTTTGAAGGTGTATAGGAGTTGAGGATGAGCGAATGGTTGAGGAAAGTTACTTGAGTTTGAAGAGGTGTGCGTACTTCACTCCGGAAGGTGTATCCCTTCCTTAAATATAATAATCGGCCTGGTGGTGTGTTTGACCGCGTGTCTGGCATGTATGACAGACGTCTGTTTGACCGGGTTTCAAATTTCCCGAAATTTTCAACCCCATCACTTGCGTTATTATTTCAGTAAACCGAGAAAATGGCAGGAGGTGAGTGGGATTAAGGAGCGAGCACAGCATTGCGATCGTGGCGGGACCACCGTAGCTGTTGCGTAATGATTATTTCAAATTTTCTTAATTAATGATCGTGGTGGGACCACCGTAACTGTTGCATATTGAGTCCTTTAAACTTTCACCGTTATGGATCATGGTGGAACCACGCTGCCTGTTGCATATTGCATTCTTTAAGCTTCTCCGTTACGATTCTTGGTGTGACCATCGTAGCTGTTGCATATTTGCTCCTTTAAACTTTCAACGTTGTGGATCGTGGTGGGACCACCTTCCTGTTGAATATTGAATTCTTTTAGCTTATCTGTTACGAATCTTGGTGAGACCACCGTAGCTGTTGCGTATCGGGTTCTTTAAACTTTCGCCGTTATGAATGGATCGTGGTTGGAACATCACAGCTGTAGCATTTTGCGTTCTTCAAGCTTCATCGTTATGAATCGCTTTGAGACTATCGTAGATGATGAGTATCGGGCTCTTCAAGCTCTTTTCGTTTCGGACGGTGGTGGGACCGCCATGACTTTTGCGTATTGAGTGCTATAAACTTTCTCTATTTTGGATCGGGTTGGGATCACCCTAAATGTTGCCCAATGAGTCCTTCCCACCTATTGTTTGACGGAGTCACACGAATGATACACATAGTTAATGGAGATCAGGGTAAAAAGCTGTTGTGTGAATCCCCATTAGATGCGGGGGGATCCTTAAAATGTTAGCCTAGAACCGAAACTCTGGGGAGGTGTCCGTAAATAGTTTCGCTCATCAGTGGGAGGGGATCATAGCTTTGCTGAGGTCTCACAGGACGGTATGCTTAAGTTTGATGGAGGAAGGCCGGAAGAAGTCAGCCCATCATCTGGTCAAGTCAACGAATGCAACACATACTTAGTACAGGGAAGCCGTAGGGAGCCAGTCTACCGTTTGGCGAAGCCAAATGAATGCTACACATAGTTAGTCGGGATAGGCTTGAAGAAGTCAGCTCATCTTAGGCCAAGTCAAGGAATGCTACACATAGTTGATGGAGGGAGACTGGGAGAAGCCAGCCCATCTTTGGCCAAGTCAACGAATGCTACATATGCTTAGTAAAGGGAGGCCGGAGGAAGCCAGTCTACCGTTTGGCGAAGACAAATGAATGCTACTCATAGTTGATGGAGGGAGGCCGGGAAAAGCCAGCTTATCGTTGTCCAAGGCGAATGAATGCTACACATAGGTAATGGAAGCAGACCGAGTGAAGCCAGCCCATAGCTAGGCGAAGCCAAACCAGAGCTACACATGCTTAGTAAGGGGAGACCGGTGGAAGCCGGTCCACTGTTTGGCGGAGCTAAATAATATGTTACACACAGCTGATGGAGGGAGGCACGGAGAAGCCGGTCTACCGTTTGGCGAAGTCAAAGGAATTCTTAACATGCTTAATAATGGGAGGCCGAAAGAAAGCGGAGGAGTTCGGCGGAGTCGTGAAAGCTAATCTTCAAAGCCGAGATGTTTTAAATAAAAACATTCTTATCATAGTGTTTACTAGCAGTATCGTTTTCCATTAACAGATTCGTTACTTTTTTGTTAGATCTGAACGGGCTTTCAGGAAGTGGGACGGCGAAGCCGGCCACCGAACCGGCGAAGCCGGTTCGCCAGCGGCGCTGGGCGGCGTCAGCCGCCTGGCTCAGCTGGTAATATATGAACCATATTCAAAAAGAAGGTGCTCTTTGAATTTTTGACCCCTTGTTTAGACAGCATCACTGTCCATCGTGGTTTTGGTGGTTCTTATTTCAATTCTTTTATACACAGCATCTTTTACTATGTATTTAAAGGCACTGTTCGCGATAAACTTCATCCTCGAATTTTCCATGACAAACGCTTCTCGTGGCTCTCAGAAGCAGAACAGCGTCGAAAAAACGGGACAAAGAGCCACCTAGAAGCCGCAAAACGGCTTAGAAAAGTGGGAAAACCCCGCCATTGTGGGCAAGTCCCGCCTCTTCCCGCCCCTCGACATGAACAAAGGAACACTCGAAATCAAGAATTGAGCGTTGGTTTCCGATCAAAAGCCCGTTCTTCCCTTCATTCTCAGCTTCTTTCTTTACTCAGGTCAGCTCGCATATATTGGCTGCAAAAGACGGAAGTTACAAGCCTCGAACAACTCGTCCACCATTTTCCCCAGCTCAATTATTGAGGGACCATAACTCCATTCCCAGAAGGTCTTGTACGATTCCAGAAGCATCATTGGAATCAGAATGGGACCGGTTTCAAGATAGGCAAAAAAAACAGAAAAGCGATTTTTATCGCGAACAGTGCCTTCAAGTTCAAACGGATACACTGACATAACACTAAACTAATTCACAGATGATAAACTTAGCCTGACATAATATATAACTAACATTCCCTTGGTTTGCCGTCCTGAGCGGTCGCTGTACTTCGTTCTCTCCCCATCGATCACCGCCGACAGCAACTTCCTGGGATTTTCGACTAATTTATCCCTTCCTCCACTTCCATTTCTGACAAGGTTGATCCCTGCTCTGACTACTCTTCCTCACTAGACTACTCCAGCTTCGTAGCCGTCTGTATTTTCTTCAATTTCGATGTTCTGACTGCGCCGGGCCCTAGTGACGGGGGTTCAAATCATCATTTCTCCAATCGTCACTATTAACGGTATAGAATTCGATATTGTCGATTGTTACTTTGATCGTGCTCAGTTATGATGTCGCCGTCTCGCTCTTCATCCCTTCCAGCGAAGCGCACCAGAGTTGATGTCCCGTCTCCACGATCATCGTGTTCAGTCTATGATCGATTACGCAATATGGAAGGAGACATGCCCGAGTACATGAAGATAGTGGTGGAAATCTTGCTGGAGAACCGCAAGGAGATGGCAGAGGCAAATCGAAAATTTGGCGAGGTTCTTGAGGACAATCGGAGATTGAGGGAGGAAAATTTGAAATTAATTGAAAAAATTGATTCTCTTCGTTTATCTAGTTCCGTGAACTCTGTTCCCAAGTCTGATGTTGTTGATGTAGCTCCTCGTTCTGTTGAAGATCCTGATATGGCGCGCTCTATTGTCATTGCCGGTGTGCCGGAAAGTAATTCACCCAATTCATTCGGAAAGAGTAGGTCATGATGTTTGCAATGTCAACAATATTTTAGCCTATCTTGATGTCGAATGTTTCTCTACCGCTGTCTATAGGATGGGCCGTCCATCTCCCTCTAAGCCGCGTCTCTTGAAAGTTGTTTTGCCAATCAGTAGGTTCCAGAAGATCGCTGTAAGCCGTGCTCCACGCCTCAGATCCTACTGTCAGAGGAGGGTTTTCCTGCGGGAATCCCTTCCGAAGGAAGAGCGGGATCGGAGACGAGAGGCACGTTTATCGAATGTCAACCGTCAGAACATTCCTTTTTCACCGCACGATTCTGCTATTATCTCTGAACCTCAAATGAATCCAACTCAGTCTCAGGGAAACGATTATGCTCTCTAAGGCTATCTGGTGAACCTCTCAAGTGTCTACTTTCGAACACACGATCTTTAGTTAAAAACGCGGATGCATTTGTGCTGTCTCTTATTCGGGGAAATTATGATCTGGCGTTCATAACTGAGTCGTGGTTGACCCCAATTAATGATGTGCCACCTTTATTGGGAATTGCGAGCGATCAATACTCTTCTGTGCGATGTGACAGGATGCATAAAAAGGGCGGCGGGGTTGTACTCTGTTATAAATCTCATTTAACAGTGCATACGGTGTTTCAGGAGGCGGTCAGAGATTCTTACGAACTACTCATAAACGATGTTTTTACACACAACTCTTCGATTAGATTCATGCTTATATATCGCGCCCCAAATTGTAGTGCTTCCTTCTCATGTCAGTTAAGAAAAGCTATTAGCGATCACTGTTCTTGCAGTAGTAGCAGTGTTGTGCTTGGTGATTTTAATTTGGCCGATTTATGCTGGTACGAGGATTTGGCATCGTCAGAAATATCGCACTGTTCCCAGGAATTCATTGATTTATTTTCTTCCCACTGCCTGAAACAGCTCGTGAAAAAGCCAACGCGGAACAACTCCTTTTTGGATTTAATTTTATGCAATTCCCCAGATTTGGTGAACGACGTCTCGGTCTGTCCACCCCTGGAAACTAGCGACCACGCTTGTGTTGAATTCACTCTGAATAGGAGTGTGGTGAAACCGGAAATTTTTCATAGAAGAGATTTCAGTGCTGCAGACTTCAACTCTATCGAGAATTACTTGTCAAGTGTTGACTGGCTTGGATCTTTCGCTACAGTTTCTACAGTTAACGATATGTATGAAATGTTCCTCAGTATACTTCACCATACAATTGATGAGTTTGTGCCCTTACGCACCGTCACTGGTAGACAATCAAAGCTCCCTGAGTATCTTATCAGAATGATACGTAGGCGCGACAGGATATGGGATGAGGCTGTCAAAATGGACTGTGACACACAGTGGGAAAAGTACAAGTCGTACAATGTCCGAGTAAATAAGGCGATGTACAAGCATAATTCCTACGTTGAGAAGAAGTCAGTAGAGTGCACAGAGATGTCTAGACTTTTTTCACTAATTAGTTCTCGTATCAAGAAACGCGGTCAAATGCCTTGTCTGTTAGATGGCGAGGGGACTTTGGTTCGCAGAGACGTAGATAAAGCGGACATTCTTGCTTTGCACTTTCAAAAATCGTTCAACTTTGCTCAGGATTGTGACGCGGAAGCTTCCGACACATCTCAACCTATGTTCCCAGTGATGCCTCACGGTTTATGGTTCTATAAAGAAAAAATTATCGAGTTGCTTTCGAAATGGCCAAAGTCTTTCACAGTAACTCCTGACTTTATTCCGCTTCATTTTATCAAGAAAGTGTGCTTTCTGATTGCATATCCTTTAGAGTTCATCTTCAATCTTTCCTATATGAGAGCAGAGGTGCCAGATCGGTGGAGGCATTCTTTCATCACCCCAGTACCCAAAAGCTCCTTACAGTCTTCCACAGAACTATCGCCCGATCAGTATAACTTCGATATTCGCTAGACTTTTGAGAAAATTGTTAAAGAGTACCTTGTAAATCACATTGAGGAGAACAATATTATCCCCTGTTCGCAGCATGGGTTTTGGAAAGGAAGATCGACGGAAACAGCTTTATTGGAATCTTTGAATGATTGGACACAAGCTGTTGACATTAGTAAACAAGTTCACGTTATATATTTTGATTTCGCTAAAGCATCTGATAAAGTACCGCATGATAAGTTATTACATAGGTTAAAATCTGTAGGAATTCACCTAGGGTTGTTAAATGGATGCAAAGTTTTCTGACGAATCGCACATATCAGGTCAGGGTGAGGAAAGATTACTCAGAAATCTACCCAGTATTCAGTGGCGTCCCACAAGGTGGTGTCCTATCTCCATTGCTGTTTCTGCTTTACACTTTTGAACTCCCCTTCCATCATCTCTTCGTTTAACGTGAAGTGTCTGATGTATGCTGACGATGTCAAAATCTACAAAGTAATCGGTAACACTGAAGACAAGGAAGCTCTACAATGCGCAATAGATGAGGTTCAGCGATGGTCTATCAATAAGAATTTACCGCTTTCTCCTGAAAAAACGCATGTTCTTGCTATCGGGTCTGGTTCAGTGGAAGCTTCATATAGTCTGGATGAAAAAACCTTGAATTGTGTTGAACAAATACGAGATTTAGGCTTTATTATTACCGGCAAACTAAGTTTCCGCTTGCATTACAGATCCATAATCTCCAAGGCAATGCATAGGACTTACAACCTTTTCAAAGCACTTAAGACAAAAGATCCACAAATCCTTATCAGAGCATACAAATCTTATGTTAGACCACTGGTTGAAAACGGTACCACGGTGTTTAATCCCTATTTAAAAAAGGACATTGCTGCTTTGGAAAGTGTAAAAATAATTTCACGAGAAAACTTGCCTTACGTTGCAGTGGTGTAGATTATCGTTTTATACCCAATGGTTTGGTAAGAAGGCAAGTCTTCGGGTTACGAAGTCTTGAAAGTAGGAGAAAACGCAACGATCTCGTCATGTCATACAAAATAATTACTCGCAAGGTCTCACTCCGATCATCCGACTTTTTCACTTTTGTGAATTCACGCACAAGAGGAAACACACAAAAGCTCAGACCGAAAATATCTCGGATGCAGGTCAGGTCAAAATTTTTCTGTAATAGAGTAGTTCCAACGTTAAATTTTTTGATTAATAGAGACGCTTTGTGTTTGAATCTCAATTCCTTCAAAAAAGTAGTTCACCAGGTAATCTGCTCTAACTCGCCGTAGAGATCCCAGTGTTTTGTAGTCTGTCTTACTTTTATAACCATTTTTCTTTAGTTTTATCCTCTGTTTTATCCTTAATCGTTATGTTCCATTTTGAATTCTTCCATTTAGCATTTAAAAATGCTTCCGGCGTATGTATCTAACGGTATTGATGTTATGATGTCTTCATACACGTGCACTATGTGTGCGTCCACAAATAAATAAATAATATGCGGAGAAGAGCAGAATAAGATTGATAGCAGAAGAAATCTTAGCACCCCTTGACTTTACTTAAATACTACTTATAGGCAGCATATACGCTCGTAAACGTTTTTGAGATAATTACGGAGATAGAATCGTATGGCGCAGAACACAACGTCTACGCATTTTGAAGCGTCAAAAAGATGTATACTCTGTCCCTGCAATGAGCGACAGGCATGCAATCTAACACAAATCGCGGCGGGATTCGCATCGGAGCAACTGCAACGGCCGTCATAGGAACAGATGTCGCGTGTATGTCGCAGCGACGTGTCGCGGAAGGCTGACATACTGCAAATGTGCCATAGTTGCCGCTACCACTGTCGCTGTCGCTGTGCAGTGCACTGCGACAGCGACAGATTTAAAGGGCGGGAGGATGTTGCTGTCGCTGTGCAGAGCGACGCGATGGTGTGTCGCAAAAGTATACCATACCCAAAAACTACACACAATGTCGCTAAACGAGTAAGAAGTTGGCCAAGCCCCTTTATTTGCCCGCCTCTCGTATTTGCGTCCTCCTCCAAGACATTAGTGCTGGGCCAATCCATCCGTCGTCGATGTATTTGGTTTACCTATTGTACCCATTCCACCACTCACAAACGCCGCCAACAGTGGGAACGGCCCAGCACCCCTGTTTTGGAGGAGCACACAAATACAGGGGCGGGCGGATACAGAGTCGGGGCAAACTTCCTACTCGTGTAGCGGCATTGTGGGTCGTTTTTGGCGCTTCAAAATGCGTAGGCGTTGTGTTCTGAGCCATACAATCCTATTTCCGTAGTTATCTCGACCACGTTTACGAGCGTGTATGCTGCTTTTAAAGGCAGCATACACGCTCGTAAGCATAGTCGAGATAACAGAATAGATCGGTCCGCACGGCCCGTACTATGTCGTCAACGACGTTTGAAGCGCTGAAAACTGTCCAGGATGACAGTATTTGACAATGTTTGAGCAATCTTGCCTTCCACGCCCGTATTTTCACACCCCTTTGAGTAACAGAATGAGAATCGATACTTGTGAAAACGTGTGATAATTGAGAGTGATAGCACTATCAAATGGGAGTGCACGAGAGAAACAGCTTGGTTTACTTGAGTATAACATGTCTACATACCCAATGACTCTCGTCCACTTTCGAGAATGCCGCTCTTCTGTGGCTGACCTCTTGAAATTGAGAATTTTATCAGTGCACAAACATGTTATACTCGAGTAAACCAAGCTATTTCTCTCGTGCACTCCCATTTGATAGTGCTATCACTCTCAATTATCACACGTTTTCACGAGTATCGATTCTCATTCTGTTACTCAAAGGGGTGTGAAAATACGGGTGTGGAAGGCAAGATTGCTCAAACATTTTCGAATACTGTCATCCTGGACAGTTTTCAGCGCTTCAAACGTCGTTGACGACATAGTACGGGCCGTGCGGACCTATCTGTGCTGTTATCTCGACTATGCTTACGAGCGTGTATGCTGCCTTTAAAGGTGGTGTTCACAATGACTTTCTTCTTGAAGTATTTCACATAAAACAATGCGTTAGCCTCCGAGTAATACCAAAATTACGAAGAAACGGCGAGAAACGCACTAAAACGTCGTATTTCAGTGACATTATTCTATAACATGGACTAGTTGTTCGGCTGGATGAACATGTTCATGGTGGTTGTCACCAGTGGAAAATTCGGTCAATTGAAAATCAAAGAATATTCCATGCAAAGCAGGATGAGTTAGGGCTGTGGGAGAGAACGGAGCAATAGAGAGTAGAGGATTGCTGAGGACGGGTCACCAAAAGATTTCATTTTCCAAACAAACACTTCCTGTGATACTTAAAGTGGCGGGGTGATACTTAAGGATTTCGTGTACTTATGGTGCGTTTTTCTCATTTTCTGCGTCATTTTCGTTCTACCCGGGGGTCACTTAATCATGATAGCGAATAATCTCAGAATTCAAGATTATCGTGAACACTGCCCTTAAGGCTTGCCATAGCACTGGATTGATTGATTATTTGAATGGAAAAACTAATTTGTTATATGCCTCCCGGCTGTATAGCATTGATGTCATTTTCTCCGGGAGCCGGCTGACAGCCACCCTCGCTGAGTGCCATCTTGAATCCGACTGTGGGCGCCAACACGCTCCACCTTTGGGGCAGACGCACCTGAAGGCGGCGACACTAATATGAACTATAGAAGGAGAATTATCATGAATATGAGAATAATCATTACACGCCCTCTTCTTTGTATACTTCTATGGGAGATGTACTAAGTACACTGCACTTCTAGCAGGGAAAATAGGGCATGCTTAAAAGCACTGCTCACAATGTAAATCGCTCTTGCCTTTTCATTGACAAACAGTTGCAATGAGCCCGAAAACGGAACCGCGTCTGAGAAGCGGGCCAAACACCCTCTTTAACAAACGCAAGGCAAAAAAACACGCCGCAGAAAAATGTTCCAGTGTTTAGAGTGAGCCCAGTCTGAGTAAAATTGTTGTCAACAAAATCGTCACAAGTGGATTACGCCTCTACCTGAGATCCTCAGCAGTGGTCTCTGATTGATACAGATAACGAGTCCGTGGAATGGTAACTCAGAACATCCGGAATTCTCCGCCAACAGTGGCACAGTCATGCCGGAGTTGATGACGACAACTGGGCGCAGATGAGACGCAACCTATTCAGAAGAACCGTTTTTCTCTTTAGAAAGGGCGCTTTATCCCGTTCTCCCAATATAGATCTCCTTTCAAAGGCTATCACAAGTGTTTACCATCAAGAACTCTGACGCGATGTTTGCCGTGAGCAGTGACTTTGAAAAACATTATCACGCAGATGACTTGGTATGTTTCCTATCACATAATTTTGATGAGGTAGACGTATGTGGTGGTTACTCCAGGGCTCGCAAACTGTCAATATAGAGAGGTGATTCTCTTGAGAAAACCACTCAAAGAATTACAGAATCCCTAACACTAAACTGTTGTATATGAAGCTAGTCGCCTACGTCGGAAACCGAAGCAGAACTGGATGTGGTCTAATTGAAGGAGTTTACGAACTATAAAACCTGCACTCATACACTCGGAGCCGGGCGGACGCTGGCAACTGGCAGGCCGATCGGCAACTCTCACGATCTGCCCACCGTCTTCCAGCGAGCCGCCCGTCGAGGTTAAGATATGCGCCAATCCGCTTTCTCTAATTGACTAACCACCATTACACTTATACGACTATTGGCCGAAGATTACCAGATTTTTTTTTTGGGCGAGACTTGTATATATAGTTTGGATGATGTTTGTCCCGGCCACTCTAATATTCAAAGGTGAACACGTCTCTGACCGCTGTTAGTTTCATTGGTCTCACTGTCCATACCCGTCATACCACTGTCCCGAACTTCGACGAAGCTACTTATGGTTTCCGTATTTGATTTAGTCTGACGCATAAGCCAGGCGGCTGGGCGTGCGGTGTTGGCGGCATCACGGGCCAATGGGGTTTCGATCGTGCGTGCGGTGATCTACCGTCGCAGCCCCATCCATTCATCAGACTGAAAATATTACGTGAACTTTACGTAGCCCCTCATTGATAACCGGAATTTTTTGAGAATATTGAAAGTCCTTCAGGTGGTTTTTTTTTTCGAAAAATTGAGGGAGTGAATTTTTCTTCAGACAAAAACTGAATTTTTTGTATTTTTTAATTTAGTTGTTGTAATAAATCCTAGTGTAGTAAATCATGCGCTGCATTTTTAGCAATCGAAACTAACCATCCGACGAGCCTAAAGAAGCGTATTCATTCTTGGCCCAGAATTTTTACGTCCCCTCCCCAAATTTCTACTTTCTTGTGAAAAGCTTTACATCACCCCCTTTGTCCAACTGGACCCCAACCGCTTGACCTTGCGTCATACCACCCTGGCATTCGTGCCATACTTTCCATAAAGCTTGAAGTCAAATTTTTTGCGTTACCTTCGAACTTTCATTATCAGCGTGTCGTTAAAGTTTTTTTTCAGAGGAAGATGAATGGCGATCAAAAGCTATAGATAAGCTCTGGGAGGAGCGGAAATCTATGGGCCATACCCCATTAGTGAAATTCCAGGTATTAGTTCGGGCTCCTAATGTTCTATTTGCAGAATCTACGAATGAGTTTCTAACCTTTGATAATCTTTAATTTCAGCCAAAGGGCTTTCCAAATGTCGACATATTCTTCAAGAATGAGACGGCTTCAAAGACACGCACGCTGAAGCACAGATTTTCATGGGCTCTCATCACATGGGCAATCATTGAAGGCAAAGTGAGTCTGGTTTGATATCTTTCTCACTACAGCATTTTGAGGCAGCTACATAGTGCTTGGAACACCAGCCGGATAAGCACAAAACCCACACTCTCCTCATTAAAGGCATAGTGCGCGCTGAAAACCAAATTTGTGTTTTTGTGTTATATCATTTGAGTGGGCCTTGCTAACGCCATTTACGAAGGCTGCGGTCTAAAAATTGAACCAAAATGAGTTTTCCCAGTTGGAAACGTCTTTCTGTGTTCGGGGGCTGGCCTTTGGGTCGATCTTTCACGTCCGTTCACCAAACTCTGTCAGTCGGAGCTTAGGACGTCAGCACAATCGCGTTAGTACGCCAGGGCAAACCTGGCGTACTAACGCTCGTTGAGAGCAGGAGGTGCTGACAACGGCAGTATATCATGTCAACGGAAGCTGGCGTTCTAACTCTCATTATCGACAGCCTGTTCTGCAAACGATGAAATAATTTGGACTGCACCCTGTTTACCGGGATTGGGCATGGTCCTTGTCACGGCCAGCAAGGAGGCCAACTTCGCCGCGGTCCACAAAGAAGAGGCTTTTCCCGCGCTGGGCCATGAAGATGATTTCCTTAGCGTTCCAAATTAACGTCCGATAAGTGACACAAAGTCACCTTGTCGGGCTGGCCTTAAAGGCCAACTGCCCCTCGGCAAGACTGGCCGCCTTATATACCCGCCGCCATCGTACAAGAGGATTCTGCTATGTTCATTCACAAATCAATGGAGGAGAGTGTCAGCAGACAGTAGGAGAGAGGGGCTGACAACAATATGCGTGCCACGATAAACAAAGCATTAGTACGCCGGCACACGCAGCAAGAGCTCCTCGTCGTTAGCAGCATATCCCGCTGTTACCAGCAGCTACAGCACGGGTGCTGCCAATCCCTTTGTGCCGGCGTACTAAGCCCCGACAGTGTGAGAAATGGGTAATCGATCAATGAGTGATATAGTACAAATGAGTGGAAGTTGACGAAATATATCATGTGATTATGCCAGGGTTGCCTTTTCTGCACACATCGGTCAACTTTTTCTCCCTTGAAAATCAGCTAAAAGGAAGAACAACACTTTTATCAGGAGATCACGGGTCAAAACAGCGATTCTTAGCGGCCAACTCTCTCTCTCATGCGTCGATTGGTTGAATGGGGTCTGAAAACGAAGAAAAAGGGGTCCGCAGAAGCAGTTTTCAGTACACTGTCTCGCGGTTCTTTCAACGTGGCCGTTGTGTAGAGTATTAGGGCTTCCATTATATAGTGAAAGCTCAGAAACGAATTTCATCGCGAACGAGGCCTTTAAGGTTCCTGGAGACCTGCAGCACAAACTTCAACCAGAATCGACAACCTGCTAGAAGCCACCATTTTTGTGAGCGACCGAACCTGCCAGTTTCCACTGAAGCTTCCACAACTGTATTTGTCGTAGAAGCTGCCTTAACAGGGACCTTCACAGTCCGTTTAGCATCTCAACGCAGACAGACTTCCCAAACAATTCTGTTAAAGGCAGTGTCCACGATAGAAACCATGTCTGATTTTTTGGTGGAGATCGGCAGCTGCGGGGCCTAGCGCAACCCTAACGTTGGAAAAACTAAGAAAAATGAGCTCAGAACGGTCCCCCGACGGCCCCAAAGTTGGACACCCGTCAGCTCGTCACCCCCAGATGCACTTTGCACGCCCACCGACGTGAACAAATGAATGCTCGAGATTGTAAGATGAGCGATGGTTTCCGATGAATAGCCCAGTTCTTCCCTTAATTTCCAACTTCTCTCTTTACTCAGGTCAGCTCGCATACATCGGCTGCAAAAGGCGGAAATTACAAGCTTCGGACGACTCGTCCACTATGCTTCCCTTGCTCAATTTTTAAGGGACTATAACTCCGTTCCTAGAAGGTCTTGTACGATTCCAAAAACATCATTAGAATTAGCATGGGACCGTCTTCAAGATTGGCGGGAAAGCAGAAAAACGATTCTTATCGTGAACACTGCCTTTAAGGCTCCTCAGCGAGGAACAGAATCGCCAATGAGAAATAATAGAAAAAGCTTAGCCATGGGCAAAATCTTCAGCAGGGACAATGAAAGGAGAACTTGTTAGAAACAAGAGATGCGAATCGAGTAGAAAAACAATGAAATCCGAGAACGGAGAGAGGTTGAGTCCGAAATCGAGGTGGGATCGATAAATTCGTATGATGTAGACCGTTCAACAGTAGCACTAGCTGGAATAGGGTAGCAACTAAGTCTATGGAGTAGCTAATACGCAAATTCATAGAACAGTTGGAACTAAAAAATTTCAAATCTGAAAAAAAAATTTAGTCGACATTAATGCCATCCACGAAGAAAAAGAGCACTGTCCTGAGAGTGGTCTTCAACATCTATTCTTCCACACCCTGCACCCCATCTATTCCAGGCCTCTACAATTATTATGGGTCCGACATCCTTTCGGGCCTCTATCATGTATTACAAAGTTGATTTTTGGAAGAAATAATTTGCGGCAGGAAGACGCCTTCTCCTTAGCAAGTCGAAGACATAAAAATTCCTTCAGTTAAGGTCAACAGTAAATCCACCGTCTATGACTCTACTTCTGGAAACACGGGCTCCAGTGAGGCCTACATGTGCACTCTGGTGGGACTGCCTTACATAGCCGTGGTGG
Source organism: Aplectana chamaeleonis (assembly GCA_029168955.1). Taxonomy (NCBI): domain Eukaryota; kingdom Metazoa; phylum Nematoda; class Chromadorea; order Rhabditida; family Cosmocercidae; genus Aplectana; species Aplectana chamaeleonis. The sequence goes on from JAPDOI010000194.1 coordinate 762,703, forward strand.
GTTCCCTATTTATTAATCTAACACGTTGACTAGCAAAAGAAGTGGTAACTTTACTTCCGTGCTTTTCCACGTGGAAATTGGATTCCCCGATCGATAAAGTCTTGTATGACAAGATATATTGGCAGGTGGCAAAAGAATTGGAAGAGGAGAAGATACATCAAATTACTAGCAACGGAGGCAAAATCATGAAGGTAAACGATTGAACTCTTCCTCCAAGAATTTCAAATTATTCTGAGAATGGATAGGATTATGTACTTTCAGGTAGACGTGTCGCTAAGAAATTTCCACGCGCAAAATGAAGCTGAAAAGAATAAAGGCTATTTCATCAACCAGTTCGGCAACGCGAGAGACGCCGAGGAATTCCATGAGAGTGAGAATCGGAGAAGAAACTCTCACAATATTTTCATGTTAATGACCACCTTGGAAAATGTCAATCTAATTAAGGTGGCGGCTACCCGTATGAGAGTACCAATATGTTCCATGAGATTCTGGAGCAACTGCATGATGACAGAAATCAAACGAAGAAAATTCCTGACTTCTTCGTGCACGACTCTGGGACAGGTACCTTTCTCGTGTTGTGCAACTTTCTCGTCTGCAGCCCGTTTTTGCGCGGAACTTTCCTTGCCGGTGGTTTGCAGTTACAGGATAATCTTACCTTTCAATGTCAGAGACTACAAATCCTTACCGACTGAACGGAATAAAGTTGAACTTCACTGTTCCGTGGAAGCGAATTCTACACGCGCGTTCTCCAGCATGGCAACATGAGGACAGTACCGGACCTCATAATCATGAAGCGGAACGAAATTGATGGTGGAGTGATAATGAAAACGCTAAAAGGGTCGGTACGGGGGTCTTCGCCGTGGTGGAGCAGACGTTACGCGCGGTTGTGGTGTCAGACACCTTCTGATTCGACGTCTGTAGGCCACGCACGTGACGGGTCGGCGTTCAGGAGTAGGAACAAATAGCCCGCCCCATAGGTAATTTCAACTTCTACAACTTGCCGGCAACGTTAGCGTCTTTGACTCTGTGACCAGACGACGAACACCCACTTGTACACATGACACTAATCAGTGTGTTGGTTCTGGTACCATTCACTCGTTGTACGATATGCTGACCAATTCGGTGCACGTATACGACGTGCACCGAATCCGCGTCAGCACATAGTGCGCCAACAAAATGGAACCACAACCACCACGATCCGTATCGACTGTTAATTATCAAAATTGATCGAAAAAAGCGAAAGCATAAGCGAGCTCGTCCGTAGCGTTTGCATTTTTTGTTGAAAGCATAGGGACAGCGTATCGCACACATCAATGACTGTTGGGTATACGACTGCAGACTGTTGGGTATACGTTTATCGGTCCAAGAGACACCTTCGCATCGGCTGTTGCTCTGTAAAAAGATCTTAGGGACATATGCGATTGTTCGGCTCCAGTAACACCCAAAAGTCTTCGGACATATGCTTTTAGGAGAAATTGTTCTTATATGTGCGTATTTTAGCTCCGGCGTAATGGAACTAGGTGAAATTTTGATACGTTGTAGGGCATCGCGAGCTATACCGGTCACGTACTCAAATTTAGGTTCTGAATGGTTTTTTCGTTCGACACGGAAAATAATAACGACTCCACGCTACTATGACAGATTTAGCTTATTTCGTCGAAGCATGGCCATAAAATTTCCAAATTTATAACAAGTATTGAAAGCGGCAAGGCCTTCAAAATCACTGTGTTTCATTGCGAGAGCGCGTGGTTTACAAATGAAAAATCAAGAAAATGTCAGAGAGAGAATGCCAGTTCTTGAAAACTTAAATTTTCAAAATTGTGCTCCGCAGCCTTCTGGAATGCTTTGTATAGGCAACTGCAATTCTCAACGAGTCTATGGATTTCGCCCTTCTTCATTCACATCAGAGCAAGATACCTAGCAGATGCAAAATCTTGAGAATTTAGTTTGATATCGGTTTCATTTTTTATTGAAAAACTTTTCCAAGAAAATGTACTCATTTGATAAATAGTGATTTGTCGGCCTTCCAGTGGTCAAAATTTGATGTGGAGCTGAAATTTGGAAAGATCAAACTCTGAGCCAATAGGCTAAATCTATCAAAATACAGCCTAATCGTTATTAATTTCCCTGTCAAACAAACCCACAAACTCTAACTTTGAGTGTGTGTCAGGTATAACTTGTGATGCTCAATGACATTTTTAAGTCTCATTAGCCTTTGATAAGCCTGAGCTGAGCTACAAATAGAAAAAAACTTTACCACAGAAATCGTTAGGTCCGAAGACTATTGGGCGCTTCTGAACATTTAAAGGCAGCAAACACGCTGGCAAACATGGTCGAGATATCAGCATAAATAGGCCTGCACGGCCCCTACCGTGTCGTGAACGGCGTTTGAAGCGCTGAAAACCATCCAGGATGACAGTATTTGACCATCCCTGTCACGCACGCCCGTATTTTCACACCCCTTTCAGTAACGGAATGAAAAGCTGAACTTGAGAAAACATGTGATAACTTAGAGTGATAGCACTATCAAAGGGGAGTGCACGAGAGAAACAGCTCGATTTACTTGAATATTACCTGTCTAATCACCCATAAACTCTCGTCCACTTCCGAGAATGCCGCTCCTCTCCGGCTGACTTTTGAAAATGGAGGATTTCATCGGCGCACAAACATGTAATATCCAGGTAAATCGAGCTGTTTCTCTCGCACACTCCCTTTTGATAGTGCTATCACTCTAAACTATCACATGTTTTCTCAAGTTTAACTTTTCATTCTGTTACTCGAAGGGGTGTGAAAATACGGGCGTGCGTGACAGGGATGGTCAAATACTGGCATCCTGGATGGTTTTGTGCGCTTCAAACGTCGTTGACGACATGGTAGGGGCCGTGCGGGCCTATTTATGCTGATATCTCGGCCATGTTTGCGAGCGTGTATGCTGCCTTTAAAGTACTCAGTGGCGTCTAGAAGTGCTCACAAATTATTGTTGAAGCAAAATGTAAGAAGGCAAGACAGGCATTCATAGAAATCTCGATAATTGGTTTGTGGAGGCCAGATCTTCCTTTCCATGAGGATAGCACAACATCCGATTTTATGGAGAACCCTGCCTTTAAAGGCAGCATACACGCTCGCAAACATGTTCGAGATGTCAGCATAAATAGACCTGCACGGCCCCTACCATGTCGTGAACGGCGTTTGAAGCGCTGAATACCATCCAGGATGACAGTATTTGACCATCCCTGTCACGCACGCCCGTATTTTCACACCCCTTTCAGTAACGGAATGAAAAGCTGAACTTGAGAAAACATGTGATAACTTAGAGTGATAGCACTATCAAAGGGGAGTGCTCGAGAGAAACAGCTCGATTTACTTGAATATTACCTGTCTAATCACCCATAAACTCTCGTCCACTTTCGAGAATGCCGCTCCTCTCCGGCTGACTTCTGAAATAAGGAGGATTTCATCGGCGCACAAACATGTAATATCCAGGTAAATCGAGCTGTTTCTCTCGCACACTCCCTTTTGATAGTGCTATCACTCTAAACTATCACATGTTTTCTCAAGTTTAACTTTTCATTCTGTTACTCGTGTGAAAATAAAGGGGTGTGAAAATACGGGCGTGCGTGACAGGGATGGTCAAATACTGTCATCCTGGATGGTTTTCAGCGCTTCAAACGTCGTTGACGACATGGTAGGGGCCGTGCGGGCCTATTTATGCTGATATCTCGGCCATGTTTGCGAGCGTGTATGCTGCCTTTAAGCACAGTCACAGCATATGCTAAACAAATCAGGAATATGACCTTAGACAATCCGTTATTCTAGGAGGAACAATCACATCAGTTGGGCGATACGTGAAAAGGTACAACTTGCCAACAACGATTGTCCTGTCGGATTCGGAGTACTCGCTATTCTACGATTACGTAATTTCAAACAGGTAAAAGAGTCACATGTCACTCTAAAACAACAGTACAGCATACTATTGTCTGTGTTATCCAATTAAAAGCAACACTAAGCGTTTGCGGCAAAATCATTTAATCCGTATTTTTGGAAGGGTGCTTCCTCACAGCTTGTTCTCCTCGACGAGAAAAATAGTTCCTGTATCGAATACTATTCTTGAAGGCCCTCCACTTTGAGCAAATTTCGAAGGTCGCCGCACGTAATTTACATGAGGGTGTCAGATAGCGGCTCTTTTAGAATTGACTGTTTCTGTTCGCAATTAATATGGTATTTCTGACGGAGCTCGCATTTTGGAACGCGGTTGCTGTACGGGCCTTTTTGAAAATTGGCTTAATTTCGCTATTCCTGCTTCTTTTCGTAAGGATGAAGCCTTCTAAGAGAATGGGGTACTTGTTAAGCCTGTGGGCAAGGAGGTTAATCCTGCCACAACCCGAAACGAGAATACCATCCCGGCATGGTCCGGCAATGAGGAAGCCCTCCTTTCCGCGAGCCCTGAAAAAAACCCTCGGCCACCGAAAAATATCCACCGGAGAGTGACTCGAAGTCCTCCCGCAGGGGCCGAATGCATCAACAGGTCAGGTTGGGGCAGGGGCAGGGCAGTCTGCACCTTTGAAGATCTCCATAAAACACAAAATCAATCGTGCCCCTGTTGCCCCAGCTAGGAGGTTGGAGCAGCAAGAGCAGCAAAAAACACTGCTGGGGCACGATTGACTAGACGATCTACTGCCTATGCAGTGCAATCGTCAAAGATACCGGCTGCCCTGCCCCAACCCGGCGCATCGATGCATCCGGCCCTAAAGATGGTCTCGGATGGCCTACTGTCCGTCTCCACGAGGCGGGCCTCCTCTTATAACCGCTGATCATGTGACCTGCACAAGATGACTCAAAGTGCCACCAATCCTGCGTCTTTTTATCTCTTGCGACGTCATTGTCGTCGCCCCGAGAGCGACCGGATCTGAGTCGAGGCTGCGACTCCAACCGAGATGGGACCGCGCTGAAACTTCGACCCACCGCTGCTGCACTGGCGTTGACGTCTTGAATGAGAGGTCCCGGTCCAGCTTCGAGCAACGGGTTGTCTGAGAGATAGAGGCCCTCTACACGCCCTCTACACACAAGGGGAGCAGTAGTCTGGCTTTTCTAGTTTGATACGTTGCGCGCCTCATTCCATTGTAATTTGACATGTCACGCAACTCTTTCCAATCAAAGTAATCCTGAGTTGAATTAGGGCCGCAAAAGCGGAACAACTCCTTCCTCGGTGTGAAGAAGGCTCATATCACTTCACCTGCGTTGGTGAAGACTCTTCGCTCAGACCTCATCAGTGAATTAGTTTCTATGAATTATTACTCTGATTCCACTTGCGAGTTGATGGTAGAGTTTGCGCAATCATTTTAGTCTGATGAACGGACGGGGCTGCGACGGAAGATCACCCCCTCCCGAATCGGAACCCCATTCTCCAGTGGGGCCGCCAACCCCGCACTGCCAGCCGCCTGATCCATGCGTCAGACTAATGTGAAAACGGGTACCATATGTGATTGCTCAGGTAGGCTAGACTTAGATATCGCGTACGCATTCCAACGATGTGCCTCTGCGATGCAAGCGGCGCCTTTTACGGCACATATATGCATTATGCTAAAACGTAGATGCTGTAGATAAAACCACAATCATTACTACCTGACAGTGCTCAAATTTTCCTACGAAAAGCATTCTGGCTGTATGATCTGAATGCCGGAAGGATTAGCGATTGGCAGGCTGATAATAGGTTGTCGTGCGGTTGTGCCTAACTAGACACTGTTAACCTCCCTACGTAGATCCAAGGCTGTTTCAATCATGAGATACTATTCAATCAGGTTCAATAAGTTTCGTTGTTCTATAAGAGAGGGCGTTGCTACTAGCTCAAAATGTTTCGTTTTCTTGGTACACTCTTCATATGAACGTATGTGAAGTTCCATTTCAATCTGTCAATTCATTCTTTATTCACAAGCCATTTAGTGTAGCTGTGTCACAGGAATGAAAAAAATGAATACCGTGCAGTGATAAAATTCGTATTTTTGGATGGTGTAGTACTAAAAGAAATTAACGAACGAATGTTAAAAGTGTATAATGATTGATCACCTGCAATTAGAACAGTAGAAAGATGGGTCGCTGAATTTAAACGTGGTCGTACAAACGTTGAAGATGATGGAAGGACGTCTAAAAACCGCATCAACACCAGAAATCATAGCCAAAATACCTGATATGGTTTTCGAAGATCGTTGATTGACTGAGGGAGATTTAGTTAAGGCTCTACACGTCTCACTAGGCAGTGTGAGCCATATTTTAAGTGAAATTTTGGGTACTAGAAAGCTGTGTGCACAGTGGGTGCCGCATTCGCAAACAATGGATCAAAAACACATTCGAGTGCGACTTTCTTAGCAACATTTGGAGCGTTTTAAAAAGGATAAAGTGGATTTTGTGCATCGATTCATCACAATGGATGAGACTTGGGTCTACCACCATGATCTTGGGTCAAAACAAGAGGCTAAAGAGTGAACCTGGTTGTTTGGCATCTAAACGAGTTAGTGTCTGGAAATCGGCCAAGAAGGTTCTGGCATCAGTTTTTTGGGATGCGAAAGGATTTTTGTTTGTGGATTACTTGCAAACTGGTAAGACAATTAATTCTGAATATTATTGCAACCTTTTAACCAGTTGAATGAAAAAGTCGTTAAAAAAGACCCGGTTTGCAGAAGAAAAAATCCCTTTTCATCAGGGCAATGCACCGTGTCACAAGAGCATTTTGGCAATGGCCATGAATTAAAGTTTGAATTGTTGAAGCATACACCGTATTCACCAGATTTGGCCCTCAGCGGCTTCCATTTGTTTCCAGAACTCAACAAATTTATGCGTGGCAACCGTTTTTCATCAAATGAAGAGGTCATAAAGGCTGTTGAAGGGTATTTCGCGGACCTTCCGGATTCTCACTTCAGGGACGGGATCCACAGATAGGAGGACCGTTGGAGAAATTGTATTAATGTTGAGGGAGAATTATACTGAATAATGAAGTGTATTTTGAACTATAAAATTGTGTTTTTCTTGTCGAACGACAGAACTTAATGAACAGAATTACGAAGATCTATTTACCTAAGGCTAAAGCAATAAGAAAGTGCGAAGTAGCCATAGCAGGGGAGTGGAGCTGATGAAACTGATACATGTAAAAGCCTAATTTCAAACCAACGTTCTCCCATTAGAAAGAGTTGTGACTGTAGCGAATCTGGCGCAGAAAGTTTTTTATTCCAGTAGCTTGCTGTTTTGGTCTGCTATTTTCGGCCTTTTGGGTTGCATATCCAACAATTCTTACTCTCAGGTTTACGAACGAATCCGGCACAAAGTATTGGAAAGCTCCTGGTGTTGCTGGTATCGGCTACGGTTACAATGTGAAGCCAGTGATTTACGGTGAAACAACGAGGTTAACAAAATTTCGTTGTTCTTACGTCGCTGAGTAATCTAATCGAACTCAAATGCTCACAGTCTGAATCCAAGCGTGATTGATGAGGCCATGAAGATGCCAGATATCGCCTCAGCAGCTGCTGCTCACGTGCTCAGGGAGAGGGGAATCGGTGGAGGACCATCAACTGCACTCAATTTCCTCGTTTCACTGCACAAAGCTTATCAGAACCGGTACGTTCTTTTTTCATTCATTTGTTCGCTCTACCTATACTCTCTATAAAACGTCGTAATTCACATCATTCGAGACGCGGGCGGTGCGCGCGACGCCTCGGCCTCCGTCTGCCCTACGCTCTCTAACTGTCACAACCTCCGCTCAGCGCCAGCAAGCATAGGAACCAAGTGAATTTCGCCGTTTTATAGTCTGTAGCTCATATGCTTGCCTCAAACAATACAATTTATGAGTTGCAATAGGCGACGAGTTTTTGTCAGTATTCCAGAAACAACAAGAACATCAGGGGTCGTCTAACTATCGCAACGATCATATGTGATCCCGGCGAGTTCTATGATAGCACTTACTTCAACTCCACGTACATAGATAAACTATTTGGAGATAAAGGAGGCATGAAAGCATTGAAGTGCTGGAAAGAGGTGAGCAGTTGCACCCTCAAGACTTTTCAAGGCAATCACAAAATGTAGCCTCTTCGCTGAGTGTTAACCACAAAACGGATTTTAGCAGCCGGGATTCTATGTTACCGTAACCCCTTTTGCCGTGGAGCGCGTTATTGTATAATCGAGCGCCAGCGTCACGCCTAAGTGGTATTTGAGGCTGAGATCAGCCACGGAGTGTGTTTTTGTCCTGAAACTGAGTGTATTTATCATGTAATGTATGCCTAGGTTTTTACAACGCATTTCGGTGTTTTTCTTGCCTGTGAATCTTCACTTAAAAATCTCTATTCTTTTGAATTGCTTGCTGGCCCACCGTTTCTCATTTTCTAAGGGTCCATTTCGTCAGCAACTAATGTTGGGCCCAAAATAAACGAAAGGTGTGGATGTTGAGATGAAAAATTTATATTGCTTAGCAGTAATGGTAGGCACGACCCCGGACTAATTTAAACGATGATTAGTCACCTTCCCAAGAATGCGAATGCGTGCAACACTAGAAAAAATGAGCTTGGCGAAAATCTTTCACAGTCATGGTTTCTATTGTAGACCAAGCTTTTTTTCAAACAAGGGTTCAGATATGGTGTTAAAGTGCAGCTGCACACGGACCACGAAACTTGTAAGCAAATGTAGGAAGGAGAACATTTCGATCAAGAGTAAGTCCGGACATTCCTTATTGTGGTAGGAACTGATATGCGGTCGTGAATGGGTTAATCGTAGTGAAGGTATGAACCACTTTTCTGTCATGATGCAGCTCTTTTTTAGTCACGAACTTTTTCAAGTCCTTCGAATACAAGCGCTGCTTTCTTTCAATTTCAGCACCTCACTTTTAGTGTATCCGTGCTTACTGATTACATGGTCGTATAGCCTCTTCACTTCCAGACCGCAAAGGAAGCATTCGGCTATCTCTCTAAATAAGCAAATACTGGTCATCGAATAGTTTACAGAAGCAGAGAGGTCGCGATCGGCTTCCCTATCTGAGCGACTCATATAAAGACCTCGACTGATGTGAAAATTGTGATGTTGAACCGTGGATTTAAGAAATTAAACGATTCAGGTTTAAGTAATAAGAGAAGGGCATATGCAGCAATCCAAAAGAACACAAATTTTTAAGTGAAGAGAGACAAGCAAGAAAAACACTGAAATGCGCTAAAACTACCTAAGCATACAATGTACAAGATAAATCCGCTCAGCTTTAGGGCAAAAACACTCCCCGTGGCTGATCTCAGCCTCAAATACCACTTAGGTGTGACGCTGGCGCTCGATGATACGATAAAGCGCTCCACGGCGAATGGGTTACGGTAACACAGAATCCCGGCTGCTAAAATCCGTTCTGTGAGTTAACCTCATCTCTGTTCATTATGAAAAATAGTTTCCCCATGTGTGCGTCAGAGTGCGCCCACGGGTCGGTCTAGAAAATACTTTTTCATTATAAAAAACCTTTATCCGTTTCACACTGGTTGAGATGCTACAACCATATGTACCCTCGATACCCGAGCAGCTCGCAGGGACGAGCCGGACCTGCGTTGCGGCTTGTTAAAATAAGAGGTGAACGAGTGGCCGGCCCGGGCACCCGGTAATCGATGCTGATGGCCATCACCGCATCAATTACCAAGTGCCCGAGCTGTGGCCGGAATCCCACACGGCCACCCGTCCACCTCTTATCAAAACGAGCCGCAACGCAGGCCAAGCCCTTCCCTGCGAGCTGCTCGGGCATCGAGTATATAGCATCCTTATTCGGGAGCGCAATATTGATTCTTCATTTCACCCGCACCCGCTGCCATCGCTATGCACCACGGCAGACAGAAAAAGAATAGAAGGAACTCGCCGGCTCTGCGCCTGATGGCCGGTCATACAGAAAAGTTCCTCGTCGACAGAACGTTTAGTTGGCCCATTTTTTCTTGTTGAGGAAAGGGGCTAAAAAAAGAAGAAAAACGCGAGGCTATCGATGGAAGTCTATCGCTTATGAAGCCAGTGAGCTCGAGAGGTTGCCGGAGAGTGCGTGTTAAAGTAGCATCTTTCTGTATCTCACTTGTGGATGGAGGTCTCGCTCTCGATAGTTGTATAGAAAGGTCTACTTTATAATAATATGACGTTTGAAATTATAATCGCATGGAAATAACGAAATTTGTGTCTGAGGGTGTACTGCGCCTATAAACGATCATGCGTATTTCAGGTAATCAATAAGTCGATCGATACCGGCACTGATTTTCTGGAAGAGGGTCTCTCAACTTGTGTACCGGCAACGCACGGACGATCGAAAAGAGGACTCCAAAGCACTCGCACTCCTAGCTCAAGAATAGCACTAGGCAGTCTTCTAGTTTGATAAGAGCATGACCGTTTAGGCTGCCTATTAAATCCTTCGCATACAGAAATCAAATTAAATAAATATTTGAAGCCATGAAGTAGTATAAACGACTGGAACATAGATATGTTTAATATACTGTCGGCACGAACCACACTAATACTTTTGGTTCCCTAATGACGGTTTATGCAAACTCGGCGCACGCGTGGTGTTAATTTGAAGCCATATTGCAAATATTAATGTGATGCTGCTCATCGTAGTCACTGCACGAATTTTAAGTCATTCGTACAAACAACTCCTTAGCTTTCGAACAGGCGGTTTCCAGACGTTCAATTCTCAACACTAGATCGTTTTAGAGCTAAACACTTCAAAGTTCCAGCGATCGACAAGAGGCCCCTAATTATCCAGTGGTATGGTGGGTGTATCCGCGAAAGGGATATCTGCGGACCAGTTAGCAGGCCGCGCGCCTGTGGCATGCGCCTATCAGTCACCGCATTTCTCGTGGGCGCACACGATGCAGGGCAGTCTGCTAAGGTGTCCGCAGCCGTCCCTTTTCTGGTTATCCGGACTATAGAGTCCCAGCTAGCACACAGTCGTGCTCAATCAAGGCTGTCTGGATTAACCCTATTATCGACGCTCAGTCCCATCATTGAATGGAAGTGAGGTGAGTATAAAGAAACAAGGAAGAGGGTAAATCTAGGCAGTAAGCGCAACACGCGAGGCCAGTCATGGCAAGGCGGACGTCAGAAAAGACCTCACTTCTCACAGATCTCCTTAATTATTATTTTAGTGTATGAGAGGTAAATATGAAATGGATATTTATCATTCATACTGTTCATATGGCGTGAAAATGATAAAACTCCGTTTCGCAGATGATCGGTGAATACAATTCAAGTTGTGGGCCACCTAGAATTTGAGTGGGAATTCATTGATACTGCCTCCAAAAGCCGACGTATTTCGATAAAGTTTTTTAAGAGCAATGACTGATAGCGCCCTCATACACCTCACAATAAAATTCTTCTGCGTGAATAGTGAGTGATCTTCGTTCTCAACTGAGCTCGACTATTACCTTTGAGCTGCGTGCTGCTACAGCGGTTCACCACGATCCATCATACGCCTTCATGTAATCGAGCATCGGACGCATATTCGTGATGTGCGTCGAATTGGCTCGTATTACACTAGATTTCATTTCATATATTACACGGGAACCCGTGTGAACGATTACAACACAAAACAAGAGAAAAAAACGAACCATCACTTTTAACGAGGACTGGCAAGAGACAAGACTATGTGATAAATAACAATTGCAAAACGTACGATCCAGCAAAATATGAGACCCTATAAAGATCGCTCTTGGGACAACAGATAGCTCTCAAGCATCTTTTTGAAAGTAGTGAGTGTCCCAATTACTAAACCTAAACGTAGTAGTTTGTTGAAAAAAGAACCTGCTCTATTGACAAAAAAGTGCTGTCTTAAATTACGCCTAACCCCAACAAGCGCCAAGTTCACCGCCGCCCCTCTAGTGGTTGACGGCCTCCGGTTGAACAGCCGGCTATCCTTGATACCAGCACACCCATGAACGATCTTATACATCATAAGCATATCAGATCTTCGTCTCCTGCGCTCTAATGTACTTAGGCCTAACCTAGCATTTCTGGCCACAAGGGCCACGTTCCGATCCGCATGAATCCAATCAGTTTTTAAAATGAGCCTACGCGTAAAAGTATTCTGGACCTTTTCCGGTGCTTTGACCGATCCTCTTTTGTAAGAATTAAAAATTACAGTACCGTATTCCACCAGAGGCCTGATGTATGTTTCATGGACTTCAACAAGTACGGTCGGATCGGTAGAAGAGAGTGCTCTGAATACACTATGCATCATTCCGCTCGTCTTGGAAGCAACCTGGTGGCAGTTGACGTCGAAACTAAGATAGCCCTTTATGAGAAACTGAAGATCCAAAATCTGGTTGAACTCGCTCAACTGCTTACCGTCAACACAATAGAGGCCATTCACTCGACTCTTTCCAAGCTTCATGACTTTAGTCTTCTCACACATTTTTTCCACCCTGACAATCGGAAAATCCCTCTGGCTGGGCACGCTTCACCTTTCTTCTTGCTTCAACAATTGTTTGAAGTGTGAAATTATCAATGCGTTTTTGTACGTAGCTGATCTTACCGAATCTGAACCCAGCAACATGGCCCGGAGACTGAATAAGGACCCCACTATTCCTATTCCACGCCCTAAATAACTGCTCTATATGACATTGAACATTGTTTTGGATTGTTGAAGTCCCGAGGAGGGAAGCGCTGTACATTTTTCAAAGCATAGGAGATGGAGAATTTTTTAGCCCGAAAATGGTTCAGGCGGGTTGTTTGAGACACAGAACGCGATTTCAAGGTCAGTTGTCAGTATTAGGAAAGGTTACGGTAGATTTTGGTAGACATAATGATTTGACTGTCAAGATCGAATTAGGAGTTTTCGTGGAAATTCGATCAAGATCTAGGATCTAGGTGCATTTCCTTCGAAATAGCCACTTTCTCCGGGTGACCTTCCGTTGCTAGGTAACAAGTACTGATCATGCAGAGCGATCGATTCCCAACCGTCGTTCGCTGATCCGCCGGGCTGCGGTTACCATTCAATTACCGTGTCCCAGTAGGTGAACACTCAGATAATTACCGCATTCGATGTGTGTCGAATATACATTCAACTTGAAGACAAGACGGTTTCGAGCCTAGTCAGGGAACGTGCTGCTAGAGAACCACGTGCTTCTAATGTGTTTTAAGTTTCAGCACGTGCTGCAACAAATAAAACGTTAAATGCGTTAATGATACACATTCAACTTGCTGACAAAACGATTTTTCAAAAAAAGGCAAGCATAAGACGCTTTCTCGAGGTGGAGCTAACAAGGGAACAAACATCACATGTCGTGACCATTCCAAATGAAATATGAGTTTCTGAAGTCAGTTTTTCGATGTGGAATTCCAGATTTTACATGACAGCTGCGAAACGTTCCTCTGAACGGAGTTATATGCGTTTTTAGCGCTTCACTCGTAGACGCATCACAATGTGTAATCCATGAGTCTTCGTCGCTTCCTGAAATACACCGATCTGATTTCTACACCAGGAATCACTCCATCTCTGGAAATTTCGCCGCGTCAGTGCCGGGAAAGTACCGCGACCCTCGACTATGCCGCGACAGTTCCGCGATAGTGACGCAGCGGCTCCGTGATCAGGCGATTATGTTGCCGCGTCTTAAGCATCGACATTGCCGCGATAGTACCGCAGCGGCTCCGCGTTAGAACCGCGTCGGCTCCGAGAGGATGCAGAGGCGAACCCGCGTGGAGTACGATGTACTGCCCTGCGTGGTCAAACGAAATTGCCGCCGGTTCGATTACCCTATTTTGAGGTACATACCGTATTTTTTCGGGCGCGAAAAGAGCAGTAACCTCCGTTTTTATCAGACTGAGGACGTGACAACCGCAGGTGCGTTTCTTTGTTCGTAGACTCCCTAGTTGTAATTAATTCATATTTGAGTTCGCATGATATGCTCTCCCGGAGCCGCGGCGGCACTATTGAGGAGCCGCAGCGGCATTGCCGCGTTGCCGCTACGGCTAAGTGGTAGTGCCGCCGCGGCTCCGCGATAGTGCCGCTTCGGTGCCTGTAGGCTTCGAAGCAGCACTATCGCGAAGCAGCGGCAATTTCTCTCAGAAATAGTCATATGGTACAGAATCATCATCCCTTTTATAGGCATCACATCCGTGTATCTCAGGAGGCGACGAAGACTCATGGATTACACGTTATGAAGCGTCTACGAGTTAGGCGCTTAAAACTCATATAACCCCGTTAAAGGAAACGTTTTGCAGCTGCAATTTGAAAATTCGAATTCTACGTCGAAATTTGATCCTGGAAACGCATATTTCATCTGGAGTGGCCACGGCATGTAATGACCCTTCCATTGTAAGACGTCGGCAGTGTCACAGGTTCAATTACCCAAGTATGCGGTACTCGGCTCGCCCAGCCGCTGGAGACTTCGTCCAACCGATGGCGGGCCCCAGATGGTGCTCGGCGAGGTGGTCGAGTCGCATGACGGTTTGCCAGCCGCGTTGCTTGTCGGTGAGCTGCTATGATAGCGTTTGGCTACCTCGCAACACATGCTATTGCGATTGAATTTTGCAGCACATTCTGCTGTTTGGAGTACGTGCCACTGCGAAAGAGCGTTTCGATGGGTGGCCACTAGAATTGAATGCATATTTGACACGCATTGAACGCGGCGGTTTTTTGAGCAATTCTTTTCGCAGCAAACGGCATCGAAGGCAATGCAAATGCACGCTGTTGCAACACGCAAGGCATGACATTTTGCACTTTACCGGCCTCCAATATTCTGTTGTATCGTCGTGTCTCTTTAAGGCAGCATACACGCTCGTAAACGTAATTAAGATAACTACGGAATTAGGATGGTATGACACCGAACAGAATGCCCACGCACTCAACAAAAAAACGTCCCACAGTGAAGCTACACGAGTAAGAAGTTGACCCCGCCCCTGTATTTGCGTCCTCCTCCAAAACAGGGGTTCTGAACCATAACCACCGCCGTCGTCGATGTGTGTGGTTTATCTATCCTACCTATTCCACCACCCACAAACGTCGCCAACGGTGGGAATTGCCCAGCACACCTGTTTTGGAAGAGGACGCAAATACAAGGGGAGGGCAGATTCGAAGCGGGATCAGCTTCTCACTTGTGTAGCGTCATTGTTTGTCGTTTTTGACGCTCCAAAATGCGCGGGTGTTGCGTTCTGTGCCATACCAATCTAATTCCGTAGTTATTTCAGTTGCGATTACGAGCGGGTAAGCTGCCTTTAAGAAGGTATCCGCGCTGAGCGATTGGGCGCGAAATCATTTGATCAAAAGCCATTTCCCCTTCTTTTTTCTCGCTCAAGTTTTCCCGCTAAACAACGTCGCGGCTACAACTAAACATATCATCGCGAAAACCTGGAGCAAATAAAATATTAATCCGCTTCAAAAAATTTTCGACAATTCGGCTACATAATCGCTCTCTACCCGCGCTCCTTAAGAAATGAAGCGCACGCCAGTGCTATAAAAGTATCTTCTGTAAGAAATTGCAATTCTCATCACTGATGGTGCGAGCAATGCGCGCGAAGCTGATTGTCATGCGCTCGCTCGCTGTCTCTAACCTTTGCTCCGCACCAGCACGAATAGAAAACGGTTTTACAGCCTATACAACCATTCAGATGTGTCAAACTTCCGGAAATTGTGTAAGCCTTTTCAATCAGCCTAATCAATGTCAAATGGGTCACCTGACTGCTATACATAAATTCGACAATAATATGTACGCAAGTATTCTGCTATCCCTGAGCCTCATAGGTTTTCCAATCTATGCAGATACAATGTAGGCTGCGAAAGTTTATTGGTAGTTTCAAGAGCTTCAAAAGTCTCAAAAAGAAGTGAAACTTTGCGAAAATTCTTGGAACTACGCTTCGCAGGTTAGCTTTCGGCTTAGCGCCTTTTTCAAACCTAAAATACATGCATCAGGTTCCGTCCATAGCAGACGACCTAGCGCCAAGTGACGCTGGGGGTTTGCATCTCCAGCATTTGTTATTGATCCGACTTCCCAGCGACCACTGCAGCCGGCCAGTCGCTGACGGTGGAGGCATAGTGACCGTAATGGCTGTCACTAATATTATCGATACCATACTCTCAGGCAAACTGGGGATCGGAGCCCCGTCCGACAGCCGTCGGAGCGGTCGAGGACGTAGGCTCCGACAGCCAAAGTAGGCGGAGCAGTTCCCCCCTGCTGCTGCATTCGGTGCCCCTGCAGCTGCCTTCAGTGCCTCTGCTCCGGCACTTTTTAGGTGCCTCTGCTGTCGCTTTCGGTGCCTCTGCTCCAGCCATTGAAAGATGCCCCTGCTACCGCCTTCGGTGCCCCTGCTTCAGCCATTTCTGAATGCCCCTGCTGCAGCGTCCGATGCCCCTGCTCCGGCACTTTCAAGGTGCCCCTGCTCCAACCCTTTCAGAACATCCCTGCTACCGCTCTCGGTGCCCCTGATCAAGATGCCTCTGTTTCCACCGTTCATGGCCCTTCTCGGGCTATTCCGACAATACGGCTGTTTTCAAAGTCTCTAAACGAGGGGAAAATCATACATTGTAATAAAAAGCGAAAGAAGTTTCAGAGAGAATTTTATTTATCTTATCGAGGGCCAAGCACCAACGTAGACACGAAAACTAGTTGTAGCGTCAATTAATCAATGTCAATTAATCAAGGTGATTCGTAAATCAATCACAGCGAATGTAGCGTGTTCCGACGTATAATTTTCTCCTCACCGTATCTTCAACCTTGCACATTCCTTTGATGAACTTGCGCATCTGAAATAATGCAAAAATATTCGCTTGCCATGCAGCACTAATGACTCCCCTTGCGCTCAAAATGGGGAAATCATAGTGAAAAATTAATTGTTTCCGTATTTTCTAAAGAAATGTAGGACAGCTTGATGATGTTCTCCCCGTATTAGATAATGCCAAAACTAGTTTCGACAGTGGGGTAGGGGGGGGGAGTCAAAGAATTGTTTTTCACCCATCCCAGATTTCTTCCCACCTAGGACACCGACCCCTCAGGGAAAATCAGAGAACATTCTACATTTAGTTAACGAATCATAAAAACCGCAGGTCCAGAACCTATGGCGATAAAATGGGGACTGGCTCCCTTGACCTCTCATTTGTCGGATCGAGAGCCAAAGTTTAAAAAAATCTCCTACCGCAGCTTGGTTGTTGTTGAATTGTGTGATAGGGCCCGATTATAAAATCCAGGGCATAACCTGAGCTGCATGCGTAGAGTTGAGCTCAATTTCACATCTGCCTTAGGCATCTTCCGTAGTCCTCACCGCAAGCGCAGCACGCGCGGGACGGGCGGTGGAGTATGGAACTTTTACCCGCGCTGCACATGCGGATTGCGCGTGGCTCCCATCCAACACCGCCATAGCGGCGCCGCCCAAACCGCCGGGACGGTTTCACCATTTGAAGCAATACTCAAGTCTCAGTTTGGGTCCACTCCAACATAATCAATTCTAGGACTATCCCACGTCACCGTATACGCGAATGCAAGCCAGGAATTTCTGTGTATAATAATAGTTTATTACGTTGTTTAAGACGAACGTGAGATAACTAGAGAGATAGAGAAAAAATAATAATACTGTAAACTGCAAACCTATTCAAAAAGAATTTTGGCCTTGGCGCTTGAACTGTGCTAAAAAGGGAGAGATAGGTTGTATTCCATGTCTTAAGGCGACGTATGCGGAGCCCGCTCGACAAGTAAAACTAAAGGCTCCAATGTCACAGTTAAGGTCCAACATAAACCCGCACCGCCCTGACTGTGTTGACAGAGATTTCACAGCTGTTTCCCGCGCGACCCGCACAGGGAAGAGTTTCATAGTCTACCGCTCATCTAGCGCTCGCTGTGAGGACCATGAAAGATGCCTCAAAGGCAGCATATGAAAATTGCATCGATTCTACGACACAACTTGAAGATTCTTGAAGATTTGGAGCTGGAAGTATAGGAAACTCACAGAAAACCGAAGCAAACTTAATAAAATACTCTGAGAAAATCTTTCGCGCTAGTGCCGTGATCCTCCCGCAATCCGTGATAGTACCGTGTTCGTCTCCCCCTAGTCCCGTGATCCGCGTCCGCCCCGCGATAGTTACTCAATTGACTCATCCGATAACATTCTCGTTCTCGTACCGTGATGGTACCGCGATCGTTAATAAGTTTATCACGCCAATACCGTGGTGCACTCGCGATCCGCGATGGTATCGTGATCGTTTCTCCCCGGTCCCGCGTTCTCGTGATGTGCAGATTTGTAAAGCAGCGCGAAATACGGCACGGGCAACACCTTATAGCTTCGTGTTGATCTGACAGACAACATTAGTTCGGGTGAAACACCGAGAGGGCATGGATGATACATAGGACGCTGTACGATCAGGGGTGGAGGCTGGCAGAATCTCGCGACCGTCCCTCGAGAGTTCCGGGCTCGGTTCATCACGGTTCAGCGATGTAACACCCCGAATAGATCATTGTCTAGACGCGATTTGCTCTCAGGTTGAAAGTGGGGGAATCTCGCGATCGTTCCGTGATAGCTCCAGGCTCGATTCCTCGCGGTTCCGCGATGAAGCGCCGTGGGAGCATCGGTGAACGAACGCGGTACGCTCTCTGTTCAAGACTGGCAGAATCTCGCGATCGTTCCGCGATAGCCCCATGCTGGTATCTTCCCGGCCCCCACCAGAAACCGAGGGGATTCTATTCGTGAACGATCGCGAGGGATTCTCTCAGAGTAGATAGATGACGGGTTAGTTTTTTTTTGTGGCGAAAGTGGACTAGTTCCACCGCAGCATGCCCGCGCGGCTGGTGTTACAGCCTATACTGGAATGTTTACTTCGTCGGAACCTCCAAAAACAATGTGGAAGAGTTTGTATTGGGGGGGGGTGGAGCTGGCAAAGCTCAGCGCGGAGTCACCAAAATTTTTGACTTCATATAGCTCAAATTCAGAAGTTTTGACTCGTTTATGACGCTTCAAAGTATATTCGTAAAGTCGAACACGAATGTTATGGTCGGAGCAATGTATGTAATATAGTTGTACAATTTGGAAAAAATGTCGAACGAGCGAAAATCGAAATTTTTTCGTTCGGAACGAAAAATGAAAAAATTTCGTTCGAAAAAATTTTGAACAAACGAAAATCGAAAAATTTTCGTTCGCAAAAAATTTCGAACGTACGAAAACGAACGGAAAAAATTTCGAAAAATCTTTCGAAAATTTTTCGAAAATTTCGCTCGTGTGCAACTATAGTATGTATACTGTCCACTTATCTAGCCAACATCCTCTAAGACATGGAGCTTGAGGAGAATTTCAATAATGCTTACAGAATGCTTTCAGATAGAATCTGGAATTTGACGAAGGAATATTTACTTTTATTACCCAGTACGATCTGCTTGCCTACATTGACCCCAAAATTTCGAAAACTGCGAAAGTCGACCCCATTGGACAGATTTCGCCAACCCGCTTTAGTGCTATGATTTGGTAATTATGGATTCGAAGGTTCCATACACAGAGCGGTCTTGATGAGTATAAAGAAGAGAACGAGGAGCATTCAAACTTTTTCGTGCCCAGAACTTCCTCTAAATTTTGAATCGAAATTCGAGGCAGGTCGAGCATTTTCGAGTAGAAGTTGAACCCTTTAGATAGAGAACGATTTAGGTTTTCGAATGGTGTACCACACCTGGTCGAAGGATCACAGACGGACAAGGAAAACTTTACTGAGCGTTATTCGGTGCAGAACTTTTCAGCCAACGAAATACTAAACGGAAAATTGAGAAGATTGTTGAGCGCGCAAAGCTTAATCAGAAGTATGGAGGAAAAATCGCACCGTTCTAAATGCTTGTGAATACACTTTTGATTCACACCAGTTTCAGCGGCAGTTGTTCCTCGAACGCGGAATGTCCGTCTGCAGAAATTGAGCTCTTCCAGGACGACAAGAATTTTTGAAAACAAAACCGTTTCTGGGGTTGCATGAGTTTCAAACATCTTTCACAACCGACAGTGACGGATAACTCAACCCCACTCTGACTTCATTCTAGTGCAAAATTCAGCTCAAATGCAGCGTTCGCGATCACCATTACCGTTAAGCTCTACAGTGAATTAAAAGATGAAATGGAACTTAGGATCTTACAGTCACAATAATGGCGGGAAACGAGCGAGTAATGGCAAAAAACACGACTTCAAGCAAGTTTTTTTCAGTCTCCGAAGCGCCTCACGTCCCCTCTCCGCCCACCCTACCCCCTCTCAACATGAACAAATGAAAACGCGAGAGTGTGATAACAGCAAATAATCGATTCAAGAGGAATTACTGTCAATCAATCTCAGAAGTTAATACGAGCAAGGGTGGCTCTCTTTTAGCGCAAAAACACGGCATTCGGGTTGATCTTAGGCATACCTTACTCTATGGAGCCCCAGACCTTCCGTATTTCGGGGAGCACACAAAAGTGAAGTCTATCGTGAACCCCGCATTTGAAAGAAACAGTTCCGGTACTCTTTCGCAATAGACGACCCACCTGAGAAATTCGATGAGAAATGTTCATCTCACTAGAGCCGTCGAATGATTTAGTCCTTTTTAAACACACTGAACTGTTTGGGCATGACCAACCGAGCGGTCGGTCAAGCCCAAACCTTTGCTTATTTCATAGTATTACTTAGTGGGTCGGGTTGATTTTAGGCATACTAAAGGCATTTTAGGAGTTTTAGGCATTCCGAAAGAGCACCACAGTTCCTTCCAATTTAAATCTGCGAAGACCTAAAAAGATTTTTGCGTACATGTCCGAATTTCGCAAATCCTGAAGTTTCAGTGACTCGTCTAACACTGGGTAAAGTAGTACATGGATGGGGGCGGATAGCACCAGAACCTCAAGCTTAAGTAGGTATTGTTGAACAGGGGAACGGATAGAGGAGGCTAGGCGGAGCTGCGTCTTCATCACACATCATGTGCGCAAATTGTCGTTTTCGGGGAGAAATTCTGGTGAGCATTTCGGATAGCAGCTGTTGCATCACGCAACACGATGACAATAGTGCTCGAACCACGTGGTCCCGGCATGATAAACCTTTGTTCCATCATCGTGTTGCGTGATCCAACAGGAGTTGTCCGCAAGTGCGGACCGGAAATTCGCTGCGGTAGCGGCAGTACAAGGGCATTCGGCGCTAGATTTTAAATGAAAGAATGATCCGAATATTGTATTACTATAACCCATCGAATGAATGAGTAAATCGGACAACTTCTCTTGAAAAATCTCAAGTGATTGAAAATTTCAAATAAAGCCTCTCCATGTTTACCGCATGCATGTATTCGAATGAGGCTTTTTCGAATTTTCCAAATTGTTGAACTTTTTAGTGAGTTCTTTTTGAATTTCAAATAATATGAACAAGGTCAAATAGGAAAGACCTATCTTTTTTTTTTGCGAATAAATGAACAAATTTGAAAAGCTGTCTCCTAATTGACTTGAATGGGTCAATTCCTCCAAAATTTCGATTGAGAAATCGAGATTTAAAACTATTTGCGGATTATTTTATGGACACTTTGAACATTCTTTACACTGGCGTAGAAATTGAAAGTTGTCACCTTAAATTGCCGAACACTCAAAATGAGGTATTTCAAATTCCTGAATGAACCGAATATTTAAAAACTGATTACCTTGAAATCTCGAATGAATCGAAGACTTGGAAAACCGAATAATTCGAGTTTTTGCACATACCAAATACTTGTAAACACGAATAATTTGGATTGCAGAATGAATAGTTTTCAGAAAAAAATCGAAATTTCCAAATGAATAAAATATTCGAAAAAATCAGAAATTGAGATTCCCGAATGAACCGAGAATATCAAATTATAAATTTCCTCAAATAATCATCACTGATGAGGTAATGTCTGTGCCATTTTCAAAGGAAGTCGTGACACACTTACGTGGCTTAAGCCGAAGCGAAGATATCATTGATGAGGTAATGATATCTGCGCTTTCGCTCGTGCCATGTATGCTGCGTAGCTGCGTCTTTCTAAGCAATTGACACATATGATTAAAGTGTCTCATGTGGTTCGAGCAACACCTATCCTCAATCTCTGGATGAGTGGAAACCGCGACGCTGTTATGATAGCTTCAACATAAAATCCGAACGGTTAATTTAAAGGCAGTGTTCACGATGATTTTCGTCCCCGAGTTTTCCACGTAAAACAAAGCGTTGGCTTCCAAGTGCTACCAAAATTACGAAGGAACGGCGAGAAACGCATTGCAACGTCGTTTTTTAGTGACATTATTCTACAACATGGACTGGTTGTCGGGGTGAATGAACATGTTCATGGTGATTGTAACCGTTAGAAAATTGGGTCAATCGAAAATAGAAGAATATTTTACGCAAAACAGGATTAGTTAGGGCCCTAAGGAAAGAATGGAGCAATAGAGGGTAAAGGATTTCAATGGACGGGTCCACAAGAGATTTCATTGTCACAACAAACACTTCCTGTGATCATTCAGAATTGCTTGATTCCTTAGCTTCATGAAGCTTAGATATTCGTTGGATATTGAAGCTATACTGCGTTGAGATAGATATTGAAGCTATCGATATAGCGTATAAGATAGCGTTAGATATTGAAGCTATACTGCGTTGAGATAGATAGATTTCTATCTCAACGCAGTATAGCTTCAATATCTAACGAATATCTAACTTCCCGTGAAACTCAAGAGGCGGCGTGATACTTAAATATTTCGTATACTTCTGGTGCTTTTTTTCTCAATTTCTATTTAATTCTACTCGGGGGCCACTTAATCAATGTAGCGAATAATCTCAAGATTGAAGATTATCGTGAACACTGCCCTTAAAGAAAACACAGTGATGAGAATAGGGAAACTACGCTCCGAAGATAGCTAGAGAATAAGAAAAGCTGCAACGCGGCTTTCTAGAGATAGGAACAAACCATATCTCAGTTTCAAATGATGTACAAAATGCAAAACAAGCAAACAAACGCATAAAACAGGCGCCAGGACGCGTGGGGAGAACATACGAGGGAAAGAATGCTATGACGATTTTACAGAGGTCGATAAAAAATGTCGATCAATGAGGCCACAGCACACGCGCGAACTTGTCCATCAGGCTGCCGGCTGAATGCCTGCGCTCGCACAGCCTGCCGGCCAAAAGCCAGCGCTGGCACTTTCGGCAGGTGCACCGGCTGTCGGCCAGCCCCATCCATATCTGACGTATTCTACGGCGCTCCGATCCCTAGTTTGTCTGAGCTGATACAACCTAGGGATCGGAGCGCCGTCGAATGCATCAGATATGAATCGGGCTGGCGGACAGCCGGTGCACCGGCAGGAAGTGCCAACGCTGGCTTTCGACGTGCAAAGTGTGCAAGCGCAGTCCATCGGCCTTCAGCGTTATCAACATGTCAGCGCGCATGCAATCACGTCATTGATCAACAAATTTTGGTCGGCTCCTGTCAACTCGGCACAGCACCCCCATTCTCTTTCATTGTGCTCTCGTGCCTCCTCATTCAGTTATTGTTCTTTCCATGTCTTTGATATTCAACAGCATTTGTAAAAAAATGTATTGTTTGAACCAACTGAAACATATTCATCATCAATGTCGTTTTTTCAAGGAAGACGCAAGGCATAAGTAGCAAGCGCAGAAGCAACGATATCAGATTCTTACCAATGATGTCTTCGCTTCCACGCGTGCCATGTACGCCACGTAGCTGTGCGTCGCGTCTCGCTGCAGAAAGAACTGAGAGATTTCCCCATCAATGTTTCTTATTTAAAAGCAGTGCCCACGATAAAAACCATGTCTGATTTTTTGGTAGAGATCGGCAGCTGTGGGGCGTAGCGCAACCCTAACGTTGAAAAAACTAAGAAAAATGAGCTCGGAACGCCCCCCTACGGCTCCAAAGGTGGACACCCGTCAGCTCGTCACACCCCAGATGCACTTTAAACAAATGAATGCTCAAGATTGTGCGATGAGCGATAGTTTCCGATCAATAGCCCCATTCTTCCCTTCATTCTCAAATTCTGTCTTTACTCAGGTCAGCTCGCATACATCGGCCGCAAAAGACGGAAGTTACAAGCCTCGGAGAACTCGTCCACCACGCTTCCCTAGCTCAATTTGTGACGGACCATAACTCCGTTCCTAGAAGGTCTTGTACGATTCCAAAGAAGACCATTGGAATCAGCATGGGACCGTCTCAAAGATAGGCGGAAAAGCAGAAAAACGATTGTTATCGTGAACACTGCCTTTAATCATATTGATAGCATTCGAGCATTCGATTCATTCGTATATTTACCTTATTCGATTTTTGAAATATTCGGCCAATTGTGGGTAAAGACAATCGAGTATTCAGCCTCTAGAATCGTTTTGAGTGTGTTCATGAATAATTTGATGAAAATCAAATATTTGCATAAACTTTCCGAATATCCATTCGAATCGTTTCTTTGTATTTCTAGTAACATTTGGTGGCCTGCGCACTGTTTTGAGAGGGAAAATCGAGATCACAAACCATCGTGAACATTTTAGAAAAGCAGCATGTGAATTAACTATTCTTTCCTTTTTTCTAGAAAGGGGCTATTTTGTATGTCAATATTGTTGTTGTTGTTTATACATCTATATGGAAAATAAGAAAGCTCGACCTTTTGTTGCGTTTTATCACATTCTGGGATCCCATCACATGAATAGAGGCTCCGAAAGCTGTTACATGGGCCAAAGACACGGAGCAGACATCAACGGAGGCAGCAGAGGCACAATGAAAATGACTGAGCACGGGCACCGAAAGCGGCAGGGGGGGCATTTAGAAAAGGCTAGAGCATGGGCAACGAAGTCGGCAGTAGGGGCACATTTCAATGATTGGAGCAGAGGCACCGAAAGCGACAGCAGGGGCACCCAAAATGTGCCGGAGCAGAGGCACTGAAGGCAGCTGCAGGGGCACCGAATGCACCAGCAGGGGGGAACTGCTCCGCCCACTTTGGCTGTCGGAGCCAACGTCCTCGACCACTCCGACGGCTATCGGACGGGGCTCCGATCCCCAGTTTGCCTGAGTAGTTAACCACGTGCCGTCCTCGGACACGTTGCTTGCGCCAGTCGTCGAGCGTCATGCGCTAGCGTTTCAGCGGAGTTTCGTCTGCTATGGACGGAGCCTTAGCACGCGATGGCGCTGACGTACACATCATCAGAAAACTGGCTTGAACAGATGGCCAAAACGGCCTTGCCACCAAGTAGCGTCGTTAGTATTTTTATAATATAAATAGTATGCACAACAAAAAAAAAGCTGCACAAAAGGCAAAAAACAATTCAAATAAAAAGGAAAAACATTGTAGAAAGCGATGGGTCGAACCATGCGTGATAAATATCATAGAACGCATTCATACAATTATTATAGGAATGAAACATATTTCTACAACACGCTGAAATTCAGGGTTGAGGCGAGGTGGATTGCTACCCACAATCGACCCCTCGAAAAACCTAGAAGTAACGGAAGAAAAAGGTTGGGAATCGACTACATTGGACGGTATGCCAGTCTTGATTGAATTTGCCATTCAACTCGTACACATCGCCAGAAAGTCGTTCGAAAAACGGCGGGCTGGCTTCTAGGAGGCGTGTCGGCTTTCCAAACTGGCCACCTCTCACCCATTCTTGGTAATTCCTAGCCCCTTTCGGTGCTCCTTTCGACAACGTCCCGTTCACTTCCTGCTCATATAGCATTCATGAGGTGGAAATGCATGAAATAAATTCGTCTTGAACACTGCCTTCAAGGAGAGCTGCGGTGGTCCCACCATGAGTGACAACGAAGAAAATTTAGAAAGTTCAAAGGACGCAATATGCAATGGCAACGGAGGTCTTACCACGATTGATAACAGAGAAACTTTAAAGGACACAATATGCAACTACTGCGATGGTCCCACTACGATTCGTAACCGAGAAACTTTAAAAGACGCAATTCGCAACTATTATGGTGTTCCCACCACGATTCGTGACGGGGAAGCTTGAAAGGACCCAAAACGCAACAAATGAGGTGGTCCCACCACGATCCGAAAAGAAGAAAGCTCAAAGGATTCAATATGCAACACCCACGGTGGTCCCACCACGATTTATCACTGAGAAAGTTTGAATGATGCAATATGCAACGGCTGTGGTCGTCCCACCACGACTCGCAACGGGGAAACTTCAAAGGTAGCAATACAGAATAGCTATGGTGGTCCCACGATTCGTCAGCGAGAAATTTATGGAAAATCAGAAAGAACAACAATGTTGTTGTTCCTTCCGAGAACAAACAACAAAAACAAGATCCATGAATGAATACGAGATCAACATGAACCAATAAGAAAGAACCGTGATGAAGTACAGATACATACAAAACAATGGACTCCACCATGAAGAAGCGCGCGAATTCGAATTTCAGCTTTGCGCGTGAACTGAGACGCAAATCAGCCCAGAACACACCACACACACCACCTCACGGTTTAACGCGGCCAGTCCGATTTTTGTGCGACATCAGTCCTATTACTGCGTTTGCGCGCGATCCGACCCGATGGCGAAGCGGTTGTATCGCGAGCACCGGAATGCAATCGCTCTGACCGCGAGTTTATTCGCGGTAAGTCCTAATTGGGCTTTCGATCGCGGTCAAAACGGTTCCTGAGCGCGGTAAGTACTATTCGGCAAGTTCTGTGCGCGATAGGTCCGCCTTTATGTCTGAGTAAGATCCATTGGGGTTCCCCTCCAATCACCACTTCTGTTCAACTTTAGTGGATATCCATATCAACTACCGAACAATTTCCGTTGATTCGTTGGGGAAAATTCTGATGATTTCTAGTTCAACTAAATTCCACCGCAGTTGAACGGTCCTACTGTCTGAGAAAGTCAGCCGCAAGAAAATGTTGATCGAGAGGATTTTTTCTGTAGCGGCGTGGTCCTCTCGCACTTGAGCACTGTTTTTCCGCGCTCTCTGCGAGAAGATCTTCAACGTGAGTTTAAATCAAGGTAGTTACGGGCTGAAATGTTTGGGAAAAAATTTCAGAAAACGTTTCGGAATCGCTAATTTTCACAATAAAGAATTGAATTGTCACTTCTTCGAAGCGTTTTCACCCGCAGTGTATTACTGACGGACGTTAGTGTGAAATTAAAAAGAGTTTTCTCTTCTCGCTCAGGAGTTCTAGCTTATATTCTGGTGTGGTAAAACTCGCGTTTTCGACCCAAATCACTACTATCCCTGGGTTGATAGAAAATGGGTTGTTTAACGCGAGCAATTCACCACCTCCTAGCCGTCAACAAATCGCGACATGGATATCACGAAGCCGCCAGGTTTACGTGAGCAGCCCTGGTTAGGCCGGGATCATACTTCCAGCGACGAGCGACGCGACGCAATGTTTTTCATCAATATCGACCTAAAATCGATATGCATGATATGCACTATCGCTGTCGCTGGTCGCGGGAAGTATGATCCCCGCCTTAGAGATGAATTGCGCGCATCCTGAATGATAAAAATACAGCCGATCCCAGGTCTTAAAGGCACAGGACACCCAGAGAATTAACTTTTGGATTTCATGCTTTTCTTGGAGAGAGTCACACGCTGATCACAGTGGTATCTCTGAAATCGTCCAAGACCCTCTTTGAACAGAGTTATGGCTCTTTAAAGATGCCCAGATTTTGAGGGTAAAAAATTGGTGGACGAGTTGTCTCAGGCCTGTAACTCTCTTCATTCGCAATCGTTGCGCGAGGCATAACGGAGTCGAACTACGGTGCTGGTCGCGTCGACGGCATGAAGTTTGAGAGAAATTTTTTGAGCAGAGGATCGGTGCGATTCATTAATGCGTCCAAATGCAATTCATCAGTTTTTTCTAACGCATAATTTATGCGCGACTGTCGTCAGCATAAGATTTTTTTCACTAGAAACACCAACACGAACGACACTCACGGTGGAATGACGGCGGATTGCAAAGATTATATGAGAAACGTTTGTATGTTCTCTATTACCAGATTTATTAATTACGAGGAGCACTCAAAGCGAACTTCTCATAATTTCGCATGCTTAAAACAGGATCAGACCAATTTTTTGAATTTTCCTTCGCTTGGCAATCCAATTTCTAACAGTGTCCATGTTCGACTATCTTCCAACCTGGGCATCTTCTTAGTTCTTGTGCGTAATGCTTCTGTGCTTCACAGGTTGTTATGGTGGAACTATTTCTTTACTGATCTGACGTTTCGACGGCATCTTTGTTATAAAAGACTTAAATAGCTCGAAGAATGAATTGTGTAATCACTACCCGGTCAAAAAAGATCAGTTTAGGAGTAAAACCACATTCTCAAAATCGATTTAGAACAAAGGCATCACATTAAATAGGCACGTCACCTGTGAGCCGCCCTCACCACTTGCTCAAACTCGAAACGGTCCCTCAAGGTTCCTAACAAAATTTTGCCTTTCTTCGTCTGAGCTGTCACCACGCCAACCCCGCATCCGTCTTGAAGTACATGAGCTTGCTACTTCAGGGCAGATTCTTTCAGATGCACATTTGAAGATCCGTCGTTGCACTTCGATGGGGCTGCTTGTCGCCAACCGTGTGCTTCCGGCGGCCCACTTGTGCACAGCCCTGAGTTTTGTCCTTACTCACCAAATTCCACATTCGTTCCTATTATTAATTTTAGGATCACGCACACGAATCCGAAACGCTCCTAGAGTCTTTCTTGTGCCAATTTCATTTTCGTGTCCTAGAATGGTACACTTGATCTCGAAATCATTTCCATTGGGCACTTCCATTTTATGACGGCAGAGTTGAGTTTTAAGAGCTCCTCTACGCATAGATGAGGGGTGTTATCTGAAACGAACCTGCAATAACCTTCCCGTTTCTCCAATGTACAGTTCTATACAGGTTGAACACCGGAGCTGGTATATGACTCCCTTCTAGGCGCAGTCTCCAATTCGTTCATACCTAAAGGTCACGCATCTTTTCATTGAACAAGACCTGTCTTATAGTCTATTTCAAATTAATCGGCTTTCAGTGTAATCTCCTGGTGTGTTCACTAGCACAACATCATTAACCAGATCTGTCCGAGCAAGACACTGTCGTATGGCTGCTGTGACCTGAACCGAGATGAAGGGATGTTGGAGGCACATCAGATTCTCTCGTCGTTGATGGCGGTCGTGCCGGCGTCTGGCGGGTTGACGCGAGAGGTCCCACTGAGTGGTTGGTTACCCTAACTCAACACACAAGTGAGGGTGTCAAATGGCATTAATGGGATGGAATGGTATCGTAAAGAAAGCTCCAAGAATATCATTCTGCATGCCAAATCCGCTGACCCTACAGCTGTGAAACACAAGCTCTTAGGTAATATGTATAAAACAGCTGTGGTAAAAACGGAATTACCACAGCTGTTTTATACATATTACCTAAGAGCTTGTGTTTCACAGCTGTAGGGTCAGCGGATTTGGCATGCAGAATGATATTCTTGGAGCTTTCTTTACGATACCATTCCATCCCATTAATGCCATTTGACACCCTCACTTGTGTGTTGAGTTAGTAACCAACCACTCAGTGGACCTCTCGTCAACTCCGCCAGACGCCGGCACGACCGCCATCAACGACGAGAGAATCTGATGTGCCTCCAACATCCCTTCATCTCGGTTCAGGTCACAGCAGCCATACGACAGTGTCTTGCTCGGACAGATCTGGTTAATGATGTTGTGCCAGTGAACACACCGAAGATTACACTAAAAGCCGATTAATTTGAAATAGACTATAAGACAGGTCTTGTTCAATGAAAAGATGCGTGACCTTTAGGTATGAACGAATTGGAGACTGCGCCTAGAAGGGAGTCATATACCAGCTCCGGTGTTCAACCTGTATAGAACTGTACATTGGAGAAACGGGAAGGTTATTGCAGGTTCGTTTCAGATAACACCCCTCATCTATGCGTAGAGGAGCTCTTAAAACTCAACTCTGCCGTCATAAAATGGAAGTGCCCAATGGAAATGATTTCGAGATCAAGTGTACCATTCTAGGACACGAAAATGAAATTGGCACAAGAAAGGCTCTAGGAGCGCTCGATCTCAGAGTTATCTCGTTAATAAAAACAAGTTACCAAGTAGAGTGGTCTCGATGGAGTGAGGCAGCGTTTTCAGGGCAGATCGTCCTCTATGACCATTAACTCGTACTGCATATGACCGGATCTCTTCCGGCGGATCCGTTATCTGAAAGAAGTTTGAATTCGACACTTTGCAGTTTCAACATTTTTCCAAGACGATGACAAACTCACTCTTTGAAGCAACCATCTATAGAACGATGTGGCTTGTTGAAAGCCTGTGTCGTTGACGCGCGGGGTCCAACCCTGGCCCACCTCATTCACAAGCATCTACAAATCATATATAAGGGAATGTTACATTTCGTTGTTCTGTTTCGACTACCTCAACGAATGGCGGCTCTGACGCGATCCGCCACTTCTTCACACATTTCGCTATTGATAGCGTCTTCCCGGCCGACAACGGTGCAGATGAATTCACATCCCTCGTCTCGATTTTGCGCTCCAGGTCTCTGCAGTTTGCTTTACACTGCAGGTCCCGCACGTCATCCTAAAACTGATTTAGTTGGTTGTTTACCACTATCAAACACACTGTTGACTGACCCTTATACGTCCCTCCCATCGCAAACAGAGACCGTCCCTTGGCTCGCAATCTTCTTCATAAACGAAGTGCTCCACACGAGACGAGATTTTCAAGAATTCCTAAAAATATTGGCATCTCGCCGATCGAAGAAACAGGAATCGCCATACTGGAACATACTTCATACAAACGACCGCTGAATCCACCCGATCTTTGCTGTTGTGCCATGAGCTGGGCCGCTTCGCTAATCTTCATGGTATTTCCTTGTACACATTGTGGAAGCGTCCTTGCAGTACGCGTAGGCTGGACTTCCGCAAAACCGAACTCGGGCCGTATGTTGGGGATTCCTCAAACTTGTAAGTTACGTTACGAAGCTGGTACTATGAAGGAGGTAGTCCTACCTTGACCATGATTTTCTTCATGATCAATTGGGATATCGTCTTCTGGGATCAGCTGCGGTTCATTCGAGTACTGGGTGGCGCCGGTATCCTGGAGAATTACAGGCCGCAATGTAGTGAATATCTGGCCGCTGTTTGGGTCACGAAGGATGACAGGCGATCCGTTGAATCTTTGTGCGCTGCTAACATCTTGCAGTGCAGCTCTGCTTCGGCTCGAAAGGGGAGTAGTCGCAGGCATCTGAACTGAGTACCCATTATCCGCCTATTTCCAGGCAAACTGTATTTTGCAACACGAGAACGAAAATAACGGAATATTATGTCACAGGATCTCTCGAAGCGATACAGACCTCACACAGTATTCCAAACTGGAGCGAGAAGACATGGGGGTCAGTTACTTCGACATCTTTTCTCAGGTTCACTAGCTTTAACGCCCTAAGCGGCATATTGCTTTCCAGAGAACCTCGAGGAAGAGCGTCTTCAAGGCCGCGAACAGCTAGCAAGAAGAATCCGCGAATTGGGAGAAGGTCCGGCGGAGGAATCGCATCCAGATTATGAAGACGTAGAAGTAGATGAACCAGAGGATGAACCGCTCGTCAATCCTGAAGAAGCTGCCCCGGCTGACGAACAAGAAGAACCTCTTCAATTTCTCAGAATGATGGACAACATTATGTGTGCGTTTTTTCCCATATCCTTTCTGGAATGAAAAGAAAAGGCTGTTGATATTAATAGCATGCTATGTTTAGCGAGAGAAGACAAGATTCTTTATTATGCGATGCTCCTTCAACACTTCTCGTTTTCAACCGAACAAGTGAAGTGGATTGAGCAGTTGATGATAGTGTTGTATCGTGAGGCACCGGTAGTTTCGGTAAAGAATAATACTCATAAGCTATAATAGAATTGTTCATGGCAAACTAAATTGATTACTTTGTATTTAGTACCGCCGCGACATACAACCTCTGTACAATGAAATATTGAGCCGGTATCAGAGAGAACAGCGTTTCTTCTGCAGTGAATGCTGCAGCGAACTGAATGGGGTTCATGGTCGCTGCACTAACCGAGCTTGCAGTTTTCGACAGTGAGACTTTAATTAACATTTTTTCCACAGATTGTGAGCAAACACAAACCCATAACATACAACCCACTTCAGAATGCGCGTTAAGCGTGCCAAGCTTGCGCAAAGAATGGAGGTGCAGACAATCAAAATAGCGCCACAGCTGGAAGATTTACTAACAGCATATGTGCGACAAATTATCGCGTTCCACAGACAACTGCACGAGAATGGGGTAAGTAAAGTGTGTCCGAATGAGAATGGCGGCCCACGCGGTCGGCGTGCTTAGTAGGCGGCCGTCGCATATGCCACTCTAGGACGAGTGTTGGAGCCCAACGGCGGCCAGCCCCACTCCCCCTTCTGCAGAGCTGATTGCTGCGAACCAGTGCCGGCCCCGTTCGTAGTCGATGGCTGTGTGGTCGTTTCGCATGCTCGCCCGAGAGCGGCGAACGCGACGGCCGCCTGCCAACACGCCGGACGCATGGACTGCCATTCTCATTCATTCACACTTAATTTCATCAATATCAAACAAGCTGATGGTAACAAAGAGTATTTCAGAACAATATGCGCGTCGATCGCAGTGACAGCAGACTCAGTGATGGGTTCTACAGCAGTATTGAGACGCGAGATCAGTTTGCAGCGAGACAGTTGAAACTGCTATTATCCTTTTCAACTGATGGATTCGTTCCGTCGCGATTGTCCAAGTATTTCAATTACACCCAAGATTATAGATGAAATACTCCTCTTGGTAAAAACGAAGTTATTTAGACGTGAAATGTGGCCCGTATATCTAAGACTGGACAACCTAGCGAGTACGGATGCCGATAGTTATTTCAACTCTATCCTGGCTGGTGTGCTCTACGCCAGAGTGAAGCCACGAGAAGAGCTCATCTGTGTACTGCTGACCAGACTGGAATCGGAACTTTCGTGGCTTCAAGAGCATCCTATCCAGATTCCAGTCGATGAAGAAGTTTGGGTGGTTACTGTATCCATGTATAAAGGAATTGCCGATATGGACGTAAGTTCCGCGACCTTTATCCGATTGTATTTCTAACCATCACTAATTTAGAATCCCTTGTTTAGGCCCAACTGAAGCTTTTCGGCATGCCTAGATGGAGGTCAGCATACGGGTGCTCGAAGTGTTTCACGGAAGGAACACGTTTGGGTAATACACGAGTCTATATGGGAGAAGACAATGCCCCTCTCAGAACACGTGACGACTACTGGGGAGATCACAGACCTCAGGATATTGGGATTGGAGGTGTGTTTCTGAAGCCTTATCACTCAACATCTAAACAAGAAATACCCAGCTTTTTTGCAGAAACCAGATCCGCAATGGGTATAATTTCTCCCCTAGACTTCCCGGCAGACGCCTTACACGTCTGCAGCGAGGGAGTAACACGTGACCGCCTGCGAGGTACAGCGATTTCTAAAAAAAATGCCAAAAAGGTCCGTAAAAATATTACTCGTTGCAGACTTATTCAACCAGAAAGAAACACGATTTCGTGGGTTATGCATCTCCACCAGAAATGCAGAGCCTGTGAAGCGCAGTCTCCTCGAAGTAACCGGCCACACATATGCAAACAGCATTGTGCTATCGTTGGAAGACTTGGGACGGTGCACTGCGACCGAGTTGGACAACGTGCGTAAGGTTCACTACTACAGAGCAGTCGAGAAATCGTTCGTTCTCAATTTACACTGACTACTGATGCAAGAGACTTGCATGAAAGCGAAATGAAGTAGCGGAAAAGTAGCGGAAAGGAGCGCATATTGAATCAAATGAGAACAAGAATAACTCTAGCAGAAAAACCTTCTCATACAATGTGAACCGTGAAAGCGTTCAGGACACGAAGACATAGCATTAGTAGCTAATAAATTGCGTTAGATTTCGTTTTCATGATCTTTATCTAATCGGTGAAGGAAGGTCTGGTACCTTAGTAGGAGCTACACTGAAAAGGCAGAATAACATTCGAAAACCTTATTTCTAGTCGATAAGGCCAGGTTTCATTCATTGTTGGCTGTTTTCTTTTTGTCTTTATTTGCTCGCCAGAGGACCTTCTGACGCGTGATTTGACTGTGATAATTCATAGAGCTCCTGCCAAATTCGTTTGCAACAATTTCACTACATTTAATGATTATGTTATCTGCATATAGTATCATCACAGCCAAATCAATTCAACAATTTCACTACATTTGAAAAATCAAGTTGAGAGCCCAATCCAATAAAACAATTTCACGACATTTAAGAGCAATGCCAAATCCTTGACCTTTTCTGCGGAGCCCAACTTTCAGAAATTCAATTACTCGAAATGGTAAATGCAAATGTTTTAGCTCTCGTTTATCGCTTTTCCACTATGTGCCGCTGTGGAGGCTATTCCTTCACCATTAGCTGCGGTTGCACTATTGGGATACTGGCTCACGGTGAGACTAATTGTGAGGTCCTCTTCGCTAACATCAGAAAGAATTGGAATTGCTCAAAACATTGCAAGATCAACGAAGCAACTGTGGATGATGTTGGCGCCTGAGATGTTTACGATGAAAGCCCACGTTAGTGTAGTGATTTGTAAGAATTTGTTATCATTAGGCAGAAAAAAGACCCACGTAATACTGTTTAGTGGTTTTTTGATCACGCAATGGAGCACGAGATCAATCAGTACGGCAGCATTTACCAAAATTCAACGGCCCCATTCGAAAGTCTTCATAGGCGACTACAGCTAAAAATGGACCAGTCTACGACGAATAGTTCAACGGCCATAGTAGAGAGGTTTGCCCAAAAGTTTAACAAAATGATTTTCTACAATGACTACGTTTCAATCAGACAAACATGCTCATTTTTGAGGTAATAATTCTCAGGTTTTTGCTGCTCAAGAAACTGAAACATCTGATGGGCGAAAAAGCCTCGCACATTGATGAAATGAGAGCTCTGACCAGCAAGGTCAACAACGAACACGTAGAGAGGTAAACTGCCCACAATCTAATTCTTTCGCTCCTAACTTTATCCAAAAATGGACACTCCTTCCTATATCATGTTTTAAGATTTCCTCTGCACATTGCTATCGATGATAACATCTACATTCCGAAGCATAGCCAAGTAGACGAATCGAAGCTCATCGATGAACACAGGGCGATTGTCTCCCAGTTTGGATACCTGGCATAGTGGGTACTATAATATTATTAGCCAAACATTAAACTGTTCAGTAACTATTCGTTTCTCTTTTTCAGTTCTCGTGTGGTAGTCAAAGGAACTGTCTACAGTTCAAGTCGGTACTGGACACGAGAAAGCGACACAAGACAAGATCTTGTGTTCATGAAAGGGGAGGACGAATTCGGTAGAGCACTGGAGGGGTTCGGGTCCGTAATCCTTTTTTTCCACGACAGAACAAGCAGAACGGTGAAAATGTTGGTGGATGAATACTCCTGTTGTGACCCGTTCGAAAAATTGAGCCACGTGGTGAACATCTCCCACAACACTGCAAAACGACAAGCCCTCTCTGGCACTGGGACGCTCCTAGCCCACAAGAAAGCCGCTCCGAGCGCTCGGACAACTGGGCTAGGAGCCCCAAATCGTGATAGTCGCGGTGTTGATGTGCCACTGTCGTGGAAAAGCAGCGCCACTCCCGCGGCATAGACGCGGTTTTGTCGCGGTTTCGCCATGCTATGCCGTGGTTTCGTCATGCGATTATCGCGGTTTCGTCATGCTATTGTTGCGGTTTTGTCACGCGATTGTGGCGGTCTTGTTATGCTACTGGCGCGGTTTAGACGCGTTATTTTCGGTTTTTTTTTCACGTTATTGTGGCGGTCTAGATGCGTTATAATACTCCTATTGCCGCACTTCTGTCGTGTTCATACCGCACTATTGACGTACTATTATCGCGCTACTGCAGCGGTATTGAAATGCTATACTCGCGTTACTGCCGCACTATTTGCGATCTATTGACGGACTATTGTCGCGCAATTGACGTGCTGCCCTCGTGGTGTTGACCAGCTATTGACCTCGTATTGCACAGCTGTTCAACCACGCTTCTACTGCTGCTAACCCAGATTTTGACTGTAGCTCGAAAGGTATTGAATCGCTCTTCAGCTAAGCCACTGATTGGAGTGCTGCTCATGCGCCATCACACAGCTTTTTAACTAGACTTGTACCGCTTTCTTTAAAGTTGTTCCGTGAACACCAGCAATACAGATTCATAATGGAATTCAAGCAGTATGACACGTAAACGCAAAAATATTTCAGACTTTACAGAAAGACATGAGAATTCTTCTCGCCTAGCACCCTAATTCTCGCATAGGCACCATAATTCACACAATCATTTCTCTTAACAAAGGCCTGGGGACCCGAAATTCACCAGATCATGTTTCAAGACAAAGGCTCCAAAAACACAAGATCATGAGATGCAGCAAAGGCCTAGGGACCCTGATTCACAAGATCTTCAAAGTAACAATAAAAGCATACTTCAACAAGGTCAAACAAACAACAAGACAACAAGACAAGTTTGAACACCGGTTATCACGAGCTATAATAAAGACCCAACAAATTCACGAAATCATGACCTGGCAGAAGTTAAACGCTTTAGCCCGGGCAGCTGATCAACATGACAGGGTTACGCTCCTCCAGTAAATTCATTCTTCCTCTCCATCATCCAGATTCTCGTCAGGATTGCGGCTGTCTCTACTTCCTTTCTTCTGAAATACCATCTTCGTGTAAACTGGGCCGGCTCAGACGCATATTCGTTAAAACCTACCGATCTTACCAAACGACAATCTTACAAATGAAAATTCTTGAGAACTATTATTGTAAATTTATTTCCGCTTTTTCTATTTTTATGAGTGACTAAACATTTCCTACCCTAATGACAACTTCGAGAAAATCAGAGAAATATCTATAAAACAAATCAAATTCATTCCACAAATTGCGGTTTTTGTCAAATTTCAACGTCCCCGACCGTGGTCTCACGGGACAGTGACCACTTAAAAGCAGTGTTCACGATGATTATCGCGTCCGAGTTTTTCACACGAAACAATTCGTTGACGTCCAAGTGTTACCAAAATTACGAAGAAACGGCAAGAAACGCATCAAAACGTCCTGTTTCAGTCACATTATTCTATCACACGGACTACTCAGACAATGTGGTGGACCGACGGCGGAGAAGTTGCGTACCGACAGCGGGATGGGCGACGTTTGGAACGCAATTTGCACGCGGTCGGCACGAAAAATTGCGCGGTCGATACGCACTGTAACGCGGTCAGTACTGAATGCCACGCGGTCAGTACGTATCGCGGCGCGGTCGGTACGTCTTGCCATGCGGTCGGCACGAATTGTCACGCGGTCGGTACGCACTGCCACGCGATCAGTACGCATTGGCACGCGGTCGGTGGACATTGCTACGCGGTCGGTACGCACTGCCACGTGGTCAGTACGTCTTGCCACGCCGTCGGTACGCATTGCCACGGTGTTGGTGCGCACTGTCACGCGGTTGGTACGCACCTCCACGCGGTCGATACGTACTGTGGCGCGGTCAATACGCAATGGTACGCGGTTAGTACGCATCGCCGCGCGGTCAGTACGTCTTGTCCCGCCGTTGATACGCATTGTCACGGGGTCGGTACGCATAGTCACGCTGTCGACACGCATGGACACGCTGTCGGAACGCATTGCCACGCGGTCGGTACAAATGTTGTGCGTAATTTTGACTACGGTTAGTACGCACTCAAACGCGGAAGGCCCGATTTTATCACGCGGTCAATACGTTACGTTTTTGAAGACGGCCGCTATTAGTACGCATGCATGTGCGGCAGGTCATTATTGCTTCCAGTCAAATGGCGCTCTTTCGAAACGCATTAATGTAGGGTTTGCGACAAGAAAAAAAACGGTTTTCATCACGAAGGTCAGTATCTGGTCCCAAATAATTGGAAATAAGCAAACGTTGGGAGTTTTTAATCAACAACATCTAAAGTCTAGTTTGCTTAGATGAGCCTGGGCGAAGCAAGCAGAAGAGCGGTCGGTCATGGCAAAATAAGGAAATCTTGACATTATAAACCCAATACGCCATACTTCGCCGTAACCCGCCGTGGCCGACCCAGTCGAAACGTATGAAAAACATGGATGATGGAGGTTGCAAAAAACACCAGGGGTCGTATTCGCCATCAACTCGCCGGGAAGTGGAAGGGATATGAGGCGAAATTTCAGTACAAAATGCGCGCTCCACTGCCACCTCTCGCCTCCCTTGGCTTCCCTCGCGACCGCCGGAGTTTCTCGCATAGGATCGCTGGAGAATACTCGCTTCTCGATAGAACCTTTATCTTTCGCAGTGATATCACTACGTAACAGACTTTGAATTTCCATATTACACAGTGTAAGATGGGTTGATCTGTTCCTCTGGCGCGCGCGGTATCAACCCTTTCGTCTCCCTTCGACTTCCCTCGGCGGGATGTTAGCGAATACGTTTTTTCCACCCCACCTCATTTATGTCTTTCGTGGTTATCGACCGGGCTGGCTACGGCGATCGGCAATCTATGACCTAGCCGTTTCATGCCTACCGCGCGTTTATCTCAAAATCGCCACAGCCGCAATCTAGCTGGAGAGGTTTGGTTTTGTTAATTTCATGTTAATGAAAAACAAGGTGCACACACACTCCGCTTTGTGGCGTACTTGTAGCCGTGTATTATGACGCATCGAATAATCGAATCACTGCCAAATGAGTACTTAGGTATTATCGTTCCTCGAATACCAGTCCAATCCACACACTTTCCCCCGCGCATGGCGCACCCTCCGTTGAGTCCCACACTCTTTTCGCGGCGCTCAGCGCACTTTCAGTTGTGTCCCGCACACTTTCCCCTGCGCTCAGCACACTAAATTTGGGCCCAATATACTTTTCCCGGCGCTCGGCGCCCAGTTGGGTCAAACACCCATTTCTCGGCTCTCGGCGCACTCCCATTTGGGTCCAACACTCATTTCTCGGCTCTCGACGCACTCCCATTTGGGTCCAACACCCAATTCTTGGCGCTCAGCGCGCTCACATTTGGGTCCCGCACACTTTCCCCGGCGCTCAGCACACTTTAAAGGCAGGGTTCGCGATAAAATCGGTTGTTGTGCTAATCCCATGAAAAGGTAGGTCTGAGCATCACAAAAAAGAAAATAAGTGAAAAATTTAATAAAAAACGCTCAGGAACAAGTTATTGCTTGGTGTCCTCCCGCCTCCAATTATCGGGATTTCTATAAAAGCCTGTTTTGTTAACTTTTATTTTGCTTCTAAAGTAATTTCTGAGCACTTCTGGAGACTACTTATTGCTTTAAAAACAAAATAAAAGGCGGATAAACAAGCATTAACGAAAAAATCGTTAATTAGGAGGCCGGCCGACACCAGTAATTAGCCGTTATACCTTGTTTTGTGCGTTTTTCCCGAAAAATTCCGGGTTTTTTCACTTATTTTTACTTTTGTGATGACCAAATCTACATTCTCATGAAGAAAGCTCAAAAATCGTTTTTATCGCGAACCCTGCCTTTAAGTTGGGTCCAACACACGTTCCCCGGCGCCAAGCACCTAGTCGGGTCCCGCACACGTTCCCCGGCGCCTGGCGAACTCTCAGTTGGGTCCCGTACACCCTCCCCGGCGCTTGGCGCTCTTCTGAGTCCCGCACATTCTGTGGTCAACGGTAAATGGTCACTGGTCAACTCTTAGCCGTTCATTATTATGTATGATAACTATACTTGGCGTTGGGAGGTCAGCCGCGGTAAATCGTTTTGCCTTGCTTGCACGTCTTTTCTCTGGTTAAAATCACCTATTTTTAATCCATTGGTGTCCAGATATTCACCTTCATGATGAGAGCTCAGTACTCTTTTTTATCACGAACGCTTCGTTTAGGCATTAATGCGCGCCATTCTAATGGAAGCAATGCATACCTGCTGCGTGCTTACCAACCGTTGTCATTTTTCAAACAAAACTTACGTGTTAGGAGGAATTTTACTACATTTCCTCAGCCTAAGATGACATTTCTTGTATGTATTTTACAATATTCCGTTTCTATTCTTGCATTTCCTTCCTTTGTCTATTTCCTTATCCTTCTATAAGAAATTCAATGTGTTAATCGCGTTGTGAGCTTAGTACTCGTGTGTTCTATTTAACGAATTCTCATGGGATCGAACGTTCTCGTTGAGAGTGATTGTGGACCCTTTTCAATGGCATACGCCAGCTGTTGAAACTGATTGTACTGTCGTTATCGGGATGAAATTCCGCTCCACGAGTGCGACGAGTCGCTGTTTCAGCACGCAGCACAATTGTAATCGTGCTGGGAGAAAGGGTAATTGTGTCGGGAAAAAACGGTCCCAGCAGGACTAACACGTGTCGTATGATGCAAAACCCGTAGTGATAAATGAGGCCCGGAATCTGACCCAGAGAACGACAGTAAATAAAAAAATATTTAGTAAACAAATCGATTAACAAATAAGTAAATAAATAAATAAATAAATAAATAAATAAGTAATCAAACGAAAATGTGAATAAATAAATAAGTAAAATGGTAAATAAATAAATAAGTAGTTATACCGAAGAAAAGTATCATATTAAAAAAGAGATGAAAACGAGGAGAGGAAAAAGTATCTGGAGTTGCAAAGAATCAGAAGAGAGTGGAGAAGATTAAGAGAGAGAGAAATAGGAGAAATTGGAATGTATGAAGAAAACGCCCTGCGATTTGAAGGAAATCGCCATTTTAGTTGACTTTTTGGGCACTCCGGTGGAGAAGGAAGAAAAAGTTTATGGGGTCGCTACT
This sequence comes from Aplectana chamaeleonis, assembly GCA_029168955.1. Lineage (NCBI taxonomy): Eukaryota > Metazoa > Nematoda > Chromadorea > Rhabditida > Cosmocercidae > Aplectana > Aplectana chamaeleonis. The sequence continues at coordinate 803,429 of JAPDOI010000194.1, forward strand.
AGCGTGTTCGATAGTGAGGTGATCAAGGAGGTCATATAGGTTTCGGGTGACGAAGAACTCGTTAGGGATATCAATTCTGGCCAGTGGAGATTCGAGCATTTCTTTGAATCGTGCGTGATTGTGGTCAAGGCAGCCTCTCCCGTGTTATCAACTTTGCTAGCATCGTTTTCAATTTTTTGTGTACAATTGAGCCATTCGGGCTAGGTGACATCACCCACGAAATTTGAGCCTCTAAATATGTGCATCTTACAAGTTATGGCCACCTGAGGACTGCTGTGGGTCGATCAACTAGCACTTCTGGGTCGATCATCTTACACTTTTTCATTGATTTTTGATGCAACCGTCAAACAACATGGAGAACATTTTGGCACAAAAATTCTTCAGAAATGGCAGTGACGAGGTCTCCAAATGCAGAAAAACGCCAAAAACTATTTTGGCGCGAAGTTCAAATCAAATTTAACAATGTATTCAAACTGGTTTTTCTTTACAAATGAAGGTTTGTCAGAGGCCCTTTCGACAAATCCGTTCACTAGAGAGACCAAGCTATACAAAAACATGGAAAAATGTTTAGATTTTCGATTTCGATTTTCTTTTTTTTTTAGAATTTTTTTAAATTTATATTTTCCTCATGGCTCAAAAATTTTGTGGTGCGCAGATAACTCAAGATTGGTATTTTATCCTCATTATGGCGGAAGTCGGCAAGAGCCCAGGACAAAAACACACAAAACAGCTTAAAACCGACTATAATTAGGATCACTACGCCCGTTCATGTTGTTGCTCCATCCTCGAATAACGAGTTCTTCACGAGCACTAACTGTTTTGAAGAGAACGAGTTATAGGCTTGAGATAGAGGAAGTCAGATGAGTGAATACAATTGTGTTGCTCCATTTCAGTGGTTCTCGTCGGATTCTCAGTTTTAAAAGCGCAGCTGTCACAGAGACCAATTCATCTGACTCTCTACCGCAACAACAAGGTCAAAACTTTTCAGGGAATACCCTGCCTCTGAATAACCGGTAGGCTAAATGTGCAAACGCTCGAAATTTCGTTGTTTACTAAGCACGTGCATTTGCGTATGTACCACACTCACGGGTTCGCTTGCGTACAGAATGCGTGCGATTGCGTACTGAACGCGTGTCATTGCGTGCCGGAGGCACAAACTTACAAAACGACCTCGCGCACCCAATGGCTTGCGTACTGAACGCGGACGATTGCGCACTGCACGCTTGTACGCAGCGAACACATCCGTGCCTACCGCGCAGACTGAAAAACTGACCTCGCCTACAAAATTGCTTGCGTACTCAACGCGGGCGATTGCGTACTGAACGCGAGCACATCCGTCCCGACTCACGGACTGACAAACTGACCTCACTCACCAGTTTTCCTGCGTACTGAACGCGAACACTTGCGTACCGACCGTGCACACTGACAAACCTATCTCCCTCACCAGTTTGCCTGCGTGCTGAACGCGGGCGATTGCGTACTGAACGCGAGCACATCCGTGCCGACGACGCGGACTGATAATAAGGACCTCAACGACCAGTTTTCTTGCGTGCTGAACGCGGGCGGTTGCGTACCGAACGTGAGCTCTTGGGTACTGACTGCGTGTGCTCACGTACCGACCGCAGCGAAAAGTCATATTTCGTACTTACCGCGCGCGAAAATGAATGCGCGCTGTCAGTACGCCTCTATGAAATTTTGTGAGCGGTTGGTACGGAGCTCAGGCGTATCGACCGCGTGCACTATCTCGTTTCCGCGGTCAGTACGCAAATGCGCGCGTTCGGCACGAAATGCATTTTTTGCCCGCGGTCAGTACGATAGTGGCACGCGGTCGGTACGAAACGCGATTTCTCGCCCGCGGTCGGTCCACCCCATTGTCTGAGTAGTTGTCCGGTTGGATGGACATGTTCATGGTGGTTGTCACCGGTGGAAAATTGGGTCAATCTAAAATAGGAGAATATTTTATGCAAAGAGGGATTAGGTAGGGCTCTAAGGAAAGAACGGAGCAATAGAGAGTAGACAATTGCAAAGGACGGGCCTACAAAGGATTTAATTGTCATAACCAACACTTCCTGTGATACTTAAAGGCAGTGTTCACGATAAGAATCGTTTGTCTGCTTTTCCGCCTATCTTGAAGACGGTCCCATGCTGATTCCAATGATGTTTTTGGAATCGTACAAGAACTTCTGGGAATGGAGTTATGGTCCCTCAAAGATTGAGCTAAGGAAACATGGTGGACGAGTTGTCCAAGGCTTGTAACTTCCGTCTTTTGCAGCCGATGTATGCGAGCTGACCTGAGTAAGGAGAGAACTTGAGAATGAAGGGAAGAACGGGGCTAATGACTGGGAATCATCGCTCATCTCACGATCTCGAGCTTTCATTTGTTCACGCCGGTGGGCGTGGAAAGTGCATCTGGGGGTGACGAGCTGACGGGTGTCCAACTTTGGGCCCGTAGGGGACCGTTCCAAGCTCATTTTTCTTTGTTTTTTCAACGTTAGGGTTGCACTAGGCCCTGCATCTGCCGATCTCCACCAAAAAAACAGACATGGTTTTTATCGTGGACACTGCCTTTAAGAGGCGAAGTGATACGTGAGGATTTCATGTACTTCTGGTGCGTTTTTCTCAATTTCTACGTCATTTTAGTTCTACCCGGGGGCCCCTAAATCAATATAGCGCATAATTTCAAAATTGAAGATTATCGTGAACACTGCCTTTAAACTTGTACGGTGACCTATTGTATACCGTTTGAAGACACAGTACATCCTCAGAGATGAATTTGAGATTTTCGTGTGATTGTGTAGAAGACCCCTCCTGAATAACGCGTGCCAGATGCGAGATCTCAATTCCAATTATACGCGACATATAAGCGAGCACCACGGGCCCGACCCCCTTCGCTCACCACCCCGGGCCACCCGCTTCCTGATTTTCGACCTCGATATCGGCGGGATGGATGGATGAATTTCAACCGAGCCGACGTTTTTCAGTCCATTGCCGAACCGCCTCCTTTTCCTGCCTCGCTCTCGTGCAGGGACTGCGAATGAAGAGAAATGCAGGCCTGAGACAACTCGTCCATCGAATTTTCGCCCTCAGAATACAGGCATTTCGAGGAGCCACATCTCCGTTCGTAGGGGGTCTTAGACACTTTCAGAGACACCGTTGTGATCAGAATGTGACCAGCTCCAAGATAAGAATAAAGCCTAAAAAGTTATTGTCTGGGTGCCCACCCACCCTATATAACACCTGCCAAGTGCGAGCTCTCAATTCCTTCGAATAAGCGAGATATAGGAGGAAGCCTCCCTGGGGCGCCCACATCGGGAAGCCACTTTGACTCGCCCCTTTTACGATCTGTCGAGCTCAACAGTGACGAGATGAGCTATGGTTTCCGATCAATAGCCCTGGTCTTTCCCTCAGGCGCGGCCTCTTTCTTTATTCAGACCGGCTGGCATATATTGGTCGCAAATGACGGAAGTTACAAGCCTCGGACAACTCGTCCGCCATGCGCTAATTTTCTGAGGGGACATAACTTTGTTCACAGAGGGTCTTGTACGATTCCAGGGACATCATTGGAATCAGCGAGAGGCCATTTTTAAGATAGGCTAAAAAACAAAATAAATATTCTGAGGTTGGGCTGTGCCTTTAAGCCTGCGATGACTGAGCCGGGCAGCGCTGAGTTGAGGCGGGTGCGGCGCGACTTGTATCTTCCGCCACTGACACTCAGGTGATTCTGCTAGACCGCTCCCCATATTGCTAACATTTTTCGACTTCTTCATCCTCAAATTCACAGGAATTTGGGCAGTTTGCTGGCGAAGTCACTGCAATAACAGTGGCTAGGACAACCTGATTACACGCTGTGCGTACACGCCGCGCTCGCTTCAACTCAGCGCCGCCGGCTTAGACATCGCAAAGTTCACGGTACCTGCAAAAATACGAAAGCTTGTCCTCTGCAAGATAAAACAGGTCAGGGCCTAGCGGGCAGGTTGGCGAAACTAAGACTCCCCAAGGTGAAACAATTTTTTTTTGAATTTACGCTGGTCGATGGAATTCTTGATGGAATTCGAATGTGTGGATGGATCATCGCCAACAGAGTTCGGCACGGGATATGGAGGAGGCCAATTTACTCAGACCCCTCCCCAAGGCACGTGATTTGCACAAATTTTCGGCGATTTTCTCACACGCTCTCCCAACTGTGCCTGCTTTTTTTGTACACTACGTAGCACACCGAGATCTCCATTGCCCACATCTATACGTATATATTACATCCATGTATTGTAAACATGAAAAATGAAGGTTTTTGTATGTCTACACATGGTTGTGTGCGAGTAGTCGCGCCAAACGATAGGGAATAATTGGCATCCACGAAGTTGCGTAACCGCCCCACAATATTTTGCAACTTTTGGAAAGTGTGTGGGGGCGAAAATTCGGGCGAAGGTTTCCGCATACGAGGAGTGCCGTAGCTCGACAAACGTTGAGAACAACGCCCGCTGGACCCTGATACAGAACCTTCAAGAGTATCAAGAGTTTTTTTCATCGCATAGGAGTTTATCCCTGGTCGGCAAGGGTGACACTCAAACTTTACGCTCTTTGTTTCACGTTGGCGCAAAGTCGGTGGGCTTATATTATAAAATACGTGCGCCGAAATTACGCCAACGCGCAGATAGGAAAGTAGTGTATGAGTGCAAACCGTGACGACTGTACCTCACTGACGAGTCTGCTGAACTTCAGAAAGAAACACTTCCCAATTTTATTTTTTTACGTGTCGCCCTTGTCCGACGGGATAGTAGTCGCTTCACCCTGCCTCAATGGCAGATTTTTCAACGATAAAGTCACCTGTCAGGTGTACCTTCTCCCCGAATTCTCTAAATTACCAGATTTCAGACGCAAAAACTTCCCAATCTTGGCTATCCTAATCGATGGAAGGGTCCAGTGGATTGTTGCGCCGAATTCAAACAGAGCCCCCCACCCCACCCGGGGGAGCAAAAACTTCTAAACTTTCTACGGTACTCTTAAGACGACTTTTTTCGAGAATTCTGAGAGCGGAAACGTTGAAGGTAATCATCTAATAATTAATCATCATCACAGTGTGTCATCATCATCATCTAATAATTAATCATCATCACAGTGTGTAAAGCACTGTAGACTAAAGTCATCTTGGCTACCTAATACCTACTTGATTTTGTTAATCTTGATCAGAAAAATTAAAGACCTCCAATTTGTTAAATTGAAGATACATAACCCCTCTCTCCCCCCGTTGTGCATAGGCACAACCAGGGTTCGGTGGGGCATTATGAACGATCTCGGCGGGGCTACGAATCCTGGCACAGGTAACCGGATTTTTCGAATAATGTCAAAAAAAACCTTATTTCTCAAATCACTAAGAAAAAAAACCCAAATTACTACAAGTTTCCCGTTCTGCCTCTATCCATGCTACTCCTATTCTCAGATATTCGCCGTTGTCTACAGGCCGTCGTTCCGCCCAGAATGAGTCATCGCTGGCGAACAAGCAGTGCTACGCGGGCGAGTGCCGGGATGCTGTCAAACAGGGGCCGACGGCGTACTAAACATTCCATTGGCCAGCAAAACCTCTGACTGCTGAAGCTCAATACTGATATGGTTGAATGTCCTCTCTGGCTCCACCACCCTTCTTCGAGGTTGCTGAAGCTCCAGACAAACAGAAAATTCAAATAAATTCAATTCATTACGCGGGCAAACTCGTGTTGATTCACGCAATTGAAAAAGCAAACAACAACCAAAACACTACAAAAAGCAAAAAAAGCACTTCAAGCTGAAGTCTGTTTATGTGAGGAAGTAGCAATATCGAAATTGGAGTACAAAGCACCCGAAGAATCTGCATAATGGGCCTGCTCCTTGCACTTACACTTCTCCTGGGATAAAATTAGTGGATAATGTGTTTTTAGTAGTGAATAATTGTGTTTGTCTGGTGCTTCAACAACCCCGCTGAAGGGTGGTAGCGCGAGGCCCGCAGGCGCGCTATGATGCTAACGCCGCGTCGCGACCGCGCGCTACCAACGAAGATGAGCCATCCTTCCCAAAGCTCCATACCTACATTCAATACGTCGAGCCTACCGATTCGGTAGGAGTGCCAAGAATCGGTGGCTGATCCCGACGTGTACTGCGCTTCTCTGGGCCAAATTCCGGTCCGCAATTGCGTCTCGACACGCTCAGCGGCCGCGCGCTTTCGAGTGAAAGTTTCCAGCGCAGCAGCCGCCGATGTTTTGACTCTAGGTGGGCTTTGGAAACTGGAAACTAAGAAAAATTGGAGAAAACTGTACAAAAAAGCCATATCGGCTCGGCTTAGGCGCTGGAAACTCGATTGACTTGAGCGCGTGCGGCCGAAAAGCGTGTCGATACGCAACTGCGGACCAGAATGTAGCCCAGAGAAGTATAGTAACTACCGTCTGTAATCCCAAAATTCAAACTTGGAACCGCACATGTCTGATTGGCCTCCCCTTTTCAACCAAAGCTGAAAAAAAGTATGATCGATCACTGGTCGAGAGATCGCCGCGACGACGATTTGACCACGATACGCGTTACTCTCGGGTACCTCGTCAAGTTGAAAGGCTCTACAGCAGCACGTCCTGCAACAGAAGTACGCGCTGGTGTGAGGGAACCTCTTCAACTCGACAAGATACTTGAGCAAGGTAGGCCCAAGCTGTGATAATATCACAGAGGGGTCGCCGCCTTGAACGAGGGGAAGGGAGAGGGGGGAGGGGTGCAGCTACCGCCGGCCACTGTGCAAAAATATAGTTGGTATTCAGTGGAACAAGAATTATCAACCTATAAAACGTTCAAAATTGATTTGAACTATAGAAACAATAATTTTTATTCACATAATGATCGAATTTCGCTGAAGGTTTTGTCAATCTGGTGACCACACAAACGGCCTACCTGGGGACCGCAAAATCAACCAGCCGGAGACAGTGGGCCCACGAATTTCCAAACTCGAGGTAAGGGGCCGCGTTTCTCACAGATCGATGACAACGATATGCCTTACTCTGCACTCGAGTTGAAAGCGTATCGTGGCCGAGTCGTACTCCTTTCAGTAAATGAGCACGCGCATCAACGCTATTCATCAAACATTTACACCTGACCTCACACTTCAAGGCGCGCATTCACGTTAGAATTTGTTATAATTATTCGTTATAATTATTTCGCATTCGGCACTATTCGCGAATTATTCGTTATAATTATTTAATTATTAACGGCATTATTCGCGAATTAATCGTTATAATTATTTCGCATTCGGCATTCACGTTGTAATTATCGAAAGTGTTGTTTTGGTCGGATTAGGACAACAAACTAATAAAATTGATCCAGTGTATGCATCTAATTTGTTAAGATTCTTTGATTTGTGATTGTGGTAAAAGTGACTAACGTCGGCATGGATCCGGAAGAGACTTTGCGTTCACTGTTGGAGGTTGGCGCAAATTCGGTGCCATATGCTGTAACATGGGTGCACCGAGTTTACGTCAACCTCCAGTGGGGAATGCAGTCTCTTCAGGATCCATGCCGGTGTTACTTCTATGTACAAAAACGTAAAAAAACGTCTTAAGAAGTTTGGCGCCGAGATAGACGCCGAAATTTTGCGACAATACTTATAGCCTTCATAACTTTCTTACACGTACATTAAAACGTTACCCAATAACAGAATTGACTCCAAGCCGGGAATATGAACGTCATCAACGGCTGAGTTCGGAATTAGGATCGACTATCCCGCCTTCCACTGGGAGTCTTCAGCTCCGAATCAACATAAACGTTCGTAAATATCCCCGAACCGGCCTGTAATGTTTTAACACCAAACTCCACAGGTTTACTCAAATCTTCCTTCAAATCTATCGTTTCAACGTATGAAGCGATTTTTGGATATTTGCGCGTAAGGTGTGAGTATGGTGTGCAGTTGCACACGACGAAAAATATTTAACGGCTGTAGAGTTCGCGCAATCATTTTAGTCTGATGCATGGACGGGGCTGCGACGGTAGGTCACCCCGTGCAAATCGAAGTCCCATTCTTCAATGAGGCCGCCAACCCCGCACGGCCAGCCGCCTGGTCCATGCGTCAGACTAAAATGAAAACGGAAACCATACATTTTGTTCCACCTGTCTGAACGGCATGAACCGCGCCTTAGTGAGAAATGTGCATTTAAGATGCGGCCGCACCGTGCAGTAACCTGGGATGAAAAGGCAGCATCGTCCGCTGTAGGACATCAGAATTTCGCTATTACTTTCAATATCGGAGCGAAATTCCAGTTCTCACTGGCGGGCAACCGCTGTTGCAGCACTCAACACAGAGATGATCGTGCCAGGAACAAGTGGTCCCAGAACGATTATCATCGTGTTGCGTGATGCAACAACGGTGGTCCGCATATGCAGATCAGAATTTCAATCCAATAACTACAGTAAATGTAGCATGAAAAGAAACCGCCCTCTTCAAAAAAGCATGGAACCGATGCGATGTTCCTAGAAGGAGACCAGATGTGAACACCCACATTGCTCCGAACTTGATTTTCGCATCGAAAAAGAAAACAGAAAAAAAGAACGCATACTCTATCTTTACACATCACGTATTTGAAACTTACAAAAACAAGTTCCTGTAGTTAGAAGCATTGCTTGCAGGAACATCGTCGATGTTTTCTCAACCTTCTTAACTTCCTCTCCAATAATCCCTGCACCAACGGTTCTATGAATTCGCATGTACGATCTTGAGCATAACTTCGATGTGAACCCTGAAAAAACAGAGTGATTTTTCAAGCAAACCTTTGAAATTTAACCCCTCATTCTTAGACAATCATCACGGAAGGTAAGTGCGAACCATCACAAAAAAGGGTTCATCTTGAATCACGAAACATTTGACGAATATAGTTACATGCCATCTAAAAAGCAGAACATGAAGCTCAGAAATATTACTGCCCTTCTCTAGGAGCCGCGATTTAAGACGAGTATAATGTGAAATTATAAAATGGACGTTTTCAATAGTTTATCGGATGTGAAAAAGGGATTCAGAATTACAAGAATACTCTCTGTAAAGAAAGCAGGATCACACTACCAGAAACCGGTTGCAATATATATTCAAAACAACATTTAAGCAAGAAAAAAAGATCAACAGCACCTGTGCAATTGAGGAAAAACTCAAGGAATTATCGCAACTAAGGAAATAGCAACGGAGAAGTTCATGAGTGAGGAAATTCCATCGTTCAGGCTGAGAATTACCAAAATTTTAGCCGCGATGCGGCCAATTTTCCCGAGAAGCGATGCAAAAACTTCCGGCGGTCGCGAGGGAAGCCAAGGGAGGCGAGAGGTGGCCGTGGAGCGCGCGTTTTGTACTGAAATTTCACCTCATTTACCCTTCGACTACCCGGCGGGTTATTGGCGAATACGACCCCAGGAAGAAAAAAATGAAGAATGACGCCCAACCATGACGTGACGAATTGTTTGTACACGTTTCGATCTGCCTTAACACGATCAGGGTCGGGCGTACGTGCAAATTCCGAAAACAGCTTTGCCGTGGGCTAGTAGCGACAGCAAATCGTCGATAAAGGACAGCCGTATACTCGTGGGCTACTATAAAGTTGGAAAAAAGCATTTCGCTAGTGGCCCACGAGCTTTGCCAAGGAATACCGCGACGAAGTCGCTTGCGCCACTTCGCGGTATTCTCGCCCCAATCTCCATAGTCGTGGGCTAGGAGCTCCCCAATGCCTGAGCTTGCTTTGATTAGATTGGTTCAACAGAACAATACCTTCTTCAAGCACCTTACTGGTCGAAATGAGCGCCTAAGAAAAGTCTCGTTGATACAGTCACCATGTACCCTTATCAAATATCGTGGCGAAACATACGTATCAGTTCTTTGAGATCATTTTTTTTCTGCCTAATATTTTCATATCTGCTTATCAGTGTTGTGAAATTCTCTGTGTACATTTTTCGGCACTATCATAGACGGGGCGGGGGCACCCACGATTCAAGACAAATGAAATGAGCCACCGACTGGTAAGGCTACCAGACGACGTATTTCTAGAGCTTTTGTTAAAACAATGCTTGATAATTATCAGACATCTTTGATCAGAGTTGTCTTCATTGACTGACTGACGCATAGTTCAGTTCCGCAATCGCGTTTAGTCCTCATTATCACCATCGTAGAAGCGAAGCGGTTGTTTTTAAAAAACTCAAGTACGAAATTGAAGAAATCATTCACCAAAACAACCGCTTCTCTTCAACGATTGTGATAATGAGACATTGCGGACTGAACGCGATTGCGGAACTAGATTATGCTTCATTTCTATGACTGAAGCTTAGGTGCCCCCCCCTTCTAGGATACCCATTTTTCCATTCTCATTGTTGATGTCAGGTTTCTTCAGTTGTTTTTCCATGATGCCATTTTCATCATTCCAGATAAAGGTCAGTTTCACTAGTACATCCGAAAAGATCCGCAAGTAAATAATTCGCAAATCAAATACTATTCGAAAAAACACCACTTGTTGTGGCAGGCTGTAAACAGCTAAGTGAGAGAGACACAAGACGAAGACAAGAACAGAACGACCGCATGCATCGTACGGTATTAGCAACTGTTTCGAAAAGGAGTAGCAAAAAAAACACGAAATACACTTCAAACAGCTTGAAACGGTGAAGCGATGACAAAATGATGATATTTCTAAAGTTATCCGCGCATTTGCACGCATCCCGTGCAATTGCGTAACACATCTGACTCGACGCCTTGTTTTTTTTCGTCGACGCCGCGGTCGAAATCGAGACACGCCCACCGCCTCGCTGGTTTCACGGCCCTCCGACCCATCAATGCACCGAATGCACCCAAACTTCTACGGGGTCGTAAAGCCAATCCTGTCTGAGATGGAGAGCCCCCTTACTCTTCCCGGCAAGAAACTCCACGCGCCGATGAAATTGCTTGGCGTCGAATGAGACGCTGTGTGCGAATGCGGCATGACTGCCTCGCTTGCGCGTCTTCCAATTTTTTACAAGATTTTATCCAGCTCTTTTGTTATTTGGACTATATATGTATAGTGACGTCTCGGCATCCTACCAAAAGTTGAGAAGGGGGGATGGGGGAGAATCATGATTTTATGAAAATATCCACGTTCGACTCTCGGGGAAGATCGGCATCAGAATATTGCTTGTACGTCGACTTTAGCCGGCATGAGGTAGTATGATGGTTTATTGGCAGACTAACTTTTCGGCAATCTCGTCCTCTTCGGAGACTGGGAAATGGCAAATCTGTGTGTAAAAATACTCAGCCAAGCGTAGTTTTACACTACTGGAATTCAAGACAGTCTCCAAACAAATGGCTGTCATAGATCAGACTGAGTGGAATACTTTCTCTAAGTTTGTTGAGCCTCAGGCCATCAGTAGAAAACGACTGGGTACAGAGATGTCTGAAAGCAGCACTCATATAAAAATGCTAATCTGATGCCTCTGAGATTTTTTGCATGGCTATTACATCGCTATGGCACTGAAATGAAGCTTTCGCGCGATATAGCATCGCTATGGCATTGAAATGCAGCCCCTTCGCAAAATAGCATCGCTATGGCCTAGCGAAGCATGCGGTACGCGAAATTGCATAGCCAGGCATCGCCGTGGCATCGCTATGGCATTGCAATCTTAAATTTTTTTAAATTGAGTCATTTTCTGGTATCAGTATCCTGCTCAGAGTAAACAAACCGAAGGGTATGTAAAGCGCTCTATCTCACCGAAAGCTCATTCGGCTTTTCGAGAACAATCCTGGGAGATGACTTCAAATCACCTTCGAAGGATCACTCAGAAGCCGAAGAATAACATTTGAGGGGGGGGGATGGCGCAACTCTCACCTCAAAACCGTCCCCGTCATGGCAATTAACCCTGTGGCAGCCCAGCTCCGTATTAACTCGCGGCTTTTCCTTCCCATGCAAGTGCTCTTTGATCCGCACACTTAGAGGGCGGGCTGTTTCGCCGATATAGGCCTGGCCAAAGCTCTCACATGTGATCAGATTGATAACCCCAGAATCAATAGAGTCACCATCTCTGTCCGATCGGCAGATGACGCACTATAGCATGACACATGCGCGATTATATCGACGATTTCGCACTACTCTGAGAGTTTTGGCCGAGAAATAGCCGCGTAATAGCCACGAAATGCCTGCTGGCCACGTAATAGCCGGGAAATAGCCGCTTAATAATGCTGGCCGCGAAATAGCCGCCAAATAGTTCTCGCCGCGAAATAGCCGTGAAATAGCCGCCAAATATGTGGTGTGCTTGAATCCAGTTCAGTTTAGCTTAGTTGAGCTTAGTTGATTTATGTGCGGTCTATCCGATGGCGAACTTCCTAATGCTGCTGAGCCGTACCCTACTCCGGAATACTACAGGTAGAATCGAGTTTTTTGATCACCCATTATGACTGCAACCCCTTACATGGGCGTATTCTTGTAGGCATACCGGGCGAAGATCAACCATTGTAGAAAGGTGCTTTATAGCCACATACGACGCATTGAGTCGGCCGAAATAACTCTTCGATACACAATTTGATGGGGTTCTGGAGCATCATGGATCTATACGCAATGGGACGCTCATAAGCTCGGATGATAGCAGGATATCGGCGTATTTTATAGTATGCACGCCTCATATTTCTCTTATTCTGTTCTCTGACTACCAGAATGTTTCTTCTCAGTGGAACATGGAGTTATCTGTCGAATCTGACATGCATATAGTGGGGATTCAAGCCATTGTCAATATCGTCGGTTTCACATGCAGTTCCCAGACAAGGTTCGGACCCTACGATTACTTCCGGTGCAAAGCTAGTTAAGGGGGGCCGTTTAAAAAAATGAAATGATTCATTCATAAAAATTAAAATTTCGGTACTCTTCCGGAATAGACGACCCACTCTGGTAAGAAAGGTTTTTTAATGCAGCTACAGGATCGTTTTGTTATGTTTTTGCTTCTAAACGTGTAGAAGCAGAGAGCAACATGTAAAATTTGTGCAAAGAACATATAAAAAACCCCACGACAATCCAACTCTTTTAGGTGGGTCGTCTATTCCGAAGGAGCACCAAAATTTCTGCTGATATAAGATGCCTGATAGTAGATAAGTAGATGTTTTCATGGAAACTCTCATGGAAAGTTCTCACGGAAAACTTCGATTTCTGAAAGTGGTATCACTCATGTTTTAATTGAACCCTGAGTCCCCCCCCCAACTAGTTTTGCACCTCACTTCCTACATTTTATCATGTTCACATCTGTTCACATCTGATTGAAACCGTAGGCTATCGAATGAGATCTGCAGGCCATGAACATCGACGAAACGTGGAAATGAGAAAATCCACAGCCTGATCTTTTCCGTTTCCGATTTCCGTTTCTGCGTTTTGACCATTTTTGTTCCGTCTCCAAAAATTATAAAAAAAGTTTCGCACAGCCCTAGACTTGATGGATATAAGCCCTGTGTTGCGGTTCAACAAACAGAACGCAAAGAGACCTCAATATTGTCTTTGGACGTCTTCTTACGGAACACATGACAACAGTTATGATTGACGGTATCGTTGTCTGTAACTGTGAATGAAGGTACTCTGAGAGTTTTGGCCGAGAAATAGCCGAGAAATAACCGCGAACTGCCTGCTTGCCGCGTAATAGCCGCTAAATAACCACCAAATCATGCTCGCCGCGAAATAGCCGCAAATTAATGCTCGCCGCAAAATAGCCGCCAAATAATGCTCGCCGCGTAATAGCCGAGAAATAGCCGAGAAATAATGCTCTCCCGGCAGATATAAGGAGCATTCCAGAGGCATGATTCAGATGTCAGCACCTCCGTCGGTTCAATTACCCAACTTTGAGGTACTTGGACCTCGTTCAGCCTCTGGAAGCTCCGCCCAAGCGCTGGCGGCCCCAGATGGTGGCTCGGCGAGCCGGCGACGATTGCGTCTTGGCTTACTTTATTTACTTTTGAGCATTTGTCGGTTATATCTCGGCTATTTCTCGGCTACTTCTTGTCTTTTCCGTGAGAAGCCGAGAAATAGCCGCGAAATAGTCGGGAAATAGCACACCAGGAGCCGCTGCGGAGCCTGGTGGGCTGTTTCCCGGCTATTTTGCGAGAGGTCGAAGCGCGAACCATAACTAGTTAGAATTCCGCTAATTGAATTTATCCTTAAGTTGCGCACCCACCGTCATGCTGTGAGTTAAGCAGTCTCGAATGTCATGCCAATTGAGATTTAGTGCCTAATCCAAATCATGCTCGCCGCGAAATAGCCGCAAATTAATGCTCGCCGCAAAATAGCCGCCAAATAATGCTCGCCGCGTAATAGCCGCGAAATAGCCGGGAAATAGCCCACCAGGAGCCGCTGCGGAGCCTGGTGGGCTGTATCCCGGCTATTTCGCGGCCAAAACTCTCAGAGTAAGACCGGCAATAGAAGTTCGCTACCTCGTTTCCAGATTGATGGCTTAGTAGAGAACATCAGTTGCCGGAAAGTAGCCGAGAAATAGCCGAGGAATAGCCCACCAGGCTCCGCAGCGGCTCCTGGTGGGCTATTTCTCGGTTATATCTCGGCCAAAACTCTCAGAGTAATTGCTGTTTTGAATAATTGGGCGGTATAGCCACCAGGGATACAGTATTTTCTAATCCCGCTCCCCGAAGACGTTTTCTGACAGCGCGGCTAACATCATCGGATATGAACGGCATTATGAAGGGAACTTCGTCGCTTTAAGGCTAATTAGGACCTCGCTGGCCTTTATGGGCATTCCGCGACCTGTGCGCGGGTGGTCCGTAGCCTGTTGAGAGGAGCTATTTCTCAAACCAGGCTCTTTGACGCTTTGCGCTGTTTCTTTCCAGAACACACATTCATAGCGGTGCGGAACATGTTTCTGACAACCGCAAGTTTTGCCCGAGTGGGATGCGCGGACCGCCAACGCGAGGGACCTTCAGGTAAATCGGAAGGACGAGGGTATGAATATGCAGCCCTACATTAGATTAGCCTTATGATATGAGTGCTGCTTTCTGACATCTCGGTACCCCGTGTTTTTCTACTAATGGTCTGTGTTGTACCTAGCTTAATTTGCCCCGGTTTCTTCTTATGTGGCCTCATGATATTTTCTTCTCATGCAGTTCGGTCATGTACACTTGTGATCTTTTTTTGTTAGAATCATATTAAAAATTGTTGCAAACGAATTTGGCAGGAGCTCTATGAATTATCACAGTCAAATCCCGCGTCAGAAGGTCCTCTGGCGAGCAAATAAAGACAAAAAGAAAACAGCCAACAATGAACGAAACCTGGCCTTATCGACTAGAAATAAGGTTTTCGAATGTTATTCTGCCTTTTCAGTGTAGCTCCTACTAAGGTACCAGACCTTCCTTCACCGATTAGATAAAGATCATGAAAACGAAATCTAACGCAATTTATTAGCTACTAATGCTATGTCTTCGTGTCCTGAACGCTTTCACGGTTCACATTGTATGATAAGGTTTTTCTGCTAGAGTTATTCTTGTTCTCATTTGATTCAATATGCGCTCCAAGGAAAACCCCTTCTGACGCGTGATTTGACTGTGATAATTCATAGAGCTCCTGCCAAATTCGTTTGCAACAATTTCACTACATTTAATGATTATGTTATCTGCATATAGTATCATCACAGCCAAATCAATTCAACAATTTCACTACATTTGAAAAATCAAGTTGAGAGCCCAATCCAATAAAACAATTTCACGACATTTAAGAGCAATGCCAAATCCTTGACCTTTTCTGCGGAGCCCAACTTTCAGAAATTTCACAACTTTTTACAAGGGTTTCCCTTCTACAATATCGTCAAGCTCTAAAAGGCAAGTTGTTTTTCTTCAAAACATAGTGGTAGAAATGAAGAAACAACCGCTCCGCTGCTAAGACTGCGAGATAATTGTTGCAACGCGGCTTCCTACAAATAGATGCAAGGCATATACTTTTTGAATTTAAAAGTCGAAAAATGAAGAAATGAGTTTCAAAATGACCCAATTGTACAGGTTCTAGGCACTCTTCTGGACGGGGGGGGGCACGCACCATTCAAGACAGAAATGAAATGAACGGCCCATTGGTGAGGCTACCAGTCGAAGTATTTCCTTAGAGCTCTAATAAAAACAATGATTGATAGCGCAGTATCAGGCCTCTTTTATCAGAGTTTTTCATCATTTCTATGAGTTTTTGCGTAGCTTGACCCCTCTAGTGGAAGAAAATGTTGAAGGGGCCCATGAAAAGCCTTCATTTGTAAAGAAAAGTCAATCGGAACACATTGTAAATACGAATTTGAATTTTGCGCCAAAATCATTTTCGGAGTTTTTCTGCATGTGGAGTTCGTGCCGTAACCAATTTTTCCTGTTATCTTACTGTCGCACCAACATTCTAGGAAAAAGGGCTAGATGACTGGTGGGAATTGGTGGCGGATATTAACCTCATCGTCCAACGTTTTTGACGCGCCAAAGTTTACCAGTGTGGTCTACCGCGCTCAATCATGAAATTGAGCCTGAAAAATGGAAATTGATTTCCAGCGCGAACGATAGTTAAGTGCGCCAGAAGAGGACTACCGTAATCTTAGGAATGATGTTATTCGGCTCTCGTAAACAAATTTGATGATACCCAATTGATCAATGATAAAGTATAAAAGAAGTGAAGAGCGGTGTGTCTTGATTCACACACCGTCCTTCTCTAGGGGTCAGCAGTTGAGGATCTGCCTGGACTAAAAAGCAGGAAAACATCACCACCTGTAGGGAAGATGAAGCGAATTCGGAGTCAGAACTTAGAAAATTTTAGAGCCAACTCGAGTGAGATTACGGTAGCCCTGTTCTGGCGGACTTAACTATCGTTCTTGTAGATTCGGAGGCCTGGCTTGCATACGGTGTCCTGAACATTGAACTGAGGTCCTGCACACCCCTACTGAGATCCAGCACACATTCCATGAAGTCCTGCTCATCCTTACAGGGGTCTTGCACACGTTTCATGATGTCCTGCACACTCCTACTGATGTCCTGCACACATTCCACGAAGTTCTGATCATCCTTACAAGGGTCTTGCACACGTTTCATGATGTCCTGCACACTCCTACTGATGTCCTGCACACATTCCACGAAGTTCTGATCATCCTTACAAGGGTCCTGCACACATTCCATGATGTCCTGCACACCCCTATTGGGGTCCTGCACACGCTTCATGATGTCCTGCACACATTCCACGAAGTTCTGATCATCCTTACAGGGGTCTTGCACACGTTTCATGATGTCCTGCACACTCCTACTAAGGTCCTGCACACATTCCATGATGTCCTGCACACCCCTATTGGGGTCCTGCACACGTTCTATGATGTCCTGTGTAATTTTACTAAGGTCCTACACACATTCCATGACGTCCTGCTCATCCCTACTGGGGTCCTGCACACGCTTCATGATGTCCTGCACACTCCTACTGATGTCCTGCACACATTCCATGAAGTCCTGCTCATCCTTACAGGGGTCTTGCACACGTTTCATGATGTCCTGCACACTCCTACTAAGGTCCTGCACACATTCCATGATGTCCTGCACACCCCTATTGGGGTCCTGCACACGTTCTATGATGTCCTGTGTAATTTTACTAAGGTCCTACACACATTCCATGACGTCCTGCTCATCCCTACTGGGGTCCTGCACACGCTTCATGATGTCCTGCACACTCCTACTGATGTCCTGCACACATTCCATGAAGTCCTGCTCATCCTTACAGGGGTCTTGCACACGTTTCATGATGTCCTGCACACTCCTACTGAGGTCCTGCACACATTCCATGATGTCCTGCACACCCCTATTGGGGTCCTGCACACGTTCTATGATGTCCTGTGTAATTTTACTAAGGTCCTACACACATTCCATGACGTCCTGCTCATCCCTACTGGGGTCCTGCACACGCTTCATGATGTCCTGCACACTCCTACTGATGTCCTGCACACATTCCATGAAGTCCTGCTCATCCTTACAGGGGTCTTGCACATGTTTCATGATGTCCTGCACACTCCTACTGAGGTTGTGCACACATTCTACGACGTCCTGCACACCCCTACTGGGGTCATGCACAGGTCCCATGATGTCCTGCACACTCCTACTGATGTTCTGCACACATTCTACGATGTCCTGCACACCCCTACTGGGGTCCTACACAGGTTCCATGATGTCCTGCACACTCCTACTGGGGTCCTGCGCAGGTCCCATGATGTCCTGCACACTCCTACTAAGGTCCTGCACACTCCTACTGAGGTCCTGCACACATTCTACCACGTCCTGCACACCCCTACTGGGGTCCTGCACACGTTCCATGATATCCTGCGCACTCCTACTGAGGTCCTGTACAGGTCCCATAATGTCATGCACACTCCTACTGAGGTCCTGCACACCCCTACTGGGGTCCTGCACAGGTCCCATGATGTCTTGCACACTCCTACTAAGGTCCTGCACACTCCCACTGAGGTCCTGCACACATTCTACGACGTCCTGCACACCCTTACTGGGGTCCTGCACAGGTCCCAAAATGTCCTGCACACTCCTACTGAGGTCCTGCACACCCCTACTGGGGTCCTGCACAGGTCCCATGATGTCCTGCACACTCCTACTAAGGTCCTGCACACTCCTACTGAGGTCCTGCACACATTCTACGACGTCCTGCACACCCCTACTGGGGTCCTGCACAGGTCCCATGATGTCCTGGACACTCCTACAAAGGTCCTGCACACTCCTACTGAGGTCCTGCACACATTCTACGGCGTCCTGCACACCCCTACTGAGGGGTTGCTGTAGTTCCACGACGTCCTGCATACTCCTACTGCGGTCTCGCATAGTCAACCGACACTTCAGCACACCCTGCGACGACTTCTTATCTTTGGTGCGCATGGTACAAACACGCGCCACGCTCAAAAACAACCCTTCCGCATAGCGTCCTGTTCCAAGCCGGACGTTTAGAGTACACCACCCTAGAGAGCAAGGTATTTATATGGAGTCTCTAAGAAAACAATGACTGATAACGAAAAACCCGTCATTTTTATAAACTAATCTTGAGAGGCCGGTTTCCGAGTTTCAAACACCCGTTAGGGGCCCAGAGGTCATTATGGTGAGTTCTGACAATTATTTTCGTCATTCCCGTGGCCGATTACCTCTAGTCACAAATTTTCGAGCGATTTGGTCCACGCCTTCCAAAAAAATGGTTTTCGACGGACGGAGGTGGAGGCGGAGGCGGAGGCGGTGGTGGAGAACGTTTTTGCGTACTTTGAGAGGTCATAACTTCAGAAAGCGGGGACCAGTTGGGATGAAAAGTTGCACACATATGTAATTTCTTGCAGCGCGTCGAATAGTGTACAGCTCATACCTCTGTTGACGGTATGAATAGGTGATCTCATTGTAGGGCATCCGCGCGGGAAGAGATCAAAGCCAAATCCTGGTGAGCGCTTCGCGCTCACCACAATTTGTAGTCCAACTTATGTGATTCTAAAATCGGTCGTCTAAGGGCTACTCATATTTCGAACCTCCCGCTCTGCCAGAGCGACCCGTGCGGACAGAGAGGTGAGTAGCTGAATAAAATCGCTTGGCCGTTCATACTCCCCTCCGAGATATTTGTTGGTTGCATAACCTGTTGAAGTAAATTACTTCATATATGTAAGTGTAACGAGACCTCAGTGAAAGCGCGCAATACGCCGTAGAAAGTGCGCTGGACCTCAGTGGGAATGTACAAGACGCGGTAGAAAGCGTGTGGGACCCATGTGGAAATGCGCCGGACGCAGCAAAAAGTATTAACCCCCCCCAGTGGGAAAGTAATGGGATCCATGTGTCAGTGCACACCACGTCGTAGAAAGTATACGGAGTTAAAATGGGAGTGCGCGTGCGCAGATGTTCGGAAAAGTTGCAATTAGGTTTGAATGTGCAATACAAGGTTCAAAATGCACGCCTCCACGCGGAAGGTACGCAAGAAACCGACAAGGCTATCGTGCGATTATGAATCTTGGCTCAAATCTAGTTGGAGGGGGCCTTCCAAGATTCAATCCTAGAAATGAAAACTGCCTCTGATATGGGTTTTCCGATAGCGTTATCAGTCATTGTCTATTAAAGGCAGCATACACGCTCACAAAAATGGTTGAGATAACAGCATAAATAGAACCGCCTGGCCCCTACCATGCCGTCAACGGCGTTTGAAGCGCTAAAAACCATCCAGGCTGACAGAATTTGAGCATTCCCGTCTCGAATGCCTGTGGAACCCCACCCCTACAAATAATAGAATGAAGAGTGAGGCATGTGGAAGCATTTGATAATTTAGAGCGATAGCACTATATAATGAGAGTCTACGAGAGAAACAGCTTGATTTCCCTGTATATAACTTGTTTACATACCGATTAATTCCCATCCACTTTCAAGAAAGCCCATCTACTCCGGCTGGCTTATAAAATGGAGCATTTCATCAGTAAACAGACATGTTATATTCAGGTAAACCAAGCCGTTTCTCTCGTAGACTCTCATTTGCTAGGGCTATCACTCTAAGCTATCAAATGTTTTCACATGTCTCACTCTTCATTCTGTTATTCGTACGGGTGGGGTTCCACAGGCTTTCGAGACGGGAATGCTTGAATTCTGTCAACCTGGATGGTTTTCAGCGCTTCAAACGCCGTTGACGAGATGGTAGGGACCAGGCGGTCCTATTTGTGCTGTTATCTCAACCATGTTTGTGAGCGTGTATGCTGCCTTTAAGTAAAACTGCAGAATCACTCAGATCTCGGTATCTGTAGGGTTCATTCTCCACTTCAATGGTGAGTGGCGAGGTCCCGTTAGATAAACCGATATGCACCCCTGGATAGCCTTTACCTACAACAAAACCAACATATCTTATCGAACCACGTAATCAAAGACCACCCGCAACGCTTCACTTCTAGAAGCAAACCCAACGATTTTCCGCCCCTCCAGCTCCGTCATGGCGGTGTCGCTGGAGCATTCATACTCCACGGGAGGCGCGGAAGGTCAAAATTTTATTCATACTCACCTTTTCGTCCGCGCGGAGCGCTCTGGCAGAGCGGGAGTCTAGAAGTGCGAATAGCTTCTTATTAGATAGTGATCATCCCAGCCATAACATGCCATATCATTCATACAATTCATCAATTACTATCAGCAATCGTGTTTGCATTAACAGTTCTAGTGTGTTTTAAACTGACGTACAATGGAAACGTCGTCGTGTCAGTGTTTGAAGTATTTGGAGTGCTGAAGCGTATGACTGGTGCAAAGGTGCGTGGCGAGTACTCCATTGGTTTGAATTTGAAATAGCCACTGAGTATCGACGAGGGTGGGTCAACAATCCACAACGACGACGAGGTGGGCGGTGTGCTTAATCTGCTGGATCGCCTGCTTGAGTGCCGTTGCACTCGTTTCTTCTAATTGGGGTTAGTGGTTTCTGGGTTGTTAGTGGTGCTATTTAACTCTACGTTTTCTTAATAAACTTTTTATTACCGGTCTCCTTTCTTGTACTCAGGCAATGGTGGGGGTCGGTGGCTGGTTAAAACGTCCCTCCCCCAATCAAATTGATCGGATCTGGCTGATCGGCGAAGGTTTCGGCATGAGTCATATCTGCCGGAGTTTTCGTGGTTATTTCTCGTATCTGACGGAGTTTTCGGGGCATCATGTTGCAGTGTCCGCACTGTTTTTCTCTAGCACTTTCTCGTGTAGAGCGCGGAAATGGCAGCCCACAATGTATACGATGCGCCTAAATGTGAGGTGTTTGTGCATGTCACAGTTGACATTGCTCGGGATATCGACGCTGTGGTGGGCGTCGTTGGCAGGTTGAATCGCCAATCCTGCCACCGACGCCCGCGACTGCAGGAGTGGTGGTGGGAGGCGAACAGGCGAAACTTTCGGTGTAAACATGCGGGTTCGACGTCGCACTGAGTGGTTGGTGGGAGGTGATTAGGGAGAGCTCTCGGTATAAACAGGTCAACTGTGACGTGGCATTGTAAGGTCGGTGGGAGGTTGACACGTGGAGCTTTCGGCATAAGTGGGGAAGTTTTCGGGCCTCGCCCAACCCTTTTTTCGTTTCGAGCGGCAGCACGCTCCGTTCACCTCCTGTTAACAGGCCACCGACCTCCGCGAGTGTGTGAGTAATCTTAAAAAGGGTTTCAACCCCGATTATCGTTGTCGATTTTGGTGGTGCTTTGGCTGGAAGGTAATCCGGGCTAAACAGACCTGTCCAACTTGGGGGCCAGGCCAACGTTCGGGTCAGAGTCACCGATGTCGAGATCGCTGCAAACACGGGTTTTTTTTGGCAACAAATGTTTTTGTAGTTGTCTAGGCTCTAGGATAGGTCCTCTTACAAGGCAACCACAATAGGTATAAGTGACCATTCCAAATGAAATGTACTTTTCTAGAACCATTTCTAGAAAAGTACATTTCATTTGGAATTGGAAAGACGAAAAGTCCGAATATGCCCATCGCAGCTGCCTAGACCCACTCTGAAAAAAGTTATAGGCCTTTTCTCTCAGATTTTCGTACTTATTGTACCCTCCGAAAAGCGCATTAGTTTTACGAAAATCCGGAAACGGACCTCATAATCGTGTTCAGCGCCCAAAACTACCCCACTAAGCAAAGTTAGGTTGAAGGAACATTTTCCATGCCTTGTCCAGACACGCCCACCGACGGGAACAAATGAATGCACGGGATCGTGAGATGAGCGATGGTTTGCAATCAAAAACCCCGTTCCTTTCTTTATTCCCAACTTCTCTCTTTACTCAGGTCAGCTCGCATACATCGGCAGCAAAAAACGGAAGTTACCAGCCTCGGACAACTCGTCCACCATGTTTCCCTAGCTCAATTTCTGAGGGACCATAACTCAGTTTCTAGAAGGTCTTCTACGATTCCAAAAACATCATTGGAATCAGCATGGGCAGTCTTCAAGATAGGCGGAAAAGTAGAAAAACGATTTTTATCGTGAACACTGCCTTTAAAACAGCAGGGTTTTGAAAAGAAGAAATCGTTGCAACAACAATTTTTCGAGCGCATTATGAGTTCTTTTCTCTTTAACTGTAGTTACTTAGCTTTATCTGCAGGAAGCAATAGTTGGAATCTCGTTCTGTTCAGCTGGAAACGTGAAATTACCATGACTACACCTACCATGACCCCAAAACATAGATTTTCTTCAATTTTAACTTTTTACCCACCATGACCAAACCTACACAATACAGAACTTGTAGACAGATAGTGGTTTTCTGCATCGCATTTAAAGTAACTCTTCAAAGTGAATATCACAGGAGCAGTGGTGGCAAACTAATACTCCTGCTTGACTCTGCCGTGACTTCAGGCAATTGTTTCTCATAATACAGCCAGCGTCTTACATAGAAACATCTCGGACACGGTAGAGAGGAAAATAAAAGAAGCGACGGAGATAAAGAAATGGAGACCGCCCATGAACAACCGGGAAGAAATGAAGGAAGCGCTGAGACTGCTAACAACGCATCTGGATTAGGCAGTGATACTTGACCCGTGACCATCCACACGACATTGGTCCCCCAACCGGTCACTTGTCGTTAGCCCTGGGTTAGAGTCGGTCGTCTTCTGCAACCGCTTTCAAAAACAAAAACACCCAACCCGGTCAGGCCCCGGTCATAGTTGGATGAGCCGACGCCTCCACCCCGGTCGATACACACAGAATGCATTGGAAATGGGATGCAAAAATCTCTCGGTGTATCCCCCGCACCCCCAACACCCCCAACACCCCCAACACCCACCCTGTCGATACGTATGAACAACATGGTGAGGTGAAGCTGAGAAAATCACTCGGTGTATCCCCGCTCCCCCGCACCCCCGCACCCCCAACACCCCCCGCACCCCGGTCGATACGTATGTTTAAAATGATGGAGTGAGGTTGAGAAAATCACTCAATGTATCTGACGCGGTCGATATCCATGCAATACGTGGATGACGGCGGATGAGAAAATCACCGGGTGGGTGGGTCGATGATAAAACATTGCGTACCACTAGAAAGCTAACCTTACGGCTACCTCCGTGACTTCACCATACTCGCCTTCACTATTTCTCTTAACAGGTGCAATCCTGTTGGCCACGTAATCATCGTCATATCTAGTTGGATGCATCGAGTGATTTTCTCAACCTCACTCCATCATTTTAAACATACGTATCGACCGGGGTGGTGTTGGGGGTGTTGGGGGTGCGGGGGTGTTGGGGGTGCGGGGGTGCGGGGGATGCAGATGCAAATAGCACCAACTATGACCGCTCAGGCAAACTGATATTAGCAAGGGGCTAGCAAAAGTCCAGTCTCCGCCCTATTTTCTACGATGCAGGCTCAAGGCCGATCAAGGGAGCACTGCTGCTAGGTGTGTGGTCGCACGTGATTGGTCGGGGGCGTGTCTGTCCATTAGAGAATTAGACTCCCTTGCTGATTCGGAATGACCACCGCTCGACATCCACTCCCTTGCTCTTGCAGCGCTAGACGAGGCATCGCGATGATGTCGTAACCCCACCCACTCTGCGCTGTGATTGGTTCAATGAGCACACTTCCCTTGCTGCTGTCACAGTTCAGCCCCCTTGCTGATTCCGGATTTGGAGAGGTATCCCCCCTTGCTAATATTGTTTTCGGAACAGCCAATAGGAAGAGTTCACCTCCCTTGATGCTGTTGTTTCTAGTATTCCCTTGATATTCCCTTGAACTTGCAGCGCTCTGCCTCCCATGACTTCTGGCCCCTTGATGTTGGTAGAGGGGTCCCGCAGCGAATTCGGCTTTGCGATCCCCTTGCTGCTGGAGTAAACCAAAAAAAAAATCGATGATATGCACCATTGATCAGCGTCGTAAGATGTCAGCCTGTTTTATTCAACCTTCTTCTGTTCTGATGTTTAATTTTCTTTATTATTTCTGGGCGAATCCGGTTTCTGTACGTAGGCCTGTGAAATATTCATGTTTGGGGAAATCCGTATCGTTCCCATCCCCTATTTGACCAGAGAAAAGTGGTTTGATTTTAATGAAGTGATTTAAATGGCTTGAATTTGCTGAACTGAGCAAGAGTTTGGGTGCTATCGCGGGGGGGACTGTGGTATCGTGCGTGGCCACGCCCATTTTCCCGCGCGACGACTTTCCTGATTCTGGAGGGGGGAGAGAGGTTAGGAGCTTTAAAGGCAGTGGTCGCGATGAAAAACGTAATCTAAAAAACTACAAAAATCGGCTCAGATCGAAAACAGCTGAAAAACTTGGAGGGTTGTGCGGTGAAAAACGGGCTAGAATAAGAGTTTCTAAGGCCCAAAGATCCCAGTTCGTGCACACGTGCACGGCGCAGCAAAAAAAGATCGCCGCCTCATGCCGAGCAGTCAAAAACATCGACATTCAGAGGGAGAAATAACTGCAAATTTACCTAATAAAAACAGTTGAGCAATGAAAGAAAGCACTTCAGTCAATGTTTTTGACTAGATGTGTACATAATTCCGAAGGTTCATTGACTGAAATTCAATTTCAAGCCAGCTGATGTTCTTGATATAAGAGGTCATCGATGCCGATGATGTGGAGTGGGCTCGTCCACCATCAAATGACAAAAAAGTTTAGGCTTCAAATTTGGCCTGAAACAGCGGTTTTTTCGCGATTTTTCTTATAGGTCCTACTACTTTGAACCCAGAAAAGGGTTTAGAGAGGAAAAGAAGACAAGCATCTTTTATCGCGACCACTGCCTTTAATTGCGCGGCGGCACGGTTAAATGGGCGTGGCCAAATACGATACCACAGTAGCCCCCCCCCCTCCGAATAGCGGAATAGAGCTTCGGGAGCCCGATCGGCTCCTAACTCTGAAACATGACTGTCGAAGTTATAAAACATGTATATGTACCTGCAATTACCTGTCTGATCATGCTTGATCGATACGTATGATTTGTTCCCCCCCCCGCACCCCCAAAGCTCCATACTCGCACTCCCTCCCTCGCTGCGATGGCTTTAAAATCGTGTCAATATCTTGTCTAGACTTGTCGTTGTCTTGATACGTCTCGACCTGTTTACAACTGACGCTTCTCGAAAACTCGAAATGCACTCGGTTCCATTCGCGTACTCGACTTCTTGATCAACCACTCCTTGAGTCTTTTTCTCTTCTCTTGTCTTTTGTGTCTTTTTCAGACTTTTTTGAGAGTCCCAAGAAGTTTAATTTAATCAGAAGTCGCACTGTAGTCGCCACCAATATTACACAGACCACCGACGAAGCTTAGTCTCCGTCAAATAGTTCTAGTGGCTGGTTACAAGAAATAAACCTGAATCAAATTCAAATTTTCTTGGATTTGAAATGATTTTAGATTTTCCAAAAAAATGAAATAATGTAGAAATTTTTCTAATTCAAAAAATTGAAAGTTTCATAACGAATTAGATTTTTCAAAAACCAAAATTGAAAAAATTTAGAAATGTCCTAAATTTGAAAAAAAAGCTTAATTTCAATGATAGAAATAAACTTGAATTGGACTCATATTTTTCAAAAAAAGTCGCAAAAAGAGCGATTTCGCGACTTTCACAATTTGTCTA
Source organism: Aplectana chamaeleonis (assembly GCA_029168955.1). NCBI lineage: Eukaryota > Metazoa > Nematoda > Chromadorea > Rhabditida > Cosmocercidae > Aplectana > Aplectana chamaeleonis. The sequence continues at coordinate 829,920 of JAPDOI010000194.1, forward strand.
ATAAGTTTCTAAAAAAATAAGTTGTGTTGTGTACACTCGAGAGCGCATTATTTTCTTCCAGTTAGCTTTCATAGGAAGACCACATGGAGAAGAGTGAACTTTGCGGGTGGTCTTTATCATAGTCTTATGAATACTAAATTGTGAAGACGTTATGTGAGGCTCACATACATAGAGTATGATAATTGAAATAGAACTAGACAAATGGCGCGGCTAACTTCACGCGCATTTATACTTGAATTTCCTTGCATCTATTCTTATATTCCTTAGTTTCTGTCCTGAAATTTTCAATTGTTTTTTAGGTCAAAACTAGAAAAAAGGGTATTTTACGCTCTCAATGCTACATGTGAACTGATTGTTTCAAATAGATTTTTTGAAGTTTTTCAAGAAGTTGGGACTCATGTTCAAGAACTCTTTCGTTCCTTTCATATCTGACGATTTCAACTAGGCTAACTATTCAAAAGTCATTGAATTTCTAGGCGGAACGTTTTCTGTTCTTGGTTTGAGGTCAACATTTCAATTATTTCTTTTTTATAGAACATGGTGCAGCCGAGCAACACGGACGACTTGGACTTTGTTCCAGACCGCATGCCTACTCAGTATCCTGCACTCGTTATGGAGAAGTTTTCATGTAAGTGAATTATCGGCCGATAAATTTTATATATTTTCACGATGTATTACCTATATTGACAATATTATTTCCTCAATTATAGTAAGAACCATTTGACGGCACATTGCCCACCAAGAGTTGTTTCTTTTTTTTTCAGATTTTCTGCTAGGGGGAGGGAAATCTCGCTACGATAATAATGTGTAGTATCTCTAAAATGCTCCGATACCTTCCGCAACTTCTAAGAATTCGCCTAAATTTCTAATTGTCACAGTTTTGCGGAGAAGCTGTCTTAAGCCTAGTTTACGTCATCTGGGATCTTCCCTTGGGGCTTACCACAGAAGTACGGAAAATCAATAACTCTGCCTGAAATCGCTCGCGCGTTTGGCCTATACTTAATTGCAAAGCTCGTCCAGAGAGGTGTGGCCAGAGTCGAGCAGACCGTTGTCTCGTACTTCCAATAATCTAGGTATCGCTGGGTGAAAAATATTTTCAAAAACTGTCGTGAATTTTCAATTTCAAATGAATTTTCAGGTGAAGTTTCCAAACAATTTGTGTCTTTGAATTTTCAGGGAAAATTTTTTGGCAATTTTTCACGTACCCCACCTTTGCCTCGTGGGACAGCAACCGCCTGAACATGGGCGTGGCCCTTAGCTTTCCGTTTGAAGAGGCGTGGCACATGGTCTCTCTGCGGGGGCTTGGGGCTTGTTTTCTTTCAACATCTGTCTGGAGGAATTGAGATTTCCCACATGTCAAAATACATGGGGAGAGGGGGTCAAAATTCATGTTCGAGGATTCTGAGTTTCATATGGGTATGTAGCGGATAACTCTTCTATAGCACCTGCCAAGTGCTTGACACTATGTTTTCCTAGTAAGCAAGGTAGACGGGGAAGCCACATGTGGCCGCGTCTGCTAAGGTAAACCAAGAGCCACACCCCTTTGGACGGAGTTATCCGGAATCGCAGAGTTGCGCATGGGCGAGCTAAAGCCAAATCTGGTGCACACTTTGCGTGCACCACAATTCACGTACCCGAAACTGCAAGCATGTGCCCACGGGGCATAAAGACACAGAACACCCAAAAAATAATTTTTCAGATTTCATGCTTTTCTTGAAGAGGGTCACACGCTGATCACAGTGGTATCGCTGAAATCGTCCAAGACCCCCTATGAACAGAGTAATGGCTCCTTTAACATGCCTATATTTTAAGGGTGAAAAATTGATGGACGAGTTGTCTCAGGCCTGTATTTTTCTTAATTCGTGATCGCTAAACGAGTGCAAGCCAGGATAAGGAGACAGCCCGGTAATGGGGTGAAGAACGGAGGCTCGTTGCAATCCATCCATCCATCAAGCCGCTATTCAGATCGAAAATCAGGACCGGGACTGTGGTGGTGAGCGAAGGAGGTCGGGCCTCTGGTGTATAGTTGTACACGAACGAAATTTTCGAAAGATTTTTCGAAATTTTTTTCGTTCGTTCGAAAATTTTTTCAAATTTCGTTCGTTCGAAATTGTTTCGAAGGAAAATTGAAAAATTCGTTCGAATCATTTTGAAACAATTGAACATTTTTCATTCGTTCGAAATCCGATTTTTCGAATTTTTTTACGAAATTCGTTCGTTCGGAATACTTTCAAACAAATTTGGAAAAAAAATTTCGAAAATTTCCGACAAATTTCGAAAAAAAATCGAAGGTTCGATTAGTTTCGAATTTCGTTCGTTCGACCTCCGAAATTTCGAACGTTTTTCGGAATTCGTTCGTTCGAGCTCCGAAATTTCGAACGTTTTTCGGAATTCGTTCGTTCGAAATTTTTTCATTTTTCGTTCGTTCGAAAATATTTCGAACGAAAAAATTTCGATTCTTGTTCGTTGGACATTTTTTTCGAAATTGTACAACTATACTGTGGTAGTCGCGTATATCTCGCTTTTTTGAAGGAATTGAGATCTCGCACTTGGTGTGTGTTATTCAGGTGGGATCTACTACACAGTCAAATAAAAATCAAGAAATTCATGTCTTAGGGTGTACTGTGCCTTTAGGACCTCCCCCCTCCCTTGGTCGTGATCAATCATTACCTGCTCACCGCTGGGGGCTGGGGAAATTACGGGATTAGGGGGGGGGGGTCGGATCAAACTTGTATCACACCTCGCACTCTAGCCTGGTCAAATAATCTTCTTTTTTGGATTAATGTAAAAATCGAATTTTTTTTGAACATTTTCTTATGGACTTGAAGGAATAATCCCGAAAATCCTAAATAAATCTAGCGCTCAAGAATCCGGATATCCTTCCGTTCGGTTAAATATAGTGCGTACCACCAGAGAGGAAATTTGTGGTTGCCCGCAATAAATCTGCCGCTTGGAGTGTTGCCCGCTGTCGCCCCGTTACGTTTGCCGCTACCAAATACAGAAGGTGCAGTAGTGCCCTTGATCCGGCCGACCATCAACCTAGAAAGCCTATCGTTGACGGCTATTCGGCCCTCATGAATCTGCGATCAGTCCGTAGAGAATATGACCTTCTCCAGTCACCCCGGGGTTGCCGTCTGACTAAAGCGAGCCAATGGCATCTAGAGAATAGAAGGTATTTAATCGCTTTTTGAGTTCCCAGAAACTTTTAGTCTACGAGGCTTCCCTCAAATGTTATTATCATACTCTACCACTGTTTTCTCGACCAACGCAGCAGTATTCGCCATTACTTTTTCCGAAGAAATTCTTAGTTGTTGAAGCTGTCGCTAAAGTTGAGGCTGTCAAAGCTGTCGCTAAAGTTAAGTTGTTCTAGTTGTTCTTACAGTAGCGGCAATTGTTGTTGGGCCTCGAGCTGCTTTCAACATACGAACAACTATATCGTGGTTAGTTACGGCGTCAAGCAGAAAGATGTTTTTTAAAGTCGAAATCAAGTAAACAAAAAGTTCCTGCGGAGGAGACCTGACAAAGTAACTAACATCATAAAAACAACAAAAAGGATCAGCACTCTTTTCTTTCTTTTTTTTATTTCAAGTAGATAAGCACAGCGCGATTCCTTTCAAACAATTGGATGTTCTGTAAAAAAATTAGAAAACCGACAGATGGTTACGTCTACTTATTAAAACTGCAAAGGGGGGGAAGACGAGTTTGGTATGAAATTACATCTACAACCCTAGCAAAACGACACTGTGCAATCGTCTGCGCTTCTCGGAACAAGGCTAGAATGATGTAATGAGGGCAAAAAGGAATCAAACAGAGGATTATACAGAAAGGACCTACGCGAGTCTCTGCCAGTCTCTGTATAACGTAAAACTCATTCCGGGGAGAGTGCTCGAACACAGTGAGAACAACGGTACATCATTAAAGGCAGCGTCCAACTTCTCGATCGTTTTCCATTTTCTTTGCTTATCTTAGAGAGAATTTCGGGCTGATCATAATGGTGTCCCCAGATTCGCTCAGAACCCACTACAAACGGGAATATTGCCCTTCAAAAATTGTGATTTGTGACGATGAGAAATTCGTGGACGAGTTGTCTCGAGCCTGTTTTCCCTCGTCGTTCGCAGCCATGGCGCCGTAGCAGGCCACAATATGAAGCTAGACCGATACCAAATGGTAGATCATAGATTTTTATCAGAATTCATGGCGCGTCTCGTCCCTATTGAGACAGAAAACTCTGAAGTAGGGGGAGCAAATGAGTGCTGATATGAGGGGAAGATAGAATGGATGCTCGTGTTTTCTCGCTTATTCTGAAGAGTTGAGATTCCGCGTTTGTCAGGGTTGCTACACACATTGTCCAGGCCATGGTATCAAATTTTTCTCACCACCTGGGATTGTGCCTTTAACGAAAACGCGATATGGTCGTACAAGCTCTGAGAAAATCTTCAAACTATCACGCTTTGAGGTTTGAGAGAATCGCCAAAAAGTTCGACCAAACCACGCATCTGGGGATTGTGAGTGAATTTCGCTTTCCCACACCTTCTACAGTACCTCAGCTAGAATAATCAGCTCTGTTTCTGATGGAGCAAGTACTAAAAAAACTGTTTCAGAAAAAAACCTCTAATTGAGTAGTGTAGATGGGCCGCTGGGAAGTGCAAAGCCTCGTAACTGGATGGATGTTTTTTGAAGACATTTGTGTCGAACACATTCTTCTTAATTGTTAACAGGCCGTTTGTGTTTCTTCCCCCTAAAACACGAGGCAGTATCCCGCCTGGGATAGAATTGATGATTATGAAATGAGTTCCAGCAACTTTACTGTGGTCATGCTATCATCCGCTTATCTGTGAAAAACGATGATAACGCACTGCTGCTACAGCCTTCTATCAGCCCGTTACCACAGGGCAAGGGGGACATGCTAGAAGTAAGCCATTTCTCATCGTTTTCTTTCATATAAAACGAAGATAACATGGTTACGGAAAACTTTCTAGAGTTCATTTCATAGCCATCGATGCTAACCCTTGTGTTCAAGGGGAAGATGTGAAAACAACCCCAGGTTTCGCATCAGTGTAGTTTCCCTTTTTGTAATTATTGTCATTTCATAGTTCCTATCTCATGTGCAGGTGAATTTATGGGTTTTCGTTACTACCGGTACAGTGGAATCTTTTGCTATGGCATTTCTGCTGATACTGTTTTACACATTCCTCGGCCAAGACATGGAGAAACTTGAAGAAACTTCAGTATGTCACAGAGTATCACAAACCTTCCTTAACACATGCACAAGCTTTAGTTTTTCATGGGCAGTTTCTGAATATGAAATTTATTTGCGTTTTCGTAGTAATATTTCAAATTAGGGCTATTCTCTCAAAACATGACTAATACGATTCCAAACGCATAGCAGTTATTCGCCATTAGAAGGTATTCTGAATCGTAGTATAACTTTGTGAGAGAGCTGTCTCTATCAAGATTTTTCTGAAGACCGAAAACTAAACGGATTATGGCATGTTTTTCAAAAATTTACCCCTATAAAACTAATTGCTCTACAACCCACCTAAATATGTATGTTCTTTATGGACTATGACAAAGTATACCTGGTACACGAATTTGGCCATTTTTCGTTAAAGGTACAGTTCAACTTCAGAATCGTTTTTCAGTTTAAAAGCTTATATTGGAGAGAATGTCGGACTGATCTTAACGGTGCCCTTAGAATTGCTCAGAACCCACTGCGAACGGAGTTATGGCCACTCAACGATTGTGAATTCGGACTACGAGAATTTCGTGGACGAGTTGTCACGGTCCTGTTTTCCTCGTCATTGGTAGTCATCGCGCCGGAGCAAACCACATTATGAAGTTAGGCCGATAACAAATGGAAGAACATAGCTTTTGATTAGATTCCACTTCGTTTCTCGTCCCTATCGAGACCGATAACCCCGAAGTGGGCGGAGCGAATGGGTGCTGATTGGGGCGGAGAGAGTGGGCGCTCGATTTTTCTCTTATTCTGAAGAATTGAGATTAAGCGTTCGGCAGGGTCGCTACCCAGGGCGTCCGGACCATAATATCAAATTTTACCCACGAGCTTGGACTGTGCGTTCAACGTCGAAGAGATAGGTGCGAAATTGCATAATTTCATCAAATTCATTCCCAGAAAACTTCTGGTAAAGAATATTTTCTTGAAATATAATACAACGATTCAGAAGAGCTTCTAATGAAGAATATGTGTTACGGGTTTGGGATATTAATATCCGCGTTTCGAGGGTTTAGTTCTATTTTGAAATTTGACAACGGAATTATAAATAAATTCCATATTTGAAAACTGCCCACTCAAAAATTAAACTTGTGTGCGTGTGTGAAGCAAGTCATGTGATAACCCATAACATACTTGAAGGCAGCAGACACGCTCGAAAATGGTATCGATTTTATGTCATAAATCGAAGGTTTTGAGCTAGTAGTATGTGAAACTAACGAAAACCCCGATGAAAACTGCATGCAATAACAGGAACAACGGCTGTTTTTGTTATGCGGTAAAATTGGACGAGTTTTCCCGAGCGGTTGAAATAGGTACTATGAAGGATAAAACGGTTGGCTTAGCGAAACCGATTGACTCTTACAGCCTGCACTAGAATGCTCTCCTCGTTGGAAGCTTCAAAAACCAGCCGAAGTGACCGTATTCGTATATTGAGGGGGCGCAGTTGGAAGCTTACGGGCGTGGCTGACGAAAATTTTCGACTCAAATTTAGTAGTTTTCACTCATTTTTGACGCTTCCAACGGCGTGAGCGTTCTACTAGGGGCCATACGGTTCAAGTAGCGTAGTTATCTCAACAACTTTTTCGAGAGTGTCTGCTGCCTTTAAGTCTTATCAAGTATCGCTAAGCCCAGGCCGGGAAATGTATGAAAACAGTATCCGCGAAAAGGTCATATCATTAGATCTATGACCGCTGCTGTATGTAATAATTTTTCCTTTGGATGTTATTTATGCACACAGGGAGAAAAGAATTACATACATAGGGACATAGATACACATAGGGAGGGAGAAGCACATAGGGAGAATTTATGCACATATGCCGTTAGGTAAATATGGAGCTGTGGATATAGGTAGGATAGGGAGAAAAGAATGCTTATGAGAGAAAGTAGAAATACATGAATTAGTGTTCAGTTGCTTTTTTTTTGAATAGGTGACTACTACGAAAGGTGTCTCTGTCTAATGCTACTCTGTGATCGAGATGATATACTTATGGTATCTGTGAATGATTTTGAAACCTGTAAAGATCTTTGTTTTTTTTCATATAATTTTTCTCATACTTTTTCACTTGTTCTTTACTGTTTGTTTTGTGTATTAAAAGTTAGCCATGTCTGTCTAATGTGTGGTTGTGTACCTTCTTTCTCATACCTTGTTTTTTTTTTCGCATTAAAAACTTGTCATGCTTGTATAATGCGTGGTTGTGTACCTGCGAAAGGTCAAAGAGGATGAACGAGCTCTCATCGTGTAGTAAGATCCAAATTAGTGACTGAGGTACGATTAGAGCTCTTTTTCTGAACCGGTGCTAAAAAAAATCCAATAACAGCAGCAAGGGAGACGAGGAAACTTCAGCAAGGCACGAGAAGTATGGAGAGATTAGACATGACCTCCCTTGCTAATATACGATAGCTTCTGAACACCCCTTGCAATCCGAGGATGACTCCCTTGCTAAAAATTACGGGTCTTTGCAGGTCCCTTGAATTTGAAACATAACCCCCTTGCTCTCCGAAGATGACTCCCTTGCAAAAAATAGCGAGTCTTTGCAGGTCCCTTGTACTTGGGACATAGCCCCCTTGCTAAAATCTACGGCTCGATGCTTTGTGAATTTTTCTCCTCTCGTGCAGGCCCATGCAAGGGGCCTGTGAACGCCCAGGGAACGCCCTTTTTCCACCAGCAAGGGAATGACTTAACCCTTGCGCCTGTCCTGCTAGCCGCTTGCTGATACCGAATTGCCTGAGCGGGGCCTCAGACAATTTCCTCTTTACTGCCGTATCCTTATCGGTTTCTGATAGCACTTTATTTGAGCAATTGCCTTATAGTGTACTGTAATGAATTACAGCCTGACGAAGGGTCTACGACCCGAAACGTCGCAATAGAGAGGTTAAAGGCATCGTTCGCGATGAAATTCGTTTTCGAGTTTTCAATGCATAATGGAAGCTCTAGTACCCTAAACAACAGCCACGTTGGGAGAACCGCGGAAAAGTTACTGAAAACTGCTTTTGCGGACCCTTTTCTCTTCGTTTTCACACCCCATACGACCAATCGACGCATGAGGAAGGAATAGTCGATCGCTACGAATCGCTGTGTTGACCCATGATATCCCGATCAAATCCCGTTCATCTTTCTTTCAGCTGATTTTCAAGAGATAAAAGGTTGATCGATATGTGCAGAAAAGACATTCATGACATAATCATGTGATTTATTTCATCAGCTTCCACTCACTTGTACTATATCACTTGCTGATCAATTACTTTCTTTCCTCATTTGGTGGACGGACGTAACAGATGATCGACCCAAAGGCCAACCCACGAACCCAGAAAGACGTTTTCAACTGGAAAAAACTCCATTCCGGTTGAATTTTATAACTGCAAACTTTGTGAGTGGCCTTATCGAGGTTCACTTGAACGATACAATACAAAAACCAAAATTTGGTTTTCAGCGCGCACGATGCCTTTAAAGAAGATCAATCTCTACGCAGTCGAGCTTCAAAACTACGCGTGAACAAATTGTTAATATGAAGCTCAGGAACTCTTCAATACTGAATAATCACATTCTAATCACAAAGATACTTTGGGAATAATCATCCAAGGCCCCCAAAGCGGACTAATGGCTCCCAAGTATACCCGTATTCTGGAGGCGAAAGCTCATTGGACTTGTCTCAGGTCTGTAATTCTCGTCATCCGCAGGGAAGTGAAAGCCAAAGTGGGGGTGGAAATCCTCTTCACTCACCAACACGGGTCACGCCACTTCTTGATGGTCGAACTCTATAGCGGCTTGATGGATGAAATTGATTCACAATTTTGATTTTTACCTACCTGCCTGTCTGTATCATTATCTGGGTAGTGGTAACAATGTTTGGGGGGGGGGGAGCGAGTTGCTGGACTGGAACCTAACCGTGCTCCCTCCAATCACTCACTTCACTCCTCCCCCCGTTTTACCGGCCTCTCCTATGGTTGGGAAACTATACGAACGCCCCCTCATCATCTGGCTGGCTATCGCGCAACGGGTGGGAATGGAGAGAAATACAAGTTTGAGACAACTCGATCATTAAATTTTCGCCCTGGGGATATGAGCAATTCTAACGATTCTTAAAGGCAGTGTTCGCGATGAAAAAGTTTTCCGTTTCTTCCCAAAATCCTGTGCTTTGAGTTCTCTTTATAGACCTAATGAAGGAAAAACCGCGAAACGCTGGTCGGAAATAGGTGAAAATCGAGTGCTGCAGTCGACCCAGTTCTGCGTTCCGCCCATCGAAAGGAACATTTATCGTTGGAGGAGGAATAGTTGTCAATGCAACAAAAGATCCAACGACATTCCAGCTGCCACTAAATTCCGCGCGATTGCCAACTGGCGTGACGTTGCGAGCTATTAAAAACGTGCTTTTGCCTTTCGATCATGTTTTTCATCCATTTTCCGCTTCACTTCTTTATACACTTCTATCACCAATTTATCAAAGCTGATTGCTTTCAATTTCTTCTCCATTTCTGTGTGCCGTATCAAATTATGAGTCTTGGAGCAAAGTTGATGATTTTTTTAGAATTCATTTCTTGGTGTGCTCGATAGCGTCGATGTGATTAGCGACGACCTCGTAAATTAGGTGTTTTTTTATTATTTACCCTACATAAGTATATTAAGCCTTATTGCCATTTTTCTCTGAAAATGTTGTTGCCGTGTTTTCGTTTTTGTTTGTGTGAGGCTTTTCTCATTCATTTGAGGTGTAGTATGCTGCGGAGAGGACGGTCATTGCGAAATATGACATTGATAAAAAGATTTGATGTGATAACACTATCCGCTGCTTGCTCCACTCTGTCTCGAGAGAGCGTGGAAGGCTATATTTGTAACCTGCCATCAAAAAGGAAATCGCTTTTTTCGCAATGTAAGATTGAATGCATAACCCGTATTCAAAATATTGTCAGTATTCACGTGCAGTGCTGCGTTTTTGGCACATAAAGCTTGATTGGCGCCAATGGTTCTCTGACGACGTCGAATCTACTACACAGGTAACTATTTAGTTCGTTATTTCAGTATTTTGTTGCCATATTGTCTATTTTCTCCGATGTCATGGTAATATCGTTATAACGTAAAGTCCAAATTAAGTCAAATCGACCAACCACACACTTGATTTTGCATAATTTCTATTCAAAAAAGATTCCTATCTCTGAGCGTGCGCGGGTGCATGATGGTGCTCCCTCCGTCTCCCCTCCACTCACGCACGCGAAGTAACCATGGGAGTTCTTTTTTCATATAGTCTATACCTTTGTTCCCCTTGAATGGGCGGCCTAGAGCAGCTGTCGGGCCCGATTAATGTTAATCAGCCCCACTCGCGAATGCCAGTCTTTCTCCCTTTTCAAAGTCTCGCCGCCGTCAGGGTCAAGCTGGTTGCAAAATTTCGCGACGGGTGTGGGGGGTCGGAAGAAATTGGCCCAAAAAGGAAGGTTATGGGGAGGGATCGCAAAGGTTCTGGATATTTTTGTTCACCAAATGGAAGGATCGCAGCATTGCTAAGGCTTTAGACGCTTGAGGCCTACTACCGAACGAATTTTCAGCGTCTGACAGTTTTAGTTTTCAATTATGAACCGCCCAGAAATCGCGCTTTGGGGTGAGGGTTCTCGAAAATTTTTGACGGTGGAGGGAGGGTCGCTCCAATTTCGAAAAATTACGCAGCGCCTCGCCTGACCCTGGCCGCCATGGCAATTTCCCTTTCTGAGCTACGCCGAAATCAGCGTTTTGGGCAGAATTTCAATCCGCTTTTGCGGATTACGGCTGTTGCATTATGCGACACGTGATAATCGTGCTGAGACCACCTGGTTCCGGCACGATTTACCCTTCCCCCGGCACGATTATCACGTGTCGCATGATGCAAACCAGTAGTTCGCAAATGCGGACTGAAATTTAGCTCCGAGAACGATAGTAGGTGGAAGTGAACATCTGGCTTTGTTGCCCATGAGAATGCCTATCAAATTCCGAGTCTGGCGACAAAGCCTGTCTGATGCTGATACGCATAGAGCACGACGTAGGAGACGCCGCTACTGTGGCAACAATGATGGAGATCATTTTGCAACCATTGCGGCATTTGCCGCGTTTAGGGTACGAATACCACAACCAAACAGAAGTCCACTGCCTAACTAGGTTTTTTCGCCGGCGTTACCGTGAGCAAAGAACTCATCGGTCCAATTACTACTGACTTCGTACTATTCCAAGACCCTGATTTCGCCCTTGCTCAAAGTGCGGCATTCCCTCCTGCGGCAAAAGAGTGAGAACGTTACAAACACGCGGCTCTCTTCTGTGTAGGACGAGAGAATGGGTGTTGGGGTTCGCAATGTTACCAAGTTAAGGCACCTACCCGAAGCGATGGGTTGAGAGGAAATGTTGGCTTCCTTCTTTGAATAGTCCTTTGATTTTTTGTCGCGGATATAAGAAAACCCTTGCAGCACACAGTTTCATTTGTCCGATTCAGATCAATATGGATTCCTCCCCATGAGGGTAATGCGGCACTCAATTCAGGATCAAGCGGGGCGTTGCGGAATTTTTCAAAATCGGAGCGAACCCCCCCCCCCACCACCATCGAAATTTTTTTCCAAAATCGATTTTTTGCGAGCCCCCCCGGCAGAAATTCGGCAGTTAATTTTTCTCGAAAAAAAACGTCAATTTTTCGGATTCGAATTGCTATTTACCGCGGGTTTCGCAACGCGCGCAGGAATTTTCGCCGCGCACTATTGTGGGACGAGGGATAGACAGGATATATTGTACTCTTCATTGGAAGGGAAAAATACTAGAAAAGTGACTAGGAAGCAAAATGCTCTTTTTGTTTCGTTCGCGAAAAAATTGGATTCTTCCATTTTTAGGTTTTTTTTCTAATGGACGCAAGAGAAGGAAGTATATTTGTGGGAAAAATCTCAAAAACATCATTGATAAACGCAGTAAAACTATTCTTTACTCCAACTACTAACAAAATGCTCCAAATACAAACATAACAAATACAACTTCTTCAAAATGTTGTAGAGAACAATGCATATAAAAGAAAGTACAAACAACTAAGAGATCTACATGGTGCACATGAGATATGGAACTACAAGTAGTGATCAAATAATATGTGATAAACATACAACAGAAATGACAGAAAGAAACGCGTGATTCGCTCCACATCCCGTGCCTCACGAGGTTGTAGTTTGATGAACGATCTGCTTAATGTAGTAATTGTGTTCATTGTATCCGAATAAACAGCTTGCGTATGTCGCGCGAATTCTTTATAGGTCTTCTCTCCAGTCCTCAGCTTCGGGATGAACAAGATGACGGCGTAAACTGCGACTCCAGCCAGTATGACGAGAATGACCAGTAGCAGAACAGCCAAGACCACGAGTCTAATGTGAAGAAGGAGCTTTATGAACTCCCAGCACACAGCAGCTGCCCATTGAATCCATTCGATTGCAACATCTTGACGATCCTCTTCTTCTATCCAGCCGTATGGTGTGATTTGCATATCGGAAGAATTGAGAATTTAATTTCCCGGAAAAAGCAGGAGGTAAAACCAGGTAATAAGGTAAACAGGGGAGGAGGTAGAAAGACACACCTGTGAGTTCATGACGAAAAAAATGTACTCACAACATACTCTAAAAAAAAAAGGTTTCTATTGCAGTCATTGGGAGTTAAACACGGTATAATGCGTGTCACACAATGATATCAGTTGTGATTCTATATCAGCCGGCCGGGTCAAACTCACAAATGAAGTTGAAAAGCATTGTACTTAGGTTTACTGGCGACTCACATATACCTATTCCTAGAAACCTATTCCTATTCGGACCTGAAGTGCTCTACCGCCGAGGAAATTGGAGTTCTACTGAACCACTGTAGGATAGGAACTCAATAATTCAAGCTAATGAATCAGTTTTTCATGACTTACTCTCTCGGTCAAGTTAGTTACAAAAAAGGCGCAATGAGTGCCCAGGAGAAGAAAACCTTGACGGAATGAGTGACTAGGAAAAGAAAACCTTGACGCAATCAGTGACTAGGAAAAGAAAACCTTGACGCAATGAGTGGCTAGGAAAAGAAAACCTTGACGCAATGAGTGACTGAGAAAATAAAAGCTTTCTGGTGGTCAAGTATATAAAATATAAAACTATTTTCAGAAACAAAAGAAATTCTCGGGGATTCTCGGTCAAGTTAGTTACAAAAAAAGACGCAATGAGTGACTAAGAAAAGAAAACCCCACTGAGTAACAAAAGAAAATCCCAAAAAATGAGGAACTTCCAGAAAAAAAACTTCTGCGGCTGCGCCGACGCAACCGCAGGAAACTTTTGCATGACAATTTAGATTGGAGCGCGGTTGCTCCAAAGCGGCTAAAAGGAGGGACCCTGGGTATGTGAAACCCAGGGGCGATCTGGCAAACTTTTTGTGGTCAGTAAGTCCTTTACGCTGAAAGATTTGCGCCCAGTTTTTTGTGTTACAAAAACCGTTTCCAAAGAAGGCTTCTCCGTTGCGAAAAACAGGCGAAATCCACCGAATTTTCGAATTTATACTCACAAGAATTCTTTCTTTTAACAGAAAGTGTCAGTTCCCAACTTTTCGGTTGATTTTTTAGGGGGATTCTATCGCTGTAATAATAAGTTCAGTAATTTCCAGAATGGAAAAAAATGCAAAGAACTCCCAAAATGCATGTGCGAAATGATTAAAGGTAGTGGTCACGATGAAAAACATTAACGAAAAACTACAAAATCAGCTTAGATTTAAAACAGCTTGAAAACTATGAAGGTAGCGCGGTGAAAAACGGCCTAAAGTTAGAGTTTCTAAGACCCATAGTTGCCACTTCGTGCACATGTTCACAGCGGTGACCAAAAGGATTGCAGTCTCATGCCGAGCAGTCAAAAATCATCAACATTCAGAGGGAGAAATAAATGCAAATTTACCCAATAACAGTTGAGCAATGAAAGGGAGCACTCCAGTCAATGTTTTTGACTAGATATGTACATAAATCTGAAGGTTCAATTACTGAAATTCAATTATAAGCCAGCTGATGTTCTTGATATAAGAGGCCATCGATGCCGATGATGTGGAGTGGGCTCATCCACTATCAAAAGACAAGAAAGTTCAGGCTTCAAACTTGGCCCAAAACAGTGTTTTTTCGCGATTTTTCTCTCACTTCCTAGTACTCGAGACTCAGAAAAGGGTTTAGAGGGAAAAAGACAACAAGCATGTTTAATCGCGACGACTGCCTTTAAGGCCGTAGTTATACACCGGCGGGACGCTGCGGAAATATCAAGACAACAACCACTTACCTATGTGCGTCCCGACTGTGCTGAGGCATGCCAAAAGGAACAACTGCCCCAGAAAAACGCGCCGGAAAACCGCACCGAGCAGTTATACACGCCGCGGCGCTGTATACTGTATCCTGGCGGGACCTACCCTGTTGGACATTTGCCAATTTCCATCAGCTGAATATTTTTCAGATCTAAATTTGTTGAAATATCATCAAAACAACATAATGAGCATTTCTATGACAAGAGTAATACATGTCTAATGACTTTCTGCAATAAACCAGTCATAGAGGCTTGAAATATCGATAAAATACCATTGAAACGCCCGGAACTTTTCAGTCTGCAATATTGCGTTAAAGAAGTAAAAGACGCAATTTTGCAGACGAGTCCCTGATTCACGCAGCAAGCGGCGGCAATGTCATTGCGGGACGCTTTCATTCCGCTGGTGTATAACTAGGGCCTAATACCCCGCTGGAGACGGTTGGCGTCGATCAATCAGACAATGAATTGAATCGCACTCATCAACGGACACAAGCCCAGTGGTGGGACACTCGTCCTCCCCCAGAAAGTCACAAGAAAATGCTGCTTAATTCCAACGAGAGTGGGGTGTCTTTCGCTGCTTCTTCGCCGTGGCTGCATTAGTGGGCACCTCACAAAGCATTCCATACCAAAAACTCAACAACTGAAAATCATCGCGAACACTGCCTTTAAGGCTCCGTCCATAGCAGACGTCCTAGCGTCAAGTGACCGTAAAGTGACGCTGGGGCTTTGCACCTTCAGCATTTGTTATTGATCTGAATAACCAGCAACCACTGCACAGGCCAATCGCTGACTGTGGAGGCATAGGCTTGGATCACAATATCGATTTCTGTTCGATATCGATGGTAAACATTGCGTCGCGTCGTTCGTCGCTGGAAGTATGATTCCGGCCATAGCAACCGACGGCTGTCACTAATATTATCGCTACCATCGTTAACCACGTGCCGTCCTCGGTCACGTTGAATGCGCCAGCCGTCGAGCGTCATGCGCCAGCGTTTAAGCGCTGGCGTATGATACTTTGACGCCTTGACGCTTTGCCGCTGGTCGCCTGCTATGAACGGAGCCTAGCTCCGGTTTTGCGGGGCCTTGGTGATTTAGAGGCAGTTTCCACGATGGAAATCGTTTTCCTGTCTTTTCGCCTATCTTGAAAATGGTCTCATGCTGAAAATGGTCCCAACATTTTTTCTGGGTGCCCTATACCTTTGAACTCATAGAGTGTTGTTTTTGTGCTCATTTTCAACCTTTATGATGTCTCTGGAATCGTACAAGACCTTCTAGGAACGGAGTTATGGTCCTTAAAAATTGAGCTATGCAAGCATAGTGGACGAGCTGTTCGAGGCTTGTAACTTCCGTCATTTGCAACCGATGTATGCGAGATGACCTGAGTGAAGAGAGAAGTTGAGAAAGACGGGAAGGACGGGGCTAGAATCGGAAACCATCGCTCATCTCACGACCTCGAGTTTTCATTTGTTCACGTCAGAGGGCGGGCATTGAGCTTTCGGAGTTTGCATTGCGCTCAAAGTGGCAAATTCGGGCTCTCTTTGGACTCATCCTTTTCATGCGTTCTTTCGACGTCAACGTTACAGTGCACCCATCCACTACCCATTCCTAGTGGAAACTGAAACACATTTTTAATCGTGAACACTGCCTTCAAGAGATGCCATTGCGATCAGCGTGTAATTTTCTTCAAGATGAGCACAAAACCTGGAAAACATTTTTCTGGGTGCCCTATACCTTTGAGGTCATAGAGTGTTGTTTTTTTTGCTCAAGTTTAACCTTTATTTCGAAAATGCAGCGGTGATCCCCCGGAGATTTTGTTTTGTGGTTTGAACGTTTTTTACGTGGATACTGCCTCCAAAACAGAGAATGTATTCATGGTACTAGCGCGCTGTTGTGGATCCAGTAAACCCAAAAGCAGTGGTGTAGTATGCTGTGTTTGTATCTGATAGGAATACGCTAGGTTTTATCTTCTTTTGAGGGATAGAAGCTAGGCGAAGAGAAAAAGTCTAAGTGAGAAGTAAGCATATATCTAAAACATATAATATTTCTCTTCCACGCTTTGTCATTCGCCATCTCCGTCTGTGAGGGTGAGTGAAACTGTTACGTTTGAAATATTCGAAATCGTATCCTAACATATGTAGTGTTCTGAGATAACCCGTCATAATTGCGTCAAAATTGCTAAACAATGAGCCAGTAATTTTCGACAATTTTCATCTTTCAGGTTCCGACCACCCAGCTAAGCCTGGGAACATCGTTGTGACAAAGCGTAAAGCTTTGAATGGACCACCGAAGTTTGTGGGCAAACGATTTCGGATTTTCGGAGAGGATTTCGAATTAATGGAAAAGCGCGAAACGTCTAACGAACCACCCAAATTTGTTGGGAAACGCGAGGCGCTTAAAAAACCACCTAAATTGGTTGGAAAATGCGAGGCGCTTAACAAACCACCCAAACTTGTTGGAAAACGCGAGGCGTTTAAAGGACCACTCAGGTTTGTTTGGAAGCGCAAAGCTTATAACGAAACACCTTTTTTCGTGGGCAAGCATGATGCTCTAAACTGACCACCCAAGTTCGAAAGAAAACGCGATGCTTTTGATGAAGGAGCCGAATTTGAGAGGAAACGCGAGGTAGGTTTCACATTCCATTTACCCTCAAAAATATTCCCATATCTCATTTTTGTTCAAAAAATTTCTTAACCGGACAGAACTTTACAAAATGAATAGAACTCATTGACGACTTATTATAGATTGTTTTACAAAACTTTACAGATTGATCTACAAGATAATCATGATGACGAGCACGAAGCGGATGATGATGAGCACCAAGACCTGGATGCAGGCATCGATGCAAGTATGCGAATGGCTGTCACGATCCATCAAGAGATATTCCAAGGCCTACTGTTTTCGGATTTCGATATTGCAGCTACCTAATCTTGTGAAGAGTTTGTAACACATTTGCGGTTGATTATAAATTTTCGTGCGACTGTCGCACATTTCGATTCCATCGTCATAGTCAGAACTTTAGAGAAGACTGAGCTGATGAACGGCTATTGCTGCTAAGGATTCCAACTGTCACACGGAAACTCCACTGATTTTGTTTCCATTCACTGTTATCTCGATCCCATCAAATTCACTCTAAAATATGACCACATGTGATCATATGTGATCACCTAAAACACCGTGCGGGAACCCATCAAGTGAATTTCAACTTAAAATTATGTCTTTGCGCTCTGGGAGCCACATGTGGTAGGACTCGCTAAGTGGTGCATGCGCGACACAGAACTGACCGCGGTTATTCACCCAAGTCTCCCCTTTTCGTGCGATTGTGTGCAGCTATTCAAAAGCATCTAACTTTTTTTCATGACCTGAGACCTCGATCATAGTTTACCGATCGGCGTAGCCAGCTCGGTCGATAACCATGAAAGACATGGATGAGGAGGGGTGCAAAAAATACCCGATGTGGCTGAGCTGAAACCTAACTCATATATACCGGCCGCGTCAGCCACAGCTGGCCACATCGGGTGTTTTTTGCAACCTCCATCGTCCATGTTTTTCATACGTATCGACCGGGATGGCCACGGCGTTTTTTCAACCAACTCTGACAGGGGCCTAACGGAGCGAGATACCGGCAATGGCAACTTCGCTGTTAGATGGCGTTGATCTCATTTGGCGTATCCTGAGTAGTTTTCAAGCTTCTGCTAAGCCTAGAACATAATTCCCGCAAGGGACACGCGAGACCAAGCATATTTTGTTGCAAACTGGCCGACAGACCACCTTTATCTTCATTGTTACCCGAACTGGATTGGATACTGCTGATCAAATATTTGGAAAATTGAAGCAGTGTGTGATGTTATTGTTATGGGATGATGTGGAATATTGGCAAATATATAATATGACTGCCCTGTTTGAATGTGGTGTCTGATTTGACTTAAATTTGCTGGTTTATATTATGAAGGAAGTGACCGAAATCTGTTTGTCATAAAACGGCAGGTAATATTGACAGCACATGTGATGCGCAAACGGCAGGGATCGTACTGGTAGAGCCAAAATTCTCATTTTGTAGGAATGTCTTAAGTGGTGTGACGCAAGGTGGTGTGCTTCCCTCTCTAGTGTTCATGATATACCCCTCAGATCTCTCTCAAATATTAGGACGTAACGTTGCTATGAAACAATTCGCTGATGACGTGAACATTTACCGAGAAGTAGTCAACTGCGAATATAGGGCTGCTCCGCAGCATGCACTCTGCCTATTCGGGACTTGATGCCTTAGCAAAAGAGACTTGATGCTTATGTACAGGTGAGCATCAGGTCTATTTTCGACGCGTCGAATTCAGCGTATGGTTGAGATTGCTGCTAGAGTAGGTGAGAGTTGTGTGAATAGGCCCGGTGTTTAGGGTGAATGTGACGCGAAATGGTTTAAAATCACAGCGAAATTGGGGCGAAATTGCAGCAGAATTTCTGTGATCCTTCCCGGCTGCGGATCCTAGTTGGGCGGAGCCGTCACGGCCCACTGCGAGGTGGCCAGCCTCGCTCTGGGAACAAAAATTAACCCCCTCACGGAATAGTGATCTTAGGAACCTTCTCCATAAGCTCTAGAAGCTGATCGGAACAGCAAGCAGCCAAGTTCATTTTTGCTGGCAGCGTATCCAGCACGGATTTTTTGGAATCTCTCGTCACATGCAAAAACAGCCCACACTCCTCGGTCAAGATTGATGACGATAGGTCACTATCACTCGTGAATTTGCTGCCTAATGATAATAGAGGGCGTAACAGGCCGCTCCCGCCGAAGCATCAAGTCTCGAATTGGCGGAGCAATTAACCGAGTAGTGATATGATCCTGTTTGTGGGAACTTCCCCTGCCTCTGAAAAGAACGCAATCATGGTGGTAGGAAGTTCTGACGATGTTTTTGAATAAGTGATTTATGAGAAGCGCATCTCAGTGGTCCGTTCTGTAAAGGACCTAGGATCCTGCTACATGTTGAGCTAGAATTCTCAGAGCACCTGAAGAAAGTAAGCAGAAGAGCGCATGCGCGTTTTGTCCAGATATTCGAGGCGCTGTCTACAAAGAATAAGGAAATTTCGCTGAAAGCATATAATATCTATGTCGGACTTATATTTTGAACAGGAACAACAGTCTTCTGTCTGTAAAAAAAAAGAGGGGCATTGCCTAAGTTGAGGAAACTCATAACACTATCCAGAAATCCCTAGAGCAAAAATGAGAGAGAAATGGTATATTGAGACTCTCAGAAAACCGCCGCATCCAAAGCGTGTCGAATATGCATTCAACTCCACTGACCACACCCATTGAAAGGCTTTTTCGCAGGCGCACGTGCTCCATGCAGCAGCACGTGCTGCAAAATTTCACCGCAGGAGCACGTGCTGCGCAAGTTTATAGCAGGGGCACGTGCTGCAGGATAGCCCAGCGCTATCGTAGCAGCACACCGTCACGTGACGCGTCCGCAACACCCACATGCGACGCGACCAACTCGCTGAGCACCATCCGGGGCTGCCAGCGGTTGGACGAGGTCTCCAGCGGCTGGGTGTGCCAAGTGCCCCAATCTTGGGTAATTAAACCGGCGACGCTATCGGCATCTCAATCCCTCCTTACGAGTGCGTCGTATGCTTTCCTTTTTTGGGAAACCCTTTTGTCATCGAGTTGAACGTGTATCATGCACGCATTTAAGTTCTTTTTTAATGGGGCACAGCCTGTTATTTGACACAAAATAGCAGAACGTGCTCTCCTAGCAGCACGTCCCCTGTGCCTGAAACCACTTTGTCTTTGAGTTGAATGCATATAAGACACGCATTGAATGCGGCGATTGTGTGAGCTGGCCAGTTTAGAATCACGGCTCATTGTCAGCAATCGGGTGCGAAGTCTTTTGATCAATAGCCATCCTCCCTTTGCTTCCCCGCGCGCAATTTTTCCTGCTGAACAGCATCGCGGCTTCCTCCTCTGAGAGTATTGACCGCGAAATAGCCGGGAAATAGCCCACCCGGCTCCGCAGCGGCTGCTGGTGGGCTATTTCCCGGCTGTTTCTCGGCTCTTCACGAAACGGATAAGAAGTAGCCGAGAAATAGCCTAGATATAACCGAGAAACACTCAGAAGTAAACAAAATTCACCAAGACGCAACCGTCGCCGGCCACCATCTGGGCCGCCAGCGCTTGGGCGGGGCCTCTAAAAGCTGTACGAGGTCCAAGTACTTCAAACTTGGGTAATTGAACAGACGGAGGTGCTGGCATCTGAATCATGCCTCTGGAATGCTCCGTATATCTACCGGGAGAGCATTATTTTTTTCATTATTTTTTTGCTATTTCGCGGCGAGAATTATTTGGCGGCTATTTTGCGGCGAGAATTATTTAGCGGCTATTTCGCGGCGAGCATTATTTGGCGGCTATTGCGCGGCAAGCAGGCATTTCGCGGCTATTTCTCGGCCAAAACTCACAGAGTCCCATCCACTGATTCACGATATATCGTCCGTATTTCTTAAATAGGATACCGCGCTCAGCGATAGGGCACAAAATCGCTCGATCAATAAAAGACATTGGAATTGAGAAATGTTAATCAGTTTTACCTCAATCTTTAGACAACTCATGTCCACGCCCGGAGCTAATTAGCGCGTGGCGTGGACATGAATAGTCTAGAGACTGAAATTAAGCGGTTTATGTTCAAATATTTTTAATGCATGTAACATTATGATTTCGTACGCATAAGTCTGGAAGAGTTAATTTATTCGTGATGAAAAATCATAAAAACTCCCATATAGACTCCAAGGTTTCTTCTACTATTTGCATTTCGGGCACGCAAGTAGAGAGACCTTCCTCGAGGAAATCAGTGCCGGTATCAATCGACTTATTGATCACCTGAAATGTCCACAATTATTCGGACGCAAATTTCGTACCTATTTTTCAGCGGGTATGATCTTGCTCACCACTGTCGTAGTATTAAAACTTCAGGAAGTCTCCTAGAAAAGTTCAAAAATTTTCCTGTGATATGTTTCGGTTGGGAGGACTGTAGCGGTGGTTGAAGCGCTATGGGTGAGTTGTTGCCACGCCCTTCTAATTCGTGTCATATTATTCAATCGGTCGTAGTAGCAGTAGCGAGGTAACTCAGTTTTTCTAGCTTCCAGAGTTTCACTATTACGACCACTTGCATTAAATTTATTTAAGGGCAGTGTCCACGATAAAAACCATGTCTGTTTTTTTGGTGGAGATCGGCAGCTACGGGCCTAGCGCAACCCTAACGTTGAAAAAACTAAGAAAAATGAGCTCGGAACGGCCCCCTTCGGGCCCAAAGTTGGACACCAGTCAGCTCGTCACCCCCAGATACACTTTTCACGCCCACCGACGTGAACAAATGAATGCTCGAGATTGTGAGATGAGCGATGATTTCCGATGTATAGCCCCGTTCTTCCTTTTATTCCCAACTTCTCTCTTTACTCAGGTCAGCTCGCATACATCGGCTGCAAAACACGGGAGTTATAAGCCTCGGACAACTCATCCACCATGTTTCCTTAGCTCAATTTTTGAGGGACCATAACTCCGTTCCCAGAAGGTCTTGTACGATTCAAAAAACATCATTTGAATCAGCATGGGACCGTCTTCAAGATAGGCGAAAAAGCAGAAGAACGATTCTTATCGTGAACACTGCCTTTAAGGTCCGCCCAAAAACGAAGGCTGGCTATCAGATTAAGGTACGTTCAAGACATATGACAAGTACGATAATCCTGACAACTAAACTTCAGGACAAGGTTGAAACAAGTTATACATAGGAGATTACCCTAAAAAACGAATAAAGAGAAATAACCCTAGCTAAGTCCCTCGGCATTTTTCGGCTTGCTCATCAGATGAATATGACTCAAGCATTGAATGAACTAGGGGCGAGAAATTGTGCTGGATTTCAACAGGACGAAGGATCTTATTACCTGAGTCAAATGCGGCCCGAAAAACTTTCATGGCTCATGCTGTTGAAAAAAACTTTAGGAATGCAATTTCATACCTTCTTCCAGCAAAGCAAACTAGTCATGCCTCCTTTTTCTTCGAATAGTTTATCTATGTAGGTAGAGTTGAAATATGTGCTATCGTAGAACTCGCCGGGATCACATATGATAGTGGCTATTGTGAGACGGCCTTCGATTCTCCTGTTGTTCCTGGAATACTGACAGGTGTTTGCTGCATATTGTAATTCAATTCAAATCAAGTCATAAGTACTTGGCGGGGACCGTTCGGGTATGCTTAGTGAACATAATGACAGGCAAAATACGGTGGACCTAAAAGAGACTCGAACAAAAATCAAATGGCTCAGGCTTAGTGCATAGCTCCCGCGACAGGCGATGCGACATAGTGTCTGTCATGCATAACGACCGTAAATAGATATGAGTGGTGTGCACTGCCACTGTCGCCCGTCGCGGGAAGTATGCACTAGAGATTAGATATTCGACTGCCGCGTCATAACATAATCCTAGCGCCGTCACGATTTCGGGCATTAAACATCGTGATTGCATAAGAAAAATACTCAAAGCTGAGCAAGAAAGGTTTCGCAAAGTTGCTGTTCATACTTTGACGCGTCACGTGCGGGACGCGGGTGCTTGGCGTTGCAGTATAAATACATTCTAAGCACAGGAAGCGCTTATATGGACTTTTAATACTGCAGCGGCAACGCTGTGGCGTAAGAGGTAGAGCCAGAATGACGTGTGCCGCGTAGAAGAAACTGAGAAGCGCTTCATGTGCAGAGTGCACCGCGTAAAGAGTGAAAAACGCAAGTGGAGGATTTACCGCAACCTGTAAATTTGTGAAACAGGATGCCGTGGAAAGTGGATAGGACTCCAGAAGGGGTGTCTGGAACGTGTTGGCAAAACAGGGTGTGCTACACTGAGTGACATACGTAACATCGGCGTGGATCGCGAAGAGACTTCGCGTTCACTGTTGAAGGTTGCACCTATGATACTCCGTGCACCTATGATATAGCATATGACACCGAGTTTGCGCCAACCTTCAACAGTGGACGCAAAGTCTCTTCACGATCCATGCCGACGCTAGAATGATGACCTTGAAACATTGCTCAAACCTCTAAAATCTACGGCATTCGCCCCACTTCGGATTTGTTTTGGATATGTGCACTCATCACGTAGATTCTATTAGGTTGATGCAAAAGTTTCCGAACTTTTCACGACTTTGAATAAAAAACATTTATTGCAAAAACAAACAAGGCACACCCAACAAAATAATTTTCATCACATTCAAGTATCCTTCGCCACCGATTGGGCAGATCATGAATTCCCGAGGCGAAGAACTGGCTGTTTCGAGTCGAAGTATTCCTCTAAGGCCATTTTGATTTCGTCATCGTTAGTGAACTGTTTTCTATTCAGGAAGTGCTGCATCGATAGTAGTCGGAAGGGGCAAGATCTGGGTTATCGGGGGCGTGAGGAAGAACTTCCCAGCCCAGGTCCAGCAGTTTCTGTTGAACACTAATCGCCTTTTTCACGAAAAGCTTGGCTACCCTTATCTTGGATAACCCGACAGAAACTGCTGGACCTGAGCTGGGAAGTTCTTCCTCGCCCTCCATATAGCCCAGATTTTGCCCCTTCCGACTACCACCTGTTCCGCTCTATGAAGCACTTCCTGGTTGGAAAACAGTTCACTAACGATGACGGAGTCAAAATGGCCTTGGAAGAAAGCTTCAACTGAAAACAGCCAAAGTTCTTGAATTTCATGGAAATTATTTTTTTTGAGTGAGCTTCATTTGTATTTGAATAAAAATTTTTTATTCAAAGTCGTGGAAAGACCGAAAACTTTTGCATCAATCTAACATTCTGTTTCTCGGTTCAGTCTGTAGAGTGGTCCACCAAATATTGCAACCCGGCTTTCAATACCCGCTTCCAACCCTCGTTTGGTACCTTACTAGACCGCAGAGAGATAGATTAAACCTCACATTTCTTTTTTGGAATACGAAATGGAATTCTTCGATATTAAGAAGAAATATGTAAAATAGATAAACAATGGAATAGGAAATGTCGAGGTCTGTGATGTATTTCACAACAAGCAAAAACGTTTCGACGTACACGGCCCCAGTTTTGAAATTTGCAATTGAAGCATATCAATCAGTGCCGTAAATCTACCGCATTTAACGAACACGAATTTAACGTAATTTTAAAACTTTCTCGTTAAGCGTTAATCGTTAAATTTCCGAAAAAAAACGCGTTAACCCGTTGATGCGTTAACACGTTAACGTTATAACGCACAGCCCTGCAATGAACATTCGTTTCAGACAAACCAATGGAGGAGAGTGTCATCAGACACTCTACGGAGAGGGGGTGCCGATCTCACGCGTGCTGGGGTAAACAAAGGGGTTGTAATCTAGCACAACTAGCAGTAACTCATGCTAATTGGCAGCAGCTCCTACTGTTAGCAGTAGCTACAGCAGTAATCCCTTTGTACCGGAGTGCAACCCCGACGCACCACCCCCGACTGTCTGAGCTAAGTTATAAAAAATCATGCACTGCTACCCTGAATAAGAATGAGAACCCGAATGGAAATGTGCAAGCAATCAATTGAATAACAATTAATTGATGGGTAGATCTGAATCATAATTTTCGGGGCGTACTGTGGTTCTGTCATTGGAGGACGTATTCCTCATGGCCACGCTCCATTGCGTTGTAATCAATGTATGCAATGTTGTATACGTCGGCAGCACGTTTTTTTTTCAAATAATATTTTTCCACTCGAGAAAGTTTGTGAGTAATTGAGTTTCGAATACTCGCTTTCTCAAGAACGTAAGTCATAGAGTTTTCTAAAACACGGCTTTCCAGAATGTCGAATAATAGAGTTTTCGAATGACTCGATGTCGACTGTTTAAGTCGCTATCAAGACATGATGACTCAACTCGCCATAAGTATAATAGGCAGAGACCAGACTGCTGGAAGCGGTGTCGATTAAGCGAATGCTGCTGGGTGACGAATTCCGCTAGCATATACCGTATTTCGAAAAGTTTAATAATCAATGTCTCTACAGCGGCTGACAGGGGAATTTCATACCAGTATAGGAGGAGGACTACGGATGAAAACCTTGAAGCTAGACAGTCGGTGAATATTGTTGGAAAGCCATGAGTTACATGAGCACTAGAGCTTACCGATTCTGACAGGCTTTGTGGAGTGAAACGAGGAAATTTAGGGCAGTTGATGGTCCTCCACCGATTCCTCTCTCCCTGAGCACGTGCGCAGCAGCTGCTGTGGCAATATCTGGCATTTTCATAGCCTCGTCGATTACGCTTGGATTGAGACTGAAAACAGTTAACTTCGGCCTGAGTATGCGAGGAATTGAAACCAATGTGGAAATTGATTCACCTCGTCGTTTCGCCATAAATAACTGGCTTTACATCGTAACCAAAACCGATTCCAGCCACTCCAGGGTTTCTCCAATACATTGTGCCAGATTCGTTCGTGAACCTAAAAGTGAGTCTGTGGGAGTTACTTTTAAAGAGCTCAGAAATCGAACCCCGGTGCGCTGCAGCGTGAAATTTCCACCCTGCGCAAATCCGTACGTTTAGAGCAGGTTTTGGCAATCATTAGTAAAGAGGGAGCGTGTTAGGGGGAGCCATACTTACATCGCGCCAAGAAAATCGCGCGTGATGTGATTTGTCAGCGATGTACATCGCGCCAACACATCGCATCGCACTCAAGCAAAACCATACTTCGACGTTATTTTGCGTCCTACCCCTAACATTCATAAATCTAGAGCAGCAGAGTTCTAGAGGGTTTTATGCTTATCTTCGCTGTTGTTTTTGCTTCTTTTTGGCGGATGTTTATTTTTTCGAAATTGTTCGTTTATCCCACTCGCTGAAGTTGAGTGCATCTAGATTTCTAGATCTTACTTTTTTTAGTGGTCAGATCTATCTTCATGAAGATAGCACAAAACCGTTTTCATCGCAAACCCTGTTTTCTCCTGCACGGCCAAATAACAAGAAGTCGAATGAAAATGGCCGCTTTTTTCGTCAAATATGGCTTCTCGCTAGAGGTTTACCCCGGTAAATAAGAGGAAGAAGTACTGGAGAAGCTCTTATCTATGTCTGACATCGGGGTCGTGCTCGCCCATTACTCCTTTCCAGAGTAGTTTGATGCTATGAGAGTGTGCCCAGCAAAACGCTCCCGCGATGATCTTAACTCGGGGCGTTGCGATGTGATGAAATGGCGAAAGCTCGCTAAAGAGCAGGCAATCGCTCGAAAAAGTATGCCTTAAACGCAAATAGAGCGCGATGTCATCGCGCATAGCAGCTGCCACGCAAACATAGCGTAAGATTAACCAAACGGTTCTGTCTTCACACAGCCGTCTGATCAGTGATTGTTCGGAATTTCATCGACTGATACAGCAAATAAGCCCAACAGTCAACCAAAGATTATTTAACTTTCCGCTCAGACGAGAAGAACTTTCTGCAGGCCCAGGATTCATTATGGCTTCGCATGTTTTGACTTCATTATCCTGTTTACAAAGAACCAGTAGTGCATCGCCCCTCGCAATGGGCTAGCAAATGTTTTTCTGGGGTCGTATGCATGAATGTTAAAAATGGGGTTAGGCTACATAGCTTATCAGCCGTTATCATCCCAAAGGTTTCTTGGAAAGAGCGCTTTTTGTGATGACAACAACTGATAAGCTAGCCTTACCCCATTTGAAACGTTCATGCATATGACTCCTGTGTGAAAAAAGAGCTGCTGAGCGCTTGCCTTACTGTAGCTACTTATGGCCCTACTCTGTTCTTAGCAAAGCAGCATTCGTAGTATTGGAGCCAACTTGTCTGCTTGTGGTGCTGGGTCACATCGGCTGGGCTTAGAGAATCATCCACTTTGGACCCCATCAGGAAACTAGCCGCATCATTTATGCTTGGAATGATGCGTGGAAGATTTGTCGTTTTCGGAAAAACCATGGCAGACATGAAGGCACGAGTTGCATCCGAGTTGTACTTGAGGACAGGAGCCACCCTGCTGTCGTGACGGCGTAGGGGGAAGTTTGAGGGCCGAGGTTCTCTCAGCAAGGGTATCTTTTCAGGAGAAGGGACACATACTAATAAAGAAAGAAGGAACTCATAGTCAGAAAAAATTTCATTAGTCGTGGACGTTAAGGCACATCTACATGGAGCATATTGCAGGCTAGCACACCTAACTAGGGACCATCCTGAACATAAAAAAAGAGTTTTGAAAAGCTGTCTTTTGGGGGAAGTGAAGAAGATAAAAAGAATCCATGAGAGATTTCAAAATTTCACTCAATCCTAATGGGTAAGTCGAAAACCGCCAACACAATGGATTACGGTAGGTAAAGTGCCATTCACTGCACACTAACCTAACATACCGTATTCACTCTAATAGAAGAACACCTCTATTTGAAGTACACCTTTAATAGAAGTACACCTAAAAGGGAAGGCTGAGTATAAGAAGTACACCCTCTATTTGAAGTACACCTCTATTAGAAGTACATATAAAATAGAGGTCTGAGTATTAGAAGTACACCCTCTATTTGAAGTACACCTCTTTTAAAAGTACACCTCTTTTCGGAGTGGACCCCCGGTACTTGGGTAAGTGAATGGCAACTCGAATGTGGCATTTGAGAGAGACCAGTTTGCCCGAGATTTTTTTTAATAATGTGAGGTTTGAATATTCACAAAAAAAACTATCGGCCCTTCCTTTCTTGGTCTAAGATTCCTTGTATGGGACAACTTACGATGAAACCTCAGCGAACTTCAAATGACCAGGAAAAAACGCAGAGCTAGAGTTCGACATTGGTGTTATTCGCGGCGAATGCACGAAGTTTATTTAGGTTCTTTACAAATATTTTTCTTTGATTGGGTCTTAGCCAATCAAAGTCGACTTGTTTCGGCCCTAGACGTTGACTTTAGCAGTGCTTGAAAGGCCACGATTACCCAGCGTTACGAAGATTGGATCCTGTATGAAGAGAAATCGCTTATACGACGGGGAAACCAGAAACTACCAGTTGTAGACTTTGCCTATAGTGGATTGTGGACGCAAAGAACTCGCTTCTGGAAAAGCTGTTGTGAGGTAGTTCTTTTCAATCGCTCTGGAAGGCTCGAAAGGCGATCAGTTAAAGGCAGTGTTCACGATAAATTTCACTTCCGATATCACCTCGGTTTACGGATGGTCTGGTGCCCTGTATAGCAAGGCATGCTTAAGAAGCACGCGAAAGACGCGTTTTTGAGCCAAAATAGGCCCTCGCTTTTTTACGCTGATTTTTGAGAGTGGATGAATTGACCGCTATAAAGGATGTTGCTTATCAGTGCAATGAAGCGATCAGCTTTCTTATCAGCACTTCCTTGACTTGATCATTTCTGTAACCTGAGTCTCCATTTGTTAACATCGAGTGGGCGGAAGTGGAGCACCGGGCGGTTCTGGGACACCAAAACGCTTGTTTGCAGCTGTTATTTTGCCACTCCTGCCTCGTTTTTCACCGTTTTTTCGACACTGGAAGCCTAGAATCCTCCTCGCCTTTCATTTCACTGTGGAAAGTCACCCATGATGTTCATCGTGAACGCTGGCTTTAAAATGTTTTTAAGCCTAACAAGTCGATAAAGCATGTGTCAACAAAATCGAAAACGATATTATACATTTTTTGAAAGAAATTAAGTTGGGAAAGGTGTGAATATATGATATCAGAGATTGTGGAAGCATCAATTCAATTGAGCCTAGTCTGAAATTTTATTAAATACAAGTTTTTGGTGTTATACTGGAAATCAAGAAATGCGAAGAGCCTACAATTGGAAATTGAAAAAATTGCGCCGAATAATAGAAGTACACCCTCTATTACATAGAAGCACACCTCTAATAGAAGTTCACCAAAAAGAGAAGGCTGAGAATTAGAAGTACAGCCTCTATTTGAAGTACACCTCAAATAGAAGTACATATAAAATAGGGGTCTGAGTAATAGAAGTACATGTACTTCTAAAAGAGAAAATACGGTAGTTAGCCTAAAAACTAGAAATGGACTTCAGAGTCGTCTTCACTGCCCCAATTGACCCCTGGGCGGAGTTTTGGCGAAAATGTTTTGGGCTTCCGCACTAGCAAAAATGAGATTGAGCTTACACACCTTATGGGGCTCCAGATGTCGAAAAAAATTCAAAGCCTGAACTTCGATCTCGGGGGTTTCTTGAAATGCTCATCACAAATCTGAGGTCCATTTATCGATTTGGGACAGATTACGGTAGATCACGGTGAGTATAAGGTAGTGTGGTCAAATTTCGAGCAGCAGATTCGTGTTCAGCATCTTAGTTTACCCCTGCAGCCGAAAATCTTTAAAGAGCACCATAATGCATCCCTTTTGGGGTACAATTAAAGTGTTTTCGAATGAGAATGGCGGCCCCTGCGGTCGGCGGGCGCTGCAGGCGGTCGTCGCATGTGCCGCTCTCGTACGAGCATACGAAACGAGCCTTTCCCCGCAGCCATCGACTACGAGTGGGGCCGGCACCGGCTGGCAGGAAACAAATTGTGGCGATCGATCAGCTCTGCAGCCAAGGGAGGGGGTGGTAGTCTGTTCGAACAGAGGGGAAATTTCTTTTCGGTAAATTTTTTGCCGAAACTTTTTACCGAAATTTTTTTTCGGTAAGTACGGTAAAAACGGTGAATTCGATAGGAAGTTCTGACTTCGACTTTGGTACATATCAAATACGATAGCACAAATGACCAATAATATTAATGTATCATTTCCATTAGTGCATGAGGATAGGGCGAATAATTAGTGAGTTTTACATAATATTAGTGAGTTTTACATAATATAAGGCATCGTACGTGCAGAAAACCGTATATTATTTTTCCATGTTTTTGCGTAGCTTGGCTTCTCTAGTGAACGAAAATGTCGATGGCGCCCATGAAAAACCTTCATTTGTAAAAAAAATCAATCGGAACACATTGGAAAACGCGCCGAAACTCACGGCAGGTGTGGTGTACCGGGCTCATTCATAAAATTGAGCCTGAAAAATGGAAATTGGTTTTCAGCGCGAACGATGCCTTTAAACTGACTGGGCTTAACGGCTGAACCCGATCAGCGGGACGTTGATTTTGGGGAAAAAAAGTTTCGAAATTTTGTGTCGTCAAGGCCTTTCCCTAGTTACTCAAAATCAAACCAGCTGAAGAAAACATTCTTTCCGCGTCAACTGAGCCAGCAGGCGCACAAAAGTACTCATTGGTCAGTGAGGAAAAGTGCGGGTATGATGATTTCACAATGGATGTTGATTATTTTATTTTATTTCGATGATTATTTTATGATTTTTTTATGAATATTTGATTCGTTACAGTGCTTCTCGTGGCCACATTCCGGGCCGCAATAGCGTCTCGGGTCGCTTTGCGGCCGCACGCGCTCGAATCGGTCTAGTTTCCAGCGCCAAAGCCGACTCGATGTGGCTTTTTATACAGTTTTTCCAATGCTTTTAGTACCCAGTTTCTGAAACTCATCCAGGGTCAACAGATTGGCGGCTGCGGCGCAGGGAAGTCTTCCGACTCGGGATCGTGCGGCCGCACAGCGAAATCCGGGACGCAATTGCGAGCCGGAATTCACCACGAGAAGCGCAGTACCTAGCTTTAATGCTAATCACCCGTGAAGTACCAGTAAAAAGTGAGGCAGTAGGGCAAAATCACCCAATTTTTTTCGGGAAAATTTTCGGTAAATTTCGAAAAAAGTCGGTAAATCGGTAAATCAAAATTTACCGAAAAACACCGGTGCATCCGGAAAATCGGTAAACGGAGAATGCCCACCCCTGATTCAAACACTCGTCCGACAGCGACACATGCGATGGCCGCCTGCAACGCACGCCAGCCGCATAGGCCGCCATTTTCCTTCGGACACACGTTACCTTGACGCGAGGCTTTGAAAACGTCCATAACTGTTTTCGGAGTTGTTTCAGGCAGCTGCGAGGAGCGTTTCTCGATGTCTACGTCCAAAATGGTTCCAGAAAACTAAATTTAGTGCGGAATGGTCCGGCTGACTAAAAGTGAATCCCTTGCAAGATACGTGTCTAAAACAGAACATAGTTCCATTCTAATCAATATTTTAAAGTTGATAACGAGACACTTGTCTTTAGTACTCAAGTCATGCGGTAGTGTATTAGCGGCAGTGTTGACGATAATCTTCGATTTTGAGATTAATTGCTAAATCGATTGTTCGGCTCCCGAGTAGAACTGAAATGACGATGGACTCGAGAAAAACGCACAAGGAGGGCACAAAATCCTTTACTCTCACCGCGCTTCTTTACTCTCACAATCAGTGTAACTCTTTGTTGCGACAATGAAATCGTTTGTGGACCTGTATTTTGCAATTCTCCATTTTGTGTTGCTCCGTTCTTTCCTTCTAACTCGAACTAATACTGTTTTGCCTGAAATATTCTTCCATTTTTCGTTAGCCCCATTTTAAACCGCTGACAACCACCATGAACATATTCATCCATCGGAAAACTAGTCCATGTTATAGAATAATGTCACTGAAATACGACGTTTTAATGCGTTCCGCGCCGTTTCTTCGTAACTTTGTTAATACTTGGAGGCAAACGCATTGTTTTATGTGAGAAGCTCGGGAACGAAAACCATCGCGAACACTGCCTTTAAAGCAGGGCTGTGCGGAACTGTTCCGTTTCCGATTCCGTTTCCGTATTTCCGGTTCTTTTTGAGCTGTTCCGTTCCGTTTCCGTTTCCGGGTTTTTGGGCCCGAAAACGGAAGAAAATAGTACTACAAGTTGAATGGTCAAGCTTCCCCAGCGCACCAAACCGCTGTACCTCTGGGATGATCACAGCGTGAGTATAATCCTGATCGCTTGGATGGATGTCCCGCTCCTTCCAACCGTTTCCACGGTATGCGCCCTCCCCTCCATCAACGCACAGTACGATCCCAACGTGGGCTTGACCTTGGCGGCTACAGAAGGCATACTTTAGGTACTGTTGCGCGGGTGAGTTAGTGGTGTTATCTTGCAGTCTAACCGTGGTTATCAGTCTCATCTCAGTTGAAAAGCATCACAGCTTGCCTTTACGACTCTTTATCACAATTTTTTTCGAAGCGCTGAACTATTGGCTGGCCATTACCCTTTCATGCATCAATACCATACTTTGTTACAATCGAGCCCTCCGATTGAGGGGCCAGAGAGGAAGAAACTTTTCCTCTCAGTCTCTCTAGCTACTCACGCACTTGCGGGATTCAACTTCAGCGCAATAGAATTTGCGTGCCATAGCCCCAAACTCCTCGTTTTCAGCAGCACGTGCTGCCAACGCATGCTGGGTTTCGACCACTTCTCAACGGCAGCTTGTGCTGCAGCTAGCAGCACATGTTGCTGCCGACGAGAGGTTCAGGTCGATGTCGGCCCGGAGCGCGACCCCACATTACATGCGTTGCTAGCAGCAGCACGTTATTCAAATGAAGAGAGTTTTTGAGCCACCGCCTCTTCCTACCGGAGCTAAAGTTGCGATCCTTGAAATGGCTCGCAGCAAGGACGCCAACCTTGCTAAGGTACGCAACAAAGGAATCATCCTCGCCTCGGTCCACTATAAGACATCTTTCCTCGTGATGTGCAGTGAGGACCACCCTTTTAGCTTCCAAAATTGAAATCCGGAAAATTGAGTACTTGAGATCACCTTCTGGGATCGGCCTCAAACGGACAACTGCTCTCTCAACAATGGTGGGTGCCATATGTATGTACCCGCAGCCGTCGTAGAACACCGATCGCACTGGAAAAATCAGTGAAAGGTAGAAACTCGACATCAGAGAGGTCAGCAGCACTGTAGAAGAGGAGTTGCTCGAGCAGACTTATTTTCAGCTCACTTGGAGAACCTGCAGCAGCACGTCTTCCCTTCATGCTTCAAATCTATTTGTACTCCGCTCGCTTGCAGTTTTAGACCGTAGCCCCACTGGTGCTTGAGGGAATAGATTGAGATCACAAGCTATAGAAGTTCATCTGCACGCCATGAGCAGCGACGAAACCTACCATTTAATTATACTACAATTTTCAGTTCACTTCCGTTTCCGTTTCCGGATTTCCGTTTCCGGCGATTCTCAGCCATTTTTCTTCCGTTTCCGTTTCCGAAAATCTTGGAAATCATTTCCGCACAGCCCTGCTTTAGGGGGGAACCTTACTTACATCGCGCCACGAAAATCGCGCGCGATGTGATTTGCTCTGCGATGTACATCGCGCCAACACATCGCATCGCGCTAAAGAGAAACCATACTTCGACGCCGTTTTGCGTCCTCATCCAACATGCACAAATATGAAAGAGCAGGGTTTTGAAAGTTTCCAAGCTTATTTTCGCTGTCGTTTCGGTTTCGCAAAAATTCTGCGCATAAAAAGGAAAAATGAATGAGACGTTTAAGTCTTCTGTTGAATAATATGTAAATAAAAACCTTTAAATTGAAGAAACACGATGTTTCAGGGTCGCGGTAGGTTTAGTCATGGTCGTGGCACGTTTCCAGATAAACAGAACGTGAGAGAGCTGAGAAACGGCAGTGAAAGGAAAAATAACTAATAATGTGCTCGAAAAAATGTTTTCGCAACAATTTTTTCCGATTGAGCCTCAGCTATTTCACAAAAATTTGAGCATAGTGCTATAGCGGAGCTGCCGACGGACCACGACTTCCGCAGTCGAGTTAAGGATAGGGTAATACATTAAACACGAGAAAGCTTCGAAATTCGTCCTTCTGGCAGAGATTCCGATTTTTTAAAAGCGTGCGGTTCGAAGTGGTAGGCGACGCGTGCGGTCGTGAGTGGTTTAACCGAGCTCAAGGAGACACAGAATGAAAAGGGAATAAGAGAAAGAAGAGGGAGAGATCGAAACAGGAGGAAACCACGAAATATCAAAAAAAAGCTCCCGCGATGTTCCCACATCGCAGTGCAGGGCGCTGCGATGTGATGTAATCGCGAACGCGCGCTAAACAGCAGGCATCGCGCAAAAAACTATGGTTTAGACGCGATGTGAGCGCGATGCCGTCGCGCGTAGCAGCTGCCACGCAAACGCCGCGTGCGGCGGCTGACATAACCGCGACTTCTCGATTCCTTTGTCGCGCGCGGCGACCAGTACTACATCACCCTTCTGACTGCGATAACATCGCTCCAAGTAAGGTTCCCCCCTTAAAGGCACAGTCCTACCTCAAAATCGTATTTCTGTTTTCCCGCCTATCTTAAAGCGGTCCCACGCTGACTCCAATGATGTCCCTGAAATCGTACAGGACCCACTAGGAACGAAGTTATGGCCCCTCAAAAATTGGGCTTCAGAAGCATGGTGGACGAGTTATCCGAGGCTTGTAACTTTGGTCATTCGCAACTGATGAATACGAGCCGACCTAAATAGAGAGACTGATAATGAAGGGAATAACGGGGCTAATGATCTAAAACCATCGCTCATCTCGCCACTGCTGAGCTCGAAAAATCGTAAAAAGGGCG
This sequence comes from Aplectana chamaeleonis, assembly GCA_029168955.1. Classification (NCBI taxonomy): domain Eukaryota; kingdom Metazoa; phylum Nematoda; class Chromadorea; order Rhabditida; family Cosmocercidae; genus Aplectana; species Aplectana chamaeleonis. The sequence goes on from JAPDOI010000194.1 coordinate 864,834, forward strand.
TGCCAAAGTTTCTTCCGGATTAGGGGGGCGCCCCAGGGTGGCTTCTTTTTATATCTAGCTTATTAGGAGGAACTGAGAGCTCGCACTTGGCAAGTGCTATATAGGGTGGGTCTACTTTACAATTAAGTAGAAATCTCAGATTTCGTCAGTGAGCTTGGACTGTGCCTTTAAAGGCACAGTCCAACCTCAGAATCGTTTTTCTGTTTTTCCATCCATGTTGAAAGCAGTCCCGTGGTGATTCCAATGATGCCTCTGGAATCGTACAAAACCCACTAGGAATGGAGTTATGATCCCTCAAAAATTGAGCTGCTGGAGCGTGGTGGACGAATTGTCCGAGGCTTGTAACTTCCGTCATTTGCAACCGATGTATGTGAGCTGACCTGAATGTATAGAGAAACTGAGAATGAAGGGAAGAACGGGGCGATTCATTGGAAATCATCGCTCATATTGCTGCTGTTGAGCTCGAAAGACCGCAAAAGGGGCGTGCCAAAGTGGCTTCCGGATGTGGGCGCCCCAGGGTGGCTTCCTCCTATATCTCGCTTGTTCGGAGGAATCGAGAGCTCGCACTGGGCAGGTGTTATATGGTGTGGGTCTACTTCACACTTATGTGAAAATCTCAGATTTCGTCCCTGGGCTTGGACTGTGCCTTTAAAGGCACAGTCCAACCTCAGAATCTTTTTCCTGGTTTCCTCACCATCTTGAAAATGGTCCCACGCTGATTCCAATGATGCCCCTGGCAACGTACAAGACCCCCTAGGAACGGAGTCATGGCCCCTCAAAAACTGAGCTGCGAAAGCATGGTGGACGAGTTTTCCGAGGCTTGTAACTTCCGTCATTTGCAACCAATGAATGCGAGCCAGCCTGAGTACAGAGAGAGGTCGAGAATGAAGGGAAGAAAGGGGATACTGACCGAAAATCGTGGCTCATCTCGCCACTATTGAACTCGAAAGATCGTGAAGTGGGCGTGCCAAAGTGGTTTCCGGATGTGGGCACCCCAGGGTGGCTTCCTCCTATATCTCGCTTATTCCGAGGAACTGAGAGGTCGCACTTGGCAGGTGCTATATACGTTGGGTCTACTTCACAATTATATGGAAATCTCAGATTTCGTTCCTGAGCTTGCACTGTGCCTTTAAGGTTGCTTCATAGAATTTTGTAGTTTTGATAAATCCAATTATGTTTATAATAATCAATTATGTTAGAAAAAGGATTGGTCAATTTATCAACAAAGAACTTTAGCAGATTTTATGTTGTCCGGACCTTTCTCCAGCGTGATATATCAGAACGAATCCATAAAAGTGTTTCACCGAATTAATAGCGGTGGATCTGTAACACATGTGAGGAGAGGGGTTAGGGCGCTTATTTTATATTCTAGTAAATGTTGAAACCTGGAGATCTTCATCTGGAGATCTTCATAGTTTCTAATATAGATGTGAGACGTTCTCCGCTTATACCCGAGGGGTAAAACACTGGGATTGACAAAACCCTTACCTCAAACAGCTACGCTCCTGTTACTTTTTGCGGTACAAGAAAAGATGTGTGGAAACAAGCAGCACCGTAACACTCAAATAAACTATGATTAACAGATTGGAAAACCATTTTCGCCAGCAAATGCTGAAACGGTCTTACAGTATTCGAACCACCAGCCCTCGCCATTCCATTGCCTTGTAGTCCAACGCCTAACCGGAAGGGCCATTGTTTAGTGATAGCACAGCCCCACTATCTCGTTGCAATGATCGGTGATTTGCATGCAACGTGCATTGTTCAAGGGATCAACGAGCAGGCCATAACTTCGGAAGATCGATTACGTCTTGAATTCAAACTTTCTGGAGCACGTTTATATATGATTTGAAGCCCACTGTATAGATAACATTTGTGCTATATCCTCCCAATCAAGTGTTCTGGGTTCTTCAAACTTTTGATCGTTTTTTAACTACTCGTGAGGATTAGGTGAAATTTTGAAATTTGCACTTGTTTCTCTTTTCTCCTCTTCAACCCCCGAAGGACCGTTTTTCGAAACTCCATTTTGTGTTCGAAGGGGTCCCTAGTAAGGTATGATCTAGCCACATTATAAGACCAGGCCCTGATGTTTATAGGAAGACCAGCAGTGTTCCCACTGGCGATCACCTACCATCAGTTCGCCGACCGCTTATCTTTCTATCAGATTCTCAATGATGTTACAACCACCGAAGGTTTGGTAAAATGCCAGCTGGCTAAACGCTGGAAGCCAAAGAATGTGTGTCTATTAGTATGAATAATAGAATAGCATATAAAAATGCGAAAAAAAGACACCATTAACGACTCAAAAGCAAAGCATTGCTATGCTGACGAGGTGTATCTCAAATATAATAGTACTGCCCGGCCACCCTTCGGCAGTAAAATTTCATGTGGTTGAAACTAGGTGACGTTATTGGAGACAGTGTTCACGGTAGAAAAGTTTCACTATTTTTGCAGAAACGTGAACTCCAGGTTTCTCAAAAGAAACTCAAGTAGCTTCCATGATTGCAGCGACCGGCGTCATGTCGCTGAGCGAGGGCTTCGGAGCATGCTCAAAACCTGGCGCGCCGTTTGGCACCAAGACCTTACGGCGAGTGGTCGCCGAACGTCAGCCTTGACGAGCCCACAAAAATATTTTCGAACATTATCGTGGCGGCGTCGATTGCCGCTTTCTGGCAATGATGCAGGACGTTTGCGCTGCTGTGCCCCCTCGTCGCCCTTCACGCCTGGTCGGTAGTTCCCGTAGGTGAACGCAGCTGATATTGTATCGCCCAGCGCCTTTGGTCGCTGCGACTCTATAGAGCCTTAGAGTTGCAGTGAAGTTGTCGTCAGCATTCCATTCCACGCGGTTCGCCCACACGGTCAGCGTGCGCGTCCGAAAACCGAAAACTAGGAAACGGGCGATCATGATTAACACTGCGTTTAACACGATCGCTACATCCTTCATGTAAACTTTGACAAATCTCTAGTGAGCCGACGAATTCGATTATCACTAGCAGTATCTGTGGGCCTCGGTGAAACTTAATTGGTGGCAAGAAGGTTCCGACAAAAAAGCGGTTTCCTTGCTGATATACACTCTGACACCAAGTATCAGTGTCTGGTATTCACTACCCCTAACAACTCTGTAACCGTTGCATCGTAGATGGGGACTCACCTGTTTGAAATGACGTAGTCGTAGTAGAGCGAGTATTCCGAGTCCGACAGAACTATTCTTGTCGGCAAGTTGTACCTCTTCACGTATCTTCCAACTGAAGTGATTGTCCCTCCTAAAAATAGAGTTTGTTCAGAGTAATATTTCTACTTTTTCTCGCTTTGATATCACTCATTTTCTTACCCAAAGTCTGGTAAGTGGCTCTGTGGATGTACACACTACCGCTCGTAGGATTTAGTCACAAATTGAGCGAGGACGCGTTTTCGCATCTTTCCGGTCCTTTTCGAATAACTCGCTTCAGACTCAGCTTTTTGGGGCTTAGGGCTATATTCATGATCCTGTCTTTGAGAGCTATTTAGTAGTATTACCTTAGTCGGAGTTTCGATGAGAACCGTATAAGTTTCGCAATCATCCACCTCTCTATATACTGCAACCACCGAGAAACACAGTCAGAGACGGTTGGTCCGCCTTGCCTCGATAACCTAATGAAGAACATGGCTGATTGCGAAACTTCTGAAGATCTTGAAGAAACCACACAAGGAACATACCATTGGGTACTGTGCTTATCTGGATCAAATTCCGGTCCGCAATTACGTCTCGACACGCTTTGCGGCCGCACGCTTTCGAGTCGGAAGTGTTCCAGCACCGCAGGTGCCGACCTGTTGACTCTAGGTGGGTTTAAGAAACTGAAAACTAAACAAAATTGAAGAAAATTGTATAAAAAAAGTCATATCAAGTCGGCTGTGGAGCTGGAAACTCGATTGACTCGAGCGCGTGCGACAGCAAAGCGTGTCGAGACGCAATTGCGGACCGGAATTTGATCCAGATAAGCACAGTAGCATTCAACACCAGGACCATGGATATCACCCTAGCTTGGCTGAGTCTGAAGCTGGTTACCCAAAAAGGACGAAAAGACGCACAAACGCGTCGTCGCGTCCTTTCTGACCAAGTCCTACAAGTGGTATTGCAGTTGTTTTAGCTTCGTAAATTTCACACTTTGGAAAAAAGGTGTTGGATTCAAATTGCAACTTTTCCCCGGTTTCCGACAGTTAAAGGTACCCTTATTTTACTGCTGCTACGTAGCCAACCGCTTCAGCTCAGCGAAGGAGCCAGATGTGTCCAAGCAAACGCTGGCAGTAGGTTCATCAAGCAGAGGTTTCTGCCTTGGGTTCGGGGTTCACGTGAAGTTTGCGAAAGATGCGCGGCATGTTGGAGGCTCGCGGTATGTTTGCGGCAAGCTCCATCAACGGCCAAATGCTGTCGCACACTGCTCAAACGTTACGGCATCCAGAGTGTCCTAGAACGGCGAGGATTGCACAATGATACTGATGACATTATTGACAGCCGCTGCAGCTACGGTGCCGCCAACATCAGCTGCAGCCGCTGAAGTCAGACTTAGTTATAGCTCTGATATGTGATCAATGTGAGGTGTCATCGATGCTGACTCCCGGAGTCACTTGATGCTCTCAGCTACGTATTATGAAGCTATGGACGCTGCTTTTAGAGCTCTATAGACCTTGAGAGCAGCAACCAGTCGACAACAAGTGACCAGTCGATCATATTGAAGTTGGTCTGCTGGTAGTGATAGTTAAACAAAAAGGGACGTTAGTTTCTAAGAAAATTTAGTGATCTAGAAGCCTTGAGGAGTGTCCCGGGCCTTACCTGTGCCAGCATCGTGCACGAAAAAGTCAGGAACCTTCTTTGCTTGATTCTCATCGTCACGCAGTTGATCCAGAATTTCGTGGAACACATTGGTACTCTCGTATGGGTAGTCGCCACCTCAATTGGATGGACATCGACCAAGGTGATCATTTATGTTTATAAATCCAGCCTTTCTCCCTCATTTGTGACCGAGAACGAAATTAGCAGTTGTGGGTTCGTTCACAACCAAATATAGCAGTTATCAGAAGATTTCAACATGATAGACCACTCCGCTTTTTACACCGCCCGGTCTAAACAAGGGATGAGGACTGAATTTACTACATATGAGACGCTCTTCTCCGATGCTCACTTTCGTGAAATTCTTCTGCATATCCCGCGTTACCAAATTGATTGATAAAATAACCTCCACTTTTCTTGGCTTCATTTCGTGCATGGAAATTTCTCATCTTTAAGTCCACCTGATGGATTGTCAATCAACACTTTTGAAATGATCCTAAAATTTGGAGGAAAAACTTCATTTCATACCTTCATGAGTTTGCCTCCGTTGCCAGTGATTTGATGTGCTTTCTCTTCTTCCAACTCTTTTGCCACCTGCATTATATGAAACATGGTAAACAGTGTATCTCGAGCGAATTTCTCAATCAAGAATCGGAATCTTCCAGACAGATGATTATGGAAACACCATATTTATCGTTAATCGTATGCTTATTTTTTGATGCGTCTGCTTCTGAATGTATAAGGGCGAGGCATAGGAAACTCACAACGGCTACGTATGGCAGTCCCACAAGAGTGCACATGTAGGCCTCACTGGAACCTGTGTTTCCGGACGTTGAATCGTACACGGTAGATTCGCTGTTCACCTAAACTAAAAGAGTTTAGAAGTCATTTATATGCATCAGAGATGAAGATTCGATGTATGCAAGTTCATTAACTTTATGCGCCGCGCACTCAGATTCTAACCCAGAGACCTGCACTCAAGTCCTGGCCTCCTTCTCCGCCCTCAGTCAGAGGCAGTGTTCACGATATATCTTCTTTTCGACTTTTCAGTGTTAGGTTCGGAAAATGCAGCAAAAGTGGGCCAGAAATAGATAAAAACGACAGCGAAGTGGAGATTATGTTGGTTCTGTACCCCTTGCAGCGGTGTGAAATACTTTGTCGCTGTGCTGTCATAAGCGATAGGCATGCGATCTAGCACGAATCGCGGCAGGATCAGCCTCGGAGCAACGGTATCGGTTGTCAAAGGAGCAGTTGTCGCGCGTCTGTCGCGTCGACGTGACCCGGAAGGCTGACATACTGCAAATGCGCTGAGGCCTGTCCCTGCCACCGTCGCTGTCGCTGCGCAGGGCACTACGACACTAACACTTTTGAAGGGCGGAAGCTTCGCCACAGGCAGTCGCAGACGCTGTGCAGAGCGAAGCGACCGTGTGTCGCGAAAGTATACGGTACCCCTAAGCCCGCTCCGCCCCCTTTCAACCAGCTTGTGGGGTATAGAGGCTCTCTGCATACAGAGGGAGACACACAACGTCACGTTACTCAAACGAAGTGGTCCCGAGTGGTTTTAGTGGTGCTCCTTTCGCAAAAAGCGAGACAACTCCTCTGGCTGTGCAGGGAGCTCCTATTCTAGCTTTTGGTGCCGCGCACGTACAAGATAAGAATTGCTGAGCAAGTCTGCCACGTCCAGCCTGATCGACACAAGGCCCACTAACGTCACATGCGATTAAATCATCAGCTTCCAGCTGTGCAATTGAGCATAGCTTCCTGTTTTGGTTATTCTCTTTATTTTTTTTGGCTCATGTTTACTCATTCGCTGTTGTTCTGAAAGCTCCGGTCCGCAATCGCGGGCTGTGGCTGTTGCATCACGCGGCACTACGATAAGCGTGCTGGGAGAAGAGTGAGTCAAGCCAGGATCAAGTGGTCCAAACATGATTACCATTCTGTTTCGTAATGCAATAGCCATTGTCCGCGAATGCTAACCGGACTTTGGCTCCACGAACGACAGTATATTTACGCCGTGAGCGACGAGCTTCACGACGAATGAATGCGCGATACGTCATCCCAACGGACGAACAACAAACATTAACACAAACAAGAAAACATCGATGAACTCGATTAGTATCGAATGCTATCAACTTACTCATGTCTAGTATCGTCATATGCTCTGATTTTTGTGAAAGAACTTAATGTCAGACTCGAATTTGTTCTTTGAACAGATACAGGCTGACCGCGGAATTCTCATAGTATGAGCGCGTGCTGCTGCGGAGCGGAGGTTGTAGACATCAAGAGAGCGCATGACACACGGAGGGAGCGCGCCGCTCGCGCCATGATTTGTGAGGAGTACGATTTTTCATGGAGGTTATCATATCAAACTGAGGTGTAAGAGCTTTGATTTGACAAAACTGATTTAGCGGATGCAGCCAGCCCGTTTAGCACACTACAGGCATTTGCCTGAGATGGGTCAGTTCAGTAAATAGAGTGATGTAAGGAGTAGAAATACTATGATAATATGGACCTGTGGGAGTTCGCCGTTCCAACTTGTTCCTCGGAGAGTGTCCTGGCACCACTGTTAGGTAACTGGGCTGATTTCTCTCGTTGTGAAGACTCCTGGGACCAAATTCATGAACGCGCGGGGTTGGGGTAGGGGTAAAGGCGTCGGCACTTTTGATGATTACCCAGTGCGAACGGAAGATCGCTAACCAGTCGTGCCCATGTCCAACCCAACTAAGAGGCTGGGGCAAACGAGACACTGCCCGGCTACGAGACCGTTCGCCCTCGCGAGTATTCATAAAAGGTGCCGACGCTTTTACCCCTACCCCCGCTCCTCGCCTTCATGAATTCGGCCCCTGCTGATATTCCAAAGCGAGAAATAGGGTGACCCGTTTATGGCGCTTAACCGCAGTGGATCGCAAGTAAAAATATAAAAATAACATGATTTCGAGGCTGCTACTTACTGGTAGGAAAACAGGAAATAGGGAAATTAGAAAGGTTCAGTTAAAAAGTTCAGTTTCATTTCGGTGGTCCAACCTTTTTTGAAAAGTTCCAAAAGATGGTGGAGAGATAGCCGGTTTCTCTTGGTTCTAAGCCTGTTGTCAATTTGGAGTGATTCCGTATTGTAGAAATGACTGCTCTTTTTTGCTATTTTGTTATAATCCTCCTAAAAGTTCCCCAAAACTCAGCGGATAACGCCTTTTCAAAATATGATATGTACTAGGCGATGAATATTCGTAACGTTCTGTAACTTCATTTCTGGATATCAGTCCGGACTGACAAGCCCATTTAATTTTTCGCTGGCTTTCCGTGGATGATATTGCAAAGCAGCCTTTAAAGGCAGTTGTCGCGATGAGAAAGGTTATCGAAAAAACTACAAAAATCAGGTTAGGTGTACAACAGCTAAGAAACTATTAGGGCACCGCTGTGAAAAACGGGCTAGGATTATAGTTTCTATGGCCCAAAGATATCAGTTTGTGCACACGTGCACAGCGCCGCTCAAAAGGATCGCAGTCTCATGCCGAGCAGTCAAAAATCATCGACGCTCAAAGGACGAAATAAATTCAAATTTACCTAGTAAAAACGGTTGAACAAAGAAAGCAAGCACTTCGGTCAATGTTTTCGACTAGATGAGTACATAAATATGTATTTTGGAAATCGATTTCAAGCCAGTTGATGTTTTTGATACGAGAGATCATCGATCCCGATGATGAGGTTTGGGCTTGTCCACGACCAAAAGACAAGAAAGTTCAGGGTTGAAATTTGGCCCGAAACAGCCGTTTTTTCGCAATTTTTTTCAATGCCCTACTACTCTAAACCCAGAAGAAGGTTTAGAGAGGAAAAAAAACAAGCCTATTTAATCGCGTCCACTGCCTTTAAAGGCAGCATACACGCTCGTAAACGTGATTGAAATAACTACGGAAATAGAATGGTATGGCTCAGATTACAACGCCTACGGATTCCGAAGCTTCAAAAACGACCCACAGCGTCGTTACAGGAGTATCCAGTTCGGCCCCGACCGTATTTTCACGCCCCCTGTATTTGCCTTTTTCCTCCAACGCAGGGTTGCTGGGTTATCTTCGCCGTCAGTGACATGTATAGTTCACTTGTTAGGCAATCTACCAACAGTACCGACGGTGAAGATGACCCAGAAACCTTGCGTTGCAGGAAAATGGCAAATACAGGGAGCGTGAAAATACGGGCGGGACTAAACTTGCTACTCCAGTAACGGCAATGTGGGTCGTTTTTGAAGCTTAAAAAGCCGTAGGCGTTGTAATCTGAGCCATACCATTCTATTTCCGTAGTTATCTCAATCACGTTTACGAGCGTGTAAGCTGCCTTCAATTTGTTTATTCTATATGTCTACTTTCAGTTTTTAAACATATTCCACATATCTGCTCGTCACAAACATCTCGCACACTTAGCCATTGAAGCGTGCATGCACGGCGACTCCATATGCAGAGCGGGGAATGCAAAAGCGTGGCTGAGCCATTATGAAGAAAATTACTTATGAAGAAAATTGCTTGTAAGTAAGGAATTACGGTGTTAACAGCATGTTTAGAGCATGTGTTTACAGCTCGAACGCTCGTACAAGCAGTATCATATTAGGGTGTTGCGGTGTTCGGTCACGTTCTCACTATTCCTAGATTTGTGCTGGATAGGTCGACCTATACTAAATGGACCCCATCTAAAGGCTTTGTATGCTATGCGGAGTTACTTATGAAGAAAATTGCTTGTAAGTAAGGAATTACGGTGCTTACAGCATGACCAGGCCATCAAGAAATCCTACACATACACAACAGCATGCACGCAGCACACACTCATGAGTACCCGAACACATAGGCACGCATTCAACACGCATCTACGCGATAAGCCCTCGTCAGCATTCTAAACATGTTTTCAGATTTGAAGAGGGTCAACTTTGAGAGGCATTAATCAAAAAGGACTATAAAGACGCAAAAAAACGCGTCTCCGCGCCATCTGATGACGCCCTACGAGATGTATTGTAGTTCTGCTGCCGAGGAAAAGAAAAATGGTTTAACAGGCTGATGTTTGAAAAAAAATGCTTCCGATTTCTTGGCTTTGGTAGGGATCTCCCCCCCCCCCCTTTTTCTTATTTATTTACCGTATTTTCTCTTTTAGAAGTACATGTACTTCTAATACTCAGACCCCTATTTTATATGTACTTCTATTAGAGGTGTACTTCAAATAGAGGCTGTACTTCTAATTCTCAGCTCTCTCTTTTTGGTGTACTTTTATTAGAGGTGTACTTCTAATAGAGGGTGTACTTCTATTATTCGGCGCAATTTTTTGAATTTCCAATGGTAGACTCTTCACACTTTTTGAATTCCAGTATAACACCAAAAACTTGTATTTAATAAAATTTCAGACTAGGCTCAATTGAATTGATGCTTACAATATCTCTGATATCATTTATTCACACCTTTCCCAAGTTAATTTCTTTCAAAAAATGTATAAATTCGTTTTCGATCTTGTTGACACGTGCTTCATCGACTTTTATGCTTAAAAACAATTTAAAGGCAGCGTTCACGATGAACATGATCGGTGGCTTTCCACAGTGAAATGATAGGCGAGGAGAATTCTAGACCCCAGTGTCGAAAAAACGGTAAAAAACGAGCCAGGAGTTTCAATATAACAGCTGCAAACAAGAGTTTTGGTGTTCCAGAACCGCCCGGTGCTCCACTTCCACCCCCTCGGTGTGAACAAATGAAGACTCAGATTACAGGAATAATCAAGTCAAGGAAGTACTGATAAGTGAGCTGATCGCTTGATTGCACCTTCATAGCGGTAAATTCCTCCACGCTCAAAAATCGGCGTAAAAAAAGGGAAGGCCTACTTTGCTCAAAAACGCGTCATTCGCGTGGTTTTTAAGCATGTCTTGCTATACAGGGCACCGGTGCCTTCCGTAAACCGAGGTGATATCGGAAGTAAAATTTATCGTGAACACTGCCTTTAACTGATCGCCTTTCGATCCGTCCAGAGCGATTGAAAAGCGCGGTTCTTGAACGACCTGAAAACAGCTTTTCCAGAAGCGAGTTCTTTGCGTCCACAATCCACTGTAGGTAAAGTCTACCATTGGTGGTTTCTGATTTCCTCGTCGTATACGCGATTTCTATACGTAAATGATCCAATCTTGGGGAATCCTGATTTTTCAAGCAGTCAACAAAGTCAACGTGTACGGCCGAAAAAAGTCGACTTTGATTGGCTAAAACCCAATCAAAGAAAAATATTTGTGAAGAACCTAAATAAACTTCGTGCTTTCGCCGCGAATAATACCAATGTCGAACTTCAGCTCTGCGTTTTTTCCTGGTCATTTGAAGTTCGCTGAGGTTTCATCTAAGTTGTCCAATACAACCAATCTTTGACCAAGAAAGGGATGGCCAATAGTTTTTTTTTGTGAACATTCAAACCTCACATTATTGAAAAAAATTTCGGGCAAACTGGTCTCTCTCAAATGCCACAATCGTGTTGCCAATAACTTACCCAAGTACCGGGGTCCACTCCGAAAAGAGGTGTACTTCTAAAAGAGGTGTACTTCAAATAGAGGGTGTACTTCTAATACTCAGACCTCTATTTTATATGTACTTCTAATAGAGGTGTACTTCAAATAGAGGGTGTACTTTTAATATTCATCGTTCTCTTTTAGGTGTACTTCTATTAGAGTAAATACGGTATTCATTTATTTATTTATTTGAGACGCGAAACAAGTCCACGTAAGCAATACACAACTTGAGATCCTAACATTTTGAGATTTTGAGACCCTAAAAACCTTAACTTTTCAAACCCTAGTTCCTCCCCCCCCCCGACGAACCTACAGACAACGAGGAATCAAAGGCACAGTGTATGCTCGTTAAATTTTGACATCATGGCCTCCCAGCAATGTGCTCCAACCCTGCCAAAACGGGGTCTCAAATCTTAAGAATAAGCACCCAATACCTCCGCCTCCAAACCAGGGACCCGATTCTTCAATGTGCTAACCCACGGTTAGCGCCCCCAACCTACCAACTCAGCACCATTTCAGCGATGCATTAACTTACTAACCCCCGAGCTGCTCGGTTGGTCAGTGGGTCAGCGCTACCAGACGAAAGAGGCTGGTAAGCAACTAACCAACCCAGTAGACATTGTGAGCCACCGCTAAATCGCGCGCCCCATGGCCAAGGTAAGCGTTGCTGGTTTTGAAATCCTGCCAAGATTCGGTATCGATTCGTGAGGATGAACATGCCGGGATCATACTACCACCGACGAGCGACGCGACGCAATGCTTACCATCCACATTGACCAAAAATCGATATGCCTATTATACATCGTCGCTTTCGCTGGTCGCGGAAAGTATGATACCGACCGACCATATTCTGTCAGCTGCTTCGTATTCTCTACCATTTATTCGACTGCAGCAACTTTTCTCCTGGCTACTACTCTGCGGGGAGTACCTATTGTACCCACTTCTACTACTTACAATCACTATTATTTCTAACAATCTGTAGTATGCGACTTGCAAGACGTTCTTTATCTTTTCTGTGTTCCAAAATAATTTTTTATACTTAATTATCAGCGATGGTTTTATAAATGCTTTTCTAACCCTGGCGCTTTCAGAAAGTTATTGTTTGTTAACCTGAGTTGTTGTTTCTTATTGTTCGATTTATGTTAGTGAAGTTTTAGGATCTTACGCCTAATAAAACACGAATTTTTCTGTAGTATGGACTTTTGCTCGCTTAAAGGCTGGGCTTCAGTGAGTCTCAACCAACATATTTTTCAAAACCATTTTCAAAGCTATCTAATGTATTTATCTAGGATTGCAATTTTCCATTAAAAAAGGAATTCATCTCTGTAGTGAATTATTAGAATTCCAGCGGTGAAAAAAGTGAGTAAGATCCTAAATTAGAAATAATATACTTTTTCATCAGTAAATTTGAATAATAATCAATATTAAATCAAACTCTAATCGATATTTTTAGCCGGCCACTATTATTTTTAGAGTCAACTAATTAAACAGCACCCTTTCAGTTAGGTTTCATCAAAGTTCAACATCGTTCATTCGCTGTTTCCCTGGCTTTCAAGCTGTTCAACCGCTTCCCATTGACGAGGAATTATCCTGTACGATGTGTATCCGCTAGCCGTGGATATTCTCATACTTGATTTGATGTTGTGAGCCACCTAAGGTTTGCTGAATACAATCCATCCTTGCCCTCTTCCTAAATTTTGGCCTTATAATTACACTATGATTGGCTACCATTCTTCGATCCTTATCTTTACGGAATCGAGAGGTAATTTTTCTTTTGCTTTTCGTACAACTTGTTCACGAACTGGAGCATTCTTTTCCATCATAGATTCATCACGGAGATTTTTTGGCAAGTATGCTTGAGTTACCTCCCTGTTTTTCCCATTCGCCCGTGCTTTTCAAGTCGTTCGCTGACCTCCTTCAAATGACTTGACTTACTTGACTTGACTTACTCGGTTGGCTTTCGCCTGACGCGGTCATTCCGCATCTTCACCGAGGTGTGCCGTCCTAGGAGTCAGCCGTGTCCATTTTTCGCGGTCTTCAGCCACAATTTGAACACATTCCATCCAGCTGTCACTATTCCATTTCCTGCGAAACGAAACATCGCGCCTGAACTGTCTTTCGATGCCGAGTGACTTCAAATCCTCTTTAACCACATCCGTCCAGAACTTTCGCCTACGCCCAGGTGGCCGTTTCCAGATAGGATTTGGAAGCATTCTTAAAGGCAGCATACACGCTAGTAAACGTGTTTGAGATAACTACGGAATTAGGACCGTATGGCTCAGAACACAACTTCTACGCTATTGGAAGCGTCAAAAACGACTCACAATTACGCTACATGAGTAAGAAGTTTGCCCCGCCCCTGTATCTTCCCGCCTCCTGTATTCGCATCCTCCTCCGAAACAGGGGTTCTGGGCCACTCTAACCGTCGTCGATCTTAGTGATTTACTTATTACACTTACTGTACCACCCGAAAACGTCGCTGGTTGTGGGAATGGCTCAAAACCCCTGTCTTGAAGGAGGGTGCAAATACGGGGGGGCGGGCAGATACAGGGACGGGGCCAACTTCTTATTAGTGTAGCGTCATTTACTTGCGTAATTAACTCGAACACGTTTACGAGCGTGTATGCTGCCTTTAAAGCGTGTTGTACGAGACTATCCGGCGTTCTTCTCAATATATGCCCGAGTAGTCGAAATCGACTTTCCATTGCTGCTTGAGATGGCGTTGGGAGATGCTGGCACCTTACTCGTGTCAAGCGTAGATGTACTGCGTCAATTTTCTTGTAAAGGTCTTCGTTATGGCATACACGCGGCCAGAAATATCCAAGCAAACGCCTAAAAAGCTTCCTCTCCGCGCAATCCAACCTTCCCATCTGCGTCTTCGGTGCTGCTCACGTCTCCGATCCGTACATCATGTTAGGACGAATAGCGGATAAATAGACGCGCAACTTGGCTTCCTTTGCCATGGTGGTAGACCACAAACACTTGGTTAGAGAATTGAATGCAGACGTAGCTTTCGCACATCGTAGTCGATAACCGCTGCATAACTGCCATCGTTCTTCAGCAAACAGCCCAAATAACAGAAATCGTCCACCAGTTCGATACGTTGTCCGTCCACACAAACTCCCGTTGAAGGCTTCTGAGAGACCAACATCTGCTTGCATTTGTCGGGACGAAGACGAAGTCCATAGGCTGCGGCATACTTCAAAACGAGGTTCACAATCCTTTGCAGTTTTGCGTTGTTTTCAGTGAATAACACAATGTCGTCGGCGTACTCCAGGTCGAAAAGGGAGCTTCCTGATGGCGTTAGGATCACATCCGCAAGAAACTCTTCTGCAACTCTACGCATGATGTCATCAACGGCGAAGTTGAAAAGAAAAGGTCCTGCTACAGCTCCTTGCCTTACTCCTGTTTTCACCTCAAAAGCTGACGTAAATCCGACAGGTGTACGAGCTGCTGCCGTTGTTCCTTTGCTCATGTCCTCGAATAACCGAACATACTTTTCCGGGACTCCATCTGCTCGCAGAGCATTGAGCAATCGATCACGATGAGGAGAGTCGAACGCGGCTTCAAAGTTCGAAAAAGCAAGCTGTAATGGCTTCGAAAACCGCTGACACGATTCAATTACTCTTCTCACGACGAACACTTGGTCGATGGTCGATCTTCCATGTCGAAAACCGGCTCGCTCATCTCTGGTCGTTCCTTCACGATGTTTGATAAGTCGCTCGAGAATGATACGTTCTAAAACCTTGTACATGACACAAAGTAGAGAGATTCCGCTGTAGTTCTTAGGATCCGTGACGGATAGCTTCTTGTGAAGAGGTACGATGATCGCATGTCTCCACGAATCGGGTATCCTTTCGCTCATCCATAAAGCACGGATGGTGTTGGTCATTTCACAAATCCCAGACGGAGGAAGAGCTTTCAGCAATTCAGCAGTGGTGTTGTCATCTCCACCAGCCTTTCCATTCTTTATTTTCCGGACACAATCCAAAACTTCCGACTCAGTCGGCGGTTCCTCACTGACATCGTAATGTGCTCTCTGAACAGCTCAGGTACTGATGGCGCTAGACGATTCAGTAGTGAACTGAAGTAATCCTTCCATATTGGCAGCGTCGCATCACCAACTGCAATTCCCTTGGTAGTGTTCAAGACAGGAGAACATCTCTTCATCTTCCCGCTATACTGTCGCAGCAACGTGTAGGCTTTCCTCGGATTCTTTTCCTCCCAAGCCTTCTCGAACTCCTTAGCTCTACACGTCCACTCTCGCTCGCGGTCACTTTGAAGCTGCCGACGCAACTTCCTCCTCAGGCGCTTCTCCTCCACGAACTTTCCTGCAGTTTGGAGAGCACATACCTTGTTGTAAGTAGACGTCGTTCTGTCTAAGGCGTAGGCGAGCTTCTTTCTAGACTGCACAACCGGGAGTGCCTCTTTCGAAGCGTCCTAGATACATTTGACAAAAGAATCCGCTTCGCGAAGTTCCTTCTTCGTTCGTACTCCGATGTGAATAGAAACGCGTTGTCGAAAATTCCTCCTGCATTCTTCATCTCTGAGACTTGTCATGTCAGTCCTCTGGAGACGCTGAGCCCCACGCTCCCTCTTATGAATCCTCGCTGTGAAGTTCAACAGAACAGGGCGGTGATCCAGATCGAATGCGACATACGTAAGCTGATGGCGGCGATTATTTCTCTTGAATGTCGATCCAATAATCAGACCACTGCGTTCACAAAAGTCGACAAGGCGGTAGCCACTGTCCGATGTTTGCTCCACTGGGTAGAACCATTTGCCGAGTACATCGGATTCCTGATCAAGTCCCATCTTCGCATTTGCGTCAATCCCCACGACAACAGCATGTTGACAAGGTATCCTGGCCAGAAACGTGTTGAGTTCCTCATTGAACGCATCCTTCAAATTGTCCTCGGCGGTTTCAGTGGGCGCATGAGCACTCACTATCCACAGATTAAATCCTCTGTGATCCCGCGGCCGTACGAATGCATTCCGACACGACGTTGAGCCAAACTCCTTGACCATACCATTAAAACCCTTCCTTACAGCTATTGCACAGCCTCCCACTCCCCTATCGTCAGCGTTACCGCAGTAGATGGTGTACTCTCCGACGCTGATGACGGGTCTATCCTTGAGGCGGGTTTCCTGCAAAGCAGCAAACGGTGCATGGAAATAGCTCAGAAGTCTGGATAGCGCAGTTTTCAGGATATCACTCGACAGCGATCGACAGTTCAGGGTGGCGAAATTGTGGCTTGTGGCCAAAGACTCCATGACTCCTTAGGTACGGATCCTAAGGTGTTATGGACCAGAGGCCTTAGTGTGCCGGACGGCGTCACCTTTATGCAATGTATGGGATACTTTCGCGATATAGTTGTGTGTGCTATATCGCTCAAACCTTCCCTGTGTACACTCAAACGTCTGATGGGTTCACTAGAAGCAGGGGCACCAACGAACAGGGGTGGTAGTAATCAGTGCGTTAACCGCAGATAAACAGCGAAATTCAGCTGCTGGTTAAATGCGCGCTGCCCATGAGTTAGCCGCCCACTGACCGTAAGGATACCTCGCGCAAGCCGCTTGTTAACCAATGGTTGAACGAGAGGAGGTAGCAGCCACAAATGCAAAACGGGCTGCACTGCTAGAATCGAACCCTTCAAGGCAACATATGCGGGCCAAAGCGCGCGTGCATCGCACTGCGCCATGAGGAACGGTGCTCATCCTAATGTTCTCGTGCCATTCAAGGTCAGTAGGCCGTCAATGAATGCACGAAATTCGCCCTTATCCTTTATAAACCATCACTTATTTTGAATTCACCATATTTATCTCGCAGTCAGACGATGTTGAGAGCTGATACCACAATTCTAGTTTTCTTTTTTGAGCAGAGACTCGATCGCCTCTCGTTTTTAGCACGTTAAGCATCTACAGAAACAATATGTATGTATTTTGCTCTAAATGATTCGATTGAGATATGCTAGAGAATGAGAAAACCTAAACAGGCAGCAGTGACCGTTTATCCATTCGTGTTCCATCCAGGGATGAGCGGAGTTCCGCGTTTCGCGTTCCGAAACCCGCAGTTTCGCACATTTTTGGCATTCCGCGTTTCGCATTCCGAAAACCGCAAAAAACGCAGCGGAATGCGAAAATATCGGGTCACCTGGGAGGAAGAAAATATCAGATAATTTCTGAATTTTTCCGCATTTCGCGTTCCGAAACCCGCATTTCCGCGCATTTTCAGGCGTTCCGCGCCCGATTTCCGAAACCCGATAAAAAAATTTTAGTTCCGAAACCCGAAAACCGATTTCCGAAATTTCATATTTTTGTTCCGCTCATCCCTGGTTCCATCTCATTGTTTTGCCAGTGGGAATGCTCTACGAGTTTCAGCAAGTTTCAACTTGCCAACTTCCAGCGTATTCAGTGCTAAAAACGAGATGGATAAACGGTCGCTGCTGCCTGTTTAGGAGGCCCCCTAGAGAATAGCAGCTCGCCAGGAGCTGCCGATTTGGAGATTTTTTTCTGCATTCTCAGGGTTTTTTGTACACAAAAAAATTACTAATTGTAAGAATAATTCTTTTCTTTAATAGTTTTGACATTCACAACTTGTTTTTGAGTTCAAAAATAACAATTTTGGAACACGGAATCGTAATTTCGCTTGTTGCACTATTCGAATGCTCCGTTTGCTCGAAAAAAAAGGATTTTCCGAATTTTCTGTGTAACCAAAAAGTCCAAGTAATCAAATAACAAATAACATTCAAAAACAAATTCCAGGACACTCGACCATTCGGTAAGCATTTCGAAGTAATAGATTTCTCACTAATTGCCATTTTTTGTACTAAAATATACGGCTAAAAATTTTCTTCGTCAGCTCAAACATTCCTGCCTACGAAATTTAATTACTTACTAATTTTGCCGATTTCTTTACTTAGTAAATGGTGAACCTGCTTACTCCTCATTCATTTATTTACCTACTCGTTCATTTTGTTTTATTTCGTTTATTTATTTATTGACCTTATTGCTTAATTCTTGAACGACTAATTAACTTATTTAATCTTTAACTCAAATATTTATTCATTAATTATTTATTTATATAATCATGTATTTTATTGTTTTTTCCCTTATGGGTTTGAGATTTTTTTTCAATCTAGCGAATTTCGCATTTTCAGGAACTTTTCCAAAATCGACAATTTCCATCTTATCTTGATTACTCAGCTACGTTGGGGTACAGACTTCTCATTTGAGCACTGTCTACAATGCACCATCTTGCAATATGTATTTTGTGAATCACCGACAATTCATTGAAACGTTAGATTTTTTATTTGGGTTTTTGAAAAAATCGGACAGATCAATTTTCATCAGATATTACATTGTATATGATATTTCACTATTACATATGTTTGGTGTTCTGACGTCGATGGAAAACAAAGATGCTAGAGAAACTGTAATTTTTTTTCCGGAAATTTCCCTTAAAATGCTAATTCCTTTGGCTGAAAAATCGGTTTAAAGACTCTTCATTTTAGTACTACAGTGCGTTCGGAAATGATAGGGACACCTCTAAAAAATGAGATTTTCAAAAAACTTCCGGGAATGGTGATGAATACTGTTCATCAATGAAATCAGCGTGATGAAAAACCTCTGTTCGCAACTTCCTTGAAACCGTGCCTAATTTTACAAGATTTTGTCTTCACATTTAGAAAATTTCACCATTCGGAAATGATAGGGACACCCTGCAAAAAGTGGAATTTTTCACTTCGAACGAAATTCCCCCTAACAAGTTCACTATATTAACGCAACACGAAGACACCCAACATCTTTATTCCAATCATGGGCCGTGGTACATCGCTTACTGTTTCCAAACAAGCCCAAATACGTGCCCTCAACGCTGCCGGGCTGAGCCAACGTGGAATGCCTCCCAGCTCGGACGTTCCCCCAACTGCATCAGCCAGTTCCTACGAGATCCAGACTCCTTCGGCTTGGCGAAGAGTCCTGGACGCTCAAAAAAGGTCAGCGGCAGGGATGCTTGGAGGATAAGCCGACTCTGCTCAAACAGTAGTCTGTCTCTCAACCAAGTGAGGGCTCCGTTGTGGCTCAATGTGTCGAAGACTACTGTTTGGAGCGTCGTAAACGTAGACGAAAACGACGACCGTCAAGTGATGAAGAAGGCTTCATCTTTCTCAGAAGCCCACAAAGTAGCTCGACTCCGGTTTGCAAGTAACAACATGGAAACAGACTGGTCAAAAGGTAAGGGATCCTCTAAAAACCCGATAAAATTTAAAAAGATAAAGGCGACATGTTCCAGGTAATTTTCTCCGGCGAAAGGAAGTTTAACCTTGATGGACCTGACGGTGCTCGATGCTACTGGAGAGATCTTCGCAAGGATCCGATGGTATTTAGTCGAAGAAATTTCGGAGGCGGTTCGCTGATGTGATGGGGAGCATTTTGCAGCGAAGGTGTTTTGGAAATCGCCTTCACTTCGTGTCGGATAGATTCGGAGGAGTATCAAGAAACATTGCGTGCGCATCTTCTGTCGTTCTTCACGGGAAACAAGCGTCAACGCTATATTTTCCAGCAAGATAACGCTGCGGTCCATGTCTCCAGATCCACAAAGGCGTGGCTTCAACAAAACCGAGTTCGCGGGATGGAATGGCCCGCGTGTAGTCCTGACTGCAACCCGATAGAGAATATCTAAGGCATAATTGTACGCCAGATTTACGCGAATAAAAAGCAGTATGGGACCGTAGACGAGCTAAAGGCCGCTGTACTCGAAGCCTGGAGAAATTTGGATAAAAATGTGCTATCCAATTTGATCACTTATATGCCGAATAGAATTTTTGAATTAATTTCCAACTCTGGAGGTGAAATATCATATTAGATTTCATGTATGTGTATGTTTTGTTCATTTCTTGTTTGATAATTTTTGTTTTTTAATAGTGTCTCTATCATTTCCGAACGGCGAATAATGTGACAATTTAAAATAAAATATTACAATATTATGCTATTGCTATAGAAACAAGTGAACAGAGGTTATTTACCTTGCTGAATTCATTTATGAGCATTACTGAACGCCGCTCTCAACTTAAACATAAAGACTGTGGTTTTCAGGGGTGTCCCTATCATTTCCGAACGCACTGTATATAGTATATGCATCCCAGTATATGACTGTCTTCCCTGGGCAACGGAAAAATCACTGTCACGTATTTGGTGCAGCACTTTCTTAACATCCCGACATTCATTTTTGTTGACTGTTCTTTATTTATTAATTAATTTAGTCATTCAATTACTAATTACTCATTCCCTCAATCATATTGATGTATTTAGTCAATTGCTTATCTTTTTATTTATTCGCCTCTTTGTTCATTTTTCATTTGCGCAATAATTTGTTTATTTATTGATTTATTTTTATTTATTGAATGTAAGGATATGTAATTTTCTATGTAAACATTAGTTTCTTAACTTGCAAACAAGGTGCACCTCTCATGAAAGCTTGACTTTCTGGTGGAATTCCATATTATTTTTATAGTTTTAAGAAATTGTATACTTAATCTCAGTATTCTTCAGAAAATCAGCCTGTTTTTTCTGAGATTCCTGTCACTGCACGTCCGTCATGTCAACTTAAGAAACTAATGTGCAGATAGAAATTTACGTTTAAAAAATACGAATGAAAAAGGGAACAAATAAATGCGCAAATAAATAAATGAACGAATGCATCAATAAATAATTGCATGAATAAATTAATTCATAATCATGATAACATCATTGATTGCCGTCATCGCCCGAAAGAACCGGGCAGTGCGGCGTATGACAATGCAAACCGTCGTGTTCCCTTACGTTAGAGTGATAGAAACAGCATTGGATGGAAGGAAACGCAGACGCGGGTTAACCGCGCGCAATAAGTATTTAGGAGGACTTATTGCGAGTGGTTAATCGACCGGTCGGCGCATCCTCAGCACAGCACTCTCTCACACAGCCTGATCGAAGATCTTCAATTCGTTGTCAACGGGCGGTATCGTGCGGTCAGCACATGAAGAGTATTCCGGCACTGACAACGGAAATTCAATGGATCGACCGCGCCGAAACCGCGCCATAAACTTTTTCGTTCATCAACTGCCTGTTTGAACGTGAGGTTTTCTACCAGATTTCTTGCCTTACTTCAACATAAGAGTATGAATAGTATCTGAATGAAGCTGCAGTTGAAACTAATCGCTCACAATTCCAAGAAGTTAATGTATTTTCTTACAACTAGCCGCCGTTCAACCGCTCATTGACCATCTCATAACTGTGCGTTAACTACGTGGTTTATTCGTGGTTAACTCATTGATTACTACCACCCCAGGTACCAACGGACTTGTATACACAACCCCCTTCAAATAAGTGTTTCAAAAACGTTGAAATAGAGCGAACACGGGGACACTCCGCAATCAATACGTTTTATGAGCCAGGAATTAATATCTTCTTAGTTTACTAGGAGTATGAACCTAATTTTGAACAAGTGTTTTGGATAATCATTACCAGAAAACGAAAAAGATCATCCTCCTTTATCCTCAAAGCGGTCGTAACGTCACGCTCTCTCAAAAAGATAATCTCGGAAGTAGGTTTTATTCTGATTTTGGGAATATCCCGGCAACTTGCACTTACTGAGTGCAGTCGAATTTAAAGGCAGTGGTCACGATGAAAAACGTTATCGAAAAAACTACAAAAATCAGTATAGATCAAAAACAGCTGAAAAACTATGAAGGTAGCGCGGTGAAAAACGGTCTAAAAATAGAGCTTCTAGGGCCCAAAAAAGCTAGTTCGTGCACACGTGCACAGCGATGACGAAACAGATCGCAGTCTCATGCCGAGCAGTCGAAAATCATCGACATTCAGAGGACGAAATAAATGCAAATTTAACGAATAAAAACAGTTGAATAATGAAAGCATCACTTCAGTCAATGTTTTTGACTAGATGTGTACATAAATTCGAAGGTTCATTGATTGGCATTCAATTTCAAGCTAGCTGATGTTCTTGATATAAGAGGTCATCGATGCCGATGATGTGGAGAGGGCTCGTCCACCATCAAAAGACAAGAAAGTTCAGGTTTCAAGTTCGGCCCAAAACAGTGGTTTTTTCGCGATTTTTTCTTATAGGTCCTACAACTCGAGACCCAGGAAAGAATTTGGAGAGAAAAAGACGACAAGCATATTTGATCGCGACCACTGCCTTTAAATTCACGCCAGAAGGTCTCGGTCACCTCAACCGACACTTGGTGAACTAGAATTTGGCGCGCTGGGTAGGTTACGGACTCGGTCAGACTTACCGTGGGCCAACCCAAACCCAACTGAAGATTGATGAATCCAGCCCCAGCACCAATTCCGACCCCCCCCCAATTGCTTTATATCGTTGTCTGCTCCAATGCAACGAGTATGAACGATGAGTTAAATCAGGCCCTTCTCAAGAATAAGCATGTACATCTCGAGCACTCATTCCCTACGCCTCGAAACCGGAACCCCGCCGACCCATTTCCTACCCCCATTCCCTACCCCCGCAATTGCTTTATACATTGTGGTCTGCTCCAGTGCAATACGAGCGACGAGATATATCAGGCCCGAGAAAACTCGCCCAGGATTTTTTCACCGTTCGAATTCAAAACCTTTGAGGGGCCATAGCTTTGTTCGCAGTAGGTTCTGAACGATTGTGAAGGCACCATTGTTATCAGCATAGAATTTTCTTCTAGATAAACGGAAGAACTAAGAAACTATTCTGAAGTTAGACTGTTCCCTTTGTGGTTGTATCGGGGTATGACTCGAACATTCTTCGTCTCTGCGTGTTCACGTATGCGATGCTCACCCATATTTTCGGCTTCAGTTGTATGAGTAGACAAACTCGGACTAAGGTAGGTAGAATTTCAAGCGTTGTTCGGCCACGAGGCAGTTGAAAGCGTTTGAATATCACTCACTTTCCCTTCACTGATCGCCCACGCGATGAGACTCCATGCGAACCTGTGTTTCAGTGTGCGGGTTTTTGAAGCGGTCTCATTTTTGAACACTATGTCGACATTTGGGAAGCCTTTTGGCTGAAATAGAGAAGCATTAAGAGAAAAATACCGAAAAAAAACTGAACAAAAGGAGAACGGGACCATCACCTGGAACTTCACCAAAGGAGTGTGACCCATGGATATTCGCTCCGCCCAAAGTTTGAATATGGCTTGCGATCGCCATTGCTCTTCCTCTGCAGTTAAATTTTCTGTAGCGTATCCTGACGTTAGCAGTTAACTTGCAGGGAATACCAATCCCTAAATGCAATCTCCCGGATACCATGACGCTAGTGCAAGAGTGGTAGGACAGGCGCGAGCATCAGTGTTTCTACTGTTGTACGCAACGCACCACGTATGTTATTAGGTGCTATGTGGGAAGGGGGGGGGGTACTACGGCGCGATGGACTTGGCCACGCCCATTTTACTGTGCCGCACTAAATTTGAGCACCTACCCGGGGTTTCCCTCCCTTGCCGAAATCAGGAGAGTCATTGCGTCACGGAAGAATGGGCGTGGCTAAGTGAGATACGACAGTGCCCCCCCCCCCTTCCCACATAGCACCTGTTATTACCACTGAGGTTAGACTGTGCCTTTGAAGGCCTCAGACACGCTCAGAATGGTATCAATTTTATGGTATAAATCGAAGGTTTGGGCTGGTGGTCTTTGAAACCAAAAAACAACAAGGACGGTATGCAA
Organism: Aplectana chamaeleonis; assembly: GCA_029168955.1. NCBI lineage: Eukaryota > Metazoa > Nematoda > Chromadorea > Rhabditida > Cosmocercidae > Aplectana > Aplectana chamaeleonis. The sequence continues at coordinate 888,851 of JAPDOI010000194.1, forward strand.
ATAGATGAGTAAAGTTTGTTTGCATTGTTGGGTGTAAGAGGACGAGTTTCATAGTAGCATGTTCGCGCGGTAAAAGCAGCGAATATTATCAACGGAACGGTTTAGACAGTGAAGCCGTTGATCTCCTCCAGCCTGTACGAGGACGCTCACCTCGTTGGAATCATCAAAACCAGCCAAGTTAACCGTACTCGAACAATCAATCTGGACGAATTCGTATTGGACGGGGGTGGAGTTCTCGAAGCCAATGGGCAAAGTTACTGAAAGTTCAACCTGATATTGCCTAAATTCAGTAGTTTTGACTGGTTTTTGATGCTTGCGACGGCGTGAGCGTTCTACTACATAGGGGCTATAGAAAAAAAAAGAAAGTTGTCTCAACAAATTTTTGAGCGTGTCTGCTGCCTTTAATGGCTGGCCACACTAAACTTTTTCAACCCATTGACAACCACGTGTCCCACCGGTGGGACACGCTTTTCAGAAATCGATTTCTCCGCAACAGGAACGAATATCCAAATATTCTTCTGTTCAATGTATTTACTAATCCTGGACTCGACTGCGGAATTCGAGGTGCGTCGGCAGCTCCCTATAGCTTAATATTGAAACTTTCGTGAAAATAGCTGTGGCTCAATAGGAAAAAATTGTTGCGAAATCTATTCTTCGAGCGCATTATGAGTTCTTTTTTCTTTTACTGCCGCTTCTTACCTTTATCAGCAAGTAACCTTAGTTGGAATCACTTTCAGTTCACCTGAAAACGTTCCACTACCATGATTACCCTACCATGAACCCGAAACGTCAATTTTTTTCGATTTCACTTTTTTTACCCACCATGACCAAACCTAAACGGCAGAAATTTGAAAACAGATAGCAGATCTCTGGATCGCATTCAAGGAAACTCTTTTGAGTGAATATCACCGGAGTGGTGGTAGCTAAATTGTATACCCATTTGACCCTGACGTGATTTTAGGCAGTTGTTTCTTCTGATAGAAAGAGTGATATGAGCGGATATTCTGGAACAATGTTTACTTCATTAATAGCTTCACTATAAACATGAAAATGAGAAAATCGATTTTTGGTGCAGTGCCATTCGAGCTCGCGTGTCCCACCGGTGGGACACGGTATACGGTGACCCAATATTGCACGCGGTCTGAACGTGCAGTCGTACAAAATAAGGAGTGGTCGTGAATGGGTTAAAGGCGCAGCCCAACCTCAGAATCGTTTTTCTGCTTTTCTGGCTCTCTCAAAAAGGGTCCGACGCTGATTTCGATGATGTCTCGGAAATCGTACAAGACCCCCTGCGAACGGAGTTATGGCCTATCAAAAATTGAGATGCGGAAGCGTGATGGACGAGTTGTCCGAAGAAAATAACTTCCGCCGTTTGCAGCCGATGTATGCGAACCGACCTGAATAAAGAGAAAGGGAGAGAATAAGGGAAGAACGGGCTATTGATTGGAAACCTCATCTCGCCACTGCTGAGCTCGAAACATCGTGAAAGGGGCGTTGCAAAGTGGTTCCCTGATGTAGGCGCCGAAGGGTGGCTTCTAGAGTATATCGAACGAATAAAAATTTACGAATATTCGAATAAACGAACAATTCGAAAAATCGACTTCTCCGAATATTCGAATAAACGAATTATTCGAAAAATTAACTTCTCCGAGTATTCGAATAAACGAATTATTCGAAGAAATGACTTCTCCGAATATTCGAATAAACGAATTATTCGAAAAATAGACTTCTCCGAATATTCGATTAAACGAATTATTCGAAAATTTGACTCTTCCAATAATCCAATTATTCGAATGATTCGAATACGAATAATTCGAATATTCAGCCAAGGTCGCGAGTATTCGAATAAGAAGTACGGACAGAGTACGCATAATCAAACCACCGCTCGCGGCGCTACCAATTTTCTTGACTTTTTTTGTATAGTGTTATATAGATCAAGCCTATGCCAATGTACTTCCACGTAAAATACATTCCACATTATATCATAAGAGTATTCAAACTAACTTTTACCACTGTCTATGAGTATTTGTTAAACGATACGATCAAATTCTCTGGATTTTCTAAACAATATCTACCAACAATATCAGAATTTCCTATCAGTTTAGGGTGCAATCTGAGCGGGGGGGGGCACTGTTGTTTCGCACATGACCACGCCCATTTTTCCGTGCCGCAATCACTCCTGATTTGTGTGGGGGAGGGAAACCCCGAGTAGGTATTCAAATTTAGTGCAGCACCATAAAATGGGCGGGGCCAAGTGCATCCAGACATGGTGCCCGCCCCCCCACCGCTAAGGCGAAGTGCATACTTCGCGCGACGGGCAACGCGACATAGTGTTTTTCATAGAAATGACCTAAAAATCGATATTGCTTATATGCACTGTCGCTGTCGCGCGTCGCGGAAAGTATGCACTAAGCCTAAGATAGCACCCAGCTTGGTTGGAGACATTTCACTTTTGGACCGCAAAAATTTAAGATGAACGTTGAATAGGAACTGGCTCAAAGCTGCAGCGATTGACACAAATTCATGAAAACTAAGTATTACATAATACTCTAGCAGCGTACGTTAGCCGTTTCTGGAACATTGCTCCAATCTCTTTTGGACATACTCCATCAGATGAAAAACAGTATCTGTTACGTCTGCCCACAATTTCGGTGCTGAGCGAGATACTCCAGCATTAGATTTCTGACTATCTCATGTTTAATATTGGAGTATTCCGATTATATTCAAACTTTCTACCAGGTTTATTGGAGACATCTCACCTCTGGACTGCAAAAATGGACATGTGCCGGAGACTCTGCTTCTTATTATTTTTGAATTATTCGTTTATTCGGCCGAATATTCGAATAGTGGGCCGTTCGAATATTCGATTAAACGAATTAGTCGAAAATTTGACATTTCCGAAAAATCGAATAAACGAATTATTCGAAAAATTGACTTTTCCAAATATTCGAATAAACGAATTGTTCGAAAAATTGACTTTTCCAAATATTCGAATAAACGAATTATTCGAAAAATTTACTTTTCCGAATAATCAAATTATTCGAATATTCGATTATTCGTTTATTCGGCCGAATATTCGTTTTCCGAATATTCGTTGACATAGACTAGTGGCTGCGCCCTACATCTCGCTTATTTGGAGAAAATGAGAGCTCGTACTCGGCAGACGTTATATAGGGTGGGTCTACTTTACAATTATGTGCGAACCTCAGATTTTACCCCTGACTCATACACTGGAGGGGGCTAGCGCAGCTCTACAGGGGGCAAACCTCCGAGCACCGGCGCTTCCCCCACCCAATCGGGGGGCCTCCCGCCGACGTAACAGTTTGGCTTGATTGGAGTCCCCCGTCACTGCTGCCCTGAAGCCCCCGGTCACTGCCCTGAAGCCCCCTGTCACTGCCCTGAAGCGCCACTGTCACTGCCCTGCAGCCCCCGTCACTGCCCCCGAGCACTGATGTCACGGCCCCGGAGCAGTGACGTCACGGCTCCGGAGCACTGAAGTCACGGCTCCGGAGCAGTGACGGCACGGCCCGGAGCAGTGGCGTCACGGCCTCGGAGCAGTGACGTCTGGCCCCGGAGCAGTGACGTCACGGCTCCGGAGCAGTAACGTCACGACCCCGGAACAGTGACGTCATCCTTACCCCCCGGAAAGCGTCGCCGCTCTCCAAAAAGATCCCTTTCTGACAGGGACCCAAAGTCCCCGTCCAGGGCCGGCCCCGAATGCAGCTCTGTGTGAGGTGAGGAGCCTTTTATACCGGTTGAGCACGTGATATATCACAGGAGAAATCACGCCAAATCGGGACAAAACTTGACGTGAATGACGACGAGTGCGCTTGGCCTACTATGCCTTCTCTGACCTCTCGACTTACTTGACTAAATCGGTTGGCTTTCGCCTGACGCGGTCATTCCGCATCTTCACCGAGGTGTGCCGTCCTAGTAGTCAGCCGTGTCCATTTTTCACGGTCTTCAGCCACAATTTGAACACATTCCATCCAGCTGTCACTATTCCATTTCCTGCAAAACGAAACATCGCGCCTGAACTGTCTTTCGATGCCGAGTGACTTTATATCCTCTTTAACCACATCCGTCCAGAACTTTCGCCTACGCCCAAGTGGCCGTTTCCAGACAGGATTTGGAAGCATTCTCAAAGCGTGTTGTAGGAGACGATCGGGCGTTCTTCTTAGTATATGCCCGAGCAGTCGAAGTCGACTTTCCCGTGCTGCTTGAGATGGCGTTAGGAGATGCTGGCACCTCCCTCGTGTCAAGCGTTGATGTACTGCGTCGATTTCCTTGTAAAGGTCTTCGTTATGGCACACACGCGGCCAGAAATATCCAAGCAAACGCCTAAAAAGCTTCCTCTCCGTGCAACCCAACCTTTCCATCTGCGTCTTCGGTGCTGCCCACGTCTCCGATCCGTACATCATGATAGGGCGAATAGCGAATAGGTAGACGCGCAACTTGGCTTCCTTTGCGATGGTGGTAGACCACAAACACATGGTTAGAGAATTGAATGCAGACTTAGCTTTCGCACATCGTAGTCGATAACCGCTGCATAACTGCCATCGTTCTTCAGCAAACAGCCCAAATAACAGAAATCGTCCACCAGTTCGATTCGTTGTCCGTCCACACAAACTCCCGTTGAAGGCCTCTGAGAGACCCACATCTGCTTGCATATGTCGGGTCAAAGACGAAGTCCATAGGCTGCGGCATACTTCGAAACGAGGTTCACATTCCTTTGTAGTTTTGCGTTGTTTTCAGCGAATAACACAATGTCGTCGGCGTACTCCAGGTCGACAAGGGAGCGTCCCGATGGTGTTAGGATCACATCCGCAGGAAACTGTTCTGCAACTCTACGCATGATGTCATCAACGGCGAAGTTGAAAAGAAAAGGTCCTGCAACGGCTCCTTGCCTTACTCCTGTTTTCACCTCAAAAGCTGACGTAAATCCGAGAGGTGTACGAGCTGCTGCCGTTGTTCCTTTGCTCATGTCCTCGAATAACCGAACATACTTTTCCGGGACTCCATCTGCTCGCAGAGCATTGAGCAATCGATCACGATGAGGAGAGTCGAACGCGGCTTCAAAGTTCGAAAAAGCAAGCTGTAATGGCTTCGAAAACCGCTGACAGGATTCAATTACTCTTCTCACGACGAACACTTGGTCGATGGTCGATCTTCCAGGTCGAAAACCGTCTCGCTCATCTCTGGTCGTTCCTTCACGATGTTTGATAAGTCGCTCGAGAATGATACGTTTTAAAACCTTGTACATGACACCAAGTAGAGAGATTCCTCTGTAGTTCTTAGGATCCGTGACGGATAGCTTCTTGTGAAGAGGTATGATGATCGCATGTCTCCACGAATCGGGTATCCTTTCGCTCATCCATATGGCACGGATGGTGTTGGTCATTTCACGAATCCCAGACGGAGGAAGAGCTTTCAGCATTTCAGCAGTTATGTTGTCATCTCCACCTGCCTTTCCATTCTTTATTTTCCGGACACAATCCAAAACTTCCGACTCAGTCGGCGGTTCCTCACTGACATCGTAATGTGCTCTCTGAACAGCTCAGGTACTGATGGCGCTGAACGACTCAGTAATGTACTGAAGTATTCCTTCCATATTGGGAGCGGGGCATCACCAACTGCAACTCCATTGGTAGTGTTCAAGATAGGAGAACATCTCTTCATATTCCCACTATACTGTTGCAGCAACGTGTAGGCTTTCTTCGGATTCTTCTCCTCCCAAGCCTTCTCGAACTCCTTAGCTCTACACGTCCACTCTTGTTTGCAGTCACTTTGAAGCTGCCGACGCAACTTCCTCCTCAGACGCTTCTCACCCACGAAGTTTCCTGCAGTTCGGAAAGCACATACTCTGTTGTAGGTAGATGTTGTTTCTTCTGAGACGTAGGCGAACTTCTTCTTAGGCTGTACAACCGGGAGTGGCTCGTTCCAAGCGTCCTGGATGCACTTGACAAAAGAATCCGCGTCGCAAAGTTTCTTCTCAGTCCGTACTCCGATATGAATAGAAACGCGTTGTCGGAAATTCCTTCTGCACTCTTCATCTCTGAGACTTGTCATGTCAATCCTCTGGAGAAGCTGAGCCCCTCGCTTCCTCTTATGAATCCTCGCAGTGAAGTTCAACAGAACAGGACGGTGATCCGAATCGAATGCGACATCCCACACAGCTCTAGATCTTGAAATGTCCGATACTGGAATATTCCTCGTCAGGACATAGTCAAGCTGTAGTTTCAAAGTTGTCATCTTCCGCTTTCGCTGCTCTTCTGGAGATAGCTGGGCTGGTCTCTGCCACGTAAGCTGTTGGCGGCGATGATTCCTCTTGAATGTCGATGCAATAATCAGACCACTGCGTTCACAAAAGTCGACAGGGCGGTAGCCATTTTCCGATGTTTGCTCCACTGGGTAGAACCATTTACCGAGTACTTCGTATTCCTGATCAAGTCCCATCTTCGCATTTTGCGTCAATCCCCACGACAACAGCATGTTGACAAGGTATCCTGGCCAGCAACGTATTGAGTACCTCATAAAACGCATCCTTCGAAATGTCTTCGGCGGTTTCTGTGGGCGCATGAGCACTCGCTACCCACAGATTGAATCCTCTGTGATCCCGCAGTCGTACGAATGCATTCCGGCACGACGTTGAGCCAAACTCTTTGACCATACCATTGAAAGCCTTCCTTACAGCTATTGCACAGCCTCCCACTCTCCTATCGTCAGCGTTACCGCAGTAGGTGGTGAACTCTCCGACGCTGATGACGGGTCTATCCTTGAGGCGGGTTCCTGCAAAGCAGTAAACGGTGCATGGAAATAGCTCAGAAGTCTGGATAGCGCAGTTTTTTGGATATCACTCGACAGCGATCGACAGTTCAGGGTGGCGAAATTGTGGCTTGTGGCCAAAGGCTCCATGCCTCCTTAGGTACGGATCCTAAGGTGTTATGGACCAGAGGCCTTAGTCTGCCGGACGGCGACACCTTTATGCAATGTATGGGATACTTTCGCGATATAGTTGTGCACGCTATATCGCTCGAACGTTCCCTGTGTACACTCAAACGTCTGCCGGGTTCAGTACAAGCAGGGGCACCAACGAGCAGGTACTAACAGACTTGTATACACACCCCCACCCCCCTCTCTAACCTCTATTGTCGTAAACTACCTTCCACGACTTCTTCCCATCTTTTCGGTCTCTTCCTTTCGAGGAAGGGAAAGCGCCGGAAGACAGTAGGGGCCTTCCCTGAAGCTACCCTCGGGGGAGGCCTCCGCTGTCACTTCCCCAACACGAAAACCGGCTCTATTGTCCGGCGCTTGCCCCACCCCCGCAGAGTCTGAGGAGCTTGGACTGTGATTTCAATACCAGTGGCCGTATCAAAGATAGCATACACGCTCGTACACGTGATTGAGATAACTGGGGAAGTATATTGGTATGGCTCAAAACAAAACGCCTACGCATTTCGAAGCGTCGCTAATGTAACTAAACGAGTAAGAAGTGGACCCCGCTCCGTATTTCTCCGCCCCTGTATTTACCGTCCTCCAAAACAGGAATACTGGGCAATTCCCACCGTCGATGACATTTGCGGATGGTACGATACGTACAATAAGTAAACCATACGTCGACGACGGTGCGAATGGCCCAGCGCCCCTCCTTAGGAAGAGGATGGCAAATACATAGGGCGGAAAAATACAGGGCGGGGCCAACCTCTTACTCGTGTAGCGGCATTGTAAATGGTTTTTGACTCTGAGCAACAGCCTTCCGTAAAACTTGGAGCCCATTGGCTCAGCTACTTTTCACTTCGACGGGTGTTTGTTTTCTACGCAGTATCACATTTGTTGACAGGATGCGCGTTCTGTATGTCAGAAAAGTACTCATCATTCAAATCAACATGTCAGGCCGTCAAAAACCTTTCTGTCTACTAGCGAGGGCACAGAGTTTGCTCGTTTCCACTCGCCGGAAAGACAGAAAGATGTGCCTCTTAAAGCTCGTCCCACACCGTGGGACTATGGGCTTCCTGCGGGAAGCCTTCCGTACTATCATTATCACCACCACAAGCGGAGCACGTGTTGCAAGATTGGTGTTGTTGGCTAGCCCTCCATCCGCTCGCTTCCTCTATTAAAGCACTTGGTAGAAAGGGCGCGAGAATTCATTCTTACACGTTTTTTTTCCTATGTGATGCCAGAGCAATGGTTTACCTGGTGATGTTCTTCGATCAAGTGGCAGTTTGTAGAGCTCGATTTCTGTTGGCTTTTCTGCACGCAGGACACTTATCCCGGTGAGTAGTAGCACCGCCTCCAGCAGCATTCTGAAGTTAGTCTGACTGTTACTTCTGCTTATCATCCGTCCACCGAAAATAATAACGAGTAGACTTCGACGACACTGGAACTCTTCCAGTACGCTGCTTATGTCTTCAAAGTGGTAACGAAATTTCACTAAACAGAAAAGAACTCCCTTGATCCCACTAAGATTCTCATGCAAAAGTTCCAAGACAAGCGACTATTGAAGAAATATTCCATTCTCTTATATGAAAAACTACGGACGATGGATCGCGTCTGATAACACCTCCATCACCAGTCCAAACAACCCACGTTCATGGACTTCACCCGTTTTATTGGGGTTCTTTCGTCTTATATATTTCAATGGTGGTGAACTCTCTAGCGAAACCGTAATCAGTGATCAGTTCAAGGGCCCCATCGCAGTTCATCGGTAGTCTGTAGTACTCCCACTCACTAGGGAATGCTTTGAACTTTCTGTGAAGATTTGGAAAACCATGTTGTTCTTGCTCTAGGTCTGTGAAAGTACATAAATATTCCGTGCTTGAAAATCCCTAAATGGCTTCGGGTATTCCGAAAAAATGGCATTTTCATTGCTTCAAAAAAAGGTAAGGGGGCATCAGGGAATTTTTGGGGGTGTTGAGAAAAATGTTTTCGGATTCGGCTCAAAACTTGCACCCTGAGGTTATTTAGTGCGCTGAGCCCAAATCTGGGGTCTATTCCTCGCCTGACCCAGGGATACGGTAGGTCACGGTAGGCGAAATGCCTTATAACTGGCGTTACTTACCTAAAAATTTCGAAAATTGAAAAATGGATCTCAAATTCGTGTTCAGCGTTCCAAGTAACACCCACAGTCAAATTTTGAGTCAAATCTGAGATTTTGTCCGAGCTACCGTATACCCACCGTAATCTACCGTAATCTAAGAAAAATTGATAAACGGATTACAGATTTGTGTTAGGCAGTCCGATTAACCCCCATGTACAAGTTTCGAGGCGATTTGATCGTAGCATTCTCGAAATCGTCAAAAGTTTCGTTTTTCCTGCAAATTTTCCCCGGTTCTGAAGCTAAGGACTAAATCAGACGGATTTTTCTGAAATATTGACAAATGGGTCTCAGATTCGTGATCAGCATCCAAAAAAACCCTAGAAACAAGTTTTCAGCCCAATCCGAGACATTTTTTTAACATCCTGAAAATTGCCATTCGTGTACCCCTTTTATCTACGCAAAGCTATAAAAATGCTCACTTTTGGAAATCTCCTGTAAATCTCTGAGGCATTTAGGGGATTCGGAAAACGGATTACCAATGCTGTGTCCCATACCTACAGCAATCAACACATGGTTTTATAAAAGCCCACGGGAAATGTAAGGCAAGCTCTAGTTAGGTCGTTCATGGGCCTCCATAGGCCAAACTTGACGGAATGCCGCAGTGGTGTTATCGGTATTACTTTCGATCTTACTCTGGTCGGGGTTGGACAGGGAGGTATCACGGACGATCTAAAGAAACTAGAGCAATGCCACTTTCTGTCCTCATTTCGCGTGTTCTACTTGCATATCGACCAGCGGGGAGGGGAGGGGGGGATTATGCACGACTACGGACGACCTAGACTATCGGAGAGATATTTTTCTTTTTGCCCTCGTTTTGAGTTTTTAACTTGCATACCAATGGGGTGGGACTACCGACTATCCTCCGTTTATGACGGGAGCATAAACACTCAGCAGAAGCGAGTCAGCAGATGCGATACTTTCCGCTTCCTGGTCTTATGGCTCACTGGAGGGATCTTCAGAAAGACGGTTATTCTCGAAGCGCAAGTTTGGAGACGGAAGTCTGATGGTCTGGGCCGCTTTCTCTGGTCCCGGACGTGTTGCACTTGACTTCTTTTCGTGTAGGACGAGCATCCTACATAGATTCCCAGAAGGTGCTTCGCGATCATCTACTGCCATTTCTCAGAAGACATCGAAGACTGGATCTTGTTTTTCAACATGACAACGCATCAATCCACGCGTCGCAATCAACATCTGCATGGCTAGAAGCGCTTAACGTGACCGTTACGGAATGACCCGCATGTTCTCCCGATTTGAATCCAATGGAGAACTTGTGAGGAATTCTTGTGCGTAAGGTGTATAAGAAAGGCACCACCTTCTCTTCGATTTCTGATCTCAAGGTTACCATTCTAGATGCATGGGCGAGTGCAGACCAAACAGTGATGTCTCCAGGTGCGACTCTCCATAAACCTCGGCATTGTGAATCCGTAGTAATTGTGTAGTTGAACTGGACCACGAGGTTGATATACAGTTTATTGGCTTACGCACGTTTCGGCGGAATCACCTTCTTCAGAGCCTGAAAGGAGCAAATCAGAAATGTGATTACCCGGCCAAATGTCGGCTAAACCTTACTGATATTCGAGAGAGATTTTTTCCAAAACGTAGTCAGAAACAGAAAATTAAGAAATTACCGCACCTTGGCAGGAAACTCGCTAGATGAATCAGCACGATAGAACGGTGGTGGAAAGCGGAGAACAGGACGAGACCGCTACCTCTAGACGTTAAAATGCGAGTCTGAGGTAGGTCTTGAGTTCTCCAGCTATATATAGGCATTCCCCCTTCCGATTGATTTTTGGGTCGCTCGCCTGGCGCTTGCGCAAAGATCTGCTCACTTCATCAGAAATGAAGGGCATTTTTAGGGGTATTTTGCTCTCAATCGCTGTTTCCTGTTCTCCCCGGCGCGCGGCTGGGCCCCTGGATCTACGTCGGACCAAAGTTGTGGGATATCCGTTCAAAGCTGCAATATCATGCACCATTTGAACAGATTCTTTTTGTTCGTCTTCTCCGGTGCAGACGCATTTCGCTGTTCGGTACATATTTTTAACAATTGCCCTTTTTGTCTGCGATGGGTGAGCTGATTGGTAATGCACAATTATATTTTTGTTACTTGGTTTACGATACCATTTTGTTGCAAAAACGCCCCCAGAGAATTTTATTTGTACATTTAGGAAGGGGAGCCAATTTACCACCGGTTTTTACCGGGTAAATTTAACGTTTTCCGATTGATTATTGAGGAGTTCAAAACACTGTTCCATTCCCTCCAGTGTGGGGCAGACGACAAAGCAGTCGTCTATGTACCTACAGCATAGGATAGGAAGCCGTGCTAGCACCGGAGATTCGATTTTACCCATAAATGCTATGGCGAGCGTCGGAGCTAAGCGCTGTCCCATGGCCAGCCCTCTGACCTGACTAAAGTATTGACCTGACCATCTGAAGATATTGCATTTAAGACACTCCTTGAGAAAAGTCATTAGCTGCTCAATTTAAAACCCATACATGTTAATGGAGCTTTGGTGTTGGGTAAGAAGCTCGAAAACGGCCTTCATAGCATGGTCATTGCTGACATTGGTGTAGAGGGCTGTGGCATCGAAAGACTCCATTATGCAAGGGTTTGAGGGTTTCTCACAATTTCTCACCATCTCAACGTATCTCTACTATCACCATGCGCAAAGCAATTTGTAGCCTTCACGGACTCCAAGACCGGCTGCGCTATAAAGCTAACATAGGCATAACAATATTACCTGCTCCAATCAGAGCTTCACCCCAAATTCCCTTCCCCAACACCTTTTTCAAGCAACAGGACCCCAATCTAGGCTCTGATATCACTTTTCGCATTTTTGCCGACGAGGTTTTCAAAGTTTTTGACCGCGCTCGCAAAGGAAGGATCTCGTCAAATCTTCCCCTCGCTCAGGCTTGTGGACTCAGAGAGATTCGGGAGTTGGTAGAGTCTAAGGCAATACGCCTTTCCGTCAGCGATGAGGAAGGGGAATTTGTCATAATCCCTGACCAGCTGGACAAGGCTATAACGGAGCAACATCTGCGATATATCTCACTTTACCGTCCCTCCTCTGCCAAAGAATTTCAAGCACAGTATCGTAGACTCAACAGAGAGTGGGTTAGAGTGGGAAAATCAGCGGATTTGAATCCGTCTTTCATTACTCGCCTTAAAATTGACTCACCAAATTGCCCGGTTTTACACCTCCTCGTAAAGACCCACAAGTTTCCAACGGGAGAAGATCTGGCTACTATCTCTCCTAGCTCTATCAAAGTCGGACCCATCGTTAGCTGCGTGGATGGTCCCACAGATAGGATTGCCTGGTTTATTAACAGCATTCTAAAACAAGTGCTAGCTCGCATCCCGGCCCACCTTCCCAACACCCGCGCGTTCCTTCACCATCTTCACACCATTCAGCCCTCAAACCCTTGCATAATGGAGTCTTTCGATGCCACAGCCCTCTACACCAATGTCAGCAATGACCATGTTATGAAGGCCGTTTTCTAGCTTCTTACCCAACACCAAAACTCCATTAACATGTATGGGTTTTAAATTGAGCAGCTGATGACTTCTCAAGGAGTGTCTTAAATGCAATATCTTCAGATGGTCAGGTCAATACTTTAGTCAGGTCAGAGGGCTGGCCATGGGACAGCGCTTAGCTCCGACGCTCGCCATAGCATTTATGGGTAAAATCGAATCTCCAGTGCTAGCACGGCTTCCTATGCTATACTGTAGGTACATAGACGACTGCTTTGTCGTCTGCCCCACACAGGAGGAAATGGACCAGTGTTGTGCACTCCTCAATAATCAATCGGAAAACGTTAAATTCACCCGGGAAACACCGGTGGTAAATTGGCTCCCCTTCCTAAATGTACAAATATAATTCTCTGGATGCGTTTTTGCAACAAAATTGTATCGTAAACCAAGTAACAGAAATATAATTGTGCATTACCAATCAGCTCACCCATCGCAGACAAAAAGGGCAATTGTTAAAAATATGTACCGAACAGCGAAATGCGTCTGCACCGGAGAAGACGAACAAAAAGAATCTGTTCAAATGGCGCATGATATTGCAGCTTTGAACGGATATCCCACAACTTTGGTCCGACGTAGATCCAGGGGCCCAGCCGCGCGCCGGGGAGAACAGGAAACAGCGATCGAGAGCGAAATACCCCTAAAAATGCCCTTCATTTCTGATGAAGTGAGCAGATCTTCGCGCAAATGACTGGAAAAAGCTAATCTGGAAAGCTCTGTCGCAATCGTCGACATACCCCCTAACAACTTCAGAAACCGTCTTATCCGAAACCGTCTATATGACCGTATTTGCACTACTCCCAATTGTGTGGTCTGCCCATTTGGTAGAGAAGGAGATTGCACTGCATGCGGTGTGGTCTACAGAATCTCATGCCAACTGTGCGGCGAGCAATATATCGGGGAGACATCGCGGCCGCTCTATGTTAGAGTCAAAGAGCACTTAGATGGGAAAAATAAGCTCCGGGTATCAACAGTTCTGGGGTGTCACCGTGCTAACGCGCACAATGGCGATAATTATGACGTCAAGGTCGAGATATTGGGGCGAGAAACCGATACCCCTGCCAGAAAAACCCTGGAAGCTTTTTGGATCCAGGCGAGCGACCCAAAAATCAATCGGAAGGGGGGAATGCCTATATATAGCTGGAGAACTCAAGACCTACCTCAGACTCGCATTTTAACGTTGAGAGGTAGCGGTCTCGTCCTGTGCTCCGCTTTTCACCACCGTTCTATCGTGCTGATTCATCTAGCGAAATTCCTGCCAAGGTGCGGTAATCTCTTAATTTTCTGTTTCTAACTACGTTTTGGAAAAAATCTCTCTCGGATCTCAGTAAGGTTTAGCCGACATTTGGCCGGTAATCACATTTCTGATTTGCTCCTTTCAGGCTCTGAAGACAGCGATTCCGCCGAAACGTGCGTAAGCCAATAAACTGTATATCAACCTCGTGGTCCAGTTCAACTACAGAATTACTACAAACAGTGATGGATAATCTTGTTAAAAGTATGCCTAATAGGATTTTTGTTGTTTGTGTAAATAAAAGAGGCGCTATTGACTATAATGTGGTTTCAGTTTTCATTTTAGTCTGACGCATAGACCAGGCGGCTGGCCGTGCGGGGTTGGCGGCCCCACTGGAGAATGGAATTTCGATTCGCGCAGGGTGATCTACCGTCGCAGCCCCGTCTATTCATGCGACTAAAATGATTGCGTGAACTCTATGTGTTTTAATTGCTGTTAAAGTTTGAACGAATGATTATTTTCGCTGGCGGACCTATAATTTTGCACCACTTAAAAAAGGCCACTTTTTTCCAAAACAAGCAGTACCTCACCAAGGAACCGATTGCTCTAAAACACTGCCTTCAAGGGTTTTCTACCCTACTGAATCTATTGGTCTTGTTCTAGTAATGCGAAGTCTAGAGCTTGGTCTCTTGAACACGAAAAATACGATGGACTTTTGATTTTGCACCGCACTGTATTCTATGTTCTCTTCGTTCTTTGTTTTACCCCGTTCGTTCTTCGAGTGCCAAAGGCACTTCATTGTCTTTTTATAGCTGTCGATGGTGCGTCTTGAGTGTTATGTAAATAAAATAAAATAAACAAATAAAAAACTTCCGCATAGGAGCAATGAAAGACTGAAAAACTCTCTGATTAGAAAGGCCGGAGCGGCGATTCAAGAAAACGGCTAACACCGCCAAACCACAAATAGATGACGGAAGGGTTCAAAAAGAAATTCGGAAAAAAAAACCAATGTATCTAGTGGGTAGAAATTATTAAAAGCTGATCAATATACCCCTGTCACAGCACAATTTCGCTTCTTTTTTTCGGTAAAATAAGAACACCGATGGATGAAAGGCTTCCGTAAATCAAGATATCTGTAGGGCTTTAGGACGCACCGTGTACATAGAAAAAATGCCAAAGCTTGTTACGACACCGTCCAAAATGTTCCCACATGAATGTTCCATAATAAAAGTGAAGGTGCTTTGGATGAATTATGCAAGCAACAAATTATGGATTATGCAAAATTATGCAAGAAAATGAAATAATGTCGAGGTGTTATACCGGTGGCACAGCTTCTTTGAAAGAATATGTAGGGAAAAGTCATATTCTATCATTATCCTCCCATCCCGCGAGCTGAGCCTTGCTATGGTTCTTTACAGTCTAGTATAATTGAAGAAGTGAAAGCGGCAGTGAAGGGGATGATACCTTGTAAGGCGACTAGGCCGACGATACCGCACCCGAGCTGTGGAAGACGAAACATTGGAGTAGAGCAGTCTGGCTGACAAAATCTTTCTACCAAGTTGTCGCAAAGATGAAAGTGCCGGTGGAATGGCCGCAGAGCGCAACAATCCCAATCTAGAATTGAAAGAACGGTCCTGGCGACTGTGTCAATTACCGACCTATACGTCTGTTCTCTCACAGCATGAAGATATTCGAGAGTATTATCGATTGCCGCATTCTTTTTAAATTATGAAGCCGTACCATGAATAGTGAGGATTTGTTTCCTCGTGTGGCACTACCGAAGCCATACGCACTGTAAGAATCGCTCCAGCCGCGAAGCGGCTGGAGAGGTTTGGTTTTGCCTGGCACCTGTGATCACTTAGATTTTGGTAAAGTAGTTAATAAGACCTGTAAAACAAATTTTCTAGAGATTTCCTTCTGGATATAAGTGAGAGAGTCTAGAGGACACCCGCTGACAAAATTTGAGCCAAATTGATTGAAAATTAACAAAGTTAGATCGGCGGAAGCTTAGCTAAAATTCGCGTTTTTTCTTGTAACGCGTCCCTCGTGTCCTGTTCCTCGTTCCTCGTTCCTGCCACTAGCCACTGCCAGTGGTCGCAGGCGATCAGTACATAGGGCATCTGATGACGTCATCAGGATGTCATGTAAAGTACATAGGGCATCTGATGACGTCATCAAGGTGTCATCTAAAGTACATAGGGCATCTGATGACGTCATCAGGATGTCATGTAAAGTACATAGGGCATCTGATGACGTCATCAGGGTGTCATGTAAAGTACATAGGGCATCTGATGACGTCATCAGGATGTCATGTAAAGTACATAGGGCATCTGATGACGTCATCAGGATGTCATGTAAAGTACATAGGGCATCTGATGACGTCATCAGGATGTCATGTAAAGTACATAGGGCATCTGATGACGTCATCAGGGTGTCATGTAAAGTACATAGGGCATCTGATGACGTCATCAGGGTGTCATGTAAAGTACATAGGGCATCTGATGACGTCATCAGGATGTCATGTAAAGTACACAGGGCATCTGATGACGTCATCAGGATGTCATGTAAAGTACATAGGGCATGGGCATCTGATGACGTCATCAGGGTGTCATGTAAAGTACATAGGGCATCTGATGACGTCATCAGGATGTCATGTAAAGTACATAGGGCATCTGATGACGTCATCAGGGTGTCATGTAAAGTACATAGGGCATCTGATGACGTCATCAGGGTGTCATGTACAGTACATAGGGCATCTGATGACGTCATCAGGGTGTCATGTAAAGTACATAGGGCATCTGATGACGTCATCAGGGTGTCATGTAAAGTACATAGGGCATCTGATGACGTCATCAGGATGTCATGCAAAGTACATAGGGCATCTGATGACGTCATCAGGATGTCATGTAAAGTACACAGGGCATCTGATGACGTCATCAGGATGTCATGTAAAGTACATAGGGCATCTGATGACGTCATCAGGGTGTCATGTAAAGTACATAGGGCATCTGATGACGTCATCAGGGTGTATGTAAAGTACATAGGGCATCTGATGACGTCATCAGGATGTCATGTACAGTACATAGGGCATCTGATGACGTCATCAGGGTGTCATGTGAAGTACATAGGGCATCTGATGACTTCATCAGGATGTCATGTAATGTACATAGGGCATCTGATGACGTCATCAGGGTGTCATGTAAAGTACATAGGGCATCTGATGACGTCATCAGGGTGTCATGTAAAGTACACAGGGCATCTGATGACGTCATCAGGATGTCATGTAAAGTACATAGGGCATCTGATGACGTCATCAGGGTGTCATGTAAAGTACATAGGGCATCTGATGACGTCATCAGGGTGTCATGTAAAGTACATAGGGCATCTGATGACGTCATCAGGATGTCATGTAAAGTACATAGGGCATCTGATGACGTCATCAGGATGTCATGTAAAGTACATAGGGCATCTGATGACGTCATCAGGATGTCATGTAAAGTACATAGGGCATCTGATGACGTCATCAGGGTGTCATGTAAAGTACATAGGGCATCTGATGACGTCATCAGGGTGTCATGTAAAGTACATAGGGCATCTGATGACGTCATCAGGGTGTCATGTAAAGTACATAGGGCATCTGATGACGTCATCAGGGTGTCATGTAAAGTACATAGGGCATCCTGATGACGTCATCAGGGTGTCATGTAAAGTACATAGGGCATCTGATGACGTCATCAGGATGTCATGTAAAGTACATAGGGCATCTGATGACGTCATCAGGGTGTCATGTAAAGTACATAGAGCATCTGATGACGCCATCAGGGTGTCATGTAAAGTGCATAGGGCATCTGATGACGTCATCAGGATATCATGTAAAGTACACAGGGCATCTGATGACGTCATCAGGACGTCGTGCCAAGGTCGTGCCAAGTGCATAAGGCATCTGGTGACGTCATCATGACGTCGTGCCAAGGTGGTGCCAAGTGCATAGGGAATTTTCTGACATCATCAGGACGTCGTGGAAAGTGAGTAGCGCTTCATTTGTAGCGTGCGCAGCAAGTTTGTTGCTTACTGATTTTTATAGCAAACCATGCTATTCGAAAAATATTGAAGAATTTCCAGGGATATTACTTCGTAATGTCAATAAAAAGTGAACAATTCTATCAAAAAGGGGTCTTTCCAAGCAAAAGAGGTTCGGTTGGCGTCAGAAACGTTCCAACAAAAAGGGAACAATAGTTAAGTTGAATGAGGAGAGTCTACAAAAAGTGAACAATATTCTATCAAAAAAGGGTTTTCCAAGCAAAAGAGGTTTGGTTGGCGTCAGAAACGTTCCAACAAAAAGGGAACAATAGGTAAGTAGAATGAGGAGAGTCTACAAAAAGTGAACAATATTTTTTGAGACTGATTTTCCTGGCCGATACTTCTTAACAGCAAAAACAAACCGTTGAGGTGTTCTACACGGAAGCACTCTGTGGTCACGAAAATGGTCTTGACTACAAGAGAACCGTTAAAAAGTATGTGCATGTAAACCTGATACTTACCATCAGAATAGAAGATGATGCCAAAAACACAGACGGACGGTTAGCTCCAGCTGCTACGAGATGCGAAACCAAAGTGCAGCATCTAATGAGAGTATTTTCTTATAATCTCGTCAACGAACAGAAGTCCATTTTTGGAAACCATTGAACTCTTCCTCGTGAAGTACCACAACGGTTTGTTTTTGCTGTTAAGAAGTATCGGTCAGGAAAATCAGTCTCAAAAAATATTGTTCAATTTTTGTAGACTCTCCTCATTCTACTTACCTATTGTTCCCTTTTTGTTTTTCAGTTCGCAAAATGCACGCTGCTTGCGAAAGCGTGCTGCGGCGCGGTTGCGAGTATCCTCAGACAGGAATGTGGGATCACCCGGGAACCAAAGGAAAAAACCGCCCGGGTGATCCCACATCCCTGTCTGAGGATACTCGCAACCGCGCCGCAGCACGCTTTAGTAAGTGCATTTTGCGGACTGAACGGCAATGCGGAGTTGAACTGTACATATGGCTTAGTGGTCTAAGGCCCCCGTCAGACTTCGTCGAAAAACCTGCTGAGTCCGACTGAGTCCGGTTGCTCTCAGCGCCAACCGGTTCCTCTGCAAAACACGCAATCGATAGCCAGCGGCAGCAGTAGGTGGGGCAGAGCGCAGACGACGAGAGTCGAGATGCGGCGGGACTCGGCAGGTCGCAGTCGGCCGAAAAAATGCACCCAAATCACGTGAGAATCACCTATATCGACCGGGTGGGGTGAAGATGATTTCGAAGGGACTCAGTCGGTGCATTGGCCCTGCCCTTGTACGCATGAGAACCATCAGTATCGACCGGGGGGATTGCGGTGGGCATCAGACGGTCGCAATCGGACTCAGTGGATTGATTTTTTTGCACCCGTTTCGCACGAATTCGGTGCGTAACGACCGGGTGGGACTCAGTAGATCCACCGACTATGACGGCAGCCTAAGGCGCTCTAATAGACATCCGTCTCGTATAACGGTGCTGCATTGGTTCAAACACTTCAATTATTGGGAGTTCTGCATTCAACGCCACTCTTCGAGAATAAATCTCGTTCCAAGGTGGCAACCGTACAGGGCAGTGTTGTTGTGCAGTGATGGAGAGCAATATGAGATATATCGGAAACCCAGGAAATCATACACCAGGAAATCAGTGTTGGTTTATGGGAGGGGATCAAATTGAGCCCAACACGAGTTGCTACAGTGTAGTAGGTTTCGCAACTTTAAGAGAAATTATTTCTAGATGCCAACTCTCAAATGAAATCATAAGTACGATCGATTAATGGTTCAAGTTTTTAAAAAATTGTTTTCCATGTGTATTAGTGACCCTGTGCTTTCGTCATGCAATGAACCTTCAGAATTTTAGTTAGTGCATGGTGCATGTATCCGGGTCAGGGCCTGAAAATTTCTACCCATTTCACTGTTTTCACTTTTTATCGTAAAACTTCTCATTGTACGTAAGTCGCGTGTAAGCATACGCGTGTGTCTGCGAATATGTACAGCCTATTTTCTAGAAAGTAAGCCGGGTGGCGACCCCACCGATTTGAGCAGATCACAGGTGAAATTTCTTAGTCCCGACGACGACTTTTCAGCTTTTCTTTTCATATTTTATAGCCTATCGAACTGTATACTGAACGAAATAATCTAAACAATAAAAAATCTCACTTGTGTTCTGCTTCAATCGTGCTGCGCGTTCATCCACCCGGTTTACATTTTGGAAGATGGGTTGAATGTGATTTTGCTCTTGTATGTGCTTGAACGGGGTTGCGCAAGCGCCTGAGGATGCGCTCGTGCGTTCTCGTGTTTGAACTGGGCGGTTGCGTGCATGCACATATGAATGCGTGTGCATCTGCATGTGTTTGTATACTGCGCGCATGGGCTCAAATGTGTACAAGGGCGCAAGAGAGCGCTCGTGGATGTGCACGCGTGTGTTTACCTGTACATGAGTACGCATGCGCGTGCATTAGCAACCGTTAGCGCTCGTAGGTATGCGCGAGTTTGTAGTGCGTGCGTGCGTGTATATGGGAGCCAGGCGTGTACGTACACCAGGCGCGCGTGTGCGCTCGTGTACCATCTATCTTTGAGCTAAACTGCTGTCCGCATTGACGAGCTACGGCTATTACATACACGCGTACATAAACGCGCGATAGTATACACGCGCGAGAGCGCTTACATGTGTTTCCGCAAATACGCGTGGGTGTGTGCGTGATTAGCGCATACGAGTGATTGTCCACCCATAAGACCGCTTCCACACATCCCGCAACGCGCGACTGCGACCATGCACATCAGGCCTATCGATTTTTATTAGATATGGATAGAAATCATTACATTGCGTCGCCAGTGACGCAAGGTATGAAGCTGGCGTAGGTGCGCCCGTGACCGCGCGTGCGATTAACCAATGTCCTGGGTCAGGGTCTCTTTACGCACGGAGGGAGGAGCACGTACGAGATTTGTTGCTGACGTGACGCGCGCGGCGGAAATTCTATCCCTATCACTAGAGCGCGTTTGCCAAACGCTCGCGAGATTTCATGCCATTTCATATTTTGATTAATTCTCACATGACCTTTTCTTTATGTTAAGTGGTTGTTCTTCTCACTATCTAATCCTGCACGCTCATTTCAATAAATCTTGTATGTTCTCGTGCCGTTGAATTCATCTTAATAACTTACTAATCATGCCTCCAAACATATTTATAATAGCATCGCTGGTATTTTTTATCTAGCACGCGGGCCATGATTGTTGTAAGGACATATCACAGATAGCTTCACTATCAGTATGATCAAAATGATTTAAGAATCAATCAAAGCATGAAATGGCGTGATATTTCGCGAGCTTTTGGTAAACGCGCTCTAGTGATGGAGGCAGAAGTTCCGCCGCGCGCGTCGCGTCAGCAATAAATTTCGTCCGTGCTCCTCCCTCCGTGTGTAGAGAGGCCCTGACCCAATGTCCTCAATTTCTGGATCTGACATAATTCGCTGATTTTCTGTTAGATTACGAGAGGTGTCCAAGAAATTACGAAGAGATGCTGTAGCAAATGTCCGATTGCCTGTCAGTTAAGCTCGATCCAAAGGTTACGGGGAATTCTCCCAGTTGTTTTCCGTAATTTAGTGGTAATCGCATGTTCACCAGCGATTACTGTGAGACTTCTGGTACATTTCGGAACTGAGTAAGGGAAGAGCTTCCTTTGCCTAACCCTATTTATCATATCGAAAATTTACAAGCTTGAAAAAAGTATGCTGTACACAGATATTAAAAATTTTCTTTTTTGTCCACACTTTGTACAGGAAAATCATTTAGGGTGCTAAGCATGGATATGAGATCAGTTATGATTTTTCGGACGACTTAGGTAGGTATCGGATAGGGACTGTCTACACGCAGTGGGTGGAGTTGTCCAGATTTGGCAGTTCGACACGTCACGCTGATCGAAACACTTGAAGTGGTCCTGAGTGGAAGTGAAGCCGCAAAAGACGAGACAACTTCTTCGGTGTGTCCATAGCCCCTAGCCCTGTAGGAATGACACCAGTTATGCACAGCAACCTACCGTAGTCATTCGAAAAGCAAACACGAGTATCACAATCGTGTTTAGAACCCTAAATAACCCCTCTCCCCTTTTTTCACAAAGCTTGGGTGAAGGAAAAAATTTCACTTCTCGCGGAGTACCTACTGCTTTGAAATCATGACTTTTTGGAAGGTAAGCTTAAGCAGTGGGAACTCCCCTTTTATCCTTGCAAGATTCTTTATTTAGCTTAACTCCGCCCTTCGTTTCAACTTTTACATCTCCTGCACTCTCTAATCTTCGTTACATACAGCAAGGTGTAGAATGCTTTTATCGCTAGATGTTTTTCATGGCCTAACGATGCTCAGAAAAATATAGAAAGGTATAAATAAACTATAGAGCTATGCTATTCCGGCCACTGCTCGAACGAAAGCTCCTTTTGGAAGATTTGCTGCTGCTGTCGGATCAGTCTCGTCACCAGCCAACTGAAACAAATCTATGATATACGTACCGTCACCCTCTGAAACATGCAGTCACGTAAGTGGTGAGTGGGTGTTGGTGTTTTGTGTTTTATGTCCCTTTCGCAGCAGCTCACCTTACGCTTAACGCTTGTTTTTCTTTCTTCTTTGCGTCCATCAACAACTATGATACCACAAAGAATGATGTCATCCTCTGGACGCGGATACACATACCTCAAATAAATAGATTTTCACTAGTAGTTAGCATATTCAAGAAATGCATCTCTGTGTATCATCACGGAGAGAAAAGCTGCATAGTGTTACTCGAGTAAACCTGAATTCTTTGCGCAGGTCGAAAGCATTCGTCGTCTAGAGTGAAAGCGTTGACACCTAAGAGACCGGGCGCCCCACGGCTTCTATTCGCAATCGACCGCACGGTCAATCAGTTCATTGGGTATCCAAACAAAAATTCTACTCATAAAAGAATCCGAATAAAAGGGTATCATGGTGGCTCATGTCTGCGAGCCACTAATAGAAGTTTCTCTCATGCGGGTCTTCCAGTTAGAATGAAAAGGCATCCTGTTTTTTCGAAGAAGCGACGAACAAATTGAGTTCGTGGCGTGGGTGCCCACTGTGGACTGGCGGTCTCTTAGGTGGTAACCTGAAGCTACTGGTCAGCGTCTGCGTTTTCCCACTTACTACTGGCTAGCCCTTAGCACTATCTATCCGTCTGCTCCCTTGACTTGACCGACAGTCGTTTCTGCATTTTGGCGATATAGTCCGGTTGGATAGGAAGGATAGGCAAGGAGCTGTCAGCCCAAACGAATATAGTCTTTGGCAGTCACTCCGACAGTTCGCGGTCATTAATCATCAACTATTGGACGATGAGCGTCAGAAGATCGATTTTTGTCGAACAATGTAGTTACTTTTGCAGTTTTTGTAATGTTGAACCTTTTATGGCATGATAAATAATCACAAAATGCTTACGCAAAACTTGAATATCAGGCAGGGCTCGAACCTGCGTTGCACGCTTTCCGGGCAAGAGTGTTACCATTACTGGAACCATTAATGCAGTTACTGATAAGCGTAGGCGAGCGACTAATTGAGACCTAGGCAAAGAACTAGCGTCTATCCTATGAACAGAGTTGCTTACAGGCACAAGACACGCTCTTCGCATAGCTGCTGAAGTTCTTTCTCGCAGTTGCGAACTACAGCGTGGCTGGTAAGTACGCTCCGCTCAATGCTGAACTGCAAAGGGTTGCCGGGCGTCTTGTTTAGGAGTATAAAGGTATAGAATGCAATATAAAGAGAGAAACCAACACTGTATTCAGCCGTTTCGCGGCTGGAGCCACTGGAGAAAACAGATCCTCCGGAGTGGGCCTAGCCAAATGAAGAATGAGACATCTGCGTGGCAACTGGCGCCTTGAACAGCCGTGAGAGAGCGAGGGCGCGAAAATTTAATTAATCATCGAAACAGGGTTTCCTTGCAGGAACCCAGTCAAAGATGACAGGTAATGAGATTCATGAGTAGAGAACGAAACTGGTTATTGTAACAACAATAAAACAAAGAAATTTGGTGAGTTACTCCTCATGATCCTTCTTTCTTTGTCGCACAACCCAACAGCAAGACATGGGCATGTATAAATTTACTAACCAATACACACCTACACAAGGATCAGTTATTCCAAGAACTGCTCGAATTGGTAGCGATTCGCGCGAATACAGCTTGGCATACGCTTTGTGACCGCCTCCACTGTTTGCCGGAATTAGCCTACTGCAATTTTCTTCAATTCCTTCTGAAATACTCGCTTCTGAGTTAATGGATATGTCTTTGTCAATAAAAACAGCAGCGTGTTTAGGTCGTAGGTGGAGGTGATATCTGACCATGCCATCATCGATCAATGTAAAACCGACTTTAGATCGATTTAGCCCTTCCTGGAGTTTCTATCCGCAGGTTGAAGGAGTTGAAGCTGATTTCGCCTGTTTATCAGCATTTCCACAGTGTAAACTTCTTCGTCTGTCAAGAGGACGTCCGAAAGGCGGCCCACACTAGCCTTCAGCAACTTCTATGATCTCTTGAGTAGATTTTTCGTAGCTCTATCAATCAGTGTCTGTCCAATAAGAAGACGATAGCTGTGCAAGCCACGCATATCTTTTACTAACTTTTGCCTGGAAATATAAAGTTTCGTAGGTGGCGGTACATTTCAAGCTGACTTCATTTCTCCTTTTACCCTTTTATCTCATGATGTTACTGTTCCTGAGTCTCTCGACATGCCTCTTCTCTCTGTACTGCATGAATATTTTTGTGACTACCCTCACGGTGATGCTAAGCCTTCTTGCTATGTCGACCGCTGAATATCCTTCATCAACCAAGTGAGCAATGGTATCGCTAGGAGCTGAGGCCCGCGTATTCTCGCGATTTATCATTTGAAAAGTTATCATTTTTTGTTTGAAGCAACCGGTAACGTGTGCTGCGTCAGCATGTCGAATCTTCTTTTCACATGCATTCTAAAAGGGCCACCAAAGCATCACGGAAAAGCGAAACATACTTATCAACCAAACTAGTCTATCGCACACGTAACCCGGACCATTAGGTTACTATTGCATTCTCAGCTGATACTGTGAAAACGTGACCCTCTGTGGCCAAAATTATCAATGAATTTAGTCGCCCGAAGACTGGGCAAAAATTTTTTTTAGTATGCGTCCTCATTGGCAACAGGCGTGTTTCCGCCTACGAGCCCAACCTTTCTCAGTTTATTAGCTATAAAGTTCAATGAACTAACAAGGGAATTATTCAAAGCGTAGGTCAAATATGAGAAAACGAAATGTATGGTAAGTATCTCTTGAACATGTACAGCGTAACTTCGCAGTACCACGCCCCGAGCAGCAGGTCCCAGAAAGTTATGAGCGTTTTTAAAGTTTGCGAAAAGGTAGAGGTACTCAGCAGAAAGTCTCTGGAGTGTTTCGAAATATGATTTCGGATTTTGCTCAGAACTGGTATGTAGGGTGCTGAAAACAAATCTGGGGTGCGTTTGTCGAAATTCTGAGGTTTACTCTAGGTCACGGTAGGTAATTTGCCATTAAGGGGCCGAAACCTACTTTAGTAGTTCGAAAATCAGCGATGGACATTAAACTCGTATTCACCACACCGAATAACCCTCGCATACGAATTTTGAGTCTAATTTAAGACTTTAATTAAACTACCGTATACCTACCGCAATCTGTGGAAAGTCTGCGAACGGACCTCAGATTCGTGTTGATCACATCGAAATACCCCAGGAGAATGATTTTGAGAAATATCTATCAAAGAAATCCGGAAATTTTGAAAGTGGCGTTTCGCCCTCTGAATTTTTCCCCGCTGGGATGCTTCGAGCCAAGTAGGCCGAAACGTTTAAAAAGTCGACAAACAGACCTTACATTAGTGATCAGCGTCCCAAACTCCACCTGGCAGGATTTGATGTCAAATCTGGAACATTTTTTTGAAGCGCTTCCCGAACCCCTAATTAATTAAAGAAATAGCTCAACCGAAAATCCGTATAAGTCCAAAGCGCTATCAGTATGCACAAAGTTCAGAAAATGTGCTTTCGCCCAAACTTTGCTCATGTGGGTTGTTTTTGGGCACTGATCACGAATATGAGGTCCGTTTCGAGATTTCCGAAAGTTTAATGAGCGTTTTGGGAGGTACAAAAAGCACAAAAAACGACCGTTTTGGGCTTATAACTTTTCGGAACCAGCGACTCGCGACGGAGTGCTGCGCAGTTTTACTATAGATGCCCGACAGATACTAGCAATACAGTTCGTTTCGGCAGATCCGACCTACGCTTTGTACTTTTTCGCTTTGTACCTTTGTACTTTGTACGCTTTGTACTACATACTTCCCTTGTAAGCCGAGATCGGCAATTGTTGACTACATGCTTACACGCCCGCCACATGTGGCTACGTGTACCTTCCTCCTTCGTCTGTACCTGCAATAAGTAGTGGGTACTCACCTGCATTTTTCCAGACTACCATCTTCTTGCGCCTGCTTATACTTCTCACACGAGTTGTTCACACATAATGTTGTTAGCAAAATTATTATCGGCAGGAGAATAAGCGCTATGAGCACTATGAATCCTTCAGGCAAACAAAACATCATTTCTACATCACTACTGCTGGAGTTGCGCAAACCTTCATTTAGTTGGCACTGGCAGACCACACCGATCCCGCTGTAGATCACATATATAGACAGAATAACCGAACCAGCAACAAATCCCAACGACAGTGCTGCCAGCAGCACCATTGCTATCCATTTAAGAAGCAACAGGCCGAAAATGATTAGACGCGAGCCATACCATTTCATGCACGTCTTGAGTGGCTTCTGAAACCACAAATCAAACCCTTTCTATGTAGACCGTCAACAACTAATCTGTCCAGCACTGACCTCATCGTCGTCTTTCATCCGGCGCTCTGCTGCGTCATACAATCGCTGCATTAGTGATTTGTGAACGTCCTCATTGTGTAGAGGTGCGCTGGGAATCAAATGTTAATAAAACCGTACTACGGGGCGCCTAATATAGAAAACTACTCACGGTTCGTCAATGTAGAGCGCCTTGTGGTCGATGGCCTTCCCTTGTTTCACGGACCCTCGGGTGGACTGCGATAACCTAGAGGTTCTGCGAGATTTCCTCCCGGCGAAATGTTTTTCCAGCAGCTGAAGACGTTATTCAACTTTTGACAGCATTTTTGAAGCAAACACACTGTGACAAACGAAATTTTTCAAGGAACATCACAGCAACAGATATTTTCAGTAGTCTTACAATCAGACTTGTATGTATGTGAACAACTCGTTTTGCCCATAAAAGAAACCATAGAAGAGCTCGGAGAAGTGAGCGAGAATTTTGGGGGTATGGTCTGTGTAATTCAGGCATGAAGCCACGGCAAAAATTTGCTAGCAGTAAAACGCGGAGAAGATGGCAATCGATCCTATGCTCTTGCGCTAAATATCTGCATGCAGTTTCCTAATTGAATTGCTCTGAAGATAGTCCAAAGCTCTGTTCATGATGAACTCCGTTTTTGAAATTTTGATGAAAAACAGTTGTAGTAGCTCTCAGAAGCAGAATAACGTTGAAAAAAAAACGGATTCAAAAGCCATCTAAGAGGCGAAAAACGGCTTTGAACCTTATTACGCTGAACAGGTTCGGCCTTCTTGGGTCCTGATATTTTCATCAGCATCGACACGGCCGGATCACTGACACTCTCTGACACCTGCGATCATCAGCAGTGATTTTTTCTATAAAAAATGAACAATAAATTAGACAGAATACCGACTGTCGAGTAAATCCGCATCTTCTTGACAACCATTTCAGGATTCTGTTGTCATTTTGAGTCAAAGAACACTGCTGATGATTGCAGATCAAAGCCCGGCAGTGGTCAAAGCCTTATAGGTGTTGAGGACAAAAACTAGACTCAAGGAGACCGACCCTAACCAGTGGAACAATTTTCGAAGACCTTTTTTGCCTCTGAGGAGGTGTTTGAATACGCTTTTTCAACGCTACTAAACTTCTGAGGGTGACCTGAATCGTTTTTCGTTGGAGACTGACGAACGAATATCATTGTGGACAGTGCCTTGGGGCAGAACAGTGAAGGTACAACATACACGGAATATCTTGAGCAATCGTCAGTATTTGAAAATTATCTCCCGAGCTGGAAAGCTTGATGTATGCCGTCGGCAACGTCGGAAGCCAGATTTCCTTCGTCCTAGGGGTGTGCGGAAATTTCTGTTCTCTTTCTGATCATTGCGGTCTTTCTCTTTCATGGCAGATTGTCAAAAACCTGAAGAAAACCAGAAAAAAATCAACAAAAACCAGCCGAATGGAACAGTGCAGCAAACGCAGTATAGTTCCGATTCCTGCGCGCTGTTGGCGGATATGTATGTGGATATGGAAGCTGACTGAAGTAATACACAGCTGTCGAAATGTTTTGTCCCTACCTATTGCTCATCGCGTTTCCTACTTTTTTGGTTTGTTTCACGTTCGAATTTGATTATGTTCATCTGAACCTGTTGTAAAGCTTTCAGGATTGGCACACAGTAATCCAGGCAAGCCCAACAAGACAAATCTTGCATTGTGCCGCACAAAAAAAGATGAGCTCTTCGCCGTGTGGTCTTTTTTTTTCTCATTATGCATCACAGATATGATAAAGGTGTTTAGAATTACACCCTTTCTCCGCTTCAAAAGTTCGAATGCGGTGAATATTTGTTTCTGAAAATTGTTTTCTGGCCGTTTTGGCTTCTCGATTTTGTTTTCTAAAAACTTCCGCACACCCTGGTTAGGTGGCTCGAGGGTGTTTTGCTCTAGAGTTTAAATGCAAATTCATCATTTTACAAACAGGTTTTAATCTCCGATGGCGAAGTTTTGCTAAAAGTTTTTATTCTCCAAATTCTTCTGTATATCATTCGCGTGCATGGACTGATTTGGCGAAATTGTCTTGTGTGCGTCTTAAGCCCCATTCATAGCTGGTCGCTTCGACTTGAAGTCGAACATAGCTTCGTTTGGTGGAGCCATGTACTCCATCAACCTTCACCCCTGGGCAGGTAAAGTGGAGAACCTTCACCATTGGGAAAACCGGTGACAAACGGTAGAACGACCCGAAAAAGATTGAAAGTGACCCAACACTTATGCAAGTCATTTTCAAGATTGGATGGGTGCCAGCGCCGGTTTTTCGACCATAACTTTTTTACCCTAAAAGATAGCCCTTTGGTAAAGGTTGTTTTTGGACTTCCCATAGAATTCTGCATCGAATAGCGTTTTCAGTTTCAAAAAATACGTTCAACTTCTACCAGCCGATTTTAGTTTATAAAGTGCATTTTTTTCGCTTGAAATAATCGGTTTTTCGTCCATAACTTTTTTTTGCTTGTAAATAGACCTCTGGCGAAAGTTGTTTTCGAAATCTCGGTGGAATTCTGCCTTGACTAGTGTCTCCAGTTTGGAAAAATATTTTCTCGATCCTTCTCTAGTGAAGGTTATTTTTTTCAAATCTACGTAAAATTCTGCGTCGAATGACATATCGGGTTCCTAACTTTGCTTGCTCCATAAGCCAGCCAGGTCGGTGGAGCAGAGCTCCATAGTTATCTCCATAGGGTGCTCTCGCCTTTACGGTGTAAGTAGGAGACGCAGAGTTCTCCTGGAGCCTACAACGGGGCTCGGCTTCACCGACCTGGTTGACTTATGGGGCAAGCAAAGTTAGGAACTCGATATATCAATCGACGCAGAATTTTACGCGGATTTAAAAACAGCCTTCACCGAACCACTATCTTCAACGGATAAAAAGCTATAGCCAAAAACCGGTGTTTCGTAAAGTGAATTAGGCTGAAGGATCGAAAAAATATTTTGCTAAACTTGAAACACTAGTCGACGCAGAATTCCATCGAGATTCCAAAAACAACCTTCACCAGAGGTCTGTCTCAAAGCGCAAAAAAGTTATGGACGAAAAACCGATAGGTTCAGGCGAAAAAATTGCACTTTATAAACTGAAATCGGCTGGTAGAAGGGGAACGTATTTTTTGAAACTGAAAATCCGAAAACAACCTTCACCAAATGGCTACCTTTTAGGGTAAAAAAGTTATGGACGAAAAACTGATTGCTTTTGGTGAAATAAACGTTACTTCATAAATTGAAATCGGCTGAGAGACTGGAAACGTATTTTACACAACATGAAAATATTATTCGACGCAAAATCCATGGAGACTTTGGAAGCAGCTCCGTTCAATGATTCGTCTTAAAGGGCAAAAATTTTTTAAGCGAAGAGCGGGTAGTTTTTGAAAAATCGCTTGGAAAAATTTCCCGAAAAATTTTGGCTCTAAGACAGCTCGAAGGAAATTTTTCATGACCCAGGCAGATCATTTCATTAAGAATAGTGAATAACAAAAGGAGGTGATCTACCGGAAAAATGTTTCAAAATTAATGGTTAAAAAGAAAAATATACTGAATGCAAAAAAAGAGGATTGAGAAAACGTCGAATTTTTAAGTTGCAAGTCTATAGGGAACCTTCACCCTTCCCCACTCAGGAATCCTAAACAACCTTCACCACTTGGGCCGCTGTCTCCACCTCAACGAACCTATGAAGTCGAAGCGACCAACGATACTGCCGCGATCTGGGATCGCTCCATGCCGCGACCTGAAAACGCATCGTCCACTCACTTCGAGTCGCTCTGGCGGAGGCAGCTTCGCGTAAAAAATACGGACAATGGCGGACAACGCCGCAGGAATTAATGAAACATTTTTTCTCGGTTTTCGCTGATTCCTCCTGATTTTTTTGTGACTTCGGTGCCTTTATCTTCTAGATAAATTAGTCCTGCATAGTTTTCCAACAAAACAAGTGGTTTCAAAAGACGACGGGATGCAATTTCGAGACGAAGGGATGCAATTTCGAGACGACGGGAATCGTACAGCAACATAAAACTACAACTAACGTTAGTAATTGCCGGTGCTTCTGCATGCAATGTAATTTCTCGGTAGTCTTATTAAGCTTTCTCATATCTTCAATCGTAAATGTGTAAAAAGAACTCGTTTTTCCCTTTTACACGCCGTCTTTTATAAGGGTGGGTTGATGGCCATCGTGTATCAACACCCCCGAGGAGGCGGGAGAAACGGGAGAGACGCAGCTAGTGCGCTGTCGCTAGCCCCGTGATACGTTCAACCAGGAACCTCTCTCCTCCCCGTTTCTCTCGCCTCCTCGGGGGTGTTGATACACTATGGCCACCACCCATAAGGGTGAGCTGTGACGTCCGCAATTTTGAGCCGAACGCACCACGTCTTGACGAAAGATTACGGCCTGGTCGTTTCGACTAGGCGAATCGCTTCCATCATGGAAGCGACTCGACTAGTCGAAGCAACTTTACCAAATCGAGCAGGTCGCTTCGACCAGCTATTAAATACCCCAGTCGCTCGGTGATCGTGACTGAAACTGCA
Source organism: Aplectana chamaeleonis (assembly GCA_029168955.1). Lineage (NCBI taxonomy): Eukaryota > Metazoa > Nematoda > Chromadorea > Rhabditida > Cosmocercidae > Aplectana > Aplectana chamaeleonis. The sequence goes on from JAPDOI010000194.1 coordinate 920,149, forward strand.
AACTGTTCCAACCCGTCGCGACTCAAGAGTGCAAGATCTGTTGCCGCGACGGGTTTTGTACCTGTTGGCAGTGCCGCCACTAGTCGAAGCCACCTGATGTGAATGAGCCTTTACCCATTTAATTTCCATCGTTCCACATTTCTTGCACACGTCAAATTTACATTAGCTGTAAAATAAGGGAAGCCAGACAACCTCAACAGCGGTAGGCCGTCTCGCAGCAATTTTTTCAAAAACATCGTCCACCACGTCGGCCAAGGCTTTGCTTGAAGTCGGTATCAGTGTGCGGCTTCCGTAAGTGAGAGTGAAGCTGGAGCCTGGTTGATGCGCCTCCATTAGTTTCTGAAAATCCAGATCCAATGGTTCAGTCCTTTCCAATTATTGTCATCAGGAACGAGGGAAGCCGCGGCGCTGCTATGGTAGCTCTATCGCAGAACTCGAGTGGTTGTTTTTGACAAGGGACGAACCAGGGGTGTGCGGCAAAGGAATTTAAAATTTCGGCAAACGGCAACGGCAACGGCAAACCCCAAAAATGGCCGGCAAACGGCAAAACGGCAAACGGCAAAATCTGTTTTTGCTATAATATACCAACATTTGTTTAGTCTTGTGGTGTTCCATGCAATATGTACCAGTTACTTTATGCCTTGCGTTTCACTAGAGATCCAGGAAGAAAAATCCCGTATAATTGAAGCTACTTGAAAGCCTCAGGTGATCAGAGAATGCCAATAGCACTGTTCTATATGTGATCTGTATAGGAGTCCTCGGACAGTCGGGGCTTAGTACGTCGGCACAATACCGTTAGTACGCCGGCACAAAGGGATCGGCAGCACCTGTGCTGTAGCTGCTGGTAACAGCAGGATATGCTGGCAACGACCAGGAGCTCCTGTTGCTTGTGCTGGCGTACTAACGCTTTATCGTGGCACGCGAGCTACTGCCAGCCACTCGCTCCTAGTGTCTGCTGACACTCTTCCATTGATTTGTCTAATACGAATGAACATTGCAGCATCCTCTTGTACGACGGCGGCGGGTATATAAGGCGGCCAGTCTCGCTGAGGGGGCAGTTGGCCGTTTGAGGCCAGTCCGATGAGGTGACCTTGTGTCACTGTTCGGAAGTTAATTTTTGGAACGCTGAAGGGTTCATCCCCATCGCCCATCGCGAGGGAAGCCTCCTGGTTGCGGACCGCGGCGAGAATGTTGTCCCTGCTGCTGGCCGTGACAAGAATTATATCCAACACCGGTAAGGAGGGTGGCAGTCCGAATTTCGTCGATAATGAGCGTTAGTACGCCAGCATACGTTGGCAGGATATGCTGCCGCAACCAGCAGCTCCTGCACACAACCAACGTTAGTATGCCAGGTTTGCCCTGGCGTACTAACGGTATTGTGCCGACGTACTAAGCCCCGACTGTCTGAGTCACTATCAAGATCAACAAGGCTGGATGATCAGTCGACTTTTGTGGCGAAAGACAACCCACACCTAGCTCATGACCAGGGTCACTCGCAATTTTTACTGTAAGTAGCAAGTAACACACTCAGGATTCTCTTTGTCTCTCACTTGATATGGTTTCACTTGTGAGGCTACAGGAGTGAAGTGAGATTAGTCTAGTTGTATGCAGTGCTAGCAATCAAAGTAAACTTCAAATTCCCACGGGGAATCAAGAGCTCTGAAGGGCGCGTTGATCGATAGCACAGAATGAGAGAATCTGGTGACAATTCAACTGTTACATGCGACGCGCGCGACGGAAAGCCGCTGCGCTCACGTCACCGCTGGAGCGCCGCGTGCAGTGCGTTGAGCCAGCCGAACTGCTCTTGGGCGCTTCCCTTTCTGTGTATTTGGTCTACAAGCCGGCAAGAGGCTTATTACGACAACAATATCGGGTAAAAGCGAGCAATAAATCGCTCTAAAGGGTCCCAAACCTAAATGTGGTGTGTTCGCACCACCCACTTCCCCTGTGGCTACAGAGGAAGTGGGTGGGGCGAGCACACCACGTTCAAGTTTCGGGGCAGTATTTGTACATATTGCAATTATTATAATTTTTCTCCTCTTTACCACGTTTCTTAACTAACTCAGCTCTGCCACTGAGTCAACTCTTCGTTTCATCTATGGATCTCGAAATCGAAAACATTATTGAACCTTGCCTCTAATGACCGCTGAGAACACTGTTAAAATAAAAAAAAGCCGGACGAAGTGTTTGCAGATTTTATCAACTTCCTGTCCCAATTATGACCATCAGCCCACCAACCGACTATTGGCTGACCGATTTATACTAGTTCTCAACGGGTTTGTATGTTTAAAAGCAGTGTTCATGATGATTTTCGTTCCCGAGTTTTCCACTCAAAACAATGCGTTGGCAACCAAGTGTTAGCAAAACTACGAAGAAACAGCGAGAAACGCACTAAAACGTCGTATTCCAATGACATTATTCTCTGGCCTGGACTAGTTATCCGATTTTATGAACATGTTCACGGTAGCTGTCACCGAAAAAAATGGGGCTAATCAAAAACGGAAGAATATTCTAGGCAAAACAGTATTAGCTAGGGTCTGAAGGGAAGTACGAAGCAACAGAGAGGAGAGCACTGCAAAAGACGGTTCCACAAAAGATTTCATTGTCGCAGCGAACAGTTCCTGTAAAACCTCATGGCCGGGGTGAGATTTGGGAATTTCGTGCCCTTCTGGTGCGTTTTTCTCGATTTCTTCGTCATTTCACATCTATCCGAGGCCCAACACACCAATCAGCAATTAATTTCAGAATCAAAGATTATCGTGAACACGGCCAGATGGCTGCTTTCACGCTACAACTTCTATACCACTTGGTTTTGTAATCTTGGAACTTGCAGTAATCTGAATGCTTTTTGAAAAGGCCTTTTTTGCAAATGTAGCATTTCTAAGGGGTTAAGAGTTTGATAAATGAAAAAGACATTTGGAGGCTCATAAACAACTTAGAACTTAAACGAACTTCTCTGATTTCTTATTAAGGAGTTTATAGGAGAGTTTATATTATCATCAGTTACCAATTTAATGGGTACAATTACACATTACATCAGCTGGAACTAGTCAGAATAATTTTTTGTAGCAGCTTCGAATTGCTGACCAATGCAAAAACTGCCATGAGGTCAAATCTTTTTGTTTTAACGTATTTTTGCCGAAAATTTGCCGTTTTAGACGAAAATTTCGGCAAACGGCAACGGCAACGGCAAACCCCAAAAATGGCTGGCAAACGGCAAACGGCAATCGGCAAACGGCAATTGCCGCACACCCCTGCTGCGAACACAACTTGGAGTTTTGAAAAACGGTCTTCTGAGGGTTGTAGAGGGCCTAAAAAGCAACAATTGGTACCCTTGCTCTGCCGCAAGGCTTTGAAAAATGCCTATAACTTTTTTCAGAGTGTTTTCTTTTTTAGAGAAGCTGCGAAGAGCATAATCGAATTCTGCGTTCAGAATGGTTTCAGAAAAGTACATTTAATCCAGAATGGCGAGGCTGACTAAAAGTTGTTGCCTTGTAAGATGCGTTTCTGACAAAGTGGTTTGGTTCTAGCAAATGATTTGGAACTGATAATGAAACACTTGTCCTGTGTCTTTGATCTATTCGCTAATGTAATGGGTTGCTTCATTGGATTTCGTAGTTTAGGTAAACCCACAAGTGAATTCTTAAAATCTCAAATTGTTTCTTTCTACCTCCTCTACAACCCCCAAAAAACCGTTTTTCGAAACTCCATTTTGCGTTTAAAGTGGTCCCCTGTGAGAGCACATAATGATGGTTATGGAGAAACAAAAGCCCGCTCCCAAGATATCGTGATATTAGGTGCATCGCGGGTTTGGCAAAAGCTGTCGCTCACTCTCAACCGTTGAGCCCCGCGCTTTTTAGTTCTTGCACCTGAATACCCTGTGCGTTCCTCTCTCGATAATTATGCTTTCAAACTTGCTCGTGGTGACACAATCTGTTTTTCGTAGCCGAGAACTACGCGAATAGGCTGCGATGTAAACCGACAAAAATAGATGGGCTAATTGCTAGACTTCAAGATTGACCAAGGGGTTCTACAGAGTTGGCGACAGGGTATAAACTGCTGATGGCTTACGTCATGCAGCTGCTGAGTCGAAAGAGACAAAAAGAGGTCCTGGAATGGTGAATACCGGGTGACCATAGCCACGAGGACGCAGCCGGCTGCCCTGAAATAGTATAAGATTATTTAAGCATGATGATCACCTCAAATATCTTCTTTCCAAAGTTAAAAGGTCACCAAATGTCAGTGGCAGGAGTAACGTCTTTCCAGGAGTCTTTCGTCTGAAACATTTCTGGAGCACAATGAAGAAGTGTTCTCTTTTTGTGTTTGTCGGTTTCGGGTGCATCTGTAAAGGAATTGGCGACCGATTTTCAGACGTACGTGCTCCGAAGTTTGGACGGACTTACGCGGTAGAGAGATATCGGTCACTTGAATATCACCAGAGAGTGTTACCAACAAATTTGAAGCTGAAACATTATGTGTACATCGTAAGCCCAAATAAAGGGGCCTGTGCAAGTAAACGATGAGAAGGAGAAGCTTGTTCTGGACTAGGTAAGTTGAGCATCCGTTTTTGGTCTGCACCTCACCAGGGTCAGTAGCAATCACTCCGGAGGGTGGGAGCTCCTGGCTATCACTGCGTGGTGACTGTGTCAATCACTTATCGACGATCAGTGCTAACACTCCGGCATAGAAATGCACACCCATCACCTCTGCGAAACGAGAGGAAAGCGCAGAAACGGGAACGGCCCGATAGCGCGTTCTGTCGCGTCGATGATTTTCTAAGGCAATTTCGAAATGTCATCCAAGGTTGAGAAATCGTTATATCTGGAAGATCGACACATATGCATGTCCCGGGAACCCAAAGTCACAACGGCTAATTCGATCAAGAGCTGATGTCAATACGAAGAACTGTGGATGGAAGTGTATGCAGATAAGCAGGAAGTATCCTTCACACTTGTGCATGTGGCCTAGTGGTCTAAGTCGTTGTGTTGGGCATATGCCGAGTGGACAGGCGCTGTGTGTTGGTTCAGATCCTTCGCCCGCAGGCAGCCTTACATTCAACGCCGCTCTTCGCCCATATATCTCGTCCCAAGATGACAACAAATGGTGCCACCCCTGCGTCACAAACCTGATATTGGCTGCCACTTTTAAAGGCAGCATTTACGCTCGTAAACGTGGTTGAGATAACTACGGATGTAGGATGGTATGGCTCAGAACACAACTCCTACGCATTTGGAAATGTCAAAAACGACCCACAACGACGCTACACGAACAAGCAATAGGTACAATAAGTCAACTACATACATCGACGAGAGTGGAAATGGCCAAGCACACCTGTTTTGGAGGAGAACAGCAAATACAGGGGGAGGAGAAATACAGGGGCGAGGCCAACTTCTCACTCGTGTAGCGTCCTTGTGGGTCGTTTTTGACTTTTGAAAATGCGCAGGCGTTGTGTTCTGTGCCATAACGTTCCATTTCCGTAATTATCTCAAACACATTTACGAGCGTGTATGCTTACTTTTAGTCATCGTGTTGATGAATTGCTACTGCTTCAGATGTTGAGTGTCAGCTAGCGTTTGTTGTTATGTGTGGTAAAGTGTGTCCTAATGAGAATGTCGGCCCACGCGGCCGGCGTGTGTTGCAGGCGGCCGTCGCATGTGCCGCTCTCGTACGTGTTCAAACAGCTGCCACCCCCCCCCTTGGCTGCAAAGCTCATTGATCCACGCAGTTTGTTTGCTGCTAGCCGGTGGCGGCCCCGCTAGTAGTCGATGGCTGTGGGGGAAGGCTCATTTCGTATGCTCGTCCGATAGCGGCACATGCGACAGCCGCCTGCATTGCGCCAACCGCATGGGCCGCCATTCTCCTTCGGACACACTTTAGCTGCCTCTGTCTCTGTACTGCGTGTAAATCCGGTGAACACAATCGCGGATGTTTGGAAAATCCCTCAGCGATCTCTGGGAATACATTTATACTATAACAAACAGTGTGCCCACTTTTGATATCTCCATGCGTGACATTTCGCTCGTGGAGAAACTCGAGCGCTTCCAGCAGTTGTTGGAAATATCTGAAAACTTCGTAGACATGAGCTCATAACTCTGAGCTGGTAGACCTCGCTATTCAACAGAATATACACCACAGCACCTCTGGGCAATACATTCCAGCAAAGGAGCGACCTTGAGCTGGTCTGCAACAGCACCAGTCGGTAAAAAAGTGCGGAAGATTGAAAGGCGACCATCACCCACATGATAGCCGTAGACGCTGAATTCTTGCTTTTGGAATTCAACCTGGCTCATCCGAGGTTCTCTACGTTTACCTTCCCAATCGTCGATGTCGTAACGTCGAGTAATACTCCAATTGGCTTATAACTTCTTTCAGCTTCTGAAAACGTAAGTTCACTTATGGGACAATTTTCTCTGCCTCTTTCATGGAATCAACTTTCACAGACCTTCTCTCCCAGCGACCTGACATTCCATTCCACTACTGCATAATTGGCCATAGTGGCTTTGTTAATGAATTTCGACACCACGCCAAATCTTGATCGGCCCTCGCTTAGAACGGCTGCAACACCTTCTGTAGGATAACGTGGTCACGTGGACAGTGGCACCCGCTCAAGTCGCAGAGTTATTTGCTTTCACGTGATTCCGAAATCGAGTACAGGGAAGGGTGGAGTTAGCAACGAGTGGCCGCCAGCTATTCTGTTTCGGATCCTGTCGCGCAGCGATTGACTAGGGTAATGCTCTTCTGGTATTAAACGCGGAAAGGAATGGGGAGAAGTGAAGGAACGCCACCGAACGGCACCAAAGTACATAGTTGATAGCGTGTCTCTAAGTCTCTGACGCGGCCAAGCCCTGCATCCTGGATCCATATGACGCGTGGCTGATGAGGGAAGCGACAGCCAAAATCATCGGTGCCGTCCAATGGCGACCGTTCGCTCCTCCCAGTTTTCGTCCTCTTCTTCGCACTATGGAATCAAAGGGCAGGGAAACTGCGAAATTATCCAAAACGGAATAACATGGTTGTCAATCAATTTCGAACTTCGCGAAGCCTCTCTAACTTTTTTTAACGAGGCTACTTTTACCGGGTATGTAATTAAAACAGTGTACTTCACTTACAAAGTTTTAGCATATTGCTGATAACAGCGTTAGAAAGTCGTGGACAAGCGAAGTCATGTGTCGTGCTAGATGGTGTCCGTGAGCGGGTGGGGCTAATCTAAAAATGAGCAATTTTGAAAACGTTTAAGATCAGAGGTTTGATTCTGAATAGCCCGTGAAAAAACGTACACTACTACTTTTCTCTTCATCCAGCGCCTCCAACTTTCTGACGAGACTTCTGACTGCGGGTAGCTCGAACTTTGAATGTGAGCTCATCATTGGCCCTGCATCTCTACTGGTCGAGACATCAGTGGAGAATGGTGTTGATTTTCGAAGAGGAACTGATTCAGATAGTCGTCGCAGTACCCGACTCGTTGGCGGTGCAAGCATAGGGGGGACAATGTCATCATCACTTTCCTCCGAATCTTCAGGAATCACGTTGGGTAGTTGAGTTCGAGCAGGTAGCATCTCCGATAAATCTGTGGAACGATAACGTCAAAGCATACAAAAGCAAACAACGGGTAACGTTGTGACAAGGTTGACAAGAATTTCTCTCAGAATACCGTTTTTTAGGTGACACTCATGTTCTATCCACGAATAAGTGTTTGGCGAACACCCAAGGGCAAGTTTAGCAATCTCTCAACGCCCACTCTGACCTGCTCATTAGCAGAAAGAATGACATAAGAGGCGCGTTGACTTGCGTAGCATGCCAACTAGCGTAGCAGGTTGAAGGCATCGTAAGCACAAAAAAAACGTGCCTCACTTTTTTATGTTTTGAGCAGGCAAGCCCTAGAGGCAGTGTTCACGATAAATCTCGTTCTCGATAATTCAGTGTGAAACACTAAGCTGGCAAATGCTGAAGGGGATAGGGTCGGAAAAAAACAGCGAAAACGGGCCAGGTATCGATAAAAGCGGTTTTGAAAGTTATCCCGCTACGCCTGCTTATCCCGCTCCGCCCACCATTCTAACGAGCTTGCGGCGCCGCGGACGCCTTTGATGGCTAATTGGCCATGAGTCCCGCCGCAATATGCTCATAAATTCCGCGCCTTAGGAATTTAAGTTGCAAAACAACTCGTCCCCACTGGCGCTAATTTTTTACGAAACTTGGGGCAGCGATTGAATACTGCACAATGTCAGTATTTAAGAAGTGCACAAGGATGTCATAGCAAGCTTCTGAACTCTTGGAAGCGAAAGGGGATTTCTTATTTAGCTTACTTTTACGCTGCTGTGAAATAGTTGCAGGACGAGTTGTGCTTCTCTTCATCATAGAGCGTTATATTTTAGGTGAGTTTTCTTCTCTTTTTTGACTATTTAGGTTCTTCTTTTTGCATGTTTTCCTATTTGAAGGCAGTGTTCACGACGATTTTCGATCCCGAAATTTCCACTCAAAACAATGCATTGGCCATCTAGTGTTACTAAAATTACGATCAACTCTGATGTACTCGGGGGATCATCCCCAACCCGACGGCCGTGGCCACGTCATTAGGGACCAAACACAACCTTAGTTGGCCGCCGACATGAATTCTCTAGCCCCGCCCCTTTGGGAGGGGCTTGGTAGGGTATTCGTCCCTCCTTTGCTGGGTGTGTTCAATCGATTGCGGGGGAGCGACCCCAAACCTACGGGCTTACTCAAATGCCCAGTGAACACAGGGGAGCATCCTCAAACTGACACGTGGAGCAATCATGTGGATCGCCGAAACATCGATTGCAATTCTTCATTTATTTTTTTTTAGTTCTGCGTCAATTTCTCGGTAAAATTCTGGCTCGCGATAGATTCTCGGTAGCTTCTACACAATTTCTTCTAGAGCAGGGCTCCATGGGGAGCCTGCAAGAAATAATGGAGGAGAAGTAGTGCTTCTAAAAGAGTGTGCTAGAGGTCTAAGAGGGTTGGAGGACTCCAGAAGAAGCGTAAAAGATTTCTCATATAAAATAACAGGTCTTCAGAAGCAGCCAAATAAAAAGCTGTTCGATCGATTTCGCGAACATATTGATTCGGAAACCATTGTTCATCTCACGATCTCGAGTCTTCATTTGGTCACGTAAAAGGGCGGGAGTGCGCTTTTGGGGTTCGCCTTGCGCTCAAACTCTGAGAAAATCGGTATCGCTGGTTTTGCCATAGCCCCGAGATTCTCGCTGGTATCGCGATGGGGTATCGGCAGTTGATTGGCGGCTCCGCAATCGTGGACAAGTGATGTTTGGTGCAGTGGCCCCGCGATAGCTATATGTCGGCTCCGCAACCCGATTAAAAGGTAGCGTCGACAACACGGCTTCTCGGAAAAACCGCGACGGCACCGCGATGAGTGTGCAAACTTTCAGTTTCCCGTCGGCTCCGCGTTCCACACACCTCCGAACTGACGCACATGAGTCGTACTGCAGTATCGATCAAAGTTCCAACTAGACTCGCCGATTTCTATTCCGGTGCTGTCCAAATTCATGTTTTCAGGTTATCCGACTTTTGACCACAGCATACACCGCCTATAAAGTGAAATTGCCTTTAAATTGAGTTTCCATCCTACGCAATGCCTTTTTTATAATGTGACATTAACTAATATAATCTTGATCGCTTGTTTGTGCTCTTACGTCTCCGCGTGTTACGCTTCTTGTCTTCTTCGAGAACTCGTTTTGGAAACTGCAGCAACCACGATCTAAGGAACAATGCCACTTGTACATTTCTTCAACTTTCGGGTGTTTTTCGGGTTCTACCTGAAATTCGGAATTCACCCCTTTGGTAGAGGGCGGAGTAGATATGGCCATTCGACACTAATTTTCGAATAAGCGAAAGAAAATTGCATTTACAGAAAACAATCGCATATGGTTCTCGAAAAAATTATAATGAAAATCGCAACTGTCAGAAAGTTTTAAATGCACGAATTTTCAAAATGTTGTCAATTCTCTCTTTTCAAATTGCCGGATTGAATGAGAATTTCAAATAAGAATTCTTTAAAATTTCGAATGAGTGAACTGATCTGAAAACCTCACTCTATCCGTTTGGTAATAACATTCGGTAGAGTACTCAGCCTATTCGATTCGACCTTATTTCATAGCTACAATACCCGCGACAAGTTTTGTTTATACGGAGAGCAACCGCCAACCTTGGCAAAAAAGCGCCCAAAAAAACTTCTCCAAATGCTGAGTAGTCTTTGAACAACACAATTTAACGCAGCTGTCATGAAGACTTCTTGGACTGATTTATTGTCCGATTGTCGTGGGTGAGGTTTTCATCGAGATCTCTACATTCAAGTATCAAAGCTAGATGTACGCAGTTAGTGCTTGATTAGCATGGAATTTTATTTGGGTTACGTTTTGGCGACTTCCGCATTCATATTGGTTTGGAAAGCTAAAATACATAAAGAAAAAAATCGTTAGAGTACCATTTCAAAGCAAAGGATTCCTAAGAAAACGTGTAAAATGGGTGACTGGCAAAAAGTGGAAAGCTGTATCATCAGCTGTATCGGTGTGTTGCTCAAAGGCAGTGTTCACGATAAATCGTGAATGTTCAGCTTCTTACAGATTATGATAGGCCAGCAGCTTACTGTGACAGCAGCGTCAGAAAGAACTGCAGAAACTGACGAGAAATTATAGTTATTCCTCCTAACAGGGGAAGTGTTTGAAGTGGTAAACGCATCGGCCAAAGCGACTAGTATCTTTAGTATCTCTAGTGCAGGGTCCAGCAGGTGTGGATAGCTTGCCAACGAGGGGTGAGGATGGTCGTGAAAAATTTCTTGGAAAAACCAAAATTTGGAGGGGGGTCGTCAAATTTTCGTTAAGGAGAGTATATAGAATTCATTGGAAAAAGACAAGAACGTAGTAGGATATGTAGAAAAGTGGTTTCTGCGGATTAAAAAGGGGATCGCGACTGTTAGCAACCTTTTAGAACCAGTTCCCAGTCCATTCAACTGTTTTGAATCCCCTTGTAGGCTGAAATTTGCTGTACTTCATCTTCAAAATCTACTATAAGACGTACGACCCCCCATTGAAAATCAAAATTTCAAAAAAAAACAAAAAAATAAGCTGAAATCCTCATTGAATTCCCCACAAATGGTCACAATTTCATTTCCCTAACCCAACTGGTTACAAGGATTCAGGCGAGGTAAAGTGGGGCATGTTGGCAAGAAACGTTGGCAAATCGCAGGGTTTTTCCCCTCACTATCCAATGGTTGGCACCCCTACAGCAATAGGATTTCGAAACACCAATGGTCCAGACTTGGAGGTAATTGGACTGTGTCAAAATTTGCATAGAGTTCTTTCTCCCAGCTTCTCAAACCTTCGAAATAATAATACTCCAAAATATGTAAGGCGCCATAAATAGCGCCAGGCCCGGACGCCATTGTGGAAAGGGCGCGAGGCCTGGCCGCATTCTATAATATCCTCAGCAACCTTATACGTTCCTGTTAATTCTTCGCCCGAGTGGAGGCGAATCGGTATTTTTCGAATTCTTCCAATGAATTATTACTGAAAAATAACATCATCAATTAATCGATCACAGGAGCAATTACCCGAAGGCGTCTTTTTTAGGCGTTGATATCTCAGAAACTAGCTGAAATTGAAATTTGTCTTCTCATGAGGACTTTTCTCCTAGGCCAACAACTTTTTCGATTGCAGAAAGGGAAGGAAACTCTGACGTTAGGCTAAGTTGGGGTGGGTAAAAATATTAGACGTGGACATTTTCTCCGGAAGCCTTCGTAGTCCAGTTAATCACACATGTGTAAAATGCAAGGTATAGCGAAAAATTCATTTGCATAAAATGTACTGATCGTTAACATTCATCGAGTTTTATTCGACCGTAAACTTCATCTCAGTTCCCCAAATTCACGATTAATGCCCGCGTTTGGACGGGCGTCGAGCTGTTTGTTTTTTTTTTATTTTTGCATATTCCAGCCTGCCCTAATTTTTTCTGGATGAATTTTGGTTGGGCTAGTGGTGAATTTCTGAAAATCTGTTAAAATCAGCTTACTGCCGACTTTCTTCCAGGATGATTTTTGATGGGGCTACGGGCGGGCTGTTTTTTATTCAGTTCCATTTTATTATTTTTTCTTTGATTCTGTCCGGAATCTTTAAATGAAAAACGGAAGAACCGATTTTTTCCTAGAGGGGGGGTCGTTATAATTTCCCGTATTTTCGGGCGCGGACCGACCTCCGAGGGGGTGGGGATCGTGTGTAATTTGCGGCCTTCGCCAACGGGATGCTGGACCCTGTTTTAGTATCTCAATAGTGAAAATGCGCAGTATCCCGACCCGAGCTGCAGGTTCCAAGTAGTAACAAGTCTAAAAAGGTCGTTCTTTATGCTTTTTGTACCCTCCAAAAAGGGCATTAATCTTCCGAAAATTCGGAAACGGACCTCATAATTGTGTTCATCGCCCAAAACTGCTCCCCTGAGCGAAATTTGGGTGAAGGCGCATTTTAAATACTTTGTCTAGACTGACAGCGTTTTGGGCTGAACGGATTTTCGGTTGGGCGTTTATTTTTTACCGATTAGAGGGCTCTGGAAGCGTTCTAGAAAATGTTCCAGATTTGACCTAAAATTCTCACAAATGGGTTTTTTGGGGCGCTGATCACGAATCTGAGTTTAGTTGTAGTTTTTCAAAAGTTTTCGGCTAATTCCGTTCGAAGCTTCCCAACCGGCGAAAATTTCGAGGGAAAAACGCCAGTTTCGAGATTTTTGGAGTGCTATGGTAGATAGTTCTCAAATTATTCTTCTGGTGGTTATTTGGAGTGCTGAACACGAATCTGGAGTCCGATTATCGATTTTTTGCAGATTACGGTAGATTATGGTGGGTATAAGGTAGCTCGGTCAATAAGATTTGACTCAAAATTTCACTGTGGGTGGTATCTGGCACGCTGAATACAAATTTGAGGTCCATTTTTCGATTTTCGAAAATTTAATATAAGTAACGCCAGTTAAAAGGCATTTTGTCTACCGTAACCCTAAGTCTGGCGAGGAACAGACTCCAGACTCCGGTTCAAAATAACACCCACATGCACGTTTTGAGCCGAATCCAATAACTTTTTCTGAGCACCCCAAAAATTCACGGATGGGTACCCTCATATCTTTGTAAAGCAATGAAAATGCTTTTTTTGGAATCCCCGCAGCCATTTAGGGAATCTCAAGCACGGATAATTTATGTACTGTCACAGACCTACACCAGCGACAACTTGGATTTCCAAATCTCCTCGGGAAATTTAACGCAGTCCCTAGTCAGGGTGTGTTCATTCCATAATTCTGTTGTAAATAGACCTGAGTCACAGAGTTCTTGTAATCTTTTCAGGACTCTAGAAAGAAGTTGAAATATGTAAGGAATGAAGAAAGGTCTTCCCTAAGGGAGCGTGCAATACGCCTCGGAGAGCTTTAAAAGGGGCTCGCAGAACATCGTGAGAGCTGACAGGTATAGTTGTACAATTTCGAAAAAAATGTCGAACGAACGAAAATCGAAATTTTTTCGTTCGAAATGTTTTCGAACGAACGAAAAATGAAAAAATTTCGTTCAAAAAAAATTTTAACAAACGAAATCTGAAAAAAAATTCGCTCGACGAATTTTTGAACGAACGAAAAAAATTTCAAAAAATCTTTCAAAAAATTTTCGAAAATTTCGTTCGTGTACAACTATACTGACAGGGCAGCATGGGTTGTAGAAATAATGCGATAGATGTCTCAAAGAGTAAAGTGGTTCAGGAAAGCAGCTGAAATGAGCCGTAGAAAGCTCAGAAGAAGCTGCGTAAGAAACTGATAGAGTCCATGGAGATAGAATTTTTGTAGAGGAAGGGGGGGTGGGCTAGCGGCGATGCCAATCTGTAGCTGGTTACATAGTGTTGCGTTGTGATCTAGTAGGTGGAAACTTTAGCCACCAGGAGTATATCGAAAGACACATATATCGAAAGACTTTTAAAAGGAAAAAAATATAGTCATTCCAACGAGTATGGCCCAAAGATTGAGTATATAATTTTTTAAAGCTGAGACACGCCAATGCACCCTTCGCAAAAAATTCATCTGAATGCTAAGCCGGTAAGCTAATTTTTTTCTTATTTCTCTGAAAAATTTGGCCGAGAAATAACCCCTCCAGGCTCCACAGCGGCTCCCGGTGGGCTAATTCTCGGCTATTTTGCGGCTATTTCTCGATTATTTCTCGTTCATCTTTTAGAGCCCGGCCGAGACCACGTTGTCCGCGAAATAGCCAACCAGGCTCTGCAGCGGCTCCTTGTGGGCTGTACTCAGGCTATTTCGCGGCCATCGCTCGGTCGAGATATAGCCGAGAAATAGCCCACCAGGAGCCGCTGCGGATCCTGGAGGGGGCTATAGAAAGGATGCTGCAAACTTTTATTGCCGGTCTTGCCATCATTCACAATTACAGACAACGATCCCGTCAATCGTAACAAAAATACGCTCATGCAAGGGGAAGCAGTAATAATGGGTGATCAAGAAACCCGATTTTATTCTTACCTTTCCAGAGTAGGGCGCGGTTCAGCAGACCACATAATTGGCGGCCATTTCGTTGCCAGCGTTATTTAGCGATTATTCTGCGGCTATTTCGCGGCAACCATTATTTGACGGCTATTACGCGACAAGCAGGCATTTCGCGGCTAATTCTCGGTCAAAACTCACAGAGTTGTTTCTTGTGTAACAATACACATTTCAGAAGAGGAGAGTAGTCGCGAATGAGCCGTCTACCACTGCGCAGTAATTATGAGTGTACGTCGAAGATGGAGCTCTTCTTGGCCAACATATTTACAATTTGGTTTATATTCTTGTAGATTTTCGTGTATATTCTCATTTTGGGCACGTTTTTAGCCTTCTCTATTTCACTTTGTGGGACCTGCATTAAATGCAGCCTTCGGGTTGCCCAGGATAGTTTGCCTTTCATTTGAAGATTTTCTATCCATGGCCGCCAGTTTTATTGGTGTGAAATCATGAAATATCATTTCTGTATGGCGCTAATCCTGTATATGTTAAACCTGTATCATTGCTGCTTGCCGCTTGTGAGAAGACCTCATTTTCTTCATGTATGAGATTCATACTGTGTTGTTAGCGTTTTTTCATTTTTTGATTTTGGATTGATTTTGAGGGAATATGCATGGGAAATAAATTTTTGATTGATTCTGTGTTGATTAACGTTTTGATACTGTGAGAAAATGCGTAAGTCTACTGAGCAGTTTTAGCGCAGTACACACGTAGCGATCGAGGAAGCTAGCGGAAGGGTAAGCGGTACGGTAAGCATTTTGAGACCCGGTTCCCTAAAAACGGCCTTACAGAGCCAACTAAGTCCCTGCAAAACTCAGCTTTGGTCCCTCCCAATAGCAAACTTATAAGGGACCAACCACAGCTAACCTAGTCCCTGCAAAACTCAACTTTAGTCCCTCCCAATAGCGAACTTAGGAGGGACCAACCACGGTCAACCAAGTCCCTGCAAACCTCAACACTGTCCCTCCCAATAGCAAACTTAGGAGGGACCAACTCCGCCCACTTTAGAGGATCGTCCCCAGCTGTCGGTGGGGATGGAATGAGTTTGGGTTGGGGATCGTCCCAAGAGTTCATCAGAGAAACGGCGAGAAACGCACTAAAACACCTAATTTCAAGGACACTATTCTCTGGCCTGGACTAGTTCTCCGGTTGGATGAACATGTTCACGGTGGTTGTCACCGGTAAAAAATGAGGTTAATCGAAAATGGAAGAATATTTTAGGCAAAACAATGTTAGTTAGGGTCTGAAAGAAATTAGGAAGGAACAGCGAGTAGAGAATTGCAAAAGACGGGTTCAAAAATGATTTCATTTCTCACAACGAACAGTTCCTGTGAGAGTAAAGATGCGGGGTTAGAGTAAAGGATTTCGTGTCTTTCTGAGGCCGTTTTTCTCGATTTCTTCTTCATTTCACTTCTACCAGGGTGTCAAACAATTGATTCAGCAAGTAATCTCAAAATCAAAGATTATCGTGAGCACTGCTCTTAAGTGCTCGAGGTGACTTTATGTTGAGTTTCTTCAGAAAAATTCCAACGTTTGGTGACCCTTTCTCCAAAACGTTAACTGAAAAAGTTGGAACCCAAGTTCTATCATTTCTTTTTCCGGGAATCGTTGTTTTTCTCTCCCAACTACTTCCGACCAGAATTTTAGTGGAGGAAAAGTCCTCTAGTTTCGCGGTATAAAACGAGTAACATTAAGGCCATCAGCTGATTGGAAAACTCGTCTTAAGACTACTCCTTGTCCCACAACTCGTCCACCCTTGAATTCCCATGCGAAGATTGAAGTCTTCCTTTTGGCTGTTTTCGGGTGTTTTTCTGGCGTTTTTCTTCTACCTAACACTATTTTCAACAAAAAAACCTATGGGGTGGTAGTAAATGGGGAGTTCAACGCGAGCGAACCGCCAGCCGGCAACAAACTCTAAGATAGATGTCACAGAGCCGCCAGGTTAGAGCGAGCTGCCCCACGTTAGAGAAGAGTTGCCAGCTCCATGAAAATTCTTACGGATCAATGAATCGGAAGGCGTTTCCGAGAAGTTACTTCCAAATGCGACAAAGACATTCCGAAATTTTCATGAAGTCATGATTAAATTCGAAGGGTGTCTTCCACCCGATTGGCATGGATATTCAAAAATCTATCCGTATGATCGAGTATTTACTCAAATGTCGTTTTTTTTTTAAATGAGAATTCATTTTTTTTGGAGTCGTGAAACTAAAGTCTGACGTCCGAGTCTAGGGTGGTGGTGCGGTTCCGGTCTTTTCCGTGAAGTAATAATAAAATAACATTAATGGTAAAAAAATAAATAAATAGAAGTAATGAAATGTCACCGCCTTCCCAAAAGGAAAATAACCACCAGCCTCGAGTAAATGTTGACGATGCATTGAAAAACACTTCATATATCCTCAGAAAACCACCGCATTCAATGCGTGTCGAATATGTATTCAACTCGAGTGACCACACCCATCGAAAGGCTTTTTCGCAGGCGCACGTGCTCCAGACAGCAGCACGTGCAGCGAAATTTCACCGCATGAGCACGTGCTGCGAAAGCTTATAGCAGGATCACGTGCTGCAGTATAGCCCAGCGTTATGGTAGCAGCACACCGTCACGCGAAGCGGCCGGAACACCCACATGCGACGCGGCCAACTCGCTAAGCACCATCTGGGGCTGCCAACGGTTGGACGAGGTCTCCAGCGTTCGCTGGGTGCAATTTAGAATACCGCAAACTTAAAAATTAAACCGGCGACGCTATCGGCATCTCAATACCGCCTCAATAGTGCATCGTATGCTCATAACTTGGAGTGCTCCAACTGATCTCTGGAGAACATATTTCGAATCAGCATCGAGAGCTCTTTCTCTTGAGCATAGACATGTCTTACGGGCAAACAAGGCTTACAGGGCTCACACAATCAATCGAGTTGGCGAAAGGAAAGTCTAGTAATTCGTGTTTTCTCCACATAAATTCACGTCCACCTCAGCAGTGTAAGCGATATAGACAGCAGGTAATTAAGCAGTCCGCGGCTGACCGACCTTTCTAAAAAAGTTTCAGATTTTTGCACTTTCAAACCCGAATGCTTTTGCCCTTTCCCGAGCAAAAGCCTCCTTTTGCTTAGATTTACACGCATTGAATGCGGCGATTATGTGAGTCGTTCATCACTGGACGAGGGATCGCCGCGACGCTGCTTGGCGGGAAGATTGCGCGCGGGAAGCTCCTCGCAGCTCACGATAAATATGTAGTTTTGAGAACCAGCCAATATTTTTTGCGATTCTTTCCAACCCGGATTGTTATAATCACAAACTTTTCTTCGTTTTCTGAGGCCTCGCTAGCCACGGTCAGCCGCCGTAAAACATTTAGAATCTTCGTGATGAGGGCTTCCCAATGGTATAATGTTTGTCAAGGCTCAAACTCAAACAAAAAGGTTCTCAGTCCGTCGTTCATATCCAAAGGAGCGATTTATTGCCTGTCCCTCGCTTTGCTCTCTGTTTCCCCGCGCCCTCTTTCGGAGATGTCGAAATCTTCGCGGTGCAGTGTCTCGCATGCATCCCTCAGTAAGCGAAGTACCCTGAAATTGATTGATTTCCGGCAGCCGAAATGGACTCGGGGTACTAGCGGGAAGATGGCGTCGGTGGAAGCAGGAAGAACGTGTGGTGGGTAGAAGGGATTCGACAATATGGATGGTCCTTAGGTTACGAAGGGCAAGAACTGGATTGGAGAGGATTTAACCTTATAGGTGGTCTAATTGCTAAATATCGAGGGCTCGAGTTTGATGTGAAGAATTGTACTGTACGGGTGGTTCTCAAATCTTCTCATCAATCTGACTGCCGCCTTGCATCACAACGCGTTACGGTCGATGTCATGCAATGTCACTCACGCGATGCATTTATTCACATCATGCATTCAATGCGATTCACAGGCATTTATGAGCTACGCAAACGGAATCATTCAGGCTTTGATAGAATTCCTCAGAAAACGAAGAAAAATTTGTGATTATAACAATCCGGGTTGGAAAGAATCGCAAAAAATATTGGTTAGTTTTCAAAACTACATATTTATGGTGAGCTGCGAGGAGCTACAAAGGCTGCCAGCAGTCACTCCTGGCCTCCTTGGAAAGGCTGCAGTCAGACGTCACTCATTGGGCATTGCTGGTAACCACTTTTCACGATCCAAATTTTCTCCAAGTTTTTCTTATGGAGAGAATCAGACACATCTTACGCAAAGCATTGCTACTGCCTGTAAAGCAAAAGGAGGCTTTTGTTTCGGGAAACGGCAAAAATATTCGGGTTTGGAAACGCAAAAATCTGAAACTTTGTAGAAAAGGTCGGTCAGCCGCGAACAGCTTAATTACCTGCTGTCTATACACTGTTGAGGTGGACGTGAAATTATGTCGAAAAACCACAAATTACTTGACTTTTCCTTTCGCCAACTCGATTGACTGTGTAAGCCCTATATGCCTTGTTTTCCCGTAAGACATGTTCTCCAGAGCTCAGTTGGAGCACCTTGAGCCAAGTAATGGCGAAAAGTGGCAAAAGTCGCGATTTCGCGACTTTTGCGTTTTTTTTTGGAGAAAATTAGTGCGGGTATTGTTTTCTCTAAAAACGTATATCGGAGTATAGCTTATATGTAAATCCATATGCAGGTATGGCTTCCGTTTTCGTTTTTGTCTGACGCATGAACCAGGCGGCTGGCCGTGCGGGGTTGCGGTCTCACTGGAGAATAGGGTTTCGATTCGTTCGTGGTGATCTACCGTCGCAGCCCTGCACATTCATCAGACTAAAATGATTGCGCGAATTCTATGTAAGTGGGTATAATGCAATGAAGAGATCCTGTGCGAATATTGTAAAATAAGAAATAAAACAGTGCGAGTGGCTCAACCAAAGCACCAAAGCAAATGCCGGCGTGGACCCTCAACAGAAATAAGGGACTATCGATGGCACTGCTCTAACAATAAAAAGGGAGCATTTCAATTATGCAAACAAGAATCAGAAAGATAGTTGGCCTCGAAAAAAGTTCGCTTTTTTTGCCACAAAGCTTGCTCGAGATGCCTTCACTACAACAGAACAAGCATTATTAAAGCATCGAATCACTCAAGGATAGTCGCCTTTCTCTTTTTATACAAAAAATATGGAATTTCTCTAGAAACGCGAGTGAGCAATAAAAGTTCTACACACTCGACATTACCTGGGATATGCGATTATTTATAAAAACCAAAGTAACTTGATAACACAGAAGAGGAACAAAATAAGAAAAAATAGCAGGAAAGCCGGCGCTCCCTGAAAAATAATTAGGCGATTGGGATTCGTTGATTAATGCCGCCCTAGACGATGGCCCACGTGTTCCAGCAATGATCTCTGTTACGCCTTTGCCTGTTTCTCTGGCGGTAGCCGCTACAAAATTATCCCTTTAATCAGTTTAAGAGATAGACTGCCGTTCTGAATCAAAAATGGCCGACAGTGCCATCGAGCTTCCTTTACCCTCTGCATTAATTAAGCTTGCACTTGCCCCTCAGTATAGATGGTTAAAACTGCTCCTACCGTATCCTGCTAACCGCGAAAAAAAAACTCCTCGCGAGGAGTTTTTCGTTAGTCGCGAGCTTCTCTTGCATTTCAGCACTATTTTCGTGCTCTTTGCGGAGGGGTGTTTAACGAGAGTTTAACGCGAGGTAGTTACAGATCAAAATTTGTGAGAAAAAATTTCTAAAAACCATTCGAAATCGTTCATTTTCTTAATAGAGGTTAGGATTGTCGCTCTTTCGAGGCGTTTTCACTCGCAGGGTTTCGACCCCAATTACTACCACCCATGATTTTTATCGTGAACACTGCCTTTAAGTGGCGACGTGTATTCACTGGTTCGACAAACTTGATATTGCATAGTCACGCTCAGAAAAAATGACAACATATTACATGTAGTATAAAAGGCCTGAATCAAGATACATGTAATATAAATTGGCGAATGTATATTACTTGCGTATCTTATCTCGACCGATGAATGTTAAATGTGATATATCGGACCCTCTCTCGCAGGCCAAATGTCCCACGCTATAAGTTTTTGATGGTGAAAACATAATACTTGTAACATGAGAGACAATTACAAATTGTAATACGTCTCCGTCAATGTAAGTTACATTTGAATTACCTCTACGCAAGTAAATTATGTACATGTACATAGTATGAGTGTAACATAATTCAAATACCCTCAGCAACTGAGGGCCCATGCTGAACACGTTCTCCAAACCTGCACAGCATACTGGTCGTCGAGCACCTTGGCGATGAGCGCAGGTCCATTGGATTGACATTCGACCGGGTGGTCACTCGTCCTCGTCGAGTCGTTGATCTCTCGCTCCTCATGGTTCGTGCTAATCGTGGGGAGGCTTAGGGGGATCGACATACAATATTTTTGAAGCGAGCTCAGACCCACTGATTCATGTGTGGAGCTGTAGGTTCCAAACTTACTGCTTCAGCTATGGAGCAGCAAGGTTTAAGCTCCAGAGATGTCCAAGAGAGTTTAAAGGCTACTGATTCGTACGTGCGGCAGGTACTTGGAATTTGCAGCTCCAACCCTTAGGCATCCAGCTTCAACTTGCAGCTCTAATTATGTCACATGAAATATAAGTGCACGATACGTGTCATATAAGTGTATGTCACATCTAATATAAGTGTAGGCTACATGCGATATAAAGGTAAGATGTTTGAATGTCTCAAGTGTCTTGCACTTTATATTACATGTAACATGTTTTAGTTTTCTCAGCGGTAGGGATAGGTGCTGCGAGTATTGCTAGAACGCATAAAGAATGTGACTCCGAAGAGGGCGTGTTCTTCTGTGGTCCAGAGCGACTGTACAGGTTTTACATACCAATTTCCAATACTGCTCGTTTAGCGGTTGCTGTATTCAGTTGTTTTCACTTCAGAATCTGTCCTGGGAATTGTCCTTGAACCTGCGGTTTCGTCCAGTAATGTCGATTCGTTCGGCTTCAAGGTTGTCGAAAGAATGGTCGATTTCTTGGAGAAAACCAGTTGACCCTTGAAGGTTGCGACCACTGTTGGTTTTGTAAAGGAAACTGGGTTACGGAAGTGATTGACTGTTCAAAAAAATGAAAACGTACGACCACTGCTTCTACGCATGCTATCCATGCCTCATCTCTTCAACCCTCTTTGTGCGATTTGCGTGATTTGCATATCTTGAATTTACTGCTCCAAGAGTTTAATTTTCTTTGCCCGTAACGCAGAATTATTTCCATGGAGGGATTCTTTATCTTCTGAACGTTCTTGTTGTAGGTGTATACCGTATTTCCTCTAATAGAGGTACACCTCTAATAGAAGTACACCTAAAAGGGAAGGCTGAGTATTAGAAGTACACCCTCTATTTGAAGTACACCTCTATTAGAAGTACACCTATTTTCGGAATGGACCTCCGGTACTCGGGTAAGTGTTTGGCAATCCGAATGCGGCATTTGAGAGAGGCCAGTGTGCACGAGGTGTTTTTTCAATGTTGTGAGGTTCAAATGTTCACGAAAACACTATCGGTCACCCCTTTCTCGGTGAAAGATTGCTTGTATGGGACAACTTCCGATGAAACTTCAGCGAACTTCAAATGAAAAAGAAAAAAACAGAGCTGAGACTTGATATTGACGTTATTAACGACGAATGCATAGAGTTCATTTAGGTAATTTACAAGATTTTTGATTCTATTGGGTTTCAGTCATTCAAGGTTGACGTGTTTTGGCCCAAGACGTTGACTTTGCAGGCATCGTTCATGACGGATTTCGTTTTCCAGTTTTTCATATACAATGAGAGCTCTAGTGCCCTATATAACAGCTACGTTGAAAAAAACCGCGAAAAAAAATCACTGAAAACCCCTTTTTCAGACTGAAAGAATCTCAATCAACTTTTGGGAAAGAAACAGTCGATCGTTAGAGATCGCTGTTTTGACCTACGATTTCATTATCAAATGGAATTTATCTTTCTTTCAAATGATTTAAGGAGAAGGAAAGGTTAATCGATGTGTGTAGAAAGGTCATTGTTCACGTAGTCGTATAGTATATTCTATCAACTTCTCCTTAGTTGTACTGTATCAATGTCGATCGTTTATATACATGATGACTGACAGCAAAACGTGCCGGATGACTGACGGAGGCCCGGACTTTTTTGACGGAATTTGAGACATGCGACCTCATTTATCTT
Source organism: Aplectana chamaeleonis (assembly GCA_029168955.1). Classification (NCBI taxonomy): domain Eukaryota; kingdom Metazoa; phylum Nematoda; class Chromadorea; order Rhabditida; family Cosmocercidae; genus Aplectana; species Aplectana chamaeleonis. Next base: position 942,860 of record JAPDOI010000194.1, read on the forward strand.
GAGAATAAGGTATTCTTAATCGAACAAACTCTACGTTCCTAGGTGGACCCAGAACAACATTCGCACCGAAAAAACTGTAAGTGGTTCTCAGCGCGTACGATGCTTTTAACGGTCCTTGAAAAGCCAAGATTCCCCAGCGTTATGAAGATTGGATCGTTTATGTAGAGGAATTGTTTCTAAAACAAGGAAATCCGGATCCATCAATGGTCGACTTTACATATTGTGGATTGTGGACGCAAAGAACTCGCCTCTGGAAGAGCTGTTATAAAGTCGTTTCAGAACCGCGCTTAGGCAATCGCTCTGGACGTCTCGAAAGGCGACCAGTTAAATTGTTTTCGAGCCTAACAAGTCGATTCCGATTGGTCTCTCTCTTTCCTATAAAGGACGTCTCAACAAAATCGATACTAGACTTATAAAATTTTTGGAAGAAATTGACTTGGAGAGGGAGTGAATAATGGTTTGAAAATATGGTATCAGTGATTGTGAAAGCCTCAATTCGACTGAGCCTAAAGCCCCTTTCATAGTTGGCCGACCGACGTCGGACGACTCGTTATCGAATGTGAAATATCTGTCTACCCTATCCTACCCATCTTATCTATCTATGCGTATCACATTTGATACCGAGTCGTCCGACGTCGGTCGTCCTACTATGAAAGGGCCTTAAGGGGTCGAATATCTCACGGCGGCTTGGGTTATGTTCAGTGGTTCAGATAAGAAAGCAATACATCAGAAATGATTGGCAAACACAGCTATGTACTTCAAAACTTTAGGAATCCCAGAAAACGGTGTCCGTGATCGACGTGCACCCCCTCCATTTTCTTGCATTCATTTTTAGAGTCATATGATTGTAACATTTCACCTTGTGTATTCACCAGACGTGGGACCCAAAGTAAAAGTTATTCGAATAATATTCGAACTATCGGAATATTCTATTCATTTGCGAACCTCAAATTCTATTTTTTTAATTCGATTCTTTCGGGAATTGGGATATTTTTAGCTTCCTCAGGTACTCGGTTCATTCAGGATATTGATTATTTGCTTTATAGAGTGATCGATTCTTTTGGAATTCTGCATTGATCGGTTTTTCGTATATAATCTATTCATTCGGGGTTCCCAATTTTTTGGTTTTCAATTTCTTCGAATAATCGCTTTATTGGAGAAGCTGAAATATTCAACTTTCCAAATATTCGTGCAAATTTTTTGTCACGGCATTCGAATACTTTTTACTACTGGAAAAATGGGGAATATTCGTTAACTAATCAGAAATAATTCGCTAATTCTTTTTTTTAATTGGAATACACGGACCAATTTCTCGAGAATTCGAATCGAATAGAGGAGAAGTTGTCAAAAATTTCCATGCATTAGAAAAAATTCGAGTCTCTATTCGATTGTTCAAATTTATTAATTTATTCAACATTTCCGAAAATTCGACAATGTCAAACCTAGTGTCTCATGTCCATGTCTTTTACTCACTATTAGTACTTATCGAGGCAACTGTACCTTTTCAAAACTTAGTAATTCATAGAGGATCTACTTTCAGCTGAGAATAAGTTTATCAAATGGAAATTTAGAAGGGCGTTGTTCAAAAGATACGTGGGAATTTTCGTATTCGAAGTTTAGTTAAAAAAAGCACTTGAATTGATGTCAAAATTTTCAAACCTCTTCAAAAATCAAGTTTCACCAGCTCAAAATCCTATGACTAGAAGTGACCTTGATGTAAGTACACAGGTAAACAGAAATTTACCTCACAAACATAAATATTTGGCCATTCAATCATGGAAAGCGGGCTTGACCGTCTGCTGTCGCCGCGCCACTTCGCCGCACCGCTCGGGGTTGCAAAGCGGCACCGCCTGGCCATGCGGCAGCCGCCGGCGGCGGCCGCTGCCAGATGCGGCCCTGACTTAGTCTAATCGACCCGCCGCGCCGCCTCGCGGCGCCGCGTGATCGATACGGCTGCACACTAGGGTGAGGACTTTTTAGAAAGAGACCGAACGAACGAATTTCGAATAAATTCGTTCATTTTTTATTCCGAATGAACGAATTTCGAATAAATTCGTTGATTTTATATTTCGAGCGAACGAATTTCGAATAAATTCGTTCATTTTTTATTTCGAACGAACGAATTTCGAATAAATTCGTTCATTTTTTATTCCGAATGAACGAATTTCGAATAAATTCGTTCATTTTTCATTTCGAACGAACGAATTTCGAATAAATTCGTTCATTTTTTATTTCAAACGAACGAATTTCGAATAAATTCGTTCATTTTTTATTTCGAACGAACGAATTTCGAATAAATTCGTTCATTTTTTTAATTCGAACGAACGAATTTCGAATAAATTCGTTCATTTTTATTCCAAACGAACGAATTTCGAATAAAATCATTCATTTCTTATTTCGAACGAATGAATTTCGAATACATTCGTTAATTTTCTATTTCGAACGAACGAATTTCGAATAAATTCGTTCATTTTTTATTTCGAACGAACGAATTTCGAATAAATTCGTTCATTTTTTATTTCGAACGAACGAATATTCGAAATTCGAATATTCGAATGACGAATAATTTAAGCATCCATAACATTATCGCGTAACTGCGAAGTGAGCGGCACTAACAAGTTGAATTATTCTTCTAGAGCTTTATTTCCACTTACAATTGGAATTAATAAGACACGACTCATCTCTAGACCTGTACGGGCTACAACGCAAAGAATGCTACAAAATCAACTTTTCCTCTGTAGCTTAGCCTAAGGAGCTTATTCGAGGACCTTATTAACTTTGCGTGCCCCATAAGCCAGCGAGATTGGTGGAGCCGAGCTCCATAGTTATCTCCAGAGGGTGCTTTCGCCTCTATGGTTTAAAGGCAGTGTTCACGATAATCTTTAATTTTGAGATTATTCGCTATATCGATTAACTGGCCCCCGGGTGGATCTAAAATGACGTAGAAATTGAGAAAAACGCAACAGAAGTACGCGAAATCCTTGAAGGCAGCATACACGCTCGCAAGCATAGTCGAGATAACAGCACAGATAGGTCCGCACGGCCAGTACTATGTCGTCAACAGCGTTTGAAGCGCTGAAAACTGTCCAGGATGACAATATTTGACAATGTTTGAGCAATCTTGCCTTCCGCGCCCGTATTTTCACACCCCTTCGAGTAACAGAATGAGAATCGATACTTGTGAAAACGTGTGATAATTGAGAGTGATAGCACTATCAAATGGGAGTGCACGAGAGAAATAGCTTGGTTTACTTGAGTATAACATGTCTGCATACCTATTGACTCTCGTCCACTTTCGAGAATGCCGCTCTACTTTGGCTGACCTCTTGGAATGGAGGATTTTATCAGTGCACAAACATGTTATATTGAGTTAAATCGAGTTTTTTCTCTACTGCACCCCCTTTTCATAGTGCTATCATTCTAAGTTATCACATGTTTTCTCAAGTATCGATTCTCATTCTGTTACTCGAAGGGGTGTGAAAATACGGGCGTGGAAGGCAAGATTGCTCAAACATTGTCAAATAATGTCATCCTGGACAGTTTTCAGCGCTTCAAACGTCGTTGACGACATAGTACGGGCCGTGCGGATCTATCTATGCTATCTCGACTATGCTTGCGAGCGTGTATGCTGCCTTTAAGTATCACTCCGCCTCTTAAAGGCAGGATTCCCGATAAAATCGTTTGTTGTGCTATACCCAAGGAATGGTAGATCTAGCCATCACAACAGTGAAAATAAGTAAAAAATTGGAGAAAAAGCGCTCAGGAGCAAGTTCTGGCTTGGTGTCCTCCCGCCCTCAATTATCGAGATTTGGGTAAAAGCCTGCTGTGTCAACTTTTATTTTGCTTCGAAAGTAATTTCTGAACATTTCTGGAGGCTACTGATTACTTTCACAGCAAAATAAATATCGTATAGCCAAGCATTAATGAAAACTGCGTTAATTAGGGGGCCGGCCGACACCGGTAATTAGCCGTTATTCTTTGTTTTTAAGCGTTTTCCCCGCGAATTTCAGGGGTTTTTCACTTATTTTTACTTTTGTGATGGCCAAATCTACATTCTTATGAAGAGAGCTCAAAAGCTGTTTTTATCGCAAACCCTGCCTTTAAGTATCACAGGAATTGTTTGTTGTGACAATGAAATCTTTTGTGGACGCGTCCTTTGCAATTCTTTACTCTCTATTGCTCCGTTCCTTCCTTAGAGCTCTAGCTAATTCTGCTTTGCATGAAATATTCTTCTATTTTCGATTGACACAGTTTTCCAACGGTGACAACCATCATTAACATGTTTATCCGACCGGACAACTGGCCCATGTTAAAGAATAATGTCACTGAAATACGACGTTTTAATGCGTTCCTCGCCATTTCTTCGTAATTTTGGTAACACTTGGAGGCCAGCGCATTGTTTTATGTGAAAAACTCGCAGATGAAAATCATCGTGAACACTGCCTTTGAATGAGAGGCGCAGAGTTCTGCTGGAGCCAACAACGGGGTTAGGCTCCACCGACCTGGCTGGCTTACTCTGAGAGAATCTTTTGCGTTAGTACCGTGATGCTCCAGTGATTCGCGTTCGTTCCGCGATAGTTACCCAATCGACTCATCCGTTGACATTCTCGTTCTCATACCGTGATAATACCGTGATCGTTGAGAGGTTTATGGTGCTAATACCGTGGTGCACTCGCGATCCGCGATGGTACCGTGATCGTCTCCCCCCGCTCCCGCGTTCTCATGTTGTGCAGATTTGTAAGCAGCGCGAAATGCGGCGAGGGCAATACCTTATAGCTTCGTGTTGATCTGATAGGCAACACTCGCTCGGGTGAAACATCGAGAGGGCATGGATGCGGTACGATAAGGGGTGGAGTATGGCAGGATCTCGCGACCGTCCCGCGATAGTTCCGGGCTCGATTCGTCGCAGATCCGCGATGTAACGCCCCGAATACGTCAATGTATAGACGCGATTCGCCCTCAGGTTGAAACTGGTAGGATCTGAAACTTGTTCCGTGATAGGCCCAGGCTCGACTCCTCGCGGTTTTGCTATAGAGCATCGTGGGAGCATCGATGAACGGACGCGGTACACTCTCGGTTTGAGACTGGCAGAATTTCGCGATCGTTGCGCGATAGCCCCATGCTAGAATCCTCTCGGCCCCTACCAGAAACCGGAGATTCTATCCGTGAACGATCGCGGGCGATCATCTCAGAGTATGGAGCGAGCAAAGCTAGGAATCCGAAATATCATTCGACGCAGAATTTTACGCAGATTTCAAAAACAACTCTCACCAGGTTAAAGAGTTATAGGCGAAAAACCGGTGTTTCGTAAAATGAAATAGGCTGAAGGATCGAGAATAGAATTTCAAACTGGAAGCACAAGTTGACTCTGAATTCTATCTCCAAGCACAAAAAAGTTATGGACGAAAAACCGGCAGTGACACCCACACAATCTTGAAAATGACTTGCATGAGTGTTGGGTGACTTTCATTCTTTTTCGGGGTGCGTACTGGGGGGAGATCGGAGTACGGGGTGGAGTTTATTGCTCCGTCGGCCAATCGACAGACGTCTCTCCACCACTTAAGACGTGGGTGATTGGTCAACGGAGGGATAAACCACACCCCCACGTATTCCCGTCTCCTCCTGTGCCTCGGGGCGTTTCACCGGTTGTCACCGGTTTTCCCAATGATGGAGGTTCCCCCTTCACCTGCCCAGAGGTGAGGGTTGGTGGAGTGCAAGGCTCCACCCAACAAAGCTGTGGTTGGTGTTATCATTGCCCAGCGGCATGGACAAATGGGAGTGGCCAAGTGCGATTGCCATATGGCTCCCCCTGATAGAACCGCCCTAGTAGCCTCATCAGACGGTGTGGGGAAAAAATTTAGTTCTTGCGTTCGGGAAAATGGAACAATGGAGTAATGAAGAGACTGACATCAGTCTTGAAAGGTATGTCGATTCCTTCATACATTGGAGCTGATTTTCATATTTTTTGTTAAACCAGCTCGGGTATTCAAATTGGAATAACGTTCGAAAATTCACCTCTCCGAATAATCGAATTCGAATAATATTCGAATATTCACCTTTCCCGAATAGTCGAATTCGAATAATATTCGAATATTCACCTTTCCCGAATAGTCGAATTCGAATCATATTCGAACATTCACCTTTCCCGAATAGTCGAATTCGAATAATATTCGAATATTCACCTTTCCCGAATAGTCGGATTCGAATAATGTTCGAATTTTCACCTTTTGCGAATAGTCGAATTCGAATAATGTTCGAATTTTCACCTTTTGCGAATAGTCGTATTCGAATAATGTTCGAATTCTCACCTTTTGCGAATAGTCGAATTCGAATAATGTTCGAATATTCACACTTTTCGAATATTCGAATGTTCGAATAAAAACTCGTTCGAAAAATTCGAATATTTATTCGAACTCGAATATTCGGTCCTCACTCTACTGCACACCATGCTGCCGCGCCATTGCGCGGGGAGACTCTATTCGGCCCCTAAGGCCGGGATCATACTTCCAGCGACGAGCGATGCGACGCAACGTTTATCATAAATATTGACCAAAAATCGATATGGCTGATATGCACTGTCGCTGGTCGAGGGGAGTATGATCGCGGCCTAAATGGCTATGTTTTCGGGGTTACGGTCTGAAATTTCAATACATACGAATCCTCGGTTTCATACTGGAAATCTCTGCCAGAAATGCGCTCTTATAAGTACACCTCTAATAGAAGTACATATAAAAAAGAGGCCCGAGTATTAGAAGTACAGCCTCTATTTGAAGTACACCTCTAATAGAAGTACTTATAGAAAAGGGGCTCGAGTATTAGAAGTACATGTACTTCTAAAAGAGAAAATACGGTATGCTCTTTCTCTGTTCGATTCACGATTTAGAGCTGTCAGCTTCTAGCAGGCAACGAAATATTTTGCGATAATCAGGATGCCATCCTTTAGTGTTAAGGTCGATGGCATTCGGTTCGACGTCTTCTCCTTGTTTCTGATACGCAGCTTTCGCCTCAGCATTACTGATCCTTGCGAACTCGCGAACTGATTCTTTCGCTTAAACGGTGTTATGAAGCTCATGTCTCAAGTTACCGATGGCGGCTCGGTTTTTCGATTCCTTAGCCAGAGTACTTACTAAGTCTGTAAAGCTTAGGTTGTCTCGGTCGGAAATAGCGAAACATTTCTGACTCGCTCCTCTTGTGAGATAAAATGGTAGCAGGTGCTTTGCTGTGTCATGAGATATTCAAAACCGATAAACAACTCTATTTATTCGTCGAGGGATTTTCAAATGTTTTTTCATCCGCTCCGTATAATTGGTCAATCCAGGCACCGAGTAGTTTGTATGCCTGATCTGTTTGCTGTTTCGGTAAGGTCAGTTTATCGTCGTCACTTGCCATGTCTTACGATCATAAGTCACTTCATGTTTCCAAGTGATTTCAAAATATTCGTCTGAAAAATTCGTTGCGAATTTTCTCTCGGCGGAGTGGTCGGGCAGTTCGTGATTGGAGAATGAATTGGGGCTTCGTTTATCTTGACTTTCTGATTTTTCAAATGATTGGCTTTTCAACCCAGTCGGTTTTTCAAATATACGAATAATCGAGTTTTCAACTAACACATTTTTTCGAATTTTCGAATAGTCGGTTTTCGACCGACTCGATTTTTCATAATTGTGAATAGTCGAGTGTTGAGCCGAATCGAACTTTTTTCAAAATATATTGGGTTTTCGTTCATCTTGATTTTTTTAGATTTTCAATTGACTTTGCGTCTAACTCGATTTTTCGGAGTTTCATAGAATTTCCTTTCCGACTACCTTCATTCGTCGAAATTTCGATGAAGTGAGTTCCCGACTAACTCGGCTTTTCAAAATTTCGAATAATCGAGTCTTCCAATAGTTCCTTTCTTCAGATTTTTTGAATAATCGAATGCAGTATACAAATACATTGTGCTACTTTATGGCGGTCTGGAAATCATGTTCCGAATATTTCTGTTTAGGTTGAAACCCTAACAAGCCCTGGCATCTTGAATAGCCCTTTTCACATGGATCCCAGATCATATTTCAAATCAAGAAAAGTTGATTCTGGAGGAAGTTGTATGAAAGGGACGCTAAGTACGCCACAAAAACCTAGAAAGCGGACTAAAGTTGATCATAACTGGCTTCAAGCGAATTCAGGATCCATTTCCTCAATCTCAAACAGAAAAGAAAGTATGTGCAGAGGCTGTAGCAAGCGATAGACTCGCTTCCCTGACGTAAAGCCTAGCTTGCTCGGATGAGTCCGGGCGGAGAAAGCAGCGAAGCGGTCGATCATGGCAAAATATAGCAGTGATAAGGAGATTTTGGCATGGTAAGCCCGATAAGCTCTACTTCAACCGGCTCAAAATGAAAGAGCTAGGCTATAGCTACTCCCTAAGGTCTATCCTAACCGGGGGGGGGGTGCACCCAAGCAAAAGTCAGCAATGAAAAGAACCACCGATCTATAACGCTATCAATCGGAGTATTTCTATAGAATTCTATCAACAACAATGATTGATAGCAGCATCAAGCCTCTTTTATCAGGTTTTCCATTCATTTCTATGAGGTATTTCATTTTATTTTAGACCTTTACTTGAGTGCCCCCCCACCGTGTACTCTGAGAAAATTTGCATTGACCGTGGCGGGACGCTACCGCAAGCCGAGACCGTGCCGGGCCGATGAAGCAGCGGCACAGCGACCCAGGTCCGTGTCGTGACACTGTAGCGACAGCTCCGGAATCTTGGAAGATTCCTTCTTCTCCACAACAGTAAAGCATCGGCACCGCAATCGTGAACAGTACCGCGATAGCGAAGCGTGGGCCTCGCAACAGTTTTGGGCCGGCTTCGCAATATTAATGCGATGCCACCGCTATACTAGTCAGCAGGCTGATGAGTCGCAGAGGGCTGCGAAAATGAAACCCAAAATGCGAGGAGAACATATTGACCACAGCCACTCAGACAATGGAGAAGCCTGACCGCAGGCAATTTTTCGAAATAGGGCCAACCGCCACAGTGCAGTAGCGCGCCGCTGTTGGACTGCAGGCACGAATTTTTAGACGGTGGAACCGCTTGAAAAGCGGCCGCACCTCATTCAGAAACCACTTGACCGCAGGCGCGTCTGCAGTGGCAGACATGAAAAAACATTGTAAAGCGAATGATTACGTCCTAATGTGTCTATCGCATGCACAGTCTGTATAAAAGATGCCTCATCTCACTTGAGTCCTCATTCGGCATTCTGATGCCGGCCTTGGAAGGTGACTTTGAGTCCCTCTCCGGAAGCCAGCATAATTATAACCGCTGGGGGATATAAGATCCTCACGGCTGGGGGTGGGCGGTTCTCGCCGCGGTCCGCGGGGAGGGTGGTTCCTCACCGCAGACCTCCGCGAAGGTTGCGCCCTTGTCTGGACCGAGGCGGGGCAGCCGCTTTCAGGCACCGTCGCGGCCAGAATCGGGCACCGTCTCAGCCAGATTCATGCACCGTCACGGTAGGGTTGAGGTACCTCGAGACTGGGTTTGTGAGCAGTCGCGTCCTGGTTGAGACACCGCAGCGGGGGGGGGGGGCTGATGCAGTGGCATAGCTGGTGACGGGACTCTGGATAGACCCTGACCTGAAGGTACCGATTAGGAGTCTTTAGTGCGGGGTCGCTCTGCCGCTAGGGCGAATTTTCTCGGAGTAGGATAGTCCCCCTCTCCCTTCACTGAGCTAATGTACACACTGTTCAGGTTGTTAGCTCCACGTAAACATAGATAAATCATTCAATAAAAGCTTCGACAAAGTCACATCTGCCTGAAAAAAGAGCCCCGTTCTAGAAGTGCTAAGCCTGAATCTTTCGGGAGAGAGCCCATTCTATCAGGATTTTCGGTTTATTGCAAGGACATGTATAGTTAAGTCAGTGGCTTAATTCCTTGAAAAAACATTTAAATCACACCCGCGGCTAGCGCGGCGGTCGCGTGCGCCGGCTCGCTAATCGATTCAGACCGAAAGAGCAGTGCAGCTGATTAGCTCACCATACCGCCAGCCGCAGGTGAGATATGAACCGCCTGCACCAGCCGCGGCTGAGACTTAAATGTTTTTTCTTGGGGAAGCAAGCCACGGACCTAACTCTAGCTCCTGTCGACATATGGGTCTCACCCAATGCTTTTCTGAAAAGTGAGAACAGACCTCAGATTCATGTTTAGCACCATTTAGCACCATAAAAAAATCATGAAGCTTAGGCAGGTAACACTAATTATGCTACTTAAATTGTGATTCTGTTGCTACTTACGATTTTTTCCAGAAATTGTGATTTTGTAAATGTTTCCGATTTTGTGAGCACTTTTAGGGCATTTTTCGGAAATAAAAATTTGGAAATCTGAAGATCAAAAAAATTAGAAAAATTGGTGAATCTGAAATTATATTTCCGCCCGTTCCTGATGCGAATAGACTGGCTCTTGCCCACTGGTCCCTGACCACAATGTGAGTTCAACTTTGTGAGAACTGAAAGAGGTCCAACGCAACATGAATTCAGCTTTGACACTGGTTTTTGTTCTGAAAAAAAAATGCTACAATTAGAGACACGGTCATCTTGGGTTATGATATGAGGGCCTCAACTATTTGTTCATGACGCTGATAAAAATAATAGTAACAAAAATAATAAACATACTACTCAAATTTGACAGCGGTGACTGAGACCGGTGAATTGTGGAGATATACGGAGTAAGAAAAAAGTGTGCGAAAAAGCCTCATTTTGGTTCAGAAATGTGGGAAACCGCGAAAAAGCAACTAGATGTTGTTACATACGACGAATGGATGCACGAATGATTTTTCGCTTCAATAAACAGTTTTTCTTAATTAAAGGAATAGAAAAAGATAAGTCGATTCTATGTAGTTCTCTAGCGCTTTTTTTTCAATCTTATCGGTGATTCTGGCTCTACCCAATGAACAATTATTTGTTTAGTAAAAAAATCTCAATCCGGAAATTTTTTTCGTGCACCTCGCCTCTAAACAATAGTAGATCTTTCATTATCATCAGATGTGTCATAGATGTGTGTCAGCAGTTATTATATGACACTGTGAATGAAACGTCCAAGAACTTATCAGAGTCGAATAGAAATTATTGGAAACACTGGACTCAAAGAGAGAAAAAACTAAAAATAGATAATGATCCCCTTCCCAAACTGAACAGCTTCGGCGAGAAACTCAGCATTGATTGACGCCTGGGAAGAAATGCCTTGATAAGAACGAACCGCTCAGGAAATTGATAAACAATTTCCATGAGCCACAAGTGGCAAAACTTCTCAGTCCATACGCTTTGATAACTACTGACTACTCCACGCAGCGGGACTATATTCATATTTTTGTGATCAAGGTCATATGATGGTGAGAAGACAGCTCAATGTAGGTTCGCCTTGAGCTATAATTGCGATTGGTTTAGGTGATACGCCGGAATGGAAATCGTCAAGCAAAATTCAGGTCAGGAAGGGAACCTTCGTTAAAAAATAAGTGAAATTTTTGAAAGCTTGGCTTTTCGGCAAAATGAATGATTTGGCAGTGTTATGATTACGAGAAACTAGAAGTCAGGGAGGTCGAAAATGTATTGAAATATTTCAGAGGATGATTTGGCTCACAATAACCTGAAGTAACGAAAAACTGGGAAATGTAGTGAAATGATTACAATTAGGATTTGACGGTCAATAAATTACACTACAACGTATGTGAAGTTCATGTGTACAGAATATATAACAAGCACGGACAATGAAAGAATTGCCATTTTCTAATTATATTTGACCCTATCTTCAAAATACTATAAGTAAGTAAATCAAGGAAAGGAAAGGTATGAATGAGAAGTTGACAAAGCTCGTTTCGCCCCTGGCCTCAGACGAACTTTATCAAAGCATAGAACAAATATCAATAAGTAGTGGCAGGCAAGGGATCTGATTTTTCAATCTTCTCCATCAAACTTTTCAAAGCAAATTAAGCACGTTATGGATTGAAGCGTTGAGTTTAGCTAGCCTGACCTATGTTGATTGGCGTATTTCACAGAGCTTTAAAATGTTTTACTTTTTCTCTAGAGAAGAATAAATCTATCTTCGGAAAACGCATTCAGAATTAGTTTTAAATATGAAAGTAATACGTAGTAATAAGTGATATATAAACAAAATCATCAAGTTTCGCTGAATTCTTCCTCGAACTGAAAATCTCACTCTCGAGGCCGCGAAAACTCTCAAGCTGGAGGCAGGGGCCACACCTCTCACGGACCAATCACACCGGCGTGCCTTTTCCTGCTTCCAACCGGATCGGAAGAGCTTACAACAAGTTAGCGGTTGAAATTATGGGCTTCTGGTAAGGAACGACAAGAACTGGCCGTGGATCACAGTGCGCCGGTGACAACTCGAGGGGCGGGGCGACCACCGAAATTGTCCGGGAAATGGGCACCAATGAGAGAACTGGCAGCGAGCCACCCGAATAGCCATAAAGGGGCCTCCGAGATGGCAAAGGGACCTTCAGTCTGCATCTTCCTCCGATCCTCTGGCTTCGGCTATTTTGCTTGTTTATTGCTAAATTAAGTGTTTGTGGCAGCTCTCTGTGCCGCATACCCACCTATTCTCAGTTGTCAGAACACGTTCGCTCACATTGACCGTGAACCAGGGCCAACCCCTGGTACACTTCCCTGATTGTATAACCGATGCCGAAACTACTGAGCTGCATTTCCTAGCCCGCTGACGACTTTCTTTCATCGTTTGAAATTCTTCGGCCACTATACAGTTCAATCGGTTATAAAATATCAAAAGATAAGCTATAAAGTCGTCGGTGAGACTCAGAAAAATCACTTGTGTTTTACTTTATCGCATGATGCGGTTGCCCGCCCGGCTTACTTTTCCCAAGGTAGGCTATATCTCGAGTTTATGTGAACAGCTACTTGCTAGGCGGTTGCTTGTTGCAGAAACAGCCCTTTATGAGGGTCATTTGTAAATAAGAAATGTTTCGGGATGCAATCTTAATTACGACTCCAATGGGCCATCTATTTGTCCCTATATGTAATTGTTCCCGCACACTACATTGATTCAGTTTAATCAGTTCTCAGTTTACAGTGGGGCACTGTAAGCGCCGCAATGTTGTGCAATATGGCTTCTGTTATCATTGCTAATTTGCGCACGGGTTTCGCGGCCTCAAAATTTAACTCTTCAGCTTCCCTTTTTTTTAAGTTTTCGCTTTCAATTTTGTGTGTTCCTTCTCTCACTCATGACTCCGTCGTTTTCATAACCATTTCGCTTCCATATGTTCATTTCCGAGGGTTCTGCTTTTTTGTTGTTATTGACATCACCGATAAGATGAAATTAAAATATTTCGGCTTTTCATTTCCACCATTTGTCCCTTGAGAAGGTCGGAAAGTCAACTACTTCTATAATCGCAAATCTGGAACTTCAGAACTCTTTTCAGTCGATTCGGCGGATTTAGAGAACATGAAAATTTGTTCAAGACCTAAGGCGCCTGGATTGCGTGCGGAATGCTGACATTCGAGTGATGACACGGTTCGGTCCCTCTCCGATCAACGGCACGCTGAGTTAAGGTTGCCTGTGATGGTATAACAATACTCTTCGAGCTAGCCGCGATTCCGTTTCCAACATAACTATCAATTCTTATGTTCCAGAAACACGGCTTAAAGGTCGTCTGAAGCAGAGATGGTTCGGCTTGCTGCGCTCTGGCACTGCTGGTGTACACCCCGATTAGGCTCACTATCGATCTAAATGGCGCAAACCAATCAGCAAAGCGGACCCTGCAAAAGAATGGATAAACGCGGATGATGGAGAAGAAGAAAACTTTTTTCAGAAATATTTCAAGGCATTTCTGTTGTTCTATTCCTTATTGTTCCCATAAAATTCCCCGTTGGAAGAAGTGGTGTTAAATGACCCTTTTTGCACAATGTCCTTTGCGGTCAAAGTTTTCACTTCTGGAAGGCGTATCAGAAAGAATCCAGATGGAGTAGTTCTTGATAACGATTTGAGAAATCCACTTCTCTTCCAAAGCGGCCTCCCAGAAGAGGAAACTGAGGATGCAAAGGTAATTTGAAAAGCATTCACTTCACGTCGCTTTTTCCAAAGCGATGTTTGCTTTTTCTCTACGTCGTATATCGGTCTATTTTACGAAACGGCGACGGCTCTTCAGAGCAATGCTAATGACACTGCAAAGCCTCCGAAGAGCATTTTTCAGCTATTGGAACAATCGTAATTTTCACGGGCATTTAGGTGGCCAGCTTTTGACAAATAGGCCTGATCAAGCCAAAACTGTGTGAGAACCGGTTTTAGTAATTTGGAGTTGATTTTATGCAGAATTCAGACTCCGCTGATTCCGCTCCTGTTGGGAGCACATGGCCAGCGAAAAAGCTAAAAATTCTGAAAAAAAAAATTTTGATAGAGTAGCCTCCGCTGATTGTTCGAGAGTTGAGCCTTCAGTAAGCCTGACGCTTTCCAGAAATGAAAACTGAGACCGCAAACCCCATTCGTATAAAACGGTTTTGTTAACCACTTTTTCCTACTGCTTGTATTACTCATTGTATATGGATGGTTTCGCTCTTTTCTATGTCCCTAGCGTGCCTTTTTTCACCAAACCGCTGAGTGACAGTCCCTTAGCGCAATGACAATTACCCGGGGAGCTGTCATTGCTCACCCGTGCGTTCTGCTTCGCGGTCGGTGACCGTCGCGCGCGGCGGAAAGGGCGACGACGCGACATCCCAGCATTTATGTGAAATCATGTAAACTGGCATGCTCTGGAGCATTATTTATTTTGATGCATTCAGGTAATGTCACTAACGACAACGTTTTGCCGTACAGGGTGTTGATGACACTTCCATACGATGGCGGCTTTTCCGCGGGCGCCGCGCGCGACACTCACCAGACCGTAACGCGTGCGCACGCAGGCGAGCGATTTCATGGAGCCCAATTGCCCTGGCACGTCTGGAAGAAGTTCTTTTGCTATTCAGACATTTGCCATTTTCACCAGCATTCAGTATTCATAAAACTACGGAAGCCTCCCGCGAAGGTTCAATAAGAAAAACAATCAATGTAGAAGGCGACCGAATTTCGTATTGTCCTGGGAGACTTCTGTAGTTTCACGCAGGGTTGCGGCTCGGCGCAACGGGGTTCGTAAAAAATAAATTGGAAAATTTCTGGAAAAAATCGGGGAGGGTGTAGTAGCTCGAACGATTTGGCAAAATTTTACCACAACTTTCTGGCCAGAATTCACCACAGCTTTGGAGTTTTTTCCAACTGCTCCACTCTCAGAAAACTTTAAGAATTCTTTGTCTCGGGAGGGGTCGTAAAAATCTGGAAATTTTTCAAAAGTTTTGGTCAACGGGGAAAGGGGTCTTTGCTCTGCCTAAAATGGGCGCAACGGCCTGCTCAACTCTGGTTTCACGATCACGGCCACAGGGCGCCAGGTTGACATACACATCTAAGCAACTTGTTTTATGTAAAAACTTTCAGTGGAGGAGCCTCAGTTCAGGATGAGGCATCCGGCTGTGCGACCCCCTCTATTCTGAGGTTAGTTTGCGACAGACACATCTGGGCAAGTCGGGTGATGTAGAAAATCATCCACGAGGCATCCGGCGTTGCCACCCAGTGGTGTGCGGAAAATTCTTCTCGGTAAATTTTTTACCGAAACTTTTCCCCGAACTTTTTTTTCGGTAAATACGGTAAAAACGGAAAATTCGGTAAAAATTCTGACTTCGGTTTTTTGGTGCCACCTATCGTTCTCTGAGCCGAAATCCGGTCCGCAACTGCGTACTACGGCTGTTGCATCATGCGACGCGTGATAATCGCGCTGGGTGAAGGATGAATCGTGGCGGGACCAAGTGGTCCCAGCACGATTAACACGTGTCGCATATTGCAATAGTCGTAGTCCGCAAATGCGGACCGGATCGCTGAGGATACGATAGCACAAATGACCGATAATATTTATGTATCATTTTCAATAGCGCATGAGGATAGCGCAAACAATGAGTGAGTTTTACATATTAAACTGAGCTCAACGGGTGAAGCTGATCAGCGAGACGTTGATTCTGAGAAAAAGTAACATTTCAAAATTTTCTGTCGTTAAGGTCTTTCTGTAGTTACTCGAAATCAGGGCAGCTGAGGAAAACATCCATTCCGCCTCAGCTGTGCCAGGAGGCGAGCAAAAGTAATTATTGGTCAGTGGGGAAAGGTGCTGGTACGATGATTTCACAATGGAGTCGTTCCAGAACTACAGTGGATTCAGTGTTGTGTCCGGGGGCTCCAAAAAAATTCAGTTTCTGAATAATCTGCTTCAGGACTCTGCTAATTGAAAAAATTCCAGTTACTGAAGCATCTGCTCTAGAACTCTGCTGATATGTATTTCTCGGAGTAGTATTTCAATAAGAGGAGGCACGCGACATAAAAGGTAAAAAGATCGTTGGATTATTCAGAAAGTAAGCCAAAGGAGTTAGAAAGAGTGACTGACTTACTTACTTTGACTTAATCGGTTGGCTTTCGTCTGACGCGGTCATTCCGCATCTTCACCGAGGTGTGCCGTCCTAGTAGTCAGCCGTGTCCATTTTTCACGGTCTTCAGCCACAATTTGAACACATTCCATCCAGCTGTCACTATTCCATTTCCTGCGAAACGAAACATCGCGCCTGAACTGTCTTTCGATGCCGAGTGACTTTTAAATCCTCTTTAACCACATCCGTCCAGAACTTTCGCCTACGCCCAGGTGGCCGTTTCCAGACAGGATTTGGAAGCATTTTTAAAGCGTGTTGTACGAGACGATCCGGCGTTCTTCTTAGTATATGCCCGAGCAGTCGAAGTCGACTTTCCATTGCTGCTTGAGATGGCGTTAGGAGATGCTGGCACCTCCCTCGTGTCAAGCGTTGATGTACTGCGTCGATTTCCTTGTAAAGGTCTTCGTTATGGCATACACGCGGCCAGAAATATCCAAGCAAACGCCTAAAAAGCTTCCTCTCCGTGCAATCCAACCTTTCCATCTGCGTTTTCGGTGCTGCCCACGTCTCCGATCCGTACATCATGATAGGGCGAATAGCGGATAGGTAGACGCGCAACTTGACTTCCTTCGCGATGGTGGTAGACCACAAACACTTGGGTAGAGAATTGAATGCAGACGTAGCTTTCGCACATCGTTGTCGAATTTCCGCTGCATAACTACCATCGTTCTTCAGCAAACAGCCCAAATAACAGAAATCGTCCACCAGTTCGATACCTTGTCCGTCCACACAAACTCCAGTTGAAGGCCTCTGAGAGACCCACATCTGCTTGCATTTGTCGGGACGAAGACGAAGTCCATAGGCTGCGGCATACTTCGAAACGAGGTTCACAATCCTTTGCAGTTTTGCGTTGTTTTCAGCGAATAACACAATGTCGTCGGCGTACTCCAGGTCGACAAGAGAGCGTCCTGATGGTGTTAGGATCACATCCGCAGGAAACTGTTCTGCAACTCTACGCATGATGTCATCAACGGCGAAGTTGAAAAGAAAAGGTCCTGCAACGGCTCCTTGCCTTACTCCTGTTTTCACCTCGAAAGCTGACGTAAATCCGACAGGTGTACGAACTGCTGCTGTTGTTCCTTTGTTCATGTCCTCGATTAACCGAACATACTTTTCCGGGACTCCATCTGCTCGCAGAGCATTGAGCAATCGATCACGATGAGGAGAGCCGAATGCGGTCTTAAAGTCCAGAAAAGCAAGCTGTAATGGCTTCGGATACCGCTGCCACGATTCAATTTCACTTCTCACGATGAACACTTGGTCGATGGTCAATGCTACAGGTCGAAAACCAGCTTGCTCATCTCTGGTCGTTCCCTCGTGATGTTTGATTTTGATGAGCCGCTCGAGAATGATACGTTCCAAAACCTTGTGCATGACACGCAGTGGAAAAATCCTCTATACATTGTTCTTGGGATCCGTGACGGATAGCTTTTTGTGAAGAGGTACGATGAGCGCATGTCTCCACGAATCGGGTATCCTTTCGCTCATCCATATGGCACGGATGGTGTTGGTCATTTCACGAATACCAGACGGAGGAAGAGCTTTCAGCATTTCAGCAGTGATGTTGTCATCTTCACCTGCCTTTCCATTCTTCATTTTCCGGACACAATCCAAAACTTCAGACTCAGTCGGCGGTTCCTCACTGACATCGTAATGTGCTCTCTGAACATGCGGGAGCTCAGGTACTGATGGCGCTGGACGATTCAGTAGTGAACTAAAGTAATCCTTCCATATTGGCAGCGTCGCATCACCAACTGCAACTCCATTGGTAGTGTTCAAGACAGGAGAACATCTCTTCATCTTCCCGCTATACTCTCGCAGCAACGTGTAGGCTTTCTTCGGATTCTTCTCCTCCCAAGCCTTCTCGAACTCCTTAGCTCTACACGTCCACTCTCGTTCGCGGTCACTTTGAAGCTGCCGACGCAACTTCCTTCTCAGACGCTTCTCCTCCACGAAGTTTCCTGCAGTTCGGAGAGCACATACTCTGTTGTAGGTAGATGTTGTTTCTTCTGAGACGTAGGCGAACTTCTTCTTAGGCTGTACAACCGGGAGTGCCTCTTTCGAAGCGTCCTGGATGCACTTGACAAAAGAAACCGCGTCGCAAAGTTTCTTCTTAGTCCGTACTCCGATGTGAATAGAAACGCGTTGTCGGAAATTCCTTCTGCACTCTTCATCTCTGAGACTTGTCATGTCAATCCTCTAGAGAGGCTGAGCCCCTCGCTTCCTCTTGTGAATCCTCGCAGTGAAGTTCAACAGAACAGGACGGTGATCCGAATCGAATGCGACATCCCACACAGCTCTAGATCTTCGAATGTCCGATACTGGAATATTCCTCGTCAGGACATAGTCAAGCTGTAGTTTCAAAGTTGTCATCTTCCGCTTCCGCTGCTCTTCTGGAGATAGCCGGGTTGGTCCCTGCCACGTAAGCTGATGGCGGCGATGATTCCTCTTGAATGTCGATGCAATAATCAGACCACTGCGTTCACAAAAGTCGACAAGGCGGTAGCCATTGTCCGATGTTTGCTCCACTGGGTAGAACCATTTACCGAGTACTTCGGATTCCTGATCAAGTCCCATCTTCGCATTTGCGTCAATCCCCACGACAACAGCATGTTGACAAGGTATCCTGGCCAGCAACGTATTGAGTTCCTCATAAAACGCATCCTTCGAATTGTCTTCGGCGGTTTCAGTGGGCGCATGAGCACTCACTATCCACAGATTGAATCCTCTGTGATCCCGCAGTCGTACGAATGCATTCCGACACGACGTTGAGCCGAACTCCTTGACCATACCATTGAAATCCTTCCTTACAGCTATTGCACAGCCTCCCACTCTCCTATCGCCAGCGTTACCGCAGTAGATGGTGTACTCTCCGACGCTGATGACGGGTCTATCCTTGAGGCGGGTTTCCTGCAAAGCAGCAAACGGTGCATGGAAATAGCTCAGAAGTCTGGATAGCGCAGTTTTTTGGATATCACTCGACAGCGATCGACAGTTCAGGGTGGCGAAATTGTGGCTTGTGGCCAAAGACTCCATGACTCCCTAGGTACGGATGCTAAGGTGTTATGGACCAGAGGCCTTAGTGTGCCGGACGGCGACACCTTTATGCAATGTGCGGGATACTTTCGCGATATAGTTGTGCACGCTATATCGCTCGAACGTTCCTTGTGTACACTCAAACGTCTGCTGGGTTCAGTAGAAGCAGGGGCACCAACGAGCAGTTACCAACAGACTTGTATGAATACGCCCTGCTACGCTGCAGGAAGTAAAATATCTTTGAAACGAGCTTGAAAACTGATGGACAGGATTTGCCTCACTTAGGATTGATTTAGGTGCCATATGTTTCGTGATTTTGTCTTATTTTGTGTGCCGCCAAATTTTTACGACCCTCGTCCACCACGCGTCGCGTCGCAGCTGAACCCCGCTTGCCCTTAATAATTAATGCCTCATATGAAGAGCATTTCAATTCAGGGTAAGAGGAAACTTAGCGAATACGCCCTTGTTACTAGTAAAAACGATATGTGGATCGTTTCTCAATCTAGAGCTCAAAAAGTTCTAAAAGCATGACACTTTGGAAAGAGAGCTGGTAAACGCAGATTCTAAGCAGTCGTACGAACCGATATCATGCGCGATCTTTTGCTATTTCTGTAAAGTAAGCTGTGCAGACCTTCTCGGAGCGGAAGTTGAAGTCCGCAGTTGCGAGAACCGCTGCTACCGCACGCAACAATTGAAAGTCGTGCTTGGGACCACGCGGTCCCGGCACGTTTAACTTCTGTCCCAGCAAGATTATCATCATATCGCCTGCCGCAAGAGTGGTGGCTCGCAACTACTACGCGGAATTTCGTTCTGAAAAGCTCAGTATAAAGGCAAGGTTGCTCGGATGAGTTCGGAAAAAGCAGCGGAGCGGTCGGTCGTGGCAAAAACCAACAGTGATAAGGAGATTTTGACATGATAAGCCCGATAAGCCCTCACTTTGACTGGCTCAAAATGAGCGACCTAGGCTACGTTTCTGGCTCAATTTGCAGAATAGATCGAAATAAGTTAGAGCTACCTTCCTTACTGAGGAGTTTCGGGGTAGCTCTAAATGTACGAGTTGGAGAAGAATTTTCGGTGTTCGTGGTTGCGTCGTTTATTGAAGTCTTACAATAGTCTAAGAACAGGAACGAAACTAATGTAAGCTTGATTTTTTTCAACCAGTTCTACGAATATTTTTTCAGAAGCTATCTATTTCAAGCGGACCCGAGCCGCTCTGAAACTTCGAAAAACATGCATTGAGTAGAAAAAACGTGGTACATCACTCTTATTTAGTGTTTTGTTTGTTTTTCTATAAAAAAATCCTATTTTCTCTATGATTCATGGAATGTTCCTTATGTATGGGTGCCCTGAGCCGCCACTGGCTCTCACGTTTTATGTAATGCCAGTTACCTTACCTATTCACGACCACGTGCCCCACTGGTGGGACACGCGTTCACCACAACTTCGGACCGCGTGTCCCACCGGTGGAACACGCTTTTCGAGGTTGTCTCCTTGCCCGACGAATGTATTGGCCTACCCTAGACTCGTCTATAGGGTTGAGCGAGGTTGCCACTCGGCGCGATGAAGAACCGTAAGAGTTGTCGAATTTTTCGAAAAGAAAATGGAAATTTGGGGGGGGGGGTCGCTCGTAACCTTTTAGATAAAAAATGAATTTTCGCCAAAGAAATCTATATTTAAAGGTTCTCGGTTTTTAATTTTTTTGACCTATTTAGTGTTAGCAGGTTTTCAGAGTTTTTTCTTAGAATCATTTTGTGTTTTTAATTCTCAACTGACTTCGTACAAAACTTCTTATCAGGGAAGACATTTTAAGGGCTAAAGCGATTTTTTCGTTGATCTTTTTCTTGACGATTTCCGAAATGCTACGCTAGGTATAGATAAATATTTTTCTCTATTTATTTGTAGTGCTCAACCCGAATCGGAGGCAGGGTCAAGCAGCCAGTTGGACAAAATGCGTTCGTTACTGCGACCCCCTCCATTCGTGACAGAGCTATGCGACCTCGTCTTTAACAATGGCCCTGCTAAATCCAAGGCAGACCCGCCCACTTTGCTGGAGATTTGAATGCTCGTCGAGATTGCATGCCGAAATTGTGAAAAATATTTTTGGTGGCCTTCCAGCGTCATGTGAATTGCTCTGTTGGGCCGTGACTCGGCGGTCCGGCAAAATAGACATAGTAGAGAAGTAGAAAAAAGCAAATACACGTAAAGTGAGAAAAAGAAAAATATTTCCTGTTGGAAAAGTGATGTGAAAAGACCGTTTTATTCCAAATGGCCTTTTCAGCATAGGTTTTCACTTCCAGAAGGCGGCAGTTGGGAAAAGATGTATCTACTGAATGGTTACCAGAAACTACATTAGCTAGATTTTTTTTAGAAAAACAACGGACTTCTCACCTCACCGCTTTCACTTCAACACATTGTGAGGTGGGGAACTCCAGGAGATAATTTTTTTTAGAAAAAAATCCAGCTGATGTAATTTTAGATAATCATTTGGTAAATGCACCTTCGGTTCGACTGCCGCCTTCTAGAAGTGAAAACCAATGCTGATCAATGGCGTGCCATTCGAGCATGCCGTATCCCACCGGTGGGACACGGCATACGATGACGCAATATTGCCCGCTGTCAACGTGCAGTCACCCAAATCTAGGCTTGATCGTGAATGTGTTCAACCTGACCTGGTGTCACCCCGCCACCGTCATAACAATGACACCAGGCCAATGTTTTTACCCGTTCAAAGCTCTTTTTCGTTTGATGCGGTCAAGTGACCATGAGAAGCGGGCTGCTGTGCCCGACCTGTGAAAAGACCTTCCTTGGTACTCTAGTATTCTAGAAAATTGTGCGACCCCAGCCTCGATCACCATATCTGAAATTCGTGATCCGACTGCTGTCCTCCCTGTAACCACGGCGTGTAGCAAAAATTCATTCCACAAAAAGTCACAATTTCGTTAGAAATTGAGAAATTCTGGTTTGTGTGGAGATGTTTCAAGAATCTTGCTAACATTCAATAACGAATGTTGAATTTGGGTAGACCTTACGCAGTTGTATAAACCCGTCGGCGGTCGCTCGATCCGAAGAAATTCATAGAAAACTGCCTTTCGATCAATCAATCGGCTACGTAAGTGATGTTGATCTGCGTCGTGCCTACTGTCCTTGTCGGATCCGAATTTCGGGTTGATCTTGCAGCACGAAATTTGATGATAATCGTATTGTAGCTTGTGCAATAGCGTCTGTGGTGGT
Source organism: Aplectana chamaeleonis (assembly GCA_029168955.1). Taxonomy (NCBI): domain Eukaryota; kingdom Metazoa; phylum Nematoda; class Chromadorea; order Rhabditida; family Cosmocercidae; genus Aplectana; species Aplectana chamaeleonis. The sequence goes on from JAPDOI010000194.1 coordinate 965,624, forward strand.
GTGTGGTGCAATAGCGTTCGTCCGCAACGGCAGTCTGCCGCAACTACCGACGAAATTTTTCGTTCTGATAAGGACAGTATCCTCTGTAAAAAGTCGTAATTCTCACGACTCATGGCGGGAGCGGTGCTGGCGATTCTGCTCCCTCCATCTGTCATGCGCTCTCTCTGTCTAACCGCCGCTCCGCACCAGCACGCGTTCAAACCATGAGAATTCCGCGGTTTTATAGCCTCTGCAGTGAACATCAAAGGTCTGGGGCTGAAAGGCTGAACGAAAATGGGATGTCACTTACGTGAATCGCCGTATATCTGAGCGATTCCTGCATGAGAAGGTTCAAAATTGGGGGGGGGGAAGGAGCGGTTGATCATAGCTTACACTTGATTACACATTAAAAAACACTTAATTCAGATGGCAAATGGAACGCGCAGATTGCAACAATGTACTGGTGTTCTTCGCCGCCTGAGTGTCTAGCCTCGACCACTTCAGCAGCTGTTTTGTGGCAAAATCAGTGCTCCCTTCGCCACGGTGTTTTCGGAAATCTAACTAAGCCCGTCGTTTCTGTTACTGTAAATAAATGCGATGAAGAATAAGGATTCGTTGTGTGAAATTTTCAAATTTTTTAAAATTTCGTCCACGTGTCATAAGTCGTCTGATTCCTAGATATCTACAGTACATTGACAGATTGTAATACAGAAGACGTTCCTATCACCGCCTCAGTCATCTGTGGCCGTTCCGGTCGATATGTACATATCAAATGCATTGCTCAACGAGGTGGGAAGTCCCGTCGCTATGGTCGGGTGCAGTGAGATGAAGTTTACCGTGGCAAACTGAATATATAATGGGCTAGGGCGGCTCAGGATTACTAGGCCCTGGTGTTTCCAATGATAGGGAAGAACTCAGACACTGAGCTAGGGTGACTCATAGTCAGAAAGCATTTCAGGGTGATGAGCATTTATTTCTACGGCCTTGGTGTAAAATCAGCGCATAGATTTCTGGTTTGTTGATGCATGTTGCGAGTACACGGCAGTTATTCTAACGCCTCTCTTTCTGAAAAAACACCCCTTTGTACTTTCCTTTTCTAACATTCAAAAATACCTTCAGAGAACCATCAGATTCTCGCTTCTTGCTGTCGTTATCGGAGCGAAGTTTCGATCCGCAAAGCGAACGACACTGTTGCATCACGCAACACAACAATAAACGGGCTGGGAGATAGATGAGTCGCGTCGCCCGATGCGATATCCACGAATTCGGACCGCAATTCCGTTCCGATAACGACAGTATGAATTCCGTGAGTGGGACGGATTACCTTAACGGTCTGCTTTCCGCAGCAATGATGAGAGGGCCGCCCTAGCCCACTGCCTGAGGTCTAAAAGGCTTGCGGCACAAGTGCAGTCGGCGAAATATCACTGTAACACATAGGGTTATAGCGATTTCACTTATCTACCCAATTTTCTTCTATCCTTGCTCTAGTTAATTCAACTCGTCGAGAGCGCACTGAAATCATATCTTCTCTCTACGTTCTCCATTATTCGCCACGAAACACAGGGAAAGATGTGATCGAAATGTGTGGTTTAGCTCTGCTCTCGAGGAACCGACTTAATTAGGGACAAGTTTCCTTTGCTGTAGCTTTATACAACCATAATCCTTAGATCTGGTCGTACATCATTATGCCCAGCATCATGCATCATCTGCGGCAACGCTCGCAAGAGCAATGAAGAAGGAAGAAGGACATCCACGATAAATGCCAATTGTCATTAGTGTTTGCAGTACTGGTTGGTCACTTCTAGACATTAATTAGAACGCCCTTATAAATATTAAATTTTACACTAGCACTTGCCGATAGGAAACGAAAACTCGCCTTTTACTGTAAATGGGGCTCAAAGGCAGCAGACACGCTCGAAAAAGTTGTCGAGACAACTACATTAGTGGGGTCGTGCAGGCCCTAGAAGAGCCCTCACGAAGTTGCAAGCGTTAAAAGCGATTCCAAATGCCCGTATTTGAGCCGTAGTCAGTCACGAAATCATCCTTGCTCCGCCCATCGATACGGGCTCCGCCCCTCCATACAGGTATTCAATGCTCGATTGCGGCCACCTTAGGTTACTTTTTAGGCTTCTAACGGCGTAAGCGTTCCAGAAAGGGCCGTACGAGTACACTAGCGTCGTTATTCCAACAAATTTGTTGCTAGCTCCGCTATTTCAGCCAGCGCCGTACAACTCGTCCATTTCTTGGCCAATATAGAACGTACCTTTATATCTTAATTTCCGTCGATTTGTTTTCGTCATTTTTCGTTATTTCTAAATGCTAACACCTTCAGACCTTCAGTTTAATTCATAAAATTGATATCATTTTTGAGCGTGTCTGCTGCCTTTAAGTAACTGCTGGGGTTATTCGCTATCGTAGCATAAATGAAGCAAATTCGTCACGCTTTCTGTATGCCAACGTCAACTCCGGTACTAAGTATCTCACCGTGAAAAAATCCAACATATGATTGAGTTGCATATTCACAGACGTTAAAAAGAATCACATCATCCGAATCTTTTAGATTTTTGATAAATTGTCTACGGTCCACCGCCCAAAAGAATACAGCTCCGCCCCACCGTCTTTCTCTGGGTGTCGGACTCTGTTCTATTACCCAGCAGTTGCAGAATTATTGCTCATGATACATGACGCACAAAAACAAAAATAAAAACAATTTACTTCTTATCCACAACAAAAGTTTCCATTATATAAACGAACAAATGGGTCTTATGCACATCGTTAACGGAGGATCCTCCTTCCATGAGATCAGTATGTGATTAGTTAACAGCCGTGTTTGCTAATTCGATTTGCTCTTCAGCGGGATCATTGGAGACCTGGAAAGAATCTGGTATCATCACCATATATCTATTTTATTAAAGATCACGCTAGCTTCCACAAAAATCTTGTAAACTGTCTAGAACTTCCTCTCTCAATAGCGTCGGTACTAGAAGGGCATATAAGCGGAAACAACGACGATTTTGGCATTAAAATATTGAGCGATTATTGCAATCCGACATGAAATTGTGTACTAGGAAACGCCTACAAAAAAAAGTTGACGGAACATTATAAGCGACAAGCTTTGTTCACTCCACCGCTCCTTCCCTGTTCATTGTATACCACTCTTGGCCACCAAGCGTGGTACGAGGTTCGCAGCTAAGGTCCTGCACAGAGGCCCGCTTCACGCTAAGCCGTAACGAAAACGACAAACACTTTCTGTGTTTCTTAGTGTTCCTCCCAATTACATTAGCGCTCTTTGTCGCGTTGAGGATGCATGGTTCATATTAGGCAGATACTATTAGCGGTCTGTTCGTATTCCGTTGGGATCAAGCTCCATTCAACAGATTTCGTGTTCTGTAAGAATCTAGGCTTTTTTTTGAGTCGCAATCTATAGATGGAGGGTGACGCTTCTATGGTTGTGATGCATAAATGTGTTGTGAAATGCAGATACGTCAGTACTTTGGTAAAATAAGGAATGACAAATGATTGTAGAGGCCAACTGACATCAAGCCGTTTTTAGTGATTTGGTCGCGAGATAACCCTTTATCACTCCGCGCCACTTCATCCCTTACTCATGCATCAGTACCTATGAATCAAGAGATGCAGAGCAGTTTGCTGCGCGGGGTGTGGATATCCGCTCGGGGGGGGATGTTCTGAGCTCCGCCGGGACATCAAGTGGACAATTACGAATGGGGGTCTATACTGTTTACATTGGGAATTTTTAACGTAAAAAATTCTATCGTGCTACTCTTTAAATTGCACAACAAAGAAAAACTGACCAAATAACATTTCTGGGGGGTCTGAGATAATCGCCAAAATTTTGCTCTTGAAGGGGGGTCTGAGCAAAATCGGGCTTGTTTATAACTCGTGCCGCGTCCTGACGTAGAGGTCATCCAGCTTTGAAATAAGAATCATTGGAGTACTTTTTCCTTGCAAGTTGCTTTCTCTACGTTGAAGTTTAAGTGCCACGCGACCAATTATTTTACGTGTTCCTAGTAAAAACACATGTAGGCGTTTCCTAGTACACAATTTCATGTCGGATTGCAATAATCGCTCAATATTTTAATGCCAAAATCGTCGTTGTTTCCGCTTATATGCCCTTCTAGTACCGACGCTATTGAGAGAGGAAGTTCTAGACAGTTTACAAGATTTTTGTGGAAGCTAGCGTGATCTTTAATAGAATAGATATATGGTGATGATACCAGATTCTTTCCAGGTCTCCAATGATCCCGCTGAAGACCAAATCGAATTAGCAAACACGGCTGGTAACTAATCACATACTGATCTCATGGAAGGAGGATCCCCCGTTAACGATGTGCATAAGAGCCATTTGTTCGTTTATATAATGGAAACTTTTGTTGTGGATAAGAAGTAAAATGTTTTTATTTTTGTTTTTGTGCGTCATGTATCATGAGCAATATTTCTGCAACTGCTGGGTAATAGAACAGAGTCCGACACCCAGAGAAAGACGGTGGGGCGGAGCTGTATTCTTTTGGGCGGTGGACCGTAGGCAATTTATCAAAAATCTAAAAGATTCGGATGATGTGATTCTTTTTAAAGGCAGTGTCCACGATAAATTTCGTTCTTGAGTTTTTAGTGCAAAAGTTACCCCTGGGAAGTGTTCATAACTATGAGATCGGAAAACCCGCGGAAAAATGCCGTAGAACTGGAGATTTTCGAGTTTCAAAAAGTTCCACGGGAAAGACGGTGGACGAGTGTACCGGCGGAGACGGCTGGTGGACGACTTGGCGCGATGGATAGTCATGCGCCGTTTCACCATCTTGATTGATTTGCTTTGCCGTGCTCAGCTGTTTTTTCCTCCCGTTGTTTGCTTACTTTTCCTTGTCATCCTTTTAATCCTGGTTTTTCATTATATCTTTACTTTTGAATGTCCATTTCGCTGATTTTTCAGTTTGCATTGGCATTTACGGCCATTTATGTAGTAGTTCTCCGATGAATGGGTGCCCTCTTGATTTTTTAATTTCTTATCAATAATAAGACTAATTTTAATTTCAACTGTAGTCCTAAACGTGCTTTTTTACCAGAAAAAAACTTGATTTGTCCTAAGTTCTTGATACTAACGGGTTTCGAATTGATAAGTGAGCTTTTTTCTATTTCTTTCATGAAGAACAACAGCAATCAGTATTTCCTCCATGTAATTTTGCTTGGTATCGGGGTAGTGCTCAAGAGAGGTCACAAAAGGTTTTTCTGGTTATTTCAAATTCATAACTCCTTCATTTATGCGTCTATTTTGGATTTTTTTTTAGCTTGTAGGATAAGTGACATCAAACGGGATGCAGATTGCGTTCCCTCCTTTTAGAAAGTCATTCCTAATTCTTCGAAGTGTCTCAAGTTCCTAAGCTGCTAAACGAGTGCATGTATAGCTTTGGGAAGTATGCAACTCTGCCGCCTAGCGCGCGCTGTCGCGTCGCGGCCTTAGCATGATAGCGCCGGATGGCTCCCCTTCGTTCCCGACTACTTTCGAATACAAGAACCCTCGCACCGATGAAAAAAAAACATCTACCGCAATCCCGCGCGTGACATAAATAGCATCTGCGCCTCGGCTACAGGCATTGTCATTTGTCTTACGGCCGCAGCGATTTTCTGGCTAACATTTCGCTGCAATTATCCGTTCGAGTAAAAGTCGTATTTGTTCTTTCATGCAGAAACATTTGCAGGTGCTCTCGCACCGGGGGGGGGGCAATGTGGTATCGCACCTGGCTACGCCCTTTTTTTCGTGCCGCAACAACTCTCATGATTTTGCCAGGGGTGGGAAAATCGCGGATAGGTGCTCAAATTCGGTGCTGCTCGGTAAAATGGGCGTGTCCAAGTGCATCGCGCCATGGTGCCCCCCAAGCTGCGAGAGCATTCCTAAGTCTAGTACAGTCAAAATATTTCGTGTTATCGATGCGCGAGTCGACGGAACGGGTTGTCCCCGTAAGATAGGAGGCAAAATAAGCGGCTACGGCATGAACGCTATTCATTTCACGCGCAGGATTACAGTAGCCCTGCGTTTGTTTTGATGGTTTCGAGCTTCCTTGTCTATAATTTTCATTTTAGAAGTTTCCTTTCTCTCCAATCTTTACCGCATGATGTTCTTCCTTTTCGACGTGGGTGTTTTATAGCCAAGCGTTGTATCTTTTTTCTTGAGCAGACAGGAAACTCGAGGAGAGTGTCAACCTTCCCTATGCTCTGTACATCCTCATTTTCATGCGCACCGCTTATGTAAAATGATAAGTCTCGGTAGCGTCTGATGTAGCTGGTCTTTTTTCCTGTTCGGATAATAGTTCTTGAAAATAATAATAGGAAGTACCACTTGTCAAATAAAAACTGCGAGCTCGCGGCAGTAGAAATTCTCGTTTTACACACTGGAGACCATACTTTTGGGTTACGATGGCAGTTTTTTTTTGCATGCGGGACAATGTTCTCATTGCAGGGTGCTCTTGTCGACTACTGAAATGTTTGTGTTCGCTCTGTCGTTAGTCATTGAAAGTATCTCCGAGAAAGAATGTTTTCACGTTTATTGGCTGTACTGCTTATCCCAAGTTCACGCTCTTTTTCGGAAGAAACACGCATGGTAAGCCGCAGAGAATCGTTGTCGCGACACGGAGTCCAATCTGAATCGTTGTAGAACCAATAATAATCGCGGTAAGGCCAACGTCAGTCTACTGCGTATGGTGCGACGCACCGTGGCAATGGTTACCTGCAGTCGCCTATGTGAATTTCGTGCTGAAAAGGGTTATGCACCCATTTTCCTAGCGGCTCACTGGACGTCGAAATGTTGTGAAGGGGTGTCAGTGCAATTATCCAGTCACATACCGCGACGAACTCGATCTTCTTCAACAGCGGGGTCATGCAGCTCTTCAAAACCTTTCTACGTATTGCTAGGTGCTTGGAAACAAAAGGTATAACGAGTGGTGTTGTAGTTGCTGTCCTTAAGGTAGAACATTCCGCGCGGGAAGCACAAATGTCGTCGGATCCTGAGGAGTCAGTCGCATGTCCTGTCGATATGGGTTTTCCCGAGCCAGCAGTTGTGGAAAGATTCTTGCAGTTGCGTGTTTCGCAGCAAGAAAGTGCCCGGCATTCGAGTGATTCAAGGTGGATGAAATGTTGTAGGTAGTTCAGGACATATGACCCAGTATTTTTAGGAAATGCCTACTTCTCGGTCGTATTCTGCCTCCATGCAGGATTTCGGACACGGCGTGGTGCTCCTGCGGGTCTTGTATGAACCTTCCAACGATCTGCGAGAATGTCTGTTGCCGCGAGGTGCTGGAGGAAGGTATTGCGCGCACATCTCGTAAGGGAAGGCAGGTCGTAGAAGGTCTCAGAACCAAAGTACGGGAATCGAGACAGTGCGTCACTAAACACCAACATTTCGAAATGTTGGAGCTGAACAAGGAGGTAAAATACATTGTTCGGTGAAATTCGCCGATGAATAGCCCGGAAAGGCAAGAGGTTTTTTTCAATGTTTCCGGCCTCGTCCGTCATCCGACACCGCGCGCGCAGAAACGGGAAAGGAAAGTATTTACTTCTTTGAGCTCTCCATCCTCGAACTTGATCGAAACATGACATCAAATGTGACTCATCAGAAGTGGTAGACTTTGGGCCGGAAATAGAATCAGTCGTGAGCTGAGTTGCATTTACATATATTTCATTGGCATCAAAAACGCTCTTTAACGCGCCACTTGTGTTGCGTTATGTTGTCAATTTGAAACGTAATGAGCCAACGGTCAAACGGGGCGACGGTAGCGAAAACTTGCTAACAAGTCGCTCCTAGGTGCTGTCGTTAGCGATAGAGAGCAGTATGTTTGACACTGGGAAGAAGCTGAATGAAGTGGAAGATCAAGCGAAGCAAGTTCATTTTTATGTAACTCTCCATCCACGTTGTTATTGTATGACAGATCTAATTCAGAGTGTATCGGTATTATGCATACCGGTCCTTCGTCTTGTGGGCATATGGTCGCCTAGGCATGCACGCACGCTATGAGCTGCCTGCATGTGTACGTGCTGCCATAATGGCAGCGTATCCCTCACCGAGCGGATCTTATGCTGGGTTCCAGGTGCATTGCAACTATAAGTCTGCTGAGTGTTTGCTTGCTAGGGTTTGTAAGTAATAGTTGTTGCTTCAGAGCGCGGGTGAGAATATGGCAGCCAGGCAGAGCACTGACAGCGAATGGAGATCCTTCTTGAACAATCCTAAATAGAAAAGCTTTATTGTATGAATAATGATGATGTAAAATGTTCTACCTAGGGACAGCTGTTACAACAAAGAAATAGGGAAATTATTAGATGAACCAAATTTGTTATCAGCAACAGTAAGTGTTGCAAAACATTGCTAATTCGTATTGCATTCAGCTAGGGCTATTATGAGTTTTCCGAAGTTGTGCACTCGTTTTTGTAGCGGGCGTCCCTATAGACGCGGACAATGCTTGCTTGTTTTCACATTTTCTTCACAATGTTTCGTATGCTGCTGCACTCCTTTTCAGAGCGATGTTTTGATCTTCGTCTCGAAAATGGGTGCCATCAGCGTCACTCCACATGGGGCAATTATCAAGACAAATGTGAAGAAATGATCACAAAAGATCTCCACGCGAGATATTAGCAGCCGTTCCTCTTTGCTAGCGAGTACCATGCCTCCCACTTGCTGAAGACCTAATATCGCCCCACTCAAATTTTAGCCGTTCTTCACTGCATTTCTTTGAATGATTGATTATATGACTATTGAGAGCGGCATAAGGGACTTGGTGGCTGAATGGTAAAACGTTTATCAATAGAGCTGTAAATCTAGTTTCGCTAGGTGCTAAGTCAAGCGCGTTGAAACCGTCTCTGCATCCTATCAATAAAGATGTTGGCGTTTAGTAATGGAACGGGGAAATCACGCCATCCCGGAGTGTTCATCCTCGAAAAACAGGGCTGCAATTTATGAACGACAAAACATGTGCTACGGTTGGATTCGCTGCGAAAATAGCAAGCAATCCTTGGAGGCAAACCCAAATGTAACCCATGGGTTACATTCATGAATTGCAGCCTAGGTTGCCCTCTAGAGTTCCTCCTCGAATTCGTCCTCAGCTGCCATAGTGTTGGCAGCATCCATGGTTATACTGTCGCCATTTGCTCTGTTCCGAAGCTCTAGGAGACGACCCTTCAAAACTTCTTCTAGGATGATATCCCTCCATATGTGCCGTACTGAAGACTTGTGCTCGAGCTTAGACTTCCTTGCGAAGTACTTTCGTTGTACCTGTGAAGTCTTCAGCACTTTTCTTATCCCGCTCATTTCACTAAGCCTCAATGTATTTATGTGCATTGAGGCCATCATGGTGTAGAGCGGGTATGTCGCAATTGGACTGAAAAGAAGCTCAATTCGTTTCAGACATTTGACATTGGAAAGAAACTTGAACGTACTAGAAGATTTCCTTGCGGCAATATATTCTATCCAATGCATTTTTGGCTTCACATATGGAAGTCCCGCCGTACGGGCTAGCCTGGTTGAGGTCGTCCTGGAAGGCCTTTTCAGGACCACTCCACGGAAGGCTTCGTACGCCTTACTTCCAATCGCCATAGTCTCCGGCCTTGGGGCCGGGAGAGGTCATGTCCGCATCGGCGGTACGGCGATGTGAGCTCGTCCTGAAACTTGCTTTATGGCGTGATCACGTTCAAATGCAAAGCTGAGTCTAACCCTTGGCCATTCATGGACGTTAGCGACATGATACAAACAAGTGTTGAAAACTGGACGGATCGCTATTCCAGCCTCTGCGCACTTTTCAATGGCGTTCCATAAGTGCGTCTTCACCCGTTCCAACCACATGAGGATGTCCGCGCAGTCCTTTCTTTTACCCTCCTGTAATATTTTAGTAGTGATGAATGCGAAATGAATCTCCTGTTTGAATATCCATACTTTCCGCAGCTTGTTTCCTAGCGACTTTACTAGATGCCATCCATCATAGTAATGACGGATGACACCTCCGTGACCGACTTGCTGCTGAATATCAGCAAGAAGTGGTGTCACTGCTCGACTGCGATCCGTGGTGAGCGACTGCACAGAGAAACCCATCTGCGACACCCAGTTCAGAACCCTCCTCATTCCTTCAATCTCCATGCGAGCGCTATTCCCATCTGAAGATCTTTTTCCATGCATTGAAGTGATTGCGAGTTTTTTTTTTGGAAACTTGCTTTACCCGTTTCGGAATTGTGCAGCACTTCTGTGTGCAACACTAACTTCGTTCTCATGTCGGCCAGAACCACCTTTCCAATAAGGGCGGTGTAGCCACGGCTGTCAGCGCCATCCGCAGCTAAGTGAAGACCTACCTCTCCCTGAAGCCGTGAAGGATAGATAGAAAAATTCTTGAAGCTTAGAGTAAGTGTTACGAGTTTTGTGAGTGTCTTACTTATTTTGATGGACTAGCTGTGGCGTGATTCGGTCTGCGTCATTGCCGAAGCCCCTCCTTTTGTGTGCTCGGTGCCGCATTTGTCTCCGATCATCGTGGTATGGTAAAAGGCGTACAGAGGTAAATGGCAAGCTCTTCATTGGAGTGTTGAATGCAGATGTAGCATTTGCGCAAAGGTATCTCATACCGGCTTCGTAACTGCCATACTTGTTCAGCTCACTGCTCAGATCACATGAATCTCTTGTTTTAATACGTCAAAAGAATATTAGTTAGTATTGTGAGTAATGTGAGTAATTTGGTTGATTGCCCTTCATACCTTATAGCGCCGTCTGACCATGCCGCAACACAAAGCTCTGGTGCGCATTGTAGACCTTTTGAATGGCCGGTTTTGTCCATCCAAAAACTTTCCAGAAAGAAGATTTGGAGAACATCGCTAAATTTAGCTGCTCGGCCCACCGCTTCAGCTCCTAAATCAACTACTCTGATAGTATCTGTCAGCAAAGGTCTAACGCACCACGAATCGAAGTCCGGTTGTCAGAGCGGCGACGGAAGCGGCAACGTTTCCCTTGAAGGTTTTTTCACTGGAATGGTCTACTGTCCTATCCTGACTTTCCCAACGCTTTGGTTCTCGATCACAACAACGCTCGCAGACAAATTTAACCACGGCTGCGGTTCCAACTGCTTTCAACTGCTTCCGATCCACTTTGTGACCACAGTGTGGGCAGAACCGGAATAGTGACAGCAGCTTCGTGGCGTGAACGAGAAAGTATTTGTCCTGGACTGACGACGGCGTCGTCCCCAATGGAATGCCATATTGTGACGATGATGACGGTGCTTCCGATATGTCTTCAGGGTCGTAGTCGGAATCGACCTGCAAGTACATTTCTTGAACTGTTTCGGTTTTCTGCATCTACAGTCGTGTCAAAAAGCGCTCCATTTGCTAGTGCGACATTGGAGCATGCAGCAGCTTTCGCTGTTTTCTGGAAGACTGATATCGTGAATGAGCTATATGCGAAAAGCTTCACGTGATGAGGAAAAAAGTCTACCCAGTATCGCAAGAGCAGGCAGCGTTTCGAAACACCACGTCATCAATTCACATTTCAATCATAACCTCATCTTGCATATCATCCAATTCTAGATCTTCGTCTTCAACCGAATTCCAGTCACTCTCTTTGAGGTAATCGTGGTCACCGTTTACCAACATCTCCGTTCCAAGCAATTCCTCGTCCACATCAATGCAGTTCTGTACTCCATCCACGCCCATATTTTGAACATCTGTTGGACCAAACGGCTCGTGGTTACCGGGAACGTTATCAAATGGACTCGGTTCATGGAGTTCAGCCTCAGGTGCAGATGTATCCCCTTCACACGAGAATCCTTGAGACCACATAGAAGTGTCGTAGTATCGTTTCAGAGCGTCGTTAAGAAATAGCCATACATCTTTGGAACTCACAGGAGAGTCCTTCTGAACAAACGACATAGAATTCAAAAAAAAGCTGGGTGTTGTTGTAGGTTGGAAACATACGTCTAATTCATAGCTGTTCACGAAGGCAATCACGTGCTGCGGAATGTCTCTTTGAGTTGCATATACCTGTCCAGAAGCATCATATCTTAGCGGGTTACCAGTCACTATCATTTCAGCACACACGTATTTGGCCTAATCAATTATAGTATGGTTTATCTGTATCTCGTCACACATCGAACTTCCATAACTTACAGCTTCTACGAAATGGCTGTGGCATATATATGCTCTTGAAGAGCTCAGAGTGAGATACTTCTCCTTCAGTTGTGTTGTGGTGAGATCCCTCAGCGGCCCGGTTTTCGACATACACGCCACAAGTATCATACTCGTACCCTTCAGTTTCGAAAATCTTCTCATTTCGTTTCGATCACATCGGATTGAACAAAAGCCGCATTTCCTTTTCTCAGGAGCCATCGCTGTTGGTATGCTTCTTTGTTGCAACGTAATGTACCTAATATCCTGAATGATAGTTGTGTGTCAAAGATTCGTCAACTCTTAGCTCGTAATTTCGTGGTTACAATGATTAAAGGCAGTGTTCGCGATCAGAAAATTTTCGGGTGTTCTGCATAATCCTGTGCTTTGGGTCCATTCATTCACAAAAGTGAAGAAATCGCTGCGAAAATGTGGCGGGAACCAGGTAAAATTTGAGTGCTGCAGTCGACCCACTGCTGCGCTCAGCCCATCAAATGGAATAGTTGTCCTCACAAAAAAATCCGACGAAGCTTCCTACTTACGAAGTAACGCTAAATGCCATGCATTTGTCGTCTGACCGCATGTACTGCTCTATCCTTGACAGCTGATTTTTTTTGAATTTTCATTGGTTTTTGTTATTTCTCTCTCTTTTGTGATTTCTGTTTTTATCCTTTTCTGTTGTATCACGTAAAAGTTGAACTGAATACATTTCTGCTCTATTTTTCACTTGTGTGAACTGGCGTAAATGAAATCTATGATTTCGAGTGAGAATGGGTACTTTTGCTTTTTAGTTGAGGGTGTAGAGATAGGAACTTCGATGTAGGATTGTTTGTAGCATAATAATATAAAGAGATTGATAAGATTTGCGGAGAAAACAACTGCTTTCGGGTCAAAGATGGGAGAATTTCTTTAGAACTTGTTGTGAATTATTTAACATATCTTAAAAGTGTACAGTAACAGTATATTGCTCTTTTTTTCTTTGTTTCAATTTATGGCTCGTATTGCAGGCCCCTCCTATTCTTTTCACTATTAATATAAGACTCAATCCAGGTAATGGACTCGTGTTCATATTGATATTGCGGCACCATTTGCACCTACGAGGTATTTTCACGCCGTGCCAGAACGGCAACTTCCAGGATCCGAACGAACAACTTCAGTGGATTATCTGACCGCCCACGGTGTGTTAGTTCACGGTGTGTTGCTTTAAGCTTTTTTCTTTCCTTTTCGTCGGACTGCGAAGTTCATGGTTGTGTGATGAGCAGATTTTCATTGTGATAATTTTCTAGCTCCTTTTTGTATTTTACGAGATTTTGCCCAAATCCTTGCTGAAGTATAGACTACCTAAACGGAAAAAAGGCATTTTCACTGAGCATGTTTTAGCCTTTGGCTCGGTTCCAGGTTCGCTGGTAACCAGTAAGGTCAACAGCTGATATTTTAGGTGGAATAGTTTTCTTTGAGTCTTTCTTTTTTCTGTGTCATTCTTTGCTCATGTGTGTGGGAAAACTAATAGTATGTCAGGGTTGTGTGTGTGCCTAGAGGGGAGGACCTACCGTATACTGTGCTTCTCTGGGCCGAATTTCGGTCCGCAATTGCGTCTCGACACGCTTTGCGGCCGCGCGCATTCGAGTCGGAAGAGTCTTCAGCGCCGCAGCCGCCGATCTGTTGACTCTAGGTGGGTTTTAGAAACTGGAAAGTGAACAAAATTGGAGAATACTGTATAAAAAAGCCATATCGAGTCGGCTCCGGCGCTGGAAACTCGACTGACTCGAGCGCGTGCAGCCGCAAAGCGTGTCGAGACGCAATTGCGGACCGGAGTTAGGCCCAGATAAGCACAGTACAATCTTTACGGTTCTTCCTCCAGAAGCTAGAAAAAAATCCGCTTGTCAACCGCCGTGTTTGGACGCAGCTCTTCGAACACTGCGCGATAAGCGACGGCGGTGTTAAACTCTTTTTGGATTTCAGAGGCAACATTTTTGGGAAGGTTTACAAACGGAGAGTCAAGTTTCGGCCCGCAATTGCGGACTACGGCTGTTGCACCACGCAACACATTAATAAGCGAGCGGGGAGAAAGGTTAATCGTGCCGAGACCGAGTGGTCCTTGCACATTCTGCGACACGTGTTAATCGTAATGGACCACTCGGTCCCGGCACGATTCACCCTTGTCCCAGCACGACTATCACGTGTCGCATGATGTAACAGCCGTAGTCCGCACTTGCGAACCGGAATTTGGCTCGGAGAACGATAGTAAGGGCAATTCAGGGTATAATCTTTCGCATTCCCTAGGAAAGTGAGGATGATTATACCCTACTGCGCCCAAGTACCTGGGGTATAATCGTTGGATGATTCGGTCTCTGTCCTCCTTATTGGTTAATGGCAAACTTGGAAGCGATCCAGCTTTTGGAGATACGCAACCGCACCACCGCCTTTTTCCGCTGAATAGACTCTAGGTCATGCAATACGACTTCCAACAGATGGGCCCAGGGTTGAGCACAGTTGCGACTCGGCGCAGCGGGGAGTCGCAAAAAATTGGGGGAATGTTAGGGAAAAAATAAAAGTTGGGGAGGGTCGTAGAAATTCTGGAGCAAAAGTGAATCTTCTTCAAAGTAGTCAATTTAGTGGAAGAAGTATTCACTCAAAACTTTGCAGTTAATCACACAAATTAGGCTAGAGAAATTTTTAATCTCGGGTTGATCGTGAAATTTTCGGTCAACAAGGGGGGTCGTAGCTCTGCAGGAAATCGGCGCCCTGCTCAACCCTGAATGGGCCCGCTGTTACGCCAGCACAAGACGACGTTTGAAACTGCGAACAGGATTATTACTATGATAATAAAGAAGTTAGATCGAGGGCTGTTTGCTAAAAAAATCGTTTAAACGATTTCATTTTGTCATGGGAAAGGCTCAGTCTCGCACCTTTTCCTGATTTTTTATTCAATTTTAATCAACACTTCATTTGCATAAGTTTCTCCTCCTTAGCTTTACCTTAATTTTATCGCAGACAAGCTATTCCTCACGCTGTTTAGGTTTTGGTAAGCGCTGAGAAGAATTACTAATTGCCAGAATCATGTTCCGTTTGATTCAGAGCCAAGATGAAATTGTACAGTGGTCCCTTCGATTACTTAAGAAGGGACTGATTTAGTTTGCAAAACTTAAGGTTCAAAACTGTTCCGAAAGCCGGCTCTGAAAAGCCGTCGTTCCGGTGGAATGGGTCATGCAAGATCGAAAAGGCTGGTTTATAATGAAATTTGGGTGTAACAAGACTAATTAAAGACACAATCCAACTTCAGAATCAATTTTTTGTTTTCTTATCTTAGAGGAAATTTCACGCTGATCACAATGTTATCTCCCGAATCGCTCAGAACTCATTACTAACGGAGTTATGAGCCCTCAAGGATTTTGAATTTGAACTGCGGGAAGTTCGCGGACGAGTTGTCTCAAGCCTGTTTCTTCTCATTATTCGCAGCCTTCGTTCTGAAACACGTCCCAACATGAAGCCAGACCCAAAACAAACGGAAGAACATATATATTCATTAAAATTAATCCCGTTTCTCTTCACTGTTGAGATCAGAAGCTTGTCTGTGGGCATCACCCATTTTTCTTTCAAGGGGGCGTGGTCGGATTTTTCCTCGCTTTTCTCTCTACATTGAGCGAGCTGAGATTTCGCGCTTGGCAGGGTTGTTATACACGGAGGCCGGAATACAGTATCAAAAACGAGTTTCGTCTCTACGGCCTCCACTTTCTTCTGAAAAACGTTTCCGAAAAGGCCAAATTTTGCTCATGATCTCCCGAATTTTCCATAAAACGCCAAGCTTAACGTTTTTTCGGTTTGTTTCTATGTAAAACCTCAAGTTAAAAATCGGACTGGGCTTGTTACCAGGGTTGAGCAGGCCGTTGTGGCGATTTTTGTCGCGGCTATGACCCCCCTTTTTTTCAAAAAATTCCCAAAATTTTACGACCCTCTGGGACCAAAATTTTTCAAAGCTTTATTTAGTGTCTAATTGTCACAATTTTGTCAAAAAAGTGTCAGTTTTCTAAACAGCTTCTCTGTATATAATCTGCTTTTATATTGTTGAAAATGCATACGCCTCGCACGCGACTTACTATTCCTACCTCATTTTACCTTACCATGTGGTTAAAAAACACTTTTTTCCCCAAAAAAATACGACCCCTCCCCAATTTTTCATTTTGCCCGAAATTTCCAAAAATTTTATGACCCCCCCGTTGTGACCAGTCACAGCGCTGCTCAAGCCTGCTTGTTACGCTTCGCAAATCCACTTCATACACATATTAATCTACTTTCCGCTTTTTAGGAGGAGAGATTAACTGGACCGAAACCATACTCACGCCTGGCTGACTACTGAAGAGCGCGGAATCTCAGATAAAGGTATGTTTCCATCTTAAGAAGTATGCTTGAAATGGATGTTAGTATGGTCTGCATTTTTTTTCTCCATTTGTAACATGTGATAGTGAGAGTCGCACAGCTACTACTTTCAAAAGTGTTATAAAATTCTTCCTCCGACTTGGTGGTGTAGTGGCTCATTCTCTCAGACCCCCTACGAAGTTGAGGTAATTGCTTAGCAAGCCTGTGTACCAGGGGTGTGCGTTAATGAAAATTATTTGTTTCGTTAAGCGTTAATGGTTAATTTTCGAAAAAAAAAACGCGTTAACCCGTCAATGCGTTAACACGTTAATTTTGCACTTCGTTAAACCATTAAAAAGAAAAAAAACTACCAAATCAAAAATCAACAAATTATCAGATCTCCCATATCAATCAGTGCGTCGCATTTTGACCAGACTCGGCCCAAGTCTCTTCCCTTTCTGTGCATTCCATCAACGAGCCAAAATACTACTTACGTCAAGCCTGCGATGACTAACAAGGGAAGTATACAAAGCGTAGGTCTGATCTGTCAAAACGACTAGTGTCGTTAGTATCTCTTGTGGTTCAATAGTAGAACTGCGCAGTATACCGCCGCGAGCCGCAGGTTCCAAGAAGTTACAAGCTTAAAAAGCTCATTTTTGTGCTTTTTGTACCTTTCAAAAAGCGCGTTATTCTTCGGAAAATCCGGAAACGGACCTCATAAATGTGTTCAGCACCCAAAACTACCACCCTGAGCAAATTTTGGGTGAACGAACATTTTCCGTACTTTGTCCAGACTGACAGCGTTTTGGACTTGTACGGATTTTCGGTTGGGCGCTTATTTCTACTCATTGAGGGCTCTGGAAGCGTTTTAGAAAAATGTTCCAGATTTGACTTAAAATTCTCCCAGGAGGGTTTTTTGGGGCGCTGATCACGATTCTGTGATTTATTAGTCGATTTTCAAAAGTTTTCGGCTCATTTCGTTTGAAGCTTCCCAACCGGGGAAAATTTCGAGGGAAAAACGCCACTTTCGAGATTTCCGGTTTTCTACGATAGATATGTCTCAAAATCATTTGCTGAGGGTTATTTAGGGTGCTAAACACGAATCTGGAGTCCGTTTATCGATTTTTTGCAGATTACGGTAGATTACGGTGGGTATACAGTAGTTTGGTCAAAATCTCAGATTTTGCTCAAAAATTATATACAGTGGTTATTCGGGGTGGAGAATACGAATTTAACGTCAGTTTTTCGATTTTCAAAATACTAAGGTGGGTTTTGACCCCTAAATGACATTTTCCCTACCGTAACCTACAGTAAACCTCAAAATTTCGAAAAATGGACTCCAGATTCGTGTTCACCACCCTAGATCACCCCTACATACAACTTTTGAGCTAAATCCGAGAAAATTTTTGAAACTCCAAAAATGCCTGATGGGTACGCTTGCCTTTTCTCCAGGCTTAAAAATGCTGATAACTTTTTGAACCTGCGGCTCGCGGCGGATACTGCGCATTTTTACTATTGAGCTAGAAGAGATACTAACCATACTAGTCGTTTTGGCAGATCCGACCTACGCTTTTATACTTCCCTTGTAAGCAGGGCGGCACTGAGTTGAAGCGAGCGCGATGCGGCCGCGCAGTCCGACTCGTATCAGATTTCCCCCGCCACTGATATTCAGTTTATTCTGTTGGCCTATTGCCCACATATTTCCTTACATATTTCGACTCCTTTTTCTTCGAATTTACAGGAATATGGGCAGTAGGCTGGCGAAATCACTTGAACAACAGTGCGGGGGCAATCCGCTCGGATTTGTGAACCAACTTGAGATAACTTCCGATTATTCTACAAGAGGAAGGTAACTAGGAGACATTCACCTTCGTTTGAATTCAGGATTCTCACTGTCTTCGTACCACTGCACAGACTTTTCGCGTCAGGGTTCCCTGAGCTTTTAGCGTTCGATACCTCCTGTTCTGATATATCACACATATAGCCCTCACTTTTTTCAAATGATCAAGGAATCGCGCTCTTGGAAAGAGCTCTTAATTTACCATTTTGTTTCAATTTGAATGATTCTAACTACGAAACATTTAGGCTACAGTTGACGCAGCGACAACTAACACTAGGATGCTCTAGGATGGATTGACTAAGGTGGGCGATGCATTTAAAGAGAATTTCAGTTACCTTCTGATCTGCAATTTATTCAGAGAATGTTCGAAAAAAGAATGGGACTGAGGGCATGATGATCGCCGTCTGTCCGACGCTATGAGCACGAACTGTTTAGATTGGTCGTATTGAACTTTAGGAAAAATAAAAAAAACATTGAGTAAAAGTGTTTGAAATGGTTGTGTTACAGCAATGATGTAGGTAAACAAGATTATCATTCATAGAATACTAGGCGATGCATAGAGTTCGCGCAATTATTTTAGTCTGATGAATGGACGGGGCTGCGACGGTAGATCACTCCACGCGAATCGAAACCCATTCTTCACCGCACGGCAGCCGCCTGGTCCATGCGTCAGACTAAAATGAAAACGGAAACAATAGCTGATCACAAGTTATCGATTTTTTGGCTCCATCGAGGTGAAAACATGTCCAAAGTCCTTGGTGGGTCGTATTGAAATCGAACGAGGTCCGCCTGCAGCTTCACTAATGTGACCTGAATGATTAGATTGTAGGCTTCAATGCTAAAATATAGACTGGGCAAGGATTCGATGTTTGAAAACATATTGAGGGCGCGGAGTCGCCCATCGGATACATGCTGGGGTGAGGTTACCGTAAGCGATTGCTGACAACCCTACAGTTGATCTTCTAGCTGCGTACCACAGCCAGTGTTTGGGCATACGCCCTTCCGACGAGAGGCTCCACGATTACTGTACTTCGTGTTCATAACCCCTTTGGTGTACCTCAGCCTCATGAGCTGTGTCTGGAAAGAAGTAAACTCTGGTCCCGCCGTAGTGACCTGTTGATTTCGATTATCACAGCGCGAAGCGGTGGCTTTTTCGTCGGAACCTCCTTATCACTAGTTATATTTCACCGAGGCGCACCGCTCCGCTGCTGGTATTGATCGAAATCAACAGGTCACTACGGCGGGACCAGAGTTTAGCTCTTGCGAGTTTTGAACATCGGAAAGTGTTTTGATTTCTGCTTCGAATTTTTGTCTGGATCATTTGCTCAAGCAAGAATACTATGGCACAAGTTTAAGGCCCGTCAAGATGGTTGTCATGGGTTACCTCGGCACTATTCCAGTTTCTCGGAGTCCAGTGATCGATTTTTTTTGCCTGAATAATTCAGGGATCATTTGGTAGTACTGGAACACGGATATGTGAGCCAGTGTTAAAGGTTTGCGACCGGTCGCAATGGGGGTCGTAAAAATTTCGGAAATTTTAAGAAAACGAATGAAAATTTGGGAGGGTCGTAAAGTGTCCACAAAATATGGGGTTTATCTCCAAACCACTGGGAAAGGTAGAGTGAGGCAAGAGTAGTAAGTCGGATATGAATTTTCCCTGCCAGGGGGGGTCGTAGAAATCTTGATCAAGAAATTTTCCCGTTCCAGGGGTTTCGTAAAAATGTTGCTCACCAGGGGGAGGTCGTAAAATTTTGGTCATCAGTCGCAACGGCCTGCTCAACCCTGATGTGAGCCGGCTGTGGGGTTTCGAAAGTACATGGTAGATAATGGGAAGCTCTGGAACAACTCTGGCTGGCTCTCGACTTCACTTATCACCAGAGGTGAGCTGCGTCGTTTCCGAACAAGCATACATATCACTAGCGCTGTTTCGCGGAGGTTCACCCCTCCCATCCAAATTGAGAGCACTTTAGAGACTCCCCAGAGTTTACGCATACAGTCCGCACGTATCGTACTATTACTATGCGTTCTCTAGCGAATTTTGGCGCAAACTCGGTGCTATGAAGGCTATAACATGCTTTTTGGATATCATCAGGTCAACATCTTAGATTTGGCTAAAACTCTGCCAGCGCTCTTTAGGCGCTGATCACGAATCTAAAATCTTTTTCCGATTTCAGAAATCTCACATTAGGTGCATTTGTATTAGAATACGGTAACCTACAGTAGTCCTTCGAAGTCTGGTGAACAGGTTACGTATTCGTTGCTAGCACTCCAAAAAACGTCTACGCGCAAAGTTTCTATCAAGTCAGAGGCTGACCTAATGCTGTCCTCAACACCTAAGAGACCGCGTGTCCACACTGCTCACTCACGCCATGAAAATTGTCACTTTTCCAAGAAAAGGTTCCTTTCCATTGTAGCTGGACGACTCGTATAAAAAAGAACCTAAAGTTTACCACCGCATCGCCGTTCAGTCCGCAAAGTGCACGCGGTTGCGAAAGCGTGCTGCGGCGCGGTTGCGAGTATGCTCAGACAGGGGTGTGGGATCACCCGGGCGGTTTTTGCCTTTGGTGCCCGGGTGATCCCACATCCCAGTCTGAGCATACTCGCAATCGCGCCGTCTCACGCTTTCGCAATCAGTGCGCACTTTGCGGACTGAAAGGCAGTGCGGAGGTTAACAGTATATCACTAGTGGCCAGACATGAGGCACGATGAATTTCTTCTATGCGGGCTCACTCGTAAGCGAAATCCCGATTTTGAGACGAATTAATTGGCCGTAGAGCGCGCGGTCGGCTGCGCCTAAGTACTGACGGAGGGGAATTTCGTTCCTTAGTTGAGGGCAGCCGTTGTTGCAGCATTGAGCATGAAGATCTCGTGGTCCCAGCACGATTATCTTCATGCTATGTGGTGCAATAGCTGCTGCGAAACGCAATTACCTCTGTAACGGTTGCCTTCGCCCTACATAGGGCAACAGCGTTGTCCGCCAGTGTGGACCGCAAATTCGTTCCGAAAAAGGATAAAACTACCGCAGTTTCTTGCAAAGTTAAAAGCATAACTCTTATTTCTGCTCCCCCCCCCTCCGAGATACTGCCCAGACGTAGTTCGGGCGAGATAAATTCCAAAGAGTGGAATGGTACCACTCACTCTAATTGATGAAATCGCCCCAAGTTAAAATCATGTTCGGTCACATTCGAAAGGAAACAGCGCAAATTAAAAATCCAAGAGTACATATTATGTATAAAACTGACCTGGGTCAAATTGAAACCTGGTGAGTGTTTGCTTACGGCTTGGTGTCCTGAAAAATTATGGGTTGAAACTAAAATGGGAAAATTCTATGGGGCGAAGCAAATAGCGAAAACACGAAAAACGAGTGAGCAAACTTAAATTAGAGAAAGAGAGAATCAATTAAGATGACACTGGTTATGGAATAAAAAGGAAAACGGGAGAAACAGTGACCGCAAACAAGTTCAATCGCACGTCTCGAGTAACCTCTGTACGTGCCAGCTGTGAAACCATCGTCTCGTCCGAATGGGTCACCAACTCGTACACGCGCAATAATCGTTAATGATTTCGATGGTCCCGTACTAGCTGACGATCGCGTTTTTCACCGATTTTTTGACATGATGCTAATACTCTGGGTCCATAGGTTCACTTCCGAACCGAAACTCCACAACTTCGTTTCTGCGCGAACACTGCCTTTAATGTCTCATGTAAAGCTTTTTTCAGGTATGCTTGGTTTCGCTGACACATGCCATAGCGACAGTCGAAGGCGACCAGTAATACACGAGCGAGGTGTGTTTTATACTACTCGTAACGGCTATTGATAAGAAGTTTGATTTTTTTGGTTTTGTTTTGGTGGTGTGTCGGCCACGTCCGTGGGCGATCATTTGTTAAAGCGGCATGTGCTGGTAAAGCATACTGAGTGCCTATGTGCAGCTCGTGCTCGTTGATAGCACCTGTTGCTATCAACGAGGGGTTGATCCCGATGTCGGCCCCGGATTGCGACCTCTCAGCAGCAAATGGAGAGACTTTGAGTTAGCACCTGAACAAGTGCGGGTTCCATATATACTTGAGACCATCAATCGCACTGGAAAAAAATGTTTGAGGGGATGAAATCGACAACAGAGGTATCAGCAGCACACGAGGAAGGGGCTGCTGGAGCAGACCTATTTGGAGCTCAACAGATTACTTTGGGCTGCAGCAGCACGCCTCCATATCATGATGCAGATCTCTTTGTCGTCGAGTTCGCCTGCAGCTCTAGAGCGGCACCGCACTGGTGCGTGAGCAGGGTCAAGCGCCTAGAGATGTCCCACATTTTTAATCGAAGGGCAGATCCATTCCGCGCAGGCTCATACAAGCTTGTAGCCGCTACGAATATCGCCAAACCAGAACCTGGGGGCAGTATATCGATAATCTGGTGATCTTTGTAGGTTGCGGAAGATATTATATAGTGGATATGCATATAGCGAGCGGAATTCACCTAGGTGGTTCAAAAATCGATCATTACACCTCAAATTCGTTACCAGCACATCAAATGACCCTCAGGGAGAATTTGCCAGCTGTATCTGAGACTTAGATCCGACTACCGCAAACCCACCGTAGTATCTAAGTTCTCCGAGAATCGACAAATTGACGCGACATTCGTATTCTGGACCCCAGATGACCTCGAGAAAGATGATCTCAGCCAAATACGAGACATTTTTCTGACCCCCCGTTTCTGATCGTTTTTTTACCTAGTCCTTAGTGAATGCCCGGACCCTATGCTAAGCAACGCAATGAATGAAACTAGGGTTCGGCACGGGACCAGGCGCGTTGCAATCCGCTCAGAACCCCCATTTCAAAAGTAATGCAGCTCCGCAGGTGCGCCAAACCTCGTGACGGTTGCGCCACTACAAAAAGTAAGTCTCATACTTTTAGACTATCGACGGCAGAAACAGAATGACGGCGAATGTCACCAGCGGACGATTTCGACTGTACCATGTCACGATGCGGAACCTTTTGTGATACGGAAAATTTGCTTAATAAAGAGCTATATGCTAAGCACTTTGCTGACAGTCGACTAACGATTTTATTTTACAGAGAACAAAACTTTATTTGTGCTACTAACAATAGGTGAAAATCTGAAATTTTCTCAGTGAAGGAGTTCCGAGCTCCACGAGCTCCAAAATCCACTTCTTCCACCTCCACATGTAAAGTAGAATATCCGTTTGACTCCTGGTCGCACCTGTAAGAAGCACCTGATTTTTTAAGAAAATGATATGAAGACAGTACGAGTTTTCGAAGTTGAAGACAGGGTCAATCATAACGATGTCTCGTACTTTGGCGGAGTTGTGCCTCCATCCCTTATCATCACACTTTTCAGCGACCAGTAGAAACCGGATGCATTTTGCGAGAGAATTAGGTGAATTTGTTGGAAAACATACTCCTGAGTTAGCAAAGTGATGTGTCAGAGGGACGGGTGATCGCTGAAAAGTGCTATTTGAAAATTGTAAACTACCATCTGGCGGGATCATATGGTTACTGTCCGACGGAACAACGGAAAGGGACGTGAAACATTTGAAAAAAAAGGTTCTTAGATAGAGAGGAACGTAAAAATTTCAGGCCAAGCGTAGAAACCATTTCTCGGGCTCATCAGTAAGAAGAGTGGTCTTTTTCACAAAAAAATGTAACAAAAATTACAAAGGTCCTTTTTTTAGGAATTTCGTAGTCTAAAACGTGTCAAAAAATTCATCGAAGGCGTAAGTGGAAATTGTCGACATTTTCCAAAAAAAAGTTCACAGGAGGCGAAGCTCCGTCGAGGTCAGGGACCACGATCTGCTTGACCCTGCCGTTTGGGGTCTAACTAGGGACTGACTCCATCATGAACACCATAAGCATGTTTTACGATATATGTTGTATGTGCTCGCAGCGCTGGACCTTGCCTAAATTCAAGCATAGGTCGATTTTCGTCCGCACATGAATGTTTGTGAGTATGTTCGTAGTGAAGAACATGTTGATCGAATGCGCAGAAAGGAAGGAAGCACGGGCCCAACTAACTTGGCTGAGTGCGACGCGCGCGAGGCAGTCTGCGCACTGTGCTTCTCTGGGCCAGATTCCGGGCCGCAACTACGTCTCGACACGCTTTGCGGCCGCACGCGCTCGAGTCAGTCGAGTTTCCAGCGCCAAAGCCGACTCGATTGGCTTTTTCATGCAGTTTTCTCCAATTATGTTTAGTTTTGTGTTTCTAAAACCCACCTAGAGTAAACAGATCGGCGGCTGCGGGGCTGGAAACGCTTACGACTCGAAAACCGCGCGGTCGCAAAGCGTGTCGAAACGCAATTGCGGACCGGAATTTGGCCCAGAGAAGCACAGTACACTCTGCTGGAGCGGAGCGCGCGTCTCATTTAGTCAACTAAACTGAGCCCGAGGCTCCTCCCTTTCTGTGCGCTAGATCAACAAGCCTGGTGAAGCATGCCAGGGCTACATGTCTAAACGAGAAGCGTCATAAAGACGCACGAATTACTTCATACTTCAAAAACGCTGCCTCAATGAAAAGAAAAAACAACACGGGTATATTTGACGAAAAAAATTCTCATACTTTAGTTTTATTTTGGACCACCGCTTACCTCTTCTTTGATTCCCGAAGCAAGGCGAAAGCGGACACGTCCAATATCCCGTAGTGCGATTCATGCAGGGGTCTGAAAACACTTGCTAATCTCTTGAACATTTCTTCAAACAGCAGAAGAGGCCTAATATATCCTCTGGTTCCGAGACAGATTTACTCTGTTCCCTCGCGCGCTTGTGCGGAGCTAGGGTAGAGACAGCGAGAAATTGTGGGGGGAAAGGAGACGCAGCGTACGCACGCAGACGCACGCGACGAACGGATATAAATCACATTCGGAAACAGAGGATAACAGTCCACCAGAAATGTCTACTTTGGACTTGATTTTGCCGAATTCGCCTTCCAACTTTCGTCGGGTTCTATGGAAGATTTCTCACAAGAACCAGGCCAGAACTTGGACCGTTTCAGGTCACCGTTTAGATTTGGCTGAGACTTTTGCTAGCAGGGTCAAGCGGGTACTGTCCCGCAGAACACTGGAAGGCACGTATAAAATTTTGGAAAGTAGTAAATTGGGGAGGAGCAGAACATTTTGGTCCGAAAATGAGAAACCGAGGCCCTTAGATAGGGCAAGGGGTAGAGCATTAAGAACAGAAAATAATAACGATAGTGACGACTTTTTCCCGAAATTTTTGTCGAGCGACTGAATTATCTGGGGAAACAACCTGCTTGACCCTGTAGTACAGGCTGTGATAGTCTATAGGCTTTTCTAAACAAGGTTGTAGGCGACTGGTTGCGGTGTGTAAATGACCCTACCGAACCGTGAAAGAAAAGATAGCCCAAAAACGAAAAAAGGTCCTCATATTCGAGTTCGGACCTCTAAATAACCCCTCGTTATAATGATTGTGCGGGTATTTGTAATCGGCCGCTACAGACCCGGAGAGTGAGGAAGCCTGTGGATTCTTGAGGTGCCGGAAATCAACATTTCTGCATTCGCCGGAAGTTTGTCTAGGGGATTATTTGGACGCTGAACACGATTTCGGGAGCCCTTTTTAACTTTAAAGGCAGTGTCCACGACGAAATCAGTCTTCAACGGAAATCGAGAGGCCTGAGACCAACTCCACCAGTACTGTTGAAAATACGGCTAGGAATAAGCACAGAAGAGCCTTATATGGCCCAAACCTGAGTGTTTCGCTCACCTAACGCCCACTCCTTTCAACCGCCTCTGATCCGTAAATAACTGGAAACCCCATTTTGCAGAAACGGCATACATTCAGGGGGCTATAGTCCCTCCACTCAATTAAACTTACCCCATTTGATGATCGATTACTTCTCAAACAGGAATTTTGAGTGAGACAACTTTATCGGTAGTCTTTGAGGGAGTGGGCGCTGCGTGAGCGGAACACTCAAATTAGGGCCGTATAGGGCTCGTTCGTGCTCTTTCTTAGCCGTTTTTTTTTCAACGTTTCTGGTTAGATGGGGCCCGAACCTCTCGATTGCAGGTGAAAATTCTGCGACTGATTTTACCGTGGACGCTGCCTTTAAAGAAAAATTAATCTACATTTCAGGCAACGGAAAAGGGAAATTGTGAGGGCAAGTATTCCCACAGAGAATACGGTAGGCTGCGCCACAATCGATGGGCGAAGTTGCAATTTGTCCTGAATTTTGAAGAAGAAACATAGGAAACCTCAAAAAACGGTTAGTTTTCCCCAAACACAAACATTATCGATACGCCTGAAGTCTTCAACATGAACAGACTAGAGAATCACAAAAAATCGTGTTATTTCCTTTTTTGGTATTTTTTTCGAGTTATTCCTGCACGCATCTATGATAAAGACTTTAGGTGTATTGATGTAGTTCGGGGGTACTTACCGTTTCTCAACGTTTCCGGCGTTTTTTTTTTCTTCAAAAATTTACAACATTTCAGTCAAATATGGCGTTACCTAAAGTATGCTTAGTGAAATGGTATGCAAGTCACGAGATGATGATACCTGACAAAACCTGAATTCAGATGACTAAAAACCACTTACGTCAATCACGGAAACAAACTTGCGAGCGACCCGGCGGAGTTTCTCAGCCGTGCATCCAGCGGGCAGATTGTCCTAAAGAACTTTTCGTGAAATAGAAAGAACTACAGAGATACTAGCAAGGGAGCCCATCGCGCCGTACCAATTAAGTAAACTGAAACACCTTGCGAGACTGCTTCTGCTGCTAGCTAAAAAGTTAGACGCTCGAAACGGTAGGTTAATTAAGCAGCATGACATTATACAGTCGACACGGATCGCACTGATATTTTACGTTCCTTATTGTAAGTTGGCGCACACTCAGTGCGCATATGTTATAACACACCTGCGCCAAGTATGTGCCAAGGCACAATAAGGAACGCAAGTATCAGTGCTGTCCGTTCCGACTGTACCTATCGTAACATACCCCAACCATGTGTAAACTGAAAAAGGACCTAGTATTTGCGTTCAACGCCCAATATTACCCCCCCCCATGGTGGAGACTTCCTATCGAAATGATTTTTTGACCTACAGGGCCTCATGGACGGTATTACAGCTCAATCCAGTTTTTTGTGTGCTCCATAGGGACTGATCCCTGCGCAAACTGGAGTCTCAAAAATTTATCTGTTAAATGTTGTGGGGAAGATGAAAAAACAATGTGAAGTTCGTTAGAGTTCCTCAATGCACCTGGGCAGAACAAAAACGACAAAAAAATATTTTTGGATTAAGGATGTTCGAACACTTCCAGCCCATACTTTGTAGGGGGAGGTGATTTGGGACTCTGAACACGAATATAAGGATCGTTTTAGGTTTTTTTCCGAAGATTACGGTAGGCTACTGTGGACAAACGATACTTTTACTACTGTAACTTGCAGTAATCTTCTGAGAAACTGAAAATGGACTATATAATCGTGTTCAGAGCGCCAAATCGCCCCTCTCCGAACAAAGTTTGGGATAAAAATGTTCGCAGTTCTGAACAAAAAAAAACATTTCGCAGCTTTTGATCTACCCATGTGCATTGAAAAAAATTTACCAAACTTCATAGTGTTTCTTTTGACCTTCCCCACAACACACAAGAGACCATTTTTCAACACTCCAAATTGTGCTAGGATCATTCCCCAGTCAGAGGTCGACATTTCTTCATTCGTTCAAATTTCTTCCAGTCAGGTAAATTGGGGCGCTGAACGCGAATACGAAGTCCAATATCGTTTTTTGTACTTTTATGCTAGGTTGCGGCAGGTACAACACCATTTTAGTATTGTACCGTACCGTTTAGAAGTTATACTTTGTTAGATCAGATTCTGTTACTAATGGCAAGAGGATCCTCGCAAAATATTACATTTTGCTCACTTCGGACTGCCTATCCTTGCACATGTCTATCCTTACACAACGAAACCAACCAGATACGAAGTGCAGTTTTCGACGCTCCATTGGGCGGCTCCATATTTCAGCATAAGCTTACACTTTGAGCTTCTCTCAATACAAAACATATCCATGATATGTGAAATGCTGTCAACAGCTCTCGGAGACAGTGATGCGGCCTGAAAACTCAACGATTTATTCGCAAGTGGACGAGGGTGGATTTTGGTCGAAGGAAAACTGGGGGTGCGGGAAAGGTGGTACGCCGCGCGCGGCGAGGACACACGACGCGTGCTGCCTCGCGCAGTACCATCGTCGTCTATAATAGAGTCAACACCAAGGAAGTGACTGCATTCTACTCTGAGAACCGTCTGTGGGTGCTAGGGCACTCTATCTTGTCGCATATAGCCTAGAAATGGAGCATTCTTCGCGCTCTTAGTTACAACCTACCACATTCGCATAATTCAGGCAGCAAAAGAAGTTGTTCCTAAGTTACCGGTAGACGATCGTTTCCACGAAGCTCATTTCTGCTAACTTCTTGCACTGATACTATCATATGAGTGATAGGTAACTTTCCAAGCATCTCGTTGAAGGGAAATTACCTAATAAGCGCGTGGCGCTACGTCGCGACGCGACACGCAACGCATGCTCTCCGACGCGCACGGCGTACCATCTGGCCGCCGCCCGGAAAACTGGGGAAAATCCAGGCCTTATCAAAACAAATGGACGAAGTCCAAATGAACTATCCTCAGCAGTATTACTCGAAGCAGTGTTGAGTAGGTCGTTGCGCCAATTTTCGGCAGAGCTACGACCCCCCGTTGACCAAAAATTTGTATTAAGCACACCGAATTACGATTTTGGATGTTTTTTTTTGGAACAGTCACTGCTGTTAAACGTCGCAGTGCACGTTATGGTATGTTCACACAAGTTGCTGAAACGATCGCAAAATGCTTGGCTCCGGGCGAGATTGAACCACCATATTACGTTTCCGGGGGAGCGCCTTATTGCACTGCACCAGCGAAGCCCCAGCGCCGCTCTCACTTAACTGCTCGGTAAATCTTCACCGAAGCAACCCTCCCTTCACCCGTATAACGAGATTATAAGGCGCTCCCCCGGAAAGGGAATATGCTGGTTCAATCTCGCCCGAAACCAAGCGTTTTGCGATCAACTCAGCACCTTGTGTGAACACACCGAATAACCCCTGAATACAAATTTTGACTGACATCTGATACTTTGTCTTAACTACCGTAAGCGCACTGTAACCTAAATTTCATGACGGCCTCTGCAGACACAGCTGTTCTCGCTCTGCAACCTTACTATCAGAGGGCCAATATCAGTACCTAATTTAAGCTTACTATGCGGTTTGGAGAAAATACCTTTTTCTTCAATAATTTTACGACACCCCAATTTTCATATTTCTTCAAAAATTTTGCAAAATGTTTACGACCCCCCGTTGCGCCGAGTCGCAACCCTGCTAAACCTTGGCTCGAAGGAAAGGCTTCAAGCAGATCATCACAGACTGGAATTTTCTAAGCATTAGCGCTTTGTTTTTGGAGAAAACCGCTTATAACTCAAGGACTACGGTATTCACAGCATGATCATCTTCTTAGTCTTAGAAAAACGGTTAGTTTTCCCCACACAAAACATCAATACGATTGTCTTCACCATGGACACACATCACGAATACGATAGCCTTTTTTCAATTTCGGAAAAATTAGGGTAGGTTACGGTTTATTTCACGTCACTCGACTACGGTAACCTACCGTTGACCTACAAAAATAGGGAAGCGGACAACGGATTCGAGACCAGTACTCTGAAGAACCTCTCTAGGCACACAATTTCAGTGAAACCGGAGATTTGGAGAAAGCTATCGTATCTTTACCGTGATCCTCCATGAAACCGGGAATAATCTCACATTTTTGTTGAGCCCCTTAAGTACTGGACAATGTTTGGCCGGCAAAAGATTCGACCTCTCGAGACCGAGGTAAAAAAAATAAACAGAAACGAAACATGCTTTCGGCGATGAACTTGCAGATTGAAAATTTACATCAGATTTAAGTTTTTTCGATTTTTGAATTGGGAGGTTGCTAATTTTGCCTCACAGAGAACTGTTTTCCTCGTTGATAACCATCTAATTTTTTGCTGATACGACGAACAACAACGAACTCGGAAAGAAACAAAAACAGAAAAAGAAACACTTGAAAATAAAGTTGAAAAACATCAGAGAATGAAAGAATATTACAGCTCACCTGAAAAGATGATTTTCTAAACGATTCTCGACTTCTCTTTGGTGGAAGCTGGTTTCTGTCAGTTTTACTGACCATTACGTGAACCTGCAAACCGAGATAATTGACTGATTAAAAAAACGACAATATAAGAAGAAACACACAAATGGAGAAAGGAAAAGAAACCGTGACAATCGTAACGGCCGAATGAAACATGCGTGTCCCAAATATTATTAAAGGTCGAGTGCGCACGCGCTCTAATGCAAATAGGGGTGTGGCGTGGCCGAGCCTCAAAACGGTGACAGCTATCACAAAAATGGGTGGTGCGTGAGCGGATGGGCTTTGCGTGCGCGGAAAACCCCAACTTTGAGACCGTATGGGGCTCTTTCTACCTCATTTTCGTCCGTTCTTTCGGTCCTTTTGTTGCACTCAGCCCCTGAACTTTACATTTTCACAAAAAACTCAAAGAGTGTATGTATCGTGGACACTGCCTTTAACGTCTGTGAATATGCAACTCAGTCATATGTTGGATTTTTTCACGGTGAGATACTTAGTACCGGAGTTGACGTTGGCATACAGAAAACGTGACGAATTTGCTTCATTTATGCTACGATAGCGAATAACCCCAGCAGTTACTTAAAGGCAGCAGACACGCTCAAAAATGATATCAATTTTATGAATTAAACTGAAGGTCTGAAGCTGTTAGCATTTAGAAATAACGAAAAAGACGAAAACAAATCGACGGAAATTAAGATATAAAGGTACGTTCTATATTGGCCAAGAAATGGACGAGTTGTACGGCGCTGGCTGAAATAGCGGAGCTAGCAACAAATTTGTTGGAATAACGACGCTAGTGTACTCGTACGGCCCTTTCTGGAACGCTTACGCCGTTAGAAGCCTAAAAAGTAACCTAAGGTGGCCGCAATCGAGCATTGAATACCTGTATGGAGGGGCGGAGCCCGTATCGATGGGCGGAGCAAGGATGATTTCGTGACTGACTACGGCTCAAATACGGGCATTTGGAATCGCTTTTAACGCTTGCAACTTCGTGAGGGCTCTTCTAGGGCCTGCACGACCCCACTAATGTAGTTGTCTCTGACAACTTTTTTCGAGCGTGTCTGCTGCCTTTGAGCCCCATTTACAGTAGAAGGCGAGTTTTCGTTTCCTATCGGCAAGTGCTACTGTAAAATTTAATATTTATAAGGGTGTTCTAATTAATGTCTAGGAGTGACCAACCAGTACTGCAAACACTAATGACAATTGGCATTTTATCGTGGATGTCCTTCTTCCTTCTTCATTGCTCTTGCGAGCGTTGCCGCAGATGATGCACTTGATGCTGGGCATAATGATGTACGACCAGATCTAAGGATTATGGTTGTATAAAGTTACAGCAAAAGGAAACTTGTCCCTAATTAAGTCGGTTCCTCGAGAGCAGAGCTAAACCACACATTTCGATCACATCTTTCCCTGTGTTTCGTGGCGAATAATGGAGAACGTAGAGAGAAGATATGATTTCAGTGCGCTCTCGACGAGTTGAATTAACTAGAGCAAGGATAGAAGAATATTGGGTAGATAAGTGAAATCGCTATAACCCTATGTGTTACAGTGATATTTCGCCGACTGCACTTGTGCCGCAAGCCTTTTAGACCTCAGGCAGTGGGCTAGGGCGGCCCTCTCATCATTGCCGCGGAAAGCAGACCGTTAAGGTAATCCGTCCCACTCACGGAATTCAAACTGTCGTTATCGGAACGGAATTGCGGTCCGAATTCGTGGATATCGCATCGGGCGACGCGACTCATCTATCTCCCAGCCCGTTTATTGTTGTGTTGCGTGATGCAACAGTGTCGTTCGCTTTGCGGATCGAAACTTCGCTCCGATAACGACAGCAAGAAGCGAGAATCTGATGGTTCTCTGAAGGTATTTTTGAAAGTTAGTAAAGGAAAGTACAAAGGGGTGTTTTTTTTTTCAGAAAGAGAGGCGTTAGAATAACTGCCGTGTACTCGCAACATGCATCAACAAACCAGAAATCTATGCGCTGATTTTACACCAAGGCCGTAGAAATAAATGCTCATCACCCTGAAATGCTTTCTGACTATGACTCACCCTAGCTCAGTGTCTGAGTTCTTCCCTATCATTGAAAACACCAGGGCCTAGTAATCCTGAGCCGCCCTAGCCCATTATATATTCAGTTTGCCACGGTAAACTTCATCTCACTGCGGCCGACCATAGCGACGGGACTTCCCACCTCGTTGAGCAATGCATTTGATATGTACATATCGACCGGAACGGCCACAGATGACTGAGGCGGTGATAGGAACGTCTTCTGTATTACAATCTGTCAATGTACTGTAGATATCTAGGAATCAGACGACTTATGACACGTGGACGAAATTTTAAAAAATTTGAAAATTTCACACAACGAATCTTTATTCTTCATCGCATTTATTTACAGTAACAGAAACGACGGGCTTAGTTAGATTTCCGAAAACACCGTGGCGAAGGGAGCACTGATTTTGCCACAAAACAGCTGCTGAAGTGGTCGAGGCTAGACACTCAGGCGGCGAAGAACACCAGTACGTTGTTGCAATCTGCGCGTTCCATTTGCCATCTGAATTAAGTGTTTTTTAATGTGTAATCAAGTGTAAGCTATGATCAACCGTTCCTTCCCCCCCCCCCAATTTTGAACCTTCTCATGCAGGAATCGCTCAGATATACGGCGATTCACGTAAGTGACATCCCATTTTCGTTCAGCCTTTCAGCCCCAGACCTTTGATGTTCACTGTAGAGGCTATAAAACCGCGGAATTCTCATGGTTTGAACGCGTGCTGGTGCGGAGCGGCGGTTAGACGGAGAGAGCGCATGACAGATGGAGGGAGCAGAATCGCCAGCACCGCTCCCGCCATGAGTCGTGAGAATTACGACTTTTTACAGAGGATACTGTCCTTATCAGAACGAAAAATTTCGTCGGTAGTTGCGGCAGACTGCCGTTGCGGACAGACGCTATTGCACCACACACCACCACAGACGCTATTGCACAAGCTACAATACGATTATCATCAAATTTCGTGCTGCAAGATCAACCCGAAATTCGGATCCGACAAGGACAGTAGGCACGACGCAGATCAACATCACTTACGTAGCCGATTGATTGATCGAAGGGCAGTTTTCTATGAATTTCTTCGGATCAAGCGACCGCCGACGGGTTTATAAAACTGCGTAAGGTCTACCCAAATTCAACATTCGTTATTGAATGTTAGCAAGATTCTTGAAACATCTCCACACAAACCAGAATTTCTCAATTTCTAACGAAATTGTGACTTTTTGTGGAATGAATACTTGCTACACGCCGTGGTTACAGGGAGGACAGCAGTCGGATCACGAATTTCAGATATGGTGATCGAGGCTGGGGTCGCACAATTTTCTAGAATACTAGAGTACCAAGGAAGGTCTTTTCACAGGTCGGGCACAGCAGCCCGCTTCTCATGGTCACTTGACCGCATCAAACGAAAAAGAGCTTTGAACGGGTAAAAACATTGGCCTTGTGTCATTGTTATGACGGTGGCGGGGTGACACCAGGTCAGGTTGAACACATTCACGATCAAGCCTAGATTTGGGTGACTGCACGTTGACAGCGGGCAATATTGCGTCATCGTATGCCGTGTCCCACCGGTGGGATACGGCATGCTCGAATGGCACGCCATTGATCAGCATTGGTTTTCACTTCTATTATAGAAGGCGGCAGTCGAACCGAAGGTGCATTTACCAAATGATTATCTAAAATTACATCAGATGGATTTTTTTCTATAAAAAATTATCTCCTGGAGTTCCCCACCTCACAATGTGTTGAAGTGAAAGCGGTGAGGTGAGAAGTCCGTTGTTTTTCTAAAAAAAATCTAGCTAATGTAGTTTCTGGTAACCATTCAGTAGATACATCTTTTCCCAACTGCCGCCTTCTGGAAGTGAAAACCTATGCTGAAAAGGCCATTTGGAATAAAACGGTCTTTTCACATCACTTTTTCCAACAGGAAATATTTTCCTTTTTCTCACTTTACGTGTATTTGCTTTTTTCTACTTCTCTACTATGTCTATTTTGCCGGACCGCCGAGTCACGGCCCAACAGAGCAATTCACATGACGCTGGAAGGCCACCAAAAATATTTTTTCACAATTTCGGCATGCAATCTCGACGAGCATTCAAATCTCCAGCAAAGTGGGCGGGTCTGCCTTGGATTTAGCAGGGCCATTGTTAAAGACGAGGTCGCATAGCTCTGTCACGAATGGAGGGGTCGCAGTAACG
Organism: Aplectana chamaeleonis; assembly: GCA_029168955.1. NCBI lineage: Eukaryota > Metazoa > Nematoda > Chromadorea > Rhabditida > Cosmocercidae > Aplectana > Aplectana chamaeleonis. The sequence continues at coordinate 1,000,346 of JAPDOI010000194.1, forward strand.
AACGCATTTTGTCCAACTGGCTGCTTGACCCTGCCTCCGATTCGGGTTGAGCACTACAAATAAATAGAGAAAATATTTATCTATACCTAGCGTAGCATTTCGGAAATCGTCAAGAAAAAGATCAACGAAAAATCGCTTTAGCCCTTAAAATGTCTTCCTGATAAGAAGTTTTGTACGAAGTCAGTTGAGAATTAAAAACACAAAATGATTCTAAGAAAAACTCTGAAAACCTGCTAACACTAAATAGGTCAAAAAAATTAGAAAACCGACAACCTTTAAATATAGATTTCTTTGGCGAAAATTCATTTTTTATCTAAAAGGTTACGAGCGACCCCCCCCCCAAATTTCCATTTTCTTATCGAAAAATTCGACAACTCTTACGGTTCTTCATCGCGCCGAGTGGCAACCTCGCTCAACCCTATAGACGAGTCTAGGGTAGGCCAATACATTCGTCGGGCAAGGGGACAACCTCGAAAAGCGTGTTCCACCGGTGGGACACGCGGTCCGAAGTTGTGGTGAACGCGTGTCCCACCAGTGGGGCACGTGGTCGTGAATGGGTAAGGTAACTGGCATTACATAAAACGTGAGAGCCAGTGGCGGCTCAGGGCACCCATACATAAGGAACATTCCATGAATCATAGAGAAAAAAGGATTTTTTTATAGAAAAACAAACAAAACACTAAATAAGAGTGATGTACCACGTTTTTTCTACTCAATGCATGTTCTTCGAAGTTTCAGAGCGGCTCGGGTCCGCTTGAAATAGATAGCTTCTGGAAAAATATTCGTAGAACTGGTTGAAAAAATCAAGCTTACAATAGTTTCGTTCCTGTTCTTAGACTATTGTAAGACTTCAATAAACGACGCAACCACGAACACCGAAAATTCTTCTCCAACTCGTACATTTAGAGCTACCCCGAAACTCCTCAGTAAGGAAGGTAGCTCTAACTTGACCGATCTATTCTGCAAATTGAGCCAGAAACGTAGCCTAGGTCGCTCATTTTGAGCCGGTCAAAGTGAGGCTTATCGGGCTTATCATGTCAAAATCTCCTTATCACTGCTGGTTTTTGCCACGACCGACCGCTCCGCTGCTTTTTCCGAACTCATCCGAGCAACCTTGCCTTTATACTGAACTTTTCAGAACGAAATTCCGCGTAGTAGTTGCGAGCCACCACTCTTGCGGCAGGCGATATGATGATAATCTTGCTGGGACAGAAGTTAAACGTGCCGGGACCGCGTGGTCCAAGCACGACTTTCATTTGTTGCGTGCGGTAGCAGCGGTTCTCGCAACTGCGGACTTCAACTTCCGCTCCGAGAAGGTCTGCACAGCTTACTTTACAGAAATAGCAAAAGATCGCGCATGATATCGGTTCGTACGACTGTAGAATCTGCGTTTACCAGCTCTCTTTCCAAAGTGTCATGCTTTTTAGAACTTTTTGAGCTCTAGATTAGGAAACGATCCACATATCGTATTTTTTACTAGTAGCAAGGGCGTATTCGCTAAGTTTCCTCTTACCCTGAATTGAAATGCTCTTCATATGAGGTATTAATTATTAAGGGCAAGCGGGGTTCAGCTGCGACGCGACGCGTGGTGGACGAGGGGGGGTCGTAAAAATTTGGCGGCACACAAAAATAAGACAAAATCACGAAACATATGGCACCCTAAATCAATCCTAAGTGAGGCAAATCCTGTCCATCAGTTTTCAAGCTCGTTTCAAAGATATTTTACTTCCTGCAGCGTCCGGCGCACTCTCACTAGGTCCTGCACACTTTCTATGGCGTCCGGCGCGCTCCTACTAAGATCACGCAACCCTTCTGCAACTGATATGGGCATATTTTGAGAAGTATAGCAGAATTATGGGTCACCAGGGGATATCAACTGCGGCGAGGTCTAGTGCACTTGCAATATAGACCCTTGAACCACCTGGGGAGCTCAAAAATTTCCAGGCTCGAGATAGGGAACCGCACACATTTCCCAGCTAAACGTTGTGGCCACACCACTTTCGAAACAATCACAGCGCGATGCTTTACCATGGTTCGTGCTAGGCACTCCTGATGACAGGAGAAAAATCCCCCAGAAAATTATTGAGCAAAACTTATTCTTGAGTCTCGGACATCGGAAGACTTGGCGCTTGCCTCCCCCCCCTATCCCACCACCAACTCCAACAGGGAACAAGATGGAACAACAACGGAAATTTCCAAGTTGGGGGAGTAGCAAACTAGCCTCAGAATGAAGGGGGTCGCAAAGCCGGATGCCTCTTCCTGAACTGAACTCGGCTCTAACAGTGAATGATTTTCTACATAACCCGAGTTGCCCAGATGTGTCTGTCGCAAACTAGCCTCAGATGGAGGGGTGGCAACAGGGGTGTGCATTTTCCGTTTACTGATTTACCGAATTTACCGGTGTTTTTCGGAAAATTTTGATTTACAAATTTACCGATTTTTTCTCAAAATTTACCGAAATTTTTACCGAAAAAAAATTCGGGTTTTTCTAGCTCAATCGGCCTATTTCTTACTCGTATTTCACGGGTTCGCTACTGTTATGGCATGCCTTTGGCGCGATATCCTTCTTCATAGTTCTTTTTGATACTCTTTCTAACTCCTTTGGCTTACTTTCTGAATAATCCAACGATCTTTTTACCTTTTATGTCGCGTGCCTCATCTTATTGAAATACTACTCCGAGAAATACATATCAGCAGAGTTCTAGAGCAGATGCTTCAGTAACTGGAATTTTTTCAATTAGCAGAGTCCTGAAGCAGATTATTCAGAAACTGAATTTTTTTGGAGCCCCGGACACAACACTGAATCCACTGTAGTTCTGGAACGACTCCATTGTGAAATCATCGTACCAGCACCTTTCCCCACTGACCAATAATTACTTTTGCTCGCCCCCTGGCACAGCTGAGGCGGAATGGATGTTTTCCTCAGCTGCCCTGATTTTGAGTAACTACAGAAAGACCTTGACGACAGAAAATTTTGAAATGTTACTTTTTCTCAGAATCAACGTCTTGCTGACCAGCTTCACCCGTTGAGCTCAGTTTAATATGTAAAACTCACTCATTGTTTGCGCTATCCTCATGCGCTATTGAAAATGATACATAAATATTATCGGTCATTTGTGCTATCGTATCCTCAGCGATCCGGTCCGCATTTGCGGACTACGACTATTGCAATATGCGACACGTGTTAATCGTGCTGGGACCACTTGGTCCCGCCACGATTCATCCTTCACCCAGCACGATTATCACGCGTCGCATGATGCAACAGCCGTAGTACGCAGTTGCGGACCGGATTTCGGCTCAGAGAACGATAGGTGGCACCAAAAAACCGAAGTCAGAATTTTTACCGAATTTTCCGTTTTTACCGTATTTACCGAAAAAAAAGTTCGGGGAAAAGTTTCGGTAAAAAATTTACCGAGAAGAATTTTCCGCACACCACTGGGTGGCAACGCCGGATGCCTCGTGGATGATTTTCTACATCACCCGAGTTGCCCAGATGTGTCTGTCGCAAACTAACCTCAGAATAGAGGGGGTCGCACAGCCGGATGCCTCATCCTGAACTGAGGCTCCTCCACTGAAAGTTTTTACATAAAACAAGTTGCTTAGATGTGTATGTCAACCTGGCGCCTGTGGCCGTGATCGTGAAACCAGAGTTGAGCAGGCCGTTGCGCCCATTTTAGGCAGAGCAAAGACCCCTTTCCCCGTTGACCAAAACTTTTGAAAATTTTCCAGATTTTTACGACCCCTCCCGAGACAAAGAATTCTTAAAGTTTTCTGAGAGTGGAGCAGTTGGAAAAAACTCCAAAGCTGTGGTAAAATCTGGCCGGAAAGTTGTGGTAAAATTTTGCCAAATCGTTCGAGCTACGACACCCTCCCCGATTTTTTCCAGAAATTTTCCAATTTATTTTTTACGAACCCCGTTGCGCCGAGCCGCAACCCTGCGTGAAACTACAGAAGTCTCCCAGGACGATACGAAATTCGGTCTACATTGATTGTTTTTCTTATTGAACCTTCGCGGGAGGCTTCCGTAGTTTTATGAATACTGAATGCTGGTGAAAATGACAAATGTCTGAATAGCAAAAGAACTTCTTCCAGACGTGCCAGGGCAATTGGGCTCCATGAAATCGCTCGCCTGCGTGCGCACGCGTTACGGTCTGGTGAGTGTCGCGCGCGGCGCACGCGGAAAAGCCGCCATAGTATGGAAGTGTCATCAACATCCTGTACGGCAAAACGTTGTCGTTAGTGACATTACCTGAATGCATCAAAATAAATAATGCTCCAGAGCATGCCAGTTTACATGATTTCACATAAATGCTGGGATGTCGCGTCGTCGCCCTTTCCGCCGCGCGCGACGGTCACCGACCGCGAAGCAGAACGCACGGGTGAGCAATGACAGCTCCCCGGGTAATTGTCATTGCGCTAAGGGGCTGTCACTCAGCGGTTTGGTGAAAAAAGGCACGCTAGGGACATAGAAAAGAGCGAAACCATCCATATACAATGAGTAATACAAGCAGTAGGAAAAAGTGGTTAACAAAACCGTTTTATACGAATGGGGTTTGCGGTCTCAGTTTTCATTTCTGGAAAGCGTCAGGCTTACTGAAGGCTCAACTCTCGAACAATCAGCGAAGGCTACTCTATCAAAATTTTTTTTTCAGAATTTTTAGCTTTTTCGCTGGCCATGTGCTCCCACCAGGAGCGGAATCAGCGGAGGCTGAATTCTGCATAAAATCAACTCCAAATTACTAAAACCGGTTCTCACACAGTTTTGGCTTGATCAGGCCTATTTGTCAAAAGCTGGCCACCTAAATGCCCGTGAAAATTACGATTGTTCCAATAGCTGAAAAATGCTCTTCGGAGGCTTTCCAGTGTCATTAGCATTGCTCTGAAGAGCCGTCGCCGTTTCGTAAAATAGACCGATATACGACGTAGAGAAAGAGCAAACATCGCTTTGGAAAAAGCGACGTGAAGTGAATGCTTTTCAAATTACCTTTGCATCCTCAGTTTCCTCTTCTGGGAGGCCGCTTTGGAAGAGAAGTGGATTTCTCAAATCGTTATCAAGAACTACTCCATCTGGATTCTTTCTGATACGCCTTCCAGAAGTGAAAACTTTGACCGCAAAGGACATTGTGCAAAAAGGGTCATTTAACACCACTTCTTCCAACGGGGAATTTTATGGGAACAATAAGGAATAGAACAATAAAAAACATTACGCCGAACATTACGTTAGTAATCATTTTACATTAGTAATCGTTTATTACAATTAGGAAAAGTATCAGACATTTTATCACAGACTATCAGGTCCAAAAAGAATAATCAGTCTAATTCTACCAAGCCGTTGATTTACGGGACTTCAGGGCAAAGCCAATGACACTGGAGTGCCTGAAAGAACCATTTTCCCTCTCTTCATATATTAGCAACAAGCCGAAACTATATAAACGCGAAAACAACACCAATTATGAAACAAGAACAAACACTCTAAAGAAAAGGACGAAGAAGGTAGCTAATTAAAGGACGCAGCGGCGTCGTTCTCGGACAAAGAGAAAACCTGACCGCGGGCAACTATTTGAAATAAAGCTGACCGCGACAATGCGGCGGTTGAAGCGCGTTCCGGCCGCGCTCATGTTTTACCGGCGGTCGAACCGCGCTTGGACGCGGTCCGACCGTCGTTTCTGCACGAACACGTTCACATATGATGTCGCTTCCGCTTAAGTTGTCACGCACGCTGCATAACATATTAGTCCGACTAATCATTCATTGGTTCTTCTAAATAAGAATTAATATTAATCATATTATTTATAATTTTATACTTTTCAAATATTTTCGCATTATTATTATCATTATTATTATTATTATTATTATTATTATTATTATTATTATTATTATTATTATTATTATTATTATTATTATTATTATTATTATTATTATTATTATTATTATTATTATTATTATTATTACTTCTTAAGGATTACTTCAGTTCACTACTGAATCGTCCAGCGCCATCAGTACCTGAGCTCCCGCATGTTCAGAGAGCACATTACGATGTCAGTGAGGAACCGCCGACTGAGTCTGAAGTTTTGTATTGTGTCCGGAAAATGAAGAATGGAAAGGCTGGTGGAGATGACAACACCACTGCTGAATTGCTGAAAGCTCTTCCTCCGTCTGGGATTTGTGAAATGACCAACACCATCCGTGCTTTATGGATGAGCGAACGGATACCCGATTCGTGGAGACATGCGATCATCGTACCTCTTCACAAGAAGCTATCCGTCACGAATCCTAAGAACTACAGAGGAATCTCTCTATACTTCGTTTCATGTATAAGGCTTTAGAACGTATCATTCTCGAGCGACTTATCAAACATCGTGAAAGAACGACCAGAGATGAGCAAGCCGGTTTTCGACCTGGAAGATCGACCATCACCAAGTGTTCGCCGTGAAAAGAGTTATTGAATCGTGGCAGCGGCATTCGAAGCCGTTACAGCTGGCTTTTTTGGACTTTGAAGCCGCGTTCGACTCTCCTCATCGTGATCGATTGCTCAATGCTCTGCGAGCAGATGGAGTCCCGGAAAAGTATGTTCGGTTAATCGAGGACAAGAACAATGGAACAACAGCAGCAGTTCGTACACCTGTCGGATTTACGTCAGCTTTCGAGGTGAAAACAGGAGTAAGGCAAGGAGCCGTTGCAGGACCTTTTCTTTTCAACTTCGCCGTTGATGACATCATGCGTAGAGTTGCAGAACAGTTTCCTGCGGATGTGATCCTAACACCATCAGGACGCTCCCTTGTCGACCTGGAGTACGCCGACGACATCGTGTTATTTGCTGAAAACAACGCAAAACTGCGAAGGATTGTGAACCTTGTTTCGAAGTATGCCGCAGCCTATGGACTTCGTCTTCGTCCCGACAAATGCAAGCAGATGTGGGTCTTTCAGAGGCCTTCAACGGGAGTTTGTTTGGACGGACAACGTATCGAACTGGTGGACGATTTCTGTTATTTGGGCTGTTTGCTGAAGAACGATGGTAGGTACGCAGTGGATATTCGACAACGATGTGCGAAAGCTACGTCTGCATTTAATTCTCGAACCAAGTGTTTGTGGTCTACTACCATCGCGAAGAAAGTCAAGTTGCGCGTCTACCTATCCGCTATTCGCCCTATCATGATGTACGGATCGGAGACGTGGGCAGCACAGAAGACGCAGATGGAAAGGTTGGATTGCACAGAGAGGAAACTTTTTAGGCGTTTGCTTGGATATTTCTGGCCGCGAATGTGCCACAACGAAGATCTCTACGACGAAATCGACGCCTTACATCAATGTTTGACACGAGGGAAGTGCTTACATCTCCCAACGCCATCTCAAGCGGAAACGGAAGGTTTATTCTAAGAAGACCGCCAGATCGGGTGTTGAAACACGCTCAAGGGATGCTTCCGAGTCCTGTCTGGAAACGGCCGCCTGGGCGTGGGCGAAAGTTTTGGACGGATGCGGTGAAAGAGGATTTGAAATCACTCGGCATTGAAAGCCAATTCAGGCGCGATGTTTCGTTTCGCAGGAAATGGAATAGTGACAGCTGGATGGAATGTGTTCAAATTGTGGCTGAAGACCGTGAAAAATGGACACGGCTGACTACTAGGACGGCACACCTCGGTGAAGATGCGGAATGACCGCGTCAGGCGAAAGCCAACCTATTAAGTCAGGTAATTCAAGTCATTATTATTATTATTATTATTATTATTATCATCATTTTTATTATTATTATTTTTATTTATTTATTTTATCTTTCATTCGTTTTCAATTCGATCCGTGAAAATATTTCGGTTGCTACTTTGAAAGTTATTATTAAAGTTTTCGAGTAATACTCAAGAGAAATCAGGCATTATTTGCGATAGAAATCGAGTATTCTCATCTGAAACTGGCCGATTGCTCGGGAAGTTTTTTCCACCTTTGGAATAGTACAAATGATCTTAATTCCCGAATGAATGGGATGAATTCCCGAAAAAGCCAATAATTTGCGTTTCTGAATGGTTCTTATATGTGAAAAAGGTGAATAGTTTCTCCACCTCAGCGAAAGGATCACAAGAACCAGGTAGGAAAATCAGATTCAGGTCAAGGCACCTAACGAACCGCCTGACACCGAGATGTCGCGCCCCATTGCTAATCAGCGCCCCGCTGATGTTGGCTTGTGGCCAGCAGCGGCCGAAATTATTTGCAGCGCTAAGCACAACTCCGACTTCATTCCTTCTTCTATCTTCCAATTATTCAACTATTCCTTTTACCTAATGTTTCTTTCCTACACGAAATGTTTATTTTCTTACAGGTACGCTAGTTTTGATTATGTTTTTATTCGTTTATGAGAAGCATTTGCTTTTTTGCCTGACATAAGAACGTAGCGTTTTTTTTATTGGAAGTTGCGCATCAAGTGTTAGAACTTTTCGTCTCTGGTCCGCATCTTAGTTTTTCGAAAGGGAAATGTCCGTTCTAACAGATAGCGACCCTTGGAGCGAAAAGTGATGGAAGCGCGTGAAATCCGGCGACTACAACTGGAAATCAGTGCCAGAGAGGAGCTGCATGACCTTCTTAGGCTTATCCAATAAGTTCTAATCGCAACAACTCCTCCAGAATTTATGTATCATTTTCAATAGCGCATGAGGATAGCGCAAACAATGAGTGAGTTTTACATATTAAACTGAGCTCAACGGGTGAAGCTGATCAGCGAGACGTTGATTCTGAGAAAAAGTAACTTTTCAAAATTTTCTGTCGTCAAGGTCTTTCTGTAGTTACTCAAAATCAGGGCAGCTGAGGAAAACATCCATTCCGCCTCAGCTGTGCCAGGAGGCGAGCAAAAGTAATTATTGGTCAGTGGGGAAAGGTGCTGGTACGATGATTTCACAATGGAGTCGTTCCAGAACTACAGTGGATTCAGTGTTGTGTCCGGGGGCTCCAAAAAATTCAGTTTCTGAATAATCTGCTTCAGGACTCTGCTAATTGAAAAAATTCCAGTTACTGAAGCAACTGCTCTAGAACTCTGCTGATATGTATTTTTCGGAGTAGTATTTCAATAAGAGGAGGCACGCGACATAAAAGGTAAAAAGATCGTTGGATTATTCAGAAAGTAAGCCAAAGGAGTTAGAAAGAGTATCAAAAAGAACTATGAAGAAGGATATCGCGCCAAAGGCATGCCATAACAGTAGCGAACCCGTGAAATACGAGTAAGAAATAGGCCGATTGAGCTAGAAACACCCGAATTTTTTCGGTAAAATTTCGGTAAATTTTGAGAAAAAATCGGTAAATTTGTAAATCAAAATTTTCCGAAAAACACCGGTAAATTCGGTAAATCAGTAAACGGAAAATGCACACCCCTGTTGCCACCCCTCCATCTGAGGCTAGTTTGCGACAGACACATCTGGGCAACTCGGGTTATGTAGAAAATCATTCACTGTTAGAGGCGAGGTCAGTTCAGGAAGAGGCATCCGGCTTTGCGACCCCTTCATTCTGAGGCTCGTTTGCTACCTCCCCAACTTGGAAATTTCCGTTGTTGTTCCATCTTGTTCCCTGTTGGAGTTGGTGGTGAGATAGGGGGGGGGGGAGGCAAGCGCCGAGTCTTCCGATGTCCGAGACTCAAGAATAAGTTTTGCTCAATAATTTTCTGGGGGATTTTTCTCCTGTCATCAGGAGTGCCTAGCACGAACCATGGTAAAGCATCGCGCTGTGATTGTTTCGAAAGTGGTGTGGCCACAACTTTTAGCTGGGAAATGTGTGCGGTTCCCTATCTCGAGCCTGGAAATTTTTGAGCTCCCCAGGTGGTTCAAGGGTCTATATTGCAAGTGCACTAGACCTCGCCGCAGTTAATATCCCCTGGTGACCCATAATTCTGCTATACTTCTCAAAACATGCCCATATCAGTTGCAGAAGGGTTGCGTGATCTTAGTAGGAGCGCGCCGGACGCCATAGAAAGTGTGCAGGACCTAGTGAGAGTGCGCCGGACGCTGCAGGAAGTAAAATATCTTTGAATAGAGCTTGAAAACTGATGGACAGGATTTGCCTCACTTAGGATTGATTTAGGGTGCCATATGTTTCGTGATTTTGTCTTATTTTTGTGTGCCGCCAAATTTTTACGACCCCCCCTCGTCCACCACGCGTCGCGTCGCAGCTGAACCCCGCTTGCCCTTAATAATTAATACCTCATATGAAGAGCATTTCAATTCAGGGTAAGAGGAAACTTAGCGAATACGCCCTTGCTACGCTGCAGGAAGTAAAATATCTTTGAAACGAGCTTGAAAACTGATGGACAGGATTTGCCTCACTTAGGATTGATTTAGGGTGCCATATGTTTCGTGATTTTGTCTTATTTTTGTGTGCCGCCAAATTTTACGACCCTCGTCCACCACGCGTCGCGTCGCAGCTGAACCCCGCTTGCCCTTAATAATTAATACCTCATATGAGGAGCATTTCAATTCAGGGTAAGAGGAAACTTAGCGAATACGCTCTTGCTACTAGTAAAAAATACGATATGTGGATCGTTTCCTAATCTAGATCTCAAAAAGTTCTGAAAAGCATGACACTTTGGAAAGAGAGCTGGTAAACGCAGATTCTCCAGTCGTACGAACCGATATCATGCGCGATCTTTTGCTATTTCTGTAAAGTGAGCTGTGCAGACCTTCTCGGAGCGGAAGTTGAAGTCCGCAGTTGCGAGAACCGCTGCTACCGCACGCAACAAATGAAAGTCGTGCTTGGACCACGCGGTCCCGGCACGTTTAACTTCTGTCCCAGCAAGATTATCATCATATCGCCTGCCGCAAGAGTGGTGGCTCGCAACTACTACGCGGAATTTCGTTCTGAAAAGTTCAGTATAAAGGCAAGGTTGCTCGGATGAGTTCGGAAAAAAGCAGCGGAGCGGTCGGTCGTGGCAAAAACCAACAGTGATAAGGAGATTTTGACATGATAAGCCCGATAAGCCTCACTTTGACCGGCTCAAAATGAGCGACCTAGGCTACGTTTCTGGCTCAATTTGCAGAATAGATCGGTCAAGTTAGAGCTACCTTCCTTACTGAGGAGTTTCGGGGTAGCTCTAAATGTACGAGTTGGAGAAGAATTTTCGGTGTTCGTGGTTGCGTCGTTTATTGAAGTCTTACAATAGTCTAAGAACAGGAACGAAACTATTGTAAGCTTGATTTTTTTCAACCAGTTCTACGAATATTTTTTCAGAAGCTATCTATTTCAAGCGGACCCGAGCCGCTCTGAAACTTCGAAGAACATGCATTGAGTAGAAAAAACGTGGTACATCACTCTTATTTAGTGTTTTGTTTGTTTTTCTATAAAAAAATCCTTTTTTCTCTATGATTCATGGAATGTTCCTTATGTATGGGTGCCCTGAGCCGCCACTGGCTCTCACGTTTTATGTAATGCCAGTTACCTTACCCATTCACGACCACGTGCCCCACTGGTGGGACACGCGTTCACCACAACTTCGGACCGCGTGTCCCACCGGTCGAACACGCTTTCGAGGTTGTCCCCTTGCCCGACGAATGTATTGGCCTACCCTAGACTCGTCTATAGGGTTGAGCGAGGTTGCCACTCGGCGCGATGAAGAACCGTAAGAGTTGTCGAATTTTTCGATAAGAAAATGGAAATTTGGGGGGGGGTCGCTCGTAACCTTTTAGATAAAAAATGAATTTTCGCCAAAGAAATCTATATTTAAAGGTTGTCGGTTTTCTAATTTTTTTGACCTATTTAGTGTTAGCAGGTTTTCAGAGTTTTTTCTTAGAATCATTTTGTGTTTTTAATTCTCAACTGACTTCGTACAAAACTTCTTATCAGGGAAGACATTTTAAGGGCTAAAGCGATTTTTTCGTTGATCTTTTTCTTGACGATTTCCGAAATGCTACGCTAGGTATAGATAAATATTTTTCTCTATTTATTTGTAGTGCTCAACCCGAATCGGAGGCAGGGTCAAGCAGCCAGTTGGACAAAATGCGTTCGTTACTGCGACCCCCTCCATTCGTGACAGAGCTATGCGACCTCGTCTTTAACAATGGCCCTGCTAAATCCAAGGCAGACCCGCCCACTTTGCTGGAGATTTGAATGCTCGTCGAGATTGCATGCCGAAATTGTGAAAAAATATTTTTGGTGGCCTTCCAGCGTCATGTGAATTGCTCTGTTGGGCCGTGACTCGGCGGTCCGGCAAAATAGACATAGTAGAGAAGTAGAAAAAAGCAAATCCACGTAAAGTGAGAAAAAGGAAAATATTTCCTGTTGGAAAAAGTGATGTGAAAAGACCGTTTTATTCCAAATGGCCTTTTCAGCATAGGTTTTCACTTCCAGAAGGCGGCAGTTGGGAAAAGATGTATCTACTGAATGGTTACCAGAAACTACATTAGCTAGATTTTTTTTAGAAAAACAACGGACTTCTCACCTCACCGCTTTCACTTCAACACATTGTGAGGTGGGGAACTCCAGGAGATAATTTTTTTTAGAAAAAATCCAGCTGATGTAATTTTAGATAATCATTTGGTAAATGCACCTTCGGTTCGACTGCCGCCTTCTAGAAGTGAAAACCAATGCTGATCAATGGCGTGCCATTCGAGCATGCCGTATCCCACCGGTGGGACACGGCATACGATGACGCAATATTGCCCGCTGTCAACGTGCAGTCACTCAAATCTAGGCTTGATCGTGAATGTGTTCAACCTGACCTGGTGTCACCCCGCCACCGTCATAACAATGACACCAGGCCAATGTTTTTACCCGTTCAAAGCTCTTTTTCGTTTGATGCGGTCAAGTGACCATGAGAAGCGGGCTGCTGTGCCCGACCTGTGAAAAGACCTTCCTTGGTACTCTAGTATTCTAGAAAATTGTGCGACCCCAGCCTCGATCACCATATCTGAAATTCGTGATCCGACTGCTGTCCTCCCTGTAACCACGGCGTGTAGCAAGTATTCATTCCATTAAAAAGTCACAATTTCGTTAGAAATTGAGAAATTCTGGTTTGTGTGGAGATGTTTCAAGAATCTTGCTAACATTCAATAACGAATGTTGAATTTGGGTAGACCTTACGCAGTTTTATAAACCCGTCGGCGGTCGCTTGATCCGAAGAAATTCATAGAAAACTGCTTTTCGATCAATCAATCGGCTACGTAAGTGATGTTGATCTGCGTCGTGCCTACTGTCCTTGTCGGATCCGAATTTCGGGTTGATCTTGCAGCACGAAATTTGATGATAATCGTATTGTAGCTTGTGCAATAGCGTCTGTGGTGGTGTGTGGTGCAATAGCGTCTGTCCGCAACGGCAGTCTGCCGCAACTACCGACGAAATTTTTCGTTCTGGTAAGGACAGTATCCTCTGTAAAAAGTCGTAATTCTCACGACTCATGGCGGGAGCGGTGCTGGCGATTCTGCTCCCTCCATCTGTCATGCGCTCTCTCCGTCTAACCGCCGCTCCGCACCAGCACGCGTTCAAACCATGAGAATTCCGCGGTTTTATAGCCTCTACAGTGAACATCAAAGGTCTGGGGCTGAAAGGCTGAACGAAAATGGGATGTCACTTACGCGGATCGCCGCATATCTGAGCGATTCCTGCATGAGAAGGTTCAAAATTGGGGGAAGGAACGGTTGATCATAGCTTACACTTGATTACACATTAAAAACACTTAATTCAGATGGCAAATGGAACGCGCAGATTGCAACAACGTACTGGTGTTCTTCGCCGCCTGAGTGTCTAGCCTCGACCACTTCAGCAGCTGTTTTGTGGCAAAATCAGTGCTCCCTTCGCCACGGTGTTTTCGGAAATCTAACTAAGCCCGTCGTTTCTGTTACTGTAAATAAATGCGATGAAGAATAAAGATTCGTTGTGTGAAATTTTCAAATTTTTAAAATTTCGTCCACGTGTCATAAGTCGTCTGATTCCTAGATATCTACAGTACATTGACAGATTGTAATACAGAAGACGTTCCTATCACCGCCTCAGTCATCTGTGGCCGTTCCGGTCGATATGTACATATCAAATGCATTGCTTAACGAGGTGGGAAGTCCCGTCGCTATGGTCGGCCGCAGTGAGATGAAGTTTACCGTGGCAAACTGAATATATAATGGGCTAGGGCGGCTCAGGATTACTAGGCCCTGGTGTTTTCAATGATAGGGAAGAACTCAGACACTGAGCTAGGGTGACTCATAGTCAGAAAGCATTTCAGGGTGATGAGCATTTATTTCTACGGCCTTGGTGTAAAATCAGCGCATAGATTTCTGGTTTGTTGATGCATGTTGCGAGTACACGGCAGTTATTCTAACGCCTCTCTTTCTGAAAAAAAAACACCCCTTTGTACTTTCCTTTTCTAACATTCAAAAATACCTTCAGAGAACCATCAGATTCTCGCTTCTTGCTGTCGTTATCGGAGCGAAGTTTCGATCCGCAAAGCGAACGACACTGTTGCATCACGCAACACAACAATTAACGGGCTGGGAGATAGATGAGTCGCGTCGCCCGATGCGATATCCACGAATTCGGACCGCAATTCCGTTCCGATAACGACAGTTTGAATTCCGTGAGTGGGACGGATTACCTTAATGGTCTGCTTTCCGCAGCAATGATGAGAGGGCCGCCCTAGCCCACTGCCTGAGGTCTAAAAGGCTTGCGGCACAAGTGCAGTCGGCGAAATATCACTGTAACACATAGGGTTATAGCGATTTCACTTATCTACCCAATATTCTTCTATCCTTGCTCTAGTTAATTCAACTCGTCGAGAGCGCACTGAAATCATATCTTCTCTCTACGTTCTCCATTATTCGCCACGAAACACAGGGAAAGATGTGATCGAAATGTGTGGTTTAGCTCTGCTCTCGAGGAACCGACTTAATTAGGGACAAGTTTCCTTTTGCTGTAACTTTATACAACCATAATCCTTAGATCTGGTCGTACATCATTATGCCCAGCATCAAGTGCATCATCTGCGGCAACGCTCGCAAGAGCAATGAAGAAGGAAGAAGGACATCCACGATAAAATGCCAATTGTCATTAGTGTTTGCAGTACTGGTTGGTCACTTCTAGACATTAATTAGAACGCCCTTATAAATATTAAATTTTACACTAGCACTTGCCGATAGGAAACGAAAACTCGCCTTTTACTGTAAATGGGGCTCAAAGGCAGCAGACACGCTCGAAAAAGTTGTCGAGACAACTACATTAGTGGGGTCGTGCAGGCCCTAGAAGAGCCCTCACGAAGTTGCAAGCGTTAAAAGCGATTCCAAATGCCCGTATTTGAGCCGTAGTCAGTCACGAAATCATCCTTGCTCCGCCCATCGATACGGGCTCCGCCCCTCCATACAGGTATTCAATGCTCGATTGCGGCCACCTTAGGTTACTTTTTAGGCTTCTAACGGCGTAAGCGTTCCAGAAAGGGCCGTACGAGTACACTAGCGTCGTTATTCCAACAAATTTGTTGCTAGCTCCGCTATTTCAGCCAGCGCCGTACAACTCGTCCATTTCTTGGCCAATATAGAACGTACCTTTATATCTTAATTTCCGTCGATTTGTTTTCGTCTTTTTCGTTATTTCTAAATGCTAACAGCTTCAGACCTTCAGTTTAATTCATAAAATTGATATCATTTTTGAGCGTGTCTGCTGCCTTTAAAGGCAGTGTTCACGATAATCTTCGATTCTGAGATTTATCGCTAACTCGATTGCTTGGCCCCCAAGTAGAACCGAAATGACAAAGAAACCGAGAAAAACGCACCAGAAGGGCAGGAAATCCTCAAGTATCAGCCCGCCTCTTAAGTATCAATGGAACTGTTCGTTGTGACAATGAGATCTTTTGTGGACCCGCCTTTTGCAATTCTCCATTCTGTGTTGCTCTGTTCTTTCCTTCGGGCCCTAACTAATACTGTTTTGCCCAAAATATTCTTCCATTTTCGGTTAGTCCCATTTTTTACCGGTGACAACCACCGTGAACATGTTCATCCAACCAGACAACTAGTCCAGGCCATAGAATAATGTCACTGAAATAAGACGAATTAGTGCGTTTCTCGCCGTTTCTCCGTGATTTTGGTAACACTTGGTTGCCAACGCATTGCTTTGAGTGGAAATTTTGGAAACGAGAATCATCGTGAACACTGCCTTTAAGTAACTGCTGGGGTTATTCGCTATCGTAGCATAAATGAAGCAAATTCGTCACGTTTTCTGTATGCCAACGTCAACTCCGGTACTAAGTATCTCACCGTGAAAAAATCCAACATATGACTGAGTTGCATATTCACAGACGTTAAAGGCAGTGTCCACGATAAATACGCTCTTCGAGTTTTCTGAAAAAATGTAAAGCTCAAGGGCTGAGTGCAACAAAAGCACCGAAAGAACGGACGAAAATGAGGTAGAAAGAGCCTTATACGGCTCTAAAGTTGGGGTTTTCCGCGCACGCAAAGCCCTTCCGCTCACGCACCACCCACTTTTGTGATAGCTGTCCCCGTTTTGAAGCTCAGCCATGCCACACCCCTATTTGCATTAGAGCGCGTGCGCACTCGACCTTTAATAATATTTGGGACACGCATGTTTCATTCGGCCGTTACGATTGTCACGGTTTCTTTTCCTTTCTCCATTTGTGTGTTTCTTCTTATATTGTCGTTTTTTTAATCAGTCAATTATCTCGGTTTGCAGGTTCACGTAATGGTCAGTAAAACTGACAGAAACCAGCTTCCACCAAAGAGAAGTCGAGAATCGTTTAGAAAATCATCTTTTCAGGTGAGCTGTAATATTCTTTCATTCTCTGATGTTTTTCAACTTTATTTTCAAGTGTTTCTTTTTCTGTTTTTGTTTCTTTCCGAGTTCGTTGTTGTTCGTCGTATCAGCAAAAAATTAGATGGTTATCAACGAGGAAAACAGTTCTCTGTGAGGCAAAATTAGCAACCTCCCAATTTAAAAATCGAAAAAACTAAAATCTGATGTAAATTTTCAATCTGCAAGTTCATCGCCGAAAGCATGTTTCGTTTCTGTTTATTTTTTTTACCTCGGTCTCGAGAGGTCGAATCTTTTGCCGGCCAAACATTGTCCAGTACTTAAGGGGCTCAACAAAAATGTGAGATTATTCCCGGTTTCATGGAGGATCACGGTAAAGATACGATAGCTTTCTCCAAATCTCCGGTTTCACTGAAATTGTGTGCCTAGAGAGGTTCTTCAGAGTACTGGTCTCGAATCCGTTGTCCGCTTCCCTATTTTTGTAGGTCAACGGTAGGTTACCGTAGTCGAGTGACGTGAAATAAACCGTAACCTACCCTAATTTTTCCGAAATTGAAAAAAGGCTATCGTATTCGTGATGTGTGTCCATGGTGAAGACAATCGTATTGATGTTTTGTGTGGGGAAAACTAACCGTCTTCCTAAGACTAAGAAGATGATCATGCTGTGAATACCGTAGTCCTTGAGTTATAAGCGGTTTTCTCCAAAAACAAAGCGCTAATGCTTAGAAAATTCCAGTCTGTGATGATCTGCTTGAAGCCTTTCCTTCGAGCCAAGGTTTAGCAGGGTTGCGACTCGGCGCAACGGGGGGTCGTAAACATTTTGCAAAATTTTTGAAGAAATATGAAAATTGGGGTGTCGTAAAATTATTGAAGAAAAAGGTATTTTCTCCAAACCGCATAGTAAGCTTAAATTAGGTACTGATATTGGCCCTCTGATAGTAAGGTTGCAGAGCGAGAACAGCTGTGTCTGCAGAGGCCGTCATGAAATTTAGGTTACAGTGCGCTTACGGTAGTTAAGACAATGTATCAGATGTCAGTCAAAATTTGTATTCAGGGGTTATTCGGTGTGTTCACACAAGGTGCTGAGTTGATCGCAAACGCTTGCTTCGGGCGAGATTGAACCAGCATATTCCCTTTCCGGGGAGCGCCTTTATAATCTCGTTATACGGGTGAAGGAGGGTTGCTTCGGTGAAGATTTACCGAGCAGTTGAGTGAGAGCGGCGCTGGGGCTTCGCTGGTGCAGTGCAATAAGGCGCTCCCGGAAACGTAATATGGTGGTTCAATCTCGCCCGGAGCCAAGCATTTTGCGATCGTTTCAGCAACTTGTGTGAACATACCATAACGTGCACTGCGACGTTGAACAGCGGATGTTCCAAAAAAACATCCAAAATCGTAATTCGGTGTGCTTAATACAAATTTTTGGTCAACGGGGGGTCGTAGCTCTGCCGAAAATTGGCGCAACGACCTACTCAACACTGCTTCGAGTAGAACTGCTGAGGATAGTTCATTTGGACTTCGTCCATTTGTTTTGATAAGGCCCGGATTTTCCCCAGTTTTCCGGGCGGCGGCCAGATGGTACGCCGTGCGCGTCGGAGAGCATGCGTTGCGTGTCGCGTCGCGACGTAGCGCCACGCGCTTATTAGGTAATTTCCCTTCAACGAGATGCTTGGAAAGTTACCTATCACTCATATGATAGTATCAGTGCAAGAAGTTAGCAGAAATGAGCTTCGTGGAAACGATCGTCTACCGGTAACTTAGGAACAACTTCTTTTGCTGCCTGAATTATGCGAATGTGGTAGGTTGTAACTAAGAGCGCGAAGAATGCTCCATTTCTAGGCTATATACGACAAGATAGAGTGCCCTAGCACCCACAGACGGTTCTCAGAGTAGAATGCAGTCACTTCCTTGGTGTTGACTCTATTATAGACGACGATGGTACGGCGCGAGGCAGCACGCGTCGTGTGTCCTCGCCGCGCGCGGCGTACCACCTTTCCCGCACCCCCAGTTTTCCTTCGACCAAAATCCACCCTCGTCCACTTGCGATTAAATCGTTGAGTTTTCAGGCCGCATCACTGTCTCCGAGAGCTGTTGACAGCATTTCACATATCATGGATATGTTTTGTATTGAGAGAAGCTCAAAGTGTAAGCTTATGCTGAAATATGGAGCCGCCCAATGGAGCGTCGAAAACTGCACTTCGTATCTGGTTGGTTTCGTTGTGTAAGGATAGACATGTGCAAGGATAGGCAGTCCGAAGTGAGCAAAATGTAATATTTTGCGAGGATCCTCTTGCCATTAGTAACAGAATCTGATCTAACAAGGTATAACTTCTAAACGGTAGGGTACAATACTAAAATGGTGTTGTACCTGCCGCAACCTAGCATAAAAGTACAAAAAACGATATTGGACTTCGTATTCGCGTTCAGCGCCCCAATTTACCTGACTGGAAGAAATTTGAACGAATGAAGAAATGTCGACCTCTGACTGGGGAATGATCCTAGCACAATTTGGAGTGTTGAAAAATGGTCTCTTGTGTGTTGTGGGGAAGGTCAAAAGAAACACTATGAAGTTTGGTAAATTTTTTTCAATGCACATGGGTAGATCAAAAGCTGCGAAATGTTTTTTTTGTTCAGAACTGCGAACATTTTTATCCCAAACTTTGTTCGGAGAGGGGCGATTTGGCGCTCTGAACACGATTATATAGTCCATTTTCAGTTTCTCAGAAGATTACTGCAAGTTACAGTAGTAAAAGTATCGTTTGTCCACAGTAACCTACCGTAATCTTCCGAAAAAAAAACCTAAAAAGAACCTTATATTCGTGTTTAGAGTCCCAAATTACCTTCCTCGACGAAGTATGGGCTGTTAGTGTTCGAACATCCTTAATGCAAAAAAAGTTTTTTTGTGGTTTTTGATCTGCCCAGGTGCATTGAGGAACTCTAACGAACTTCACATTGTTTTTTCATCTTCCCCACAACATTTAACAGATAAATTTTTGAGACTCCAGTTTGCGCTGGGATCAGTCTTTATGGAGCACACAATAACTGGGTTGAGCTGTAATACCGTCCATGAGGCTATGTATGTCAAAAAATCATTTCGATAGGAAGTCTCCACCACGGGGAGGGGTAATATTGGGCGTTGAACGCAAATACTAGGTCCTTTTTCAGTTTTCAGGTAGGTACAGTCGGAACGGACAGCACTGATACTTGCGTTCCTTATTGTGCCTTGGCACATACTTGGCGCACGTGTGTTATAACATATGCGCACTGAGTGTGCGCCAACTTACAATAAGGAACGTAAAATATCAGTGCGATCCGTGTCGACTGTATAATGTCATGCTGCTTAATTAACCTACCGTTTCGAGCGTCTAACTTTTTAGCTAGCAGCAGAAGCAGTCTCGCAAGGTGTTTCAGTTTACTTAATTGGTACTGCGCGATGGGCTCCCTTGCTAGTATCTCTGTAGTTCTTTCTATTTCACGAAAAGTTCTTTGGGACAATCTGCCCGCTGGATGCACGGCTGAGAAACTCCGCCGGGTTGCTTGCAAGTTTGTTTCCGTGATTGACGTAAGTGGTTTTTAGTCATCTGAATTCAGGTTTTGTCAGGTATCATCATCTCGTGACTTGCATACCATTTCACTAAGCATACTTTAGGTAACGCCATATTTGACTGAAATGTTGTAAATTTTTGAAGAAAAAAACACGCCGGAAACGTTGAGAAACGGTAAGTACCCCCGAACTACATCAATACACCTAAAGTCTTTATCATAGATGCGTGCAGGAATAACTCGAAAGAAATACCAAAAAAGGAAATAACAAGATTTTTTGTGATTCTCTAGTCTGTTCATGTTGAAGACTTCAGGCGTATTGATAATGTTTGTGTTTGGGGAAAACTAACCGTTTTTTTTGAGGTTTCCTATGTTTCTTCTTCAAAATTCAGGACAAATTGCAACTTCGCCCATCGATTGTGGCGCAGCCTACCGTATTCTCTGTGGGAATACTTGCCCTCACAATTTCCCTTTTCCGTTGCCTGAAATGTAGATTAATTTTTCTTTAAAGGCAGCGTCCACGGTAAAATCAGTCGCAGAATTTTCACCTGAAATCGAGAGGTTCGGGCCCCATCTAACCAGAAACGTTGAAAAAAAAACGGCTAAGAAAGAGCACGAACGAGCCCTATACGGCCCTAATTTGAGTGTTCCGCTCACGCAGCGCCCACTCCCTCAAAGACTACCGATAAAGTTGTCTCACTCAAAATTCCTGTTTGAGAAGTAATCGATCATCAAATGGGGTAAGTTTAATTGAGTGGAGGGGACTATAGCCCCCTGAATGTATGCCGTTTCTTCAAAATGGGGTTTCCAGTTATTTACGGATCAGAGGCGGTTGAAAGGAGTGGGCGTTAGGTGAGCGAAACACTCAGGTTCGGGCCATATAAGGCTCTTCTGTGCTTATTCCTAGCCGTATTTTCAACAGTACTGGTGGAGTTGGTCTCAGGCCTCTCGATTTCCGTTGAAGACTGATTTCGTCGTGGACACTGCCTTTAAAGTTAAAAAGGGCTCCCGAAATCGTGTTCAGCGTCCAAATAATCCCCTAGACAAACTTCCGGCGAATGCAGAAATGTTGATTTCCGGCACCTCAAGAATCCACAGGCTTCCTCACTCTCCGGGTCTGTAGCGGCCGATTACAAATACCCGCACAATCATTATAACGAGGGGTTATTTAGAGGTCCGAACTCGAATATGAGGACCTTTTTTCGTTTTTGGGCTATCTTTTCTTTCACGGTTCGGTAGGGTCATTTACACACCGCAACCAGTCGCCTACAACCTTGTTTAGAAAAGCCTATAGACTATCACAGCCTGTACTACAGGGTCTGCAGGTTGTTTCCCCAGATAATTCAGTCGCTCGACAAAAATTTCAGGAAAAAGTCGTCACTATCGTTATTATTTTCTGTTCTTAATGCTCTACCCCTTGCCCTATCTAAGGGCCTCGGTTTCTCATTTTCGGACCAAAATGTTCTGCTCCTCCCCAATTTTCTACTTTCCGAAATTTTATACGTGCCTTCCAGTGTTCTGCGGGACAGTACCCGCTTGACCCTGCTAGCAAAAGTCTCAGCCAAATCTAAACGGTGACCTGTAACGGTCCAAGTTCTGGCCTGGTTCTTGTGAGAAATCTTCCATAGAACCCGACGAAAGTTGGAAGGCGAATTCGGCAAAATCAAGTCCAAAGTAGACATTTCTGGTGGACTGTTATCCTCTGTTTCCGAATGTGATTTATATCCGTTCGTCGCGTGCGTCTGCGTGCGTACGCTGCGTCTCCTTTCCCCCCCACAATTTCTCGCTGTCTCTACCCTAGCTCCGCACAAACGCGCGAGGGAACAGAGTAAATCTGTCTCAGAACCAGAGGATATATTAGGTCTCTTCTGCTGTTTGAAGAAATGTTCAAGAGATTAGCAAGTGTTTTCAGACCCCTGCATGAATCGCACTACGGGATATTGGACGTGTCCGCTTTCGCCTTGCTTCGGGAATCGAAGAAGAGGTAAGCGGTGGTCCAAAATAAATCTAAAGTATGATTTTTTTTCGTCCAACATACTCTCATGTTTTTCTTTTCTCTTCATTGAGGCAGCGTTTTTGAAGTATGAAGTAATTCGTGCGTCTCTCTGACGCTTCTCGTTTAGACATGTAGCCCTGGCATGCTTCACCAGGCTTGTTGATCTAGCGCACAGAAAGGGAGGAGCCTCGGGCTCCAGTTTAGTTGACTAAATGAGACGCGCTCCGCTCCAGCAGAGTGTACTGTGCTTCTCTGGGCCAAATTCCGGTCCGCAATTGCGTTTCGACACGCTTTGCGACCGCGCGGTTTTCGAGTCGTAAGCGTTTCCAGCCCCGCAGCCGCCGATCTGTTTACTCTAGGTGGGTTTAGAAACACAAAACTAAACATAATTGGAGAAAACTGCATGAAAAAGCCAATCGAGTCGGCTTTGGCGCTGGAAACTCGACTGACTCGAGCGCGTGCGGCCGCAAAGCGTGTCGAGACGTAGTTGCGGCCCGGAATCTGGCCCAGAGAAGCACAGTGCGCAGACTGCCTCGCGCGCGTCGCACTCAGCCAAGTTAGTTGGGCCCGTGCTTCCTTCCTTTCTGCGCATTCGATCAACATGTTCTTCACTACGAACATACTCACAAACATTCATGTGCGGACGAAAATCGACCTATGCTTGAATTTAGGCAAGGTCCAGCGCTGCGAGCACATACAACATATATCGTAAAACATGCTTATGGTGTTCATGATGGAGTCAGTCCCTAGTTAGACCCCAAACGGCAGGGTCAAGCAGATCGTGGTCCCTGACCTCGACGGAGCTTCGCCTCCCTGTGAACTTTTTTTTGGAAAATGTCGACAATTTCCACTTACGCCTTCGATGAATTTTTTGACACGTTTTAGACTACGAAATTCCTAAAAAAAGGACCTTTGTAATTTTTGTTACATTTTTTTGTGAAAAAGACCACTCTTCTTACTGATGAGCCCGAGAAATGGTTTCTACGCTTGGCCTGAAATTTTTACGTTCCTCTCTATCTAAGAACCGCTTTTTTCAAATGTCTCACGCCCCTTTCCGTTGTTCCGTCGGCCAGTAACCATATGATCCCGCCAGATGGGAGTTTACAACTTTCAAAGAGCACTTGCCAGCGCTCACCCGTCCCTCTGACACATCACTTTGCTACCTGAGGAGTATGTTTTCCAACAAATTCACCTAATTCTCTCGCAAAATGCATCCGGTTTCTACTGGTCGCTGAAAAGTGTGATGATAAGGAATGGAGGCACAACTCCGCCAAAGTACGAGACATCGTTATGATTGACCCTGTCTTCAACTTCGAAAACTCGTACTGTCTTCATATCATTTTCTTAAAAAATCAGGTGCTTCTTACAGGTGCGACCAGGAGTCAAACGGATATTCTACTTTACATGTGGAGGTGGAAGAAGTGGATTTTGGAAGCTCGGAACTCCTTCACTGAGAAAATTTCAGATTTTCACCTATTGTTAGTAGCACAAATAAAGTTTTGTTCTCTGTAAAATAAAATCGTTAGTCGACTGTCAGCAAAGTGCTTAGCATATAGCTCTTTATTAAGCAAATTTTCCGTATCACAAAAGGTTCCGCATCGTGACATGGTACAGTCGAAATCGTCCGCTGGTGACATTCGCCGTCATTCTGTTGCTGCCGTCGATAGTCTAAAAGTATGAGACTTACTTTTTGTAGTGGCGCAACCGTCACGAGGTTTGGCGCACCTGCGGAGCTGCATTACTTTTGAAATGGGGGTTCTGAGCGGATTGCAACGCACCTGGTCCCGTGCCGAACCCTAGTTTCATTCATTGCGTTGCTTAGCATAGGGTCCGGGCATTCACTAAGGACTAGGTAAAAAAGCGATCAGAAACGGGGGGTCAGAAAAATGTCTCGTATTTGGCTGAGATCATCTTTCTCGAGGTCATCTGGGGTCCAGAATACGAATGTCGGGTCAATTTGTCGATTCTCGGAGAACTTAGATACTACGGTGGGTTTGCGGTAGTCGGATCTAAGTCTCAGATACAGCTGGCAAATTCTCCCTGAGGGTCATTTGATGTGCTGGTAACGAATTTGAGGTGTAATGATCGATTTTTGAACCACCTAGGTGAATTCTGCTCGCTATATGCATATCCACTATATAATATCTTCCGCAACCTACAAAGATCACCAGATTATCTATATACTGCCCCCAGGTTCTGGTTTGGCGATATTCGTAGCGGCTACAAGCTTGTATGAGCCTGCGCGGAATGGATCTGCCCTTCGATTAAAAATGTGGGACATCTCTAGGCGCTTGACCCTGCTCACGCACCAGTGCGGTGCCGCTCTAGAGCTGCAGGCGAACTCGACGACAAAGAGATCTGCATCATGATATGGAGGCGTGCTGCTGCAGCCCAAAGTAATCTGTTGAGCTCCAAATAGGTCTGCTCCAGCAGCCCCTTCCTCGTGTGCTGCTGATACCTCTATTGTCGATTTCATCCCCTCAAACATTTTTTTCCAGTGCGATTGATGGTCTAAAGTATATATGGAATCCGCACTTGTTCAGGTGCTAACTCAAAGTCTCTCCATTTGCTGCTGAGAGGTCGCAATCCGGGGCCGACATCGGGATCAACCCCTCGTTGATAGCAACAGGTGCTATCAACGAGCACGAGCTGCACATAGGCACTCAGTATGCTTTACCAGCACATGCCGCTTTAACAAATGATCGCCCACGGACGTGGCCGACACACCACCAAAACAAAACCAAAAAAATCAAACTTCTTATCAATAGCCGTTACGAGTAGTATAAAACACACCTCGCTCCTGTCTTACTGGTCGCCTTCGACTGTCGCTATGGCATGTGTCAGCGAAACCAAGCATACCTGAAAAAAGCTTTACATGAGACATTAATCATTGTAACCACGAAATTACGAGCTAAGAGTTGACGAATCTTTGACACACAACTATCATTCAGGATATTAGGTACATTACGTTGCAACAAAGAAGCATACCAACAGCGATGGCTCCTGAGAAAAGGAAATGCGGCTTTTGTTCAATCCGATGTGATCGAAACGAAATGAGAAGATTTTCGAAACCGAAGGGTACGAGTATGATACTTGTGGCGTGTATGTCGAAAACCGGGCCGCTGAGGGATCACACCACAACACAACTGAAGGAGAAGTATCTCACTCTGAGCTCTTCAAGAGCATATATATGCCACAGCCATTTCGTAGAAGCTGTAAGTTATGGAAGTTCGATGTGTGACGAGATACAGATAAACCATACTATAATTGATTAGGCCAAATACGTGTGTGCTGAAATGATAGTGACTGGTAACCCGCTAAGATATGATGCTTCTGGACAGGTATATGCAACTGAAAGAGACATTCCGCAGCACGTGATTGCCTTCGTGAACAGCTATGAATTAGACGTATGTTTCCAACCTACAACAACACCCAGCTTTTTTTGAATTCTATGTCGTTTGTTCAGAAGGACTCTCCTGTGAGTTCCAAAGATGTATGGCTATTTCTTAACGACGCTCTGAAACGATACTACGACACTTCTATGTGGTCTCAAGGATTCTCGTGTGAAGGGGATACATCTGCACCTGAGGCTGAACTCCATGAACCGAGTCCATTTGATAACGTTCCCGGTAACCACGAGCCGTTTGG
The DNA here is from genome assembly GCA_029168955.1 of Aplectana chamaeleonis. Classification (NCBI taxonomy): domain Eukaryota; kingdom Metazoa; phylum Nematoda; class Chromadorea; order Rhabditida; family Cosmocercidae; genus Aplectana; species Aplectana chamaeleonis. Next base: position 1,026,237 of record JAPDOI010000194.1, read on the forward strand.
TCCAACAGATGTTCAAAATATGGGCGTGGATGGAGTACAGAACTGCATTGATGTGGACGAGGAATTGCTTGGAACGGAGATGTTGGTAAACGGTGACCACGATTACCTCAAAGAGAGTGACTGGAATACGGTTGAAGACGAAGATCTAGAATTGGATGATATGCAAGATGAGGTTATGATTGAAATGTGAATTGATGACGTGGTGTTTCCCAACGCTGCCTGCTCTTGCGATACTGCGTAGACTTTTTTCCTCATCACGTGAAGCTTTTCGCATATAGCTCATTCACGATATCAGTCTTCCAGAAAACAGCGAAAGCTGCTGCATGCTCCAATCCCGCACCAGCAAATGGAGCGCTTTTGACACGACTGTAGATGCAGAAAACCGAAACAGTTCAAGAAATGTACTTGCAGGTCGATTCCGACTACGACGCTGAAGACATATCGGAAGCACCGTCATGATCGTCACAATATGGCATTCCATTGGGGACGACGCCGTCGTCAGTCCAGGACAAATACTTTCTCGTTCACGCCACGAAGCTGCTGTCACTATTCCGGTTCTGCCCACACTGTGGTCACAAAGTGGATCGGAAGCAGTTGAAAGCAGTTGGAACCGCAGCCGTGGTTAAATTTGTCTGCGAGCGTTGTTGTGATCGAGAACCAAAGCGTTGGGAAAGTCAGGATAGGACAGTAGACCATTCCAGTGAAAAAACCTTCAAGGGAAACGTTGCCGCTTCCGTCGCCGCTCTGACAACCGGACTCCGATTCGTGGTGCGTTAGACCTTTGCTGACAGATACTATCAGAGTAGTTGATTTAGGAGCTGAAGCGGTGGGCCGAGCAGCTAAATTTAGCGATGTTCTCCAAATCTTCTTTCTGGAAAGTTTTTGGATGGACAAAACCGGCCATTCAAAGGTCTACAATGCGCACCAGAGCTTTGTGTTGCGGCATGGTCAGACGGCGCTATAAGGTATGAAGGGCAATCAACCAAATTACTCACATTACTCACAATACTAACTAATATTCTTTTGACGTATTAAAACAAGAGATTTATGTGATTTGAGCAGTGAGCTGAACAAGTATGGCAGTTACGAAGCCGGTATGAGATACCTTTGCGCAAATGCTACATCTGCATTCAACACTCCAATGAAGAGCTTGCCATTTACCTCTGTACGCCTTTTACCATACCACGATGATCGGAGACAAATGCGGCACCGAGCACACAAAAGGAGGGGCTTCGGCAATGACGCAGACCGAATCACGCCACAGCTAGTCCATCAAAATAAGTAAGACACTCACAAAACTCACAATACTCGTAACACTTACTCTAAGCTTCAAGAATTTTTCTATCTATCCTTCACGGCTTCAGGGAGAGGTAGGTCTTCACTTAGCTGCGGATGGCGCTTTCGACAGCCGTGGCTACACCGCCCTTATTGGAAAGGTGGTTCTGGCCGACATGAGAACGAAGTTGGTGTTGCACACAGAAGTGCTGCACAATTCCGAAACGGGTAAAGCAAGTTTCCAAAAAAAAAACTCGCAATCACTTCAATGCATGGAAAAAGATCTTCAGATGGGAATAGCGCTCGCATGGAGATTGAGGGAATGAGGAGGGTTCTGAACTGGGTGTCGCAGATGGGTTTCTCTGTGCAGTCGCTCACCACGGATCGCAGTCGAGCAGTGAAACCACTTCTTGCTGATATTCAGCAGCAAGTCGGTCACGGAGGTGTCATCCGTCATTACTATGATGGATGGCATCTAGTAAAGTCGCTAGGAAACAAGCTGCGGAAGGTATGGATATTCAAACAGGAGATTCATTTCGCATTCATCACTACTAAAATATTACAGGAGGGTAAAAGAAAGGACTGCGCGGACATCCTCATGTGGTTGGAACGGGTGAAGACGCACTTATGGAACGCCATTGAAAAGTGCGCAGAGGCTGGAATAGCGATCCGTCCAGTTTTCAACACTTGTTTGTATCATGTCGCTAACGTCCATGAATGGCCAAGGGTTAGACTCAGCTTTGCATTTGAACGTGATCACGCCATAAAGCAAGTTTCAGGACGAGCTCACATCGCCGTACCGCCGATGCGGACATGACCCTCTCCCGGCCCCAAGGCCGGAGACTATGGCGATTGGAAGTAAGGCGTACGAAGCCTTCCGTGGAGTGGTCCTGAAAAAGGCCTTCCAGGACGACCTCAACCAGGCTAGCCCGTACGGCGGGACTTCCATATGTGAAGCCAAAAATGCATTGGATAGAATATATTGCCGCAAGGAAATCTTCTAGTACGTTCAAGTTTCTTTCCAATGTCAAATGTCTGAAACGAATTGAGCTTCTTTTCAGTCCAATTGCGACATACCCGCTCTACACCATGATGGCCTCAATGCACATAAATACATTGAGGCTTAGTGAAATGAGCGGGATAAGAAAAGTGCTGAAGACTTCACAGGTACAACGAAAGTACTTCGCAAGGAAGTCTAAGCTCGAGCACAAGTCTTCAGTACGGCACATATGGAGGGATATCATCCTAGAAGAAGTTTTGAAGGGTCGTCTCCTAGAGCTTCGAACAGAGCAAATGGCGACAGTATAACCATGGATGCTGCCAACACTATGGCAGCTGAGGACGAATTCGAGGAGGAACTCTAGAGGGCAACCTAGGCTGCAATTCATGAATGTAACCCATGGGTTACATTTGGGTTTGCCTCAAGGATTGCTTGCTATTTTCGCAGCGAATCCAACCGTAGCACATGTTTTGTCGTTCATAAATTGCAGCCCTGTTTTTCGAGGATGAACACTCCGGGATGGCGTGATTTCCCCGTTCCATTACTAAACGCCAACATCTTTATTGATAGGATGCAGAGACGGTTTCAACGCGCTTGACTTAGCACCTAGCGAAACTAGATTTACAGCTCTATTGATAAACGTTTTACCATTCAGCCACCAAGTCCCTTATGCCGCTCTCAATAGTCATATAATCAATCATTCAAAGAAATGCAGTGAAGAACGGCTAAAATTTGAGTGGGGCGATATTAGGTCTTCAGCAAGTGGGAGGCATGGTACTCGCTAGCAAAGAGGAACGGCTGCTAATATCTCGCGTGGAGATCTTTTGTGATCATTTCTTCACATTTGTCTTGATAATTGCCCCATGTGGAGTGACGCTGATGGCACCCATTTTGGAGACGAAGATCAAAACATCGCTCTGAAAAGGAGTGCAGCAGCATACGAAACATTGTGAAGAAAATGTGAAAACAAGCAAGCATTGTCCGCGTCTATAGGGACGCCCGCTACAAAAACGAGTGCACAACTTCGGAAAACTCATAATAGCCCTAGCTGAATGCAATACGAATTAGCAATGTTTTGCACTTACTGTTGCTGATAACAAATTTGGTTCATCTAATAATTTCCCTATTTCTTTGTTGTAACAGCTGTCCCTAGGTAGAACATTTTACATCATCATTATTCATACAATAAAGCTTTTCTATTTAGGATTGTTCAAGAAGGATCTCCATTCGCTGTCAGTGCTCTGCCTGGCTGCCATATTCTCACCCGCGCTCTGAAGCAACAACTATTACTTACAAACCCTAGCAAGCAAACACTCAGCAGACTTATAGTTGCAATGCACCTGGAACCCAGCATAAGATCCGCTCGGTGAGGGATACGCTGCCATTATGGCAGCACGTACACATGCAGGCAGCTCATAGCGTGCGTGCATGCCTAGGCGACCATATGCCCACAAGACGAAGGACCGGTATGCATAATACCGATACACTCTGAATTAGATCTGTCATACAATAACAACGTGGATGGAGAGTTACATATAAATGAACTTGCTTCGCTTGATCTTCCACTTCATTCAGCTTCTTCCCAGTGTCAAACATACTGCTCTCTATCGCTAACGACAGCACCTAGGAGCGACTTGTTAGCAAGTTTTCGCTACCGTCGCCCCGTTTGACCGTTGGCTCATTACGTTTCAAATTGACAACATAACGCAACACAAGTGGCGCGTTAAAGAGCGTTTTTGATGCCAATGAAATATATGTAAATGCAACTCAGCTCACGACTGATTCTATTTCCGGCCCAAAGTCTACCACTTCTGATGAGTCACATTTGATGTCATGTTTCGATCAAGTCCGAGGATGGAGAGCTCAAAGAAGTGAATACTTTCCTTTCCCGTTTCTGCGCGCGCGGTGTCGGATGACGGACGAGGCCGGAAACATTGAAAAAAACCTCTTGCCTTTCCGGGCTATTCATCGGCGAACTTCACCGAACAATGTATTTTACCTCCTTGTTCAGCACCAACATTTCGAAATGTTGGTGTTTAGTGACGCACTGTCTCGATTCCCGTACTTTGGTTCTGAGACCTTCTACGACCTGCCTTCCCTTACGAGATGTGCGCGCAATACCTTCCTCCAGCACCTCGCGGCAACAGACATTCTCGCAGATCGTTGGAAGGTTCATACAAGACCCGCAGGAGCACCACGCCGTGTCCGAAATCCTGCATGGAGGCAGAATACGACCGAGAAGTAGGCATTTCCTAAAAATACTGGGTCATATGTCCTGAACTACCTACAACATTTCATCCACCTTGAATCACTCGAATGCCGGGCACTTTCTTGCTGCGAAACACGCAACTGCAAGAATCTTTCCACAACTGCTGGCTCGGGAAAACCCATATCGACAGGACATGCGACTGACTCCTCAGGATCCGACGACATTTGTGCTTCCCGCGCGGAATGTTCTACCTTAAGGACAGCAACTACAACACCACTCGTATACCTTTTGTTTCCAAGCACCTAGCAATACGTAGAAAGGTTTTGAAGAGCTGCATGACCCCGCTGTTGAAGAAGATCGAGTTCGTCGCGGTATGTGACTGAATAATTGCACTGACACCCCTTCACAACATTTCAACGTCCAGTGAGCCGCTAGGAAACTGGGTGCATAACCCTTTTCAGCACGAAATTCACATAGGCGACTGCAGGTAACCATTGCCACGGTGCGTCGCACCATACGCAGTAGACTGACGTTGGCCTTACCGCGATTATTATTGGTTCTACAACGATTCAGATTGGACTCCGTGTCGCGACAACGATTCTCTGCGGCTTACCATGCGTGTTTCTTCCGAAAAAGAGCGTGAACTTGGGATAAGCAGTACAGCCAATAAACGTGAAAACATTCTTTCTCGGAGATACTTTCAATGACTAACGACAGAGCGAACACAAACATTTCAGTAGTCGACAAGAGCACCCTGCAATGAGAACATTGTCCCGCATGCAAAAAAAACTGCCATCGTAACCCAAAAGTATGGTCTCCAGTGTGTAAAACGAGAATTTCTACTGCCGCGAGCTCGCAGTTTTTATTTGACAATTGGTACTTCCTATTATTATTTTCAAGAACTATTATCCGAACAGGAAAAAAGACCAGCTACATCAGACGCTACCGAAACTTATCATTTTACTAAAGCGGTGCGCATGAAAATGAGGATGTACAGAGCATAGGGAAGGTTGACACTCTCCTCGAGTTTCCTGTCTGCTCAAGAAAAAAGATACAACGCTTGGCTATAAAACACCCACGTCGAAAAGGAAGAACATCATGCGGTAAAGATTGGAGAGAAAGGAAACTTCTAAGATGAAAATTATAGACAAGGAAGCTCGAAACCATCAAAACAAACGCAGGGCTACTGTAATCCTGCGCGTGAAATGAATAGCGTTCATGCCGTAGCCGCTTATTTTGCCTCCTATCTTACGGGGACAACCCGTTCCGTCGACTCGCGCATCGATAACACGAAATATTTTGACTGTACTAGACTTAGGAATGCTCTCGCAGCTTGGGGGGCACCATGGCGCGATGCACTTGGACACGCCCATTTTACCGAGCAGCACCGAATTTGAGCACCTATCCGCGATTTTCCCACCCCTGGCAAAATCATGAGAGTTGTTGCGGCACGAAAAAAAGGGCGTAGCCAGGTGCGATACCACATTGCCCCCCCCCCCCCGGTGCGAGGGCACCTGCAAATGTTTCTGCATGAAAGAACAAATACGACTCTTACTCGAACGGATAATTGCAGCGAAATGTTAGCCACAAAATCGCTGCGGCCGTAAGACAAATGACAATGCCTGTAGCCGAGGCGCAGATGCTATTTATGTCACGCGCGGGATTGCGGTAGATGTTTTTTTTTCATCGGTGCGAGGGTTCTTGTATTCGAAAGTAGTCGGGAACGAAGGGGAGCCATCCGGCGCTATCATGCTAAGGCCGCGACGCGACAGCGCGCGCTAGGCGGCAGAGTTGCATACTTCCCAAAGCTATACATGCACTCGTTTAGCAGCTTAGGAACTTGAGACACTTCGAAGAATTAGGAATGACTTTCTAAAAGGAGGGAACGCAATCTGCATCCCGTTTGATGTCACTTATCCTACAAGCTAAAAAAAAATCCAAAATAGACGCATAAATGAAGGAGTTATGAATTTGAAATAACCAGAAAAACCTTTTGTGACCTCTCTTGAGCACTACCCCGATACCAAGCAAAATTACATGGAGGAAATACTGATTGCTGTTGTTCTTCATGAAAGAAATAGAAAAAAGCTCACTTATCAATTCGAAACCCGTTGGTATCAAAAACTTAGGACAAATCAAGTTTTTTTTCTGGTAAAAAAGCACGTTTAGGACTACAGTTGAAATTAAAATTAGTCTTATTATTGATAAGAAATTAAAAAATCAAGAGGGCACCCATTCATCGGAGAACTACTACATAAATGGCCGTAAATGCCAATGCAAACTGAAAAATCAGCGAAATGGACATTCAAAAGTAAAGATATAATGAAAAACTAGGATTAAAAGGATGACAAGGAAAAATAAGCAAACAACGGGAGGAAAAAACAGCTGAGCACGGCAAAGCAAATCAATCAAGATGGAGAAAAGGCGCATGACTATCCATCGCGCCAAGTCGTTCAACAGCCGTCTCCGCCGGTCCCCCCGTCCCCCGTCTTTCCCGTGGAACTTTTTGAAACTCGAAAATCTCCAGTTCTATCTCCAGTTCTACGGCATTTTTCCGCGGGTTTTCCGATCTCATAGTTATGAACACTTCCCAGGGGTAACTTTTGCACTAAAAACTCAAGAACGAAATTTATCGTGGACACTGCCTTTAAAAAGAATCACATCATCCGAATCTTTTAGATTTTTGATAAATTGCCTACGGTCCACCGCCCAAAAGAATACAGCTCCGCCCCACCGTCTTTCTCTGGGGGTCGGACTCTGTTCTATTACCCAGCAGTTGCAGAAATATTGCTCATGATACATGACGCACAAAAACAAAAATAAAAACAATTTACTTCTTATCCACAACAAAAGTTTCCATTATATAAACGAACAAATGGGTCTTATGCACATCGTTAACGGAGGATCCTCCTTCCATGAGATCAGTATGTGATTAGTTACCAGCCGTGTTTGCTAATTCGATTTGGTCTTCAGCGGGATCATTGGAGACCTGGAAAGAATCTGGTATCATCACCATATATCTATTTTATTAAAGATCACGCTAGCTTCCACAAAAATCTTGTAAACTGTCTAGAACTTCCTCTCTCAATAGCGTCGGTACTAGAAGGGCATATAAGCGGAAACAACGACGATTTTGGCATTAAAATATTGAGCGATTATTGCAATCCGACATGAAATTGTGTACTAGGAAACGCCTACATGTGTTTTTACTAGGAACACGTAAAATAATTGGTCGCGTGGCACTTAAACTTCAACGTAGAGAAAGCAACTTGCAAGGAAAAAGTACTCCAATGATTCTTATTTCAAAGCTGGATGCCCTCTACCTCAGGCCGCGGCACGAGTTATAAACAAGCCCGATTTCGCTCAGACCCCCCTTCAAGAGCAAAGTTTTGGCGATTATCTCAGACCCCCCAGAAATGTTATTTGGTCAGTTTTTCTTTGTTGTGGATTTTAAAGAGTAGCACGATAGAATTTTTTACGTTAAAAATTCCCAATGTAAACAGTATAGACCCCCATTCGTAATTGTCCACTTGATGTCCCGGCGGAGCTCAGAACATCCCCCCCCCGAGCGGATATCCACACCCCGCGCAGCAAACTGCTCTGCATCTCTTGATTCATAGGTACTGATGCATGAGTAAGGGATGAAGTGGCGCGGAGTGATAAAGGGTTATCTCGCGACCAAATCACTAAAAACGGCTTGATGTCAGTTGGCCTCTACAATCATTTGTCATTCCTTATTTTACCAAAGTACTGACGTATCTGCATTTCACAACACATTTATGCATCACAACCATAGAAGCGTCACCCTCCATCAATAGATTGCGACTCAAAAAAAAGCCTAGATTCTTACAGAACACGAAATCTGTTGAATGGAGCTTGATCCCAACGGAATACGAACAGACCGCTAATAGTATCTGCCTAATATGAACCATGCATCCTCAACGCGACAAAGAGCGCTAATGTAATTGGGAGGAACACTAAGAAACACAGAAAGTGTTTGTCGTTTTCGTTACGGCTTAGCGTGAAGCGGGCCTCTGTGCAGGACCTTAGCTGCGAACCTCGTACCACGCTTGGTGGCCAAGAGTGGTATACAATGAACAGGGAAGGAGCGGTGGAGTGAACAAAGCTTGTCGCTTGTAATGTTCCGTCAACTTTTTTTTGTAGGCGTTTCCTAGTACACAATTTCATGTCGGATTGCAATAATCGCTCAATATTTTAATGCCAAAATCGTCGTTGTTTCCGCTTATATGCCCTTCTAGTACCGACGCTATTGAGAGAGGAAGTTCTAGACAGTTTACAAGATTTTTGTGGAAGCTAGCGTGATCTTTAATAAAATAGATATATGGTGATGATACCAGATTCTTTCCAGGTCTCCAATGATCCCACTGAAGACCAAATCGAATTAGCAAACACGGCTGGTAACTAATCACATACTGATCTCATGGAAGGAGGATCCTCCGTTAACGATGTGCATAAGACCCATTTGTTCGTTTATATAATGGAAACTTTTGTTGTGGATAAGAAGTAAATTGTTTTTATTTTTGTTTTTGTGCGTCATGTATCATGAGCAATATTTCTGCAACTGCTGGGTAATAGAACAGAGTCCGACACCCAGAGAAAGACGGTGGGGCGGAGCTGTATTCTTTTGGGCGGTGGACCGTAGGCAATTTATCAAAAATCTAAAAGATTCGGATGATGTGATTTTTTTTAACGTCTGTGAATATGCAACTCAGTCATATGTTGGATTTTTTCACGGTGAGATACTTAGTACCGGAGTTGACGTTGGCATACAGAAAACGTGACGAATTTGCTTCATTTATGCTACGATAGCGAATAACCCCAGCAGTTACTTAAAGGCAGCAGACACGCTCAAAAATGATATCAATTTTATGAATTAAACTGAAGGTCTGGAGCTGTTAGCATTTAGAAATAACGAAAAAGACGAAAACAAATCGACGGAAATTAAGATATAAAGGTACGTTCTATATTGGCCAAGAAATGGACGAGTTGTACGGCGCTGGCTGAAATAGCGGAGCTAGCAACAAATTTGTTGGAATAACGACGCTAGTGTACTCGTACGGCCCTTTCTGGAACGGTTACGCCCTTAGAAGCCTAAAAAAAGTAACCTAAGGTGGCCGCAATCGAGCATTGAATACCTGTATGGAGGGGCGGAGCCCGTATCGATGGGCGGAGCAAGGATGATTTCGTGACTGACTACGGCTCATATACGGGCATTTGGAATCGCTTTTAACGCTTGCAACTTCGTGAGGGCTCTTCTAGGGCCTGCACGACCCCACTAATGTAGTTGTCTCGACAACTTTTTCGAGCGTGTCTGCTGCCTTTGAGCCCCATTTACAGTAAAAGGCGAGTTTTCGTTTCCTATCGGCAAGTGCTAGTGTAAAATTTAATATTTATAAGGGCGTTCTAATTAATGTCTAGAAGTGACCAACCAGTACTGCAAACACTAATGACACTTGGCATTTTATCGTGGATGTCCTTCTTCCTTCTTCATTGCTCTTGCGAGCGTTGCCGCAGATGATGCACTTGATGCTGGGCATAATGATGTACGACCAGATCTAAGGATTATGGTTGTATAAAGTTACAGCAAAAGGAAACTTGTCCCTAATTAAGTCGGTTCCTCGAGAGCAGAGCTAAACCACACATTTCGATCACATCTTTCCCTGTGTTTCGTGGCGAATAATGGAGAACGTAGAGAGAAGATATGATTTCAGTGCGCTCTCGACGAGTTGAATTAACTAGAGCAAGGATAGAAGAAAATTGGGTAGATAAGTGAAATCGCTATAACCCTATGTGTTACAGTGATATTTCGCCGACTGCACTTGTGCCGCAAGCCTTTTAGACCTCAGGCAGTGGGCTAGGGCGGCCCTCTCATCATTGCTGCGGAAAGCAGACCGTTAAGGTAATCCGTCCCACTCACGGAATTCATACTGTCGTTATCGGAACGGAATCGCGGTCCGAATTCGTGGATATCGCATCGGGCGACGCGACTCATCTATCTCCCAGCCCGTTTATTGTTGTGTTGCGTGATGCAACAGTGTCGTTCGCTTTGCGGATCGAAACTTCGCTCCGATAACGACAGCAAGAAGCGAGAATCCGATGGTTCTCTGAAGGTATTTTTGAATGTTAGAAAAGGAAAGTACAAAGGGGTGTTTTTTTTTTCAGAAAGAGAGGCGTTAGAATAACTGCCGTGTACTCGCAACATGCATCAACAAACCAGAAATCTATGCGCTGATTTTACACCAAGGCCGTAGAAATAAATGCTCATCACCCTGAAATGCTTTCTGACTATGAGTCACCCTAGCTCAGTGTCTGAGTTCTTCCCTATCATTGAAAACACCAGGGCCTAGTAATCCTGAGCCGCCCTAGCCCATTATATATTCAGTTTGCCACGGTAAACTTCATCTCACTGCGGCCGACCATAGCGACGGGACTTCCCACCTCGTTGAGCAATGCATTTGATATGTACATATCGACCGGAACGGCCACAGATGACTGAGGCGGTGATAGGAACGTCTTCTGTATTACAATCTGTCAATGTACTGTAGATATCTAGGAATCAGACGACTTATGACACGTGGACGAAATTTTAAAAAATTTGAAAATTTCACACAACGAATCTTTATTCTTCATCGCATTTATTTACAGTAACAGAAACGACGGGCTTAGTTAGATTTCCGAAAACACCGTGGCGAAGGGAGCACTGATTTTGCCACAAAACAGCTGCTGAAGTGGTCGAGGCTAGACACTCAGGCGGCGAAGAACACCAGTACATTGTTGCAATCTGCGCGTTCCATTTGCCATCTGAATTAAGTGTTTTTTAATGTGTAATCAAGTGTAAGCTATGATCAACCGTTCCTTCCCCCCCCCCCCCGAATTTGAACCTTCTCATGCAGGAATCGCTCAGATATACGGCGATTCACGTAAGTGACATCCCATTTTCGTTCAGCCTTTCAGCCCCAGACCTTTGATGTTCACTGTAGAGGCTATAAAACCGCGGAATTCTCATGGTTTGAACGCGTGCTGGTGCGGAGCGGCGGTTAGACAGAGAGAGCGCATGACAGATGGAGGGAGCAGAATCGCCAGCACCGCTCCCGCCATGAGTCGTGAGAATTACGACTTTTTACAGAGGATACTGTCCTTATCAGAACGAAAAATTTCGTCGGTAGTTGCGGCAGACTGCCGTTGCGGACAGACGCTATTGCACCACACACCACCACAGACGCTATTGCACAAGCTACAATACGATTATCATCAAATTTCGTGCTGCAAGATCAACCCGAAATTCGGATCCGACAAGGACAGTAGGCACGACGCAGATCAACATCACTTACGTAGCCAATTGATTGATCGAAAGGCAGTTTTCTATGAATTTCTTCGGATCAAGCGACCGCCGACGGGTTTATAAAACTGCGTAAGGTCTACCCAAATTCAACATTCGTTATTGAATGTTAGCAAGATTCTTGAAACATCTCCACACAAACCAGAATTTCTCAATTTCTAACGAAATTGTGACTTTTTGTGGAATGAATACTTGCTACACGCCGTGGTTACAGGGAGGACAGCAGTCGGATCACGAATTTCAGATATGGTGATCGAGGCTGGGGTCGCACAATTTTCTAGAATACTAGAGTACCAAGGAAGGTCTTTTCACAGGTCGGGCACAGCAGCATGCTTCTCATGGTCACTTGACCGCATCAAACGAAAAAGATCTTTGAACGGGTAAAAACATTGGCCTGGTGTCATTGTTATGACGGTGGCGGGGTGACACCAGGTCAGGTTGAACACATTCACGATCAAGCCTAGATTTGGGTGACTGCACGTTGACAGCGGGCAATATTGCGTCATCGTATGCCGTGTCCCACCGGTGGGATACGGCATGCTCGAATGGCACGCCATTGATCAGCATTGGTTTTCACTTCTAGAAGGCGGCAGTCGAACCGAAGGTGCATTTACCAAATGATTATCTAAAATTACATCAGCTGGATTTTTTCTAAAAAAAATTATCTCCTGGAGTTCCCCACCTCACAATGTGTTGAAGTGAAAGCGGTGAGGTGAGAAGTCCGTTGTTTTTCTGAAAAAAATCTAGCTAATGTAGTTTCTGGTAACCATTCAGTAGATACATCTTTTCCCAACTGCCGCCTTCTGGAAGTGAAAACCTATGCTGAAAAGGCCATTTGGAATAAAACGGTCTTTTCACATCACTTTTTCCAACAGGAAATATTTTCCTTTTTCTCACTTTACGTGGATTTGCTTTTTTCTACTTCTCTACTATGTCTATTTTGCCGGACCGCCGAGTCACGGCCCAACAGAGCAATTCACATGACGCTGGAAGGCCACCAAAAATATTTTTTCACAATTTCGGCATGCAATCTCGACGAGCATTCAAATCTCCAGCAAAGTGGGCGGGTCTGCCTTGGATTTAGCAGGGCCATTGTTAAAGACGAGGTCGCATAGCTCTGTCACGAATGGAGGGGGTCGCAGTAACGAACGCATTTTGTCCAACTGGCTGCTTGACCCTGCCTCCGATTCGGGTTGAGCACTACAAATAAATAGAGAAAAATATTTATCTATACCTAGCGTAGCATTTCGGAAATCGTCAAGAAAAAGATCAACGAAAAAATCGCTTTAGCCCTTAAAATGTCTTCCCTGATAAGAAGTTTTGTACGAAGTCAGTTGAGAATTAAAAACACAAAATGATTCTAAGAAAAAACTCTGAAAACCTGCTAACACTAAATAGGTCAAAAAAATTAGAAAACCGACAACCTTTAAATATAGATTTCTTTGGCGAAAATTCATTTTATCTAAAAGGTTACGAGCGACCCCCCCCCCAAATTTCCATTTTCTTATCGAAAAATTCGACAACTCTTACGGTTCTTCATCGCGCCGAGTGGCAACCTCGCTCAACCCTATAGACGAGTCTAGGGTAGGCCAATACATTCGTCGGGCAAGGGGACAACCTCGAAAAGCGTGTTCCACCGGTGGGACACGCGGTCCGAAGTTGTGGTGAACGCGTGTCCCACCAGTGGGGCACGTGGTCGTGAATGGGTAAGGTAACTGGCATTACATAAAACGTGAGAGCCAGTGGCGGCTCAGGGCACCCATACATAAGGAACATTCCATGAATCATAGAGAAAAAAGGATTTTTTTATAGAAAAACAAACAAAACACTAAATAAGAGTGATATACCACGTTTTTTCTACTCAATGCATGTTCTTCGAAGTTTCAGAGCGGCTCGGGTCCGCTTGAAATAGATAGCTTCTGAAAAAATATTCGTAGAACTGGTTGAAAAAAATCAAGCTTACAATAGTTTCGTTCCTGTTCTTAGACTATTGTAAGACTTCAATAAACGACGCAACCACGAACACCGAAAATTCTTCTCCAACTCGTACATTTAGAGCTACCCCGAAACTCCTCAGTAAGGAAGGTAGCTCTAACTTGACCGATCTATTCTGCAAATTGAGCCAGGAACGTAGCCTAGGTCGCTCATTTTGAGCCGGTCAAAGTGAGGCTTATCGGGCTTATCATGTCAAAATCTCCTTATCACTGTTGGTTTTTGCCACGACCGACCGCTCCGCTGCTTTTTTCCGAACTCATCCGAGCAACCTTGCCTTTATACTGAACTTTTCAGAACGAAATTCCGCGTAGTAGTTGCGAGCCACCACTCTTGCGGCAGGCGATATGATGATAATCTTGCTGGGACAGAAGTTAAACGTGCCGGGACCGCGTGGTCCAAGCACGACTTTCATTTGTTGCGTGCGGTAGCAGCGGTTCTCGCAACTGCGGACTTCAACTTCCGCTCCGAGAAGGTCTGCACAGCTTACTTTACAGAAATAGCAAAAGATCGCGCATGATATCGGTTCGTACGACTGTAGAATCTGCGTTTACCAGCTCTCTTTCCAAAGGGTCATGCTTTTAAGAACTTTTTGAGCTCTAGATTAGGAAACGATCCACATATCGTATTTTTTACTAGTAGCAAGGGCGTATACGCTAAGTTTCCTCTTACCCTGAATTGAAATGCTCTTCATATGAGGCATTAATTATTAAGGGCAAGCGGGGTTCAGCTGCGACGCGACGCGTGGTGGACGAGGGGGGGTCGTAAAAATTTGGCGGCACACAAAAATAAGACAAAATCACGAAACATATGGCACCCTAAATCAATCCTAAGTGAGGCAAATCCTGTCCATCAGTTTTCAAGCTCGTTTCAAAGATATTTTACTTCCTGCAGCGTCCGGCGCACTCTCACTAGGTCCTGCACACTTTCTATGGCGTCCGGCGCGCTCCTACTAAGATCACGCAACCCTTCTGCAACTGATATGGGCATATTTTGAGAAGTATAGCAGAATTATGGGTCACCAGGGGATATTAACTGCGGCGAGGTCTAGTGCACTTGCAATATAGACCCTTGAACCACCTGGGGAGCTCAAAAATTTCAAGGCTCGAGATAGGGAACCGCACACATTTCCCAGCTAAAAGTTGTGGCCACACCACTTTCGAAACAATCACAGCGCGATGCTTTACCATGGTTCGTGCTAGGCACTCCTGATGACAGGAGAAAAATCCCCCAGAAAATTATTGAGCAAAACTTATTCTTGAGTCTCGGACATCGGAAGACTCGGCGCTTGCCTCCCCCCCCTATCCCACCACCAACTCCAACAGGGAACAAGATGGAACAACAACGGAAATTTCCAAGTTGGGGGAGTAGCAAACTAGCCTCAGAATGAAGGGGGTCGCAAAGCCGGATGCCTCTTCCTGAACTGAACTCGGCTCTAACAGTGAATGATTTTCTACATAACCCGAGTTGCCCAGATGTGTCTGTCGCAAACTAGCCTCAGATGGAGGGGTGGCAACAGGGGTGTGCATTTTCCGTTTACCGATTTACCGAATTTACCGGTGTTTTTCGGAAAATTTTGATTTACAAATTTACCGATTTTTTCTCAAAATTTACCGAAATTTTTACCGAAAAAAAATTCGAGTGTTTCTAGCTCAATCGGCCTATTTCTTACTCGTATTTCACGGGTTCGCTACTGTTATGGCATGCCTTTGGCGCGATATCCTTCTTCATAGTTCTTTTTGATACTCTTTCTAAGGGGGTGTGTATACAAGTCTGTTGGTAACTGCTCGTTGGTGCCCCTGCTTCTACTGAACCCAGCAGACGTTTGAGTGTACACAAGGAACGTTCGAGCGATATAGCGTGCACAACTATATCGCGAAAGTATCCCGCAAATTGCATAAAGGTGTCGCCGTCCGGCACACTAAGGCCTCTGGTCCATAACACCTTAGGATCCGTACCTAGGGAGTCATGGAGTCTTTGGCCACAAGCCACAATTTCGCCACCCTGAACTGTCGATCGCTGTCGAGTGATATCCAAAAAACTGCGCTATCCAGACTTCTGAGCTATTTCCATGCACCGTTTGCTGCTTTGCAGGAAACCCGCCTCAAGGATAGACCCGTCATCAGCGTCGATGAGTACACCATCTACTGCGGTAACGCTGACGATAGGAGAGTGGGAGGCTGTGCAATAACTGTAAGGAAGGATTTCAATGGTATGGTCAAGGAGTTCGGCTCAACGTCGTGTCGGAATGCATTCGTACGACTGCGGGATCACAGAGGATTCAATCTGTGGATAGTGAGTGCTCATGCGCCCACTGAAACAGCCGAAGACAATTCGAAGGATGCGTTTTATGAGGAACTCAATACGTTGCTGGCCAGGATACCTTGTCAACATGCTGTTGTCGTGGGGATTGACGCAAATGCGAAGATGGGACTTGATCAGGAATCCGAAGTACTCGGTAAATGGTTCTACCCAGTGGAGCAAACATCGGACAATGGCTACCGCCTTGTCGACTTTTGTGAACGCAGTGGTCTGATTATTGCATCGACATTCAAGAGGAATCATCGCCGCCATCAGCTTACGTGGCAGGGACCAACCCGGCTATCTCCAGAAGAGCAGCGGAAGCGGAAGATGACAACTTTGAAACTACAGCTTGACTATGTCCTGACGAGGAATATTCCAGTATCGGACATTCGAAGATCTAGAGCTGTGTGGGATGTCGCATTCGATTCGGATCACCGTCCTGTTCTGTTGAACTTCACTGCGAGGATTCACAAGAGGAAGCGAGGGGCTCAGCCTCTCCAGAGGATTGACATGACAAGTCTCAGAGATGAAGAGTGCAGAAGGAATTTCCGACAACGCGTTTCTATTCACATCGGAGTACGGACTAAGAAGAAACTTTGCGACGCGGATTCTTTTGTCAAGTGCATCCAGGACGCTTCGAAAGAGGCACTCCCGGTTGTACAGCCTAAGAAGAAGTTCGCCTACGTCTCAGAAGAAACAACATCTACCTACAACAGAGTATGTGCTCTCCGAACTGCAGGAAACTTCGTGGAGGAGAAGCGTCTGAGGAGGAAGTTGCGTCGGCAGCTTCAAAGTGACCGCGAACGAGAGTGGACGTGTAGAGCTAAGGAGTTCGAGAAGGCTTGGGAGGAGAAGAATCCGAAGAAAGCCTACACGTTGCTGCGAGAGTATAGCGGGAAGATGAAGAGATGTTCTCCTGTCTTGAACACTACCAATGGAGTTGCAGTTGGTGATGCGACGCTGCCAATATGGAAGGATTACCTCAGTTCACTACTGAATCGTCCAGCGCCATCAGTACCTGAGCTCCCGCATGTTCAGAGAGCACATTACGATGTCAGTGAGGAACCGCCGACTGAGTCTGAAGCTTTGGATTGTGTCCGGAAAATGAAGAATGGAAAGGCAGGTGAAGATGACAACATCACTGCTGAAATGCTGAAAGCTCTTCCTCCGTCTGGTATTCGTGAAATGACCAACACCATCCGTGCCATATGGATGAGCGAAAGGATACCCGATTCGTGGAGACATGCGATCCTCGTACCTCTTCACAAGAAGCTATCCGTCACGGATCCTAAGAACTACAGAGGAATCTCTCTACTTCGTGTCATGTACAAGGTTTTAGAACGTATCATTCTCGAGCGACTTATCAAACATCGTGAAGGAACGACCAGAGATGAGCAAGCCGGTTTTCGACCTGGAAGATCGACCATCGACCAAGTGTTCGTCGTGAGAAGAGTAATTGAATCGTGGCAGCGGTTTTCGAAGCCATTACAGCTTGCTTTTTTGGACTTTGAAGCCGCGTTCGACTCTCCTCATCGTGATCGATTGCTCAATGCTCTGCGAGCAGATGGAGTCCCGGAAAAGTATGTTCGGTTAATCGAGGACATGAACAAAGGAACAACAGCAGCAGTTCGTACACCTGTCGGATTTACGTCAGCTTTCGAGGTGAAAACAGGAGTAAGGCAAGGAGCCGTTGCAGGACCTTTTCTTTTCAACTTCGCCGTTGATGACATCATGCGTAGAGTTGCAGAACAGTTTCCTGCGGATGTGATCCTAAAACCATCAGGACGCTCTCTTGTCGACCTGGAGTACGCCGACGACATTGTGTTATTCGCTGAAAACAACGCAAAACTGCAAAGGATTGTGAACCTCTTTTCGAAGTATGCCGCAGCCTATGGACTTCGTCTTCGTCCCGACAAATGCAAGCAGATGTGGGTCTCTCAGAGGCCTTCAACTGGAGTTTGTGTGGACGGACAACGTATCGAACTGGTGGACGATTTCTGTTATTTGGGCTGTTTGCTGAAGAACGATGGTAGTTATGCAGCGGATATTCGACAACGATGTGGTCGTTTATCATACATCATCCCTTTAGTGCCTGGGGCTTCAGCAGCCAGTCCAACCGTCGAGGGAACCCTGGTTCGTGTTTACCTAATATGTTGTATTTTGTGTTGAACTATGTATTGTGAAGGAAAAAATTTCAAGGTCTGATGACGGCTTTATAGCCGAAAGCTTACCGCCGCAATAAAGAGATCATCAGAGCTTCCATCATCGTACGAAGATTATACCTAAATGAAGCTCAGAGACATCTCTATAATACCATATCTTAAGATCCTGCAAGCCCGCCACAACATCTCCCGGGATCATTTCGCTGTCTTATTACAATACGTTGCTTATCACCAACTAGCCGCAGTGCATGATGCTTCACTTATATTTCTACTCACATGCCAACGCGAGCATATTTTCCCTGCGTTCATAGCCAATAGATTTAATCGCTTCCCATTCATGAACAACCGCAAAATCATATTGAGAACTGCTGCCCTACAATCAGCCCTCCTCACAGCCTGCATCGCTGATCGACGTCGAGAGAAGAGGTGTTGCATTCGGAATATCGAGTTCAAACGAGACCGTCTGCAACTTGTACTACCACCGGATGTGTGGAGAAGCATGTGTTGTTACAATCAGCAACTATGTTCTCGACTGCGCCGAAACAAGAATCGACATTTCGATCTCAAGCTCAACTCGATAAGATCGCGCAATCTAGCACCCACTATGCAGTCCTTCATCAGGCCCAATGCCACACCACCCAAACGTCACATGGTTATTGGTACAAATCAGATCGACGAAGATATGGGAGCAGTATTGAATCTTGGCCCCTCGTTCGCAATAACACCGAAAGTTGACGATACACTCATTAATGCAACACTATGCGGAATACACGAGTTCGCCTATCACCTTCGCTGGAGGTTGTGTCGAGGACCTACCGTGCTTGACAGAAATATGACTATGGTGGTCTCAATGCCATTCAAAGGATACAATATACAGTTACCTCCGCCTTCACGTGATGTTGATTCAAGAATAGCTAACCTTGAGCATGCAATACACAACGTCTATCGGAACGCCGCCACTGAACCCTATCGGTCAAATCTTAGCCCTGCTGAGCGAAGAGGATTGAAGAAATGTATGCAGTCCAAAAGGACGTTGAGGTTTACTGTAGGCGATAAGTGTGGATCCTTTGTGGTGATGCCTCAGACACTGGATAAAGCGACAACTTACCAAGTTCTCTCAGATTCCACTGTCTATGAAGAGAGCACACAACCAGCATTCGACGCGGCATGCAGAAAAGTGAAGACTGCAATCACATCTGTTGTCAAGAGTCGTGTAGGAGCTGTGATAGCAAAACGACTGAGTGATTCTTCACCCTCTATGCCAACGCTCTATACTCTTGTGAAGACGCATAAAATCCCACCGACAATTGATAGTACAACCCTTACATGTAACGATATCAAGACACGACCAATCATCGCGTCCTGCGGCGGTCCATCAGACAGATTGAGTTGGCTTCTTGTCCAGCTTCTTTCGCCGCTACTACGATACGTGGGGGCCCATATCATCAACGTAGACGAATTTCTTGCGTCATTGCGTAGTTGTCCTGTTCCAACATCAGCAGTTTACGCCAGTTTCGATGTGACATCCTTATACACCAACGTCAACAACATGGGGGCAGTGAATGCTGTCCTCGCTCTTTTAGAAGAACATCGCAGCGACGTATCGATGATGGGATTCTCTCCAGTGGAAATAAGAATTCTCCTTGAAGCGGCCCTTGAATGTAATATATTTTGCTTCGACAACAAGATATACAGGCAAAAGCGAGGCTTAGCTATGGGGAATCGCATTGCGCCGGTGCTGGCAATTATTTTCCTGGACCACATCGAAAAGTCATCTCTAACGACTGGGATTCTCTACTTTAAGCGCTATATAGACGACGTATTTGTTATCGGAACTGATGAAACAGAGTTGAGCGGCACGTTAGAAGCATTGAATTCGCAAGATCCGAACGTGAATTTCACTTCAGAAACGCCTGACACGTGTGGTTTCTTGCCATTTCTAAACGTAAAAGTGCGAATAGTGGGAGGACGAAAAGAACACCTGTGGTTCATAAAGGAATCTTCTTCGAACATCCTTCTGCTCTCAAGGAGCGCGCACCCTATGTATATGAAGGTCAACGTGATACGCAACCTTCTCAAAACGAAAGAGAAGCTTGGGACCTTCTCAGATCCAACAGTGGACGCCAAGATCAGGACTATTCTTGATCAAAACGGATATACTGCAACTAACCTGAGAACTTGGACTCCCCATAGAGCCGCAGATGGGATTACCTTATCTCTGCCTTACGTCAACGAAAAGGTAGCAATAGAAGTCAACAACGCCGTCAAGCGCTCTTTGCTTCCAATACGACTGATTCTCCGCCCTCCTCCGACACTTCGCTATCTCTTCACGTCTTCCAGAGTGTACGAAAACCGATTTCACGGCCGACCGTGTCGATACTGCACCTCTCAAAAAGCATGCAAATTACGTGAGACGGTATACTTCATCACCTTGCAAGCATGCGGAGAGAAGTATGTGGGTGAAACGATGAGGCCGCTGAAGTTCCGCTTGGATGAGCATAGAAGAGCCTTGGCGAATCCTGCTGCTTATCCGAACAGCAGTTTCGCTAAGCACCGCAACGTGAGACACTGTAACGAAGGCCCACCTTCCTTTGAAGTGTCGGTTCTCCATCGACATCTGGTGCGACCCTTGGAGCGAAAAGTGATGGAAGCGCGTGAAATCCGGCGACTGCAACCGGAAATCAATGCCAGAGAGGAGCTGCATGACCTTCTTAGGCTTATCCAATAAGTTCTAATCGCAACAACTCCTGGGCACCCGCAGTCAGCCTTATTCGTAACGCGCATTCGATCAAGTGGGGTGAGCACTTCATGATTTTCCTCGCTGGGTCGTTTATCATACATCATCCCTTTAGTGCCTGGGGCTTCAGCAGCCAGTCCAACCGTCGAGGGAACCCTGGTTCGTGTTTACCTAATATGTTGTATTTTGTGTTGAACTATGTATTGTGAAGGAAAAAATTTCAAGGTCTGATGACGGCTTTATAGCCGAAAGCTTACCGCCGCAATAAAGAGATCATCAGAGCTTCCATCATCGTACGAAGATTATACCTGAATGAAGCTCAGAGACAGCTCTATAATACCAGATAGTGTAAGTAGTTATTTTGATTGACGGGTTTGTACCGATTTTGGGTAGAAGAAAAATAGCGTCGGAAAGGGCCTCCATTTCATTTCCCCAAGAAACAAATAAAATGAATCGAATTGGAAAAAAGTACCACACTATCGTGAAAATGAAAAATTCAGATTTGGCAGACAAATAAACCGAGGTCGAAATTTTGAAAATTTCCCTTAAAAATTTCCAGAACTCGCGCACTGATATTTTGACGTCTGACAGCTCACATTCGGCAATTCAGGATAGAAAAATTGATAGAGGGGAAGCGCGTCGTGAAATAAAATGGAGGTTATGTAATCTTTCGATACTTTATTGCAACAATTGTTACAATGCAATAATAATAGCCTAAAATTTTTATTGTCAAACGAGGCTCCAAAATCTGCAAAAGTTCACGAAAGTTTCCGAGAAAATGGTTCCAAAAATCGTTGAAATTCCTTCTTGGACTTTTGATCTGGTGAGCGTTTGGTGCATACCACGTTTTGCGAACTTTTGCAGATCTTGTAGCCTCTTTTGACAAAAAAATTCCAATTTACAATGAAGCTCTGCGATATCAGTATTCTGCCAAATGAAGGGCTCTGCAGAGTATCACCGCGGCGAGATTCGCTGCGACTGGGCAATGATGAACAATGGGGGGGCTCCACGCAGCGGGCGACACCGGCGACGTGTCGGGCGAGGCTGGCGACATGGTGGCCTCGCAAAGTGTATTCGCCGCCGCGACACGAGCGACGCCCGCAGCGACGCCGCCAGCGAACAGCGGCAAGAAATGGTCAGGACTATTTCCGCCACCGACAAGAAGCGCCGAAGTCGATCGATTCAATTTCTTTTTCTTCGTTATTTCGTGCATTCGATCGCCTTACCACATTCTGCCTGGATTTCCTTGAAAACGAAAAAAATTACTGGAATATGCTCGAAAAATGTATAGTTTTCCAGATTTATTACAGTTTCAATGTCTTACAGGTTGTCTAAATTTATTCTAACGTGATCTTTTTAGATAGCTGTACATCTTTGCGAAAGTAACAAATTGAAGTCACGGGAAAAAAATATGCTGAACAGCACATTTTTTACTTACGTTCATATCTCTGTTTTCCTCTCTTTTTGTTTACTTTCCACGAAAAGTAAACAGCGTCATTCCTGAAACACTTGTAACAGCCAAAATGCAATAGAAACAGGTTACAGGAAATTTTCACGTCGAATAAGGGAGGTTGTACGCAATGGAAGAACAACGTGTCGCTCAGAAGGAG
Organism: Aplectana chamaeleonis; assembly: GCA_029168955.1. Lineage (NCBI taxonomy): Eukaryota > Metazoa > Nematoda > Chromadorea > Rhabditida > Cosmocercidae > Aplectana > Aplectana chamaeleonis. Next base: position 1,048,886 of record JAPDOI010000194.1, read on the forward strand.
TAATTTTCTCCTTTAGATAGCGCGATTGTTTTTTTTATGCACTTCATATCTCATTCGTTTTCGCGTCAATGAAGTTTCTTTTTGATGCTAATTTTATGGACCTGAAATAGATGGAGAATGAATCGATCAAAAATCATCTAGAAAAAAATCTCCATTTCGAGCAAACTGCAAATTGGCGCCAAAACATTATATTTCGGTCTTCGGAGCATTGACAACCCGGCGCGCGGGGTGTCCGAGTCAGTATGATGAGCGCAGAGGACGAAAAGAAAGGCGTTGCCAGCCGCACTGGCACTCTCTCGGCCAGCCAAAGTGCAAACTGGCCATCTCGGCGTCTCCGCGGAGAGGAATCATTTACAGCTTTGGCTGTACAGTACACTGATGGAAGCAATCCTAGTTCGGGAGGGGAGGGGGCGCTCAGCATTACAAAAAGGAGTGAAAGGTACAGTTTTCAGAACTCTAAGCATATGGAGTCTTTCCACGGAGTCTCTAGAAAGGCAATGACTGATAACGCTATCAGATACTTTATAATGGAAAAAAATTATGATTTTTATGAACCCCCTCCCCCCCCCCTAAACAAAGTTTTTTCCCGCGGGTGAATTCTAAAGTAATCGATTCTTAATTCAATCGTTTGAAGGGCGTTGTAGGCTGTGCTCTTTCCATGTGGAGGTACAGAATAACCTGTTAACAAGTGGGTTACTAGCTAATTATCAAGTGAATCCAGAAAGTCGTATTATAACAGTCGTAGATGCGAAGCGGTTGTTTCCCGAAAAATTCAACCAGGAAAATGGAGAAAACGTTTTCAAAATCCTATCTTGAGCTGTCTCCAAGCAAAAACAGTTTGACACTGGTCGAAACGCTCCAACAGAAAGGAACATCAGGAAGTGGAGTGGGGGAGTCTACAAAGAATTAAAAATGTTTTTTTGAGAGCCGATTTCCATGGATAAGATTTTCAAGTTCTCGAAACAAATCGTTGTGGTATTTCACATAGAAGAGCCCTAGACTTTTCGAAAAAGGACCTCTAGTTGGTTGAGAAGGTTCATGCGTTAGTAATTGCGCTTGCTACTGCACTTTCACTGGTTTACGTTTCTGATCAGCAAAATAAAACCGTTTGTGTGAATTAACCAACACCATGTCTTCTTTTCAAAAATAAGTATTGGATGCACAAATCTTTTTTTCGTACTAGAATAGAACCGAAGAAAGAGAAGTTATTTTCATAATCACAAAGTTCTTCTATAAAGAATAATAAAACGGTCTGTTTTTGCGAGTTAAAAGTTTAGGCCTCGGGAATCGGTTCTCGAGAAATATTGATACCTTTTCGTAGACTCATCGACTACACTTCCCTGCAACCTTTTTTTTGTTGGAATGTTTCTGCCAGCACCGAATCTTATTTGCTTGGTAGATCCCCTTTCTGATAGGACTTACTTTCGCTTTTTTTATCTTTTATCACAAATGTAATCACCAGCGTTACCAAGCAAAGAATTCAGTAATTCTGTTGAAGAAATGCGTAGCAAAAATGAGATTTGTTCCCGATAAATCGGAGATAAAAAATATTGTTAGAACTCTAACCAATTGTTCTATAGGAAATGTGTTTACAGGCGTAATTGTGATTACAGCCTCAGCATCCACATAGACGAAGGGGTTGTGGCAATTTGCCAGAATATTCATCGCAACCCCAATCATCCGAAAGACGCCAGTCGATGGCATAGTATGTACTAGCGTCTTTTTCTTCGTGTCTCCTCAGCAAGAGGGTGGGGTGAAAAGCGCAGCAAGCAAGAGGGATGGTGGGCGAGGCATGCTTGGTTGTCAATGGTACCGCAACCTTATATTTCGGACGCTTTTGAAAAAAGCTACAAAAAATAATATAAACCCATGCTGGGCTACGGAATAGGTTTTCTACGCACTACAAAGTATAAATGCTCATATAAAGTTCTGGGAGCCGAGTTGCGTCAATGATAGGGTATATAGAGCAACTGCGAAGCTTTTAGCTGCACTTTATTCCCTATTATCGCTGGAACTCGCAGGCCTCAGAACTCTATATGGATCTTGAATCGTTGCTTGAATGAACTTTTCGAGATGTTGGCAAGACTTCTTCTGTTTTTTTTTTCACTTTGCTTCGATAACTTTAAGCTTACAGTCCTTATCACAATGAAGTCCTCACAATGGCCAGAAATCTGAGCCTTTTTGAAACAGAGCGCTTTCTATCACGATAGAAACCGTTTAATTTTTTTTTGACTTGCCGTGATGTACATATTTATGTTTACTCGTTAGAATCAAGGTGAGTTTTGATGTCATGTACATAATCTCTTGACTCTGATCCTCCCCTCCCCCTCAAGTTGAAATCCAACACGGTTGCGTCATTTTGACATTTCATGGGTGTTGTCACGGTGAATTTGAAGTCGTAAGACACCACTGATTTGTTGAAGATGAACCAGCCCGCATCTGTAGTCTGCATTTTCACACCATGCCATTATCATGACTAAATTCTTTCTCTTCATCTTTCTTTTTCTTTTTTTGCATGACTGTTTACATATGGTGGTCGACGCGGAGTGGTCCGTCATATAGGTATCTTCTGCCGATCATGTAGACTGCACGCCACATGCAGAGACAGGCAGAGACCCAAAGAAAACCCCACCATCAGTGCTGAAGGTCACGCGGTTATCGGGGATAACCGCGTGACCTTCAGCACTGATGGTGGGGTTTTCTCGACCCACCGCGGGAGTTAGCATTGAATTCGGACCCACCGCGAAGCATTCCGAACTCACAGCGGTGCTTTCTGGACCGACCGCGGGGGCTCGCGGGCTGACCGTGGTTAAATTCGGACCAATCGCATGACATTCCTTACTGACAGTGGTGCTTCCTAGACTGACCGCGGTAGATTGCCAACTGACCGCGGGAGCTCGCGGACTGACCGCGGGAGCTCGCGAACTGACCGCGGGAGCTCGCAGACTGACCGCGGGAGCTCGAGCACTGACCGCGGAGCTCGCGGACTGACCGCGGGAGCTTGCGGACCGACCGCGAGCGGAAACCGGTTCGACCAACGCCCATCCCGGTGGCGGTCCGCTATTTGCGCGCGGTCAGGTTTTCACTTCGTCCGAGGAGAGGTCTCGCGTGGTGAAACTCGTCCGGGGGCGGTACCCATTTTTTCTTCGCAGGGGGCGTGGCCGGCTTTTTCCGTGGTTTTTCTCGCTTATCAGAGCGAAATGAGTTTTCGCGCTTGGCAGGGTTGCTATACATAGCTGCCGGAGCATAATATCAAAAATTACCTCTGAGGTTGGACTGTGCCTTTAACATAGAGCGTAGCAATAGGATATGTGTGACATGAGATAGAATGGGTGATATCGTTGTAGTTTGTTAATGCGCAACTCGTTTGTTTATGAACTAGTAATAAAGATATGAGGTCTTGTCGATATCACGTGGTACATTTGGAAGAGCATATGTGAGCACTGGACGATGGTTGCAGCATCTTATAAACGCTCTCTCCTAACCCTTTCACGAAATCTAAGTATAGTTCGCACAATAATTTAGTCTGATGAATGGACAGGGCTGCGGCTTTAGATCATACCGCGCGAATCGAAACCGCGTTCTCCAGTGAGGCCGTCACCCCCGCACGGCCAGCCGCCTGGTCCATGCGTCACACTAGACCGAAAACCAAAACCATACATCGTTGCTGTGTTCTGCAATTTCTAGGTAAGGTGCGTCCGAATGAGAATGGCGGCCCATGCCACCGGCGTGCTTGGCAGGCGGCCGCAGCGTTCGCCGCTCTCGGACGAGCATGCGAAAAGTCCCCACCGCCATCGACTACGAACGGGGCCGGCAGCGGCTGGCAGCAAGCACTGCGCCGATCAATCAGCTCTGCACACGGTGGGAGAGGGGACGGCCGTTGTTGAAATCTAATACTCGTCCGAAGGCGGCACATGCAACGGCCGCCTGCCAAGCACGCCGGCCGCGTGGGTCGCCATTCTCAGTCGGGCACACTTTAATTATGTTTGGCAGAAGTTGCTGTCAAGGAAGATGTAGATAATACTGTAGATGGTGTTGTGCGAATAGCAGAAAATGTTTGAGGAGTGAGTGTTGTTCTAAGGATAAATAATCCTAGGCGATATGAAAACTGAATAAAAGGTGTCGGACCTGACGCTTTTCTCCTTGTTGGGGAAGTTGGATGAGCGTGGCTAGCAGATCATCTCTTTAGAGACTATGTAGCTCTGAACGTACAGTAACGACACTACATAGGTCTGAATTCCTTGTTCAGGTAGTCATCGAATATGGGTGATATCCATTTTTCAGAGTCCATCCGAGTGATATGGGCTTTATGTACAAAGGTTCATTTGTTGTGACTCAAAATAATCCTTGGGCTGGTACAAAGACGTGAGGGAATGTCACAAATGTTTTTCACAATCCAATGAGAGCGAGTTTAAAATCAGTGTTCACGATAATCTTCGATTTTGAGATTAATCGCTAAATCGATTGTTTGGCCTCCGAGTAGAACTAAAATGACGAAGAAACCGAGAAATACGCACCAGAAGAGCACGAAATCCTTTACTCTCACCCTGCTTCTTTACTCTCAGTGGAACTGTTTGTTGTGACAGTGAGACCTTTTGTGGACCCGTCTTTTGCAATTAATTCTCTATTTTGTGTTGCTCCGTTGTTTTCTTCGGACCCTAACTAATACTGTTTAGCATAAAATAGTCTTTTTTTTCGATTGTTCCCATTTTTCACCGGTCACAACTACCGAGAACATGTTCATTCAACCGTACAACTAGTCCAGGCCAGAGAATAATATCTCTGAAAAATGACGATTTAGTGCGTTTCTCGCCGTTTCTTCGTAATTTTCGTAACACGTGGTAGCCAAGGCATACCTGAACAAGGAGTCTGGTGAGACTTTACAGTCTATGTGGTGGTAACGAAAGTGTATTTTCTTTTGGTTCCCCAAGTTTGATATTGCATAGTAACTGTAGGGATAACGGCGAAGATCGCTAAAACACAAGAAATGTTACCCCGAAAAGACCTGGTTCTTCTGTGATCCAGGGCTATTGTTAATTGAGTTTCGTGTACCACTTTCGAATGCTAGCCGTATACCGATGGCTGAATTCCCTAGTTGCTATGTTATAATCTGTTCAGACGTCTTTGAACTTGCGGATCCATGACCCTCGGGTCCAGATAAAATCGATTCATTCGGCCCCAAGGTTGTCGAAAGAATGATTGGTTTTGTAATCAGTTCTCCCCCCCCCCCCCGATGGTTGCGACCACTGTCGTTTCTGGGGCAGCGTCCATATGTTGCGAGGTCCCGCGATAACACATAATCGATGTTCATCGAAGGCACATGATTTGCTAGCCGCTCACGCTCGCTTACGCCCGCTGCCGCGCGCTTTCGCCTCCTCTCGCTTGCTCACGCTTACTTCGAGAGAGATGCAGCCTTTTTCGAGCCATTTGCCTTATCCCTCGAGCAGTAAAAGCCAAACTTACCAAGCATTCTCGCCTCGTACGGGCGGAGTCTGAGAAGGAAACTGTGTTATGAATGCCGTCGATTAGCCGACGAGATGAGTACGGACCACCATTGCTTCTACGCATGTCCATGCCTCGTCTCATCATCCCTCCCTGCGCGATTTGCGTGATTCGCATATCTAGATTTTGTTGCTCCAAGCGTTTAATTTTTTCATGCCGTTACGTTGAACTATTTACTTCAAAGGCACAGGACACCCAAGAAATTTATTTTCAGACTTCATGCTTATCTTGGAGAGAGTCACACGCTGATCACAGTAGTATCTCTGATATCGTTCAAGGCCCCCTCTGGACAGAGTTATGGCCCTTGAAAGATGCCTAGATTTTGAGGGTGAAAAATTGGTGAACGAGTTGTCTCAGGCCTGTATCTCTCTTCATTCGCAATCGTTGCTTGAGAGGAAGCCAGGATAAAGAGACAGTCCGGTAATGGACTGAAGAACGACGACTTGTTGGAATTCATCCATCCATCGAGCCGCTATCGAGTTCAAAAATCTGTTAGGGGTCGGGCCTGTGTTGGTGAGCGAAGGGGGTCGGGCCTGTGGTGGTCGCTTATATCTCGCTTGTTTGGAGGAATTGAGATCTCGCATTTAACACGTGTTATACAGGAGGGGTCTACTATACAATTACATGAAAATCTCAAAATTCATATCTGTGGGTGTACTGTGCCTTTAAGGAATTCTTTATCTCCTAAATGTTATTGTTCTTAATGTCTGTGCTCTTTCTCTGCTTGATTCACACTGGTTTCGAAGTCGTCAGTTTCTAGCAGGCGATGAATAAATTTGCGATTATCAGGATGCCATCCTTCAATTAAACAAGCTATTGCATTCTGGTTAATCTCGTCTTCTTCTTGTCCGTGATACACAACATTTGTCTTATTGTTAATAGAAATCATTCTCGCGAATTCGCCAAATGACTGTTCCCCATGAACGGTGTTATGAAGCTCATGTCTCAGGTTACCGAGGCTGGCTTGGTTTTTCCATTTTTTTGCTAGGGTAGTGACTAAGTATGTCCAGTCTAGGTTGTCTCGGTCCCAAAAACAGCAAAACATTCCAGTTTCGCTCTTCCTGTGAGATATAGTGGTAGCAGATTCTTTGCTGTCTCATGAGATAATCGAAACCGATGAACCAATTCTACTCATTCGGCCAGATATTCTTCAAATGTTTTCTCATCCGCTCCTGAAAGTTGTCCAGTCCAGGCATCGAGTAGTTTGTAAGCTTAAAGGCAGTGTTCACGATGATTTGCATTTCCGAGTTTTTCACATAAAACAAAGCGTTGGCCTTCAAGTGTTACCAAAACACCGAAGAAACAGCGAGAAACGCATCAAAACGTCGTATTTCAAGGACATTATTCTCTGGCCTAGACCAGTTGTCCGATTGGATGAACATGTTCCCGGTGATTGTGACCGGTGAAAAATGGGGTCAGTCGAAAACGGAAAAATATTTTATGCAAAACTGTATTAGTTAGGGTCCGAAGGAGGGGGTAACTGAAATCAAAAAATGGCAAAGTACGGGTTCTCAAAATATTTCATCGTCACAAGGAACAGTTCCCGTGAGAGTAAAGCTCAGAAAAATGAAAACATTTTACATGTAATATAAAGTGTAAGTTACTTGAGACATTCAAGTATATTACCTTTATATCGCATAAAACCTACAATTATATTACATGTAACATACACTTATATTACATGTGACACACTTATATCTCATGTAGCTTAATTAGAGCTGCAAGTTGAAGCTCGATACTTTAGCGGTTGGAGCTGCAAGTTCCAGGCTACTGCTTCAGGTACGAATCAGCTAGCTTAGGCTCTTTTGGATATCCCAGGAGCTTGAAGCTTGCTGCTTCATGACTGAAGCAGCAAGCTTGGATCCCACAGCTTCATACAAGAAGTAGTGGGCTTAAGCTTGCTCAAAAAATATTGCATGTCGCTCCTTTTAATTCTCCACACGATTAAAACGGATCACGAGAAGCGCGAGAGATCAACGAGTCGGCCAGGGCGAGTGAACAACCTGTCGAAAGTCAATGCAATGGACCTGCTCTCATCACTAAAGTATGAGGCGGCCCGCATGTTGCGCAGGTTAGCAGAAGGTGTTCGGCTTGGGCCCTCAGTTGCTGGAGATAATTGAATCCTATATAAAAAGAATCGCTAGGGCAAGAAAAATAATCTTGACTATGGGGCTATAGGGGGCTACGAAGCTGCCCCATCCCCATGCAGGCGCTGTGCTTAGCGGGTGCCACGAAGGAGAGGATGAGCGTTCAGCACAGCGCCTACATGGTGGTGGGGCAACTTAGAAGACGCGCCCGCCGCCCATCGGCATCGACGTCACATCGATTGGATTTTTGTATTTTCCTAATCCTAAACCTTCTTGTCTTCTCTTGATCAGAATAGCCTCTTCTCTTGATCAGAATTTATATTTATGATTCTTTTTTTTTCGTTGTTGATGATGATTCTTTTTTTCCGTTGTTGATCTACCCGGGTGCCTTTGTGGAATTTTAATACTTCAAGTTGTTTTTTTGTGGCCCCCCCACAACCCTCAATAGACTGTTTTCCAAATGTCCAGTTCGAGTTCAGGGTGGTCACTCATCAGAGAATTTCTTTTGGAAAATCGAAACATCATTCGATTAGTTACCCTAATCCTCGTTCAAACCTATCTGGCAGTTTCTAATTTTCAAACGTGTTCATCCATCGAAAAATCAAGGAAACGTGTTAGATGATTATCAAAACCAACTTTCATCCGGAATTTTCTACTTCTTTTACTTCAAGTCCGTAGAAAGTGATAGTCCAGGAACATTCATTTGGAAGTTTCAAAAGTCGTCCTAAAAAAATTGGTGGGAATTTTCCAAACACTGTTTCTTGTGAACTTCAAGAGAACATGAATATGAGAACCGTTTCCGGAAAAATCAACTTGGTCGAAAACTCGATTATTCGCAAAAATTTTCGAGTTGCCGAAGTATAACATAACCCATCGTAGTTTTTCGAAAAACTGAAAACGGGCATCATATTCGTGTTCAGTGTCCCAAATAGCCTTCATGGACACACTTCGAGCAGAAAATGCTCAAATTTTGGTGCTATGAGGGAAGAGGGGGGGCCACTGCCGTACCTCATTTGACCACGCCCACTTTTCCGTGCCGCAATGACTCTCCTGATTTTGGCAGGGGAGGGAAACCCCGGGTAGCTCAGGAACTCGGTGCTGCCGACCCGCGCGCATTTCGAGCCTTGCTCGCCAGCCGCTGCCCCCTCGTCTCCGCTCGCCACCCGCTATGGGTACAGCAGGTCGCGAGCCCGAGTAGAAATGGTATAGCGGATCGCGAGCTGTTTGCGAGCCAGTCGTCCGCGAATTTTTAAAAAACGTGGTCAGCGTCTCCTTACTCTGCATCATTTTCTTTTCTTCTTTTCTATTCTTTTCATTTATTTCGTGATCTAACACTACAGTAACGTTTCAAGGCATTTCGAAAATGTGACAAAAGGCTAGAAACATCAACAATCACCATCTAGACACTCAAACAGATGTTATTCGTTCAGGCCAAGGTTCGAATTCAATAAACATCTCGACCAGTTTTCAGAAACTTTCCAACTTGCGACCTATGCATCATAATGTATAGATTACCTTTTTCTCCGTGATTACGCTGACCCGTTAGCCAGAAGATTTGTGCGACCTCGCGTTGTCATTCGGCGAGGCAGCACATAAATAACTGCCTTAGGTATACCCACGAGTATCCCAGATAGGTGTTAATGACCCTCTCCATTATCAGAGTGTGAATTGCCTCACTTCGACAAGTCCTTCGATACGCCTCCGTAATCCACATACATACGTGTGAGTCAATCGTTATTCCGTGATCATTTTTTTTGAAATTCTTACTAAACACAGCTAATCTACTATGGCTGTTCCCTATACCCCTATTTAAATATTTTCCATCTAGATATGAGCAACCGTGGCATATTTCCAAACGATTAAATAAATCAAATACGGTATTTTGAAGCACCTCTTTTATTCCCAAAATCGTTTGGAGAAAACCTTATTCGTAAATTCCGAATGACCTCTGAATGCAAAAATGTGATATATTTATATTCGATGAAAGTTTTTAATCGGAAATTTATTCGGATGTCCGCGTAGGTAATCAGTTTTTCCATGGTTTTCCACATTTTTATATAATAATATGAATATAATTAATTTATCGCTTGCTGAATAATTTTCGCCTGCCATGTGCCCACAATCTAAATTTTCCTCCTGCAAATAAACCTTTTTTATAGTGTCATACCGTCTATTGCATTCTAACAGACTTTTTACAGATGAAAATGGAATCTTCATTGCCACCCAATGCTTTATTCCCGAAGTCCACAATGTGGGAGTTAGCGCCTATGAATGTAAGATGCCCTTTTCGGTGTTTTTTTTTGTTTGTTTTCACATAGAAAACTTTTCCACTAAAGCAGTAATACCGTATCGTTTCAGGAAAGATAGTCACAGCTACCGGTTTCGAGAGGACAGTGGCAGATCCAGTGGATCCCTAATTGAGTAAGTGCTCTGCTACTGCTTAGATGTACCACTTAATTCTACGAAAATCTTTTTTTTTCAGCGGCATGGAACCCCGAGAAGAAGCCAAGGTGTTGGAAACGAAGAGCTCTTGCCGTCGTGTACACTGGAAGAAACATGAAGCAAAGGTGCCATGTTGATGACGTAACTATTTGATCATTTCCTAAATATGGTCTGTATTAGAGTATGAGTATGGCAACGAATATTCGGCCGAATAAACGAATAATCGAATATTCGAGAATATTCGAATAACTAGTTTATTCCAATATTCGAAAGAGTCTATTTTTGGAATTATTAGTTTATGTTTATTCGAATATTGGAAAATTTTTTATTCATTTGATATACACTAGTCTGTATCCTATCTCTAGGAAGCCGTGCTGCAGCTATGATCTCGCTATCTTGGGAGCGGAGCGGTTGTTTATTCATTTCTACCATAGTGTTTTCTTGAAAAAAAAAGCCGCTCTGTTTCTATGGTAGAGATATCATAGCAGCGTCGCGGCTTCCCCTCATCCAGAGATTGACGATAATTTATTTGCACTTCCTGAAATAGTTTCATCGAAAATAAGAATGTCTATGAATTAAAGTGATGTGACACAGACGCGGAATGTCTTCATTTGTCGGATGATGGATATGTAGAGTTCGAATATAACTATGAACCTATATCGATATTTGGAGATCTATCTTTTCATCTCTTTCTTGGAGAAAAAATAATAATTCGATGAGAAATGCTTGGTACTATCCTAGACGGAGGAGGGGGCACTATATAAATATTTTTATGCATAACACTGATTGATAGCGATATCAAGTACCTTTACTTCCTTCCTATGAACTGTTTTTGAGTGTCCCCCTATTTAGGATAGAACCAAATGCTAAATGACGTACATAGGATCGCTCCTAATTTTCCTTCATGCCATAAATTATTGCTGACCAATGATTGATATGGATTTTAGATAAGAAACCGTGGTTTTGAATATAGTTCGATGTTGTACATTCGCGTGACGTTGAGCGTTGATGTAAATATATTGATCGCCGCAATAATGAATAAATTTTTTACCGACTGTGAATCATAAATCTGTGACTGGAAGGTTAGATTGGGTGGGGCATGCCAGTTTATTAATAGGAGCGAGAGGAAGTGATAAACGATGAGTGTCCGCCAACCGCTACCATTTCGTTGGCGTCCAGGGGAAGGCGAACGGGTGGTTGTGTTGTGGCGAGCGCGCCGCCGAATTAATGGTGGCGGGCGGCGAGCCCCAGCCGGCGAGTTCTCGCCACCCGCTGCCATTGCGCTGGCTGCCCGCGAAAAGGGTCGCTCGCCACCGGACTTTTGGTTAGCGGGTGGGGAGCTCCAACCTTCTGAGAGGTGCTCAAATTTAGTGCGGCAAAGTAAAATGGGCGTGGCCAAGTCCATCGCGCCATAGTGGCCCCCCCTTCCCACATAGCACCCAAATTTTTTACATATGATGACAGAATGAACTTTTGAATTCGTTTTGATCTACCCAGAGGCATTTGAAGACATTTTGAGTCTTCAAACTGTTTCTTTTTGTCTCTCCCACAAGTCCCAATAAACCGTTTCTCGAAATCCCAGTGTGGGTTCGGGGAAGTCCGTAATGGGCGCGGGAAGGGTGGTACGCCGCCCGCGGCGAAGACAAGCGACGCGTGTTGCGTCGCGGCGTACCACCTTAGATTCGTCGATGAACCATGGAGTCAACACAAACAAAATGGCTGCATTTCGGTTTAAGAACTGTCTTTGGTTGCTAGGACATCGAATCTCATTGTTAATAACCCAGAAATATGGCATTCTAAATCATGCGCAAAAGAAGTCATTCTTAATTTATCGATGGACACTCGGGCACAGGGGGAGATGGGAGTACGGGGCGGGGTTTACCCCTCCGTCGACCAATCACCCACGTCTTAAGGGGTGGAGAGACGTCTGTCGATTGGCCGACGGAGCAATAAACCCCGCCCCGTACTCCGATATCCCCCTGTACCGACACTCGATTCTATCAACCTCATTTATGTCAACTTCTTGCACTGAACCCATCATATGATTGTTTCCAAACATTTCGTTGAAGGGAAATGACTCAATCAACGCCTGCTGGTACGCCGCGACGCGACACGCAACGCAAGCTTCTTGCACTGAACCCATCATATGAGTGTTTCCAAACATAACCTTACTCTGACCAGAATAGTGAAAATGGTGCTATCGCAGCAGGGGTGCGATTGACCACCACACTAGGCCACCAGAGTACCGCGCGGGGTGTGGATATCCAGAGGAGTTGCCTGAGCTGCGAAGAGGTGGAGAGGGGGTCTCAACTCCGCCGGGAGATCAACAATCTGAAAGTTTTTGAAGGTTCCTCTTTTTCAAACTTTACATCTTCTTAAGTGAATTGTTCATCTTCTTTAAATTTCCAACAAAAAACAGACCGAGTAGTGCTCCCGGCGGTGTCCTAATTGAGCGGCGGCACTGAAGGTTGGGCGTGCCCTACAGGGTACAGCACGAGCTGTGGAAAAGGCTAATTTTACTCAGACCCCCCTCAGGAGCAAATTTTTTGAGCCGCGAAACCGCTCCCTGGATTTTGTCGCGGAGCACCTTGCGATGGCGCTTAGCACCTCCCTTGCCGAGTCCTTTGCCTCCTTTTCCACGTCCAGACATGATGAGATTGAAGTCGAGTCGAGCACTCACGAATGAGATGGAGACTGCGGCGTAGGGCGCAGTCTCCATCTCATTCGTGAGTGCTCTTATATGTTGGCCGGCAGGGACACCACGCTGGGCCCCCGATTTTGTCGGCGCGGGCAAGACCCGCCCCTTCTAGCTTTTCAGCCCATTCCACAGTTCCTACATACTCTTTCTCGAGAGTTTTTGCCGAGCAGCTTAGGGAAACGTGCGGCAGGCAGACGAGCGTCTTCCCAATTCACAACGGGTCACTGGAGAAAACTGATACAGATGATTTAGCGGCAGAGACGGTGAGCAATCGAGAAAGCTCTTCAGAACGATGAGGTAGCTATTGATCTTGCGTGCAGCTATATTAATGTCTCTGTCTCGGCACAGGATGGTGGCACTCGATGTTTTAGCTCACGAAGGGGAGGGATCGGAGCACTAATCAGGTTTTATACGCTCGAGCCCGACTGCTGCACGAATTTTCGGCGTCTGGCAGCTTAAAGAATCAAATATAAGCTGGCCAAGAATCGCGTCTCGGAGGGGTCCGCAAAAATTTGGATTCCAATTGATGGTGGGGGGGGGTCGCCCCGATATCGAAAAATTCCGCAACGCCACGCTTGACCCTGGGTCCAGAGAGGGGTTCGAATTGCAAATGACAAATTAGCTCCTCCATCTTCTGTACTGGGTGTACTGTGCTTATCTGGGCCAAATTCCGGTCCGCAATTGCGTCTTCACACGCTTTGCGGCCGCAAGCGCTCGAGTCATTCGAGTTTCCGGACTCGATGTGGCGTTTTTATAAAGTTTACTCTTATTTTGTTTACTTCCAGTTTCCAAAACCCACCTAGAGTCAACAGATCGTCCAAAACGCTATCAGTCTGCACAAAGTTCGGAAAATGTGTTTTCACCCAAACTTCGCCTGGGGGGCTGTTTGGGCCCTGAACACGATTATGAGGTCCGTTTCCGGATTTTCGCAAAATTAATGCGCTTTCCGGAGGGTGCAATAGGTACGAAAATCAGAGAAAAATCACCTGCAACTTTCTTTCAGAGTGATTCTAGGCAGGTGCGAAAATGTTCTGGTAAAGATTGCGCCGTGGTTCCTTCTTAGGCCGTCCGCTATTGGCCTGTTTGGTTATGTAGCAGTTCAATGCAAAGCTTTTAGCAGGACTTTCTCGCTATCCCAATTACCCTACGTTGTTTTGTTTGAACGGCTTCGCTCGAAACATCTGATTTTCAAACCGTTGAAATCACGCAAGAAGCCATAAGGCGGATCGCCTATTTTCCTTCTAGCCAAGCTTCGATCGTATCAATTTTGCCCTTGAAGGATCTCGTTCGAGGGTTTTCATAAACTTGCCATCGTTTTTCCGTGAATACTCATCTCATTGTTCGAGAAGATCACATTTTCTCAGCGTTTTTTGGAGTCATCTGTGTTTTAGGGAAAGTGGTGTGTACCCGATCGGGCTGTGGATAGTGGCTGGCTCACGGAAAGTTTTTGTTCATATCCCGATCGTCACTCATTATGTCCGATGGCGTTGTACAAAGGAGGAGGAAGATACAGGAAGAGGTGAGTTCATGTGTGAGCTGTTTCTCCCTTTTTTTCGATTTTTCTACCGCGACTGGTGTCTTCCTAATTGTTTTATTTTTTGCATGCATGCTTTTTTTAATTTGAAAAAATTTCGTTTGTGACCTTATTTTCTGAAGCGAGGTTGGTTCTTCCTACAGAGTCAGGGGGATATTCTGTAGGACCGCAGCGAAGCTACGATCCCCTCGCCTTAGTGATCAAATGTTTTGAATTTTTTCACGATTTACGACCCCTCACCGTTTTTTCGTTTTTGGGACGGAATAATCCGAAATTTTTAGTTTTCTGTCGACATTTGTACGACCCCCCGTCGCCCGTCGAGAAATTACACAGCCGCGTTCGGCCATGTCCTATGGTGTAAAAATGTTTTCTTAACCCATTCACGACAACGTGTCCCATCGGTGGGACACGTTTTCCGAAAATTGATTTCTCTGCCGCAAGAAGGAACTTGCAAACCTACATATTATCAAAGCATTGATCTACTCAGACTTGAATACAAACCTCGTGGTCTGTTGGTAGGTCGAACAACAATGGATTTGGACCTTTTTAGAAAATTCATTTGGAAGTTTCAAAAGTCGTCCTAAAAAAAATTGGTGGGAATTTTCCAAACACTGTTTCTTGTGAACTTCAAGAGAACATGAATATGAGAACCGTTTCCGGAAAAATCAACTTGGTCGAAAACTCGATTATTCGCAAAAATTTTCGAGTTGCCGAAGTATAACATAACCCATCGTAGTTTTTCGAAAAACTGAAAACGGGCATCATAATCGTGTTCAGTGTCCCAAATAGCCTTCATGGACACACTTTGAGCAGAAAATGCTCAAATTTTGGTGCTATGAGGGAAGGGGGGGGCCACTGCCGTACCTCACTTAGCCACGCCCACTTTTCCGTGCCGCAATGACTCTCCTGATTTTGGCAGGGGAGGGAAACCCCGGGTAGGTGCTCAAATTTAGTGCGGCACAGTAAAATGGGCGTGGCAAAGTCCATCGCGCCATAGTGGCTTCCCCCCCCCTTCCCACATAGCACCCAAATTTTTTACATATGATGACAGAATGAACTTTTGAATTTGTTTTGATCTACCCAGAGGCATTTGAAGACATTTTGAGTCTTCAAACTGTTTCTTTTTGTCTCTCCCACAAGTCCCAATAAACCGTTTCTCGAAATCCCAGTGTTGGTTCGGGGAAGTCCGTAATGGGCGCGGGAAGGGTGGTACGCCGCCCGCGGCGAAGGCAAGCGACGCGTGTTGCGTCGCGGCGTACCACCTGAGATTCGTCGATGAACCATGGAGTCAACACAAACAAAATGGCTGCATTTCGGTTTAAGAACTGTCTTTGGTTGCTAGGACATCGAATCTCATTGTTAATAACCCAGAAATATGGCATTCTAAATCATGCGCAAAAGAAGTCATTCTTAATTTATCGATGGACACTCGGGCACAGGGGAGATGGGAGTACGGGGCGGGGTTTACCCCTCCGTCGACCAATCACCCACGTCTTAAGGGGTGGAGAGACGTCTGTCGATTGGCCGACGGAGCAATAAACCCCGCCCCGTACTCCGATATCCCCCTGTACCGACACTCGATTCTATCAACCTCATTTATGTTAACTTCTTGCACTGAACCCATCATATGAGTGTTTCCAAACATTTCGTTGAAGGGAAATGACTCAATCAACGCCTGCTGGTACGCCGCGACGCGACACGCAACGCAAGCTCCCAGCCGCGTGCGGCGTCCCACCTGGCCGCCACCCGTCCGTAATGAGTTCCAAATAGTTTGTAATAGTGGTGTCGAATGACAGAGCACTTTTTGCAATCAAATGAATTCGAATTTCTCAGGAGAGAAGGAACCCAGTAAAATCTGGGCATCAGCATGTGATCGAGATTTGGGTGGTTTCTCGTTGTGTCCCAGCGTTCTAGAAAGTGATTAATTGCCACTTCGATTTGGTCGAAAACTCGATTATTCGTTTTTCAAATGTTCAATTTAACGTCCATTTGTCTGTTTTCCGAATACTAAGGTGGGTTTTGCACCCAAAATGGTTTGGTACCAACCGTAACCTACGCCTGAGCTGCGAAGAGGTGGAGGGGGGGGGTCTGAGCTCCGCCGGGAGATCAACATTCTGAAAGTTTTTGAAGGTTCCTCTTTTTCAAACTTTACATCTTCTTAAGTGAATTGTTCATCTTCTTTAAATTTCCAACAGAAAACAGACCGAGTAGTGCTCCCGGCGGTGTCCTAATTGAGCGGCGGCACTGAAGGTTGGGCGTGCCCTACAGGGTACGGCACGAGCTGTGGAAAAGGCTAATTTTACTCAGACCCCCTCAGGAGCAAATTTTTTGTGCCGCGAAACCGCTCCCTGGATGTTGTCGCGGAGCACCTTGCGATGGCGCTTAGCACCTCCCTTGCCGAGTCCTTTGCCTCCTTTTCCACGTCCAGACATGATGAGATTGAAGTCGAGTCGAGAACTCACGAACGAGATGGAGACTGCGGCGTAGGGCGCAGTCTCCATCTCATTCGTGAGTGCTCTTATATGTTGGCCGGCAGGGACCGGAAGGCGGCACAGTAAAATGGGCGTGGCCAAGTCCATCGCGCCATAGTGGCCCCCCCCCTTCCCACATAGCACCCAAATTTTTTACATGTGATGACAGAATGAACTTTTGAATTCGTTTTGATCTACCCAGAGGCATTTGAAGACATTTTGAGTCTTCAAACTGTTTCTTTTTGTCTCTCCCACAAGTCCCAATAAACCGTTTCTCGAAATCCCAGTGTGGGTTCGGGGAAGTCCGTAATGGGCGCGGGAAGGGTGGTACGCCGCCCGCGGCGAAGACAAGCGACGCGTGTTGCGTCGCGGCGTACCACCTTAGATTCGTCGATGAACCATGGAGTCAACACAAACAAAATGGCTGCATTTCGGTTTAAGAACTGTCTTTGGTTGCTAGGACATCGAATCTCATTGTTAATAACCCAGAAATATGGCATTCTAAATCATGCGCAAAAGAAGTCATTCTTAATTTATCGATGGACACTCGGGCACAGGGGGAGATGGGAGGACAGACACTCGATTCTATCAACCTCATTTATGTCAACTTCTTGCACTGAACCCATCATATGAGTGTTACCAAACATTTCGTTGAAGGGAAATGACTCAATCAACGCCTGCTGGTACGCCGCGACGCGACACGCAACGCAAGCCTCTTGCACTGAACCCATCATATGAGTGCTTCCAAACATAACCTTACTCTGACCAGAATAGTGAAAATGGTGCTATCGCAGCAGGGGGGGTGGTGCTTTTGACCACCACACTAGGCCACCAGAGTACCGCGCGGGGTGTGGATATCCAGAGGAGTTGCCTGAGCTGCGAAGAGGTGGAGGGGGGGGGCGGTCTGAGCTCCGCCGGGAGATCAACATTCTGAAAGTTTTTGAAGGTTCCTCTTTTTCAAACTTTACATCTTCTTAAGTGAATTGTTCATCTTCTTTAAATTTCCAACAGAAAACAGACCGAGTAGTGCTCCCGGCGGTGTCCTAATTGAGCGGCGGCACTGAAGGTTGGGCGTGCCCTACAGGGTACGGCACGAGCTGTGGAAAAGGCTAATTTTACTCAGACCCCCCTCAGGAGCAAATTTTTTGAGCCGCGAAACCGCTCCCTGGATGTTGTCGCGGAGCACCTTGCGATGGCGCTTAGCACCTCCCTTGCCGAGTCCTTTGCCTCCTTTTCCACGTCCAGACATGATGAGATTGAAGTCGAGTCGAGAACTCACGAATGAGATGGAGACTGCGGCGTAGGGCGCAGTCTCCATCTCATTCGTGAGTGCTCTTATATGTTGGCCGGCAGGGACCGGCAGGCGGCACATATAAAAAGAATCGCTAGGGCAAGAAAAATAATCTTGACTATGGGGCTATAGGGGGCTACGAAGCTGCCCCATCCCCATGCAGGCGCTGTGCTTAGCGGGTGCCACGAAGGAGAGGATGAGCGTTCAGCACAGCGCCTGCATGGTGGTGGGGCAGCTTAGAAGACGCGCCCGCCGCCCATCGGCATCGACGTCACATCGATTGGATTTTTGTATTTTCCTAATCCTAAACCTTCTTGTCTTCTCTTGATCAGAATAGCCTCTTCTCTTGATCAGAATTTATATTTACGATTCTTTTTTTTTCGTTATTGATGATGATTCTTTTTTTTCCGTTGTTGATCTACCCGGGGGCCTTTGTGGAATTTTAATAATTCAAGTTGTTTTTTTGTGCCCCCCCCCCACAACCCTCAATAGACTGTTTTCCAAATGTCCAGTTCGAGTTCAGGGTGGTCACTCATCAGAGAATTTTTTTCGGAAAATCGAAACATCATTCGATTACTTACCCTAATCCTCGTTCAAACCTATCTGGCAGTTTCTAATTTTCAAACGTGTTCATCCATCGAAAAATCAAGGAAACGTGTTAGATGATTATCAAAACCAACTTTCATCCGGAATTTTCTACTTCTTTTTCTTCAAGTCCGTAGAAAGTGATAGTCCAGGAACATTCATTTGGAAGTTTCAAAAGTCGTCCTAAAAAAATTGGTGGGAATTTTCCAAACACTGTTTCTTGTGAACTTCAAGAGAAAATGGATATGAGAACCGTTTCCGGAAAAATCAACTTGGTCGAAAACTCGATTATTCGCAAAAATTTTCGAGTTGCCGAAGTATAACATAACCCATCGTAGTTTTTCGAAAAACTGAAAACGGGCATCATATTCGTGTTCAGTGTCCCAAATAGCCTTCATGGACACACTTTGAGCAGAAAATGCTCAAATTTTGGTGCTATGAGGGAAGGGGGGGGGCACTGCCGTACCTCACTTGGCCACGCCCACTTTTCCGTGCCGCAATGACTCTCCTGATTTTGGCAGGGGAGGGAAACCCCGGGTAGGTGCTCAAATTTAGTGCGGCACAGTAAAATGGGCGTGGCCAAGTCCATCGCGCCATAGTGGCCCCCCCTTCCCACATAGCACCCAAATTTTTTACATAAGATGACAGAATGAGCTTTTGAATTTGTTTTGATCTACCCAGAGGCATTTGAAGACATTTTGAGTCTTCAAACTGTTTCTTTTTGTCTCTCCCACAAGTCCCAATAAACCATTTCTCGAAATTCCAGTGTTGATTCGGGGAAGTCCGTAATGGGCGCGGGAAGGGTGGTACGCCGCCCGCGGCGAAGGCAAGCGACGCGTGTTGCGTCGCGGCGTACCACCTTAGATTCGTCGAGGAACCATGGAGTCAACACAAACAAAATGGCTGCATTTCGGTTTAAGAACTGTCTTTGGTTGCTAGGACATCGAATCTCATTGTTAATAACCCAGAAATATGGCATTCTAAATCATGCGCAAAAGAAGTCATTCTTAATTTATCGATGGACACTCGGGCACAGGGGGAGATGGGAGTACGGGGCGGGGTTTACCCCTCCGTCGACCAATCACCCACGTCTTAAGGGGTGGAGAGACGTCTGTCGATTGGCCGACGGAGCAATAAACCCCGCCCCGTACTCCGATATCCCCCTGTACCGACACTCGATTCTATCAACCTCATTTATGTCAACTTCTTGCACTGAACCCATCATATGATTGTTTCCAAACATTTCGTTGAAGGGAAATGACTCAATCAACGCCTGCTGGTACGCCGCGACGCGACACGCAACGCAAGCTCCCAGCCGCGTGCGGCGTCCCACCTGGCCGCCACCCGTCCGTAATGAGTTCCAAATAGTTTGTAATAGTGGTGTCGAATGACAGAGCACTTTTTGCAATCAAATGAATTCGAATTTCTCAGGAGAGAAGGAACCCAGTAAAATCTGGGCATCAGCATGTGATCGAGATTTGGGTGGTTTCTCGTTGTGTCCCAGCGTTCTAAAGAGTGATTAATTGCCACTTCGATTTGGTCGAAAACTCGATTATTCGTTTTTCAAATGTTCAATTTAACGTCCATTTGTCTGTTTTCCGAATACTAAGGTGGGTTTTGCACCCAAAATGGTTTGGTACCAACCGTAACCTACGCCTGAGCTGCGAAGAGGTGGAGGGGGGGGGGTCTGAGCTCCGCCGGGAGATCAACATTCTGAAAGTTTTTGAAGGTTCCTCTTTTTCAAACTTTACATCTTCTTAAGTGAATTGTTCATCTTCTTTAAATTTCCAACAGAAAACAGACCGAGTAGTGCTCCCGGCGGTGTCCTAATTGAGCGGCGGCACTGAAGAATGTACAAAAAAAAACGGCACCATTGTTGACTGTTACGATCTTGATAAGATGAAACACGAAACTTTCGTAGTGATTGGACGCTTGCCAAGCTGCGACATTGTTCTTGGTGAGTGTTATGCTATATTCTATATTCTAGAGCTATCCAAACGTAATTCATCGAAAAGCCGAAGGGTTGGATTTTTCATTTTGGAGGTAGTGAAAGACTTTCGCCTCTGATCGTTTTTTGGCGTCCCGCTGCCGGTTCTATCGCAGCGAGGGGGCCTTTTGGCCAAAGTACTTGGCCACGCCCTTTTTTGTACTACAACGACTCTCCTGATCAGGAAAAACGAGGAAACTAACTTGGGGCCCAGATTGCGCGGAAACGGTTGGGGCTCAGATTGCGCGGAAATGGACGTGGTCCAGTGCGATGGCCAAGTGTCCCCCCCCCCTCGCCGCGGCCTGCCTATTGTACCTATTCTACCACCCACATACGTCGCCGACGGTGGAAATTGACCAGCAACCCTGTTTTGGAGGAGTACGCAAATACAGGGGCGGAGAAATACTGGGCGAGGCCAACTTCTTACTCGTGGGTCGTTTTTGACGCTTAGAAATGCGTAGGCGTTGTTTTCTGAGCCGTATCATTCTATTTCCGTAGTTATCTCGATCACGTTTGCGAGCTGTTGGCCGCTTTTGAAGAAGGCATAGGCCAGGAGAACCTATTAGATGTCGTTATAGTTCACCTGCGCTGTTTAGGCTATTTGGTAGTAGGTTCTCTGATTCAGTGCCGGAAGAAGAATTTAGAGCATAAATCAGGGTACTGCGCGCCGTGTGGATATCCACAGGGAAGGAGGGGTTCAGTAGCTCTGGGGTGGCGCCCCGCGGGGAGGGACAATACTGAATAGGGGTATACATTCTTTACAATAAGTTTTTCACGAAGTATTCGATCATGCTACTCTTCAAATTTCAGAACAAATTGACCAAATAACGCTTCTGGGGGGTCTGAGAAAATGGCAAGTATTTCGCTACTGGAGAGGGGTCTGAGCGAAATTGGCCTTGTCCATACCTCGTGCCGTACCCTGAAATAAATTATTGAAATAACAAGCAGATTCCTGAGTCTTACCCTTTCAGATCATCCGTCAATCTCGCGCTACCATTGCATACTCCAATATGGTGACGACCGCATGGAAAAGACCGGAAAAGGATGGCATATCTACGACCTAGGGAGCACACATGGCAGCAGAGCAAACAAGAAAAAGTTGCCCGCCAAGCAGTATAAGCGTATAAGGGTTGGGTTCGTGCTGCAGTTTGGAGGTAATTTTGCCGTTCTTCGATCGAAAACTGGATAGTTTTCTCGTTTTTCCTCATCCTTGTATTATTACAGGAAGTAGGAGGATTTTCTCCTTGCTAGGGACATCGCAAGACAGTGAAGCTGAATGGGAGCTTTCACCCACTGAAATGAGGGAGAAAATGCATAAGAAGGTTAGCGAAAACTGAAGATTTTTCAACATTGAAACGTTCTAGAGGTTTAGTACCTGGGTGGTATATTCAGGCGTTGGATGCAAAATTGGCGATGGCGGCTCGAAGGGAGATGGAAGAGGAAAAGGCCAAGGAAGCCGGGACCTTGGATGGAATCGACTGGGGTATGAATTTCGGTGAAGACACTGCACCAAGTGTTGAAGTGAGTCTCATTATGTGTTTTGCACCGAACACCTGCGCTATTTCACTCTAACGAAAACGAAATGCAGTGTTCGCGATAAAAATGGTCTTTGATTTGTCACTGGAAATCGAATGTACCGATGTTCACAACAGTAGTGGCGAAAGAACGGCCAAAAACGAGCCATAGATAGCCCTACAGGTCCCTCAAACTTTTGTGCGCTATGCCCTACCCGCCAACTTCCTTGTTCGCCATTGAGGGAGTTTTCGGGGCGGGCGTATTACAACCTAGTTCGAGTGACGTATTGGGCTACTTCTGGCTGGTTTTTAGCCGTTTTTCTGCCATTATTGTTGCAGTGGACCCCGGCACATTCGCTTTCCGGTGTAAGCTCGTAGACCATTTTTATCGTGAACACTACATTTATTCTTTTGAAACCTTATTTAACTGAAAGAGGCGGTACCGAGTGATTCGAAGAGTCGAGTGTCCAAAAAGGTCGAATATCCGAAATATGAGGGTGGTCAGAGGGGCGCGTGCGACTCTGCGCAACCATAGTATTAACGGGTTTTCAATGTTTTTCTTGGATTTATTTTGTATTTTTCAGTTTTCTACTGAAATCGTTCAAAAGTTTTCATTTGGGAGGACAGTTTGAGGGTTTAACGGGACTTTTGGCGATTTCCGTAATGTTACCGTAATGTTATCAGTTGGTAGATCAAATCGCTAAAACACGTTGTAGACTCTACTTTTCGATGGGAAGGGACAAGGAAAGTGACTAACAAGTTTATTACTAACTGTTTAACATTAACTACTTCACTTATTACTGCTTATCATATCAAGTGATATTATCAGTTGGTAGATCGTAGTCCGCATTGCGGTCCTGAATCTGTCTCCGAAAACATAAGTATTCAAGAACTGTGTTGCGCAATATATCGCACTATTCTACACATCCTCAAAAGGCGAAGTTTACCCAATAAAAACAGATGAATGGAATGAAGTCTTCTTCAAACCTCGTGCCGTACCCTGCTAGGGGCAGGACCCTTTAAAATTATCCCCTATGTACTTGGAACTGAGAAAAGGCGTGGTGGGGGCAGCAGGGTTATTTTTTCCCTGATATTCTCCTGATATGGAGCCGTGGATAACTGTTTGCGCCCTTTGCAAATAAAACACCAGACGTATTTTATTGGATATCAAACCATTTCCCATTCTGTGCACCAAAAGGGAGCGGTCGTGCTCGTGCGTTCTGCGTTGCGGTTCGTGTGCATCGCGCGCGATTGAATGGGCGGCGACGCGACATCCCAGCATCCAAACGAAATGAAGCATACCGGCTTGTCCTGGAGCAATATTTGCTATGTTGCTTTCATTTCAGGAGGACAGTTACGGAGCTTTGGGTGCGAAAGATATTTTGGCATTGGGGCGCGTTTTCCTACGCATACCAATTGTACGATCACAAGCTCCGCAACTGTACTCTCATTTTAGTCACTAACGATAACCGTTTTCCCGTATTCTGCAGAGTGTAGCGTCAAAAATTTAAATAGGGAGAATATTCAAGGTCAATGAATATGGAATTGCATTCAAGAATGATCGATCCGGGAGTGTTCATCTAAGTCCGCACGCCTTCTCTTACCCACTACAGAAAGACGGAGGAGCTAATCTGCCATTTGCAATTCGGACCCCTCTCTGGACCCAGGGTCAAGCGTGGCGTTACGGAATCTCGAGCGTTTAAAACCTGATTAGTGCTCCGATCCTTCCCCTTCGTGAGCTAAAACATCGAGGACTTTTGGGATATCTTCACCAAATTTTTATTTCTGGTCCGAAACTTTTGTGATCCCCTCCTAACCTGCATTTTCGGGCGGAAAAATTTGCGACGTCCCCTCCTCCCCCGTCGCAAAGGTTCACTGGTACTTCGCAGTTTTGAAAATTAGGGTATTCTATTCAAGCGAAGGCTTGAATGGAATACCCTAGTTTTCAAAACTGCCAGTTCGGGAAGGTTAAGCAGTGCGATACAGCTCAGATTTACTTCATTTAGAGGGTTCCGGTACTCAACGCTATACGGCGATAAGTTAACAGGTCGTAGGGTTTGGGCAGGGTCCAGCAGGGTGTTGTGGCCGTCCTCAACGGTGCCACGACACCCTCCTTTGCTAACCAAATTTCACAAAGTTGTACGAATTCCATGAAATCCCTCTTTCCTAAATGGGTTTCTCATTTAAAATTCTGCGAGTTCCTTACCATACCCGAATTTTACAAACTTTGCTTTTTGAGCAACCAGTTATGCGACACCCTTCCACACACCCATCCCGTTGTGGCTGGACCAAAACCGCTGGACCCTGATTCGGGGAGGGGTCGTAGAGCTATATAGCGTTGATAGCGCTCCAGTTACAGGGTATGGCGCAATGCACTTGGCCACGCACATTACACTGTGCGCACTTAATTTGAGCACCTACTCAGGATTTTCCTCCCCTGCCAAAATCAGGACAGCCATCGCGGCACGGGAAAATGGGCGTGGCCATGTGCGATACAACAATGCCCCCTTCCTCCGCTATGATAGCACCTTTAGCCGTTTAGCCGTTGGGGGTGTGTATACAAGTCTGTTGGTACCTGCTCGTTGGTGCCCCTGCTTCTACTGAACCCAGCAGACGTTTGAGTGTACACAGGGAACGTTCGAGCGATATAGCGTGCACAACTATATCGCGAAAGTATCCCGCACATTGCATAAAGGTGTCGCCGTCCGGCACACTAAGGCCTCTGGTCCATAACACCTTAGGATCCCTACCTAGGGAGTCATGGAGTGTTTGGCCACAAGCCACAATTTCGCCACCCTGAACTGTCGATCGCTGTCGAGTGATATCCAAAAAACTGCGCTATCCAGACTTCTGAGCTATTTCCATGCACCGTTTGCTGCTTTGCAGGAAACCCGCCTCAAGGATACACCCGTCATCAGCGTCGGAGAGTACACCATCTACTGCGGTAACGCTGACGATAGGAGAGTGGGAGGCTGTGCAATAGCTGTAAGGAAGGATTTCAATGGTATGGTCAAGGAGTTCGGCTCAACGTCGTGTCGGAATGCATTCGTGCGACTGCGGGATCACAGAGGATTCAATCTGTGGATAGTGAGTGCTCATGCGCCCACTGAAACCGCCGAAGACAATTCGAAGGATGCGTTTTATGAGGAACTCAATACGTTGCTAGCCAGGATACCTTGTCAACATGCTGTTGTCGTGGGGATTGACGCAAATGCGAAGATGGGACTTGATCAGGAATCCGAAGTACTCGGTAAATGGTTCTACCCAGTGGAGCAAACATCGGACAATGGCTACCGCCTTGTCGACTTTTGTGAACGCCGTGGTCTGATTATTGCATCGACATTCAAGAGGAATCATCGCCGCCATCAGCTTACGTGGCAGGGACCAACCCGGCTATCTCCAGAAGAGCAGCGGAAGCGGAAGATGACAACTTTGAAACTACAGCTTGACTATGTCCTGACGAGGAATATTCCAGTATCGGACATTCGAAGATCTAGAGCTGTGTGGGATGTCGCATTCGATTCGGATCACCGTCCTGTTCTGTTGAACTTCACTGCGAGGATTCATAAGAGGAAGCGAGGGGCTCAGCCTCTCCAGAGGATTGACATGACAAGTCTCAGAGATGAAGAGTGCAGAAGGAATTTCCGACAACGCGTTTCTATTCACATCGGAGTACGGACTAAGAAGAAACTTTGCGACGCGGATTCTTTTGTCAAGTGCATCCAGGACGCTTCGAAAGAGGCACTCCCGGTTGTACAGCCTAAGAAGAAGTTCGCCTACGTCTCAGAAGAAACAACATCTACCTACAACAGAGTATGTGCTCTCCGAACTGCAGGAAACTTCGTGGAGGAGAAGCGTCTGAGGAGGAAGTTGCGTCGGCAGCTTCAAAGTGACCGCGAACGAGAGTGGACGTGTAGAGCTAAGGAGTTCGAGAAGGCTTGGGAGGAGAAGAATCCGAGGAAAGCCTACACGTTGCTGCGACAGTATAGCGGGAAGATGAAGAGATGTTCTCCTGTCTTGAACACTACCAATGGAGTTGCAGTTGGTGATGCGACGCTGCCAATATGGAAGGATTACTTCAGTTCACTACTGAATCGTCCAGCGCCATCAGTACCTGAGCTCCCGCATGTTCAGAGAGCACATTACGATGTCAGTGAGGAACCGCCGACTGAGTCTGAAGTTTTGGATTGTGTCCGGAAAATGAAGAATGGAAAGGCAGGTGGAGATGACAACATCACTGCTGAAATGCTGAAAGCTCTTCCTCCGTCTGGGATTCGTGAAATGACCAACACCATCCGTGCCATATGGATGAGCGAAAGGATACCCGATTCGTGGAGACATGCGATCATCGTACCTCTTCACAAGAAGCTATCCGTCACGGATCCTAAGAACTACAGAGGAATCTCTACTTCGTGTCATGTACAAGGTTTTAGAACGTATCATTCTCGAGCGACTTATCAAACATCGTGAAGGAACGACCAGAGATGAGCAAGCCGGTTTTCGACCTGGAAGATCGACCATCGACCAAGTGTTCGTCGTGAGAAGAGTAATTGAATCGTGGCAGCGGTTTTCGAAGCCATTACAGCTTGCTTTTTGGACTTTGAAGCCGCGTTCGACTCTCCTCATCGTGATCGATTGCTCAATGCTCTGCGAGCAGATGGAGTCCCGGAAAAGTATGTTCGGTTAATCGAGGACATGAACAAAGGAACAACAGCAGCAGTTCGTACACCTGTCGGATTTACGTCAGCTTTCGAGGTGAAAACAGGAGTAAGGCAAGGAGCCGTTGCAGGACCTTTTCTTTTCAACTTCGCCGTTGATGACATCATGCGTAGAGTTGCAGAACAGTTTCCTGCGGATGTGATCCTAACACCATCAGGACGCTCCCTTGTCGACCTGGAGTACGCCGACGACATTGTGTTATTCGCTGAAAACAACGCAAAACTGCAAAGGATTGTGAACCTCGTTTCGAAGTATGCCGCAGCCTATGGACTTCGTCTTCGTCCCGACAAATGCAAGCAGATGTGGGTCTCTCAGAGGCCTTCAACTGGAGTTTGTGTGGACGGACAACGTATCGAACTGGTGGACGATTTCTGTTATTTGGGCTGTTTGCTGAAGAACGATGGTAGTTATGCAGCGGATATTCGACAACGATGTGCGAAAGCTACGTCTGCATTCAATTCTCTAACCAAGTGTTTGTGGTCTACCACCATCGCGAAGGAAGTCAAGTTGCGCGTCTACCTATCCGCTATTCGCCCTATCATGATGTGCGGATCGGAGACGTGGGCAGCACCGAAAACGCAGATGGAAAGGTTGGATTGCACGGAGAGGAAGCTTTTTAGGCGTTTGCTGGGATATTTCTGGCCGCGTGTATGCCATAACGAAGACCTTTACAAGGAAATCGACGCAGTACATCAACGCTTGACACGAGGGAGGTGCCAGCATCTCCTAACGCCATCTCAAGCAGCAATGGAAAGTCGACTTCGACTGCTCGGGCATATACTAACAAGGGAACCACAATAAGTCATAGTGACCATTCCAAATGAAATGTACTTTTGTAGAACCATTTTTAGACAAAAAATCCGAATATGCCTATGCCAGCTGCCTAGACCGTTTCTGAAAAAAGTTATGAGCGTTTTTTAAAGCCTCGCGGCAAGGTAGGGGTACCCCCCATGGAATTTTTAGGGTGTTTTTAAATTTTTCTCCAGATTTTGATAAAAACATGTACGTAGGGGTAATCTGGGGTGCTGAACACGAATCTGGGGCTCGCTTCTAAAAATTCTGAGGTTTACTGTAGGTCACGGTAGGTAACATGCCATTTAGAGGGCAAAACCTACCTCGATATTCCGATAATCGACAAATGGACATCGAATTCGTATTCAGCATCCCAAATAACCCCCACATAGAAACTTTGAGACAAATCTGAGACTTCGACCAAACTACCGTATACCCACCGTAATCTACCGTAAGCTGACAAAAATCGATAAACTGACATCAGATTCGTGTTCAGCACTCCAGATAACCCCCACAGGAACGATTTGAGCTACATCTGTCGCCACATTCCGGAAATCGTCAAAAGTCGATTTTGCCGTCAATTTTTTCTGCCAGTGGGAAGCTTTGAACAAATATAGTCGAAAACTTCGGAAAAACGACAAATGAACCTCAGATTCGTGATCAGCACCTCAAATAACCCCCCAGAACGAATTTTTAGTCGAATCTGAAATATTTTTCTAAAACGCTTCGAGAGCCCTCCAATTGGTGAAAATAAACGCCCAACCGAAAATCCGTACAAGTCCAAAACGCTGTTAGTCTGCGCAAATATTGGAGAATGTTCCTTCACCCAAACTTCGCTTAGTGGGGTAGTTTTGGGCGGCGAACACGATTATCAGGTCCGTTTCCGGAATCGCGTAAAAATAATGCGCTTTTTGGAGGGTACAATAGGTACGAAAATAACAGAAAAAACGCTCATAACTTTTTTCAGAGTGGGTCTAGGCAGCTGCGATGGGCATATTCGGACTTTTCGTCCAAAAATGGTTCTAGGAAAGTACATTTCATTTGGAATGGTCACTATGACTTATTGTGGTTTCCTTGTAAGAAGAACCCCGGATCGTCTCGTACAACACGCTTTAAAAATGCTTCCAAATCCTGTCTGGAAACGGCCACCTGGGCGTAGGCGAAAGTTCTGGACGGATGTGGTTAAAGAGGATTCAAAGTCACTCGGCATCGAAAGACAGTTCAGGCGCGATGTTTCGTTTCGCAGGAAATGGAATAGTGACAGCTGGATGGAATGTGTTCAAATTGTGGCTGAAGACCGTAAAAAATGGACACGGCTGACTACTAGGACGGCACACCTCGGTGAAGATGCGGAATGACCGCGTCAGGCGAAAGCCAACCGATTAAGAAGAGCCGTTTACACGGCAACGTTTTTTCGAGTTACAACATTTCTGATGTTCTGCGGCATTTTGCAGACCCCTGTGCATCGCTGCACGATTTTATGATTCATGGTTCAGCATACACGCTCACAACGTGGTCGAGAGAACCGCATAACTAGGCCCGTTTTGCCTCCTACCTTGTTGTCAACGATTTTTGAAGCGCGTACGATTGGGGTCATGTGTGGCTCAGTCAGGAAGCAAGGAATGAGGGTAGGGGTCATAAAAATTCCAACCCAAAAGTGAGAATATTGAGAAAGATGTTTCGAAGTTAAATTTGAAGAGGGGAAATACATGCAATAAATGAGAGGGATAGCACTATCAAGTGGGAGTGCACGAGAGAACATTTTCAGGTTCTTGGAGCAGGTTCTGCCACACCGTCTGATGCCACCCCACGCCTCGTGTGTGTTCGTGATGCTGGCGAAATGACTACTGGTTGGGGAATGGATACACCTCCTGGAATTGGGAATGACGTTAAGGTCATTCGAAAATGAAAGCGATACCTAATAATCCAAAGGTTGCTGAAGCTCCTCAGACAACCACGAGGAAAAACCCGTCCCTGTGTTTCATGCAGGGAACGCCGGAAAGGGATAGACTGGGTGCCAGAGGTCAGTTGGACGGTCTGTTTTGTTAATGCCGTTAATTCCAGGTATTTGTAACGATTTTTGTTCAGGAGTTGGAGGAATTCTGGACACGCAACCGGAAAATCAGGATCTGCCTCCTTTGAAACCAGACGATATGCAATACTTCGATTTGCTGTTGATGGATGTGGACGAAAGTATGTTACAGCCAATTTTCCTGGTCTGTAGGGCTTGTATTTATCGACTGTAGGTGTGCTCTCCATCGGTTGTGTTTAAAGATATGCTGTAGATATGCTGATATGCTTTTTTCTATGCTGACCCATTCAGGAAAAATTTCTCTAAAACCATTTGCTGAAATGATTCCATCAAAAACATGTATCATGACATGAAGAAGATTCGTAACATTGTACACGTTCGTGCATCAGAGATGACTGTGACCTCGACGGAAATTCACGTTCTCTTCAAGATTGCGGCGACCATAAATTTGTAGCATTCTTCACCTAAATTACACTTCCAAAATCAATAATTACTAGCAAGCAGCGATCGAATCAAATAGAGATCACTTACTAATGAGTTTCCCATAGTACCAGCTCTTCAATATCTTCAACTCCTCATCCGCGGGCTTGGATATCGAAGTTGATAGCTTTGGTAGAGCTATGTCTTCAAAAAGAGATAAAAATCAACTCTTTGCCCATCAACTAAAGGCCGTGTTTCATAAGAGACTCGCCAATAATGGGAGTTGGATGGCAGATGGCTCTTGATTCTTTAGCAATCTTAAAGGCAGTGTTCACGATAAAAAATGTGTTTCAGTTTCCACCAGGATTGGGTAGTGGAAGGGCACACTGTAACGCTGACGTCGAAGGAACGCATAAAAACGAGCCAGGAAGAGCCCCAAAAGAGCCTGAAGTTGCAACTTCGAGCGCATTGAAAACCCCAAAAGCGCATCACACGCCCACCGACGTGAACAAATGAATGCTCGAGATCGTGAGATGAGCGATGATTTCCGATCATTAGCCCCGTTCTTCCCTTCATTCTCAACTTCTCTCTTTACTCAGGTCAGCTCGCATACATCGGCTGCAAAAGACTGAAGTTACAAGCCTCGGAAAACTCGTCCACCATGTTTCCTTAGCTCTAATTTTGAGGGACCATAACTCCGTTCCCAGAAGGTCTTGTACGATTTCAGAGGCATCATTGGAATCAGTATGGGGCCGTTTTCAAGATAGGCGGAAAAACAGAAAAACGATTTTTATCGTGAACACTGCCTTTAAAGAAACGAATAAATTGAATCGAAGATAACTTAGCATTGGCTCGATGTTGGTACTATACTCACACTTCATTTATCGGCGCTAGCCGAAATGATTCCAAGACAGTGTTTTTGTGATGGATTCCAAGACAGTGTTTTTGTGATGGATTGATATGAAGTCGATCACCAGTCCCTTGCAGACGACCTCCGCTCTTCAAAAAAACTCGCGCTCCGCCGAACTTTGTGAATTTCAAGCAGTGCAGTAAGTTCACTGCCTTCAGTGAGTCTTCTGAGGAGTTCACTTTTGTATCCCTCACATTTCGGAAGAGTACTGAATGAAATACCTACCGGAATCCACCCACTGGCCCTCGCAGATATCCTTGAAGAAATTTGTAGTGGTAAACGCAGCGGCATTCAGGTCGTTCACCTGTTTGAGAATCACGTCACATGGTTTTTTCTGGAGAGATGGGACAATGGATCCAGAATTTTTGAACGAAGAAGCACCTCATTCGCAATCTTCGGCAGCTCTTTCGATATTTCCGATTGTAGCTTTTCCACCTCTCGCTTTAGTGCCGCGTTGGTCCCGATTAGTTTCTCCTTCTCCGTTCTGACTTCTGCCAGCCAATCTCTTGTTTTTTTTTCAATAGTATTCGTTGGATCCAGGGTGGACCTCGCGATTTTCTTCGGAATATCCTGAAGTCGCTCATATGATCAGACAAGGTTGGACGACTTCGCGAAGCAATCAAAATTGATGCTCAAAGGTGCCCGTACGGTGTGTGATTACAGCAACTCAAAAAAATAAAACAAGTTACTTGTAACATAACTGGCCGAAAACAAGTTATTTGTAACATATGGCCATAAGACGTGTTTCGGTGATTATTTCGGTGTGCTGACCGCATCGCGTGTCGAAGTGCGGCCAATGCAAGTCTGGACTCTCCACAGCATGTGCTATTGAGATAAAATCTTGCAGCACGTAGTACTATTAGATCCGCGTGCCCGTGCGATGAAGGGGTGGGTTGGTTACTCGATTTTAATGCATTTTGACACGCACTGAATTCTGAAGCCAATTTGCTTAGTGCATCACATTTTATATAATCGCATGTGACTGAAACGATGTTTCATGTAACTAGGGATGAGTGCCGATCAAAGTCGTACGTAAGGCACAATATCACACGTTATTTACATAACTTTGCGAGCAACTTCCATGCCATCAGATATAACGTGCGTTGTGTGAGGCACAAGGACACACAATGAGACCTGTCTCATCGAGCGCCGTCAGCGGATGGGCGATCCAAATATCTCAAAATCGTGATTGAACCGACTGCTTGCTGTATTTGGTCGGTTTTGAAATTTTTTTTGTTGTTCGTGAACACCCTGCTTCAGGCATTGGACAAAGAAAATTAGGAGGCGTTAGAGGAACGCTATGCGGTCAGCACACCGAAATAATCACCGAAACACGTCTAATGGCCATATGTTACAAATAACTTGTTTTCGGCCAGTTATGTTACAAGTAACTTGTTTTATTTTTCTGCGTTGCTGTAATCATACACCGTACGGGCACCTTTGAGCATCAATTTTGATTGCTTCGCGAAGTCCTCCAACCTTGTCTGATCATATGAGCGACTTCAGGATATTCCGAAGAAAATCGCGAGGTCCACTCTGGATCCAACGAAGACTATTGAAAAAAAACAACAGAGGAGCTGGCAGAAGTAAGAAAGGAGAAGGAGAAATTAATCGGGACCCAAGCGGCACTAAAGCGAAAGGTGGAAAAGCTGCGATAGGCGCAATCGAAAGAGCTGCCGAAGATTGCGGAGGAGGTGCTTCTTCATTCAATAAATCCGGATCCATTGTCCAATGGTGGTGCAACTTTTCAGAAAAAACCATGTGACGTGATTGCCAAGGCCAGTGGGTGGATTCCGGCAGGTATTTAGTTCAGTACTCTTCCGATCATCCGAAGTGTGAGTGATACAAATGTGAACGTTTCAGAAGACTCACTGAAGGCAGTGAAATTACTGCATCGCTTGAAATTAACAAACTTCTGGGGAGCGCGAACAATTCGGAGGGCGGAGGTCGTCGACAAAGGACTGGTGGTCGACTTAATATCAATCCATCACACAAACACTGTCTTTGAGTCATTCCGTCAAGCGCTGGTAAATGGAGTGTGATTATAGTACCAACTCCGAGCCAATGCCAAGTTATCTTCGATTCAATTTATTCATTTCTTTAAGATTGCTGAAGAAGTCAAAAACCATCTGCCATCCAACTCTCATTGTTGGTGAGTCTCTTATGAAACATGGCTTGTAGTTGATGGACAAAGAGTTGATTTTCATCTCCTTTTGAAGACATTGCTTTACCAACGCCGTCAACTTCAATGTCCAAGCCCGGGGATGAGGAGTTGAAGATATTGAAGGGCTGGTACTATGGGAAACTAATTAGTAAGTGATCTCTATTTGATTCGATCGCTGCTTGTTATTAACTATTGATTTCGGAAGTGTAATTTAGGTGAAGAATGGTACAAATCTATGGTCGCTTCAATCTTGAAGAGAACATGATTTTCCGTCGAGGTCACAGTCATCTCTGATGCACGAACAAGTACAATGTTACGGATCTTCTTCATGCCATGATACATGTTTTTGATGGAATCATTTCAGTCAATGGTTTTAGGGAATTTTTTCCTGAATGGGTCAGCATAGGTCTGTCTTGTTGGTAATTGAACTATATATAATCGGTTCCCAGTGCTCCCGTATCGTGTCAGTTTGCTGTATGACCTAGCAAAGTGAACCCACCACCAAGTTTTGCCCACGATGACGTCGCCGCGTTTATAGGAAATACACGGACTTAATCGTGCTGTAAGCGTCGTGAATTAGTGATAGCGGTGTTTTATTGTTGGATGTGATACTGTTTTTATTTTACCGAACAATTTCATATAAATTCTCAACAATGAATTTCCATAACCTTCTCTATGTTTTTACGTAGCTGTATGAATCTAAATTTGTATATCTCTATTTATTCCACATCAATCATGCATATCACATTTTATACAGAGCTTGTTCAAGAATGTCAACTCAGGAGGGCGATGACGTATCGACATATGAGCTTGAGGTGGGTCGCACATCATTTTCTCATCTATTGGAATCAGGGGTGTGCGAAAATTTCTTTTTTTTTCTGTTTTCTGGCCGTTTTGACCTTTCTGTTTTCTGAAAAACTTGCAAAAATCAGAAAAAAATCAGCAAAAATCAACGAAAACCAGTTCTGTTGGGCAGTGCAGCTTGTTTAGTCGTTTATGTGGTTTTGCTCTTATTTGTGTTCGATTGTGCGATTGCTGCTGAAGGTAGGGTTTGCCATAAGAGACGGTTGTTATGGCATCCTCATGAGAAGGTATACATGATCATCACAAAAGTGAAAGTAGGTGAAAACTCAAAGGAAAAATGCTCAGGAGCAAAATATTGCTGGTTGTCACCTTGCCCACAATCAACAAAACTCCTATGTATGTTTGTTTTGCCGTCTTCCGTCTTGCTGCTACACCCTATTCATACTTTTGTGAAGCGACAAATGCCGCGGATTACCAATGGAAAAATGAGAAATCAGATGCTCGGTAACGGTATCAAGCATCTGATTTCTCATTTTTCTACTGATAATGCGCGTCATTTGCCGCTTCCGCAAAAGCATGAATAGGTTGCTAAACGAAAACACCAGCACTGATATGAATCGTGTTGGTTGGTGTGTGCGCACACCCACCAATCAGCTGTTCTGAGCTGCTTTTCTGCGTTTCTCCGGCAACTTTTTACTTTTCTCACTTTCGTGATGGTGAAACCTGCATTCTCATGAAGAGAACTCAGCAACTGATTCTACCGCGAACCCTGCTCACCTACTTAGTACTTCGGCACAATGGGGGATGCATCCCGGGGCAAAAATCGAGTGCGAACCTTCGCTGTCAGCAGCAGCTGCTGCTGACTGCGGTTTATGATTCCAACACTTGCTGGGGTTGAACCCCTCGATATCAATAGCAACTGCTGATGTTAGCTGTCAGCAGCAGCTGCTGACAACGAGGGATTCAACTCCTACTGTGCTGACGCACTGGCGTTTTCTGAGAAATTCACCAGATCAATAGCCAATAAATTGCCAAGAAATGCCTGCTTTCTGCGTGATAGCCGGAAAATGGTCGGAAAGTAGCTGGTTGCCGCGTAATAGCCTAGAAATGACCGCCGAGAAATGTTCGGCGCGAACTGGACGCCAAATAATGCTCTCCAAGGGATGTACAGTTCAACTTTGCACTGCCGTTCAATCCGCAAAGTGCACGCTGATTGCGAAAGTTTGGTGCGGCGTGGTTGCGAGTATCCTCAGACAGGGTAGTGGGGTCACCGGGGCACTAAAGGCAAAAGCCGCCCGGGTGACCCTACGTCCCTGTCTGAGGATACTCGCAACCGCACCGCAGCACGCTTCCACAGTCGGCGTTCACTTTGCGGACTCAACGGCAATGCGGAGTTGAATTGTACACTACGCATTCCTCAGGTATGATTTGGATGTCAACACCGCGGTCAGTTCAACTACCCAAGTTTGCGGTACTTGGACCCCGCCTAGCACCAGGAGGCCGCGCCGAACTGCAGGAGGCCAAGGCGGCTGCTCGGCGAGCCGGGAAAGGGCGCGTCGTGTGTTGGTGCGCCTGTGACGTTTTGGTTATTTCTCGGCTATTGCTTGGCTACTTCTAGGCTATTTCGTGGATAAAATGATCTTAGCCGCCTAATCATCGAGAAACAATCTAGAAATATTCGAGAAATAGCACATCAAGAACCGCTGTGGAGCCTATGTAGTGGGCTATTTCTCGGCTAGAACTCTCAGAGTGAGTGCCTTCAATGATGATCTACCTGTCATTGACGTGCCATCGCTAGTATCAATGTCTGATTAGTTCTTTGTCCAGACTCGTAGATATTGCATAATAGGTATAGCAAAGATGTTTAGAATTACACTCTCTAACCTCTTGAAAAAAGTTATAATGCAATGAGTATTTTTTCTATAAAATTTTCTGATTTCTGTTTTCTGGCCGTTTTGGCATTTCTGTTTTCTGACAAACTCGATTTTCTGTTTCTGAAATTTTAAAAAAAATTTCCGCACACCCCTGATTGTGATCCTGTGGAATGATACTATCTTTATGATAACGGAGGTGTTTCAGTATAGCTCAGACGATCTGTGTAGGGTTGCATCCCAGGTGAGCTTTGCGCTGTATTAATTATTTAAATACAAGTTTTTTTGGGGGGTTATTGGAGGTTTACTCGTTCCTTTTATTTGTACTCTACTGAGGAACTTTTGAGCAGGTTTCCTGTGATTTAAAGGCAGCGTTCACGATGATCGTTGACTTTCCACAGTGAAATGATAGGCGTGAAGGATATAGGTTCCCAGTGTCGAAAGAACTGTAGAAAACCAGCCAGGAGCGGCAAAGTAACGGCTGCAAACAAGCGTTTTGGTGCCCCAGACACGCCTGGTGCCCCAGATCCGCCCCCTCGGAATGAACAAATGAAGACTCAGATTACAGGAATAATCAAGTCATGGAAGTGCTGATAAGTGACCTGATCGCTTCATTGCACTGTTAGGTATCATCCTTCTAGCGGTCAATTCCTCCACGCTCAAGAATCAACGTAAACAAGAGAGGGCCTGTTTTCGCTCGAAAACGCGTCTTTCGTGTCCTTAAGCATGCCTTGCTATATAGGGCACCAGACCTTCCGTAACCCGTGGAGATATCGGAAGTGAAATTTATCGTGACCACTGCCTTTAAGGCAAGTTGCATGAAGGATTCACGCAACTTTTTCTCATTTCGCATGTAACTGAAACGATATTTCATGTAACTAGGGATGAGTACCGATCAAAGTTTCATGTAAAAGTTTCATGGCACAATATCATACGTAATTTACATAACTTTGCGAGCAACTTGCCATGCCATCAGATCTAACGTTGATCGAAAATCTCGTCAAGTTACGCGTAATATCGCTTCAAGTTTTATTAAGTGAACTTGAAAAAAGCTGCGTGAAGGCAATACGCTTCTTGCGTTGTAGTCTCGCTCAGAAAACCGCTGCATTCAATGCGTGTCGAATATGCATTCAACTCGAGTGACCACACCCATCGAAAGGCTCCATCACAGGGTCACGTGCTCCAAACAGCAGCACGTGCTGCAAAATTTCATAGCAGGAGCTTGTGCCGCCAAATTCAATCGCAGGAGTACGTGCTGCAAGGTAGTCCAGCGCTATCGTAGCAGCACACAGACGCGACGCGGCTGGCACACCACCGCCGTGCGACGCGGCCAGCTCGCCGAGCACCATCTGGGGCCATCAGCGATTGTGCGAGGCTTCCAGCGGTCGGGCGGGTAAAGTACCGCAAACTTGGGTAATCGAACCGGCGAAGCTGCCGACCTCTCAGTTCCGTCTCATTAGGGCATCGTATACTTTCCTTTTTTTGGATAATCGTTTTGTCATCGAGTTGAATGTGTATCATGCACGCACTGGACGGCTTATTTGTTGGGGCACGTGCTGTAATTTGAAACACAATAGGAGCACGTGCTCCCCTAGCAGCTCGTTCCCTGACTGTGCTCGAAACCACCTCGCCTTTGAGTTGAATGCATATTCGACACGCATAGAATTGCGGCGATTGCCTGAGCGGGTATTTTAATCAGAAGTTTCCCAGTTGCTTGCTGTATTTGGTCGGTTTTGAAAAATTATTTGTTGTTCGTGAACACCCTGCTTCAGGCATTGGACAAAGAAAATGAGGAGGCGTTCGAGGTGAAGAGCAGAAAATCGAGGAACAGACCATCTCCTATCAAGCACGTTAGTACCTATTTCATTTCCTTGAGGGGCATCGAGACGCTTTCACAGGATCACGTGCTCCAAAGCGTATTCTTGAAACCACGGGCGCAGGAAGGGGCGGGACCCTCCCGTGCCCGGTCAAACTTGTTAGTCACTTTCCTTGTCCCTTCCCATCAAAAAGTACAGCCTACAACGTGTTTTAGCGATTTGATCTACCAAATGATAATATCAATTGATATGATAAGCTGTAATAAGTGAAGTAGTTAATGTTAAACAGTAAGTAACAAACTTGTTACTCACTTTCCTTGTCCCTTCTCATCGAAAAGTACAGCCTACAACGTGTTTTAGCGATTTGATCTACCAACTGATAATATCACTTGATATGATAAGCTGCAATAAGTGAAGTAGGTAATGTTAAACAGTAAGTAACAAACTTGTTAGTCACTTCCCCTGTCCCTTCTCTACGAAAAAGTACGTGTTTTAGCGATTTGATCTACCAACTGATAATATCACTTGATATGATAAGCTGTAATAAGTGAAGTAGTTAATGTTTAACAGTAAGTAACAAACTTGTTAGTCACTTTCCTTGTCCCTTCCCATCGAAGAGTACAGCCTACAACGTGTTTTAGCGATTTTATCTGCCAACTGATAATATCACTTGATATGATAGGCAGTAATAAGTGAAGTAGTTAATGTTAAACAGTAAGTAACAAACTTGTTAGTCACTTTCCTTGTCCCTTCCCATCGAAGAGCACAGCCTACAACGTGTTTTAGCGATTTTATCTGCCAACTGATAATATCACTTGATATGATAGGCAGTAATAAGTGAAGTAGTTAATGTTAAACAGTAAGTAACAAACTTGTTAGTCACTTTCCTTGTCCCTTCCCATCGAAGAGTACAGCCTACAACGTGTTTTAGCGATTTTATCTGCCAACTGATAATATCACTTGATATGATAAGCAGTAATAAGTGAAGTAGTTAATGTTAAACAGTAAGTAACAAACTTATTAGTCACTTTCGTTGTCCCTTCCCATCGAAAAGTACAGCCTACAACGTGTTTTAGCGATTTGATCTACCAACTGATAATATCACTTGATATGATAAGCTGTAATAAATGAAGTAGTTAATGTTAAACAGTAAGTAACAAACTTGTTAGTCACTTTCCTTGTCCCTTCTCATCGAAAAGTACAGCCTACAACGTGTTTTAGCGATTTGATCTGCCAACTGATAATATCACTTGATATGATAAGCTGTAATAAGTGAAGTAGTTAATGTTAAACAGTAAGTAACAAACTTGTTAGTCACTTCCCCTGTCCTTTCCCTACGAAAAAGTACGTGTTTTAGCGATTTGATCTACCAACTGATATAATCACTTGATATGATAAGCAGTAATAAATGAAGCAGTTAATGTCAAACAGTAAATACTCATTGTCTACCCACTCACCAGCCAGCTTATCTATCCACATACCAACTTGCCTCCAACTGATCGCTTGCGGCCATTGGCAGTGGCCACTACTAAGGGTGCGTAACGCACGAGGAAGCAGTAACAGCGCACAACAAGAATTTTTGATAAGGACTCGCCGATCTAACTTTGTTAGTTTTCAACCGATTGGGCTCAAATTTTGTCAGCATGTGCCTCCTGGACCCTCTCACCTATATCCCGATGGAAATCTCTGGAGAATTTGTTTAATAGGTTTTATTAACTACTTTAACAGAATTCTAAGAGATCACAAGTCCCAGGCAAGACCAAACCTCTCCAGCCGCTTCGCGGCTGGAGCAATTGGGCGTAAGTTACGCTCATTTTACATGTAAGTTACATTTATAGTTTCACCGACGCAACGATACGCAACACCGAAAACGCGTCCGCACACTTCCTAGACCATGTGCTACCCAAAAAACGCTGTGGGGCCTTCTCTGTCAGTGTGAGGTCAAGTAGCTGAAGCTTGGGTAATTGAACAGACAGCAACGCCAGTCCGGAGCCTAACCCCTAAGGTGCGCCTTATACTCTCCTTGGAAATGCGTCTTTTCCAACTCAACTTACTTGCGACTTAACCTGTACAATTTAAAATACATGTAGCATATCGGAGGCGCACTGCACAAGGTACTCCGTCGATTTGTTGCATGTAACTTTAACAACGTGAAATAACTCGCAAGCAACTTACATCGTGTCAGATATGTTGTAAGTAACTTGTTTTCATTTTTCTGAGTTGGTGTAATCATACACCGTACGGGCACCTTTGAGCATCAATTTCGATCAATTTGCGAGGCACGTGATTCCTTCAACCTTGTGTTATCACATGAGCGACTTCAGGAGATCCCGAAAAAAATCACGAAGAACAACCTGGATCCCATGAAGTCTCTAATGGCAAAGCTGGAAGAAGCCAGAAAAGACAAGGAGAAACTCATCGGGACGAACGCGGCACTAAAGAGAGAAGTGGAGAAGCTACGATCGGCCAAATCGAAAGAGCTGCCGAAGGATGCGCATGAGGTACTTAATTCAAAAATTCCGGATCCATTTTCTAATGGCGGTGCAACTTTTCAGACAAAACCATGCGACGCGATTCTCAAACAAGTCAACGACCTGAATGCCGCTGCATTTAGCGCTACAATTTTTTTAAGGACATCTGCGAAGGACAATGGGTAGAATGCGGTTGGTATTTAATTCAGTGCTTATCCTATCTTCCGAAGTGTGAGCGCTACAAAAGTGCACGTTTCAGAAGACACACTAAAGGCAGTCAACTTACTGCACCGCATGAAGTTATCGAATTTCGGAGGAGCGCGAATATTTCGGAGGGCGGAGGTCGTCGGCAGCGGACTGGTTGTGGACTTCATTTCAATTTATCACAGAAACACAGTGTTGGAGTCCTTCCGTCAAGCGCTGATAAATGGATTGTGAGTATAGTACCAACTCCGAGCCTATGCTAAGTTATCTTTGATTTAATTTATTCATTTTTTTAGATTGCCGAGAAGAGCAGTAGCCACCTGCCACCCAACTCTCACGATTGGTGAGTCTTTTATGAAACGCGGCCTGTAGTTGATGTACAAAAAGTTGATCTTTAGCTCCCTTTGAAGACGTTGCTCTACCCCCACAATCAACTTCAATGAAGCCCGCCGATGAAGAGGAGTTAAAGAAAATGAAGGGCTGGCATGATTTGAAACTCATTAGTAAGTGATCTCTTTTCGATTGTTGCTTGTTATTATTTATTGATTTATGAAGTGTAATTTAGACGAAGAGTGCTACAAAAATGTGGTCGCGGAAATCCTGAAGAGAAAATGAATTCTGGTCGAGGTCGCAGTCGTCTTTGGAGTACGAACGTGTACAATGGATCTTCTTTATGTCATGATACTGGTTTTTGTTGTCTCTTCATTGTTGAATTGTTTATTGTTGAATGAGGTGAAAGTAGTTTTTTTTTGAAAGTAGTATTGTTGATTTCTTTATTGTTGAATGAGGTTAAAGTAGTTTTTTTATGTAACTTTTGGAATTGATGAATCAGAAGTTGCATTCGCTTGTAGTCTTATATTCCGGTACCTGTAATCATATCTGTTTCAAACTCTAGAATGGTGTCAAACTGAGCGGTGCACATTTGAAAAAGCTGGGAGTAATGGGCGGGACTAGGTGGGGAATGCTGTGAAAGAAAGTGAGACACTTTTCAGAATGCCGTGAAAAGTGGGCTGAAGTGCCGTGGAAAGTGGGCGGGGCAATTCTGAGAGGGCCGTGAAAAGTAGGCGGGCATTTCCGAAAGTTCCGTGAAAAGTGGGCCGAAGTGCCGTGAAAAGTGGGCGGGACAAATTTGAAAGCGCCGTGAAAAGTGGGCGGGGCAATTCTGAAAGTGCCGTGAAAAGTGGGCGGGAGAAGTTTGAAAGCACCGTGAAAAGTGGGAGGGATGCATCTGAGAGTGCCGTGGAAAGTGGGATGGGCACATCTAAGAGTGCCGTGAATTGTGGGCGGGACAATTTTGAAAGTGCCCTGAAAGGTGGGTGGGGCAATTCTGAAAGTACCGTGAAAAGTAGGCGGGACAAATTTAAAAGCGCCGTGAAAACTGGGCGGGGCAATTCTGAAAGTGCCGTGAAAAGTGGGATGGGCACATCTAAGAGTGCCGTGAATTGTGGGCGGGACAATTGTGAAAGTGCCGTGAAATGTGGGCGGGGCGATTCTGAAGGTGCCGTGAAAAGTAGGCGGGACAAATTTAAAAGCGCCGTGAAAAGTGGGATTGGCACATCTGAGAGTGCCTTGAAGAGTAGGGGGGGCAATTCTGAAAGAGCCGCGAAAAGTGGGCAGTAACATTGAGCTTGTCTTGGAATTCCCTAGGAAGTATCAATGTAATTTATTGTTTGATTGTTGAAAAATTGACGCGACTAGGGTCAACAAAGGCGGCTTTGACTGGAGAGGTTTTTATGAAAACTGGCTGTCATTAACTCAGAGATGCAATTTAGGCTCTCCGCGCTCTTTTCAGAGTGCAGCAGCCCATACGCCTACAATCTCTTCGCCTAGAGGACAGTTGCCAGGTGTGAGACTGAAAACCATCTGATAGGACAATCGCCGCATTTATATTTACTCATAAATTACATTTAGGTTCTTTCCGCTCTCATTAGAGCGAAGCAGCCCACACGCCTAGAATCTCTGCCTAAAGGACAATTGCGAGGTGTGAGGCTGAAAACGATCTACTTGTACAATCGCCGCGTTAGATGCGTGTCGAATATGGATTCGACTCGATGACAAGGTGTTTTTGAGCACAGCCAGGGAACGCGCAGCAAGGGGAACAGCGTGCTCCTATTTTATTTCGAATTTAAGCACGTGCCTCAACAAATACATTTAATGCGTACATGATACACATCAAACTCGATGACAAAAAAGTTTTCTAAACTAGGAAAGCGAGCGACACATTTTTGATGCGGGGCGTAGATGTCGGTAACGTCGCCGGTTCACTTACCCGCGTTCGCGGTACTTGGCCCGTCTAGCCGCTGGAGACTTTGTCCAACCGCTGGCTGGGATAGCGCTTTACTACCTTGTAGCACGTGCTCTTGCCATTGAAATTATCAGGAAGTGCTCATGTGAAGAAATTATGCAGTGCGTACTTTGCGATAGAGCCTTTCGATGGGTGTAGTCCTTTGAGTTGACTGCATAATCGACACGTATCGAATTTGGCGATTTTCTGAGTATCTATTATGATTCTAGCAGAGCGCGCGTTTTTACGATTTCAGGTCCTGATAACTCGCTTTCGCCGTACCGATTTTTATTCTTCTCAGCGGTTTTGCTAAAAAAAAGACAATGGTCGAACACAATTTGTCGATTAAAATGTTGTTGATCGGGTTGGACCCGGTCGGCTGTACTGAAGAGTCGGTTGTAGGGCGACTCACTGATTTTTCAAAAAAAGGCAGATCTGCTTCAAATGCGACAAAAATAAAGTCGAAGGTAGGGCGACTCGAGAAAAAGCATGAGAACGTGCCGAAATTGCAGAAATTATGTATGGTTCGAATGAAGTGCGGCTCAGTGAGCATTGATGGTAATGGTATAAAATTTCAGAGAATAGAATTTAGTCGAATGAAGGGCGACTCAAAACAAAAAATGTGTGGAAAAAGCTCAAGTCAAGGGTGAGTCGAATGAAGGGCGACTCCAGGAAGCGAGAAAATGTTATGAAAATTCTAAAAATGAGTCGATTGAAGGGCGGCTCAAAAACTGAGGTGAGCCGAATGAAAGGCGGCTCGAAAACAGTGGTGAGTCGAAAGAAGGGCGGCTCAAGAAAATATGAAAATGCAATTAGTATTCCAAAAAGGAAGAGTCGATTGAAGGGTGCCGCGGAAATCGAGGCGAGTCGAATGATAGGCGGCCTCAAATCACAGGTTTGTCGAATGAATGGAGACTCTAGGAAGGGTAAAGTGGTAACGAAACCGCTAAAAATAAAGAGTCTACTGAGGGGTGAATCGAAAATCGAAGTGAGTCCAAACAAAAACATAGAGGTGAGTCGAAAGAGGGGCGACTCTTGGAAGTGAAAAACTGTAAAGACAATCTCAACAATGAAGAGACGATTGAAAGGCGGCCCGAAAACGGAGGTGATTCGAACAGAGGTAGACCTAGGGAAACGTGAAAATGTGTTGTATAATCCAAAAATGAGGGGTCGATCGAAGGGCGGCTCGAAAATGGAGCTGAGTCGAATGAAGGGCTGCTTGAAAACGGAGGTGAGTCGAATAGAGGGAGACTCCAGGAAGTGCAAAATGGTACCGAAAATGCCAAAAGTAAAGAGTTTAATGAGGGGCGACTCGAAAATAGAGGTGAGTCAAAACAAGAAACTAGAGTTGAGTGGAGTGAAGGGCCGGTCAGGGAGTGAACATGTAGTGAATGTTCAAAACATAAGGAGGCGGTTGAGGAGCGACTCGAGCCGCTCAGAGAAATGTGAAAACGTAATGAATGTTGAAAAAATGAAGAGTCGCGTGCAGCGCGGCTCTAAAATAAAGCTGAGTCAAACAAAGGTCAGCTCCAAAATTCGTCGCGAAGATATGTTGATATTAATGGGAGAAATGAACACGGATCGAGGGCAGTGCGACACAACTGAAGATGTTGAAACGTTTTCGGAATCGTGGAGCCTGAAGACGACTCGAAGCACGAGCTGTTCTTTGAAAATTGATCAGAATGTCTTGGAAGCGCAGAAATTACAAACGAGACGGAAAATAGGCGGCTCGAAAAGTGATGCGCAAATGTTGGATTCTCAGATATTACAGATGATCCAAAGGTTAGGTGGTGGCCTTAGAGAGAGTGAAGCGAATACGTTTCATGCGCAGAAAAGAGGGACGAGTCGACAGAGGTCGGGTTCATCGGAAAGCGAAAGTGTTATAGAGAAGCTAAATCCTTCTGTGTTCAAGGGGAGAGTTACGTATGTAGACCACGATAATAGCTTAAAATCATGTGCGCTCAGCTCGATCAGTATTTCCACTCTCCGAGGGAACGAGTGGTTGAGTGGTGAAGTTTTATATGGTTTCTTCATTCTTGTATCCCTACTAACGAGTAACGTGACTGCGCTCGACTCTGAAATCATCGTGACTGATCGCAGGATATCTAGCTACCCCTTGACTGGCGGGAAAAAGGCTATTATCCCTATACATACTGATGGTAACCACTGGGTTTTCACTCTATTTGACTTTAACGACGGGTGTGTTACTTGTTACGACACGTTTGGTTTCCATTATCAGCACGACATTAACCGTACACACCCTTCGGTCAGGGAACACATTGAGAAAGCTTGGAGTTGTGTCACAAATGCTCCGTTACTTTCAATTCGTGTTGCTGGCCCTGCGTTTGTTCATAATCAAACAGAT
The DNA here is from genome assembly GCA_029168955.1 of Aplectana chamaeleonis. Taxonomy (NCBI): domain Eukaryota; kingdom Metazoa; phylum Nematoda; class Chromadorea; order Rhabditida; family Cosmocercidae; genus Aplectana; species Aplectana chamaeleonis. The sequence continues at coordinate 1,093,850 of JAPDOI010000194.1, forward strand.
GGTGACAATTGCGGTGTATATGCCAGTTTGTATGCATATCGAGTGTGCTTGGAACAACCAACAAAACAGGAGGTATCTTTGTCACCGATTGAGCTAATAAAGATTCGAAATCGTATGAAAAGTTTGTTGTCAAGGGCATATACCATAAGCTATGGCCGAACAGGCAATTCTTCAATGATGCTGCCTCGAATGCCAGAATACAGTACGCACGATGAGCGGAGAATCATTTTGCGTGATGATACGAGTTTTATCCAGGAGAATCACCAAGTTCAATTCTCCGTGTCGGGAAGCTTTAGAGAAAAGCATAAAACAAAAAACGTGAGAGGAAAGAAAAGAGAGACTGTGCACAACATGGAGGACTCTGGATCGAGTAGTAGTAAATTTGCTAAAATTGATTTGGTTGGTTTTAAAGGTTTTGATGGAAGCTGTGTTTTGGAAGATTCTAAAGCAAAGAAAACAGCTCAAATAGAACCTTGTACGCCCTCACAAACGTTCGGTAATGGCCCGGAGTTATCGATTCTCGAATCCGATAAGGATTGTCAAAATGCGAATGAAGCAAAGATAGGCTACGAAAAAGAAATTCCAAAGTTTATCAGAGCCTTGATAGAAAGGTGTAGCACAATTACATATGTAGATGAAGTAGAACATACATTTGTCAACGGAACGACCTCTCATTCCAGCGATCGTAAGCTCGTGATACTTTATCGCAACGACAATGGACACGTAGCTTTATGTATTGTCACTTGGGATAAGTATGGATGCAGAGGAGAAGTGTTTGACAACACTTCTAGGAGTATCAATTATGATTTGCGTCTATTTTTGAAAAAAATTTGCGAAACGAACGGAATGGGTAAAAATTTGCGCATAGCGAAACATAAAAATGTTTGTCCGCCAGATGGAAGGGATCATTGTGATGATCTACTCATTGGTTGTTCATACATAAAACAGTTAGCTAACGAGAATTTTGTAGTGGACAAAACCGCCAGTGACTGTCATGAAATTGAAGAAGAATTATTGAAAAGACCTTATAAACAAGTCGTAATGTGGAAAACCGATAATATAGCATCGAGTAAGCTCACTTTAAACAGTGTTCACAAACGAGAAGAGGATGTGTTTTACGCGCAGAAAACAGGGCCGAGTCAACCGAAGTGCGGCACAATAGAAAACGATGATAGGGGGATGGAAAAGCTGAACCTCTCTGCATTCAAGGGGAGAGTCATGTATGTAGACCGCGATGACAGCTTGAAGTTTTGTGCCCTCAGCTCGATCAGTATCTCCACACTCCGAGTGGACGAGTGGTTGAACGGTGAAGTTTTATATGGTTTCTTCATTCTTGTATCCCTGCTAACGAGTAACGTGACTGCGCTCGACTCTGAAACCATCGTGGCTAATCGCGGGATATCTAGCTACCCCTTGACTGGCGAGAAAAAGGCTATTATCCCTATACATACTGATGGTAACCACTGGGTTTTCACTCTATTTGACTTTAACGACGGGTGTGTTACTTGTTACGACACGTTTGGTTTCCATTATCAGCACGACATTAACCGTACACACCCTTCGGTCAGGGAACACATTGAGAAAGCTTGGAGTTGTGTCACAAATGCTCCGTTACTTTCAATTCGTGTTGCTGGCCCTGCGTTTGTTCATAATCAAACAGATGGTGACAATTGCGGTGTATATGCCAGTTTGTATGCATATCGAGTGTGCTTGGAACAACCAACAAAACAGGAGGTATCATTGTCACCGATTGAGCTAATAAAGATTCGAAATCGTATGAAAAGTTTGTTGTCAAGGGCATATACCATAAGCTATGGCCGAACAGGCAATTCTTCAATGATGCTGCCTCGAATGCCAGAATACAGTACGCACGATGAGCGGAGAATCATTTTGCGTGATGATACGAGTTTTATCCAGGAGAATCACCAAGTTCAATTCTCCGTGTCGGGAAGCTTTAGAGAAAAGCATAAAACAAAAAACGTGAGAGGAAAGAAAAGAGAGACTGTGCACAACATGGAGGACTCTGGATCGAGTAGTAGTAAATTTGCTAAAATTGATTTGGTTGGTTTTAAAGGTTTTGATGGAAGCTGTGTTTTGGAAGATTCTAAAGCAAAGAAAACAGCTCAAATAGAACCTTGTACGCCCTCACAAACGTTCGGTAATGGCCCGGAGTTATCGATTCTCGAATCCGATAAGGATTGTCAAAATGCGAATGAAGCAAAGATAGGCTACGAAAAAGAAATTCCAAAGTTTATCAGAGCCTTGATAGAAAGGTGTAGCACAATTACATATGTAGATGAAGTAGAACATACATTTGTCAACGGAACGACCTCTCATTCCAGCGATCGTAAGCTCGTGATACTTTATCGCAACGACAATGGACACGTAGCTTTATGTATTGTCACTTGGGATAAGTATGGATGCAGAGGAGAAGTGTTTGACAACACTGCTAGGAGTATCAATTATGATTTGCGTCTATTTTTGAAAAAAAAATCGCGAAACGAACGGAATGGGTAAAAATTTGCGCATAGCGAAACATAAAAATGTTTGTCCGCCTGATGGAAGGGATCATTGTGATGATCTACTCATTGGTTGTTCATACATAAAACAGTTAGCTAACGAGAATTTTGTAGTGGACAAAACCGCCAGTGACTGTCATGAAATTGAAGAAGAATTATTGAAAAGACCTTATAAACAAGTCGTAATGTGGAAAACCGATAATATAGCATCGAGTAAGCTCACTTTAAACAGTGTTCACAAACGAGAAGAGGATGTGTTTTACGCGCAGAAAACAGGGCCGAGTCAACCGAAGTGCGGCACAATAGAAAACGATGATAGGGGGATGGAAAAGCTGAACCTCTCTGCATTCAAGGGGAGAGTCATGTATGTAGACCGCGATGACAGCTTGAAGTTTTGTGCCCTCAGCTCGATCAGTATCTCCACACTCCGAGTGGACGAGTGGTTGAACGGTGAAGTTTTATATGGTTTCTTCATTCTTGTATCCCTGCTAACGAGTAACGTGACTGCGCTCGACTCTGAAACCATCGTGGCTAATCGCAGGATATCTAGCTACCCCTTGACTGGCGAGAAAAAGGCTATTCTCTCTTTACATATTGATGGTAACCACTGGGTTTTCACTCTATTTGACTTTAACGACGGATGTGTTACTTGCTACGACCCGTTTGGTTTCCATTATGGGCATGAAATTAACCGTACACACCCCTCGGTCAGGGAACACATTGAGAAAGCTTGGACTTGTGTCACAAATGCTCCGTTACTTTCAATTCGAGTAGCTGGCCCTGCGTTTGTTCATAATCAAACAGATGGTAACAATTGTGGTGTATGTGCCAGTTTGTATGCATATCGAGTGTGCTTGGAACAACCAACAAAACAGGAGGTATCTTTGTCACCGATTGAGCTAATAAAGATTCGAAATCGTATGAAAAGTTTGTTGTCAAGGGCATATACCAAAGCTATGGCCGAACAAACAATTTTTCGATAATGCTGCCTCGAGCGGTAGAATACCGTACGCACGATGAGCGGAGAATCATTCTGTGTGATGACACGAACTTTATCCAGGAGAACCGGCACGTTCAGCTCTCTGGATCAGAAAGCTTCAAAGAAAAGCATAAAACAGAAAACGTGAGAGGAAGGCAAAGAGAGATTGGGCACAACATGGAGGACTCTCGAGCGAGTAGTAGTAAATTTACTGAAATTGATTTGATAGGCTTTAAAGGTTCTGATGGAATTTGTGGTTTGGAAGACTCTGAAGCAAAGAAAACAGCTAAAATGGAACCTTCTTCTGCTAGCAGTGGTCTGCACTCACAAACGTTCGATAATGCCATGGAGTTATCGATTCTTGAATCCAAAAAAGATTGTCAAAATGCGAAGGAAGGAAGGATAGGGTACGAAAAAGAAATTCCAAAGTTTATCAGAGCATTGATAGAAAGGTGTAGCACAATTACATATGTTGATGAAGTAGAACACACAGTTGTCAAAGTAACAACCTTTCATTCTAGCGATCGTTAGCTTGTGATACTTTATCGCAACGACAATGGACACCTAGCTTTATGTATTGTCACTCGGAATAAGAATGGATGCAGAGGAGAAGTGTTTGACAACACTGCTAGGCGTATCAATTATGAGTTGCGTCTATTTTTGAAAAAAATTTGCGAAACGAACGGAATGGGTAAAAATTTGCGCATAGCGAAACATAAAAATGTTTGTCCGCCTGATGGAAGGGATCATTGTGATGATCTACTCATTGGTTGTTCATACATAAAACAGTTAGCTAACGAGAGATTTGTAGTGGACAAAACCGCCAGTGACTGTCATGAAATCGTAGAAGAATTATTGAAAAGTTCTTACAAACAAGTCGCAATGTTGAAAACCGATGATAAACCATCGAGTGGATTCACTCTAAACACTGTTAAAGAGCGCTGTGATACAGAGGACATGGGACTTAAAGTACAACAAGACCATTCTGTAGATGGTAATGGAGAACGCCTCGAACATGTTGACAATTTAGCTAGGCGTGCCGGGATTGACCCCAACACGGGCAATGAAAATGAATATGATTATAAAAGCTTCGAAAAACAGGTTTCAAAATTTCTCAATACATTGTCGATAACTTCAGAAACAATTACTTATATTGATGAAATTGAGCACAAATGTGTTTATGGAACAACCGTGGATCACCGCAGTCGAAAACTGGGGCCGTATTCATCATTGAAATGCCGGGTAAAACTTACTCTACTTTTACATTACCCGGAGCCGATTACTTACTTACCGCAAAACGGCATTCATCATACACTTACTTACCCGGGTAAGATCCCGCGCAAAATGTGTACAGTATGCACTCGCCGAAACACTCAATAGGCGTCGTCAATTTAAAATTCTCTTGCCCATTCACTCTTTTTTTATTCAAAGAGGCTAGAGATAAATGCATGAGTTTTGTGATTAATGTAAACTCCAAATTACATCACAGGGGGTTGCTAATATATAGAAAATAACATTTAACATTACTGACCTTTCCTTTTTTTCTAGCGAGATTTTTCCAAAGGCATTCATCAGGGTTTTCTAATCGGTGTATTTCTCTATGGTAGGATTTTTCCTCTAATTGTAAGAGTATTAGGTTGTAGCTAAATCTACCCACTACTCTTTTTTGTCTTTTTTCGGTGCGGTTTTTTCAACCAAATTTGATATACCGTTCAGAAGCGCCATTCTGTTTCTATCTAAGATTTTTTTAGCTTTCAGCTTCTCTTAGCGGGTCACGAGTTTCAGGTGAACATTCCGAAAATTTTCTGGAAATGTTCACCAATTAGCCAACCATATGACTAAGCGTGAAGTTCACAACCATACCAATAAGCCATATGCCTTTTCTGCGTTATACGAAGCGACGAAAAAAGCAAAAAGATTTTCTTATATTGGGTCGTGCTTATTTAATTGCTGAGAAAAAAGTTAAACCCCTCATTGATTTGGCACAATGAATTATAGCATTAGAAATGCAGCTCTCCCTCTCTCGTATACTGCTGGGAATTCTCTTTTGACATAGATTTCATTGCGAATCGTCGAGTTTTTTTCTCAACATTCGAAGAAAAAGCAGAAATTGGGGGCAAAAAGTTGACTATTCGCAAATTCTCTATGGTGGATGGGAATATTACCTGTACAAATGTACTGTGAGGTTTGAGGTCCAAACTCATTACACAGAAGAAAATTCGAAATGCGAAAATTTCGAGTACTTAAGCCATAGATTGAATTCGTGCGTGAAGTTCGCAAGTTATCATGATCTAGAAAGAGCGCCAAAAATATTAGATAAAGGAAGGACTGTGCTCTCGACAGCTATACTATTAACATATGACCTGAGAGTTTCAATCGGGCCAAGGAAATTGTGGTGAGCGCGAAGCGCTCACCAGGATTTGGCTTTGATCTCTTCCCGCGCGGATGCCCTACAATGAGATCACCTACTCATACCGTCAACAGAGGTATGAGCTGTACACTATTCGACGCGCTGCAAGAAATTACATATGTGTGCAACTTTTCATCCCAACTGGTCCCCGCTTTCTAAAGTTATGACCTCTCAAAGTACGCAAAAACGTTCTCCACCACCGCCTCCGCCTCCGCCTCCGCCTCCGCCTCCGCCTCCGCCTCCGCCACCGCCTCCACCTCCGTCCGTCGAAAACCATTTTTTTGGAAGGCGTGGACCAAATCGCTCGAAAATTTGTGACTAGATGTAATAGACCACGGGAATGACGAAAATAATTGTCAGAACTCACCATAATGACTTCTGGGCCCCTAACGGGCGTTTGAAACTCGGAAACCGGCTTCTCAAGATTAGTTTATAAAAATGACGGGTTTTTCGTTATCAGTCATTGTTTTCTTAGAGACTCCATATAAATACCTTGCTCTCTAGGGTGGTGTACTCTAAACGTCCGGCTTGGAACAGGACGCTATGTGGAAGGGTTGTTTTTGAGCGTGGCGCGTGTTTGTACCATGCGCACCAAAGATAAGAAGTCGTCGCAGGGTGTGCTGAATTGTCGGTTGACTATGCGAGACCGCAGTAGGAGTATGCAGGACGTCGTGGAACTACAGCAACCCCTCAGTAGGGGTGTGCAGGACGCCGTAGAATGTGTGCAGGACCTCAGTAGGAGTGTGCAGGACCTTAGTAGGAGTGTGCAGGACATCATGAGACCTGTGCAGGACCCCAGTAGGGGTGTGCAGGACGTCGTAGAATGTGTGCAGGACCTCAGTGGGAGTGTGCAGGACGCCGTAGAATGTGTGCAGGACCTCAGTAGGAGTGTGCAGGACCTTAGTAGGAGTGTGCAGGACATCATGGGACCTGTGCAGGACCCCAGTAGGGGTGTGCAGGACGTCGTAGAATGTGTGCAGGACCTCAGTAGGAGTGTGCAGGACCTTAGTAGGAGTGTGCAGGACATCATGGGACCTGTGCAGGACTCCAGTAGGGGTGTGCAGGACCTCAGTAGGAGTGTGCAGGACATTTTGGGACCTGTGCAGGACCCCAGTAAGGGTGTGCAGGACGTCGTAGAATGTGTGCAGGACCTCAGTGGGAGTGTGCAGGACCTTAGTAGGAGTGTGCAGGACATCATGGGACCTGTGCAGGACCCCAGTAGGGTGTGCAGGACCTCCAGTAGGAGTGTGCATGACATTATGGGACCTGTACAGGACCTCAGTAGGAGTGCGCAGGATATCATGGAACCTGTGCAGGACCCCAGTAGGGGTGTACAGGACGTCGTAGAATGTGTGCAGGACCTCAGTAGGAGTGTGCAGGACCTTAGTAGGAGTGTGCACGACATCATGGGACCTGTGCAGGACCCCAGTAGGAGTGTGCAGGACATCATGGAACCTGTGTAGGACCCCAGTAGGGGTGTGCAGGACATCGTAGAATGTGTGCAAAACATCAGTAGGAGTGTGAAGGACATCATGGGACCTGTGCAGGACCCCAGTAGGGGTGTGCAGGACGTCATAGAATGTGTGCAGGACCTTAGTAGGAGTGTGCAGGACATCAGGAAACATGTGCAAGATCCCTGTAAGGATGAGCAGGACTTCATGGAATGTGTGCAGGACATCAGTAGGAGTGTGCAGGACATCATGAAGCGTGTGCAGGACCCCAGTAGGGTTGAGCAGGACGTCATGGAATGTGTGTAGGACCTTAGTAAAATTACACAGGACATCATAGAACGTGTGCAGGACCCCAATAGGGGTGTGCAGGACATCATGGAGTGTGTGCAGGACCTTAGTAGGAGTGTGCAGGACATCATGAAACGTGTGCAAGACCCCTGTAAGGATGATCAGAACTTCGTGGAATGTGTGCAGGACATCAGTAGGAGTGTGCAGGACATCATGAAGCGTGTGCAGGACCGCAATAGGGGTGTGCAGGACATCATGGAATGTGTGCAGGACCTTAGTAGGAGTGTGCAGGACATCATGAAACGTGTGCAAGACCCCTGTAAGGATGATCAGAACTTCGTGGAATGTGTGCAGGACATCAGTAGGAGTGTGCAGGACATCATGAAACGTGTGCAGGACCACCAATAGGGGTGTGCAGCACATCATGGAATGTGTGCAGGACATCAGTAGGAGTGTGCAGGACATCATGAAACGTGTGCAAGACCCCTGTAAGGATGAGCAGGACTTCATGGAATGTGTGCTGGATCTCAGTAGGGGTGTGCAGGACCTCAGTTCAATGTTCAGGACACCGTATGCAAGCCAGGCCTCCGAATCTACAAGAACGATAGTTAAGTCCGCCAGAACAGGGCTACCGTAATCTCACTCGAGTTGGCTCTAAAATTTTCTAAGTTCTGACTCCGATTTCGCTTCATCTTCCCTACAGGTGGTGATGTTTCCCTGCTTTTTAGTCCAGGCAGATCCTCAACTGCTGACCCCTAGAGAAGGACGCTCTGTGAATCAAGACACACCGCTCTTTCACTTCTTTTATACTTTATCATTGATCAATTGGGTATCATCAAATTTGTTTACGAGAGCCGAATAACATCATTCCTGAGATTACGGTAGTCCTCTTCTGGCGCACTTAACTATCGTTCGCGCTGGAAATCAATTTCCATTTTCAGGCTCAATTTCATGATTGAGCCCGGTAGACCACACTGGTAAACTTTGGCGAGTCAAAACGTTGAACGATGAGGTTAATATCCGCCACCAATTCTCACCAGTCATCTAGCCCTTTTTCCTAGAATGTTGGTGTGACAGTAAGATAACAGGAAAAATTGGTTACGGCACGAACTCCACATGCAGAAAAACTCCGAAAATGATTTAGGCGCGAAATTCAAATTCGTATTTACAATGTGTTCCGATTGACTTTTCTTTACAAATGAAGGTTTTTCATGGGCCCCTTCAACATTTTCTTTCACTAGAGGGGCCAAGCTACGCAAAAACTCATAGACATGATGAAAAACTCTGATAAAAGAGGCCTGATACTGCGCTATCAATCATTGTTTTTATTAGAGCTCTACGGAAATACATCGACTCGAAACCTCACCAATGAGCCGTTCATTTCATTTCTGTCTTGAGTGGTGCGTGCCCCCCGTCTAGAAAGAGTGCCTAGAACCTGTACAATTGGGTCATTTTGAAACTCATTTCTTCATTTTTCGACTTTTAAATTCAAAAGTATATGCCTTGCATCTATTTGTAGGAAGCCGCGTTGCAACAATTATCTTGCAGTCTCAGCAGCGGAGCGGTTGTTTCTTCATTTCTACCCCTATGTTTTCGAAAAAACAACTTGACTTCTGGAGCTCGACGATATTGTAGAAGGAAACCCTTGTAAAAGTTGTGAAATTTCGAAAGGTGGGCTCCGCAGAAAAGGTCAAGGATTTGGCATTGCTCCTAAATGTTGTGAAATTGTTTTATTGGATTTGGCTCTCAACTTGATTTTTCAAATGTAGTGAAATTGTCGAATTGATTTGGCTGTGATGATACTATATGCTGATAACATAATCATTAAATGTAGTGAAATTGTTGCAAACGAATTTGGCAGGAGCTCTATCAATTATCACAGTCAAATCACGCGTCAGAAGGTCCTCTGGCGAGCGAATGAAGACAAAAAGAAAAAAATAATAATCCTCAGTCAACAATGCTGAACGAAACGTGGCCTTATGGGCTAGAATTACGGTTTCCGAATGCTATTCTGCCCTTTCAGTGTAGCTCCCACTAACAATAAGGTACCAGACCTTCCCTCACCGATGAGATAAAAATCATGAAAACGAAATCTAACGCAATTTACTCGCTACTGACTCTATGTCTTCGTGTCCTCAACGCTTTCACGGTTCGCATTGTATTTAAACCTTTTTTGGTGCTAGAGTTATTCTTGTTCCCATTTGATTCAATATGCGCTCCAAGAAAAACTCTTTCTGACGCGTGATTTGACTGTGATAATTCATAGAGCTCCTGCCAAATTCGTTTGCAACAATTTCACTACATTTAATGATTATGTTATCAGCATATAGTATCATCACAGCCAAATCAATTCGACAATTTCACTACATTTGAAAAATCAAGTTGAGAGCCAAATCCAATAAAACAATTTCACAACATTTAGGAGCAATGCCAAATCCTTGACCTTTTCTGCGGAGCCCAACTTTCGGAAATTGTTTTATCAAAACTATAACTTCTGCATCAGCACAATATATCCTAACAGTTATAGCATTGGAAATGCATTTCATTTTATTTCAAAATTTGGTAAAGAAATCAAGTGGACAGAAGGAAAGAAAGTCTACCGCTTTTTCACGACTAACAGCAAAATCTCCTGAGAACAAAATGTAAAAAAATAATTAAGTTCCTGCTCATGGAAAGAAAGTCATTGAATGAGTCATAAAAAGGCCAAATAACCTATGAGGAAACGAGTAGTTTGAACTATCGATGAAGATATTGCGCTCCATTGCTCTTTCTGCGATGAGTGCAGTGGGAGTAAAATTTACCCGGCTCCATACGTCGGGTAAATCTTACCTGGATTTTCACTCGAAAATTCCGAGTAAGTAAGCGTGTGAATACCGGGTACGTGCCGAATTCGAAGGACTTTACACTTACCTCGCAGGTAAATCATTGATGAATACGGCCCCTGGTGATACTTTATCGCAATAATCATGATCGTCTAGCTCTGTGTGTTGTCTCATATAACCATATTGGATGCAGAGGGGAGATATTCGATGACAATATTAAGGTTATTAGTAAAGAATTGCGGCAATTGCTGAAAACAATTTGTAAAAAATATGACATGGATAAGAGATTGCGAATAGCAAAGTACAAAAGTTCACGAGTTTTTGAAAGTATGACACCTGATGATTTGTTCTTCATTGGTTGTTCATGCGTAAAACAGTTAGCTGTAGACGGTGTATTTGCAGACGAAACGGCCGACAGTGACGAAATTCTGAATGAAATCCTCGGGAGTCCTAACGAACAGGAAAGGGCTGAGAGGAAAAGGCTGATTATGGATTTTCACACCAGCATTGTCTCAAAAAGTAAGCGAGAGAAACGTCCAGCAGAGAGTCGTCTGTACAATGCTGCTCGTACCTGCTCAGATTTACCAAATCTATTTGAACTAGGTGATATGGACCTTCAATGCGAGCACTGTGGTGCAAGATACTTCAATGATGAAAAGAAATAGTTATGCTGTGGCGAGGGTTGCAATGTTGTCCATGAGACAGCTTATAACTGCGAGCGAGACGAGCTCCTTTCGTGGTTCTGGGATATTGCGCTCAATAATGAAGGCATTTTTCAAATGATCCGACCGATTAACAACATGTTGTCATGTGCTGGGATAAATATAAAGCTAAGGGAGTTTAGTAGTCATTGCGGACCGGTACCTTTGGTTCTTCAGGGCAAGTATCAAATCTCAGCAGAAAATTTTCTGGCGGTTTACAGCTGATTTACGGGAGAATTACCGCTACCTAGTGGTAAATGCTGCTTTTTACCACAGAATTACGTCTAGATAGCGTTCTGACAGAAATTCTGCCAGAATTCCAATAAATTACCAGGAATTGTACCAGAATTTTCTCGAAATTCAACGTAATCCGCCCGAAAAAATGGGACTTCTGGTAGAGTGATTTTTCCAAGCGAGTAGTGTTAAACTTCCCGTAAAATTGAAATTCGTCCTGAGCGAGCTGCATAAAACTCACATGAAGTGTGTCTTGGCTCACAGAAAGTGTGCAGGACCTCGCAGAAAGTGTGCAGGACCTCACAGAAAGTGTGCAGGACCTCGCAGAAAGTGTGCAGGATCTCACAGAAAGTGAGCAGGACCTCACAGAAAGTGTGCGGGACCTCGCAGAAAGTGTGCAGGATCTCACAGAAAGTGAGCAGGACCTCACAGAAAGTGTGCGGGACCTCGCAGAAAGTGTGCAGGACCTCACAGAAAGTGAGCAGGACCTCGTAGAAAGTGTGCAGCACCTCACATGAAGTGTGTATTGGTTCACAGGAAGTATGCAGGACCTGACATGAAGTGTGTAGGACTTGACATGAAGTGTGCAAGACGTGACAAGAAGTGTGCAAGACTTCACATGAAATGAGGAGGATCTCGCGAAAAGTGTGCAGAATATCAGAACACGCGTCCTGGACTTCATGGTTAGTATTTTAAACCATAATTTTATCTATTAAACTTTATGAAGTTACACACGAATCGAAATTCGGAAACATTGATGGCAACTTTTACTTGTTTTTTTATATTTCTGTTTTTATAAATTCAAACTTATTTTTTAAATTTATAATCGCAAGCTTGTTTACATCTCTCTCGGAACAAACTCAGTTAGAAATGAACAAATGCAAGCCAGTGAGATATCGTCTTTCCCCAGCATGAAGGATGACCAGAGCCGAGTCAAATTGACGCGTCCGGCTACGCTGCACAAATGGAGCAGATGAGAAGCCACCGAAGAATTAGTTTTGAGGTGTTTCGCCGTTGACTTTTCGAATACCGTTTTTGAAAAAATTTTAATCTACCGGACTTGATCATATGAGAATAATTTCAATTAAGAGGGAATTGTTTGGTGACACTTAGAAAACCGATTTCCAGTCACCTTCAATCCGCTCTAAACGCGCAACACGGCCGCCTACGTCTATAGTCGCTCTCTAGACGGCGGGCAGCCGCGTCGAATCCGGGGTTGCGCGAAAAAAAAACTGTCGATATGGCGCAGCGTGAATTTCAACATGGAAAAGAAATTTCATACATTACACAGGAAACACATTTACATTGAAACATAAATAATACACTACAATTTTGAATCGGTAAATGCAAACTCACTACATAGAAAGCAATGAGAAGATAGAACATGATAGAGAAAGGTTTAGAAATCATAGAGAAAGAGGAATTTCTTAAATCACTGGCATTTTCCTGAACGAAAATCGTCCTAAAAGTGGGAGATAAACAAAAATATTTCCGATTTTCTAAATTATTTCTCACATATGAAAATAGGAGGAAAGAGGATGGAAAGGAAAGAACGGGAAAAGAAAGATGAGGAGAGAGTGCTGGCCGAGGGAAAATAAAACACTCCTCCATATCAATGGTTTTTTTCCATGGGGGTTACGCAAAGCTCGACACGAGCAACCCCGGACTCGTAGCGGCTGCCCGCCGTCTAGAGAACGATTATACCTACACCCAGCACCGCCAAGCTTACTATCTGTGACGCCTTTACAAAACTGGAAGCATCTCGTCTCTAGGAAACATCATTGAAAGCGTTTAATAGAATGTCGAGAAGTTGACAACCTGCTTTTTCGGAAAGAAAAGTTTCTGTCCATTTCACAAGTTTTCCCCGATGAATGATTTCAACCCAAGATTGGATCCGTGATTTTGTTCATTCAAACTTAGGTTTGATGAGCAGATTGTGTTTGTATTATGTTTTTTTTTCGAAATTTTTAGAGGCGAGAAGCGATTTCTGGAAAGACGATTGATAAATGACTCAAAGGCAAGGTTTGCAATAATAAATGCTTTTGTGCTGTCCTAGTGAAAATCTAGATCCAGCCATCACAAAGTAAAAAAAAAGTTGGAGAAAAAAAGTTCAGGAACAAATTTTCGCTTGGTATCCGACTGCTTCCAATTATCGGTATTTCTATAATTTCCTGTTTTTCCGTCTTCCATTTCGCTTCTGAAGTAATTTCTAGGCACTGCAAGAGACTACTGACTACTTTAGGAGCAAAATAAATCATGGATTAACAAGCATGCATGAAAATCTCGTTAATTAAAGGGGGCTTGCGGGCACCTGTAACAGTCTCAACTTGTTTTTAGGCGTTTTCTCAAAAAAATTTTCACTTATTCTCACTTGGTTTTACTTTTGTATTTACCATCCACCATTTTCATGAAAACAGCTCAAAAATCGTTTTTATCGCCAACTCAGAGTTTAATAAAAGGATAATATAATATATCATGATGCCTCACATCAAATTTTTATAGCTAGCTGCTGCCCATAATGCAATAACTGCGGCAGTAATCAATTTGCAAAAAATCGTTCACAAATTCTCAAAAACAAACTCAATTTAAAAATAATTCTGGGAAAACACTAGCTTCAGTGAAAAATTTCTGGTAACCAAATGACTTGCTTTTGTTTTTGCAAATACCTGTCTCGGTTTTCTTTAGAAAAATTCCTCAAAGATTATTGTTCTTCTAGAATTGAGAATCCCATGTTATACATTTTCGAAAAGCTTCATCAGGGCGCTGCTGTTGAAGATAAGGTAAGATTGGGTTTGTGAGGCAGACACTTTCGAGATTTCTGTTTGAGAGTGTAGGACTGACGTTGCCACATCAGAAAAAATCGTGTTGAAGCGTAAAGAAAAAAATCTAAATCAGACCGAAGGTTCAAGTACAATGACGTTATACCACTAACCAGTGAGTAATTATACACTAGGGTGAGATATAACACAATAATGAATCCTCCGGAATCATTATTGTAAGATGTGCTCTTGCACTCTAGTTTTTGAAACGGCCCCATTGATAGCGCACTGCTGCTGGACAAGGCCGCTGATCGCCCATGTTGAATGACATTGTTGACCCACAGCATATACGCTGCGCCGTCTGCCGACGTCAAAAGTTGGCTCGTCGGTTTAAGTCTGAAGGTGAGAGATGGGATTTATGGTACAGAAAGACTAAGGCTCGGTTTGATGGGCTCCTCTACTGTCCCAGCGGACCGGTGGGTTGAAGCCCGAGAGTTTTGGTTTGTGCATACAGTTGTACATGAGTATGACTGTATGAATTAAGATTTTATAAGTCGTATCAACAGCTGGAGGTTTAGGTATAGATTCTGGCAGAATGCTGAAGATTTCTGGCAGATTACTAGAAAATTCTAACAAATTACGAATAAATTACGAATCCTTTTGGGAGAAATTCCGCCAGAAAGGAGTGGTAAAGCTCTCGAATTTCCAGGATTTCGGGTAGAACTTTTTTTGCTGAGATGGGAATATGTCACCTTAACCAGGGTGCTGATAAAAAGCCCGCGTTTGCACAGCTCTATCTGGCAAATGATAGCCTCCTTCAAAAACCACTCGATGATAATATGAAAAGCTGGGGCAAAAAGGTAAACATTGATATTATCAATCGTCTTATTTCGGATCTCAAGGAAGATAACGTGGTTGTTCGGGCCTATATGACAATGTTCGAAGTTTACCAAAAGGTCTCTGAACAATACAGCGAGAAAGGAATGGAAAGTATTCCGAATGTTGTCATGAACATAAGACAGAAAAGAGAGGTTCCGAAAGAGTTGACAGAGTGGGTTGACCCTGGCCGTCTTAATGTACCATTCTTCCAGGATCAAGTGGCATCTATATTTGTGTGTAAAGATAACAATATGCCAACGAACGAAGACCTTGACGAGGGAATTCGAGTGTATTCTCGGAGGACTGGAGGAACTGTGGCTCATCACAGCTACAATGTAGATGCCTTGAGCTATCCACTTCTCTTCCCACGCGGAGAACAGACCTTTGTGAAAGACACTCTTTTAAAAAGTCACGTAACTAAAGCTCGCAGAAAAACTAAAGAAAACGTGAAGGTATTGCTGGATGATAGTGTTAATGGTAAAAATGATAGTAATGAAGACGACAGCAATCTTGATATGAACTCTATTGAGGCAGTTGAGGAAACAGAAGAGCTTGATAATGGTCGTAACTCACAGGAAAGTAGTGCTGTTAATGATAAGGACCAAGGTAATTCGGATTTTGAAACGCAGCAGACCACAGAAACAGAAAAACGTGGGAAACCTGAAGCTGTTCTACATAAACGTAAACACCATAAGTTCATATAGAGAAGAGAGTACGTGCTGTTCGTTTTATCACGGAGGAAAAATGTCTCAAATCACAGAATTCTTGAGATGGGAAAACTATGCTCCCAATACATTATCCATCAATATTCAAGAATCGAAGCTGACAGAATATCAAGAATCAAACATAACTGTGTAGAACTCAGATCCGCCACAGCAACCTCTCTTTACCGCTACACAGACGAAAAATTGCAGGCCAAAGGAGTGAAGCTCGGGAAATTGGTAACCATGCCTTCAAATTTCGTGGGTAGTAGAAAATGGTGCCAACACCAGTACGCGAAAGGAATGGCTGTTGCCCAGAGACATGGAAAGCCAGATCTGTTCATTACTTTCACAGGAAACAGCGAGTGGCCTGAAATAAAGAAGAATCTTGCAGGCAGATTCGACAGTTGGGTAACAGACCCCATGCTTTGTGTCCGTGTGTTCCGAATGAAATTTAAGGAGTTCATGCACGATCTGAAACAGGGAGAAATATTCGGAAAGGTGGTCGCGTATCAGGTCTCTATTGAATTTCAAAAGCGTGGCATGCCCCATGCTCATGTCCTTGTTACCCTGGAGAAAAAAATTACAACAGTTGAAGAGCTTGACAGGTGTGTGTCAGCCACGACTCCTTCCCGATCTAAAACAGGAAATGATACAAAAGCCGAAGACAGGCTCAGAGAAATAGTGACGAGAGTAATGATACATGGCCCGTGTGCTGGTCGAACTGACTTAGCCTGTCGACAGAGAGACCCTAAAGTTTGTGAGAAGCGGTTTCCCAAGCCATTTAGGGAGGAGACCGATCTGTCACGCGACGGTTTTCCACTATACAAAAGACCCGACGACAACTCCATCACAATGGTAGGTCGCAGAAAAACAACAGTAGCAACCAACGCCGATGTGGTTCCTTATAACAAATGGTTGCTATTGAAATACGATTGTCATATAAATGTCGAGATTTGCTCCAGTCTGAGGTCGTACAAGGACATATACAAGTACATCTACAAAGGCGTTGACCAGGTGTTATTGGAACTTTTAGCTGACGAAAATCTGAAGCGACAGAATCAATGCGATGAGCAAAGTCGTGTGGTTGACGTGGATATGACCGACGTATATCTCCAGTGTCGATATCTCTCTCATATTGAGGCAGCATACAGAATTTGTGGGTTTCCTCTACAGGATTGTTCACATGATGTAAAATTCCTTTACCCTCACCTAGAGAACGAGCATATTGTGTATTTCTGTGCTGGAAAGAAAGTTCAAAGAAATTTAGGGAACAAGTTCGAGCTGATAGCATATTTTTGTTTGTGCTCCGAGGATAGATCTGCCGCAAACCTAACATGGGTTGAGGTTGCAGAGCAGTTTATATGCAATAGGAAAAGCGGAGTGTACAAAAGACGTAAGAGGACCGGTAAAGATAGAGTTGCTCGAATCTCACCGGTCAGCCCCCGCTTTAGCGAACTGTATGCGTTGAGAAGATTGCTTTTGCATCGCAAAGGAGTTACATCATACAATGACTTGAAAACTGTGGTAGGTATAACGTATCCTTCGTTCATGGAAGCAGCCAAAGCTGCTGGCCTAATTGAAGATTCGAAAGAGTGGCATATATGTCTTGCTGCAGCAGCTACCACAGAAATGCCTGTGGCGATTCGAAGGCTATTCGCACAAATACTGCTACACTGTAATCCACCTGATACTGTTTCGCTCTGGAACAAATTCAAACACGAAATGCGCATGAAAACGAAAGATGATAGTCTAAGCGACGAGATGAATGACGCTGCTTCGCTTAAACACATAAATTCGATTCTTCAAGCAAATGGATCCGACCTTTCTGTCCGTGGTTTAGAAGTTTCTCAGTTTGAACCAGATTCGCAACATTATGACTGTTTTATAGAAAACACTGAGGGTAATGAAGAATCCAAAAACTGTCTGGACGTCGAAAATAATCTGAATGGTGAGCATAAAAGAACTCTTGAAACTCTTATCCGTCACGCTACAACGCCTAAGAGCAAGGCTAAGCGGTGTTTCTTTATTTATGGAAAAGCAGGTTGTGGGAAAACGTTTCTTATGAGAAGGTTTATCGATACAATTGTCGCTACGAAGAAGAACGTAATCGCCGTTGCGTCAACTGGTATCGCCGCAACTCTGCTTCAAAACGGCCGCACAGCCCACAGTGCTTTTAGGCTGCCTGTTAAAGACCTCACTGCAACGAGTATTGCAAATATCGATGCGTCTTCAGCAATTGCTGAGACTTATCGAAACATCGACGTCATTGTCTGGGACGACATTTCAATGCAAACTCGCTACGCTGTGGAGTGTGTGGAAAAGTTGCTAAGAGATGTGGCAGCACCTCAATACCGGAACACTCCATTTGGAGGTGTTATGATGGTATTCGGTGGCGACTGGGCCCAGTTTCTACCTGTGGTACTGAACGGAAGTAGAGCGGAAACTCTTAACGACACTCTTAAACATAGTGGCTTGTGGCAATTTATGACTGTCATGACCTTGAATGAAAACATGCGACTAATAAGTGGTGAAGAAGGCTTCAGAATGTGGTTAAGAGAAGTGGGTGAAGGAAGAAATTTGATTGGCAATAATCTCATTGCAGTACCAAGTGATATTTAAATGCCGTATGAACAAAACGTTATCGAATGGATGTTCACGCCAGAGATGTTGAACGATGGAGATAAGCTGAATAAGTTTTCCCTCTTGAGCGTTCGCAATAAGGACGTACTCAATTTGAACGACATTGTTGTTGACAAACTCAGGGGTGAGTATATTGACCTATATGGCGTTGATGAGCCCGTTCAAGAAGAAGATGGATTGAACGGATTACCCTTCGATAATGAAGAGGATATCCACCTCGAAACTCCTTCCGGAATGCCACCGTATCTGCTACGAGTTAAAAAAGGATGCATACTTATGTTACTGAAGAATATTGACATTGCGTCGCAGTTATGCAACGGCACACGACTTCAGCTGAATGCCGTGCATTACCACGACAGACGCAATCTAGTTCTGCTCAGATGTACAAACTTGATCACGAAAACTACATGTTTTATTCCACGAATCCCATTGGAACATGAAGATAAATTTTCGGGATTGGCGTTCAAAAGGTTTCAATTTCCTGTTCGGTTAGCTTTTTGCATTACCATAACTAAAAGTCAGGGACAGACATTCGAGAAAGTTGGTCTTATTCTACGTTCGCCAGTGTTCGCGCACGGTTCCACATATGTCGCGCTCTCACGGGTACGACGCAGAAGTGATTTGAGGATCACAGCAAATGGAAATTGTCAAAAGATGGACAGTGGCGACGTCCTCATACGTAATATTGTATACAAAGAAATACTTTGAAAAGCTTCTCAAACTTCTGGGAGTAAGCAAGTGTGAACTATGAATAAGATTTTTATCTGTTAAATAAATGATTCAAAACTGTCCCTTCTCGATGGTTTACCGCACCATCGTGGCGAGAGGGTGTTCCTGGATTTTAATAATTCCAGCTAAGAGTAAACCACAATGGTATAATAAGAACTTGGGTTGCTAATATAGACGATAACGCAACAAAATCCTTTTGTTGTCGTCGACCGATTAGGAAGAGATTTTACATTTTGTTTCAGTACCTGCTGCTCAAATAAAGACCAAGTCAGTGATTATCTTCTTCTCCTGGCGTAGGTCAAGGTTATGATGATCTTAAATCAACAGAAGATGCCGTCATCTATCCTATGAGCAAGAGTAGAACAGTAGATTAAGAAACGATTGCGATCTAAACACTGCGAACCAGTGCTTGGTAGGTTGCGAGTGTCAATCCAGTAGATCCGTATGAGGCGGTTATCCACTCCTGAACGGCAAAAACTCTGAAACAGGGGGTTCGCTGCCTTCAAGTCAAGTGGCTGCCCCGGGCTAGGGACCCGAAGGGTCACTAGTTATGTTACACTTATACTACATGTAATTTACTTGAGTAGAGATAATTCACATGTAACTTACATTGACGGAGATGTATTACAAGTATATTGTAATCGTCTCTTATGTTACAAGTATTATGTTTTCACCATCAAAAACAGATTACGTGCGATATTTGGCCTGCGAGCGAGGGACCGAAATATTACATGTAACATACAACGGTCGAGATAATTTTCAAACATGTATATTAATTCAGGCCTTTTATTTGACATGTAATATGTTTTCATTTTTCTGACAGTGGCGGGGTGAATGTAAAGGATTTGGTGCCCTTCTGGTCCGTTTTTCTCAGTTTCTCCGTCATTTTAGTTTTACCCTGAGCTCAATTAATCGATTTTGGGGATAATCTTAAAATTGAAGATTATCGTGAACACTGCCTTCAATATATTTGTTACTGTTTAGGTGTAGTTAGCTTATACTCGTCACTTGACATGTACAACGATCATAATCCCCTTTGGGCTTACAAGTATTTTCGAAATATTTAGCTGAAACAATTCGTGATTGAAGAGGTACTTGGGAGAGCTTGAGAACGTTCGTTTTTTTTTGTAATAACCGAGTTCTCGAGTAACTCGATTTTTCGGGATTTCGAATAGTCGAGTTTTTGGCAGAATCGATTTTTCCGACGTAACGAGTTTTCGATTCACCCGAATCCTCAGATTTCCGAATACTCAGAAGATTTTCGTTTACTTGATTTCGACTTCGAAAACAACTTTCTGCTTGTCGCCGTAACGAACCACGATATAGTTCTTCTCACGTGGATAACAACTTGAGACTCACCAACTTGTCAGCAACGATTGGTCCTACTGTAAAAACAACTCTATAACAAGTTAGCAGCCTTGCGACAGAAAAGTGTGCCTTAGATGGCTCAAACTGTAAATCGCATGTCGAACATTGAGATACGGTTTGCACCTAGAATTCACTGTTCTATCGATACTTACTTTCCTAACCGTCCTCACCGTACAAAAAAAAATTGAAAAAGTGAAAAAAATGCTACAATGTGTTTATCCTTATAACACCTACAATGGAAATAGGGATACTTGTAAAAAAACAGAGATTTTCATGTAAGTGAATTGTCCACAACCTAAGGAAATACCACTCAAGGACTATGAGAAACTTTAAAAGGAGTATGAAGTTGGAGAATATAGCAAGAGAAAAGGCATAACAACATGTCACGGAATGCATTAAAGCTTTGGAGGAGATCGTTTTACGAACCGGTACAGAGACACGTAAATCTTGATGCCTTCAACGTTCCGCAACGTAATTGAAGTTTCGTAAACAGCAGCGATTGAAAATTTTAAAGTGCTTGATCTATTGGAACAACACAAGGGCCCCAGAGGAGTGCATCATATAAAGTAGTTTTCTTTCCTGTGAAATAAAACTATCCCTAAGCCCCATTTTCGCTCCCAATAAACACAATACAAGGAGCTTTGCGATTTTCACCATATTTAACAGACTTCAACGTTGGGATTTCGAATGTTTGCAATCTTCTTTTCTGAACTTTCGTTCCTAAAAGCTTCTTCACACACCGGGCTTCTTCCAAAGTTCGCCAAGTACAACGGTAGAACTTTTTAAGGAGCAGGGACAGTAGAGTTGTGCAGGAAGAAACTAGCTTTATGTGGGTATTTTCCTCATACTGTGAAGAACAGGCACTTTTTAAAATTTTTCCCTCGATATCAAATTTTTCTTTTTTACTTGAACGAGTCACGAACGTTAAGCGGCATCACAGGTGCAAAAAAACAACATGTCTTCAGAGAGTTTGAAGAGTGTAGCTCTCAGCATCCGTGCTCGGATTAGCACCATAATTATACTTCGGGTTATACGCGTCGTACGCCGAAGAGCTGTACGTCAGCACGGGCGACGGTACCGGGCTTTGGTAGGCGCTGCTGAAATATTGCAGTGATTATCCGTGTTCTAACAACATGATCATTGATTACCGAACCTGGAGGCCATATCCCTTTCTTCATCCTGTTCTTCATACTCCATATTTTCGTCGATATCCAGTGGGCCCAAATCCTTGTTGTCTTCACAGCTTCTCATTTTCCGACGGAAGCTTATCCTGAAATGCATCTGAGAGACCTCAACGCAACTGAGCTGAGAAGCACAAAATGAGCCTACAGAGCCATCTTTAGCATGCCCAAAACGATTGCGTGTAGGTTAGAGAGGGGCTGCGCAGCGTTCACCAACACGGCGTCGACGAACTCTACAACAGAGGTATATACCATCAGAACAAACTGTCAAAAAGGAATTTGCCAATAATAGCGTGGCGATCCAGTTCAATATTTTCATTGTTCCGCGTCTTGTCTCTGACCGTTACTCTGGTCCATTTCTCGCTATCAAAGCTCTGTAAGAAGACGGCGATAGATGAGAACATGGAGAAGCCTTTAAAGCGAATTACCACTGAGACGACGCGGGCTACAAATTCGTTGAAAAACAAAGTGACATCTGCGATGGATTTGATGTACGGCCTCTTCTTCTGACAGCGACTGTATACTTCCTTCAGATCAAATCCTAAAAAGAATTTAGAAGGAACCACCGAGGAAAACAAACAGAGGAGGTCAAAATGTCGAAACATCGGCAGTGCACCGATGTTCGCAGCAGAAAATCACCAAGCGGGGCAGGGCAAGTCCCGAAATCTAAGAGCGATTTGCTTGCGTCCTTCTTGTCCTTGTACATCTTAAGGCTCAACTCCTTCACGTCCCGTCTTATGTCAGTTGCCAGTTTGCGATCACGATTGAGCTAAGTATGGATATGACTCATCAAGGAGAATGGTATTTTGTGAGCAAAAAATGTTGAAATTAATCGACGATTTCGTTAGTGGTGCTTTTCGCACCACTGCTTTTTCGTTAGTGTAAGTGTAGTGGGAGTTGGAGCCAACGTTAGGCCACCGGAAATTCATTCGCTCCGAAATTATGAGACTCAGCTTGTTTAACATTCTTTTGTGCCCTTACATCCTTTTTGTATACTCCCGATTTTTATTTTCTATATTGCAAGCTTGAAAGACTGACTTAATTTTCGAATTTTAAAAATAGGTACGAAAATGGATTACCAACGAGCAAATTTTTGGAGAGAAATGGAAACTTGAAAAACGCTAACTTTTCTTGAACTGTTTTTCACCCCCATCGTCTGATAGGGCTACTACATTCGTATACTGAGAATATCACAGAAACGAAAAGACGGATAATTATTTTTCAAGAATGAAACTGTTTCAGTCATCAATGGTACCAACCTGCACGAGAGTGGGAATGATTTCACTAGCGAAATCAAATAGTTCCGGGTTTTTGTGCCTGGAAGCCACAGCGATGTCCATGAGGCGAGAAATGTCCAGAGACAGCTCTTGATTTTTGAAGAACTCCTGATAAAATAGTGGTATTTTATCATGAGTATACCTGATCATAAATTGCAAAGTATAAAATTACTACCTCACCTCGCTATCAGGAACTGTCATTCTCCTTTTGGCGTGATTCTCGAGAAGCGTAACTCCGGGCCTCGCTGAGATCGCAACACGTGCTTCGTTGTTGTCCTGGGTGCGCTTTTTGAAAGGGAACCTGTCATTGCACTCTAAATTTTACAAGTCACGACAATGTTTTGGCATACCTCTTTACACTAGGCCGTTGCGATGGACGGAGAATTCCGGACATACCTTTACGAATTTTCCTAAAAAGGACCAGAAGGTGACTTAACGAAGGAGGCAATATTGGTATATAGGGCTCGAAGAAAGACAACACTCTACAAACGAATAGAAGTAATCGCCGATCAGAGACATTTGAAGCACAAAAAAACAAGACTTGTGAGACATTTACCGAGAAATATAATTTTAGACAATCAAACAAACAACATAAACGCAATTCAGACAATTAAATAGAAATATAGACAATCCGAGGTAGCATTCGGAACAGTTGGAGGAAGGCATCAAAACAATCAGCTATAGTTAATGAAAAGATCGGAGGAATCGATCGGATGAGGCAATCGGAAGCCATTGGAAGATCAAATACGAACAATCGTAGGAAGTTCAATCTCAACCTATTCAGGGTTCCCCATGTTCTTGAACGATATGAAATACCGGCGACCGGAAGCAGGATATGTGAAAATAGAGCCGGCAGATATGATCGCAGAAACAGGAACAACAATCGGAGGAAGCCTACCCTCTTCGATTTGCAAAAAAAAGGACATCAGTTTTAGAGACCCAGGATGTTAGTTTAGCATAATCATAGAACTTCAGCTCACGTAGAAGCCTCAAAAAGTCAGTTAAAGGGCTAGAAAATGGGTAGGGCTCTACTAAAGCCAACAACTGAGCATTGCGAGCACCGAAAAGCAAGCAATTACAAGGAAACACTCGATTATTATGAAGCACTAAAGCCTCATACTGTTGAGAGTTACGAAGCCCTGGCCGGAGAGCTGAGGAGAAGGCCATTTTTCCTTTGACGAATCGATAACTGAAGTAAAATAGATGCAGGATGGCTCACATCCGTTAACGAAAAATCTATGGATTGCGGGCGAAGAATTTGGAGAAGACATTCTGGGACGTTAATAAGTTTGTGATGAAAATAAGGCTCAGAGAAGCTAAAACCTGTTCACTTTTTCAGCGCATTCAAAAAAATTCAATAATAATGGGAGGAGTCCAGGAAAAAACTTCGCACGCAGGTTATCGCATTCATAACAAGGAACTGTGATATTAACTGCACAAAGAAGAAAATTTTGAAGGGTTATAACAGAATATTTAGGAAGAAGCGGCGAAGACAAGAACATTCTGCTTCGAAACCGATGTTCAGAATTTTCAAAACATTTATCAACAGTACCCCTTTTCTTTGCTGGACCAGCACACATGGATTCGTGGCTAGCCTGTGGCCATGGATTCTTGGCAGTCCCAGCAGTCGATATGAACATGAGAGCCACAATCCCACACATACAGATCCAGCGACGACACAGTGTTAGTAAATGAAGTGATAAGCAAAGCGAACAATTAAGATGAAGGTGAACATGGAAGTCCAAGCAGAATTGAATGGAGAATTGTAACATTTCAAAATTTGGCCGTGAATTCAATTGTGTACTCAGTTGTGTGTCTGTTGCAGACCGCACAAGTGATTCTACGCCCGTTATTTTCCAACTTTCTGTCTCGAATTCAGTTCTGCACGTCGTGCAACTCAATTCACGCCTGTTGTTTTTCAAAATTTGGCCGTGAATTCAATTGTGTACTCAGTTGTGTGTCTGTTGCAGACCGCACAAGTGATTCTACGCCCGTTATTTTCCAACTTTCTGTCTCGAATTCAGTTCTGCACGTCGTGCAACTCAATTCACGCCTGTTGTTTTTCAAAATTTGGCCGTGAATTCAATTGTGTACTCAGTTGTGTGTCTGTTGCAGACCGCAAAAGTGATTCTACGCCTGTTATTTTTCAATCCCCTGATCATGACCTAACATTTTGAGATTCCAAAGTAGACTTAGAACATAGAAAATTGACGGCTCTAATGGCGCAAATAACTGCCAATATCTTGCTAGCATACAAGTGGGTCGTCGAGTCCTAAAGAGTATTCGATTTCATAATTAGCTAAATTCTTAAAATACCAAGTCACTCACTCACTCATCCCGTTAGCTGGCGGCTGGCGGAGCAGGATGACCTCTCAACCAGTACACTGCTGTAGGTGCCATAGGAGCTCTTGTGGCCTGAACGATACGCTTCCATTCAGTACGGTTCGCAGCAATTAATCTAGCATTAAGGACACTGCACCGTTGGGACTTCAGATCCGCCTCGACTTGCTTCAACCACGTCTTTTTCGGGGCTGCTCTCTCAACCTTCCACAGTGCAGGGCGCTCTCTCCATAACAATCTGCGCGGAAGTCGGTTTCTTTCCATTCTGCATACGTGTCGAACCATCGCAGCCTTCTCGTTCGAATTTGTTCTTCGATCGTGGGCTGATGGTCGCAAGTATCTCGGATAACGTCGTTCCGTATTCGATCTCTTAAAGTTATCCCGAGGATTTGCCGCAAACACCGCGTTTGGAAGACCTCCAGCCTGCTGTGATCCGACTTCAGCAACGTCCACGACTCTGACCCGTACAGTAGGATTGGCACTATGAGCGCGCGAAACATCCGGATCTTTGTCCAGATTGACATATTACCCTTCTTCCATAAACACCAGCCCAGCGAAGCGAAAGCAGCCGACGCCTGCCCGATCCTGCACAGTATCTCCGATGTAGCCACTACCTTTCGCTCTTTGCACCACCGATCCGAGGTACTTGAACTCCTTGACTTGCTGAAGCTCAGCTCCCTCGAAGAACACAGAAGCACGTGAACCGTCCGACGTCATGACTTTAGTCTTCTCCTTATTAATCCGCAGCCCATACGATTCCGCGATTTGTGCCATATCATTCAACAAAAGCGTGGCTTCCATGTCAGTATCGGTGAACACTGCGCTGTCGTCCGCAAACATCAAATCCGTGACAAAATCGTTATCGCCAAATTGGACCCCTCTTCTATTTTCGAAGGTCTTTCTCATAATAGCATCGACCACGGTATTAAAGAGGAGCGACGAAATCACATCTCCCTGCCGGACGCCTGCATCGACCCTGAATTCTTCGGATAGCTTGTTTCCGACGCGGACACAGCTAGTCGAGCCTCTATAAATTTCCTGCAGAAGCTTCACCATTTTTCCTGGCATGTGTTCGCATTCCATCAATCTCCATAAGGCGGGCCAGTGCACGCAATCGAACGCCGACTTGAAGTCTATGAAGGTGATAACGACGCGCTTTCCACAGCGGATCCTTTCCTCCATAACTTGACGAAGGGCGAGAATTTGATCGCTGCATCCTCGACCCGGACGAAAACCTGCTTGTTCTTCGCGACAGGTACTCTCCCGATGGCGTTGAAGTCTGGACTGGATAGTTCTCGTGAAGACTTTACCAACAATCGACAACAGGCTGATCCCGCGATAGTTTTTGCAGTCTCTGGCATCGCCCTTCTTATGGATAGGCACGACAATAGCCTTTTTTCCAGGTAGATGGCACGCTCTCTGCCCCATATGCGCGTGATTAACTGATGCAACTGACGCAGTAGAACATCTCCTCCTGCCTTGATGACCTCAGCAGTGACATTTTCAACACCGGACGCCTTTCCATTCTTTAGCGACTTGATTGCCGCTTTCACTTCTTCCGCAGTGGGTTCCGAGTCAAGCGCTGTCTCCTCTGGTACCTCAACTAGTATCGGTTGGGCCAGTGGACCTTGTGGCGCATCGTGAGTATAGAGTTCACTGAAGAACTGCCTCCATCGCAACAGACGCTCATCTGCTGATCGCACAAAAGACCCATCCGTATTCCTGATGGAATCGCTCATGGGTTTGGTCTTCTTTCTGAGACGGTTGAGTGTACTGTATAATGTGCGATAGTCGTTCCTTCCAACTGCCTCCTCCACTTCGTCTGCTACCTTATTCCAGTACGACTCCCGCTCTTCCTTCAACTTTCGACGAAGCTCCTGACACAAATGCTGATACCGTCCAAAGTCCGTTAGTTTCACTCGCTTCCGTTCGTCCACAAAACGGAGAGAATCGTCCGATATCCAAGGCTGCGTTCGCCGGCGAATAACAGGGCAGAGAGGCTCTGCGCATTCAAGAGCGACTTCAACTGTCTGCTTCTCGTGCTCGTCCACAGACAAGGCATCTTCCAGAACCGCGAACCGATTCGACAGCTCGAGTTGGAATGTTTCTTTTGTTCCTGGCGCCAGCAAGTGTGACCAGTCTAGTTTCTTTCTAGGGGGCTCCTCACGCCTAGGTCGTCGTAAGCGAAGCTGCATTACTGCACGCAAAAGATAATGGTCGGATCCACAATCAGGCCCTCTCATGGCTCGAACATCTTTCAGTGATGATCTAAAACGTGAGTTTATCAGCACGTAGTCCAAGGTGGCCACATCTCGTCCAGTTGGATTCCTCCATGTTAACTGATGCTTCCTGGGGTGCCGGAATTGACTGTTACCGATGGCAAGCTCGTTGAACGCAGCGAACGAAAGTAGGCGTAGTCCATTGTCGTTTATTTCGCCCACGCTGAACCTGCCCAACACTCCTTCCCAGCCTGTTCTGTCACTACCGACTCTTGCGTTGAAATCACCCGCTACAATGGTGACATCGGTTTTCGGGATAGTATTCAGCTCGTCCTGGAGTTGGGTGTAGAACTCGTCTTTGTCAACGTCAGAACTTGGCTCCGTTGGTGCATAGATGGACACGACATGGGTCTTGATTGTTCCGCTCAAAACAAGAACAGCGATCCTGCCAGAAATCGGCTCGAATGAAACAACGCTTCCAGCTGCGCGACTGCCTAGCATAAATCCAGCACCATTGCGATGTCCGTCCTCACCGGAATTGTACAGCACCATCTTTTCGCTACTCTCCGGCACCTGAATGGTCACCGTTCCACATCCGCTCATCCTCAGCTCGGAAAGTGCAGCAATCGATATGTTGGACCTTGACAACTCTCTTGCTATTATCTCTTTCTGACCGACGCAGTGTCCCGTTCGCACATTCCATGCTCCAATCCTCAGCTCCTTCTTAGGTGTCACCAGTCGTCCTCCATTTTGGCCAGTAGTATTCTTGTCACCAACACCCTGGATCCCTAGTGTTGGCGCATCGGCTGCCCCGGATGCGGTAGCTTCTTCGTTGTTTCCTAAGAGACTTTCCATGGTTACCACCTAAGTTTTCCAGCCCGTCGGTAGTACGGGGGGCCAACCCTCCTCCTTTCTCATCCGGGCTTGGGACCGGCAATGGCGGAGTTTTGTATATACCAAGTGTATATATGTATATATACAAAATACCAAGTGCAATCGTTTTCAAAAATCTAAATACTCGATAATCCGAAAACTTCTTTTTTTGTCTCGGATGAACGACACAAACATAAGAATCTAAAGTTCTGGCCTTTGCAAATGCCACTATGTAGCTGTAAAATGCCCGCTTCTTCCGAAATCCAAGTTCTTACGATCCCCCCCCCCCCGAGGCGAGGCGCGATTTTTGGGCAATATATAATTGATCACTAAAACTGTCAGACGCCGAAACGTCATTCAGTAGTCGAGCTCAAGCATCTAAAACTTGAGCAATGCTACGATCCTACACTTTGGTGACCAAAAATATCGAGCATTTTCGGGATCTCTTCACGAAATGGTTTTAGCTTGTCTGATCCTTGTCGGGGTGGTTAAGTACAATGGGTGATATGATAAATTCTGCAATAATCCTTTGCAGGAAGGGCCTTCTGTTCCGGAGCAGTAGCCCAAACCTTACCCTGAGTTCAAGGGGAGTCTGTGGTCAGTCGAATCTGGAGAAGTTTGAAAGGGCAACCACTTACTAGAAACGTGTACATCCGTGGTCGCGAAGTATTCGGAATTCTTGCAAGTCCAGGTAACTTGATAGACTCTTAGGTTCCGCCGGCGTCTGACTTCTTGGAACACCTTCAAAATGTACCATTTTTGTAGAGAGAAAAAACAATTGCGGCTCAAAAAAGTCTACCTTTGACAAAATCCAGCGTAGGTTTCAGCCGCTCTTCCCCACTGTTTGCTCTCAATGTCAGCTCGTCCATAATGAGTTGTTTTTGGCAATGTCTGGAAAAAATGAATATGAAATACTTATTTATGAAGATCATGAAATTTATAGGAGATCTACATACAACATAAACATGGTTCTCACTGGTCCTCTTGTATTCCCTAGTCGTAGGCCACGTCGCAGGAGCCTATATTCGCTCTCGAAAGCAGAACTTGAGAGTTCTGCTGGGTTACCCTTACCGAAAATGTCGGCAGATCCGTGATCAAGCCATACCTACAAAGGGTTCAGAGTGTATTCACAGCATCACTATTACTCAGCATTACTCACATGCTTCTTATACGTCGCCGCAGCATTTGTGAATGCTGTATCGTAGAGCCCACTTGCGAACGACATGGTGAACGAAAGTTCTCTAGTCAATCGCTTGTCCAGCTGAAGGTGCGTACAATATTGCAAGGCGCCCGGCCAAGAACTGTCTTAGGTTTCACACACCCGATTTCCTTGCATTAGTTTCGACACCATCACTAACGCTAACATTACGGAAGCTTGACGCTTGCATCGCACTTGATTTTCACATACTATTATTGGGATCGTAACGGTAGCTAGCTGAAACA
Organism: Aplectana chamaeleonis; assembly: GCA_029168955.1. NCBI lineage: Eukaryota > Metazoa > Nematoda > Chromadorea > Rhabditida > Cosmocercidae > Aplectana > Aplectana chamaeleonis. The sequence continues at coordinate 1,123,666 of JAPDOI010000194.1, forward strand.
GTTTTTTTTTACATTTTAGCTGGCAAAACTCAGCAGACTCCTACCATCTCTATCTCTGAGCCGGAAAGCTTTGCAATGTCTTTTGGTGCACGAAGCGTGCTGACAATGTAAGTGGGAAGAAGAGCGGACTGTAGCATATCCTGGACATGTTGTCTGCATTCCACACTGAGTCGCTGCCCTGATGCGCGATTCGAAACGAACATATCTAAGGGAGTGAATGCATAAGCAACTTTTCGACATACACTCCTTTTGAACTTATTGCCTACCTTCAAGAAATCGTTTCAAAACCCCCTCATGGCAGCTATAAAGATAATCCACAACATTTTCGCACATTGGTAGCATTTCAGCAAACGAGGAGGGACCTGCATGCGGACTATTAACCGTATCACCTCTTTTATTCTTCTGTATTATTTACAACCTCACCATAGACCCCATTCAATCCAAGCTGGTTATCCCTCTCGCAGTCAACCCTCGACCGTAGCTGGTAGTCTCCTCTTGGCCACGTCATTTTTCTAGCAATTCTATTATAAACGCCGGGATGGTAGCACCGAAAACACCCCATATTACCGCTGGGGCCTTTAGTGCGGTAACATTTTGCAATGGCCTGTAAAAATCAACTAAAAACTGGTATCTATTTAATCACACTGAACATAAATACATGGTATATATTTTTCGAAATTCCCTATACTCAAATAAATATGTACCTGGTTATCCATTGTACCGGCATATATATGAAATCGGAAATTCCACGTTGTTCCACCATGCTCAATTTCGAACCCATTTAAAGCAGTTTCTCGCATAAAATTGCGGAAATCTAAAATCAAGTACTTCATGCGTGGATGAGCGTGTACATTGTATTCTGTAGACAACCTCTCAGAGCCAGCCGAAAGTGCTCCTCTTTTGGATTGCCTCCACAGGAGATAGTAGAAATCAACAATGTGTTTGTCTTCCTTGCCCGTTCAGCCTTAGGGAGATCAAGCACTTTGCAGCTTATGGTCCACGTTGATCCCCTGAAACCAGTCTACATTTCCCTAAATGACTATAGTACTGAATATAATCGAAAAGCGCACCGCTGATTTCCTCTGAACGTTACGCCGTCAGAGGAAATTAGAAGCTGTATGGTCAATCTTTTCCTGCGATAGTCAGCTGCAGACTCCATACTGCTTCTGAAGGCGGGGAAATCCCTGGCGTCATCTCTTGATTTTGTTACACGATGCAGGTACCAATCCCTATGACTCTTCAAGATTTCGTTCAAGTTCGTGCGCAAAATTGCTTTTATAGCCACAGAGCAGTTGTTCGTCATAATTTCCACTCTCTTGCAGTACGGGCCACCCGAGGCAAACGCCTGAAAAAAGACTCGCTTTAAAAACTACTTGAAGTGACTAAAAGTGGATGAACGATCACCTAAACAGTCGACAGGCTTCACGTGCACAAGTCGCGTTATGGTTATCGAGCTGGTGGCCACATTCTGCGCACAGAACGAGTTCGGACAATTCTATTTCAAATAGAGCGGGTTCGTCTGCTAAATCGCAGTCTCGTTGTGAAAGGTGACAGTGGCCGCAGTTCGCGAATTCAAGAATCCGCTGACGCTCCATTCCGCTCCACCCATTTGCATACACGTGCGCAAGCTTCTGGAGTTGTTCTGTTTCTAGGTGGGAGAACGACACATGACGCTGATCGACTGCTTCATCAGGGATCTCAGCCATCTCGTACCCGTCATGGATTTCGTCGGGTTCGTTGTCCGAAACGTCATCGGAAGTGTCATCAGAACCATCGTAGGGAGCTCCATCATGGCGCTCTTCTTGTGCTGCCAGTACTACAAGAACAAACAAAATCATTCGTACTGCACGTTTAATTGCCTTTAAATTTTTCATGTTTTGTAAATCTTCTGAGATTCATCATTTCTTTCTTCACCTTACAAGCCTCGGGAGTATTTTTTCTTTTCAGCGCATTTTTTGCCCCTTCAAACTCTAAGAACCCGGTAGAAATGAAGACGTTCTGGGGTCTCTACGCTGATATTGTTTGCTAATTAGTCATGTCCACACAAAGGCATGAAAAATACGAAACTGCGCGTATGGTGTCTCAAATTATCATATGACGTCAGAATGCCACGTTTGACGAACAAAACAAACTTACGTGGAAGTCTTAGAATGGCATAACGCTCATGAATCCCACGCAACATTGATGACGACCGGGATAGTGCTGTAACAAGAAACGATGGTATCGCCAGCAAATCAACCAGCAGGCCCTGGACTCTTGGCGTCCCGCGGTGGCTATTGAAGAAATGACCCCGCAGGACAATTTCGGACCGCAGGCAGTGGATGTTTTTTTTCGCTTTGACCGCTCGTTCATTTTTGTACTGTTGACCGAAAGTAGTGAAAGATATTCGAGTTTTGCAACTACATCACTAAAATGCTACAGAAAAATGTTAGATTTTTTTTCGCAGCGTAATAACTTTCCTCAATCTTAACATCTGTGTTTTGCTTTTTTCAATAAGTTCCTTGGTAAAATAGTAGACTATGTATGCAGTGTGTTTCGTAATTTCACAAAATATGATTACTTAAGAGGAAAGGTTTTGAATTGTTATGTTATGTTATGTTTATTTACGCTGCATAAGGCATACGCAGTTCTAAAGGCATCCTTGGTTTGACTAGCTATCGGTCCTTTCATTTTTGAACCAAAATGTCTTCTCAGGGTTTTCGCCCATTGTGCTTAACGAGTAACGGAGACAGAATTGTTTGTGTTCTGTTCCAAAAACAACCAAATTTTGAGCCACGCTGAAATAAAATGGAGATTATTAGTTCTCGGAAAGCATCTGAGCTGCCACCTGAGTACCATCGACCTCCATTTAACATTATTCTGTAGAAACAACGTTGGAAGAATACCTCCTACGTGGTCAACCCCGGGGTAGACGCGCGGGACACGAACAGCCGATGGACTTGTAAGTTTACTGGCGACTTATGATGAATTAAATGTAGTGAGCGAAAATAACGTGAAAATTGAAAGAGGATTCGTGTAAACTTGATCTCAGCGGAAGTGTTTTCTACTTCGACGATTTTCTGAAACTTTCTGCTTTTGGCCTTCTGAGAAAGTGTTATGAAGGCACAGCTATTTTCTATCTGTTGCTTTCATCTTCTAAGAGGGAAACCTGGCGGCTTTCGAATAATATACTAAATTTCAGTGGTGATCTCTAATTTTGGGCATCATTGAGTGCATTTATATCCTTTCCATCAATCCATCGAAGCTGTCAAAGTTGACAGGATACTCGCTTAGGATGCACCCATTCAACTGTGATAGTATTGGGGGAGGGGGTTTAGCTAAAATCAAGTAGTAGCGGATACGGCCAACCTGTGCTCCGCGTTTTTCATTAAAGTTCGGCTTCGAAAGCCACCAGGTTAGGATGTGAGTTTAACAAAAATGTTGCATAGAGAAATATTAGCGCTTCAAAACTGTAAGTCTCAGGAGAATAGGAAGAAAATACAAAAGACGAAAAAAACGACAATAGTAGGAAACAAAACGGTCAGGAATGTGAGAGGGTGAAAGTGATTAGAATTGAAAATCTCCCGCGTGTTTCGAAACCGAGGCTCGCTGGCATTCGAATTGTACTTTAAGTCAATCAAAGCTTGTTTCTACCGTAATCTCATCCCTAGTCGACCGGCAAAGTGAATTTCGAGTTGTTTTCTATAGTGAATGAGCGCAAAGTGGGGCTACAGTTGTTTTGAAGTCAATTAATAATTGATAGTCTCTGGCATAAGTCGATCATCAGTTTAAATAAACTGGTTTCAAGCTAAATTAGTCGAATTCAAGTTGATATTGCCAGTGATTCCTGGGAATCAAGTAATCCAAAAAGTTCTGGGTAATCGAGTTTTTGACAAAGTCGGATTCCCAACATTTCGAATAATCGAGTTTTCGGCCCGATCGATAGTTTTCAAACTATCGAGTTTTCGTTTATCTTGCTTTTTTAGGTTTTCGAATAATTTTAACTTGTTGACTCGCTCGGTTTTTCACAATTTCTAATAATCGAGTCTTCGATTAACTTGATCCTTCGGATTTTCGATTAATGGGCTTTTCTAACGACTCAATTTTTTAAAATTGCGATTCATCGGCCGATTCGAATTTTTTCGAGCTATCGAGTTTTCGTTTATCTTGACTTTTTTTGGATTTTCAAAGTTTTGCCTTCACGTCTACTTCTCAAATTTTCGAAAATCGATTCTCCAACTAACTCGATATTTCAAATATCGAGTTCGATATATATGAATGACTCGATGTCGCGTTTTTCAGTCGGTATCAAAACTCGATGGCTTGGCTCTACACAAGTGTGCGACACGGAGAAAACCGAAATACGTGATCTTTGTAGTTGCTTCTCATGGAGCCTTTCCCCAAGATCTTTCCAAACTCAGTTCACCCAAAGCCTTTTCGGGTTGGTGTCAGATAAAAAGACACCATTTTTACCCTTTGAGTTCGTTTTCAAAAGCACTGTTCATACAAAAAGCTTGCAATTTCTATTTCCAGCGGTGGCTCAGCCGGACACGCCGCCGTGGACACTTCGGGGGCACAGACTGCGAGTAATACAATCCCATATCATCAACATGAATAGAACGCCTATGTATCATGCAGGAAAAGAGATAAGCAACATAAATGAATCGAGCCTGCCTCCTAGAAAATTCAATTGGCCGATGAAACCTACAGTGATTTATGTCTTATCAATACTGTTACCTATCAGCGGTATACTCAGTTGGCTCACGATAGTGATCCCATTAGCAAACTTTCTTCATTATTCCCTGATTCCTACTGTCTTATGCTGTATTCTTTGTCATTCAGCTACAATTATTTCTGTATTCTGTGACTGATATCATTCTTGTGAGGAGTATTTATATTCATGTCTGTGCTTCTTATTCATCCAATCGACAATCATTCCCCTCCCACCGCTGAATCAGTTTTTTGCAATTTTTTCACCGATTTTTTATTTATTTTCACTTTTCAATACTTGCTATAGATGTGCCGTTATTGTCTTGGTACGATGAAAACATTATGAAATGGCTAAGGAGCTACTCTATCCGACGAGCGGAAGCGAAATTCGGCGGTGGACAAGCTGGACAGACAGTCATACGAGACGTATGGTTTCCGTTTTCATTTTATTCTGACGCACAAACCAGGCGGCTGGCCGTACGGGGTTGGCAGCCTCACTGGAGAATGGGTTTCGATTTGTGCGGGGTGATCTACCGTCGCAGCCCCATCCATTCATCAGACTAAAATCATTGCGCGAACTCTACTGTGAACACGTCTTGCCACTAGAGCCGCGCCAAATCGATCTGGAAACAACTGTGGAAAATGTGACCTTACTATTCTAAAACGGACGCTGATTGGGCGACAAATCGAGTTCCTGCAGTCCGATTGCGAGCCGCTAGCACCATCGCACGTGCCATATCGAGATTTCGGAAACAAACCCAGGCGGAAATTCGAGGATGCAGCAATAAAGCAAGTCGGTAGTTAGATCATCCCTGAAATGCCTGGTATTCGTTTCTAGACTGACTGACTCTTTACACTCAGAGATGCGTCTCCGATTACTAAATCGGATCAACGGCATCAAGCAGAACTATACATCACCTTCGCTGGATGACTTCATAAATGAGTGCGAAACCTTCATCACTCCCTGCGCCGACAATCGTACTATGGAAGGCAGAGAAGTGAACGCTATTCTTCAGAACAAATCGTATCCGCAGAAGGAACAAAATCCATCCCGCAACGTCAGCTTCCGCGATCGATCGACTTCCCGTGAGCAAGGACGAGAAAATGGTTCATCGACAAAATCGCGGAAAAGCATAATTGCAAGTCCAGGAAATCTAAATCCTGTCAACGAAGCCGGAGTTTCCGCTGCAGCAACGCGATTTCTGCAACATCGGGCGCTGGTACGTACCTGAAAGTGGAACTAAAAAGAATTTTTACACGAATGCATCTCGACACAGGATCTTATCTGACAATGATTTAGCGCCGAATATGGAACGATTGGGATCTCCTGCACTTGAGCGAGCAACAGGACTGGTCAAAACTGCTGATGGGTCACCAATGGACATTATTGGCAAATTCGATGCTGAGTTTACGATACTCGATCGACATAACAAGACTACTTCTGGGCGAGGAAACTGCTACGTCACGAGACAAGCAACCTGTTAGGATTGGAATGGTGCGTGCAGATGCCACAATACTGAGAACTCAAGGAGCTATACCACTGTCGACTAGCCACAGCCGCCATGGAAAATGTGCGCCTCAATGCAGTGACAAATTTGAAACGTCGTTCCACTGAAGTATTCGCACCTGGTCTCGGATGCTGTACGAAGACGAAGGCAAAACTATTTATATGTTCAATCCTGAGGTTCGACCTGTCTATCGGAAGAAGTGACCTGTCCCGTTTGCTTCTCAACGGAATCGATAGATTACCGACGAGGAACGTTCTATCGCCGGTCGACCATTCCAACTGGGCTGCTCCGATTGTCGTTGTGAAGAAAAGTAACGGAGCGATACGACTGTGTGCCTACTTTTCGCCTGTTCTCAACGACGCCCTGATGCTGCACAAACATCCGCTACCAACAGCTGAGCAATTCTTGAACAAACTCAATGGTGGCGAACTATTCTCGCAGATAGACTTTGCCGATGCTTATCTGCAAATCGAGGTGGACGAAAATTCAAATGAGCTGCTGACTATCAACACTCACCGTGGTTTGTTCCGCCACAACCGACTGCTGTTTGGAGTGAAGTCGACTTCTGGAATTTTTCAACAAATCATAGACTCGATGATGGCTGGTCTCCCTGGAGCTGCGGCATATTTGGACGTCATCGTTACAGGTCGCACAAATGAAGAGCATCGCAACAATCTGAAGGCTTCGTTTAGAAGGATTCACAAATATGGTTTTCCAGTCTGGATTCAGAAGTGCAATTTCATGATTTCCGGAATCATTTATCACGGAGTTGTCATCGACAAATATGGGCGCCGCCCGGACCCGCACAAAATCAGAGCTATCATCGAGATGCCGCCGCCGAAAGACGTATCACAATTATGATTTCTTGTTATGATCAGTTACTACGGCACTTTTGTCAACGACATACGTCTTCTACGAGCTCCTCTGGATGCCCTTCTGAAAAAAGATGCCGAAATCGAATGGAAATCTGAACATCAAAAAGCATTCGACAGAGCAAAAGAGGTTCTCACGTCACCTCTACTGCTGTCTCACTACGACTCAAAACTGGAAATCATTGTCGCAGCTGATGCATCGAACTGTGGAATTGGAGCAGTGATTCTAAATTGTTTTGCTGATGGATCAGAGGTCATTTGCCACGCCAGTCGCAATCTCAACGATGCAAAGAAGAAATATGGTCAAATCGAAGAAAAATGGACTACCGTTGATTTTTGCAGGACGCAAAATTCATCGATATTTGATGGGGCGATATTTCGCTCTTCTCACGGACCACAAACCTCTCCTGGCCAATTTCGGAAGCAAGAATGGGTCGCCTACATACGTACACCGCTAACCGACTTCTGAGATGGTCGCTTATTCTACACGGATATGACTCCAAAATCGAGTACCGACGAACAACGGATTTTGGTCAAGCAGATGCGCTAGCTAGTCTCATCTCTGAACAAGCCATTTCCACGGAAAATCTCGCCATCACGAAAGCCGTGTTCTGTGATAAGCATCCTGCCGATCGACATGGAAAGCATTCCCGAAGAAAGTGCAGAAGGTGAAACACTGCGAAAGGTCATGGATTGTGTTCGAACAGATTCCTGGCCGTGGTAACCAACTCCCGGAATCGCCAGGTATGCCACTCTGCGGAGATTGCTTTCCTTAGAAAACGACTGCCCTGTCTGCGGTCTTCGCGTCGTTATTCCACTAATGCCCCTTTCACACTTGCCCGACCGACGTCGGGCGACTCATTATCGAATGTGCAAAATCTATCTACCCTATCCTATCCATCTTATCTATCTTGACTTATCAAGTTTGATAACGAGTCGTCCGACGTCGGCCGACAAACTATGAAAGGGGCTTAACACTCCGTCAGAGTGTCTTGGACGTTTTACATGAAGAACACCCCGGTATTACAAGGATAAAAATGCTGGCAAGAGCATACGTGTACTGGACAAACATCACGAAGGATTCCGAAGACCTCGTAAGACGATCAGGGATGTGCGTAATAGAAATTTTGTAATCCGTTAGTCGTTAGTCGTTCAACCGGCTAAAACCCTCGTTAGTCGTTAGTTGTTATTCGTTAGTCGTTAAAAATCTAGGCTTTGAAAACAAGCACAACTGAGGCAGAAAAAACCCTCATGAATAGAAAAAAGGAGGGGATGAAGAGATGTGTTTTTTGAAACATTCATGGCCATTAAAGACACAAATCATTCCTTGTTAGAGAACATAGTTCAAACCGCAAGCCTGTATATACATAAATAAAAATACCTCATTAACCACTCGGACATCGCTGCACGAAACCTGATACTCGAGAGTGTGTGTTTAGCGATTTTTGTCATTTTCTTCGGTAACAAAAGGAACAAAATGAAAAACCGAGACAATCTAGAACTCTGTTTTTTTTTGCAATGCAAATTTCGCCATTTTGCACTATATGATGCTATTCGAGATCTACCCGATGGTGACAACACGGAGAATCGCACCGACTCTGCACGAATTGTTCCTTGCTCAGCGTCGCGAACCGAGAGCTTACGTGGTTTAGAGCTTGTTCCCATAATGGGGAAAAGGTCGAAAATCAGCAGTGAAAATTTTACTCCTGAGAGGTCGTAGCACCACTTTATGGAAACCCCATATCTCAAATTTATGACTGAAAATCGGATGAAGGCACCATTTACAATCCAATCATCGGAGTAGTTGTGGCCTGCAGGCACCGCTCCACCTTATCACCTCTGATAGTGCCCTCTGCGAAAATCTCCGCTGGAGCCGGTCAGTGCCGGAACCGGTTCAGTTAGCTCACTATAAAGTAGCGCGACCGACGCGAAGTCGCATAAATGCTGCGCCTAGCCTTGCGCAACGTTCGGTTGCGGTTTTAATATGGGGGCTGCAAAACTGCGAAGCTGTGTAGATATATTAAACACTGGAAGCTACGATTATTTTGAACCATTCAATTAGAACAACCAACAGGGCAATATGTATCAATCGTGGTGTAATCTTTGGGTTGGAGCGCGATTTGAACGATTATTGACTTTCTAACAAATTTTGGGATTGCTTACGAAAATATTTTTATTTTCGTTAGTCGTTAGTCGTTAGTCGTAACACCCAAAAAGCCCGTTAGTCGCTAAATTCGTTAGTCGTTAGTCGTAATTACGCACATCCCTGACGACGATGTCAGGGCTGCCAAGAAGCCGCTAAAGCTGCAACCAAAGTAGAGCTCGTGGCCGATGGGAACTGAGCCATGTAACCGCGTGCACATCGATTTCGCAGGACCTCTCAATGGAAAAATGTACCTCGTCATCGTGGATGCATTTTCAAAATGGCTTTAGCTTATCAAAATGTTCTCATCGACAACAGCCGCCACAGTTTGAGAGGTCATTTCAAGAATCCGAAAACTTTGGTATAGGACAATGGAAGTCAATTCACCTCACGAGACTTCGTCGAGATCTGCAACGCCAATGGTATCGAAAATGTACGATCTCAACCATTTCATCCACGGTCGAATGATCAAGCGGAGAGTTTCGTCAACACATTCAAAAAGACACTACGGAAGCTGGAAAATCAAGGAAGTCTCAAATTCTCTGCAAGTTCTCCTGTCCGCTTATCGACGGACACCATGTCCATCATCTCCTAGTGGCCTGTCGCCAGCAGAAAAACCTCGAACCAAGCTTACAATGCTGAAAACTCGAACGACTGCCAACTTCAAACGTGACGACGCCGTGGAAACGCTGTTTAATCGACACAATGGTGCCCTTGCAAAGAAATTCGTTAAAGTATAGATTCGAGACCACCGGACATCCAAAAGAAATGGATACCTGGAAAGGTCCTCGCCCGGCACGGCAGCGCTGTCCACGATGGGCTGGTTGATGGATCGACACAACGACGTTATGCAAATCAGATGCGTCTAAATGTGTCGGACTATGCTGAGCGGGAAATTCTTGACCTCTTGGATTTACCCCCAGAACCGTACCACAGTCCGGATTTTCCAAAAACACAAACGACAGCTGTGCCGCCGACAATCGTGACGGATTTAACCCTAGAACCGAGTCTACGCCGTCTACAACGGCGCTGAGTACGACTTTGCAGCCAGATCAACGACCGCAACGCGAGCGACGGCCACTCAGACGACTGGAAATGGATCTATCTGCAAGATCTTATATATAGACTATAGGATGAATATTGACTATTTATTTGTACTTCTGTCACAAATGTACCATTCATCTCAAGAGGGAGATGTCGAGATATCTGTTGGTCCCTCTTCATCTTGATTTAAATGTCTATTGTACTTTGATCCTGAAATCAAGGCCGTACTACTTCTTAGAACGCCCCTTGTTCGCAAGGCATTATCCACTTCCGATTGTACCAGGCTGTGCCACTTCTGGCCACGCCCCTTTGTCCTGTCGTAACCCTGTATAAGTAAATGTGCTATTCGGTGAATCAATTCATATCTCATCAATAAACCTTACTGGAAGTTTCGGTCTACAACACAAATGACCCGAAGTCGAATTTTCTGGTCGGTATCGAGACTCGATGGCTTGACTCTGCATAAGTGCACTATCCAGAGACAAGCACTATCCAGAGACAAGCGTGATACGTAGTCTTTGTTTTTTGCTACTCATGAAATGATTCCCAGAGATCTTCCCGAATTAAGTTTACCCACAGCCTTTTTGCTTCGTACCATGCAACAGAATGCAACACACCGTTTTCACACATGCAAAACTTTTTTTGAAGCACTGTTAATACAAGGGATACATCTCTTCATTCATATGGTGATGCAGCCGGAAACGGCATCGGAAGCGGCCGTGGACACTGCAACGGTCACGGCAGCGGACAAGGCAAAGGGCACGGCGCTTAGACAGACAATGAGCAGTTCAATCCCATATCATCAAAATTATTAAAACGCACATGTAATAGACGAGAACAGACTAGGACAACATAATTGAATTGGACCTGTCTCCTGAGAATTTATTTGACCGACGAAATCTTCTGTGATTTGTGCCTTATAATAGCTGTTACCCCTCACAATCAGCGTTGTAAACCGTTTCAATTGTTTCCTCCGATAAAGAGTCCAAGGAAACAAACGTTTTCACTACAATAACGTCACTCCACGTATGTAGGTTCTTTTTCCAGCGAACCTGAAGGCTGTTCTACGTTTCTTCCGCACATATTACATGTAATACTCGTTCTACAACACCCACTCTCGAACATCGCGAAAAGCGCGTTTTTTTTTCTCCCCTTCGTCATGAACCTGTGAAATTTGGAGTTTTGGAGGTAGGAAAGACATTGCTAGAATCTTCTCGTCAAGATCTACAAGAGGGTATTAAAATGTCACTGATATCCTGAAGTATACCTTAATTACAGGTATTTTGCGGGTATTGTACTGTTGTCATGGGTGTCTCAAGTTTATCATTGATCAATGATGGAACAGCTGATGATTTCTCTTCGGATATGGTAAGTCTTTGGGTTTCCTTCATCCTTTCGTGTTGTTCTTGCGTGTACATGTAATAAAGAATTGTACGTATTCCTTTTGTGTGTTTGGGAGGGGGGAGACTTACCATATCCAAAATTTCCCTCCAACTCTTCCGAATTGCACAGAAAAATCGAAAATTTACTGTCGAATATGGCGGGACTTCCGCATAGCTTTTTCTCATAAACAACTGAAATTTCGATATCCACGAAAAATAATGGCAGCCTTGCTGGAAAAAAATTCTCATTAATAAAATCTATCCAGTTACTAACTTTTTCCATCTAGTTTTTGTCGTGGTAAATATCAATGAAATGCATATTCGGTGTGTAGAGGATCAACAAAGGTTTTGCCGCTCTTTACTCATTTATTCAGTTCATATCCTGTTCGCAATCCTTACAATAAACCTTGGCCCAATTCAATGAGTTCGTGACTTCTTCAGCTTTGAGTATTTTACGGTTGCGACTACTATAAGCATGACCACGATAACTACGAGAATGGCAGCTATCACTGAGAGTACGACGAATATTGTCCTGCAAACGAATTAGGTCAAGTTACATAAATATGATAGAGTACTTTGTCGCATTTGTATTATATTCTGCCTAAAGCCTAGTTTTGACTGCAAGTGGTCGCTGCGGCCATGCGAGGGACTACTGTTCCTTTTTCATCGCGCGTAATGGAAATCCGCTCCAATTGTGATCGCTTCGTGGCAAACGTCCTACATCGCTGGGTCGCGGCGACGAAATCCTATGTTTTACTACTTTGCTGCTGGAGGAGCGACTCTCGGTGGTCGCTGATCATCGCTCCATCGCTGCCATTATGGCAGCGATGCAGCGATGGCCAGCGAATGACACGTTTCGTCTAGTGAATATTGACCCTTTCACATGAAAAGATCAGTGTTTGGCGGGTCGAAACGTGTTATTGATAACTATCAGGCATTATTTTCACTGATTGATTGAATTTCTTCGATCATGCATGAGGCTATGCACTATGAACAGAATCGCTGGCGCTGCTACATCGCTGCAGCAGCGGGTGTGAAATCGCTGCGATGAAAAACAGCAGCGATGCAGTCAAAGCTAGGCTTAAGGCATAGAGAATGCGTGCCACATACCGTAGAAACCCGTGGAGTAGTACGTCGACACAATAGGGGCTGCATTTCAGGAATGACGTCGAATTCATTTCCTCCTCACCTGCATCAGCTGCTGCTGTTAGGCTCTGGCCTAAAGTGCAACTCCTCGCTAACGAGACTTTGTTCTGCGGACGGAAAAAGAGATCGGACTATCACTCTCTTCAGCGAAGTTAGGTATGATGCTTGTCACTGCCCTCAGCACGGTTTGCAACAAAGACATCATCTTTCTCACAATCCAGAACGGGGAAGCTCTCCTCGCGATGAGCCATGGGAATGATCTCTCTAGCGTCCAAAATTAGCATCTAGACAGTCTTATATACCCGCCGCCGTCGTAGAAGAGGAGGCTATCGTGTTTGATCTTATCAATGTGAGGGCTGAAACACACAAGAAAGGAATCAGCAGACATTGGGAAAAGAAGCTTTCAAACTCACCCGTGCCAAAAAAATAGTTTTTACTGGCCGAGGCCGCCAAAACGAAGAGATCAGCAACACACTAGCCGGAGGAGCTGCTATTTGGCAGCAGCTCCTGCTAGCAGTAGCTACAGCATGTGTGCTGCGATTCTCTCTGTATACAGGCTCGATTGCTATTGCGCCGACATACTACCCAACGATTGTTTGAGTACATAGACTCGCAGAGCAGCAGACTGGTCGGGCATACGCCGATCCAACGAGCGTTTTCCGCGCCGACTGTAGGTCGTGCGTGCATGAAAGAAAAGCTATACTCACCAGAAGTAACCTTTGTCTGCCTTCTGTGAATCAGTGTTCGAGTCTCTGTGTCTCTCCGCATGTTGCACATCTTTAGTGCTCCGTGCACGAGAAAGAACTCCGGTGCTTGTTGTCGAAGCTGTAATTTCAGTGTTTGATAGAATGATGATATTCTTCTGCAGTATTTGTTTCGCTCCAATGCGAAAAGGATAATCAATCGATGTATTTCTGAACTTATGTACGAACTTATACACTAGGTTCATTCAGAATGTCTCCTGGTTTCTTGCCGAATGGCATGAAAAAGACTTCGGGGTCTGACAAGGACAGGATGCATACACAAAGCAGCTCTTTCAAGTGAACTAATGTGATTGAAATGAAATTTCGTTTTCAGGAAGAATTTCATGTATTCTTCTGCCGTTCATCACATTTTCGAGCCTGACTCAACTTTTCTAGTTGACCTCGACTAAGATAGTCTATTTCTGACTACTTGCATAAATACTGCTCACCCCGCCAGGGATGTCGGGCTAGTCGACTTCGCGCGTTCCCCTTTGTGTAAAACGTGGCGCAGTTTCCCACTTACTGCGGAAGATGATAATTTCCCGACTTCCAGAGGATCTTCAGCAGGCAGTCGTCCAATCCCGACCGTCATCCAAAACTCACTCAGACAGTGTTAGGGAAGTTCTCGAGAACGACGACGGAATTCATGTGGATACAGCTGGTGAGCTTCTCCCGAATCAGATGGGGAGCGAAGGAGGTCTCCAGACAGCAGAAATTCTCTTGGTCTCCCGAGTGCCGATCTTCCCCGTGTCGCAACCCAACTTCTGTTGTTCACTAATTCATCAAAAAAAAGTTCGCCAGCTATTTACAACTGTTCACTGATCTTGAAAAGATGGAGAGGGCTTGGAAATCTTCTGGCCCTGGTCAGAGGTTGCGCTAATTGCAACCGTGACCAGCCGACACCAGCCCGATCAATAAGTATGAGCAAAATAGTGGGGTGAGATCGAGAAAATCAGCCGGTGTGGCCGACGTGAGCTGGGGTGGAAAACAATGAGAGTTTACGGTTGCTCTCGTTGTCTTTCCACGAGCATGATGAACGAGAAAACGAAGCCGCAGCGTGTACGGTGATGCAAACCGGCTAGTCTCGAGGTGGTATCGCACTTCGCAAGTTGAGGGGCAGATTTGCCACTCAGGTACTTTGTAAGCTATCTCTGTCCGGATTTCCAAGGAGATAAGGAGCTTTTCTGTAACCAACGACAGAGTTGAATATTTTTGGCCCTTTTCCGCTTTTCCAATAACGGGAAACTGTTGGAAACAACGAGTTCTGACAAGCTGATTTTTGATCATTCGATGAACAATGGGTGTTGGGTTGCGATAGAATGCGGAAGACCGGCAATCGGACAACAACGGAAGACCTGCTGGCCGGAGGTCCCTTCTGCCTCCTCTCGATTTGTGGGAAGTTCCCCAGCTATTTCGAGGGACATACCCACCAATGTCTGAATGTTCTGTTGGTTAACCTCGGAAAGAGTTGCGGGGCATCGGCTAGTAGTCCTACCAGAGATAAGCTGCCTTTGTGCGAGTAGACTCAAAATCTCCACATTCATGGTCACTCTCTTGCAGGAATAGTACTTCTATGTCCTAAAGCACTGCGCCACAACATTCCGACCCCGTAGTGATTATTCTAAATCGGGCCCGGAATCTGAATCGGATCGAGTTAAAAGTTCCATGGCTTACTACGGTGCTAAAATCTGGGGTTTCTTGAGAAAAAAAGTTTCCACCTCCATGAAGGATGTTGTCAACACGGCGATAAGTAAACAGGAGGTTTCAAAAAGGGAGACATACGAGACTTTGTCTCTAAAACTTGATAAATGTTGAAATAGTAGACTACGCACCTGGAGTTTTGGTAGTTGAAGCCGATCTATGAGCCCGCGAAGATGTGGTCGTAGCGGTTGTACGCAACCGCGAAGATTTGATTGAAGTGCTTGTATGCACTTGCGAAGATTTCTTTGTCGTGTTTGTATGCAGCTCCGAAGAATTGGTCGTAGTGTTCTCTTGCAACTGCGATGGTGTGATCGAAGTGGTTTTATGCGACTGCGAAGATTTGATCGAAGTGGTTGTATGCATCTGCGAGGATGTGGCCGAGACGGGCTTCGTCGAATGTGTGCGCGCCAAATTTGTAGTTCTAACTGAAATCATATGTCAATTGTCTGTGTCCAAGAATTTCTACGGGTTAGCAACAGTGCTCGATGAGGACTGGCGCTTGATATAGGCTCAAGTGGCTAACGAGCGGTTTGTGCCGCCTTTGTGTGAAGATGGACAGAAAATGATTACACACTCACCACGTGGTCTGGTGCTTTTCGTCGTAGTGGGAATTCCTGAAAACAAACGCTCTACAAGCGCAGTTTTCGTATGGCTTTTTTTGTAGGCAACGCAAAAACGGAAAAATGGCGAAAAAATAAATTCCGCACAGCATGTTTTCGGCACAGAAATAGAGCGCATGCAGTGATTATGGGTTCGTTCTCGAGTTTGCGACAATGGACAAGATAAAGGGGTGAACAAGGGTGCGCCACCCCGCGATGCCACTCTGCTCAGCCATTGACCGGTTTTTGCAATTCTAACCATCAGACTTCCATTCTACTGTAAGGACACTGTGAATATCACTATCGAAGAAATACCTTAGACGCTTGGAGACGCCGGCCAGACTGTGGACAAAAAAGTCTGTGAGCGTTCGTGTGATTGGGTACCCTCCAGAGCAGAAATTCAAGAAATCCTGTTCATGAGGAGAGGTGAGCCTCTGAATGTCATCGATGTTTAGGACCAAGAGATTAATTTTGTTGATGGACTGAATTGTGTTAGGCACATCCATAGCCAGCTCCGATCGCAAAGTGACGCTGGGGGTTTGCATCATTTACATTTGCAATTGATTACGCTTCCTAGCGACAGCTACAACGGACCTGCCGGTATACTGACAGCACGGCCGTCCTCGGGCTGCTGCATACGCCAGCGATTGAGCGTTTCGCGTCTGTGTTTCCGCGCCGTGAAGCTTACAGTTGGTCATTAGGTATGAACGGAGCTTTAGGCTTATACCAACTTAACCATTAGTAGGTAAAATCGTACTGCGTTCTAAAGATAGCCGTTGGACAAGAGCCGTAAAAGATTGAGTGCACCAGGGCCTCACGCGCACTACCGGCCATCCTACGATGGTCGGACTTCTTTACCAAGAGCCTTAAAAGTACAAAACACCCAGAAAATTATTTTCTAGGTTTTAGCTGGTCTTGGAGAGAGTCGCACACTTATCACGGTGGTATCTCTGCAATTGTCCAAACCCCCTATTAACAGAGCTATGGCTCCTTACAGATGCCTGTTTTTTGGGGTAAAAAGTTGGCGGACGGGTTTGTCTCAGGCCTGTATTTCTCTTCTGTCGCAATCGCTGCAAATGAGAGCGAGCCAGGAGTTGGAGACAGACCGCCAATGGTCTGAAGAACGAAGACTCGTTGGGAATTCATCCATTCATCCTGTCGTTATCGAGTTCGAAAATCTGGTAGGGGGTGTGGTCCGTGGTGTTGAGCGAAGGGGCCGGCCTGTGGTGGTCACTTATATCTCGCTTATTTGGAGGAATTGAGATCTCGCACTTGGCACGTGTTCTACACGAGGGGTCTACTACACAATCGAATAAAAATAATCAAATTCATGTCTGAGGGTGCACTGCGTATTTAAAGGCGCAGTACACCCTCAGATATGAAGTTTATGATTTTCATTTAGTGCGAGATCTCAAAACCTCGAAATAAGCGAGATATAAGCGACAACCACAGGAACGACCTCCTTCGCTCACCACCACGGGCCACACCCCCCACCAGATTTCCAAACTCGATAGCGGCTAGATGGATGGATGAACTCGTAGCAATTCGTCGTTCTTCAGTCCATTGTCTCCTTATCCTGACTGGCTCTCGCGCTACGATTGCAAATCAAAAGAAATACGGGCCTGAGACAACTCGTTCACCTATTTTCCACCCTTAAAATATAGGCATCTTTATGAAGCCATAACACTGTTCATACGAGGTCTTGGACGATTTCAGAGATACCGCTGCAATCAGCGTGCTCTCCAAGATTACCATTAAATCTAAAGAATAATTTTCGGGATGTTCTGTAACCTCTGAGGCACTGTCCAAGCTCATGGGAAACAGGCGAGGAAAAACAGACCCGATACAACTCGTCCACGAATTTATTCCAAATTCACAATCTCTGAGGGGTCATAACTCCGTTAGTAGTGGGTTATGGGCGATTCTGGGGACACCATTGTGATCAGTCTGAATCTCTCTCCAAGTAAAAAAAACTGAGCAACAATTCCGGGGTTGGCCTGGGCCTTTAAAGGCAACATACACGCTCGTAAACATGATTGAGATAACTATGGAAATAGAATGGCATGGCTCAGAACACAACGCCTATGCATTTCAAAGCGTCAAAAATGACCCACAATGGCGCTACACTAGTAAGAAGCTGGCCAGGCCCCTGTATTTCTCCGCCCCTGAATTTGGGCTCTCCTCCAAAACAGAGGTTCTGGGCCATTCCCACCGTCGGCGACGGTTGTGGGTGGTACGCTAAGTACAATAAGTAAACCACATACGTCGAAGACGGTGGAAATTACCGACCACTCCTGTTTTGGAGGAGGTCGAATACAGAGGGCGGCGAAATACACGGCGGGGCAAACTTCTTACTCGTGTGGCGTCATTGTCTGTCGTTTTTGACGCTTCAAAATGTGTAGGCGTTCTGTTCTGAGCCATAGCATTTTATTTCTGCGGTTATCACTACCACGTTTGCAAGCGTGTATGCTGCCTTTGACGAAGTTTCTCAGGAGTGAGAGTCTTCGTGTTCCTAGCGCGAGTAGGATTTCCAGGCCAACTACGGCGCGCGATAGGGACAAATGAGAACGTTACCCCCCTTTCATACTTCGAAAACGGCGAAAAAAGTCGCAGGAATCCGCGAAAAAAATCGCTGAAATCCGCGATTTTCGCCCTGAGCATGCCGACTTCGCTGCCCTGCGTGCCCCTCGCCTGCCCGAACCCCGATATTCGCGTTGATGCATCCGGCCCCAGGTTCACACCACTCTTTAGCCTCTTGTTTGATTCAGGATCGGGGTGATAGACCCAATTCTCATCCGTAGTAATGAATTGGCGCACAAAATCCACTTTATCCTTTTTAGAACGCTCCAAATGTTGCTCAGAAAGTCACATTCAAATGTGTTTTTGTTCCATTAATAGCGAATGCGGCACCCATTGTGCACACAGCCACACTGCCTAATGAGATGTGTAGAGCCTCTACTGAATCCCTCTTAGTCAATCGACAATCTTCCAAAACCATATCCTGTATTTTGGCTATGATTTCTGGTGTTGATGCGCTTTTTGGACGTCCTTCACGTAGATCGTCTTCAAGGCTTGTGCGACCACGTATAAATTCAGCAACCCATCTTTGTACTGTTCGAATTGTAGGTGAACAATCATTATACACTTTCAACATTCGTTCGTGAGTTTCTTTTGGTGCTACACCTTCCAAAAATAAGAATTTCATCACTGCACGATATTCAATTTTTCCATTGCTGCGACACGGCGACACTAGATGGCTTGTAAACATAGAATGAATTGACAGACTGAAATGAAACTTCACATACGTTCATATGAAAAGTGTAGCAACAAAACAAAAAAATTGGGCTAGTAGCAACGCCCTCTCTTATCAAACGACAAGATTTATTGAACAACCTGTACTACAGTGCTATCAGAAATGATAGGCTCACCCTTGGAAACCGAAGTTTTCAAAACGCTTCACAGTTTGGCTATCCATAATGTTCGCTATTGAATTCAGGAGTGCAATAAACTTGTGCATACTCAATCTTATGAATACTCCACGGTTTTGAACAACTTTAGGATAAATTTTCAGATTTTTCACCGTTCAGAAATGATAGGCTCACCCTGAAAAATTTCAAATTTCTTACTTCGAAAAATTTCCCGTAACAAGTCCATTACACATCATTGACGTGGTTACATCGTACATCGTTGTTGCTAGTATGAAACGTGGTACTGCTCTTACTACTTCTGAAGAAGCCCAGATTCGTGCTCTCGCCTCTGTTGGACTGAGTCGCCGAAGAATAGCGGCCCAAATCGGACGTTCGCAACACTGTGTTGGGCAGTTTCTTAGAGATCCGGCTTCTTATGAAAACGCGAAGTCTACCGGACGCTCTAAGAAGGTCACCAGTCAGGGTGCCCGAAGGATCAGTCCCCTATGTTCCAACAGCTTGCTGTCGCTGAATCAAGTCAGGTCTGAATTATCGCTTGATGTTTCGAAAACAACTGTCTGGAACACCTTAAACGGCAATTAAAACATCGTCCGCCAAGTTATGAAGAAGGCTCCGTCAGTGTCCGTCAACCATAAAGGAACTCGACTGGAAATCTCGAGAAAGGACATGGCAACCGACTGGACAAAGGTAGCCAAGAAAACTTGAAAATGAGCTTAAAATTGTTCATGTTATTTTCTCCGCCGAGAAAAAATTTATTTTTGATGGTCCTCATGGAGCTCGGTACTACTGGAGGGATCTCCGCAAGGATCCGTTGATCTTCAGCAGGAGGAGTTTTGGTGGCGGTTCGCTAATGTGTTGGGGAGCATTTTGCAGCGAAGGTGTTTTAGAGGTGCCCTTCACTTCCTGTCGGATGAACTCGGAGGAATACCAGGAAACTCTGAGGAAACATATACTGCCGTTCTTTCCTGGAATATGACGTCAGCGCTTCACCTTCCAGCAGGATAACGCTGCAGTACACGTGTCGAGGCCTACAAAGTCCTGGTTGGAGCAGCAGCGAATTCGTGTGATGGAATGGCCTGCACGCAACCCTGATTGCAACCCCATAGAGAATATCTGGGGCATGATTGTGCGCCAGGTTTATGCGAACACCAAGCAGTATGGCACTGTAGATGAGCTCAAAGCTGCTGTTCTCGAAGCCTGGACCAACTCTTATAAGAATGTCATACCAAATTTGATCCTTTCCATGCCTAAGAAAATTTTTGAGGTCATTGCTAACGGTGGTGGACCTATATCATACTGGATTTTATTATTTGCTAACGCTGCTGATGCTAACGGCGTTGGATGACTGGACTAAAGCACTTGATAATAAGATTGAGGTCGATGTTGTTTATTTTGATTTCGCCAAAGCTTTTGATAGAGTGCCTTTCAACGAACTCATTATCAAGCTTCGGAGCACAGGTTTGCATCCTAGGATAGTGAACTGGATTGAAAACTTTATCATCGGCAGAACCTTTCAAGTTAAGGTGAACGAGTACTTTTCTGACGTCTATACAGTGACAAGCGGCGTACCGCAAGGTGGAGTTCTGTCTCCCATACTTTTCATGGTGTATACTTCAGAAATACCTGGTCTTCTATCCAACACTATTTCCTGCAAAATGTTTGCTGACGATATCAAGATATATAACAAAAATGCAAACTCCGGTGACGTCGCCGCTCTGCAAACTGCGACTAACACTATCGTGAATTGGTCTATGGACTTGAAACTCCCCCTATCAGAAAGTAAGACAAAACATCTACATCTTGGCAGAACAAATTTCAAGCATACTTACAGATTTTTCATGCTTTTGTTGCTTCTCACGATTCATTTTTTAGATGTTCCGGGTCTCCAAATTCTACGGTTGCTATATATTACGACCATTCATTGAAGTTTTAATTTCAGGGCTAGCAGGAATTGACAGCAACAAATAGAAACCGCCCATTTTTTAGGATTTTTTTTATTTCGTTGGGTGACTCAATTATAACCTATACTTATAAATAGTTTCCGTTAGTGCCTTCTGAATCCTCCAGCAGAATTTTCGTTGATCGCAAATTTTTTCAGGTTTTTTCTATTGTTTGAGCTGGCCCGAATATCCAAGAAACCTTATTGAGTGAGAAATAAGAAAACCCTTTTTGAAAAAAAAAATGTGGGAAGTCGGAGAAACTGAATAAAATTCGAAAAACTCTCATGATCAGCTGATGAGGGCGGTCGAAGACGAAACCGATGCGTCGCTTGTCCGCACCTCGAGTTCGCAATGCCCCACACTGAACTTACCCCGAGCCGTAGGATACGTTTTTCTGATTACTGCAATCGACCACATGCTGCGCTGAATGGAAAAGTTCAACAAGATATGCTGAAAGTAACGTACCCGCACCACCGTTACCGCCAACCAGTCTTTTGGCCTGAAAGAACAACACTCTCTATGTAATGCTCGCATGAAAAATTCTCATTGCTAAATTTTAGGAAAGTCCCTTCTCACGATTCACTTCTATCATATTGAACCAGCCTACAATTAAAGTTTCTAGTGAGAACGGTAGTGGTATTCAAATCCACTCCAACTTTTTAGAAGGGTAACAAATTCCAGATGGGTAATAAAAGAAGAGCGCGGACCTATCGCACGCAAAAAGATCGCAGACATTTCGCTTTGTGATCAAATTCATCGTGCGCGGACGCGAATCTCGGACTGACTGGGTTGAATGTCCAACAAGGGAAGTGTTTATGGCGGTAAACGCAGCTGCAAGAACGACTTATATTGTTAGTATCTCTTAGTCCTCCATTGTGAAACTACATAGTATCCCGCTTCAAGCTGCAGGTTCCAATTAGTTGCAAGCCTCGAGCGGTCGTTTTTTGTACCTTTCGTACCATCCAAAACGAGCAGTCATCTTTCGAAAGTCTGGAAACAGACCTCATAATCGTGGTTCGCTCCCAAAATAGCCCTCCTGGACGAAGCTTGGCTGAAATCACATATGCCTAACTTTGGGCAGTTTGATAGCGTTTTGGACCTGTACGAATGGTTTATCGACCGTTTCTTCTGGCATTTCTGGGCTTCCAGGAGCGTTCAAATTTTTGTTTAGATCTGACTTAAAACTGTCTCATGGAAGTTATTCGGTGTGTTTATCACGAATTTGAGGCCTATCTTTCGATTTTCCAGAGAATTCGACTGAAATCGTTTAGAAGCCCATACTCGGGGGAAATTTGAGGGCAAAACCCGACTTTTGACGATTTCGGAACGCTACGATAGAACTGGCTCAAAATGTTTCTCAAGTGGTTATAAGGAGTGTTGAGCACGAATATGAGGTCCGTTTATCGATTTTCGACAGCTTACAGTAGATTTCAGTGAGTATACGGTAGTTCGGTCAAAGTCCTGGATTTGACTCAAAATTTCTATGCGAGGTTTATTCGGGGTTCTGAATACGAATTTAATGTCCATTTGTCACTTTTCCAAATGCTAAGATAGGTTGCGCCCCTAAATGACAGGGCACCTACCTTACCCTACAGTAAACCTGAAAATCTTAGAAATTGGACCCAAAATTTGTTTTCGGCACCCTAATCTAATTAAACCCTACATATAAGTTTTGAGCGAAATCCGAGAAAAATTTTCTGGAAACCCCCCAAATTGCCTTTTGGGTACCCTTCAAAAACGAACAACGATTAAAAAGCGCTTGTAACCGCTTGGAGCCAACAGTTCGGGGCGGGTTACAGCGCAGTTTTACTATTGAGGCCCAGGAGATACTAGCAATACTAGTCGTTAACGCAACTGCGCTTACTACTGAAACACTTTTCTTGTGAATGAACCTGCGTCGACTACGCAGCGCCATCCTGAGCTCATCACCGGCGCAATTAGAAAGTTTGAGGTGAGCACAATGTCTCCTTTGTAGCAATATGTAGATAGAAACGCCCCTATCTCCACAATACAGTGTCATAAGAGTCGCAGGTGCTAAGTTCTGTCTAGAGGCTATACCTAGTTGTGACTCTAGTATTACTAGTAATCCTATTCTGAGATTTTTTTTATTCGAGTCGGTCGCAACCAACTCTATCTTTCTCTAGGCGTACCGACCGCAAGTTCATTGAGAGCTAACTGCGCACAGCAAAAGCTGGTTTATAGCCGTTGACTGCTTATTCGATCCTATGCTACATTATAATGAGTGCTCGATTTGTCCGAGTACGTCCTAGAGATGAATCTTAAAGATACTTTGCGTTCCCCATCAGAGCATGGTGCAAACTCGGTACACCTATGTTATAGCATATGGCACCGAGTTTGCGCCAGCCTTCGATAGGGAACGCAAAGTACCACTAAGATCCATGCCGACTGTATGCTCACTTTAAATAACAGAAATTTCATTTGTATAGATGAAGAACACAATCTGACTCAAGCAAATCATACCGTTTCGTAAGTCCTTATTGTAGGCTTCGTTGTGGGACTCATCGTGGCCCACTCTTTCGAATTGTTTGCTACTGAAATCAGACTTAGATGAAGACGTTTCTGACGAGTGGAACAGTCTTAGGTTTTCTATTTCAGCTCATAAGGGCCTGATCGTCTTGTATCATAAATTCCGAAACAATGGGCTATAAGGCCCCGTAGTACTAGGCCGATCGGCCGTAGCCAGCCCGGTCGATACGCATGATATACATTGCGCACTCAGGTTGAAAAATCTCCCCCCCCCACTGTGTCTGGACTGCCCCTCTGACAGCCTTCTTTAGCGAAGGCGTTGAGCATCCCGTTGATCGAAAACAACACATACGAACGCCGTCAAGAACGGTTGAGTGAACGGGATGCTAAACGACTGATGACGTCACAGAAGGGACGGGGCAACCTTCCGACGGCAAACGCAATGCTCCGCGCTTTGCGAAACGGGTCACCGAACGGGATGCTAAACCACGAGACAAAATCGATAACGCCATACACGCCATGTGCGCCCCTCCGACTCCTATGCCAACCGTTTACACTCAACTGGACCCTAGCCAAATCTCTTTCTGTGCTCCCAAAAATCAATCAATTGTACGAATGCTCCGCCTCTTGCCTGCTCCCAGGATAGAGCACCCTTGTTGGTGCAGGAGCAGCCAAATGCAGGCACTCGCATTCCACTCAACTCGAAGCCAGAGCCCGAGGAGTGCACACTCGACAACGAAATAAGTCGGTCTAGCCCCATTTTGAGACGGCTCGTATGTACCGCTGGTTTGATTTGGGCTTCAACGTTACGTCGGTGCCGTCGTCTGGCGGCACTGCGCCCGCGACCCAACACGCATTGACTAACGCCACCTCCGATTCCAAGCTCCGCCTACTGATTCTCCAAATCGGCGACCCTCTGACCCAAAATTTCCCGAATCTCTTACGGGGTGGCAAACGAGTGCTGTCCCGTCTATATTCGTCCCGGTCGCATTGCGCACTCACAAGGGTATGAGATGTCCTTAAAAACGATCCTCTGAGAGTTCTAGGGGATGGATACAGTAGCATACTGCATGTTGGGTTGTTTTCTTATTCCAGAAAAAGAAAGAACCAATCGCAACTACCTGCAACTTCCTAAACTCCGAAGCAGCTGGAGCAAATTCATATGCTCAGAACACACTTAATTACAACAAATTTGCCCTATGCAAGTTTTGGCGGTTTGATTCTAGGCCATTCATGAGATATAAGCCGTTTCCGAGCTCGTAGTGCATTCCGTTCCTCTCATACATTGATTGAAATTGCCTGGGCCAGCGAGCAGGATTGACCGAGAGGGTAACGCTGTAGAATTCTTAACGATGAAGTACTTGCGGGTTCGATTCCCGCAATGCATCTTTGCAAAAGTAGTTTTGCGTTCATTTTATTGTTCATCCGCGAGGTCTCTCTCACATTCTAACTTGCTTTTTCCGATCTTGTTGGATTTACATTTTTTATCGACTGAATCCCTTAAGTATATAATTTATTCAAAAACCAAAATATTCAACCGGCTCGTACTAGCATAACAAAACATCTATGAGGGGTTCAACTAGTCGACCTATCTAACCCAAATTTCGGGAAGCCAAAATCTGATTGGACCCTGCCTTCAAAGCGAGGTTTGCGTTGAGTAAGAGTGTTGTTTTTGAAAAGGTAGATATCAGCTCATTACGAAAAGGAAAATATACGAAAAGCCGGAAAAATCATGCAGGAAACCGTTAGAACGCCTAATTACGGGTGTCGTCCTGCTCCCAATTAACGAGAAACGGAATGTACGATTGAAAGTGTAATGAAGTGTTTGAGACAGGGTTCAGGGCGTCGGCGTGCATCAGGATTGCCGTGGGAGGAAAGGGGATCACTGAAAAATCATTTCCCGTCAACCCTACCTAGGAGGCTGGGGTAGCCGACACTCCGCTTGTCGTAAAGTTCGTACGACTCCAGTCATAAACGTTCTCCAATATCTGTTCGACACTGGTACTGCCCTGAGAAATTAAAAGACACAGTCTTCTAGAACGTCATGCGCGGCACCTTCTCGCCATCGCGTCAGTGAACTTGGCATGCCCCCTGCCAGTCTCGTCTCCTTCCTGCCTCTGTGAGTGATCGTCGATCAATCGTCTCCCGTTGGGTCGTGGCCCCGCGTGCAGCGGCACCCTGCTTGCGCCCGTCAACTTCACAACGAGCGGCCGGCAGCAACTCCAGTCTCGATTCGATTCCCGAAGCCAGCATGGACCATCTTTTCGGCGAAAATCATTCAGCTAATCCTATCGCTCTTTGCCTGGCTTCCGTGCGGACGTGGGCATGTCTCCTTGCGCCAGCCCACGGTAAGCTCCGGGGGTTGCTATTTTGAGTCAGACCCCATTTAAGACAAATTCACTTTTTTTAGGATTTGGTTCATTATGTATCAATGTTGTATTATCTTACCGCCAAAAACGGGAGTTATCGCAAAGTAAGCGCCTCTTGTGTTCTCTTAAGTGAGAAGTATCTTGTTGCACAAAGCGCATGTAATAGCGATTGGTCAGTGTTGACTGAATTTGCGCAAGGCGGATATGTAAGTTGATTGTTATAAACTGTAGCAATGTTCACCCCGCATGTGTGTGTGTATGGCGTCACTCCACCATATTTGTTGGTAGAGGCTGTGGATTCACCCCACAGCAGGTAACCAGGTAGTCTCATAGACCATTTATAGTCAACCGCGACATCGCTCATAGACCATTTATAGCTATCTCCAACACTCGCTGGGCAATCATAAAAGGCGGCGAGGCCCTAACGCTTGCCAACACTCTTGCATAACACTTTCAATCGGAAATACCGCCCGATATCTCTGTAAGTGTCTGTTCGCCGCTTTTTATTTTGCTAATAAAGTTGCCAGTAGTCCTCCTGAAGTAGTCAATTCCTTCAAGGGCAGACAAAGTAAGCTTGCATGAATCTAGTTAATTGGAGGAGGTCGGAAACCCGTAATTAGTAATTGTAACTTGTTCCTGCCCGATTTTTCTCCGAATTTTTATTTAGTTTCTATTTTGTGGTGGTCATATCTACCTTTTCATTAAGATGACACAACAAACTGTTTCAATCGCGATCCCTGTATTTCATATAGCTGCATACTACTGCCAATCACGGAACGAGCGAAGCTCACCCTTTTTGAGATATGTTGTCATACAGCTGTTTTTAGGGAAGCCTTTATCTCCATTAATAATCTTCTGAAAGTAATATATGTAGTTACACCTACATGTCCATGAATAAACAAGTATTGAAGGTAAAGTTCACAGTGATCTTCACTCGAGATATTCCTCGGGAGACCCTAATTATAAGGACTAAAAAAATAGTACGAAATGCGCTGAAACTAGTTGTGTCCACTTCCCCCCTAACCAAGTGTTTCCCACTGATTACCTAGAAGACATAGTTTTTCTTCAATCAATCTATACGAACTCATTATTCCTCTTAGCATTACCACCGTCATTGAAGCTATTGAAGTAGGTATACTCTGAGAAAATTTGCCGCGTCAGTGCCGGGAATGTACCGCGACCCTCGACAATGCCGCGAAAGTTCCGGGATAATACCGCAGCGGCTCCGTGATCAGGCGATTATGTTGCCGCGTTTTGAGCCTTGACATCGCCGCGATAGTACCGTAGCGGTTGCGCGATAGAACCGCGCCGGCTCCGCGTTTGAACACGCCGGCTCCGAAAGGATGCAGCAGCGAACCCGCGTGGAGTACGATGTACTGCCCTGTGTGGTCAGACGAGATGCGTATTTTTGTTTTCAGTTGTATTACGTTTCTTGATTAACTTTGTATGATATACTCTCCTGGGGCCGTGGCGGCACTATCGCGGAGCCGCAGCGGCGATTTCTCTCAGAGTACAGTCGCCATTGCGCGCAGCCTCTATGTCTTTTCGAGAAAACAACAACAACAAAATTTTTGCGTCGGCCATACGTATCGCTGTCCGTACAGGTACCCAATGTCACGCTCTTGCAAGCAAACTGCCATATCGTTCATCACTGGATGAGGGATTGCCGCGACGCTGCTTGGCGGGAAAAATTGCGCGCTGGAA
Organism: Aplectana chamaeleonis; assembly: GCA_029168955.1. Taxonomy (NCBI): domain Eukaryota; kingdom Metazoa; phylum Nematoda; class Chromadorea; order Rhabditida; family Cosmocercidae; genus Aplectana; species Aplectana chamaeleonis. The sequence goes on from JAPDOI010000194.1 coordinate 1,151,421, forward strand.
AACGAAGGGAGAGTGGCTATTGATCGTGCAATTTTTCCCGCCAAGCAGCGTCGCGGCGATCACTCATCCAGTGATGGACGATACCATTTGTAGGTTTTGTTCAAAATGTATGCAGCGGCGCATTCAGGCGTTTACAGCGCTTTTTTTTAGTTCGGATTTCTTAGTGTGGAGAGCTATTCAAGGTTTCAACAAATGATGTAGGTAAAGTATAAACAACAAACGTTTCAGACTTCATTTCCAGAGCGTGACACAGTACACATCGCGCGCAATTTTTCCCGCGAAGCAGCGTCGCGGCGATCTCTCATCCAGTGATTGACGATACATATTGTAATGACAACAAAACTGATGGGGACCGTGTTGTTAATACAATGCGAAGGCCGTGGAGAAAAGTATGTGGGGAGGGGGGAACAGAGAGGCCCCTCTCTAAACGGTTGTATGAACACAGGAGAGTTTTCAGAAATCTCGCCTCGTACCCAAACGGCAGCTTCTGCAAACGTAGAACCTTGAAGCACGCCGAAGGTGCACCAGCTAGACTTATCATTACAGTATTGCATAGGTCGGTCAATATTGTGACAGAAAGGAAAATTCTGGAAACGCTTGAAGGCAGTAGTCAAAATAAAACCGTTTCCGAGTTTTCAGCGGAATTCGAAATATTCAGGGCCTAAGACAACAGCGATGCCGTAAGTGCGGTTAAAAAAGAGCCCCAAATAGCCCTACACAGCCCTGAACCTCTGTGTGAAGCGCAATCCCAGCCTACTCCTCTCAACGGCTCCTGATCAAAGCAAACAACGAAATTTTTGACTACAAAAAACACACAAAAAAAACTTCAAATGATCAAACTATTCTCATGATGCATATATTGAACAAATTCACCGCATTTGAATGCTGCTTCTTCTCGGAGTCGCTTTTACCGTTGCTTGCTTGGGAGGGAGCTGTTGAGGACAGTCAGCGGGGATTGCACTTTTCGCAGAAATTTAGGGCCGCGTAGGGCTATTTGGTGCTCTTTTTCAGACGTTTTTTTAACGCTGCTGCTGCCATGACCGCCGCACCTCTCGATTTCCGGTGAAAACTCGAAGACGGTTTTTTATCGTGGACACTGCCTTTGAGATAAGGCGCTTATCTTCTGGAATAAACAACAGAGAAGAATCACGCGATGTTTTGCAACTCACTGCGTAACTACAGCAACTTATCTTAGCAACTGTGTGATAATCGATAATTGTGCACCCAGACCTATTTAAGAGCAGTCTATGGATACGACGCTACGGTTTTGCTAGGTGGCCAGTTCTATAGGCTAATCTCCCAATATTACATATGTACATGTATATTCGACGTCATTTTGCGCGATTTGGCGTGCAGCTGATTCTACAGAAAGTCAGCTGGGTGGACGACCGCACTTCTAGATTAAAGGCAAGGTCCGGTCAAATTTTGACACTACCGAAATTTGGGTTAAATAGATTGGGCTGGCATAGCTGAACATCGTCTGAACGTTTCACGAACTCTGAGTCCTTAGTTATGGAGAAAACAGCCTGAAAGTCAGGGATTACGGTATTCACAGCATGATAATCATGGCTGGAATGACCGATAATTACACAGCACTTTTAAAGAATGCGTGGACAACCGCTAAAATATGGACGATAGCCACGCTTTTCTGACTTTTCTGGATCATCGGCTCACGGAAGTGGCTGGAATAACTTGGAGGAGACCGGTTTTAACGCAGTTTTCGCCTGTTCCTTCGGATTACCTGTACCATGAGCACAGATTCAGCGGAAAATCTCAGAATCGAAATTCTGCCCGGACCCTGCCTTTAAGGCAGATCACAAGTAAATTTTCCTAGTCTCGCCGACGACTCCTAGGTTTTTCTTTTATTATATTATAGCCTATCGGACTGAATTATTGAAACAAAATTTCAAACATCACAGGAAAAGTCGTCGACGAGACTAGGAAAACTCAATGGTGATTTGCTCTGACGCGCCGCGCCGTCAATCACCCGGCTTACTATCTGAAGGATAAACTATTCCAGGTTTAAGGAAGGCGCTAAGCGCCGAAAGCTCACCTGCGAAAAAGTTCCGAGAATTTTGGAGAGTTTCAATTACCGGAAACTTTTGAAGCTTTCGAAACTTATAATAAATTTTGCAGCCTCCATTGTTCCAACATTGTACAGCACTACGAGGCTCTGGGATAGCACGTTTCTCCCAATCTTCTTTCTGTTTTCCGCTCAACTTAGAGGAAATGTCGTAGTGATCATAATGATGTCCTGATCATAATGATGCAATGTCCTGTAATGTTTTTTCGCTGCCGATCGTATCAGTCGATAGATTGCTAATCAGCACTCGATGCAGTTATTGGCAATAAACATGAATGAATGTCTCCAGAATCGCTGAGGTTCCACTAGCAACGGAGTTATGACCTCTTGAAAATTGTGAATTCGGAGAGCAAGAATGACCGTATTCGACCATCAAATACTGAAAGGGACCACACTATTGAGGGCAGTGGTCGCCATCAAATATGCTTGACGTCTTTTTCTCTCCAATCCCTTTTCTGGGTCTTGAGTAGTAGGACCTATGTATAAAAAAATCGCGAAAAAAACACTGTTTTGGGCCAAATTTGAAGCCCGAACTTTCTTGTCTTTTGATGGTGGACGAGCCCACTTCACATCACCGGCAGCTATGATCTCTGATATCAAGAACATCAGCAATCAATGAACATTGTCCTTCGGACTCATCTAGTCAAAAACATTGACTGGAATGCTTTCTTTAATTGCTCAACTGTTTTCATTATGTAAATTTGCATTTATTTCTTCCGCTGAATGTCGACGATTTTCGACTGCTCGGCATGAGACTGCGATCTTTTTGGTCGGCGCTGTGCACATGTGCACGAACTGGCTTCTTTGGGCCCTATGAACTCTAAAGGGCTATGCAGAGTTGCGCCGCCCGGCGGCACGCCGCCGAGCGAGAGGATTGGGGCGCGGCCAAAACATGACGCGGCGGCGCACTTCGATGCCTCGCAGAGTGGCAGCGTTGCCTCCGTCATTCTTCATTTTCGTACATTACGTAAAACCTCATTCATTCCACGCCAAAGTTTGAATTTTTCCGATTTCGAAATTTCGTCATCACTTTCCTCGCTTGCTTTCATGTGCTCATTGCTGTATTTCATTTCGAGAGAAAAAAATTTTGAAGGAACTGCTCTCAGACGTGGAAAACATAAAATCTTGTGGCTACGTTATCGCTGGTAATGAGGATTTCTTGAAATTCTTGTGTCAATTAGAGTGAATCGGAATAGATCACATAAAAAACCACGAATGAATGAAAAAAGTGCTCAAGTGTTTATGGAAGGGTGCGATCAATACCTCAAATGAGAGTGAAAATAGGAAAAAACGCATGGATGACTAAACAATGAAAAAAATCATTAAACGGATCGATGGCGGCTTTCCTCGCCGGCCGTAGAAATGGTACAGACCATTCCTCGCCGCCGCCCGCTGGCGGCGTCGCTGCGGGAACCGCTGCTGACGCGGCGACGAAAACGCTCTGCGAGGTACCTGCGTCGCGCGGCATGTTGCCGCCCTCGCCCGCTGCGTGGCGCCCCCCACTCTCCATCATTGCCCCGCCGCAGCGAGACTCGCGGCGGGGCAACTCTGCGTAGCCCTTAATTCTAGCCCGTTTTCACCGCGCTACCTTAAAGGCAGCATACACGCTCGCAAGCATTGTCGAGATAACAGCATAGATAGGTCCGCACGGCCCGTACTATGTCGTCAACGACGTTTGAAGCGCTGAAAACTGTCCAGGATGACAATATTTGACAATGTTTGAGCAATCTTGCCTTCCACGCCCGTATTTTCACACCCCTTCGAGTAACAGAATGAGAATCGATACTTGTGAAAACGTGTGATAATTGAGAGTGATAGCACTATCAAATGGGAGTGCACGAGAGAAACAGCTTGATTTACCTCAATATAACATGTTTGTGCACTGATAAAATCCTCCATTTCAAGAGGTCAGCCAAAGCAGAGCGGCATTCTCGAAAGTGGGCGAGAGTGAATAGGTACATATGCTGACATGTTATACTCAAGTAAACCAAGCTATTTCTCTCGTGCACTCCCATTTGATAGTGCTATCACTCTCAATTATCACACGTTTTCACAAGTATCGATTCTCATTCTGTTACTCGAAGCGGTGTGAAAATAGGGGCGTGGAAGGCGAGATTGCTCAAACATTGTCAAATACTGTCATCCTGGACAGTTTTCAGCGCTTCAAACGTCGTTGACGACATAGCACGGGCCGTGCGGACCTATCTATGCTGTTATCTTGACAATGCTTGCGAGCGTGTATGCTGCCTTTAAAAGATTTTCAGCTATTTTCGATCTGAGCCGATTTTTTTTAGTTTTTTTCGATAACGTTTTTCATCGTGACCACTGCCTTGAACGTAGCTATTTCCATCAATTTTTGAGCGTGTATGCTGCCTTTGAACATGACAATCGTGACTTTTAAAGACTAGGGACCATCCCAAACTCGAAAAGTAGTTCGAAAAACAGTATGTTGAGCTTTGTGGAAAAAAATAGACAAAAACTATTTTAAGTTCCGAACCTCACTCAAGACACCTGCCTATATCAGAAAACGGCTAGAAAGTTCCTTTTTTGGGTTTCAGGAATCGGAACATTTCCAGCTCGAGCGTTATCCAGGGATATTATGTGGGACGCTGAACACGGATATGAGGCCCGCTTTTAGTCTTTCGAAAGACGTCGGTGCCGTTTTACTACTGTAGTCAAGCAGTTTTTGGGAAAACCGAGAAAGAACCTCATGTCTTTATTCAGCGCTCCAAATAACCTCCTGGCCCGAGTTTGCGCTAGAAACATTTCAGTTTCTTAACATTAAAGGTGAAACTTTTCGATGAGTTTCATCTACTCAGGTGCATTGAAGGATCTACTCAAGATGAAAATTGCTTTTATGCACCGTTTTTCAAAATTGCATAGGATATGAGTTCGGGGTAGTCTATAGTGTGGTGGTGCCTTGATATCGATGAACCAGAAATATTGCTCAAATATGTCAGTTGTACCAAAGAGATGTCAGTTAAAAGGCTGTACAAAAATAATACTGTATGTGGAAAAGATTTTTGAAACCGGCTATATCGGCTCCGATAACTCTAGAACGAAAAACAACTAATCATTACCAGCAGATTCTGGATGCCGTTGCACAGATCGCCTTCGCAGACGCACATGTGCGCCCCATCATCACACTTATCTCCCGTGTAGTTGACGCGCTTAAATAATTTATTACCAAGAACACATAAAAACAAATCCATGAGTGCTGGAACAGTTTTATTGAAGAACGCGCTTCTTATGATTTTTTCTGCAAAAAAAGGATCTTAATATTGGGTGTGAAAATCCAAAATTCTGCCACTCATGACGCGTGTGATGCTGCTGCCTCCGACTGCCATTCGCTCTTTTGCTGCCTCCAACAACCGCTCCGCAATCGCTCGCCAAGCAACCACAGGATATTCGCTTCACTGCTGCCTATACTGCCGACTCTTCATGACTATCAAACTTCATCTCTAGCCGCATATTGGTGTTTTTGTTCATCATTTCAGTTTGTTGGATACATCAATGCGGTAAACGATCTGAAGCACTCTCTAGTGTCATTTGACTGGGAAGCCGCTAGGCTGTTTAGCGGGTAATGTGGATTGTAGGCACAGTACGCATCGAAAGTGTTTTAGCGTCTTCTGCTGCTTGAAATCCATTCAGGACCACTTCGCCTGAATGAGTAGCCTGATGTTCTGAACTCCAAAGAAGTGACAACATCTAATTCGATATACACAGCGTTTACAACCGGGAAATGCTGCATGTGGGGAGAGGAAGGGATGACGGTTATCGATCACATTATACCCGCTCAGCAGCTTAGTGCGACTTCCTTAGGTCTAGTGGATACTTCGTCGCGAGTGCGACGGGGTCGCCGCGACAGTGAAACCACAACGGCGTTATCGGTCGTCGGCCGGTCGCCTGCAAATGTACACGACGCAATGTTGCGTCCACTTTCGTATGCCATATAATTTCCATGACAGTGTGTTGCGTTTTGTTACTTTTCTATAATAAGGGGTCTAATCTTCTCCAGTTTATTACAGGGTCCATTCGCGGTTGCTGCGCGGAGCTAATTTTTGCTTTTGTTTTCCTTCCTTTCGACTGATGACGCTGTGTATAAGATACAATATCGAGAATTCTTTGCGAAACGGCGTTATGAGGCAGTTTTTCAGCTACAAATGGTCACAACTTGCTTTAACGTTAATCGATTTCAATTCGAAATTATTCTGTAATGCTTTCAACGAGTTCAATACAGTAGTGTTACAGAATATCAGATTTGATCCCAGATTTTCTCCGTAAATGAATAATTCCACATCTTATTCCCTGATTGTTAACTGATCAGATCGTCATGATATATGAAATCTGACATTTTTTGACTTGTGGTCGGTGGAAATCCTAAAAGGAAGTACATATTTCCCGTCAAAATAGCGCTGTCAAAAAAGCTATTTTGATTCTCACTGCATTACCCACATTGAATGGAGTACGAAAATTCTTCTCGAAATCATGCACCAATGGAATCCAAAAACTGAAGTAGCGCATGTTTTCAAAAAAATAGGAGACCTTTCTCCGTTTTTCTTGCTTTTTCTTCCCGAACTGAAGCGTTTTTTCTATGACACTTGAAGCTAACATCACTTGAGCTAACAAGAGACAATACACTGCACTGGAGGAAAAATCGTTAAAAAAGAATGGGGAAAATGAAAGACATTATGGAAAAAATCTATGGTGAAAATCAGAGAAAAGGTGATTTTTGAAAATACCTATGGGTACTGATCTACGCAAGTCGTCGATTAGATCTCATGACGAAGCGATTCGAAGCTATTGATCACTCGATAGATCTTGATATAAACAAATTGTTCTTTGCAGGCATCTTTCATAGTCCTCACCGCAAGCGCGGCACGCGCGTGACGCGCATGAAGGGCGGTAGACTATGAAAGTCTTTACCGCGCGGCACACGCGGGACGCGCGGTAAGAACTTTCATAGTCCATCAGCACCGCCACAGCGGCGCCGCCCAAACCGCCGTGTCGGCTTTACCATTTCAATCAATAATTGCTTCTCGATTTGAGTCCACTCCAACATAAATAATTCTGGAACTATCCTGCGCCACCGCATACGCAAATGCAAGCCAGGAATTTCTGTACAAGTCCCAGTTGAGGCCCGACTTTTACCCGCACCGCCATGGCGGTGCCGCTGAAGATTTCATAGTGGCTTCCCGCTCGTCCCGCGCGTGCCGCGCGGTGAAAAGTTTCATAGTCCACCGCTCGTCCCGCGCGTGCCGCGCTTGCGGTGAGGACTCTAAAAGACGTCTCAGGATGGAAGTCTGTCCACTGTGTCGCGGTGTGGCAGTGCAGTGCATGACGGCACGACTCCGTCCAGCTGGCGCTTAACATCGCGCAAATTATGGAAAAGTGTAGATTGGCCGCGACACAGGCACGACACTGTCGCGCATAACAGCTACCACTAGTTTCGACGCGCGCGACGGCTGTCAGTGCTAGGCGCGACCGCTTGCAGCGCTGGGCGCGGCGGCTCGTACCAGTTCCTACACCGCGACACCGTCGCCGCGACGCAAGTATGCACTAGGCCCTACTGATAGACATAGAAGACGCATCTCTGCCATTCAATCAGGAAGCCGTCTTAAAGTGTCTGAGCTGAGTGGCATTACGGTGGAGTTCAAATGTGGTGGGGTGTTGGCGCTGCTGCGTAACGAGGAAGGCGGGACCACAAGGGGATGGCGAGGACGGCTGTACCATATCGTCCCTGGCTATTGAGTAGAAAGCTGCGCTCTGTAACCGCGTCGAAATCCTTCAATCAATAGCCATCCTACCCTCGTTTTTTTCGTAATTTTTCCCGCCAAGCCGCGTGGCGGCTTCCCCATCCAGAGATTGACGGTACGATAAGGAGTCTCCGAGAGTGCTACACGCTCGTGTCCTTCCTCTTTAGTGTAGGTTATATAGTTGTACACGAATAAAATTTTCGAGATCTTTCAAATTATTCTTCTTTCGTTCGAAAACCCGTCGAAGGATTTTTTTCAAATTGCGTTCGTTTGAAATTTCGTCGAACGATTTTTTTCCGAATTTCGTTCGCTCAAAATTCTTTTCGAACGATTTTTTTTAATTCGTTCGTTCAAAATTTTTTCAAACAAATTTCGGAAAAATTCAAAGTTTCCTACAAATTTTGGAGAAATCTGGAAATTTCGAGCGAATTTCGAAAAAAAAACGAAATTTCGATTAGTTTCGAAATTGGATCGTTCGACCTCCGAAATTACAAAAGTTTTTCAAAAATTTTTCGTTCGAAATTCTTTGAACGAAATTTTCTTCATTTTTTATTCGTTCAAAAATATTTCGAGCAAAATGTTTTCGATTTTCGTTCGTTCGAATTTTTATCGAACGGATTTTTATTCATTTTTCGTTCCTTCAAAAAAAAAATTTCGAGCGAAAATTTTTTCAATTTTCGTTCGTTCGACATTTTTTTTTTAAATTGTACAATTATAGTAGGTTAGTTAATAGGTGACAGTTTCTGTGACTGTAGATCCTTGGCCTCCCTAATTTCTGTTGCCATGGTGAGCTACGTTGGATTGTAGCAATTTTTCTATGTTGCAAAGTTGTTTAGATCTTATAATAAAGCTTTTCTTATTTCGTGTACGGGTTTGAACGAAGTTTGATTACCTACGTGCCGATTTTCTGTGTCATCGACCCAAGCGAAAACGGGGCAAACCAGTTGCCCATCTAACGAAAACTTACACTACGTTTCGAAAAGAGACTAGAAGTCGAAATTTATAGATACTGTTTTCTGCTAGTTGAAATCCTCTCGAAAGAAATGCCCGATGTGACAACGGCTCAACACGGAAGCCGACCGCGTGGGTGCACATTTTAAATCGGACGCACTTTAAGTGCTGTCCCAGTTCAAAGGGGGCACTTAAAAGTCACGGCACTGTTCAGTTGTTGAATGATGACACTTCTTATCAAGATGCTTACACGGAGTTTCTTAGAAGATAGCCATTGATAACGGTAACAAAAGACTAAAATCAATGATATCATTTATCTTTATGAATGAAGTCTGAGTGGCCCCCTTTCCTCAACTAGGCTAGCGCCGAACGTTTTGTTCTAGCATGCGTGCGCTGAAGTTGCGTCTGCGCATGCTGCACCGTCAAGAGGATAGGTAACGTGATTCTCAGTGCGACCCATGCCGACTGTACCCGGAAAGTGTAGCACCCGGAAATGCTGCTAAAAACGAATGTCAGGCGCCGGAAGGACGTGTCGCACATATTAACCAATCAAGCGCGCGTTCTCATCAATTATGCATAGACTGCAACGCGCTGGTTAGTTGTGGGACCTTGAAACGCGCCTGACTCTGTGCGGGTCACCCACTCAACAACGCGTAAGCGGTTCGTTTTTTTTTGCTCGCCAAATCGCGTTCTCCTACGGAATCACTGGTAAGCTGTTCCTGTACGGATAGCCTGCTGGTTAGCTATCCAGCGTCTCATACGCTTCCCGTGAGCTTTACAAAAACTTCTGAGTCAGCGCGTGGCTCTCATGTCACGCTGGAGAAGCACATTGCCCCTTTGTCGCAAAAATTGATACGCGGTCGAGTTGATTAGGTGTGGTGCCTTGAATGCCCTACTCGTTGAAGTACGCGGTAAGGTTTTCCAACTTTATTGGTCTCTCAGGTTTAGGAGTTCGAAACAAAAAGCAACTTACATTCTGAACATAGTGAAGTTCAGGTATAGAATTTTTCCTGCAATAGCCATGCAGATAAAAAGTGCAGAGCCCATCTGCCTGCAAAACTACTTTTTTACCAAAACGACTTCATCTCCATCGCGGCAACACATGTTGGACTGAATCACGACAGGCTGAAGCAGTTGGCAGTTCCAATCGCGACCGCCAAGCGACGGAAGTATTTCATAGGTGGTCGAAGCGACCTATGGTTAGGTTCGTGGCCTGTTTCCTCAAGAAAAAAACGTGTAAATTCAAACCGCGGCTGGCGTGGCGGTGTAAGGGGCTGAGCAGAGTGCCACCGCGGCGCGGCGCGGTTTGATGATGAAGAGCCGTATTGATAGATCGCCGCGATCTATCAATACGGCTCTCAATCATCAGGCCGCGCCGCGTCGCGGTGGCACTCTGCTCAGCCCCTCAATCTCAATCTTTGAGAATCAAACCGTCGCGCAAGCTGCGGTTTGAATTTGAACGTTTATTCTTGAGCAAACAGGCCACGGACCTAGCTATACTTGATTTTCTTAGATCGTTTTAATTAGTCTCGTCGCTTCCATGATGGAAATGATTGGTCTAGTTGAAGCGACTAGCCTGTATGCAAAGGCACCTAGGGTCATAAGAACTGAAAGGCCCACCGAACATTGCTCTACACGACGCGGTCGCGTCACGGCTTCATAATTTTCTGAGTTTTTACTCCGAGTTTGTTATATCTTGACCACCGGTTTTGCTGTTTTCCTACATCCTAGTCCAGACAGTACCTCAACTGTTGTGAATGAAGATACACAGCTCTCCACTTCTTTTATACCCTACCCTTTATCAACTGATTATCATAAATTTTGTTTACGAGAGCCGTAACGCGACCGCGTGGTGTCGAGCAATGTTCGGTTGGCCTTTACGTCCGTAGGAGTATGTGCGACCCCGTACAGAAGTACAAAACTCTAGTGGAAGTGTACAGGAAGTCAGGCAACGCGTATAGGGCTTCAGTCAGTAAGAGTGTGCAGAGCGACAAGGAACGTGTGCAGGACTTCGATGCAGGTGAGCAGAAAAAAGTTCATTGGTGCATGATTTTTATCACACAAGCGGCGCAGAATAAGTCCGCGAGTGCGCCGCTGAGCATCGCTGTTGTAATCGCGCTTCAATACACCGGGCTACCAGAACTGTCCATACATCTATGTTTTTCTGATAGACTACCTTCCGGGTAGTCTTTAGAGCACCAATAAATTCCCGAGTAACTGTGGGAAGAAAGAATGAGTCATTTTTAGAATGAGATCGAACGACGAAAATGGCATGTTGTGATTATTTTAGTTTTATGTTTCGCTGCTACTGTATTAGGAATATCTATTTCACCTACTTCCTCGAAAATCACCATTGGTGTTGATTTTTCTTGTAGTTTATTCCTCTTAAAAAGCTTGCTGTTTTTCCCATCAGACTAATTGTCAATAAAGTTTCATATGAAAACCCTTAACAATGTTCGTCTCAAAAAACAGCATGGTAATTTTTTAGCATGGAAGGGGCTGTACCACAGGATCCTCGGGATGGAAGACTATGGGCTGCGGTAGCCAACTGACCTTGAACCCCCGAAAACCCCCAAGCAAAGTTTGGTGAGAAACTTTTGCCCTCATGGGCCTCATGTGGGGAGCCTAATCCCATTTTGGAGGGTGCAGAGGTCAAGGAAAATTTTTGGGCCCAAAATTTGTCCAGTGAGTAGTTTGGGACGCGGAACACTAACAAGTTCGTTTATTGTTTTTCTCGAGATTATGACAGATTACGGTAGCTTGATGGTAATATGCGTACAGGACACTTAACGTTTTGGTTCGTATCATTTTTTTCACTTCTACTCCGGCAGCTAGGGCAGGATTTTTATGATTACCCGGGAGGTATTATGAATCAACAAGAATGCACACTCACACGGCACAGTTTGTGGTGTGTCATGCTTTGTGTTGTTTTTTTTTGGGCCCTGTTTCCATTTTTCAACGTCCTGCACACCTCTGCTAAAGCCCCGCACACGTTCCATGGCCAACAGCTTGTGGTGAAAGGTGAGCTTTCAAAATCTCAAAAGCAACTCCTAGACGCGTGGGCTGAGAAATCTATCAAAACACGGCAATTCGAGGTCGCATCGCGGAGCGATCTAAGATCGCAGCAGTACCAGTACCGGACTTAAAGTCGAAGCCGGACCAGCTATGAAAGGTGCTTCAAGCCATGGTTTTCGTCCCCGAGTTTTTTCATCTAAAACGTTGGCCAAAAATAGTTACCAAAATTACGAAGGAACGGCGCAAACGCACTGAAACGTTTAATTACTGTGACTTTATTCTATGACATGGACTAGTTGTCCGGTCGGATGAAGATGTTCATAGTGGTTGTCACCGCTGGAAAACTGGGTCAATCGAAAATAAAAGGATATTTTATGCAAAGCGGGATTAGTAAGGGCCCTAAGGAGAGAACGGAGCAGTAGAGAGTAGAAAATTGCAAAAGAAGAAACCACAAAAGATTTCGCTGTCACAACGCACAGCTCCTATGAGAATAAAAAGGTGGGGTGAGAGTGAAGGATTTTGTGTACTTCTGTTGCGTCATTTTCAATTTCTTCATACGTCATTTTAGTTCTACCGGGTGGCCAATTAAACGAGATGCGAGTAATCTCCAAGTTGAAGATTATCGTGAACATTGACTTCAAGAACTACTCGGGAATTTCTCTACTTGTGTCATGTGAGGTGCGTCCGAATGAGAATGGCGGCCCATGCGGCCGGCGTGCTTGGCAGGCGGCCGTCGCGTTCGACGCTCTCGGACGAGCATGCGAAAAGTCCCCACCGCCATAGACTACGAACCGGCTGGCAGCAAGCACTGCGTCGATCAAACAGCTCTGTAGACGGTGGGAGAGGGGACGGCCGTCGCTGAAATCTAACACCCGTCGCATGCGCCATTCTCATTCGGGCGCACTTTACATGATTTAAGAACGTATCATTCTTGAACGACTTATCAAAGATCGTGAAGAAACGACCAGTGATGAGTAAGCCGGTTTTCGACCTGGAAGGTCGACCATCGACCAAGTGTTCGTCGTGAGACGATTGAATAGTGGCAGCGGTATTCAAAGCCATTACAGCTTCCTTTTTTGGACTTTGAAGCCGCATTCGACTCTCCTCATCGTGATCGATTGCTCAACGCTCTGCGAGTCGATGGAGTCCCGGAAAAGTATGAATCGAGGATATGAACAAAGAAAGAACAGCAGCAGTTTGTACACCTGTTGGGTTCATGTCAGCTTTCGAGGCGGAAACAGGAGTAATTCAAGTAGATGTAGCTGAACCTTTTCTATTCAACTTTGCAGTTGATGGGATCATGCGTAGAGTTGCAGAACAGTTTCCTGCGGGCGTGATCTTCGTCCTTAAAATGCGAACAGATGTAGGTCTCTTAGAAGCCTTCAGCGGGAGTTTGTGTGGACAAACAATGTACTGAACTGTGTACGAGCAACGTATTGAACTCGCGGATGATTTCTGTCAGGCTGCTTGCTAAACAACGATGGTAGTCATGCAGCGGATATTTAACAACGATGTGCGAAAGCTAAATCTGCATTCAATTCTCTAACCAAGGCCCGTAGTAAGCCCGCCAACCAGTCGATATCGACCGAGTGGGTGATAAGACGAACCTGAAATCATAGCCAGTGGTAGATTTCAATCAAGCAGTCGGTTTTGCATATTCATGACATGATAAGAACATGATGATTTTCGAATTATTCGTTTATTCGAATATCCGCAGAAATCAATTTTTCGAATAATTCGTCTATTCGAATATGCGAACGGCCCAGTATTCGAATATTCAACCGAAAAAACGAATAATTTCAGAAAAATAAGAAGCGTAGTCCCCGGCACATCTTAATTTTTGCGGCCCAGAGGTGAAATGTCTCAAACCAAACTGGTAGACAGCTCGAATATATATGTAATCAGAATATTTCAATATTCAGCATAAGATAATCAGAAACCTAATGGTGGAGTATCTCGCTCAGCACCGAATTCGTGGGCAGACGTTATAGATACTGTTTTCCATCTGATGGAATAGGTCCGGAACAGATTCGAGCGATGCTCCAGAAACGACTACCGTACGCTGCTAGAGTATTATATCCATCAATTCAGGTCAAGCGCTGCAGCTTTGAGCCAGTTCTTATTCAACAGTCACCTTATATTTTTGCGGTTTAGAGGTGAAATATCTCCAACCCAACTGGGTGATATCTTAAAGGCAGCATACACGCTCGCAAACATGGTCGAGATATCAGAATAAATAGGCCCGCACGGCCCCTGCCATGTCGTCAACGACGTTTGAAGCGCTGAAAACCATCCAGGATGACAGTATTTGACCATCCCTGTCACGCACGCCCGTATTTTCACACCCCTTCGAGTAACAGAATGAAAAGGTAAACTTGAGAAAATATGTGATAATTGACAGTGATAGCACTATCAAATGGGAGTGCACGAGAGAAACAGCTCGATTTACCTGGACATTACATCTTGTGCAGTGATGGAATCCTCCACTTTCAAAAGCCATCCGGAGTAGAGCGGCATTCTCGAAAGTGGATGAGAGTTTATGGGTGTTTAGACAGGTAATATTCAAGCAAATCGAGCTGTTTCTCTCGTGCACTCCCCTTTGATAGTGCTATCACTCTAAGTTATCACATAATTTCTCAAATTCAGGTTTTCATTCTGTTACTCAAAGGGGTGTGAAAATACGGGCGTGCGAGACAGGGATGGTCAGATACTGTCATCCTGGATAGTTTTCAGCGCTTCAAACGCCGTTCACGACATGGTAGGGGCCGTGCAGGCCTATTTATGCTGATATCTCCACCATGTTTGCGAGCGTGTATGCTGTATACTTGTTCCGAATCGAATAATCGGATGAGTATCCGACTGTTTCAGTCGGATAAAAAAGTCGACTTTTTATTCGAAAAGTCGGATATTCGAAAAAGTGCTATATCCGACTATAGTCGAAAAGTCGAATATTCGAAAAAGTGCGATATCCGACTACAGTCGAAAAGTCGAATATTCGAAAAAGTGCGATATCCGACTACTGTCGAAAAGTCGAATATTCGAAAAAGTCCGATATCCGACTACAGTCGAAAAGTCGAATATTCGAAAAAGGGCGATATCCGACTACAGTCGAAAAGTCGAATATTCGAAAAAGTGCGATATCCGACTACAGTCGAAAAGTCGAATATTCGAAAGGGTTATATCCGACTACAGTCGAAACGTCGGATATTCGAATAGTTCAAAATCCGAACATTGTCGCAAAGTCGGATCTCACAACTTCACTACAAAAAAACTGCTTGTCAATCACACTCCACGAAAATAATTACGCTCATCCGGTAATCGGTATTTGATTTTAGTTATTATTTAAAGGCTGTGGTCACGATGAAAAACGTTATAGAAAAAACTACAAAAATCAGCTTAGATCAAAAACAGCTCAAAAACTATGAAGGTAGAGCGGTGAAAAACGGGCTAGAATTAGAGTTTCTAGGGCCCAAAGAAGCTGTTTCGTGCACACGTGCACAGCGATGACGAAAAAGATCGCCGTCTCATGCCGAGCAGTCAAAAATCATCGACATTCAGAGGACGAAATAAATGCGAATTAGCCTAATAAAACCAGTTGAGCAATGAAAGAAAGCACTCCAGTCAATGTCTTTGACTAGATCTGTACATAAATCCGTAGGTTCATTGATTGAAATTCAATTTCAAGCCAGCTGATGTTCTTGATAAAAGAGGTCACCGATGCCGATGATGTGGAGTGGGCTCGTCCCTCATCAAAAGACAAGAAAGTTCAGGCTTCAAATTTGGCCCAAAACAGTGGTTTTTTCGCTATTTTTTCTTATAGGTCCTACTACTCGAGACCCACAAAAGGGTTTAGAGAAAAAAAGACCACAAGCATATTTGATCGCGACCACTGCCTTTAAACACAATTTTTATTTATATTTGCTTTTGGAAGAAACTTTGTGGGTGTAGGTCAGTTGGGAGCGTTTTTTTTTAAAGAAACCTTATTGAAGTTGCTGACAGACTTCTGCTATTTGTTGGACGACTACGTTGCGTGTTCAAACTATAGAGGCACCATACACATTTTCGTGCGACCGATGGATCGTTGTGGGCACCCTTCTGTGCGTCTGTCAAGTTTTCCTTTCGTATTCAACAGCTCAAAACTCTGCCCGTGGGCAGCAAAGTGCCTTCAAGGGAGCGGCCTGTTACGCTCTCTAATTCCGTAGTGCAGAAATTTTCGGGTCCTCGCGACGCTCGCTAAAGCCCGCATATACTGCATCAAAGGTGTAAGGGTGTAAGCCCTAAGCATACTCCACGCAAAAACAAAGGCGAAATTCTCTATTTTAATCTCGCTGTCGCTAAGCCCTTGAATTCTCGCCTTAATTGTTGCGAGAATTTATGGGCCAGTGTAGGGCAGGCTTGTGAGAGGTCGCAACGGGGAGGTCGTAGAAATTCCGGTAATTTTTGAAGAAAAATGAAAATTTGAGGGGGGGGGAGTGGGCTCGTAAAATTTTCGGAAAAAATGGCGTTTACCTTCCAACCACTTGGAAAGGTAGAATGAGGTAGGAGTAGTAAGTCGCGTAGTTAGTAAGTGGTAAGTAAATTCATTTTTCCCAATTTTATCCATAAAAAATAACCGTTGCGTCTGTAACCCCCGGGTTGTATCTATGGCTCAACGCCGGTCCCAACGAGGATTGGCTTAAAAAAGGAATAATTCTGCGAAGGTAGCAAGTTATGTGGACTTCAAGATGTCAAATTAAAGAGATTTAGTACTAATTATAGGGGCCACGATTTTGGTCGTGAAATTTTTTTCATCCCAAGAAAGGGGGGTTGTAAAAATTTTGGTCCACAGAGGGGTCGTAAAATTTTGGTCACCGGCCGCAACGGCCTGGTCAACCATGTTATGGGATTAGCGACAGCCTGTGTTGAACAACGATCTCATCCCGCGTTGGCTACGCTGAACGCATGGATGCCGTTCGTAGTGCTGGTCCAGTCCTCTCGCGAATCGATTACTCGATACTCTGTGGCTGATCGTGGAGCGTGACCCCGAACCGCTCTCTGGAAGACCGTGCCAACGATGCATTTGACCGCGGGGACGCTGCAGGCCGTGGGAAGAAACGGCAGTGCGGTCGATCGCAGCGGAGATCGCCCTATAGTACTGATCAGGACAGGGTGGATCGATCAAGGCGAGAATCTTCCACCCTTTTTCCCGCATTCTCGGCGAGAATTTCCTTAGTTCTTGAAGGTGGCGTAGCTAAAATTCCACCATCTGGGGCTGATATGTCCGTAGTTTATGTAAATTCTCGCGATAAAATTAGACGAGATACCTCCAAAGCCCCGGGAATCTAATGTACTCGTGTGCGGCATTTCGCGACCCGTCGGCAGAGAGCAGATTCTCCCGGGAAGAATTATTTCTAGCAACTTTTTTGAAACTTCTATGTTTTTACGTTTTTCCCAAATTGTAGAGGCTCTTTTCTCCACGGTAGTAGAACTCTGAATATGTGACATTTCATAGGAAATCAAAATGTGATAGGCTCTCTACCGCAATAATCAACTTCAAAAACAAAGTTAGGTATAGAATCAACCTTATTTCTTTACAAGAAAATCGGACAGCTCTGAGGCCCCCGTCATAGTCGGTGGATCTACTGAGTCCCACCGGGTCGATACACATTGAATTCGTGGAAGACGGGTGCAAAAAAATCAACCCACTGAGTCCGACTGCGACCGTCTGATGCCCACCGCAATCCCTCCGGTCGATACTGATATTTCTCATGCGTACAAGGGCGGGGCCAGTGCACCGACTGAGTCCTACTGAGTCCCACTGAGTCCCGCCGAAATCATCCTCACCCCACCCGGTCGATATAGGTGTTTTTCACGTGATTTGGGTGCATTTTTTTCGGCCGACTGCGACCTGCCGAGTCCCGCCGCATCTCGACTCTCGCCGTCTGCGCTCTGCCCCACGTACTGCTGATACGGAAATCAGATTCAGACATGTTGAAAACAAGAAAGATCAGCCACCAAACACGTTCCGATTCACAGCTGAAGTGATAATCGTCACTATCAATTGCGTGTTTCACAGAGGAGTTGGTTGGCGCTGGGAGCAACCGGACTCAGTGGGACTCAGCAGTTTTTTCCACCCCGGACTCAGTCGGACTCAGCAGGTTTTTCGACGAAGTCTGACCGGGGCCTCACTGATCGGCGAACGTAAGGTGGGTCCGAATGAGATTGGCGGCCCATGCGGCCGGCGTGCTTGGCAGGCGGCCGTCGCGTTTGTCGCTCTCGGACGGGCATGCGAAAAGTCCCCACCGCCATCGACTACGAACGAAGCCGCACCGGCTGGCAGCAAGCACTGCGCCAATCAATCTGCTCTGCAGACGGTGGGAGAGGGGAGGGCCGTCCTTGAAATCCAACACTCGTCCGAGGGCGGCACATGCGACGGCTGCCTGCCAAGCATGCCGGCCGCGTGGGCCGCCATTACCATTTGGACACACTTTATTCATTGCGAAGTGCCTTTTTCACATCTAAATGGAAGAATATAGCACGCTAGCAGCATATAGCTACGGAAACTCCGCCAGATATAAGGTCTTACCACGAAACCTGTGGCAAATACTATAAGGCACGCCTAAACATCCACCAAGCAGTCATACTAAGGCATGGGAGCGGTTATTCCGCGGGGAATGTCGGTTGCCCCTCCCTGGTCATCCAGCGTGTAACCGATATTGTTCCTCCGTACAACCGCACAGACTCATGGGCGGTTACTCGGCGGGGGAACGTCGGTTGATCGGCTGGGGCATCTGCTGGACAACCGATCTTCCACCGCCATTCAACCGATATCACACCGCGGTACAACCGAACCAGATTTCCGGTCACGCGCTTTCCAATACATCCTGGGTATTCCCGGGTCCGCAGAGGGGACCCAGGGGAAATCCCTATTGGCGTCCCCACAAAAGAGGTGATCCCACGGTCCACGGTGGGGTGCACCCTACTGCGGACCATGGGGAGATGACCCTAAAGTTGGGTACCACCCCCCCCGAGCCCTGGGGAGCCCCCTCCCCTCGGCGACAAAAATTATCCTCCGGTATCCGGTGGATCTTCCGTTAGGTGACTCGAGGTCACCTTCCAGGTCCAGCTCCGAAAAGCTGACTGAGGCTCACGGTGAGATGAGGAGCCTTTTATACCCCTATCAATGTTAATACTTTTGTCTAAACATGTTGATGCCGGCGCACCCATCTTTTTTGGTCCGAGTTGCGGAACGTGTCACATATTTGACGGTAGAGCACGTCCCCGCCGTTGCACTGTCAACCCCTTTTCCACCGCCAAATAACCGTCTCCGTGAATTGAATTTCTCTCTATCTGCGGTACAACCGGCAATTCGACTCCTCCCCATTTTGGCTCCCGCCGTCGCACCGACAAGCCTTTTTACCCCGCTGAACAACCGTCAGCGTGTCTGAGTATCGGTCTGATTTTGGTTTGAAAAGTGATGCTTTAATCTGTCAGAACGCCCGCGAGTGGATGAGTGAGAAATCGACGTGTTTTCATGTGAAAAAAAAACAGTTACTTGCACCTCAATTATTTTCATAGTCGGATAAAAAAGTCGACTTTTTATTCGAAAAGTCGAATATTCGAAAAAGTCTCATATCCGACTACTGTCGAAAAGTCGAATATTCGAAAAAGGGCGATATCCGACTACAGCCGAAAAGTCGAATATTCGAAAAAGTGCGATATCCGACTATAGTCGAAAAGTCGAATATTCGAAAAAGTGCGATATCCGACTACAGTCGAAAAGTCGAATATTCGAAAAAGTGCGATATCCGACTATAGTCGAAAAGTCGAATATTCGAAAAAGTACGATATCCGACTATAGTCGAAAAGTCGAATATTCGAAAAAGGGCGATATCCGACTACAGTCGAAAAGTCGAATATTCGAAAAAGTACGATATCCGACTATAGTCGAAAAGTCGAATATTCGAAAAAGGGCGATATCCGACTATAGTCGAAAAGTCGGATATTCGAAATGAATTTCATTTGGAACAAGTATAGTATGCTGCCTTTAAAGGCAGTGGTCAAGATGAAAAGCAATATCGAAAAAAACTACAAAAATCAGCTTAGATTGGAAACAACTGAAAAACTATGAAGGTATCGCGGTGGAAAACGGGCTAGAATTAGACATTCTAGGGCCCAAACAATCCAGCTCGTGCACACGTGCACAGCGACGCTGAAAAAGATCGCAGTCTCATGCCGAGCAGTCAAGAATCATCGACATTCAGAGGAAGAAAGAAGTGCGAATTCACCTAATAAAAGCATTCGAACGAAGAAAGCAAGCACTGCAGTCAATGTTTTTGACTAGATGAGTACATAAGTATTCGAGAATTTCAATTTCAAGCCAGTTGGTGTTCTTGATCATGCAGATCATCGATGCCGATGATGTGGAATGGGCTCGTCCACCACCAAAAGACAAGAAAGCTCAGGCTTGAAATTTGGCCCCAAACAGCGGTTTTTTTTCGCGGTTTTTCTCATAGGACCTACTACTCTAAACCTAGAAAAGGGTTTAGAGAGGAAAAGAAGACGAGCATATTTGATCGCGACCGCTGCCTTTAAATACTCTGCCAACGCGTAGCTAGATGCCTCAGAGGGCGCGGTCTGTAACGCCGCCCCATTCCATGTAGCGAGATTTCACGGGTTTCAGCTACGTTAGCTAGAACCCGCACGTTCTTGTGTCCAAGGTGAAAGGTTGCAAATTCTACGCGTATTCTACGTAGAACGAAGGCTGAATTCGCTACATTGATCGCAAAATCAATCACTCCGAGTATTCGAATAAACGAATTATTCAAAAACTTGACTTTTCCGATTAATCGAATTATTCGAATGATTCGAATACAAATAATCCGAATATCCGGCTAAAATCACGAGTATTTGGATAAGAAGTACAGACCGAGTACGCACAATCGAACCCCCGTTCGTGGCACTACCAACTTTCTTGACCTTTCTTGTATGGTATTCTATAGATCAAAGCTATGCCAATGTACTTCCACTAGAAAACATTTCACATTATATCATAAGAGTATTCAAACCAACTCTCTATGAGTAGTGGTTAAACGATACGATCAAAGTTTCTGGATTCTCTGAAATATCTACCTACAATATCCGAATTTCTCATTAGTTTGGGGCGCTATCTAAGCGGGGGGGAGCACTGGCCACGCCCATTTTTCCATGCTGCAATCCTGATTTTGGCAGGGAAGGGAAACCCCGGGTGATGCGCAAATTTACTGCGGTTCGATAAAATGGGCGGGGCCAAGTGCATCCAGCCATAGCCTCACCACCGCTATATAGCACCCAGTTTGGTTGGAGAAATGTCGACTCTGGACCGCAAGGATGGACATGTGCCGGAGACTCTACTCCCTATTTTTCTGGAATTATTCGTTTATTCGGCCGAATATTCGAATATTGGGCCGTTCGAATATTTGAAGAAACGAATTATTTTAAAAAATTGACTTATCTGAATATCCGAATAAACGAATCATTCGAAAAATTGACTTCTCCGAATATTCGAATAGACGAATAATTCAAAAAATTCACTTTTCTGAATATTCGAAAAAACGAATTATCTGAAAATTTGACTTTTCCAAATATTCGAATTATTCGAATATTCGATTATTCGTTTATTCGGCCGAATATTCGTTTTCCGAATACACAGTCTATTCTCTACCCCTATTTTTCCGCGATTGTGATAGGGAAGAAAAACTCCGGGTTAGTGTTATCATCGCATGGCGGCATAGAAAAATGGGCGTGGCCAAGTGCGATTCCTATGTGGCTCCCCCTGTTAGAATCGCCCTAGCACCCTCCTCAGACGAAATGTGGGCAAAAAAAATGGCTCTTGCGTTTGGAAAAGTGGAACAGTGGAGTAGTCAAGAAAATGATTTCAGTCTTGAAAAGTACAGTTGACCGCAATGTTAAAAGGACATGGTGCGGTTGCGGACTCGCACTAAAACTACGGTAGAATCTGGCACTTTGCCAGATTTTGTCATCGATCGGCGCCACAGCTGATATTCTCGTGAGCAGAGAGACGACGGTTTGCGCCGATCGATGACGAAATCTGGCAAAGTGCAAGATTCTACCGTAGTTTTAGTGCGAGTCCGCAACCGCACCATGTCCTTTTAACATTGCGGTCAACTGTATGTCGATAAGAGTATATCAAACGAATAAAAATTTTCGAATATTCGAAACAACGATTAATTCGAAAATTGACTCTTTCGAATGTTCGAATAAGCGAATTATTCGAGAAATCGACTTCTCCGAATATTTGAATGAACGAATTATTCAAGAAATTGACTTCTCCGAATATTCGAATGAACGAATAACTCGAAAAATTGACTCACCGATTAAAGTCAGGTCAAGTGAGTTAAATCATGTGCATGACATACAAGACTGATTCCACTACTACGTGAAGAAAGCCAATCACTACCAATTAGCGCCTTCTGCAATTAGGAAACGTACCGTAACATCCTTAATTTTAAGTGGATGATTTTTAGTTAGCCTTCCTTCGTAGCATTGCAGGCTGTAGGCAGGTACAAACATACAGAACAGCGCTGGAAAGTGTAAACTACATGTGAAAATGTTCTCTGTTATGAAACCTACTACATAATTTTCAAAACTTTCCGAAAAGAAAGAGGCAAGAAAGATCAAAAGACGAAAGGAGTGGACGTGTTCGAGGTTTGGGTAACTCTAAGAAACAGATGTTGGAAGTCTCCCCTAGTAACTTCATGAACGCGGCCATGAGCTTTTCTGGAAATCCGAAAATGGCGGGCTTAAAAACTCTGGTTGTCAGAAAATAGTAGTCATCACGTTGATATTTGTGTGGTTTAAAACTCTCACTGAAGGTGTCCCTCATTAGATCGGTACCCATCTTCTCTTCGCTTCACCGCGTGCAAATTTTCCCGCCAAGCTGCGACGCGGTTGCTTTCTTCAATCACTTGATGTTATGTTTTTACAGGTTCGGAAGAGAAACTGCTGTTTTGAATGCAGTTTAGGGGCCGAATAGAGTCCCGCCGCTGGAAGGAGCGGCAGCGTGCATTGGAGGAGTATCGATCATGCGGCGCTGCACGATCGATTCTCCTCCATTGCATGCCGCCGCGCCTTTCAGACTCTATTCGGCCCCTTAGGGGCTGGGCAGAGTGGCCTCGCGGCCCGGCCTTATTTAGGGCAGCCGAATGGATAGATGGCGGCGATCAATCAATTGTTGGAGTGGCGAACGTTTAGGCCGAAATCAGGGTAGAGACGCGGAGGAAAGTAGTTCATTTATTTGTCATCAAATAGGATACTTGCTTTCATACTTTGATGATCCATTCAGCTGACGATCTTCTCGGCGTGGACCACAACTCTTCCAATCTGCGCAATTTTTGGCCAGTTTCATCCAGCACGACTGACCACGGTTCGTGAAATTCTTCGAGATGGAGTCAGACCATCTTGATGGAGGTTGTCGTAGTGTCCTCTTTGTATCTCTCGGGAGCCATTCTGTAACTCGGAGGCTCCATCTGTAATCGGTTCTTCGCAGTAAATGGCCGGCCCAGCAATGCTTCGATTTCGCCATGTACTGCAGCGGATCCCTCGAACGCGTCTTCTGTCTCATTTCTGCACTTCGTATGTCTTGTTGCCACTGCTGGCGTCGGCTCGTCTTCAGAAGACACCTCTCCAGAGCACGGTGTGTTGTCCGAATGGCATAGGCGATGTCCGACCAGTTTCCCGTCGCGTAGCGCTCAGCAGGGCTTCGACGGGGACTTTGAGTTCCTATCAGAAAGGAATATTTCTGAAGGACGTTTTCCGGGGGAAAGGTGACGGCAGTGCTGCGGAACAATGACGTTAGTGCTCTGGGGCGGTGACGGCAGTGTTTTAGAGCAGTGGTGGCAGGGCCTCAGAGCTATGACGGCAGGGCATCAGAGCAGTGACAGGGCTTCAGGGCGGTGACGACCGCGCTTCAGAGTAGTGATGGCAGGGCTTCAAGGCAGTCAAAGCAGGGCACCGACAAAGCCATCTTATCACTTCTGCGCTCGCTCCCCCGTTTGGGGGGACGGACGTCGGTGCTCGGAAGGTTGCCCATGTAGAGCTGCGCTAGTCCCCTCCAGTTTATGAGGGTGCCGCCAACACCGCACGGGCAGACGCCGGGTCCATGCGTCGGACTAAATCGAATGCGGAAACCATACCTACGTTTTGATGTTTTGGAATGTTTTGATACCTTTTTTATGGCATAGTAAATGATCACAAGATGTCACAATGTAGCTGAGTTGAACGCAAAACTCAGATGTCAGGCAGGACTCAAACCTGCTTGGCACGCTTTCCGGGCGAGAGTGTTACCATTGCACCACCGACACTCCGCTCTGCATCCCTCAGCTATCCACACAAAGACAATGGAGGTACAACAGCAATCACCCATTATGAGGTATGGTCTGGCAAGGTCACATCGGCATTAAATCCAGTTAAGCTAAGGCCTTCAAAGATGTAATTTTGATGCTTTGGAATGTTTTGATGCTTTTTTTATGGCACGGCAAATGATCGCAAGCGTGCAACGCAGGTTCGAGTCCTGCCTGACACCTAAGTTATGTATTCAACTCAGCGACCTTGTGACATATCAGCGTTCTCAGGAGGACCCAAACAATGATTCAAATCCGAAAAATGGTGAGTGGTTCTTAGCGCGTACAACGCAAAGTTTTCCACCCTTTCTCTGCTTAGTCTGCGCCCAAGCTCTTTGGCCTAAACGTCCCGCACCCTGAATACGGCAGCCCATCATAAGATCGCCCCTCGACGCGATGCAACTCTGCTCAGCCTCTTGAAGTCTCATCACAGACAGTCTGCGCGTACGCGTTGAATCACTTGAATCACACTGTGGTGGCTATTTTCAACAACCGGAAACCGTAATATTTGGAATTCAAGCCGCAGTCTTTTTGATAGAAACATATGTATGTTGTTACGGGGGAGGGGAGAATTCAGATGAACCAGCGGCGTAGGCCGCCTGAGGCCGGTCTCTGCCGCTGGGGTCCGGCTGCGCCGGCCCGTTCGCCGGCTTCGCCGGCATATTGGGAATAAAGCAAATAAATCGGCGCTTTCTTTCTTACCGAGCCGGTCCATATGCTGGCTTAGGCGGCAACACTTCAACCATCGGGAATCACAAAGCATTCCAAACCTTGCTACGCCCGCTTACCTCCTTATCTGTACCGTGACACACCGGTCGTTCTTCAGTTTTATGAGATCCTGAAGTGGCCTCTGATTTATCTTAATTTTTGTCATGATAAGGACAACCGTTGTTTGGAATTTACTAAACGTTTTCATGATCAACCGACACCCTGCTACTTTTATTGCCAAATGAAGTAGAATGATGTTTGTGTTTCATGGTTGCAGATTTTGATGAACTCTTATTTTCTTTGTATATAAACCCGATCTAAAATAGTTAGTGCATGCACACAGCTAAGCAGTTGAAATGAGTGGTGAAGGGTAGGGGACCTGAAGAGAGTTGTGGTGTACGCTCTCTTTTCGACACACGAAGTGACTCTCAAGTTCTGCGCTCTCTCCGTCGAGTCTCACGCGTTTTTCACGGCGTCCGGCGCTCCCTCACTTGGGTCTCACACACTTCCTACGGCGCACTCTCCCTCGGGTCTCGCACATTTTATACGGCGCCCGGCGCACTCCCACTTCGGTCCCGCACACCTTCGACGGCTTCCAGCGCACACTCACTCGGTTCCCGCACACTTTCTACGACGTTCGGCGTACTCCCACTTGGGTCCATCACACTCTCTACGGCGCCCTGCGCACTTCCACTTGGGTCCCGCAAACTTTCTACGGCGTCCGGCGCACTCCCTCTTGGGTCCCGCACACTCTCTACGGCGTCCTGCGCAAATTCACTTGGGTCCCGCACACTTTCTACGGCGTCCTGGCACTCCCACTTATATCCCGCACACTTCCTACGACGTTCGGCGCACTCCCACATGTGTCCCGCACACTTTCTATGGCGTCCGGCGCACTCCCACTTGGGTGCCACACTTTCTATGTCGTCCTGCGCACTCCCACTCAGGTACCGCTTCTTCCACTTGGGTCCCGCACACCTTTTACGGCGTCCCGCACACTCCCACTTGGATCTAGCACGCTTCCTACGACGTTCAGCTCACCCCCACTTGGGTCCCGCACACTTTCTACGGCGTCCGGCGCACTCCCACTTGGCTCCCGCACAATTTTCTACGGCGTCCGGCGCACTCCCACTTGGGTCCCGCACACTCTACGGCGCCCTGCGCACTCCCACTTGGATCCCGCACACTTCCTACGGCGTTCGGCGCGCTCCCACTTGGGTCGCGCACACTTTCTACGGCGTCTGGCGCACCCCCATTTGGGTCCCGCACACTCTCTACGGCGTCCTGCCCACTCCCACTTGAGTGCCGCACACGTTCTATGACGTCCTGCGCACTCCCACTCGGGTCATGCTTCTTCCACTTGGGTCCCGCACACCTTCTACGGCGTCCCGCCCACTCCCACTTGGATCTAGCACACTTCCTACGGCGTTCGGCAGACTCCCACTTGGGTCCCGCACAGTTTTCTACGGCGTCCGGCGCACTCCCACTTGGGTCCCGCACACTCTACGGCGCCCTGCGCACTCCCACTTGGATCCCGCACACTTCCTACGGCGTTCGGCGCACTCCCACTTGGGTCGCGCACACTTTCTACGGCGTCTGGCGCACCCCGATTTGGGTCCCGCACACTCTCTACGGCGTCCTGCCCACTCCCACTTGAGTGCCGCACACTTTCTATGACGTCCTGCGCACTCCCACTCGGGTCATGCTTCTTCCACTTGGGTCCCGCACACCTTCTACGGCGTACCGCACACTCCCACTTAGATGTAGCACACTTCCTACAGCGTTCGGCGGACTCCCACTTGGGTCCCGCACAATTTTCTACGGCTTCCGGCGCACTTCCACTTGGGTCCCGCACACTCTACGGCGTCCTGCGCACTCCCACTTGGATCCCGCACACTTTCTATGGCGTCCGGCACTTCCCCACTTGGGTCTCACACAATTCCTACGGCGCCCTCTCCCTCGGGTCTCGCACATTTTATACGGCGCCCGGCGCACTCCCACTTCGGTCCCGCACACCTCCGACGGCTTCCGGCGCACTCCCACTTGGATCCCGCACACTTCCTACGGCGTTCGGCGCACTCCCGCTTGGGTCCCTCACACTTCCTACGGCGTTCGGCGCACTCCCACTTGGGTCCCGCACACTTTCTACGGCGTCCGGCGCACTCCCACTTGGGTCCCGCACACTCTCTACGGCGTCCTGCCCACTCCCACTTGGGTGCCGCACACTTTCTATGACGTCCTGCGCACTCCCACTCGGGTCATGCCTCTTCCACTTGGGTCCCGCACACCTTCTACGGCGTCCCGCACACTCCCACTTGGATCTAGCACACTTCCTACGGCGTTCGGCGGACTCCCACTTGGGTCCCGAACACTTTCTACGGCGTCCGGCGCACTCCCACTTGGGTCCTGCACACTCTCTACGGCGTCCTGCCCACTCCCACTTGGGTGCCGCACACTTGCTACGGCGTTCGGCGCACTCCCGCTTGGGTCCCGCACACTTTCTACGACGTCCGGCGCACTGCCACTTGGGTACCGCACACTCTCTACGGGGTCCTGCGCCCTTCCACTTGAGTCCCGCACACTTTCTATGGCGTCCGGCGCTTCCCCACTTGGGTCTCACACACTTCCTACGGCGCTCTCTCCCTCGGGTCTCGCACATTTTATACGGCGCCCGGCGCACTACCACTTCGGTCCCGCACACCTCCGACGGCTTCCGGCGCACTCCCACTTCGGCCCCGCACACCTCCGACGGCTTCCGGTGCACTCCCGCTTGGGTCCCGCACACTTCATACGGCGTTCGGCGCACTCCCACTAGGGTCCCGCACACTTTCTACGGCGTCCGGCGCAACCCGACTTGGGTCCCGCACACTCTATACAGCGTCCTGCCCACTCCCACTTGGGTGCCGCACTCTTTCTATGACGTCCTGCGCACTCCCACTCGGGTCATGCCTCTTCCACTTTGATCCCGCACACCTCCTACGGCGTCCCGCACACTCCCACTTCGATCTAGCACACTTCCTACGGCGTCCGGCGCACTCCCACTTGGGTCCAGCACACTCTCTATGGCGTCCTGCCCACTCCCACTTGGGTGCCGCACACTTTCTATGACGTCCTGCGCACTCCCACTCGGGTCTTGCCTCTTCCACTTGGGTCCCGCACACTCCCACTTGGATCTAGCACACTTCCTACGGCGTTCGGCGGACTCCCACTTGGGTCCCGCACAATTTTCTACGGCGTCCGGCGCACTCCCACTTAGGTCCCGCACACAGTACGGCGTCCTGCGCACTCCCACTTGGATCCCGCACACTCCCTACGGCGTTCGGCGGACTCCCGCTTGGGTCCCGCACACTTTCTACGGCGTCCGGCGCACTCCCACTTGGGTACCGCACACTCTCTACGGGGTCCTGCGCACTTCCACTTGGGTCCCGCACACTTTGTACGGCGTCTGGCGCACTCCCACTTAGGTCCCGCCCACTTTCTACGGCGTCCTGCCCACTCCCACCTGGGTGCCGCACACTTTTTATGGCGTCCTGCGCACTCCCACTCGGGTAGTGCCTCTTCCACTTGGGTCCCGCACACCTTCTACGGCGTCCCGCACACTCCCACCTGGGTCCCGCACACTCTCTACGGGGTCCTGCGCTCTTCCACTTGGGTCCCGCACACTTTCTACGGCGTCTGGCGCACTACCATTCGGGTCCCGTACCCTTCCTATGATGTACTCCGCATCACTTCTGAGGTCCTGCACCCTTACCCTGACATCCTGCCCACTTCCGGAGCCCATACCCGTAGGGTTGCCGGACTTGAAAGTCAAGCCGAATAAACGGTCAAACCAACGCACAGAGAAACGCACACATACATACATACATACATACATACATACATACATACATATATACATACGTACATACATACATACATACATACATACATACATACATACATACATACATACATACATACATACATACATACATACATACACACACACATTTACCAAAATATATATATATAAGAGGATGATATCCCTTCCATGAGAGGTATACCCCAATACCCCTCAACTAGTTGAGCGTGGGCCACTGGAGAAAATGACTGAGGCCCCGGTCATAGTTGGATGAGTCGACGTCTCCAGCCCGGTCGATACACACAGAATGCATTGGAAATGGGATGCAAAAATCACTCGGTGTATCCCCCCTGCACCCCCCAACAACCCCCAACACCCACCCGGTCGATACGTATGAATGACATGGTGAGGTGAAGCTGAGAAAATCACTCGGTGTATCCCTCCAACACCCCGCACCCCCGCACACCCAACACCTCCCACCACCCACCCGGTCGATAGGTATAGTTCAGTTCCGCAATCGCGTTCAGTCCTCATTATCATTGTCGTAGAAGCGAAGCGGTCGTTTTCAAAAAATTCAACTACAATCATTCTCAAAACAACCGCTTCGCTTCTATTATTGTGACAATGAGACTTTGCGGACTGAACGCGATTGCGGAACTAGATCATATGTTTAAAATGATAGAGTGAGGTTGAGAAAATCACTCGATGTATTCGACGCGGTCGATATCCATGCAATACGTGGATGAGAAAATCACCGGGTGGGCGGGTCGATGATAAAACATTGCGTATCACTAGAAAGCTAACCTTACTGCTACCTCCGTTACTTCACTATACTCTCCTTCACTATTTCTCTGAACAGGTGCAATCCTGTTGGCCACGTAATCATCGTCATATCTAGTTGGATACACCGAGTGATTTTCTCAATCTCACTCCATCATTTTAAACATACGTATCGACCGGGTGGGTGTTAGGGGGTGTTGGGGGTGGGGGGGGGGGTGTTTGGGGGAGTCGGTGGGTTACAGATGCAAACAGCACCAACTCTGACCGGGGTATGATATCAGATGCCTGATATCGTTATTAGTCGATGTTTTCATGGAACTCTATAGAAATGCTTGGATTTCTGAAGACGGTATCATTCATTCTCCAATTAAGTCCTTAGTGCCGTCCCCCGAGAGTTTTGCACAAGCATCCCACCGGGATATTCTCAGACAAAAGGAGCAGCGAACAGTCAGCGAAATTTCGCCAGTTGTTCAACAGCTAATCCACAACTTGCATTCAGCTGGCCAACGGCAATTACGAGACCGGCGCTTCGCATACAGTCGTCATGTCAGTTGAGGCCAGCGAAGGAACCCTGGCGAATTTGTGTTAGTTGCCTAACTGCTGAGGGCGAGTATAGAGCTCCGGGGGCCCGTTCTGTTCCTAAGCAAATCATACGCATCGATCGAACGTGTTTGGACAGGTAATTGCAGGTAAACATGTCCTGTCACTCTGACAGGCATGTTTTAGCGTTAGGAGCCGATCGGGCCCCCGAAGCTCTATACCACTATTCACTGCTGAAAGATGACTGTCATTTAGCTGGCAACTGGCAATTCCGAGGCCAACAGCTGGCTCACACCTGTCATCTCAGATAGTACCAGCGGCGGGCCACTGTCGAAAATGTGCCAGTTGCCTGAAATCTACGTGATGATTCACATTTAGCAGGCAATAGCAACCACATCTCAAATTTACCGAGCGCATGAAAACGCAGGTAAGCTCTGGTACATCCGTAGTGACCTGTCGATTTTGATTATCAGCAGCAGCGGAGCGGTGAGCCTCGGTGAGGTATAACTAGTGGTAAGGAGGGCAAATTTTTTACGATTTACGATTTACGAAATTTGGGATCAAAATCGTAACGAATCGTAACAAATCGTAATAAAACGTGAAAACGCGGTTAAATGAGCAATGCAAATCTGCGGTCTAGTACAAATATAATTTTAACACTTACAATACAACACAACTGCAACATTTTTTTTTAAATTCAACACACTCCTAATATTTGATTACCCTTCAAAATTTCAATTTTCGGTGAACCCGTACCCTTGCATTCCCGGCCGGTCGAAGTCAGCAGTAGGTCATTCATTGAGAACTATAATTGTTGATAGCGAGCTTCAGGTATGACCCACTCACTCACTCTGACTGACCCAAACGTATTCCAACCTTTCCTTGCCCCAAGCCGAGCCAGGTCGGTAGCTTCACAGCTATTTACTTCCATGGAATGCTCTTGTCACATAATCAGCACCAGAGACGCAAACCTTTGATGGAGCTGCAGTCTATATCGGACCAAAATTTCGGTCCGCAGTTGCAGACAACCGTTGTTGCAACACGTACTGCAAACAGAATCATGCTGTGACCGCGAGGTCCTGACATGATTGATATTCGTCTCAGCCCCACTATCTTCTCGCTCTCTGTAAACTTCTAAAGCAAAATCAACGAGTACCTGATTATTTTGAAAAGCTTTTTCGATAACAAGATGCTCAGGGTCTCACCTGCCAAGTCTTCACTATCAGTTTTCACAGCGGACCCCAAAGAGCACAGCGCCCATCCCGATGTCAGCTGGGGTGGAGATCGCCTGCCTGCTGCTTGCTTCGTCAAACTACTCGGCCTTATATTCGATCCGTCGCTGACGTTTCACAAGAACACCGAGAAAAAGCAAGCAACTTTAAAAGCTAAGCTCAATGTGCTAAGGGCGCTGGGAGGTATGTCATGGGGCAGCAGTAAGGAAACTATTCTGACCACGTAGAAGGCTATACTGCAGCCCGCCCTGGAGTATGCGGCACCGGTTTGGAAGCACTTAGTGTCGGACTCATCCTGGACAAAGATGCAGCATGTACAAAACGCTGCTCTTCGGAACGCCACCGGGTGTACTACGAGTTCACCGATCGAGCATTAACACGCCGAGACACAGGTGCTACCAGTAAAGGAGCACTGTCAGCTCAAGGCCCAGCAGCTGTATATTAACATCGTCAAGGATCCAAGATGTTCAACCTACGCGTGGTGGATCTGTGGAGTCGACGTTATGGAGACTCATCAAACGGACATCAATCACTCCATGTGGAGTTTTTTCGTATTGGGAGTGTAGTTGGCTGGCTGCTACACTCCTCTGTATTCTACTTCTACGAACTGGCGTCGAGAGGAATCCGGGACCGCGCAGCAAGACACCGCGATATCCCTGCTGTCACTGCGGGCTATCTGCCCAACATGCGAGCATTCAATGTGGTGGTTGCCTTGGCTGGGTGCACCTCAAATGTTCGGGATTGTCCAGCTATGATGACTACACCCATGCTTACTGTTGTATGTCTTGCTCTGTAAATCCTCCTAGGGTTCCTCAACATATTCTTTGCATTTATCAACTCAATATCAATGGCCTACGTGCCAAAATTGCTGAACTCACAGTAAACATAGATCGCACTCAACCTGATGTCATTCTTCTGCAGGAGACCAAGCTTAGCCCATCTTCCCCCTCCCTTCCCCGTCTCCCTGGTTATTTGCCTTATCATGTTCCACGTACGTCTCACGGTGGTGGTGTTTCAACATTTGTAAAATCTTCTATCCCTTCTCACCTAATTAATCTACCCACTGATGATGTTGTAGAATGTCTTGGTGTTCATATTGTATTACAAAGTCGCCCCCTTGATATTGTCAACGTCTACATACCCCGATCCACGTCCTGTCCTAACGCGTTTGACCCCTCAAATTGCATACATACTGTCCATACTGCCTTGTCATCTAGTTCGGTTGTAATAGCTGGTGATCCAATGCTCATTCTCCCTCGTGGTTCTCTCCTCTAGAGCCTGACAATAGAGGTGAACTCATTGAATTATTCGCTGATGATTGTGATCTTGTGCCTATCAATGAGGATTCTCCCACTCGTCTTCCGGCAGTGGGTAGGCCTTCCTCACCCGATATCACCTTTGTATCATCCTCGCTAGCTATCTCCTGTAACTGGTCTACCGATGTGGTCCTGGCCAGTGATCATTTTCCCATAATCACGTCATTGGATTTGTCACTCAATAGCTTGCTTGCTCCGTTCTCTGGCTCTCGTTGTAAGTCTTATTCCAATTATCGTAAGGCTAACTGGGACCTATTCAACGAGGTGTTGCTCAGCCAGGCGGCCGACTACCCGAGGAACGGAACAGTCTACGATAAGGAGAAGTTTATCGTCAAAGCCATCGAACGTGCCTCCAAAGCAGATATTCCCACTGGACGTGTAAGGACTTTTCACCCAAACGTGCCCAGTGAAGTCCTCGACCTGATCACGATGAGAGACGACAAGCGAAGATCGGATCCCAATGATCCTGTGGTACAGCAGCTGTCGGACAACATCACCGAGCTGCTAAATCAACACAAGCAGCAGCGCTGGAAAGAGCTAACCGAGTCGATTGATTTTGCCGCTGATGCCAGAAAAGCTTGGACAACACTGAAACGAATTTCTGGCAAAAAGATGAGCACGGATCGTAATATGCTCGAGTTCCCGTCTGGAAGATTCGAGCACGGATACAAGGCAGCTTGTCTGCTTGGTAAACTTTTCACATCGGCCTCATCGCCTCGTGATATGCATAACAGACGAACAGTACGAGCAATCAGGAAGCTGAACCGGCTGGAAGTCCCTGCTATTTCTCCCTCCGCCATCGACAAGATCATCAAATCGATGAAAAATTAGCGTGCAGAGGGACCCGACGGAATATCGGCTGTTCATTGCAAGCATCTTCCTGATCCCTATCATGAATTGCTCTCTGATCTCATTTAATCGTCATTCAGTTCTGGTGTTATTCCGGCGCGCTGGAAACAAGCTGTCATCATTCCCATCGCCAAACTTGGCAAGCCACTGGACAAGGCTGCCTCCCACCGCCCCATCTCCCTCCTTTCCCCCCTAGCCAAGCTTGCAAAAAAGGTTGTCAATCCGCTCCTCCAGAATGCCTTACAGCATAACACTCATCAGCATGGTTTCAAAAAGGAGCATTCCACCATCACTGCCTTGACATCAATCACCGAGCATATCATCGCTGGATTTATTCGCAAGACTCCGGCTGGTAGAAGTCTCGTCGTTGCTATTGATCTCTCGGCTGCATTCGATAGCGTCAGTATCCCGCTCCTATCGAGATTCATTCTGGAATCGGACATGCCCAGTTGGTCTAAAAGATGGATTAATAGCTTTGTCAAAAACCGGTCCATTCGTGTCAAGTTCGACGGACATCTATCGTCTTCGGTCCCATTGAAAGCCGGTGTCCCGCAAGGCGGGGTGTTGTCCCCTAGCCTGTTCTCGCTATTTCTGTCTGATATTCCTCAGCCACCATCTGGCATTCATCTGTGCCTGTACGCTGATGACATCACTATCGTTTGCACGGACTCAGTTATTGACCGAGCCACTGCCACCATGAACAACTACTTACGGACGTTGGCTGTGTATCTCAAATCAAAGTTGCTGACTGTGTCTACCTCCAAGTCAAGTGTCACACTATGTACGACGCCTACTATCGAACATCGGCTTCAAGGTCATCTGGGATGGCCACGAGCTGTCACTGTCTAAGCATCCTCGACTAGTGGGAGTCTTCCTGGATCCCTCGCTACGATTTCATGAGAATGCGCGAATACGTGCTGCCTCAGCCAACTCGCGCAACAACATTCTTCGCGCATTGGCTGGAACCACCTGGGGCAGCACGAAGGAAGTGCTACGTATGACATACAGGGCCATGGTGCAGCCGGTCCTGGAATATGGTGCCCCTATATGGACCAGACATCTCTCTGAATCCTCTTGGTGCAGATTGCAGAGAACACAGAATGCTGCCCTCAGGCTTATCACTGGATGTCACAAGTCGACCCCTATTCCGCATCTTCATCAGGAAGCCGACCTACTTCCCGTGAAAGAACACTGCTTACTCCAGTCTCAGCAATTTCTAATAAGTATTGTCAAGAGCCCGACCCATCCAAATTACCATCTTCTGTCGTCTGGCCCCCACCCAAGAAGCATACGCACGCCGCTCAGTGCTTCTCTGTCTGCAGTCGATCAACAACGCTGGGCTACATCCGAGCTATCGCGAAGAAGACTCCAGATGACTGAGCATACGCGGTTCGTGACAGAGTACCTGTCTGATGCTCAACCCAACTTAATCTATGGCGGCGTGCCCCCGCGAGTCGACGACAGCGAAGCTGGACTACCGCGACGTACCCGAACAATCCCCGCTGGTCTGTGATGCGGTCACTCCAGATATCTAAAGGCCTACACTCATCGGATTGATCAGTCAGTCCCAGATAAATGCCCCGATTGCGAATGTGCTGGACATGATTCATTGCATCTATTTTCATGTCCGGCCAGGCCTACAACCTTGTCTGCTCGAGATCTATGGTACAAGCCGTGTGAGGTGGCTAGCTTCCTACGCCTCTGATGCGATGCTCTGTTCATGGCTGACAAGAAGAAGAAGAACATCGTCAAGCAGCCCAACCATCCATCTTGGAGAGTACTTGAGCGATTCACAAAAAGAAAGCCTCCGTCTGTTGCGCGAGGAGCACAACCAGTTCGTTCGAGGTTATATGGAAAGAGCGGCTGTTGATCCTATTCTGGGTACTGTGCCGCATCAAGTTTCTGAGTCCGAGTCTGAGTAGACGTGCCAGATGCACTCTAGCCTCATTTCGCTGTGGGCAATCGACGTTCCTGAAGTCCTACGTGAACAGGATTGACAGTAGCACTCCCGACGTTTGCCCGGACTGTGGTGGTCCTGGCCACAATACCCTATACATTCAACTGTCGAAAAAAAACCCCACATCATTGACTACAATAGACCTTTGGACGATTCCGACGCTGGTCGCCCTGTTTCTGTACCTATAGCAACTACTCTCTTCGCGGCTGCGAAGAAGAAGAAGAAAGCGGTCGTCTGTAACTGCGGACAGCAATTCCATTCCGATATAGTTAGACAGTAAATATGGGGCTCGGCTCTAAGGGCCTGGCTGGCTCATGGAGCAAATAAAGGTTGGAACCCAATATACACTTCATTGCAGAATTTTGCGGGGATTTCGAAAACAACCTTTCCCACGCATCCGTCTTTAGCGGTTAAAAAGGTACAAGCAAACAAGTGGAACTTCGTGAGTTCAAATCTGCCGGAGAATCGGGAAAATATCGTTCTGACCTGAAAAAATTATTCGACGAACATTTTTACGGGGACCCCCAAAATAACCTTTTATGTCTATCTCCAGAGGCTACGAGAGGGGAGGTGGTAATTTCAAAATTTGGTTTGAAACATTTCTATAAAATTATGGCTGCAGTCTCCTATTTTTTCAAAGAAGTTTTCAAATGTTTTAATAATGAGGAGCAAATTCTGAACGCAAAAGAAAAGAAGATGAAGAACCTAGTTTTCGAAAGCACAGATCTTGAGGGAGCCCTCATCATTTTGCATTTCAGAATCCTAATCAACCCTCACCACTTAGACCGCCGTCTTCACCCCAACAAACTTACGCTTATGTGGAGGAACGGTTATACCTCCGTTCAGAGCAACGCTTCACAAATATAGAGAGCAGACTCATTTTCTGCGTCAAGAAGTGGTTTTGTAAATGTATATCCCCTTTGGAATGGCCACCTTATCCAAGCATATTTCCTTGAGGGGTGAAAGGTTAAGGCTAAAACTATCCAACCGTAAATTTCTTCCCATCACAGTGTTGCCCTCCTTGGCTTCAACTGAACTGTGTTTGGTAGAGCGATGATTCCCTATGCTTCCGTATTCAAAAGTTGGGCGGAATCTGGCAAAGGTGTGGTACTTAAATAAACTAAGAGTTTCCATTTTGTCCATTAAAGTCGTTCCTATCCCACTTATGTGTACTGAATATTTATTCAAGTGCTGCTCAAAAAATGTCACTTTGAAACCGAACCTCCAACCTTCTTCGATATGGAAACACCTCAACACTGAAGTGCTACGGTGTTTCCACATCGAAAGAGATTTGGGTCATGTGTGGGCTTATTACTCATTATCAGTTACGATTTACGAATTACGAGGAATTTCAAAAATTACGATCCACGATTTGCGAAATTACAAAATTTAGTTACGCACAGCCCTGATACGTATGAATAAAATGATGGGGCGAGGTTTAGAAAATCACTCGGGGTATCCGACTAGAGCTCACCGGAAGTGTTGACGATGATTACGTGGCCAACAGGATTGCACCTGTTCAGAGAAATAGTGAAGGAGAGTAAAGTGAAGAAACGAAGGTAGCCGTAAGGTTAGGCCTCGGTCATAGTTGGATGAGCCGACGTCTCCAGCCCGGTCGATACACACAGAATGCATTGGAAATGGGATGCAAAAATCACTCGGTGTATCCCCCCCTGCCCCCCCCAACACCCCCCAACACCCCCCAACACCCACCCGGTCGAAACGTATGAACAACATGGTGAGGTGAAGCTGAGAAAATCAGTCGGTGTATTCCTCCAACACCCCCCCCCCGCACCCCCCAACACCCCCCAACACCCACCCGGTCGATACGTATGTTTAAAATGATGGAGTGAGGTTGAGAAAATCACTCGGTGTATCCGACGCGGTCGATATCCATTCTTTACGTGGATGAGAAAATCACCGGGTGGGCGGGCCAATGATAAAACATTGCGTATCACTAGAAAGCTATCCACACTGCTACCTCTGTTTCTTCACTATGCTCTCCTTCACTATTTCTCTGAACAGGTGCAATCCTGTTGGCCACGTAATCATCGTCATATCTAGTTGGATACACCGAGTGATTTTCTCAAAATTACTTCATCATTTTAAACATACGTATCGACCGGGTGGGTGTTGGGGGTGCGGGGGGGGGCTGCTGGGGGGAGTCGGTGGGTTACAGATGCAAATAGCACCAACTCTGACCGGGGCCTTAAGGTGCGTCCGAATGAGAATGGCGGCCCACGCGGCCGGCGTGCTTGGCAGGCGGCCGTCGCGTTCGCCGCTCTCGGACGAGCATGCGAAAAATCCCCACCGCCATCGACTACGAACGGGGCCAGCATCGGCTGGCAGCAAGCAGTGCGCCGATCAATCAGTGGGGGAGGGGACGGCCGTCGTTGAAATCCAACACTCGTCCGAGGGCGACACATGCGACGGCCGCCTGCCAAGCACGCCGGCCGCGTGGGCCGCCATTCTCACTCGAGCACGCTTTAGCTTTCTATTGATACCCAATGTTTTATCATCTGCCCGCCTACGCGGCGTTTTTCTCATCCCCCGTCATCCACGTACTGCATGGATATCGACCGCGTCGGATACACCGGGTGATTTTCTCCACCTCACTCCATCATTTTAATCATACGTGTCGACCGGGTGGGTGCCGGCGGGTGTCAGCGGGACACACCGGGTGATTTTTACGTCCCATTTCCAATGCTTTCTGTGTGTATCGACCGGGCTGATCCAACTATGACCGGGGCCTCAAGTCCTTGGATCATGAAAGCGAGGAGTTCCGGTACTCTTTCGGAATAGACGACCCACTCTGGTAAAAAAGCATTCGCCTGCTGCTACAGGATCATTTTCTCATGTTTCTGCTTCTAAACATGTAGAAGCGTAGAGCAACATGTAAAATTTATGCAAAGAACATATATGAAACACCCCGAAAATCCAATTTTTTAGGTGGATCGTCTATTTCAAAAGAGTACCGGGATTCCTATGCCAATCGATAGGGCATAGAAAAAACACAAGCTGGATCTCTACCCATAGCTCAATTTTTGTGAGAGGGCTCACACTCTTGCCGGGTGATGGACCCGAATTAGACTCTAGGTAATCGATAGAGCGCATCCAAGTAGAGGAGAAGGCAGAACCGGGCGCGTTGACACGTCATCACTGGTCTAAGCACCCTCGCACCTCGGCGTCACTGGCCCCCGCTTCAATGCTATTGGTGAGTGACTATGACGTTGCCCAGTTGGGTTCCCATTCTACCTGAGTATTGCCAACTGGACACCCTTGCGGAACCGTAGAACCGCCAATTCCGACTCTTCAATACAAAAATATGAGGCGAAAACAACATGTTCTAACGCGCGATAACTTGTTAGTAACAGGTGCTCACTCGTTAAGATGTGCCACACTACTACTACTGCGTGCGATTCTACAGACGATTATAAATTGCCATCGGCACGAAATTCTCATTGTAAACAAAACTGATGATACCCAGTTGATAAGAGGTGAGGTACAAAAGAAATGGAGAGCAGTGTGTTTTCATTCACACACCGTCTTTCTACGGAGGTGAGCGGCTGAAGCTGTGAACAGACGAGGGAAAAGGAAAATAGCCTCACCGACGATAACGTTATCACGATATCGAGCCCATAACATGGAAAACTTTGAAAAGAAAATCATCTACACTTCGGTGAGAATTTTGTGCCGGTGGCAAATTATAAACTTGTCGATTCTACAAGAGTGTCCATTTGGAATCACCACCCATGCGAGTAAGCAAGGTCCCGGGAAAGATTCAGCACGATCAATCTCATCCACACAGTTGAAGTGTTTGTTGAAGTGTCGACAGTGTGAAAGATTCCGCCTTGCCTTACCTTCATCAACTCAAAGAAGGCTTCCTACTGCGTTGAAACAGAAGCGGTTCTTGCAGCACTTGGAAACCAGGGTTTTCCTCGTCAGTATGGGAAGCTGTCTCGTGAGCTGCATGGCAACTTCACAACCACTACTTAACCAGTCTACAGAGAGATCCTTGTCGATGTGGAGAGGTTCATCAAGGTGATACCATTTAACCAAAACTCTTCAGTGCCTCTATTGAAAAGGTTATGGGCGAGTTGGGACTTCGAGATATGAGAATGAAAGTTGACGTTTGGCAGCTAAATCACCTGCGCTTCACTGATGGCATTGTTCTCATAACACCATCCATCAGGCAAGCCGAACGAATACTGATCGATTTTGAAAACGCGTGTAGGAAAGACGGTCTCATTATAAAGCCCATACAGGACAATAGAGTTTTCGAGCTACAGTGACCACTCGTAAACGAAACATGATAAAAAACTATTCCATATTGTAAATTACTGGATGGGGGGAAAGGAAGCCGCGATGCTGCTTGGCGGGAAAAATTGCACTCTAGAAAAAGAAGAGAAGATGGCTATTATAGTTGTACAATTTCGAAAAAAATGTCGAACGAACGAAAATCGAAATTTTTTCGTTCGAAATATTTTCGAACGAACGAAAAATGAAAAAAATTTGTTCGAAAAAATTTCGAACGAACAAAAAATGAAGAAATTTTGTTCGAAAAAATTTCGAACGAACGAAAAATGAAAAAATTTCGTTCGAAAAAAGTCGGAACGAACGAATTTCGAAAAACTTTCGAAATTTCGGAGGTCGAACGAACGAAATTCGAAACAAATCGAAAGTTCGATTTTTTCGAAATTTCGTATTTTTTTCCGAAACTCGTCGAAAATTTCGAAATTTTTTCGAAATTTGTTCGAAAAAATTCCGAACGAACCAAAAATCGGATTTCAAACGAACGAAAATTGAAAAATTTTCGTTCGAAAAAATTTCGAACGAACGAAATTTGAAGAAATTTTGTTCGACGAAATTTCGAACGAACGAAATTTGAAGAAATTTTGTTCGACGAAATTTCGAACGAACGAAATTTGAAAAAATTTCGTTCGACGAAATTTCGAACGAACGAAATTTGAAAAAATTTTGTTCGACGAAATTTCGAACGAACGAAATTTGAAAAAATTCGACGAATTTTCAAACGAACGAAAACGAACGAAAAAAAATCGAAAAATCTTTTGAAAAGTTTTCGAAAATTTCGTTCGTGCACACCTATAATGGCTATTGATCGAGTGATTTCACACCCGATTGCTATGCGCGGATTAGGGGTCGTTTATGCTTTAGCCGCCGAGCGGCGCGGCAAAGTGCAATCCTACATTATCAATCGCGCTGTGCCGCGTGATCAACATTACAGAAATGCACTGTGTCGCGCAGCTCGGCGCCGGGAGTATAAACGACCCCTTAGACACTGACGATACGCTCATAACACGAGGGGTATAAGTGGGTTCGAAAGCGGTATGCATTCATTCTTGAGCTACGTCTCCAGCTGAATTTGACAAAAACATGTTCATAAAAAACGCCAACGTTTCTGTTGTCCCCTTTACGCTCAACAGAACGAAAATCTCAATGTTCAAGTTACGTGTTCCTAGGTCGCGAGATCACTGCGAAGAACGATCACAAGACGTTGAATCCAGGGAAAATGTTTCGTCCCTGCAAATACCGTTGCTAGCAGGAGCACGAATCGCGGCAGGACCCGCCACCAACCGCGACGCACATCCAGCTCGACAGCACTGGCTGGAGCTTTGCCAACCTCTTCCGGCCAGCGTATGACTAGTAGCCTGGTGGATAGTCATCAGCCGGCTCTCGTGTCGATTATTTATTAAGTGATGGTCATTCATGTAATGTAAAGGGAATTAAGAAAAAACTTCAAAAACTCAGTAAAGAAAAAACTTCGAACGGAAGGGCGAAGCTCGATAAATAATGCCGGAAAATGAGAAAGCTGGAGAATTTTGAAATTTAGATTAGGATTAGAGGCAAGTACGTAATTAGAAAATTTCTTCCGAAGCATTTTTTATACGAACTACGTTTTACCCAGAAACCCGTGTGGCTTGACGAAAACCGAATCCTTACCCCTTTCTTCATAGGAACGTAAAGGCCAACCGAACATTGCTCAACACGACGCGGTTGCGTCGCGGCTCTATAATTTTCTAAGTTCTCAGGTACTCAGGAAGACGGCCGGCGAACCTTTCTCGGCTGGCCCGCGGTCTCCGTCCTCCGGCCGCCCGCTTTTGGTTCGCCGGCCAGCCGTATGTCGACGGCCCGTCGACCTTTACCAGATGGCCCACGATCACTATTTGTATTATTGCTTACCTCAAGCATGTCTTCCCGGCCCCACGGCGGAGAAACGCCCCGCCTCGGTCCGCCGCAGTCTGCGGTGAGGAACCACCCTCCCCGCGGATCGCGGCGAAAACCGCCGCCCCCCCCCCAACCAGCCGTGGGGATACCCTTATCCGTGCACCAGATAACCACGTTACGACGAGATCAGTCGTGATCATTATCGATTGTCTTTCCAACCGGCCGAATTGAAGATGGCGTGGCGTGTTTTGTGGTTCGCGGGCGAGCCAATATCCGAGCTGCGTGTGCGTCGCATGCAGCATGGTTCGCCGCTGGCCGGCACCCTCGAAATGTGGGGCGCCGGCCGTCGTTTTCGGCATAGAGGTTCGCCGGCCGTCGTCCTGAGTACCTGAGTTTGTACTCCTGCTTTGATATATCTTGACTACCGGTGGTGCTGTTTTCCTACTACATATCTACTCTAGGGAGATCCTGAACTGCTGACCCCTGAAGAAAGACGGTATAGTCTACAGCAATGGAAGTAGGACCTGGTGAGGTTGCGGACTCGTCCTAACATACGGTAGTTTGTTAGTGGTATCACCCATTTTTTCGATGCAGCTGTGATGAATTGGTGGGTCTGTGTTTTCACCGACACGACTGTTCCTGAGGAAGCAATGAAAACAGGTGAAAATGTGAGAGTGGAAACAAAAACTCACCGACCAATCTCAGTTATTCCGAAAAAATGAGTGACAACACAATCATACTACAGTATGTAAGGAAAAGTCCGCAACCTCACCAGGTACTACGTCCATTGCTGTAGACTATATGTGAATGAAGACACACCGCTCCCCACTTCTTTTGTACCCTACCCTTTATCAAATTGCTATCATGAGTTTTGTTTACGAGAGCCGTGACGCTACCGCGTCGTGTCGAGCAATGTTCGGTTGGTCTTTGCGTTCTTCTCCTTCCGTCGGCTTCGCTACCCCTTCGGTGCTTGCTTTGCATTATGGATCAATCGGTAATTGCCGGAGAAGACTGGAAAAGCGCCAGAGCTGTCGAACCGCATGTGTGTCGGGGTGGTGGCCATCATGTATCAACACCTCGGAGGAGGCGGGAAAAACGGGGAAGGAGCGAGGTTCTTGATTGGACGCAACACAGGGCTAGCCCGTACTGCGTCCAATCAGGAACTTCGCTCCCCCCCCCCCTCCGTTTCTCCCGCCTCCTCGGGGGTGTTGATACACGATGGCCACCACCCTGTGTGTTGCGGTTGGTGTCGGGTCCTGCCGCGATTCGTGCTGCCGCTAACTACGGTACTCGCGGGGTCGAAAAATTTTCCCCTGGATTCAACGTCTTTTAGAACAATCTACTCCCGGAGTTGAGGAGTGGAGAGCGGTATGTCCTCATTCTCACACCGTCCTCCTCCACGGTTAAGCAGTTGAGGCTCCGTACGGGCAAGAAGCAGCACCAACAGTGCTCAAGATATGCCAAAATTGTAGTGAACACTTTGAAAAATTTAGAGCCACTTGGAGGGAGCCGATTGGTGGGGGGGGGTGGTCTGAATAAAAGACAAGTTTATAATTTGCCACCGGCACAAAATTCTCACGGAAAAGTAGTGGTTTTTCTTTCAACAGTTTTCTTTGTTTACTGCCTGATACCGTCACATTTTGAAAAGCGGTCGTGCTGTTTTCCTACATAGTCCGTGTAGAGCCTCAACTGCTGGCCCCTGAAGGAGGACGGGGCGCGAATGAAAACACACCGCTCTCCATCTCTTTTAAAAAGCACGCCCATGCCGATCACTTTTTCCGCAGGGCTACCGTAACCATTCTTGAACAAAACATGATAACGAATGTAAACACACGCTCATAACATGCGGGGTATAAAAAAGCGGAGGAGCGGTATGCATTCATTCACACACCGCTCTCCTCGGGAAGCCAGTGGGGAGTGGCTGAGGAGGTCGAAATTGTGCCAACATGTTTGTTGGCATATTAAGATATGCTGACACTTGGAAAAATTTCAAAGGAAGGTTACGGTAGCCCTGCGGAAAAATGATCGGCATGAGCGTGCTTGTTCTCTTTTATACCCTACCCTCTATCAATTGGATATCATCAGTCTTGTTTACCGTGAGAATTTTGTGCCGGTGGCAATTTATAATCGTCTGAATAAGAGCACCCGACACTAGTTCGGGGGGTGGAGGCCACTCGAGAAAATGGAATGATTAATCAATGAAAATGAAAATTTGCGCTGATATCATATGTGTGATAGCGTCATCAGTCATTGTTATCGTGGAAATTTCATGGAAATACTTCGATTTCCGGAAGCGGTATCATTCATTCTTCAACTGAATCCTGAGTGCCCCCCCCGAACTAGTGTCATACCAAAGTTCTCTGGTGGGTCGTCTATTCCGAAAGAGTACCCACAGCAGACTTCGTTGAGTATATAGGGCGAAGCTTCAATTGATTTTTCGGCTTGAAACCATTTGGGGGGGGGACACTCAGGATTTAGTTGGAGAACGAACTCTGCCAATTCGAGACTTCATGCCTCAGCAAAAGGATGTATTCTACGGAGCCTAGGAAACCTAATTCTCCCAGCGCTCACCCCACACAAATGAATGATACCGCTCTCAGAAATCGAAGTGTTTCCATAGAGTTGATGAATGATAACGCTATCAGTCGTTGTTTTTTATAGAACCTTCATGGAATTCCTTCGATCTCCGAGAGCGGTATCATTCATTTGTGTGGTGTGAGCGCTGGGAGAATTAGGTTTTCTAGGCTCCGTAGAATACATCCAGCAAAAGAGACTTGATGCTTATGTACTAGTCGGCATGAAGTCTTAATTTGCCGCGTTAAATTCACTGTA
Organism: Aplectana chamaeleonis; assembly: GCA_029168955.1. NCBI lineage: Eukaryota > Metazoa > Nematoda > Chromadorea > Rhabditida > Cosmocercidae > Aplectana > Aplectana chamaeleonis. The sequence continues at coordinate 1,195,847 of JAPDOI010000194.1, forward strand.
TGGGTGAATTTGAGGCTAGGATAGGTGAGAATGAGGTGAATATCCCGTGAAAATGGGGCGGACTTGCTGCGAGAAGGGGTTCAGTTTACCGCGAAAATGAGGTGAACTTGCCTCGAAAAAGAGGTGAGTTAACTTCGAAAATTATACGAATTTGAAGGTCCTCAGCATGGGAAGCCCAGCCTTGTCCGCAACATGGGCGTAATCTTTACCGAGGTCTGCGGTGAGGAGCCACCCTCCCCGAGGACCGCGGCAAGAACCGCCCCCCCCCCCCCAGCCGTGAGGATACCCGCTGTATCCTCTCACCAGCCAAAATTATGCTGGCCCCCGGAGAGTGACCCTAAGTCACCTTCCAGGGCCGGCATCAGAATTCCAAATGAGGACTCCAGTGAGATGAGGCGGCTTTTATACCGGCTGTGCTCACGGTAAACACATTTAGACGTGATTAATAGTTTTATTATGTTTTCACTGAGATGTTTTCACTTGTTTAGAAATTTCTGATATGCCAGCACCGGCGGTAATTTCACCCTTTGCGCTGATTGATATCCAGCCGTTCAACAACTGATATGCATTAACATGTAAGCGCTGGCGGTATTTTCACTCTTTAAGCTGATTGATATCCGACCGCTCAGCAAATTCACCCTTTGAGCGGATAAGCTTTGATGACGGGGCTAAAGGTGAATTTGATGCCTAATGATAACAGAGTGTGATAAAGGCCGCTTTCCCCGAAGCATCAAGTCTCAAATTGGCAGAGAACGATACCGCTTTCAGAAGTCGAAGTATTTTCATGTAGTCTCCACGAAAACAATGACTGATAACGCTAAAGCTATCAAGCATACGATATCAGCCCAAATTTTTATTTTCATGGATGAATCATTTCATTTCCTCGAGTGCCCCCCCCCAAACGGTTTCCAGCCGATTTTTTTAGGATATGAGATTTCGGCTTGCTGGTTAAATGCAGAAGCCTAGGGCCGAGTCGGACGGCCAAATGCGAATCGCGCGACGGAAACTTGCCCCATCTACTAAGTTTGAGCGCCGCCGCGTCAGCCAGCTGAACTGGGTCCAAGACTCCACCATTGCTGTGCATTCGATCAACAAGCCTGAGGCTCCAGCTGATTTTGTGAGCCTACAAGTGAGCATTATCAATGAACGTCCTCTCGCCGTGCACTGTCACATTTAGCGGGTCTTGGCTCGCTGTCAGTGGTTGATTTCGCCATAATCCTCTGCAGTGGTACGCAAAAAGGTTCGGAACTTCCTTGCCATCACCCTCGAGTGGTTTTGGGTGGTTGAGAGTTTGCCTTTTCCTGCATTTTCCTACTTCGATTCACGAGCACGTTATAGCCAGGCGCATGAATACGTTTCTTTGGCACTTGCAGTATGTGTCTCTTTGCACGCCAAACACTGACAAGGGGTCGTATTCGCCAACAACACGCCGAGGGTAGTGGAAGGGAAGCGGAAGGGATGATACTGCGCGCGGCAGAAGAGCAGATCAACCCATCTTACACCAAGTAAGATGGAAATGTAACCGTGTTACGTATCGATATCACTGCGAAAAAGATAAACGATTCCATCGCGAAGCGGCCATTCTTCAGCTATACGATTCGAAAAATTCCGGCGGTCGCGAGGGAAGCCAAGGGAGGCGAGAGGTGGCCGTGGAGCGAGCGTTTTGTACTGAAATTTCACCTCATCTACCCTTCGACTCCCCGGCGGGTTGATGGCGAATACGATCCAAGAACTCACTAAGGAGTGATGATAGAAGGCGCAAAGCCATATCGACAACCGGATCGTAAATTGCAACTGAGTCGTATATTGCTTTTGAATGACTTTAATACCTCCTCGGTATCACTTAATACTGATTGTGTTTTCACCGTGTTCAAATCTCAGTTATTCGTCCAGGTCGAAAGCGTTTGTCGCATAGATTGAAAACGGTGAAGGCACACTCCAACCTCACCATCGCTTCCCTGTTTTTCTACTTATCTTGGGAACAATCTCATGATGATCACAATGGTGTCTCCAGAATCGCTCAAAACTTCCTATGAACGAATTTATGACCCTTCAAAAGTTGCCCGAATTTGAGTGGCGATAATGGTTTGAACGAGTTTTCCGAGGATCGGATCTGAATAAAGAACAACACCTGGGTAGATCAGAAACAGCCAAAACATATATTTCTTAGATTTTCGAAATTTGAAAAATTTTAGCGATATCATTTTAGGGATGGAGATTTATTAGGTGCGATGAATATGCATATGAGCTCCATTTCGGTGTTCCGGAAGACTGCGGTAGGTTCTCAGGCAAACTGGGGCTTCGACAACAGGTTGATAAGTTGTCATCTCATTAACCGCTCCCTGTTGACAAGTCAAATCGCGCGTATTGTCAGCCTGAGACCTGCCCGTTGCCCAGCAACGTCCGCCTGTTGTCGGGCTGTTGACAACTCGATGTGTCACGTTTAGCGGCCTATTTAGCAGCAGTTCACATCCTACAGGACTCTTTCATCTAGCTTAGGTACTACTTTACACCTACACGCATCGCGGTCGGCACTCCGACACGCGCCGCGGCTGGTCGCCCAGCTCCCACTGGGATCGGCACCGGTTAGGCAGGACCTCCAGATGCTGGGCGGGGCCATTGTACCGCAAACTTGGGTAATTGAAACGCTCTCATCATTCACAGCATGCCTGAAAAATGCGTCGTATACTTCCCTTGTATCTGGAGCGTTAGCTTCGGCGCGTTGGCCAGCGGTGACTCATGATGGGCGGACCAACTTGTTGTCGACGCCCCAGTTTGTCAGTGTTACTGTAGTTAGATGGTACTTTTCGTACCGTAAATTACAGTAATCTTCTGAAAAATTGAAAACGAACCCTATAATTCTTTTCAGCGTCTCAAAATATCCCCGCAGAAAAAATTTGGGCTGGACATAATTTAACTTCTGAACTTCATAAATATGCGTTCCTCGCCGTTTTCGATTCACCCAGGTGCATTGAGGAAATAAACCAAACTGATTATTTCTTTCTACCTTCTCCCACAACACTCAACACAATATTTTTTTGAAACCTCAGTTTGTGCTGAGACCAGTACCTAGTAAGCAGTAGCAACTGAGCGCTTGATCAACACTCAACTCCCTTAGGCTCCGTCCATACGTGACGAGAGCGTGCGATTACGCAAAATCGATGTTCATCAAGGGCACACGTTTTGCTTGCCGCTCACGTGCACTCCCTCTCGCACGCTCGCTCTCGCTCGCTTACGCCAGCTCAAAAAAGGAAGCAGCAAGTTTCGAGCTTATTGCTCAGTCCCTAAAGTAGGAGACATTGAGCCTATTGCAGAACTATTGCCCTTGTTTTCCATAATCCCACCCCGGACGTTGAAAACAGTGGAAAATCATCAGCCGTTGCGACGATTTGAGCGATTGATCACCCGATCAAACGTTTTCAATCGAATCAACACGAGGCAGGGGTATTTGCCTGTGTTAATTTGCAGGCAGCGTTGAGGAGCGTCGAAAGGCGCACAACAGCAGGAGTGCCCGCTCTCGCCACGTATGGACGCTGCCTTATAGTCTACAGCAATGGAAGTAGGACCTTGTGAGGTTGCGGACTCGTCCTAACATACGGTAGTTTGCTAGTGGTATCACTCATTTTTTTTCAAACAACTGTGATAGATGTGTGAGTCTGTGTTTTCATCGATACGATCACATCTGTGGAAGCAATGAAAATGTGAGAGTGGAAGCAAAAACTCACCGACCAATCTCAGTTATTTCGGAAAAATAAGTGATAACACAATCAGACTACCGTATGTTAGCACGAGTCCGCAACCGTACCATGTACTTTTAACATTGCGGTAAACGTTACCTTTCTTTCGGGCGGCTCCCTCAACTTGATAGGCAGTCTCTACAGTATTTCCTCAGCACACGACGCTAGTCCGAGTGGGGATGAATTATAGGAGAGAAGCTACCAACCGAATCGAATGTGAGGGCTGGCCGCTACTGTATAGAGCGGCTCTGACGGTTTGCGTTATTCGAACCCGAACCATAAGGCGATGAACATCAAAAGATGGGTTCCCGTCGAGCGAGCATCTGCCTATCGTAAGCGAGCGAGATTAAGACTTTTGCGAAGAACAAGCGTCTAGCCGTTCCTTGCTGAGACACGTTCTTCTTCTGGCTGTTACAGTTCTTCGTCCTTTCCTGGAGCTTACCTTCCAGGCTCAAATCGGTGGCGCGCTCGTCAAAACTCCGCGTTTTGCGCAATACTCTGGAGGCAAAGAACGCTCTCGACCTGAGCGGAGAACTTTAGTTTTCATGAGATAAATATAGTGGAGTCCACCAAAAGTTGCTTATCTACTTATTAAAGGCAATGGTCGCGATCATATATGCTTGTCTTCTTTTCCTCTCTAAACCCTTTTTTGGGTTTCGAGTAGTAGGACCTATAGAAAAAAATTGCGAAAAAACCGCTGTTTCGGGCCAAATTTGAAGCCCGAAATTTCTTGTCTTTTGATGATGGACGAGCCCACTCCACATGATCGGCATCGATGATCTCTAATATCAAGAAAATCAGCTGGCTTGAAATTGAATTTCAATCAATGAACATTGACTCATCTAGTCAAAAACATTGACTGAAGTGCTTGCTTTTATTTTTAAATTAATTTTATTCGGTAAATTTCTATTTATTTCTTCCCCTCAATTTCGATGATTTTTGACTGCCCGGCATGAGACTGCGATCTATTTGGGCGGCGCTGTGCACGTGTGCACGAACTGGCATCTCTGGGCCCTAGAAACTCCAATTCTAGCCCGTTTTTCTCCGCTCTACCTTCCGAATTTTTCAGTTGTTTTCGATCTAAACTCATTTTCCTAGTTTTTTCGATGACGTTTTTCATCGTGACCACTGCCTTCAAAGGCACAGTTTAATCTCTGAATCTTTTCTCTGTTTTTCTGCCTATCTTGGAAAGGTCTCACACTGATTCCAATGATGTCTCTGGAATCGCACAAGACCCCCTAAGAGCGAAGTTATGGCCCTTCAAAAATTGTGTTACAGACGCATGGTGGACGAGTTGTCCGAGGCTTGTGACTTCCGCCATTTGCAACCGATGTATGCGAGCTGACCTGAGTTAAGAGAGAAGTTGAGAATGATGGAAGAACGGGGCAGCTGATCGGGAACCATCGCTAATCTGGCCACTGTTGAGCTCGAAAAATCGTAAAAGAGGCGTGCTAAAGTGGTTTCCTGATGTGGGCGCCCAGGGTGGCTTCCTCCTATATCTCGCTTATTCGGAGGCACTTACTCGGACAAAGTGAAAACCTGACCGCGCGCAAACAGCGGACCGCCACCGGGATGGGCGTTGGTCGAACCGGTTTCCGCTTGCGGTCAGTCCGCAAACTCACGCGGTCAGTCCGCAAGCTCCCGCGGTCAGTCCGCGAGCTCCCGCGGTCAGTCCGCGAGCTCCCTCGGGCAGTCCGCGAGCTCCCGCGGTCAGTCCGCGAGCTCCCGCGGTCAGTCCGCGAGCTCCCGCGGTCAGTACGCGAACTCCCGCGATCAGTCTAGAAAGCACCGCTGTCAGTCCGGAATGTCCCGCGGTTGGTCCAAACTTAACCGCGGTCAGCCCGCGAGCTCCCGCGGTCGGTCCAGAAAACACCGCTGTCAGTCCGGAATGCCTCGCAGTGGGTCCGAATTTACCCACGGTCAGCCCGCTAGCTCCCGCGGTCCGTCGAAAACCCTACCGTCAGTGCTGAAGGTCACGCGGTTGGCGCAGAAGTTCGTGCGGTTGATCAAGGTTTATCCACGGGCGGTCCGCAAGCTCCCGCGAATGATATTGATTGATACACTGTCAGATTAGAAGCTCCCCCACGTTTTCGTGATTATTTCTGTCGTTTCCGCGTTTGGCTCACAAGAAGACGTATCCCCGACAAGTCCGGGTCTCTGCTTGTCTCCGCTTGTGACGTGCAGTCTACGTGATCGGCAGAAAATACCTATATGACGGACCACTTCGCTTCGACCACCATATGTTAACAGTAATGCAGAAAAGAATAAGAAAGATGAAGGGAGAGAATTTAGTCATGATATGGCATGGTGTGATAATACGGACTACACATGGGGGCTGGTTCATCTTCAACAAATCACTGGTGTATCACGACTTCAAATCCACCGTGACAACACCCATGAAATGTCAAAATGACGCAACCGTGTTGGATTTCAATTTGAGGGGGAGGGGAGAATGAGAGTCGAGAGATTATGCACATGACATCGAAACTCACCTAGATTTTAACGAGTACACATAAATATGTACATCATGGCTAGTCGAAAAAAATTCAACAGCTTCTATTGTGATAGAAAGCGCTCTGTTTCAAAACGCACAGATTTCTGGCCAATGTGCGGACTTCATTGTGATAAGGACTGCAAGCTTAAGGTTATCGAAAGCAAAGCCAGAAAAACAGAAGAAGTCTTACCAGCGTCTCAAAAAGCTCGCTCAAGCAACGATTCAGGATCCATATACAGTTCTGAGGGCTGCGAGTTCCAGCGATAATAGGGAATAAAGTGCAGCTAAAAGCTTCGTAGCTGCTCTTTATACCCTATCATTGTCGCAACTCGGCTCCCAGAACTTTATCTGAGCATTTATACTTTGTAACGCGTAGAAAACCTATTTCGTAGCCCAGCATGGGTTTTTATTTTTATCATTTTTTGTTTCTTTTTCAACAGCGTCCGGAAATATAATTTCTGCCAACGCGTAGCTAGATGCCTCCGAGGGCGCGGCCTGTAACGCCGCCCCATTCCATGTAGCGAGAATTTAAGGGATTTAGCTACGATAGCTAAAACTCGCATATTCTTGTGTCGACGCTACAAGAGTGCAAATTCTACGCATATTCTACGTAAAAACGAGGCTAAATTCGATACATTGATCTCTCTGACGCTAAACCCGTATATTCTCGCTATAATTTTGTAGCGAGAATCTACGGATTTTGCGACAGCCTGTGCTGAAATGCAATCTTAAACCCGCGCTGGCTACGCGGAACGCAGGGATTCCGTCCGAACTTTGTTGGCCCAGTCATATCACGGTGTGATATTCGACACTCTGTGGCTGGTCGTGGAGAGTGACCGGGTGTCGCTCTCTGGGAGACCATGGTGAGGATAATTTTGACCATTGCGATGCTGCAGGCCGTGGGGAAGAAAGCAATGCTCTCGATCACAGCTGGGATCGCCTGGGTGGGTCGATCGACCGAGTGCTGTAAAGAGAATTTGCGTAGAATATGCGGGTGCCGTAGCGAGAATTTACGTAGAATATGCGGGCGCTGTAGCTGAAATTTCACCAACTGAGGCCAAACTTTCCACAATTTACGTGAAATCTCGGGTCAAAATTAGACTAGATGCCTCCGAAACCCTGGGCATCTCCGGTTTCTATGTGAGGCATCTAGCTACGCGCTGGCAGAGATGTTTTGCCGTCAAGTTGCAGTTTGCTCGAAATGGAGTTTTTTGTTCTAGATGATTTTTGATTGATTCATTCTTCATCTATTTCAGGTCCATAAAATTAGCATCGAAAAGAAACCTCATTGACGCAAAAATGAATAAAATATGAAGCGCATAAAAAAATAATCGCGCTATCTAAAGGAGAAAATTATCCCTTCTGAACGACCGGGGCGATGAAATTTTCGGAACACTGCGCGCAACTCCAAAAAAGCGGATGTTGTGAGCAGACCACGGGCATTTCGAATATCAACAAATATTGGAAAAAATTAGAGCTATTATTAAGGGCTCCGCAGAGTTGCAGCGAAAGGCAGCACGCCACCGAGCGAGAGGTTTGAGGTGGGAACAAAACCTGACGCAGCGTTGGGCACCAAGACCTCGCAGAATTGCCGCGATGCCGCCGCTGGCCACGTTGCTCTTCCATTAAGTACAACCTCCCTTATTTGACGCCAAAAGTTCCTGTAACCTTTTTTATTGCATTTTGGGTTTTACAAGTGTTTATGGAATGGCGCTATTTACTTTTCGTGAAAAGTAAACAAAAAGAGAGGAAAACAGAGAACTGGACGTAAGTAAAAAAATGAGCTGCCCAGCATATTTTTTCCCGTGACTTCAATTTGTTACGTTAGCAAAGATGTACAGCTATGTAAAAAGGTCACATTAGAATAAAAATAGAGAACCTATAAGGCATTGAAACTGTAATAAATCTGGAAAACTATGCATTTTTCGAGCATGTTCCAGTAATTTTTTTCGTTTCCAATTAAATCCAGGCAGAATGTGGTGAGGCGATCGAATGCACGAAATATTGAAGGAAAAGAAATTGAATCGATCGACTGCGGCATTTCTCGCCGGTGGCGGAAATGGTCCTGACCATTTCTTGCCGCTGTTCTCTGGCGGCGTCGCTGCGGGCGTCGCTCGTGTCGCGGCGGCGAATACACTTTGCGAGGCCACCACGTCGCCAGCCTCGCCCGACACGTCGCCGGTGTCGCCCGCTGCGTGGAGCCCCCATCGCTCATCATTGCCCTGTCGCAGCGAATCTCGCGGCGGTGCAACTCTGCAGAGCCCTTTAATTGGCAGAATACTGATATCGCGGAGCCTCATTGTAGATTGAAATTTTTTTGTCAAAAGAGGCTACAAGATCTGCAAAAGTTCGCAAAACGTGCTAGGCACCAAAGGCTCACCAAATAAAAAGTCCAAGAAGGAATTTTCACGATTTTTTGAGACCATTTTCTCGGAAACTTCCGTGAACTTTTGCAGATTTCGGAGCCTCGTTTGGCAATAAAAATTTCAAGCTATTATTATAGTACGGTAACAATTGTTGCAATAAGGTATCAAACGATTACATAACCTCCATTTTATTTCACGACTCGCTTCCCCTCTATCAATTTTTCTATCCTAAGCTGCCGAAAGTGAGCTGTCAGACGTCAAAATATTAGTGCGCGAAATTTGGAAATTTTCAAAGGAAATTTTCAAAATCTTGATGTCGGTCTATTTGTCTGCCAAATTTGAATTTTCCACTTTTCATTTTCACGATAGTGTGGTACTTTTTTCCGATTCGATTCATTTTATTTGTTTCTTGGGGAAATGAAATGGAGGCCCTTTCCGACGCCATTTTTATTCTACCCAAAATCGGAACAAACCCGTCGTTCAAAATAAGTACTTACACTATCTGTTAGAACAGACATTTCCCTTTCGAACAACTAAGATGCGGACTAAACACGAAAAGTTCTCACACTTGATGCGCAACTTCCAATTAAAAAAAACGCTACGTTCTTATGTCAGGCAAAAATGCTTCTCATAAATGAATAAAAACTTAATCAAAACTAGCGTACCTGTAAAAAAATAAACATTTTATGTAGGGAAGAAATATCAGTTAAAAGGAATATTCAATAGTTGGAAGATAGAAGAAGGAATAAAGACGGAGTGGTGCTTAGTGTTGCAAATAATTTCGGCCGCTGCTGGCCACAAGCCAACAGCAGCGGGGCGCTGATTAGCAATGGGGCGCGACATCTCGGTGTCAGGCGGTTTGTTACGTGCCTTGACCTGAATCTGATTTTTCTACCTGGTTCTTATGATCCTTTCCCTAGGGTGGAGGAACTATTCACTTTTTTCACATATAAGAAACATTCGGAAACGCAAATTATTGGCTTTTTCGGGAATTCATCCCATTCATTCGGGAATTAAGATCATTTGTACTATTCCAAAGTTGGAAAAAACTTCCCGAGCAATCAGCTAGTTTCAGATGAGGATACTCGATTTCTCTCGCAAATAATGCCTAATTTCTCTTGAGTATTACTCGAAAACTTTCAATAATAACTTTCAAAGAGCAACCGAAATATTTTCACGGATCGAACTGAAAACGAATGAAAAATAAAATTAATAAATAACAATAATGTTCATGTTCGCTCTTCTTCAAACCTGGGCATCAGTATGTTGCTTATAATGTTCTATGCCACATCAGGTTTTTATTGGTGAAACCGTTTATTCGGCCGACGTTTCGGTCAAATCGCCGTTATCAAGGCCTGAAATGATTCAAAACACTAATCTACGACCTCCTCGACCAAGCGCCTTCTCACTCCTCACTCCGCGAGTTGCGGCTTTCCTCACGAATGATGAAAGAATGAGATAACTTCAACAACAGAACGAACCCGAAACAGTTCCACCAACACTTAGCTCCAGTCGACGCCAAGCAAGAGAGACCAGCAGCTTGTGAGAAACCCCGACGGAGTGAATCCATTGAGTTCTCACAAACCGCCAAGTGGTATAAGGGGTAGCAATTCGTTAGCTATGGCAATACATTCATTTCTGTTATTAAGCTTTGGGTCGCGGGCGCGTATAAAGAAAGCCTCCAAAGCCTTTCTGGGACCGATTTCGTTCTCGTAAGCCAGAACTTTGCAGGTGATGTTGAAGTCTGTGCCCTGGTGTGCTTCGACTCGGTGTTTACCGAGTGGATTCGAGAGAGCTTTCTTTCTTTTGCTTGCCAGATGTTCTTTGATACTAACGCATAGAGCTCTTCCCGTTTCCCCAATATAGGTTTCTCCACATTTTGAGCACTGCATCTGATAGACGACTCCACTCTGACCACAGTCTCCTTCTTCTCCATGAGGGCAAACTATGCAGTTCTCCATCGCGCAGGTGCGATCGTATACCCTATTGCGCACCAGTTGACTCTTGATGTTATGCCTCGGAATGTCAACTAATACGACTTCATCAACTAAACCTGCGCGAGAAATGCTCTGACGTACAGCATAGCTGACTGTATCTGATATGAGCGGAAGCTGAAGGGGTAATTGTCTTCGAAAGACATTGTTCGAATGTTCGAAAATGTTCGAAAGCGGATCGGGCCCGGGTAGACGTCGAACAATGTCTTTCGAAAACAAAATACCCCTTCAGCTTCCGCTCATATCAGATGCAGTCAGCTATGCTGTACGTCAGAGCATTTCTCGCGCAGGTTTAGTTGATGAAGTCGTATTAGTTGACATTCCGAGGCATAACATCAAGAGTCAACTGGTGCGCAATAGGGTGTACGATCGCACCTGCGAGATGGAGAACTGCATAGTCTGCCCTCATGGAGAAGAAGGAGACTGTGCTCAGAGTGGAGTCGTCTATCAGATGCAGTGCTCAAAATGTGGAGAAACCTATATTGGGGAAACGGGAAGAGCTCTATGCGTTAGTATCAAAGAACATCTGGCAAGCAAAAGAAAGAAAGCTCTCTCGAATCCACTCGGTAAACACCGAGTCGAAGCACACCAGGGCACAGACTTCAACATCACCTGCAAAGTTCTGGCTTACGAGAACGAAATCGGTCCCAGAAAGGCTTTCGAGGTTTTCTTTATACGCGCCCGCGACCCAAAGCTTAATAACAGAAATGAATGTATTGCCATAACTAACGAATTGCTACCCCTTATACCACTTTGCGGTTTGTGAGAACTCAATGGATTCACCTGTCGGGGTTTCTCACTTGCTACTGGTCTCTCTTGCTTGGCGTCGACTGGAGCTAAGTGTTGCGGAACTGTTTCGGGTTCTGTTCTGTTGTTGAAGTTATGAACATTATAAGCAATGATAATAATTATTAATAATAATAATATTAATAATAATAATAACAATAATAATAATAATAATAATAATAATAATAATAACAATAATAATAATAATAATAATAATAATAATAATAATAATAATAATAATAATAATAATAATAATAATATGTATGTGTAATAATAATAATAATAATAATAATAATAATAATAATAATAATAATAATAATAATAATAGTAATAATAATAATAATAATAATAATAATAATAATAATAATAATAATAATAATAATAATAATAATAATAATAATAATAATAATAATAATAATAATAATAATAATAATAATAATAATAATAATAATAATAATAATAATAATAATAATAATAATAATAATAATAATAATAATAACAATAATAATAATAATAATAATAATAATAATAATAATAATAATAATAATAATAATAATAATAGTAATACTAATAATACTAACATAATAATAATAATAATACTAACAATAATAATAATAATAATAATAATAATAATAATACGAAAATAATTGAAAATTATATAATTATAAATATTATGATTAATATTAATTCTTATTTAGAAGAACCAATGAATGATTAGTCGGACTAATATGTTATGCAGCGTGCGTGGCAACTTACGCAGAAGTGACAACATATGTGAACGTGTTCTGAATCTTCTTAAGTTACAGACAACGGACTAAAAGCCGCGCCGCCCTGCCTGCCGCGGCCGCTGATTTTGCGATGCACGCGGTCCGACCGTCGTTTCTTATCGCGGTTTGACCGCGTCCAAGCGCGGTTCGATCGCCGGTAGAACATGAGCGCGGTCGGAACGCGCTTCAACCGCCGCATTGTCGCGGTCAGCTTTATTTCAAATAGTTGCCCGCGGTCAGGTTTTCTCTTTGTCTGAGTAGAGCTCGCACTTGGCATGTGTTATATAGGATGGGTCTACTTCACAATTATGTGGAAATCTCAGATTTCGCCCCTGAGCTTCGACTGTGCCTTTGATGAGAAGCGGTCCTTTGGTGGATCAATGCACATGAATCTCATTGCAGCACAGCGTGCTGATATGGAATTCACGCATCTTGATCCTTAGCCGACCACTTCTCATTGATACGCAGATGTGCAACTTTTTGGGAACTTTACTGTATGGTTCACGGCAATGGGACAAGGCGGTGGTGCGGTTGCGAGTAGTGAGGAAATGAAGGCTACTTTGGTGTTTGCTGTATCAATCACTTTTCCGGATCAGATGTGAATCGCCAAAAAGGGCTAGCCTAGCTACTTCATTTTGAGCCGGTTGAAGTGAAGCTTATCGGGCTTATCTTGTCAAAATCTCCTTATTACTGCGATATTTTGCCATGAACGACCGCTCCGCTGCTTGCTGCGCCCGGACTGATCCGAGCAGGGTAGACTTTATTGGTTCTCCTACATTTTCATTTATTTTATCTGCTTCCACAGCTGTAGTCGTAAAAGCGAAAGCTCACCGATGAATCACAGCTATTTTGAAAAAGTGATTGATACAAATATATGGCTATACCTAGAAAAGTATACCTAGAAAAATTCGCACAGTTCGATAATTCACCATCGTACACAAAATACTCACTAAAATCTAATCATACGGTGACACCGGCGGGTTCGCGAGCGCATGGAGGGCCGAACAACACTCACCCCGCAATTCAGCCGACATCGTCTTAGGATGAACACGGAATGGAGGATACACTACTCTAATGCTGCCCGCGATCCAACCAACGAATTCCGCGCTGGTCCGCACACCTTTTTCGTCATTGTTATTATTAATCAACCTTCAACTTCATTCTGTTCCAGAACAACTAATTCCAGTACTATCTTCAGTTACTATGACAGTGAACGCGTTTACTGATTTTTCTCACTTGTCAAAGTTAAGGCCCACTTTAATCCGCTCCGCCATGGCATCGCCCCTAGAGTATTCATAACCTCCGCGAGCGCATCACGCGCGTGATGCGTGTAGGAAATACAGTGTACTGCAATGCTAAAAGGACATGGTGCGGTTGCGGTCACACACTAAAACTTCGGTGGAGGACGCCTAATTCCGTTGTCGATCGACAGCGCAGTTGATTTTTGAGGTGGGTTACCGTTTTTCTTTATTTTTTCTTGTTTACTTCGGCATTGATTTTGTTTCTGACTCTTATAATATTACGAATAGGGTCTTTTCTTGGTGTGCGAGAGGAAGTTGTCGTTTTTTTTTTCGATTTCAAAACAGAATTTTGAAGAAAAAAACAATTCGAAGCCCGAACGATTGGCTAATTTTCCTCACGCACCGCGAATGGCCCCTGTTAGCAGTTTATGCCGAAACAAAAAGAAACAAAATTAATGCCGAAACAAACAAGAAAACCGTAACTTACAGAGAAAATCAGCTGTGCTGTTGATCGATAATGAAATTAGGCGTCTTCCGCCGTAGTTTTAGTGTGTGACCGCAGCCGCACCATGTCCTTTTAACATTGCGGTCAACTGTATTCACACGCACATGCCGCGCTGGCGTTAAGGGGCATCATTTGCGCCTTGCTACAATGCAGGCCGTATCTTTAGCGTTTTGGACGAAAAAGACGCAAAAACGCGTCTTTTGCGTCCTTTTTTCATAACTCTTTTCAGTGTGGTCCATTCTGGAATCTGAGGAGATATTTGGAATCAGCACCTAAAGCTCTTTCTTTTAAGCCCTCATTTGTCTTACTCTGCATCAAGGCATATAGGCGTGACACAATCAATCGAGTGCGTGAAAAGCGGAGATGGAATTGTGGTCGGAGGATTGAATGTATTCATATAACCGTATCTGATTACCCGTATCATCCATTCATTTTCCCGCAGGTTTGAATATATCCAGCACTGCAGCTTTTCTTCAGTGAAAATTTGGTGGTGATGGTATATCATAATCGTCTAGAGAAGGCAGCACCACCTCCGTCTTTTTCCGCTGTCGTGATCTATACCACTGTTTCATACTATTTTTTTCACACACCTCCATATTTTACTTATTTGTTTCTGGCTGTTTCTGTTTCTATACAATGAACACGATAGTAGCTCCCATGTATGACCGCACAGTCCCATCTATCGAGCGAAGCCGGTTCTGATGCGGTTTGTCACGCGCTCCTCAGACGGTAGGCGCGGGCAGATCGCTGGCTTTTGGCGGCCAATCGACATCCCCCCGCCAGTAGCCAGCGATCCGCCTGCCAGTAGCCAGCGATCGTCCCGCCACTGGCCAGCGATCCGCCCGCCATTAGCTAGCGATCCGCCCTCGATGCCACATGCGGGTTAATCCCATGGTTCCCACCACGGCGGTTTCCGTGTGCGGGACAACCAGCCTAGCCGTGAGTACCATCACCCTCAGCAGTCAAAAATTATCCTCCGGCTTCTGAGTGATCCTTCAAAGTGACTTGAAGTCAATTTCCAGAATCGGAATGCCGAGTGAGCAATCAGTGCGATGGAGCGCCTTTTACGCTCCTCGGTTTGTTTACTCTGAGCATGATACTGACAGCAGAAAAGAACTCGGCAATGATTGACAAGTTTCAACATGTAAAATTTGAGCGGACGGATCGCTGGCGGGTCGCGGGCGAATCGCGGCTTTAGAGCTTACCCGCTATCGTGATCAGCTTCCCCAGATGCCGCTATCCGCCCGTCAAAAGGCAGCGATCCGCCCGCGGAGACAACGAGAGGAAGCGATCAGCTCGGCGAGGCCACGATGGACAGCGATCCGCCCGCAACTTGCTGGCGTACCGCCCGCAGAGGCCTTGATTGCCAGTGGTCAGTCCGCACCTACTGTCTGAGTAGTTACAAGCTACGAAACCGCGTAAAAATTAGCACGCAGCTGACACACTAGGGACGGCGCAGGATCACTAGGAATGGGAGAGGATGTCCCAGTTGTTACTGCAACTAAAAAATTATTGTCATTTGTTCCCGCGTATTTCCTTAGGTACGCAATCGCGCCTAGTTTCGCAGCGTTCAGCCTTGTCTGCGCAACACAATTTTCGTGTCGCACTGACACACTCTGCAAAAACTCTGAACACTGCCTGAAACGCCGCGTCGCCATTTCTCGCTCCAGAGGGCGCCGCTACCGATTTTGAGTCCGTTTTTGGATCTCTTGCAACGAACTTAATACGATATTGACTGTAGCCATAGCTGGCTCCCTTCCAACTTTGTCACTATTCGATATGTCTTACACCATTTTTGGATGTTTTTTTGCAGTAACTGCAGTTCAACGTCGCAGTGCACGTTATGGCATGTTTACACAAGGTGCTGAGTTGATCGCAAAACGCTTGGCTGCGGGCGAGATTGAACCAGCATATTCCCTTTCCGGGGGAGCGCCTTATCGCACTGCACCACCGAAGCCCCAGCGCCGCTCTCACTCAGCTGCTCGGTAAACCTACTGTTTCATCCCGTTGTGCGGGTGAAAAGATGATTGCTTCGGTGATGATTTACCGAGCAGTTGAGTTAGAGCGGCGCCGGGACTTTGGTGGTGGAGTGCGTTAAGGCGCTACCCCGGAAAGGTAATATACTGGTTCAATCTCGCCCGGAGCCAAGCGTTTTCAGCATCTTGTGTAAACTAATCGATATGATACAGCTGATAATTTTTCTGGTTTATGGTTTTTTCTGTATCATTCATTTTCTCGTGCTATTTCTTCATAGATCTGTCTATAGGCTGTAAAACCGCGAAATTCTCATGGTTTCTACGCGTGCTGATGCGGAGCGGAGGTTAGAGACAGCGAGAGAGCGCATGATAGACAACGGGAGCAGCATCGAGCGCGCCGCTCGCGCCATGAGTCGTGAGAAGCACAATTTTTATAGAGGGTACATATAGTAAATATGTACTCTAGTTGAATCAATACTGTGTTTGAAAGGAGGGAAACTTACGGTTTCTTTGCGTTTTTGATGCGTTTTATCCTTAATAGAAAAAACAGAGGTACAGGGAGAGGACGGAGTACGGGGTGGCGCCGGCGCCAGCCGGCTGGCAGCAGCGACAGCTCTTGGCCGAGTCGCCCCGACAGAGATCGACGGCTCACTCGCTCGTTGATTGGCGATCAGCGGAGATCACGCACGCAAGATCAGAGCCTGTGCATGGAAAGCAATCGTTTACAAACAAAAAGGGTGAAGAATTCCGCTATTAAAGAGAGCAGCCCCTGAGTTTTTTGAGGAGTTGAAGTCTTATGCTAGGGAGGACACAATCTCCGAATTTTGATGGGGTTAGAACCCCGGGTGGGCGAGATTATGACATGAATGCGAAGTTTTCTCCGATTCTTTCAGGGGGTTGGAACCCCGGGTAGGCGAGATTCTGACATGAGTGCGAAGCTTTCCTCGATTTTTGCAAGGGGTTGGAACCCTGGGTGGGCGAGATTCTGGCGTGAGTGCGAAGTTTTCTCCGATTTTTTCAGGGGGAGGGTTGGAACCCCGGGTAGGCGAGATTCTGACGTGAGTGCAAAGTTTTCTCCGATTTTTTCCAGGGGGTTGGAACCCCGGGTGGGAAAAAACTGCTAGCTCAATACGCTTATACCACAGATATGGGTAGCAAAGCTTCCCAAGTTCGTGCTAAGACTCCCTAGCAAACGACTTCAACCACTAAAAGAACTCAGGGGCTGTTTGCTTTAATAAAAATGACTGAAATCGTCGCAGTTTTTGGTTGTAAACGATTGCTTTCCATTCACAGGCTCTGATCTTGCGTGCGTGATCTCCGCCGATATCCAATCAACGAGCGAGCGAGCCATCGATCTCTCTGACGGGGCGACTCCGCCGAGAGCGGTCACTGCTGCCAGCCGGCTGGCGCCACCCCGTACTCCATGAAGACTATAAATACTCAAGCGGCGACACCATGGCAGAGCGGGAAAGACGGCCTTCAAAACAAGCAAATTCTGTACAAGCGTTCATCCTCAGGATAGCAAAGGATAGCGATGGAAATGATTTTGCCGAAAAGGAGTGAAACTGCTAATGGATTAATAGTGAAAATGCTGAAAAAGTCTTTACGGCCGTCGCCGCCATTGCGGAGCGGGCGTCACGCGCGTGCCGCGCTGGCGTGGCGTCAGGCCGCGATTACGCTTCCAGCGACACGCGATAGCGACAGTTCATATCAGGCATATCGATTTTCCGTCGATGTTAACAGTAAACATTGCGTCGCGTCGCTCGTCGCCGGAAGTATGGTCCCCGCCTCAGGCCAATAATAGGTCAATGGTACACTTTGTCTGTCATAAGCGAAAGTTATCACATTTAGCAAAAATCGTGGCGAGGCCAGCATCGGAGCAACGGCACTGGCCGTCATAGGGACAGCTGTCGTATGTTCGCCGCAGCGACGTGTCGCGGAGGGCTGACATACTGCAAACGTGCCAATGCATGTAGTTACCACTGTCGCTGTCGCTGTGCAGCGCACTGCGACAGCGACAGATTCAAAGGGCGGGAGGTGGTCGCTCAGAACGACGCGATCGAGTGTCGCAAATGTATGCCATTGGCCATACTCTGTAGCCACACCCGCGCGTCACGCGCGTGCCGCGCTGGCGTTGAAGAGTATGAATAGCGCCTTAGGAAACGTTGCGTTTTCCCTCCTAACACTCTGTATTAATTCGTATACTCTTTACCATTTGACAGACACAGGAATGACCCGAGAAAATAAAGAAAACATAAACAAGGCATAATCCAGAGAAAATTAAGCTCAGCTGTTAAAAAAAAAATCAGCTGTTTTATATCGATTAATGGTTAACTTGGAACCGAGCCAGCTGGCTACAGTCTGCTTGAGGAAAGTAGGCAACCGCACCACCGCCTTTTTCCGTTGCAGTGAACTGTACCACTGTCTTCGGCTCACTGGAGGAGCACGAAAATGTCCTTGGGAATTTTTTTCGTCAATTTTGAAGCGAGTTACTGCTAAGCGGCCCTTTGTGAGCGCGAAAATCCAAGCAAAACGCCGTTTCTTGCAAGAAATATGCGCGAGAGATAATGTTCTGTTCTTATCAAAACGAATTCCGCTGCGCAATTGCGGGCAACCGCTTCTGCAGCACGGAGCAACTTGATAATCGCGCCGAGAACCTTTGATTCCAACTCGGTTATCATCGTGCAGCGTTCTGCAACCGCGGCTGTCCGCAACTGCGGAGCGGAATTTAGCTCCGAGATAGACAATACTGTCCGAAACTCGGAGCCGTTTGTATATTAAGTGGGGCTTGGGGGATAGTCAACCTTCCGAGTTCAGTGCTCCCTCCGTAGTTTCTGGGAGCGAATTTTAAATTTTTCTCATCAATCTGTCAAATTCACGAAAGTCAGCGCAGCAACAGGTAACGTTTGGAAAATATTCCATTACAACTTGTTCAATGAGAGAGCAGAAATTGCCCGAAAAGCACAATCTGAAAAGTGCCCGTTTCTCTATGAAAACTATTCGATTAGAGGAGAAAATCGTTACATACCCGGAAAAAACTGTTGATCCCTGCTTAGGGTTGAATCGTTCATTTCCACTCCGCAACCTGAAGAAATGGCAGTTCCATTTTGGAAATTGATCTCACATCATAGCGCAGGCCAGTCAGCAAGGCGAGGGTCCCGGCACGAAGGCCTACACCGATACGGAAAGTGGCGTGGGCCCAATTTCGCCATCGCAAATGTGCATTCGTTTCCTGTTATTCTACTTTTATCATCGATGTGATCATCAATGTCTACTCCTGAGGTGTTAAATTCTTCACGAATCTCCTAATTGAAGTGGAGCGATTGAAAATAGTTCACAATGAATGTTTTTTTTTTGGAAAAAATTCCTTTTCGACATAACTTGAAAATGTCATCCAAAGTAAGGTGTATGGCACAAAGCCGGTAACGGTCAGAATTTCCCGGCCTGCCCCCGATCCACAGTAACCCTGTGCGTGGTGGGGCCAGGCATGGATTCCTGGCGCTCCTTTTCGATCGATACGCGCGTCATATTCGCTACCACAACTTTCGTGATCGATGGTTTTCCTTCAGCAATACGAAGAAGGGGTGTTTTGCTTTATCGATCCATTCCATGCTAACATTAGTTCAGGAGAGCTATCGCAGTTCGTCTTAAGAACGGCTGACATAGCGCCAGTATATTTTTGGCTCGAAAAGAAGCTCTTTATAAATCGCTAATTCGTCCTTTGAAAGAGTAAATCACAGAAAGTTGGGTAATATGTATGAAAAATAAAGATAGCCATAGATCATGTCGGCTCAATTTCTTTTTCTCTATTTCTGCAGTTCGCAGGCTCACGCCGATTTCAACATTATTTTGGCAAAAAAACTATCGCTGGTTACGCACCGTTGCATCGCACTTGGCCACGCCCATTTTTCCGTGCCGCAATGACTCCTGATTTTGGCAGAGTTGGGAAACCCCGGGTAGGTACTCAAGTTTAGTGCGGCACGGAAAATGGGCGTGGCCAAGTGCATAGCGCCACAGTGCCCCCCATCCCACATAGCACTTGAAAAAGTAGCGCTGCGGACGTTGAATTTTGATCGCTTTCGAAAAAACAGCGAACGTTTCGCCGCCTCAAGCACCGCGATGACGAATATGTCGAAAATATCGATTGAGCGAGCCAAGAATCCATGCTGGTTCCGCGGGTGCGCCCGATGAGGCACTCTGATATGGAAGGGGCCTCAGAGCGCATGGCGCGCGCACCTTCTCGCGGAGGAGTCCCTTTCACGTCGCGATGCGTTTTTCTTGAATATTTCTGGAATTATTAGCTACCCTCAATCGATCTCGTTTCCACTGCCACCCAGATGATCGCTATTGCTCCTATTCGTTTCTCTTATCCATGAGAAGGTGTCCCGGGAAGTTGCCTACGAGAAAGTGCGCGCGCCATGCGCTCTAGGGCCCCGCCCACATCAGGGTGCCTCTTTTCCCTCCCCCTGGTTCCGCAGCGAATAGGGGTACTGTGGATCGGGGATAGGCCGGGAAATTTTGACCGTTACTGGCTTGTGTGCATGGCTGTCTCTGGTCACGGAAGTCCCTCATGGACATCGGTGCCACCTATTTTTTCGAAAGAGTGAAAACTCTGTTTAGGGTGAAAATTCAGGCCATGGGCGCAACTATTGACTAGATTTCTTCAATGAATTGAAACTCCGAGACATATAGGTGAAATTCTGATGTGAATTCATGAGAGGCTCCTCCGAATTGGATCGCACCATATGCATACCTTACAAACCTTATGCAGTGATGGGAAGGCGCCAGTGAATGCGCACGCGATCTAAATCAGCCCCAGTTTTTTCCTTGTGGGTGAACCTGCTCATAAAAATCCTAGCTCGCCCGGACGAGTCCGGGCGTAGCAAACAGCGGAGCGGTCGGCCATAGCAAAATATAACAGTGATAAGGAGGTTCCGCCATGATAAGCCCAATAAACCTCACCTCGACCCTCTCAAAATGAGGGAGCTACTATGGTTCTCCGAGCCGAAATCCGGTCCGGAATTGCGGACTACGGCTGTTGCGTCATTCGACACAATCGTACTGGGAGAAGGTTGAGTCGTGCCGGGACCAAGAGGTAACAGCTCGATTAACATGTCGTATGATGCAATAGTCCTATTCCACAAGTGCGGACCGTAATTTGGCCCAGAGAACAATAGTAGGCTATACATTCCGTATGGCTCTTTATTGCAAGATAAAGCCATTGAATGACTGAACTTCGTGGACCCAATGTTCTTCTTCTCGCCTTGGATTCATTTCTCCAGTCATGTATTCTCCAGCTCGGAGCCAAATTTATTTTGTTCCTGAGTGTGCGTGTGCGGAGCGAGAGGGACAGCGAGAAAGCGTGGAGCGGGGGGATAAGCAGCATACACGCGCGCTTAAACGCGATCGACGGAAATAAATTTGGATCCGATACAGGATATGCTTTGACCTGAAGTGTCTGTGCAAATTTTGAGCCACATATCGCATTTTAAGCAAATACGACTTCTTAAAAAGAGTGCCATTGATGCGTCTGCAATGGTGAACAGCTCAGAACCTCGTTCTGCCCTGCCCGGTGCGAAAAACTGCATTCAGGGCCACCCGTACACTCGTAACTATGGTCTTGATCCCGTTTAGAGCGAGCCGCTAACTCCTCGACTGATTTTCGCCGCCCTCATGACGAAACTCGGATCACCCCTCTGGCTACAAGAACGCGGTACTTAGGCTCGGACCACGGCCCACGTACGTCTAAATGGGCGTTTTCGGGGTGGAGACTTGCCTTCCTAGGCCAGTGTCGACATCCACAGCACCTTGCCTTCTTCTTCTTCTTTGCAGCCACAGAGAGGGGTTCTGTCATAGGTTCAGAAACTCGGCCACTAGCACTGGGTACCAGCACCGCGCAAGAGACGGAGGCGGGAGCGCCTCCGTCTCTTGCGCGCGGAGCATACCCGATTCGTGAACGAACACTTGAGCAGAGTTGCCATAAACCCCATCCTGGGAGTCGCACCTCCAAAGGTCTCCGAGACAGAGATGGAACTTGGCAGGCGTGCCAGGTGCACCCTTGCATCGTTACGCTGTGGACACTCCCCCATGCTTATGTCATACTTGCATAGGATTGACAACAGCAAACCTGACGAGTGTCCTGATTGCGGTAGTCAAGGGCATACTACTGCGCACCTGTTCAATTGCCCGAAAAGACCGACTACATTGACGACAATGGATCTGTGGACGAACCCAGTGCTAGTGCCAGAGTTTCTGAACCTATGACAGAACCCCTCTCTGTGGCTGCAAAGAAGAAGAAGAGCACTGGGTTCGTCCACAGATCCATTGTCGTCAATGTAGTCGGTCTCTTCGGGCAATTGAACAGGTGCGCAGTAGTATGCCCTTGACTACCGCATTCAGGACACTCGTCAGGTTTGCTGTTGTCAATCCTATGCAAGTATGACATAAGCATGGGGGAGTGTTCACAGCGTAACGATGCAAGGGCGCACCTGGCACGCCTGCCAAGTTCCAACTTCGTCTCGCTGACCTTTGGAGGTGCGACTCCCAGGATGGAGTTTATGGCAACTCTGCTCAAGTGTTCCTTCACGAATCGGGTATGCTCCGCGCGCAAGAGACGGAGGCGTTCTTGTTGTGCTTCGGTCCATCTCTGCACATCTACTTTCGACGGAGCATCAGCGAAAGGCTTTCTGATACATCTCTCTCTCACCGGGTTTAGTACTCTTCGCGATGGATGATTCGGCTGCTTCACGATGTTAATGTACATTTGTTGCGCCTGGAGTTGGCAGTGGTCTCTAACTGGCAATATGCGAGCTTCGGCGTGTAAGTGCTCTATTGGAGAGCTTTTAGAACAGCCAGTTGCAATTCGCAGAGCACAGTTTTGGACGCGCTGCAGCTCGGACCAAGAGGTGTCCGACACGATGTGCTGCCAGACTGGCGCAGCATACTCCAGGGCGGGTTGCAGGGTCAAGCGGGGCGTTGCGTAATTTTTCAAAATCGGAGCGACCCCACCCCCACCACCATCATTTTTTTTCCAAAATCCGAAATTTTTGAATCCCTTCCGAGGCGCGGTTTCTTAGCCGTTTATATTTGATTCCTAAAACTATCAGACGCCGAAAATTCGTTCATTAGCCGGGCCCAAGCGTCTTAAAGCTGAGCAATGCTACGATCCCTCCCTTTGGTGACCAGAAATATCGAGAATTTTTGGGACACCTTCACCAAATTTTCATTTTTGAACTGAAATTTTGGCGATCCCCCCTACTAACCTTCATTTTCGGGCCAATTTTTTTGCGACCCCCCCTACCTATCGTTGCGGAATTTCGCAACCCCGCTTGACCCTGGCGGGTTGCACAATAGCCTTATACGTGGTCAGAATAGTTTCTTTATTGTATCCCCAGAACGTTCCACCGAGAGCACGCAGGACGTTGAGTCTTGTTTTCACTGTGGCTTGCTTCTGCTCAGTGTTCTTATGAAACCTCAACGAAGGATCCAACACGAGTCCAAGTAATTTGGGGAATCGGGTGGCCTGCAATTGAGTTTCGTCCCATTTCACCATAGGATGGGCACTGTGCTCTGCATTATCAGTGGAAAAGACGGTGACGGACGATTTAGTGAGCATTTTGCGATCGAAGAAACATTTCAACTCGATCAAGTAGTCATTGATCTTACTGGTGGCTACCTTAATGTCGCGATCTCGGCACAGAATAGTAATATCATCCGCGTATGCAACGACCTTGATGTCTTGAGGGGGAACGGGCAGATCTTCTAGATATAAACTGAAAAGTGTGGGCGATAAAACTCCTTGAGGGACACCAGCGGCGATGGGGATGCTATTGGAAACATGTCCCTGGAATACTATGCTTATCTGGGCCGAATTCCGGTCCGCAATTGCGTCTCGACACGCTTTGCGGCCGCACGCGCTTGAGTCGGTCGAGCTTCCAGCACCTAAGCCGACTCGATACGACTTTTTTATACAGTTTTCTCCAATTGTGTTTACTTTTCAGTTTCTAAAACCCACCTAGAGTCAACAGATCGGCGGCTGCGGCCCAGGAAACTCTTCTAACTCGAATGCGCGCGGCCGCAAAGCGTGTCGAGACGCAATCGCGGACCGGTATTTGGCCCAGAGAAGCACAGTAGCACATTTGCCCGACGTCCTTTAGTGAAGGCAGTTATCCACCGCTTCTGCCATGGCTTGATGGTAGACTTCAACAGACTCTCTGATAGTAGGCCTAGATTGACAGTGTCAAATGCCTTTGTTAAGTTGAGGGCCACACCAACAGTACGTTGGGGTTTGATGGCATTGAAGCCGTCCAGCACATAGCTCACAATTTCCAACAAGGCCGTAGAGGTGGAATGTAATTTTCGGAAACCATGTTGGTGCTGCTGTTGGCTGTTATGCTCGGCAAGCTCCTCCACCACCAGTTTTTCGGCAATTTTGGCGATGGGTGAGAGTAGACTGATCGGCCGGTACCCATTAGCAGTGGATGGTGACTTTCCCGGCTTCGGCAGTGGAATCACACGAGCGACTTTCCAATTTTGGGGTAATGTACATGTGCGAAACGAAGTATTAATGACGCCAGCGAGAAGGAGCAGAAGTTCATTGGGCAGTCTCTTGAGGACTGCTGGGCTCAAACCATCTGGCCCTACTGCCTTCGAGTTGCTCATCTCCTTTATTACCTTCTCGACCTGTGCAGGCGTGACTGCATCATCTACATCCATGAGAGGCAACTTACAGAGTTCCCGTACAGTTATTCTATTCCGCTTCTCTCTTTTGGTTCTAGTGATGAAAAAATGCTTCCCAAGGGCATTTGCGGCCTCCTTCCCTCATTTGAAAACTCCACCTTCAAATTCAATCGTGGAATTGTCGGCGGAGGTGATCTTTCCGGAGATCCTTTTCAAGGCCTTCCACGTTGCTGCTGCATCATTTCTGAAGTTAATCTTCTCAGTGAACTTTTCCCAAGTTTCCTTCTTGTGCCTGTCAAGGTCCTTCCTGATCTCATCATTCAGCGCAGCGATGTCTGGGTCAAGATGATCTGCGGCTCTCTTTGCGTCCCTTGTCCTTATCTTCTGCAATGTTTCCCTGGTGACATTGGGAAAGAAGGTCCTAACGCGGCCTTCAGGGATCGCAGCTTTCATAGCCTTCAAGATAGCATCAGATAGGTGGCGCTACTTCTGGTGTACATTGCCATTCCACGGATAATCAGCCGCTTGGCGGAGCGCAACCTCCCTGAACAGGCTCCAGTCTGCAAGGCCTAAATTAAGATAAGAACGATGACGAACACCTGTATAGGGAGCAAGAGAGTTAGAGAGATCAATATCGACAAAGACAGGGATGTGATCGCTGGAAAGAGTTGTGGATGTTGACCAAGAGCAAGCATTAGAGAGATTGGAAGAGACGAGGGAGATGTCTGGGCTAGATGACCGGCCGTTGGCAGGGAGACGAGTGGGCTGGCCATCGTTTAAGATAACCAGATCGCACTCTTCCGCCCATTCTTCGACGTCACTTCCTCTAGCATCAGAATCAAGCGACGAGCAGAACGTGTGCGCATTGAAGTCACCCGCAAAGACAATTGAGGGAGATAGAGAGCAGTCATACAGTTGCTTGTTAAGGGGGATAGGATTGTATGTTGAGGAACAAGAGGTAGAAGGAGGGATATATATATTAAAAAGAGAAAGTGGTGGTCTAAGAGGTAGATGGATGGGGATGTACTCGAAAGTGCCATCCACTGGAGTGTTTAGAATAATGTGAGAGGGAAGAGAGGACAGAACAAAAGTAGAGACTCCGCCTCCTTGAGATGACCTAGGAGTATGATATGCAGTATAGCCCGGGATGTTTGGATGTCTAGAGGTAGCAGAGGGAGAGAGTTTGGTCTCCTGGACCATGATAAAATCCGGGTGATGAGTACGGGCAAAGAGAGATAATTCAGAAAGCTTGGTCCGAAGGCCGTTTAGAATGATGTGTACAATAGATAGGGGGCGGTTGGTAGATGAGGAATTTGAGTTACTGGAGGCGGAGCACACAATACAACGAAAGGAAGAACCGCGGTGCCTCACAGAACTGAGACCCGAACAAGAGAAGTGCACCCACCTTTCGCATCCGAAACATTGGACGCTGGTTCCATACCAATTGTCATCTCTGCCGCATGTGGCACATGGGTACTTCTTCTTCTTCGCGGGTTCTGGATTCTTTTGGACGCCGGCCATTTGCAGAAGAATCCTCAGGAGAGCTGCAGCCAGCCAGCACCTCTCCCATGACAAAAACCCTCTCCGCGGAGGGATTGACGTCGGTTTGCACGGAGGTGATTTTCTTTCCTCCACACTGCCACGGCACGAACGTACGACATCTCGGCAGCTAGGCCAGAGTCCAGTCACACGTCATATCGTCTAACTAGGCCATAGTCATCATCAGTGTAGCATATCTCGACGAGCTAGAACGCGTTGTTTTTGCTCGGTTACTAGGCCGAGCAAAGAACAACCAATCACAGACGAGCAGAAACAGGATCTGGCATATCGTCGAGGGTAGGAAGAGCAAGGCCAGGGTGGTTTTGCTTCCGTAGCTAGGCTATAGGAACGCGATTGGACCGGACCGCCTTTTTTCTCGACTGATCAATGGGAAAACCGCCCCGTAACTAGGCCGTGCATGTCCTCGAAAAGGGGCGGAGAGAGGTGAGGCAGGTTGCTTTTCTACGGCCTAGCTCGTACCCGTTTGTCTGACATGTCGTCGCGCGGCGATGGCACGCACCTCCCAGATTCGTGAATTTCTGTATGCGCTCTAATGCTCACGCTGTAAAAGTGCCCAGAGGTGTCATGTTTCCCCCTCGGCATCTGCATCGCTCGCCGCAGTGTTGCACTCGTCGTGTATCCTCTGTAAGGCCCCCGTCAGACTTGGTCGAAAAACCGACTGGGTCCGGGGCGGAAAACCCGACCTCGGTTGCACTGGACCTGGCCGTGTGCGCGCGTAGAACATCAGTATTGATCGGGTGGATTATGGACGCAAGCAGGCGGTCGCACGCGGACTCATTGGGTGGATTTTCTGCTCGCGTCTCATTATTTCGGTCCGCATCGACTGGGTGGGACTCATTCGATCGACCAGGTTTTACGGGGGCCTAAAAAAATCGTGGTTCTCATCACTCATGGCTCGTGCGGCGTGCTTGATCTGCCAGCCTCCATCTGCCCTCGGATTTCTTGCTGTCTCTAACCTCCGCTCCACACCAGCACGTGTAGAAATCATGAGAATTTCGCGTTTTTACCGCCTTCACAGCCTAGGCTGGTAAAAGTAAGCCGCGCGGCGCGGTCGAAGCGGATCGTAAATAAGTTTTCCTAGCCCCTTTTTTCATTTTCCAAAATTCTTCGTCCAGTACACAGCCCAATCGGTTTTAAAATATAAAAATAAAAGCCTAAAAAGTCGGCGATACTAAGAAAATTCACATGTAGTTGCTTTAATCGCGCGATGCGGTCGCCCACCAGGCTTACTTTTACCAGCCTAGGCTGTACGTATGGCGGCGTTTGCAAGCGAGTATGTCGCAACTGCTCTTGTAGCAATCAGATCTGTTTGTATTAACTCGCTGATGAGTTTCCCCTTATGCGACTGCGACACTCGCTGCTAAGGCGATCTCGCAGCAATTTCGGTTTCTCCAGTAGCGCTGAAGATGGAGGAGGGGATGGCTGTCACGAAAACCTTGTTTTTAGTGTAAGCTGTAAGCCACTGCGTGTCGATCGCTGAGGTTTCTCCCGTACGGTAGCGGGCGATCGTGTCAGGACCGACCGCATACAAACTGCGCGACAATTGCGAAATTGCGTGATGGGGGCGCTTTTGCAAAGTCGATATCACTTGCATATAAACGGTTGCCAACCAGCGCTGAAATAGCAATTCTTGAAGTTTTCCGTTTTGAGTTCAACGATATGACAGTATCGTTGATGTGTACCACCCAACATCAACTAGTCACAATCAAAATCAACGCTTAAGATAGGCTCTTACACATTATAGTACACACTATACTTCTACGTTTTCATTTTTTTCGAATATTCGACTTTCCGAATTATTTGGGAAATTGCCCTTTTCGAATATTCGACTTTCCGAATGATTCGAAGTCGACTTTTTCAGTCGAATGATTCTTCGAACCATTCGATTCGGCAAGATACGTAAAGACACCTCTAGTCACCGTCGCGCGGCGCGGCTAGGGCCTCATCACGATGCAACTAGCGGTGAATGTGTAGTGTGAAGAGCGCGCTCCATCGCCACGTGGCGTCCCAGCCACGCCGCGCGACGGTGACTAGAGGTATCTTCATAAAACATCTCGATGGATCTTGGTGCAATCTTAGCGGGGGGGGGCTCTATGGCGCGATGCACTTGGCCACACCCATTTTACCGTGCGCACTGAATGCGAGCACCTACCCGGGGTTTCCCTCCTCTGCAAAAATCAAGAGTTGTTGCATCACGAAAAAATGGGCGTGGCCAGTTGCGATACCACAGTACGCTGCGATAGCACCGAGATCTTTCCTTCCAAGTGTGAAGTAATTCCCCTTATGAGGGCTATGTTGAAGGCTGGTCATCAGGGTTGGGCAGGGTTCGCAAACCGGTCGCAACGGGGGGGGGTCGTAAAATTTTTTTTTTTTTTGACAAAAATCTTGGGTTAGGTTCGAAAAATTTTTGGAAAAGTGGGGTTTATCTCCAATATTCGGAAAGGCCGAATAATTACCTAAAATTGCGGTAGAAAAGTGTCGATGTTGATATACTGAGCTTCTCTGGGCCAAATTCCGGTCCGCGATTGCGTATCGACACGCTTTGCAGCCGCAGGTCACTCGAGTTTCTAGCGCCAAAGCTCGATATGGCTTTTTATACAGTTTTCTTCCATTTTGTTAAGTTTCGAGTTTCCAAAACCCACCTAGAGTCAACAGTTCGGAGTTCGGTTTCGTTAAAAAGTAGTTACCCGAAAAATGTGACTAAGATGATTGAACTAAGAATTTTAGGATTTGGAAACCCTGTGAACCAAGTAGATAACGCGATAGAAATAACAATAATTTATTATAACGAGCAAAATCACAAACAATATGACAATGAAATCGTACAAATAGATCACTAGTAGCCACTGGTAACCGAAACGGGTGAACTAGAACTTTCCAGGGGTCGTGCGCACAAGATGAGTTTCAGCTATGTCCCTACACAGCCTACCCCTTAACCACTTTCCGAAATTTCCGGGAAACTCTCTAAGAAATTCCGGCTAGAAGCAATTTACGGGTTACTCGCAACACTATACGGGGCCCCCCTCAACGCTGGCACTAGACGGCAGCGGCTGCAGGCAGCAGGCGAAGACAACGGCTGGCAGCACTGAGAAGAGGCGAGCTGGCAGCAGAGCGATGGTGGCGGGATGTCAGCGACGCTGGGACTACCTAGAGACAGCGGAAGAAGACGAGGCGCTGGACGCAGAGAATGTCGGCTGGCAGGAGGAGGAAATCAATCAGTGGCGCTAAATCCTACGCTACACACAAGAGAATTCTCCGGGAGGTGAGAGAATCCGCCAGAGAGACCGGCGACCGTCGAATAACTTCCCTGGCCGCTCATCAGCGACCTCATCGACTTTAGTACAACACGCCTCGGCCAACACGCCACGGCTCGGGCGGTGTCGATTGGCGGTGCCGTAACGCAGCCGCACGCATCGAACCCCCCCCCTGCCTGGCCTGTGACAGCTGATCCCCATTTATTCTCTACTCTGTATTTGCTATTCTGTATTCTATTAACCTTACATCAGCGGCTGCGGCGTTGGAAACTCTTCCGACTTGAAGGCGCGCGGTCGCGAAGCGTGTCGAGACGCGATTGCGGACCGGAGTTTGGCCCAGTAAGCACAGTAAATGTGTTAGTCAAGTACATTTTACGGGTTACTTAAAATAAAACATATTACTCACTCTAATTTAACGTCTAACAACGCTACATCACTTGTAGACAGAGTTAAACGGACATATGGTTAGATCCGCGGCCTATTTCCTCAAGAAAAAACGTGTAAATTCAAATCGCGGCTGGCGTGGCGGTTTAAATCTCAATCTCTGAGATTTAAACCGCCGCACCAGCCGCGGTTTGAATTTAAACGCTTTCTTGAGGACACAGGTCACGCACCTAACTGTATACACCGTCTTCTCGCACTTTTCTGTGCTGAAAAAAACCGGTCGCAACGGAGAAAAACCGTGGAAAATGAAATTTTCAAATTCTGAAAAGAGGTTCGGACATTAAACTCTTTATAATTTGATCGATATCTTGAAGTTCGCATAACTCGCTACCTTCGCGGAGTTATTCCTTATTGAAGCCAATCCCCGTTGCGACCGGCGTTGAGTCGCAGTTGCGACCCGGGCTCACGGTCGCAACGCATATTTTTCTTTGAAATGCTTTCATGAGGATTCCTTTTCTGATTGTATAACAGTCTTGTGTAATAAAAACGACTATCATTCAGTGAGCGTCGGCGTTTTTTCCTTAATAAGGTTTTTCAGATAACAAATTCGTGATAATCGCGTCATTTTGTTCGCTGGTAGCTATTTGTGGGGCCTCATCGCTCTTATTAGTTATATTATATTCTGTGTATGTGCATTTTGAATATTGCTGTGTATCTTAAATACTTCAAGACACTTTTCTAAATTTTTAAACTACTAATTTCTCGAAAATATGGCATTCCTAGACCAACGTTTCACGTCTGCGCCGTAAGTTTTTGCTCACCGATCGCAACGGCCTGCTCAACCCTGCTGGTCATTGCGTTTTCATGTTCTAAAATATTGTAGAGTTTACCGCAATGTTAAAAAGGCGTGGTGCGGTTGCGGACTCGTGCTAACATACGGTAGTCTGATTGTGTCATCACTTTTTTATATAACTGAGGTTGGTTGGTTAGTTTCCCTTTCCACTCTCTTATTTCACTTGTTTTCATTGCTTCCACAGATGTACTCGTATTGGTGAAAACACTGACTCGCCTCTTTATCACAGCTGCTTCGAAAAAATGAGCGATACCACAAACAGACTACCGTATGTAGGACGAGTCCACCATGACCTTTTAACATTGCGGTGAACTATACCTAATAAGTGCGATCAATTCCTATTTTTGTTTGTTGCTAGGTTCGTAGTTGTGATATCGCTCGATAATCAAGAAAAGCTACTCCAATATGAACGTTAGGATTGAAAACCTGTTTTTAAAACAACTGAAAACATTGCGAATCCGAGTCGAAAACTTTGGTGCTGTCGCGGCGGGGAGGCTAATATGGCGCTATGCACTTGGCCACGCCCATTTTAGCGTGCGCACTGAATGTACGCACGTACCATGGGTTCACCTTCCCTGCCAAACTCAGAAGAGTCATTGCTTCACGAAAAAATGGGCACGGCCAAGTGGGATATCATAGTGCCCCCCCCCCCCCGCTGCGATAGCACCAACTTTTCTGTTGTTACCACGTAACAATCGACTAAAACAAAACAAAACCAAGTCCCGCTAGTAGGCAGGGAACCTTTTGAGGCACGTAAATCACAATTTACCGGAAAGTCCGAAATTCATGTTCGTGGAGTATTCATTTCAAGGATGCGCTCTATTGTTAGAGGAATACACTATGAGCCTACCGGTATGTTGATTTCTAGGGGAGGTGATGGGAAATGCGTGAAAATCGAGTCGCGTTATCGATTTTCAAAAGCGCCCCCAATCACGCATTTCTGCGCCCGTTGTGCGATTTGTATGCAGTCGCTTCTGGCACGAGTATCCGCTACAGTACCGGGGAATTTCAGCGTTCGACACGCAGTGGCTTACTGCGGTTAATTACCATTGAGCAATATCGTTAGTGCCTAGCAGGTGACGTAGAGGGAGCAGGTGACCTAATGTTGCCCACAACTCATACTTGTAGGAGCACGTGCTGCGATTTTGAGCACCAAAGAGGACGTGATCATCCAGCAGCACGTGCTTCTACCGTGTTCAAAACCGTCGGGCCTTTGAGCAGATTGGATAGTCCTTTTGCATTGAGTGTGCCGAATGAGCTTGACTTCACTTTTTGATGTTCTGAAAGTTGTGTTTTTTACTCGACACATTGTCTTTTATGGCATGCTATGGCTTGCTGCATATGCATGAATGCATCTTTTTCTCAGAAGATTCATCATGTTTATTGTAATTATGCATTTTTCAGAAAAATGGCATATAATCCCTATCCTAGGAGCCTACACTCTGTTCAGCGCATTGATCCAAGTGCAGTAGCGATCCTGGACCAGGTGATAGTTTTTTTCTCAGCCAGAATGTTGTACTATTCAATTTTGCGCTCGTTTCAGACCACCCACGCTGCAAAATATAACTGTGATGTGACAGTGAACGTATGGACGAAAACAAACATCGAGGGAGCCTTTTTCATCATTCGGAGAGCTGCCAAGCCATATTACTGGTGATCAAACTGCTTCCTTGTTATAACTAAGTCTGCTGACAAGGGAAGTGTTTCGGTGGTAAGCGCATACCACTTTCCAATCTTGGGATAATGTGCATGTTCGAAACAATGAGTGGATGACATCAGCGAGCAGGGGTAGGAGTTTACTTGGCAGTCTCTTTAACCCATTCACGACCACGTGTCCCACCGGTGGGACACGCGTTGACTACCACTTCGGACCGCGTGTCCCACCGGTGGGACACGCTTTTCAAAATTCGATTTCTCCGCCACAAGAAGCTACTTTCGAACCTACATGTGATCAATGTCTTGACCTACCCAAGACCTAAATAAAAACCTCGTGGTCCATCAGTAGGTCAAATGCAACAACATATTTAGAACTTTCTAAATTCAGGTGGGCTGAAGTAGAGGAGAAAAACTGCTGTAAAGCAGCTCAAGAAGCACGTGGTGATTTCTTTTTCCTTCTATTGCTAGCTTTTAGGTTGTTTAGTACAAACCTATCGTTTGAAACTCGTTTGCTTTCTGAAAGCGTTGTAGCTCAGTCGACCCCGTTTTGGTTTTGAGTAATTGTTTCTCGATAACGAGAGCGTCTCGGAAGCTCAGATTCTGACACTGTCCGACCATCGTTGCTAGCTACATAATGGACACAATAAAGAAGAATGAATCACCCGTGGGACGCTATTCAAGCCAGCGTGTCCCACCGGTGGGCACGTTATACGGTGACGCAATATTGCACGCGGTCCGAACGTGCAGCCACCCAAAATTAGGCGTGGTCGTGAATGGGTTAAAGCTGCTGGGCTCAAACCATCTGGTCCTACTGCCTTTGAATTACTCATCTCCTTGATTACCTTCTCGACCTTCGCGGGCGGACTGCTTCATCATCAACCATGAGTGGCAGTTTACAGAGTTCCCGTACAGTTATTCTTCTTCTGCAGCCACAGGAAGGGTGTTGTCATAGATTGAGGAACTGGGCCACAAGCGTAGGATTCTTCCAAAGATCTACTGTCTTTAACGAAGTCGGTCTCATCGGGCAGTTGAAAAGGTGCTCAATAGTATGCCCTCTATGTACCACAAAGCGGGCACTCGTCAGGTCTGCTGTTATCAGTCTTAAGCCTAGTTTTGACTGCAGGTGTTCGCTGCAGCCATGCGAGGGACAACTGTTCCTTTTTCATCGCGCGTAATGGAAAGCCGCTCTAATTGTGATCGCTTTGTGTCAAACGTCCTACATCGCTGTGTCGCGGCGACGAAGTCCTATGTTTACTGCATCGCTGCTTGAAGAGCGATTCTCAATGGTCGCTGATCATCGCTCCATCGCTACCGTTATGGCAGCGATAGAGCGATGGCCAGCGAATGACACGTTCCGCCTAGTGAACTCTGATCCTTTCACATGATAAGATCAGTGTTTACGAGTCGAAACGTGTTGTTGATGACTACCAGCCCTTAATTTCGCTGAATGATTGAAATTCTTCGATCATCCGTGAGGCTATGCACTATGAACAGAATTGCTGCCGCTGCTAAATCGCTGCAGCAGCGGGTGTGAAATCGCTGCGATGAAAAACAGCAGCGATGCAGTCAAAACTAGGTTTTATGTAAAGAAGACATAAGCATAGTGGTATGCCCTCAGCGCAACGAGGCAAGGGTGCACCTGGCACGCCTACCGTCTTCTATCTCGGTTTCGCTGACCTGAGGCGGTACGACTCTCAAAATGGAGTTAACGGCGGCCTTGCACAAGCGATCCTTGACGAATTGGGTGTGCTCCGCACGTAAGGGACGGAGGCGTTCTTGTTGTGCGTTGATACATCTGTATATTGATTTTCGTGGGAGCATCAGCAAACGGCTTTCTTATACCTCTCTCATGGGGTCTAATACTCTTCGCGACGGATGATTCGGCTGTTGCTGTGCCTCATTCTGCTCTGCCAGGTCCCTTACGATTAACTTTTCGGCTACTTCCGCAATCGGTGATAACAGGCTAATAGGGCGATAGCCCTTCGCCGTGCTTTGCGATTTGCCTGGCTTAGGCAGGGGTATCACATTGGCGGTCTTCCATGCTTGGGGTAGAGTGCAGGTTCGGAAAGAAGTGTTTATGATATCTGCGATCATCGGTAGAAGTTCCGTGGGAAGCTTCTTCGAGATGGCTGCTGAGATACCATCAGGTCCGAGAGCCTTCGAGTTCCGCATTTCCTTGATAACCTCCTCCACTTGAGCAGGAGTAAAGGCCTCAGTGGCGTTCATCAGCGGCAGACGGCTTAGTTCTCTAACCGTGACTCTGTTTTGTACGCCACGCTTGGTACGTGTGATGAAGAAATTTTTGCCAAGAGCGTATGCGGCAGCCTTTCCTGATTTGAAGACGCTGTTATCGAACCCTATTATAGAGTTCGAGGAGGGGTCGCACTTTCCAGATATCTTCCTCAATACTTTCCACGCAGTTGTTCCGTCGGTTTTAAAATTCAACCTTTCAGTGAACTTCTCCCAACTGTCTTTCTTGTGCTTGTCCAGATCCTTTTTTATCTCTTCATCCAGATTGGCCACCTCAGGGTACAAATGATTCTCAGCTCTCTTTTCATCTCTTGTCCTGATCTTCTGTAGAATCTCCCTGGTGACATTAGGGTAGAAACTTTTCACACGTCCTTCAGGTATGGCCGCTTTTGTAGCCTTCCGGATGGCGTCAGATATGTGACGCTCTTTCTGGTGCACATCGCCATTCCATGGATACTCAGCTGCCTGGCGGAGCGCAACCTCTGAACAGGACCCAGTCAGCAAGGCCTAAATTGAGATAAGAACGTTGACGAATACCAGTATAAGGGGCAAGAGAGTTTGAGAGATCAATATGGAGAAAGACGGGAATGTGGTCGCTGGAAAGAGTTGTGGAAGTGGACCATGTGCAAGTATTAGAAAGATTGGATGAAATGAGGGAGATGTCCGGGCTAGATGGTCGGCCGTAGGAAGGGAGACGAGTAGGCTGATCATCGTTTAGGATAACCAGATCACACTCCTCAGCCCATTCCTCGATGTCTTCCCCTCTGGCGTCGGACTCAAGCGCAGAACAGAACGTGTAAGCATTGAAGTCACCTGCAAAGACAGCTGATGGGGAGAGAGAACAGTCATGCACCTGCTTAAGAAGAGGTATGGGGTTGTAGGTTGGGCGACAAGAAGTGGAGGGAGGGATGTAAATATTAAATAGAGATAACGGAGTTTTAAGAGGGAGGTGAACGGGAACGCGCTCGAGAGTACCGTCCTTAGGAACATTTGGAATTAGATGAGAAGGTAAGTTAGAAACCAGAAACGTAGAAACTCCGCCTCCAAGAGCTGTCCTTGGGACTCGATAGGCAGTGTAGCCTGGAATGTTTTGTTGGGGATAAGTGGTAGAGGGAGAGAGTTTGGTTTCTTGAACCATAATAACATCCGGATGATGGGTACGTGCGAAGAGTGAGAGTTCAGACAATTCGGTACGAAGGCCGTTAAGATTTATATGTACAATAGAGAGGGGGCGGTTGGTGAATGAGGAATCAGAGTTGCTGGGGGCGGAGCACAGAACACAACAGAAGGATGAGTTGTGATGCCTCACAGAACTAAGACCTGAACAGGAGAAGTGCACCCACCTTTGGCATCCAAAGCATTCGACGCTTATTCCATTCCAGGTGACTTTCTTGCTGCGGGTGGCACATTTATACTTCTGCACAGGTCCAGGATTCCTCTCGACGCCAGCTCTTTGTAACAGAGACCTGAGGAGAGCTGCTGCCAGCCAGCACCTCTCCCATGACAAAAACTCTCCGCGGAGGGATTGACGTCGGTTTGCACGGAGGTGGTCTTCTTTCCTCCACACTGGCACGGCACGAACGTACGCCATTTCGGCAGCAACAGTTATTATATTCTGCTTGGCTTTTGACACGGTGAACCTCGGCATATTGTCGGAGAGTCTATTAAGGTCTACCATTCCGCCCTGGTAGAAGTGGTGGATAACCGCCTTCACCAAAGGACGTCGGGCGAACGTGCTATTTCAA
Organism: Aplectana chamaeleonis; assembly: GCA_029168955.1. Lineage (NCBI taxonomy): Eukaryota > Metazoa > Nematoda > Chromadorea > Rhabditida > Cosmocercidae > Aplectana > Aplectana chamaeleonis. Next base: position 1,232,094 of record JAPDOI010000194.1, read on the forward strand.
GGCACATCTCCGATAGCATCCCTATTGCGGCCGGCGTACCTCAAAGAGGAGTTCGTTCGCCTGCTCTTTTCAGTATTTATCTTGAAGATATGCCGGTTCCCCTCAAGACATCAAGGCCGTTGCGTATGCGGGTGATATCACTATTCTGTGCCGGGATCGCGACATAAATGTAGCTGCCAGTAAGACCATTGACTGCTTGATCGAGTTGTTCCTCACGGTCTCAGTCTCTAAATCATCCGTCACCGTATTTTCCACTGATCTTGCGGAGCACAGTGCCCATCCCATGGTGGAGTGGGACGAAACTCAATTGCCGGCCGCCCGTTTCCCTAAGCTTCTAGAACTCGTGTTGGATCCTTCGATGAAGTTTCTTTCATAAGAACACTGAGCAGAAGCAAGTCACAATGAAAACAACACTCAACGTCCTACGTGCTCTCGGTGGAACGTCCTGGGGGTGCAGTAAAGAAACGATCTTGACCACGTATAAGGCTGTTGTGCAACCCGCCTCGGAGTATACTGCGCCAGTCTGGCAGCACATCGTGTCGGACACATCTTGATCCAAGCTGCAATCCCATTGAAAATGCTGCTCTGCGAATCGCAACAGGGTGTTCTAAAAGCTCCCAAGTAGAGCACTTACGCGCCGAGGCTCGCGTTGTCAGTAAGAGACCATTGCCAACTCCAGGCACAACAGTTGTACATAAACATTCTCAAGCAGCCGAATCATCCGTCGCGAAGAGTATTAGACCTCGTGAGAGAGGTATAAGAAAGCCGTTTGCTGATGCTCCCACGAAAACCAATATACAGAGATGGACCTACGCACAACAAGAACGCCTCCGTCTCTTACGTGCAGAGCATACCGAATTCGTCAAGGATCATTTGTGCAAGGCCGCAGTAAACTCCATTCTTGGAGTCGTGCCGCCTGAGGTTAGCGAAACCGAGGTGGAACTAGGTAGGCGTGCCCACTTCATCCGCAATCCATCGATCAAGCGGCGAGGTTTGTGTATACGTTTAAGCGAGCCCTTCAAAAACTCAGGAGGGAGGGAACGGCGCAGGCTGCGATTCAATTATTTCTACTGCACTGCCGCCGGACACCATGCTCAATGCTACCAGGAGGAAAATCACCCGCAGAAGCTTTTTTGGGAAGACGTCTTTGAACCACTTTTTGACTGCTGGAGCCATCTACCACCATAGAGCCGGGCCAGCGAAATCAGAAAATGGAGGTGCAGTTCAACAAGCCCCACGGAGCACGCCCGAAGCTATTCGGAAGAGGCGGTCTTGTATGGGTCCGTGATCATCGATCCGGACATCCCAAATGGTCTCCGGGACGTTACTACTTCGTCATGGACAATGTATCTACGTTGTCGAAGTCGAGAGCCAATGCTGATGACGTCAAGACAACCTATCTTATCCCAGAACGTGTCCTAATGTTACATAGACACTCATGAATCAGTTCGACCTGCCTCTCTTGTCATGTCTCGATACACACCTATCCAGCCGTGAAGACTCTACTACTGTTCAAGGTTGTAGGTGATCAGGCAACTTCAGCCGTCGTTTGAAAACAGAGCTGCTAATAGATTGAAGAGTTTCTGAAGGCAGATTTTGTGTACATCTAGCGAATCTCTTCGAAACGAAGTTGAAGAGGATGGAGTGCTTTTTTTCTGTGAATTCTATGGTAGTGTAATCTGAACCCACATGATCTAGCATTAGTAGGCATGAAGATCCAAAACTTACATTTTTTTTCGTTCTTTTATTTTCCGCTCATCAAGTGCCAAAGGCGCGCTGCTGTTTCTTTTCGCAATGTCGATGGCGCACCTACAGTGCAAATAAATAAATGTATATAAATACCGCCCACAACGAGTCTACAACAGAGTCTACGGCGATAGCGGAATACCAACGTTGCGCGCCGACGCCCATCTTGCCAACTATTGCTGAACGACGAACTAGGACGAGACGTGCGCCCACGAAACTTTTTATAGATCCCGCGAAGAAGACCTACATCACCAATGTCGATCTTAGAAGGGAGGTGTTGGAAGCGAAGCATTCAGCGATATAATCGAGAGATTCTAACAAGGTCAGGATGGTACATGTCGATAACAGGCGGTCTCGGCTGCCTGCTCAGAAAATCGCCGCGCTGGCGTGGCGTTTGTGTGTGAATGGCCAGACGCCTCGCCAGCGCGGCACGCGCGTGACGCCCGCTCCGCCATGGCGGCGATGACCGTAACGGCTTTTTAACCATTTTCACTACTAAATCATCGTATATTTTATTCTTTTTTTTTGATTTTTGATAATTAATTCCATTGAAATCCTATGCTACCGTGGTGGTGAACGCATTTACAGAATTTGATTGTTTGGTAAAGTAAGGCCCGCTTTTTTCCGCTCCGCCTAGGCGCCGCTGGAGTATTCACAGTCTCCGCAAGCGCGGAACGCGCGTCACGCGCTTGGAAAATATTCATACTCTAACGCCACGCCAGCGCGGCACGCGCGTGCCGCGTTGGCAATGAGTAGTATGAATAGCGCCTAAAGAATGCGTCGTACGCTTTTCTCATTTGGAAAGCCGTTTTGTCATAAGTAGAAATTATATCATTCACGCTTTGAAGGGCATATTTGTTGGGGTGCTGTTATTTGAAAAACCATAGGAGCACGTGCTCCCCTAGTAGCACATTCCCCTCTTCTTCTTTGCAGCCGCAGGAAGGTTTTTGTCAAAGGTTCAAGAAATGGGCGACTGAAACCGGAGTCATCCACAAATCCATTAATGTAAGATTGGTGGGCCTCATTGGGCAATCGAATAGGTGTTCAGTTGTGTGACCACGGCTACCACAGTCCGGGCACTCGTCCGGCTTCCTGCTATCGACCTTATGCAAGTATGACATCAGCATAGGGGAATAACCGCAGCGTAACGAGGCAAGGGTACTTCTAGCCCGCCTACCGAGTTCCATCTCGGTGTTGCTATAGGTGGTACTACCCCCAATATGGGATTGACGGTCATCCTACTCAAGTGATCCCTGACGAACTTGGTCTGCTCCGCACGTAAAAGACGATCCAGTTGGGAGTCCGTCCATCTTTGTATATTGACTTTTCCCTGACTTTCACGTTCCCTGACTGCTCGAAACCGCATAGTCTTCGAAATAAATGCGTATTCGGCACGCATTGAATGAGGCGATTATCTGAGTATGCAAGTGTCATTTTTGTGAGTGATGTTGATTCTTCTATTCCTGCTTCGTGTAATAAACACGCCTTCTTTGCCTGCTCCGACACTTCACTTGCTTTGCTTCGAAATTCATGAACTGACCCTCTGTTACTTCCCCGTGGTCATAACGAACCGTAGGGAGGTCAATGATCCAAATCGTGTGGATGATTATCCGTTCGAATGCCATCATCCGAATCAGCTTGAAGTCCACTTGGCCGCGCGGTACATGACCCTGGTTTGCATTAGCTCTTCAGTATTGGGCAAATGGTATGCATATGTCGGCCCGCTCACCGCGTAAACACTTGCCACTCAGCCGGTAATTTACGTGCTCGCCCGCTCACCCGGTAAGACGCTCCGCCCCCAAAATAAGCCCGCCCGCTTAGCCGGGGAGCCTACTTCTGCGCCCCTTCAGCCGGTGTCTGAGTAGCTTTGTTGTGAAATTTGTAGCCGTATATTCTGTCAGAGTTGCACTCTGTCGCGGCTGACAGAGAACACTTTCGATGAGAGCAAGACACTCCAGCTTGTATACTCTCGCCAGAAAGAGCGACTTGTGATAATCGTTCTGGGAGAGAGGTAAATCGTGCCGGGACCAGGTGGTCCAAACCGACCATCACGCGCAAATGCGAACCGGAGTTTGGTCCCGAGAACGACAGTATGGATCAGTAGAAGAGCGCGAGAGATTTGTTTTTGTTGGGCGAATCAAACAATTGTGACGTTAAGTTAAAGAGTAACTCGCTCGGATGAGTCCTGGGGTAGCGTTCCAAAAACATTCCCACGGCTAAAGTTTTCCATGGAAACGTAGACACTGCGACGTGGAAGCAATTGTCAGTTACTACTCGTGGCGATGGGAAACAAGTCCGGTCGTGGAAAGTCTATTTGCCCTCCCTCGGTATGGTGGAAACATGCTTGGAACGCACCCCTGATGGAGTAAGCTGCGGAGCGGTCGGTCATGGCAAAATATAACGGTGATAAAGAGATTTTGACATGATGAGCCCGATAAGTTTTACTTCGAACGGCTCAAAATGAGGGAGCCAGGCTAAATAGTCTACAGCAATGGAAGTAGGACCTGGTGAGGTTGCGGGCTCTTCTTAGTGTACTGCAGTCTGATTGCGTTATCACTCATTTTTTCGAAGTAGCTGAGATTGATCGGTGAGTTTTTGTTTCCACTCTCTTATTCTCACCTGTTTTCATTGCTTTCGCAGATGTGGTTGTATCGCTGAAAACAGACTTATCGATCTGTCACAGCTGCTTCGGAGAAATGAGTGATACCACTAACAAACTACCGTATGTTAGGACGAGTCCGCAACCTCATCAGGTCCTGCTTCCATTGCTGTAGGCTATACATCATAATGAACGGGCTCCAAGGTTCGCCGCGGGTGTGGAGCTTCACGGGTGGATTTGACCTGCAAAGGAGTGTGGGGGGTGGGGGGGGGGAGGGTTCTGAGCTCGGCCGAGAGACAAAGTGGGCCATTCTGAATGGTGGTATACACCGTATAGGATCTAATGCAGTGTTAATGTCTTGTTTTTTTTTTCAAGAATTCTTCCTCATTTTTAAATTTCAAAAAAAAACAGACCAAGTCACGCTCCCGGGGGGGGGTGAGAAATCGCCAAAAATTTGGGTGAGTAACGTTTCTGGAGGGTCTGTGTAAAATTGGTCTTCTTCACACCTCGTGCAATATCCTGACGGGCTCTCAGATGTGGCCTTCAGCCGTGCCGATGAACAACTCGTCCGACTGCAGTATTTTGTTTTCGTGGAAGGGCGACCGTACGCATTCATCTTACGCTCTTGTGAGAGCTCCGAAGTCAACCGCATCATTTCGATCAGCGACTTTCTCTCAGCTTTGCTCGCTCGAGAGCATAACTTTAGCTACTGCACTATCGTAGCGGAGTTCCGGTTCCAGCTGCTTTTACTGGGATTTATCTCTTTTTTTATCCTGGCACTCTTGAGATCGGCAGGAGGTCTTGAACCCCAGCATGCGTAGGTAGACCCTTCTCTTAGTGTCTGCTGACTCTCCTCCATTGATTTGTCTGATGCGAGTGAACATTGCAGCATCCCCCGCGGCGGGTATATAAGGCTGCTAGTCTCACTGAGGGGGCAGTTGGTCGTCTGAGGCCGGTCCGAGAAGGTGGCCTTTCGTAATTTTCTGGACTTCAATTCTGACCGCTGAGGGGATCATCCTTATAGCCCATCGCAAAGAAAGCTTCTTCGTTGTGGACTGTGGCGATCCTTGTTGCGGACCGTGACAAGGCTGGCCTCCTTGCTGCGGGTCGTGACAAAGATCATACCCAACACCGCTAGATAGGTTGGTAGTCCTAAATCTTTCTCCGTTTGCAGAACAGGGGTGGTAGTAATCCTGTCTTTTAACACGAGTCAACCACGCGCTCTTGACCGTTGGTTGACCATGAATCAGCCACAGCTTAGCCGCGGACTAACCACCTCTGTAACTAGGATCAACTCGTTTTTGAAATGTAAAGTATGCGTTACTTTTAGAAACGCAGCCTCTACACAGTAAGTCCTGTAAGAAGCGATGAATGCATCCGCATTCTCTTTCAAACCTTTAACTCATAACAGTTCGCTGGGGTTTTTGTAGACCACTGGAAACGGTTCGATCTCATCGATCATTATAATTGCAGGACAACATATGGAGAGTTGGGAATTGGAGGAAACAATGGAATTTTCTCAATTTCAAGGCAATAAATCGAAAAAAGAATGACAATTTGTACATTTTCTTGCAGCTGCTAATTTGTGCTATATTATCTGTATAGGATATGATTAAAAAACAACAAATAAGGCTAAACTGCATTTCTCATTCAATCTTATGTTATAAACAACAAATTGGTAATGCATTAATCATGCTTACTTTGGTAGCCCTTGTTTCTACATAGAGCGAGAAAAATAAATTATAAAAGTGTGCGTATTCGAGAAATCAAAGCTAGAAAAAGAGTTGTATTAACCGCTCACAAAAAGTCCCCCTTGGGACTTTTCGCGCGACCGTCCTTCGTCTCTCCACTGCAGGTATATTTCTCACCGTCCGCCAAAGAATCTTCAGCCCGTGGTTCGATGTGTTCGCCGCAGAGGGAAATTGCATTCGAAAACCACTCAATGACTACGCAATTTTTCATTTAAAAACAGGAGCATCAGTTTCTAAGCCAAGTTTTTCGCCTTCCCCCTTTCCAGTCTTAAGAGTAAGCCCTTATTGTTCGTATTGCTTAAGAACAAACCTCTCTCATGCCATATTTGCTCCCAAAGGAGCTGGCGATCTGCTACCCAATGACCACGTTATAGCTAACCGCTTAGCGGTGGTCAACTCGCGGCAAGCATGCGGATTACTACCACCCCAGGCTGTCGATAACGAGGGGTTGAACTCTGGCATGAGTAGGCAGCATATGTCGCCGTTAGCTGCAGCTCCTACGTTGGGAGCATATGCTGCTGCTAGCAGCAGCTCCTGCTGACAACGAGGGGTTGTATCCGATGTTTGCCCTGGAATCCAACCATTATTGTGCCAACGTACTACCCCCGCCTGTCTGAGACTTTGAGTTAACATATCTCAAAGTCTGCTGCGACACTATACTGTGGCTTGACGAAGAAATTCAGAGTAAAATCATAATTTCAGTATCATCATCGAAAATCGTCGATCGATAAAGGATTTCATCGAGCCGGTGAATGCCATGACGCAAATGAGCGCCAATGGGCTCCATCTGTTCTTCCGTCAACCGGATAGTATGTGTGAACTTTGTGCAAAATTGCAGAATAGTCTCTTTGAAAACAGTAATACTTACTTTTCAGATCAAATGTATTGCTTGCAGTTTTTATGCGGAGAGGATTGTAGCCGTATTCATCATCTGCTTCTGAAACTGCAAGTGGAGATCAAAGCTGGGCAGGTGAAGAGTTTTCGCTGTAGATGTTGGAGTCGCGGGAGGAAAAATCTGCTTGGCACATTGAAGGGTTGCGAACTACATGTATTCATGGGATGAATAGATAATAAGGAGGTGTGGTGGTTATCGCGAAGTGGATCTTCTATGGTCTCCATTCTAATACAATCTTTGATATCTAATTCAAGAACACCACAACTTGATTTGTGTAGAACGTCTGATGAGTTTCGACCTAGAACACGGATTTCGCATTGTTTTATTTTCAGAAAAGTTTGAAATTGCGCGCAGACCGTGATCTGTTCTGCATGATCTCTGCCGATCATCCACTCAGCCAACTCGTTATCGATAGTGTGTCGCCGTTCCCTGAAATCTGACCGAAAAATAGCCCTCCAAGCTCCGCAGCGGCTCGTTGTGGACTATTTCTCGATTTTCGCGAAATGGCCAGAAATAGCCAAGCAATAACCAAGAAATGACTAACTAGGAAACCTGGCAGGGGCATCCCCACCCTGATTGTTTTCTGTTCAATTCTGGCTCAAAACTTTCAACTGGGGGTTATTCTGGGCGCTGAACGCGAATCTGTGGTCTGTTTGCGACTTAGGGTTACTGTAGGTTACGGTAGGCATAATGCCTTTTAACTGGCGTTATCATCCTCAATAATACGAAAATCGAAAAATGGACCTCAAATTCGTGTTCAGCGTCCCAAATTACACCCACAGAGAAATTTTGAGCCAAATCTTAGACATTGACCAAGCTACCGTATACCCACCGTAACCTACCGTAATCTATTGAAAATCGATAAACGGGATGCAGATTCGTGCTCAGCACTCCAGAAACCCCATACAGAAAAATTCTGGGCCTTACTTATCGATCCATTCTGGAAATCGTCAAAAAGTCGCGATTTTCCATCAAATCCCCCCCCCACGATGGGAAGCTTTAAACGATTTAAGTCGAAAAAAAATTGACAAACAAACCCCAGCTTCCCAAATAACCGCTCCTGGGAGAACATTCAGTCAATCTGGAGCGTTTTTTAACGCTCCCAGAGCGCTTTGATTGGTATAAATGAACGCCCAACCGAAAATCCTCTCCAATCCAAAACGCTATAAGTGTATGCAAAGTTTGGAAAATGTGCCTTCACCCAGTCATCGTCCAGGGGTGTAGTTTTGGGCGCTGAACACAATTATGTGGTCCGTTTCCTCATTTTACGAAGACTTATACACGTTTTTGATAGAAAAAAGGCGCTTAACAAACAATTAGAGAGGCTTTTAGCCTTCTAGGAAATCTGTAGCTCATGGATTCCCAGCTTATTCTCTTGAATATTAAAAAAGCGACTCAGAATTAAAGCTCAGTACGTCAAATATCCCTTCATGGAACTTTTTAGCGAAATTTATCCGAGAACTAAAACGTCACGTTCAGCTCGGCTCAGGGATGAGCAGGCCGTTGTGACGATTTTTGTCGCGGCTACGACCCCACACTTTCCTTTTTTTCTTCCAAAAAAAAATCCCAAAATTTCACGACCCCCGGGACCAAAAATTTTTAAGGCTTTATTTACTGTCTAATTGTCAATTTTGTCAAAAATGTCAATTTTCTTAAACAGCTTCTCTGTATACAAACTGCTTTTATATTGTTGAAAATGCATAGACCTCGCACGCGACTGACTATTCCTACCTTACCATGTGGTTTGAAAAAAATCCTCTTTTCCCCCCTAAAAATTTACGACCCCTCCCCGAATTTTCATTTTTTTTTGCCCAAAATTTTCAAAGAAAAAATGACGACCCCCGTTGTGACCAGTCACAACGCTGTTCAACCCTGGCTCGGCTGCAAGATATGCGAACTTTGACAGGCTATAACTTTTTTCGCGGATGTCCGCAGCGAAATCCGAGTACGGATTCGAAGATAGCGGGTCATTTTTGACCAAAAAACATTCATCAGCTTTCTGAATCGAGGGAACACCATGTGAAGTTCCCTGGAAAGAAAAACTCTACAAATAAGCACTGCTGCTGCCCAATCCGGAGAATTGGGTTTTTCATCTTCTTCGGATGTTCTGGGACAGCGTTTTTCGAGGATTCGACACCCCGGCAGGCACACATATCGTCCTTCGGTAGGGCGGAAAACGTCCGCGATCAGAACTGCGCTCAGAATAGACTCTTTTAAAACAGAGACAGTCAGTATTTCGACGTATTTCGGCAACCTTGAGCCAGTGAAGCTCAGCATTTTAGAATCTCTTTGCAATAATGTTCTCTCTCACATATTGAATAGAAATCCAACAGGCGACGAACGTCTCCGAAGTTCTAGCGACGCGATGAAGCGTCCGCTTCGATGACTGGCAGACCTTCGTGTGCAACCCTGTTCGGCTCGCGTCATAGTCGGCCGAGAGCCGGACTACGTCGTTCTCTCCAGTCCCTAGCGATCCTGCGCCGTCCTCGCACGTCCTTAGTGGTCGGCCGTATGCCTATCGAGTAGGCTGGAGCACTCGAGCGCACTGCGGATGGCGCAGTCCGGCCGCAACAAGGGAATTTTTCACCTCAGTAAGCATGCGCATCGACCGGGACGGCCACGGACGGGACAGGCGGGATCATTTTGTAGGGGGAGAGGATTTTTCGACCTGAATGAGCAATGCATTGCATACATATCGACCGAACTGGCCACAGTCTTTTCCAAAAATTGTGATCAACAGGGGGGTCGTAGCTCCACCGAAAATTGGCGCAACGACCTGCTTTACCCTGTTTTCAACACAGGCAGCCGCTAAACCCGTAGATTCTCGTAACAAAAATGTAGCGGGAGTGTGCGGGTTCAGCGACAGCTAGGTCAATATATCGCTCCAGCCGCGAAGCGGCTGGAGAGGTTTTCTAATTTAGCCTTCGTTTTTACGTTAAAGGAACGTAGAATTTCGCACCCTTGTGCCCACGACACAGGAATAAGCGGGTTTTAGCTATCGTAGCTAAAACCCGTTCATTCTCGCTGAATGGAATGATCTAGCTACGCGTTGGCAGAGCCATGACTGCATTGATGAGCCAACGGCGAGAAGGCGGGCTCACAAGACCATGGTTGAGCAGGCCGTTGCGCCAATTTTCGACGGAGCTACCACCCCTCTCCCCGTTGACCAAAGTTTTTAAAAAAATCCCAAAATTTTTAACTATCCCCCTCCAAAGATTTTTAAAAAATCCTTGAGCTTTTGAGAGCGAAAAAGTTGTAAAAAGTTCAAATTTGAGGTAAATTTCGGTCAAATCGTACGACCCCCCCCCGATTTTCATTTTTTTCTCAGAAAATTACTAATCACGTCATGACCCCTCCCGTTGCGCCGAGTCCCAACCCTGCTCAATCCTGCACAAGACCCGTCCCAGCAATAGAATGAGAATCAAAGTCTCTTCTCAGTTTCCACATTTTCCTTTCAGTCATCCTTTCTTCGGAAGAAGACGGTGAACGGATCAGCTTGCTCCAAAGAAGTAGGTGTTTTTGTATTGCTGGAGATTTTGTTTCGTTGCCTGACCAGTTGTACATATATTATTTTCGTCCACTTAGGCATTGGAACAAGTGGAACGTATTAGGCGTTGTAAGGATTTCTACCAAATTCTAAACGTTGGTTCTACTCCTGTTTCCTAATTAATACCACTTTTTTCATTAGACAGAAAATCCCATTTCAGGTCTCCAGAACGGCTAACGACAATGAGATCAAGAGGGAGTACAAAAAACTGGCTCTTCTGCTCCATCCGGATAAATGCTCCGCGCCCAATGCCGACGAGGCGTTCAAGGGTGAGGCGTTTCAAGGTTTCTGAATGGTACGGGAGCGGAGTCTCGCCTGAAGGGGTCTGCAGAGTTCAAGTCGTGGTGCAGCTCGTAGCGACGAACAGCAGCGGGTGATGCAATACCGCTCACATTCGACAACGGGGGCGAGTGACGCTGTGTGAAGCGCGATGAGGGTCAGCGATGTGCGGGATTCTCTGTTTTCTGCCCATTTTGGCCATTTTTTTCTGTTTTCTAAAAAATAGGCAAAATTGTGCAGAAAACAGAAAAAACATGAATCGCGACTTGTAGATTCACTCCATAGACAAGGGGCTAGATCTATTATACCAACGGAATCCTCGAATTGGTACTAGAGTCATGTAAGGATATGAAGGATATGACTGGGATGTCGGCTAACCCACGTATGCCACTTTATAGCCCTGAAAGGCATCCGAGTCTCTATGGCATAGACGTCGAATGTGTTGCGTATTCCAAAAGGGGTGAAGAAGGCGAGTCTCCTTCTTTATGTTATAGTGCTAACCCTTAACTAAAGCTTTATCGTTGACGAATCCCTCAAAAGGTATGTTATCCAGTCAAATGACGCGAAAAGTCCAATTTTATTGTACAATAACAATAAAGACCTTCAATACGACTTATCGCCGGCTAATGGCACCCGCTCTGGCGCGGCGTTCGAGTATAAATACTTTTTGAACGTGGGCAGTCATTGACAATACTCTAGTGTCACCGCGAAGGTGGAGTGGGGTAAAGTTTTGTCCCAACTTTGCCATTCACGCAAATTCTAATTCCGTGTGTTAAGTTATTCCCAGGATAATACAGAGTATGAATAAGATGAAGTGCAATGGATGAGCGTCAGACCAAGTAACCGAGTTTCATTGTCTTAGCAAAGGGAGGTTAGAGAGACAATTTCGCACTTATAATCTGCCTCTCTCGGGTGCCTACATTCGTTCATCTGGTCTGTTGGCCTTCGGATATTGTGCAAAGGAACCATTCATCACGGAAAAAATGTGTAAAAAGTTTAGGGGTGTAAAAAATCTCAAATACTGTACGCTGAACACTATTTATTGATTTTTGAAAAATTTGCTGTTCTCTGTTTCCCGCCCATTCTTGGAATTTTTTTCTGTTTTCTGTCAAACTGAATTTTCTGTTTCCAAAAAAAAATTTCCGCATATCCCTGATGAGGATCAGGAATGAGCGGAATAAAAATATGAAATTTCGGAAATCGGTTTTCGAGTTTCGGAACAAAACATTTTTCTCGGGTTTCGGAAATCGGGCGCAAAACGTCTAAAAATGCGCGGAGACGCGGTTTTCGGAACGCGAAACGCGGAAAAATTCAGAAATCATCTAATTTTTTCTTCGGTCCCAGACGACCCGATATTTTCGCATTCCGCGGCGTTTTCTGCGGTTTCCGGAATGCGGAACGCGGAATGCCAAAAATGCGCGAAACTGCGGGTTTCGGAACGCGAAACGCAGAACTCCGCTCATCCCTGATGAGGATGCACCGGAGAGTGATCTGACGCCGCGACGGCTCTGCATCATTGCCAGCGATCGCATGTCGGCGTCACGACGATATTATTCGAAAACATTTTTGTAGCCGCGTCAATGCTGACGCTTGGCGACCTATCGCCGGTCGCTGTAGCTCTGCAGACCCATTTGCAGTGCGAATACATAAGGGCGGCTTCGTGGTCGCCCATCACACTCTTTCCTTTGGCACGATCCGCCCCGCCCGACTATGTAGATGCTTTAAGATAGTTGAGAACTATAGATTCTTTGCAAGTGGAATCGACCATAATTTTTTTGATGTAAACAAAGCGTTGCCAAATAGGAAGAAGATCAAAACTTTCACATTGTGTCTTCTGAAGCTGCACTGGCCGGGTGGTGGTCGCAACGTGCCCGAACCGCGGAGAGGGCTGGCGCAGCTAAGGACCACGCCCCAAAGCTCTCGCTTCGGCGACGTGCCGCTGGAACTTTGCAGACCCCTCAAGTGCAAGCATAATGCGGTGCACGCGACGAGAGCAGACCAACCGTTAAGCGCGACATCGTCGCTCATCAGTGGCTGAAACTGTGCGCATACAATCGGCATGGATTGCGCTAATACTTTGCGTTCCTGATCGTGAGTTGATGCAAACTTGGAACACATATATTATAACATATGCACACCAAGTTTGCACCGACGCACTTTGAGGAGTCTCAATGCGATCCGTGCCGACCGTACTTCACGCTGCGTGAGCTACGCGACATAGTGTTTACCATCGATATCGATCGACGATCAATATGACGCGCTCAGGTTGCGCACACAGTTTTTGCCAGCATACTGTGGGTCGCTAAAAGGGAGCCACAACCGTCGCCCCGACCCTTGTCGACAGGAGATGGGTACTTCTCTATCAAACAAAGGAATGAAATAGATTTTCGAAATCGACGATTTCCCAGAGTACCGCACCGGGTCAAGGCGGGGGTGAGACTACGATCAACACAGAAAGTACTCGGTAGATTTATTGGCTTTTTGATAAGATCATCTCTTTTTACAGGTGAGGCGTTACTTTCCTCCTATTTTAGGATGTCATCGTTCTGTGCATGTTTGCCTAAGGTATCCTCTGTAAAAAATCGAAGTTCTCATCACTCATGGCGCGTGGCGCGCGCGTTGCTGCAGCCTCAGTCTGCCCTCCGCTCCGCAACAGCATGCGTAGCAAAAAGGAAATTTCGTGTTTTTACGACCTGAAGTAGAGAGAAGGTGTTGAGCTTGAACAAAGGCTATCATTGTTTGCGCGCTTCGAAAGTCTTTATAGCTTCAAGTTGCATGAAAGTTGAAGAAAAGTTGAATAATTACAGAAATTGAACAACAACAAAAATTGAACAACAAGCCCCGAAACAGGCAGGGCCGCCGCGGCCCCAAACAATGCGGTGCCCATCGTCGCCCTTCATGCCGCGTCGGTCGCTCTCGTCGCCGAATGTGATCGGTATTATATCACTCAGCGCTGTTCGTCGCTGCGAACAACGCCGCGACTTGAACTCTGCAGGCCCCTTATGACGATTCGTGAGATTGGTATAGTCTTGTTTTTTTTTTCAAAACGTATACATCTACAGACAAAGCAGAAGAGGTCGGTTTTAGATCAGTATGCACCGACGTCATTTCAATTCGACCGCTCTCGCTCAACCGGGGGCGAGCGTCTAGCATTGTGTCCCTGCATCTTCAACTGACCGATTCTGCTCCGTCTGTAGATGCTTACGATTTGGTAAACTCGACCATAAACGGAATGGATTAGCAGAACATACATTCGATTAGGGACAGGTTTGATAACGCCCTAGTAGACAAATTATCACCAGAATACAATAAGATGCTTGCTTCATCCTTCTGACTGCCCTCCTTTTAGCGGTCGGTAGCGCCTACGCGACTTTGGTTGACAAGGAGAAACGGAGGCTGTATGATATTCAATATCCATCCCACAGCTACGGCAACAGACTTGAGGGTTGGTCATTTGTATGTTTTATGTTCAATTTTTCCGCAAAATCTCCCCAAGTTAGTGTCTTTACTAGCTCTTAGCGTCAATTCTAAATCATTGTTCGATGATTAACTTATCGGCGGGCCGGTTGGGTAGAAATTCTCTGTTTCAAGAAATTCAATCAGTTTCTGATTTCTGGGCTACTTCGTCTGATGAAGTCAGGCACGCGACCGCTTGCGCCATTGAAATCTCATTAATTGACCTACTTGAGGAGCCCTAAATTAAGGACAGTGTTCACGATGGAAATTATGCCTGTTTTTTTTTTGGAGGGGGGACACAAACGTAAGCTTTGGGTCCCTCTAGGAAGAGCAGGTATTCAAAAACGACGGAAAACGGCTTGGAAAAGGGTGAAAATCTCGTGGTTCAGCCAGCCGGTCGCGACGCGGGACCCTCGCCCAAGGCTACGGCCTACGTAGTAGCATCGGTGGACAAGGGGTCTGGGTCCCGGGGCCGCGCTTAGGGTTTTATCAGAGGACTTACGCACAGGTTCCCCAGCTCGCCGAAGACTGCCACGAGGTTGAGAACACCAAGCCTAACCTAGGAGGGTATATGGTAACCTGCGGTGCGATGGCCCTACAGCCTCTACCAACAACTATGATGGTGTGACGCCATACCCACATGCGTGGTGAACATTGCCACAGTTTAATAACACACATCTTGCGATTCCGCCTTCTGCGGGTTCAATCAATACTCTGGCCGATCGATAATCAATGTACTTGGCGCCACAAAATACTTCGTGCACAACAGAACCCTATTATGCGCATACTTTACGATATTCCAGTCTTTGCGGCAAACAACGGTACATAACATAAATACATCCTAAACGTGGGGATGGACCTCGCCCAGGCGCTTAGCTAAAGTGGGTCTGACCCAGAACAACAACCCCCAGAGCGTACCATGAGCATGCGCGGGGAGACGTGTGTCCACGTCCGCACGGAGGCCAGGCAGGGGGTTCCAGGGTTGCCTGTATGACTGGCGCCGAGTAGATGTTCCGTGTTGACGTCGGACGTAGAGTCGTGGCTGGAATTGCTGCTGGCGCCTCGTTGTGTTGTCGTCGGGCGCAGGCGGAACGCCACTGAGCGCGGGGCCAAGGCCAATCAGGAGTCGACAGGCAGACGACCACTCGCGGAGGCAGGCAGGGGACGAGACTGACCGTAGGAGGCCGACCCGATTCGCGCAAAGGCGCCGTGCGGGACCAGTGCTGACGTGACTTTGGCGGACCTTTATGAGCATAATCGTACGAAACGGCACGACACTGGGCGACGAGAAGACGTGGCTGGCGTAAAGGTGTTGAAGCCCCGAGCCGTTACCTACCTATATAGACAGTGCGAACAACGTAAAATTGTTCTACACCTAATCGCGCGGCCTACGTTTACGGCGTTGATCGCAGTTGGTTGCCGTAAGTTGGTTTTGACAGGCGAAGGTCTGTGGGCGGGTAGGCTGACAGTGATGACTACGGGGACAATATCTCCCTAAGCGTCACAAACCTACGGTGCGGGAGATGAGCACTATATTTTGAACAATACATATACATTTCTACACAATGAGAACGGTCCATTTCGATGGTTTCTTGCGCGATGTTGAAGTAGGGCACCAATGGCGCGTGGTTGCACGGCGTCTTCAATGATCGTTGAGGTGATGGCGCGGGATGTTGAACAGCGGCTCGACATTCAGAGGCATGACATCGAACGGCACGGCTCGAAAGTACAGCGGCTTGACAACGTTGCGCATGGGGAAATCGCGTCGCTCAGTCAGCACATCCATGAGGGGGACCTGCCAGCCATAGTCTCAAATTAATCAAAATTGATAAAAGACCAGGGAGGACTACTAAGTAGCCTTGACGACTGTTTGCTTCTGTTCAGCATTTTTGTGAAACTTCAGCGATGGGTCCAAAATGAGGCACAGCAGCTTGGGAAATTTCGCTGTAGGCTAGAGGTCACCATCCCACCTGGCACCAGGTAGGGCGTTGTGTTCCTCTGGGTCAGATGTGAACACCGAAACAGAAGACTGCCGCTGCCGAGATGTCGTACGTTCACGCCGTGGCAGTGTGGAGGAAAGAAGAATACCTCTATGCAAACCGACGTCACCCCCTCCGCGAAGAGGGTTTTTGTCATGGGAGAGGTGCTGGCCGGCCGCGTCTCTCCTTCGGATTCTGCTGCTAAGGGCCGGTGTGGAGAGGAATCCTGGACCCGCTCAGAAGTATCTATGCGCCACGTGCGGCAATGATGTTAACTGGAGACATACCAGCGTCCAGTGCTTCGGATGCCAAAGGTGGGTGCATCTCTCCTGTTCGGGTCTCAGCTCTGAGAGGCATCATAACTCTGCTTTTCGCTGTGTTTTATGCTCTTCACCTACCAACTCTGATTCCTCTTCCTCAAATCGCCCCCTTTCCATTGTACATATCAATCTCAACGGCCTTCGTGCCAAACTTTCTGAGCTCTCTCTCTTCGCACGTACTTACCATCCAGACGTGATCATGGTTCAAGAAACCAAGCTCTCTCCATCACCTACCCGTCCTTATCCTAATATCCCGGGCTACACTGCCTTCCATGCTCCAAGGTCAGCTCTTGGCGGAGGCTTTGTTTAATATTCTCTCCCCTCCCACCTCATACCAAACACCACCACGGATGGTACTCTCGAGTACCTTTCAATCGATCTCCTTCTTAAAACACCCTTTCCTCTTTTCAACATATATATTCCCCCTACCACCTCATGCCCCTCCTCCTACAATCCCATTCCTCTTCTCAAACAACTCAACAATTATTCCCTCTCATCATCAGTTGTTTTCGCGGGCGACTTTAATGCCCACACCTTCTGCTCTTCCCTTGGTTCTGATGCTAGAGGAGAAGTCGAAGAATGGGCTGAGAAGTGCGACCTGGTCATCATAAACGATGATCAGCCCACTCGTCTCCCTGCCAACAGCCGATCTTCTAGCCCAGACATAACTCTAGTCTCTTCCAACCTTTCCAACGCTTGCTCATGGTCTACCTCAACAACAATGTCTAGTGATCATGTTCCCGTATTTGTGCACATCGATCTCTCAAATTCTCTTGCTCCTTATTCTGGTGTTCGTCAACGTTCTTATCTCAATTTAGGCCAAGCAGACTGGTGCCTGTTCAGTGAGGTTGCGCTGCGCCTAGCGGCTGATTACCCGTGGAATGGCAATGTGCACCAGAAGGAGCATCACTTATCTGATGCAGTTCGCAGGGCCATGAAGGCGGCTATCCCTGTTGGCCGAGTTAAGGCGTTCTATCCAAACGTCACCAGAGAAATTTTTCAGAAAATCAGGACTAGAGATGCCAGAAGAGCAGTTGACCATCTAGACCCTGCCGTCGCTCAGCTGGATGGTGAGATCAGAAAAGATCTCAAACAGCACAAGAAAGAACAGTGGGAAAAATTCACAGAACAGTTGAATTTCAAGACGGACAGTGGAGCTACTTGGAAGGTGCTTCGGAAACTATCGGGAAAGAGCTCGCCAGCCACCATCTGCACTATTGAGTTCGGTAATAACGTTTTCGAGTCAGGAAAGGAAGCCGCCTACTCTCTCGGTAAAAGTTTCTTTGTCACGAGTACAAGGCGAGGTCCGCAAAATAGAGTGACAGTAAGAGAGCTGTGCCGCCTCCCGCTCATGAGCACGGCCGATGCGTACACTGTGGCGCAAGTAGAGAAGATTATAAAGGACATGTGGAACTCCAAAGCTGTCGGTCCGGACGGCATTTGTCCTGCTGTACTGAAGAAACTCCCGACTGAGATCCTTCCGCTCATCGTTGATGTGATTAACACTTCGTTCAGCTCTTGCACTATTCCGCAAAACTGGAAGACAGCCAACGTCATCTCGTTGCCCAAGCCTGGCAAACCTCATTCATCAGTAAAGGGATATCGTCCCATTAGCTTGATGTCACCTTTCGCCAAGGTGGCCGAAAAGCTCATTGTCAAGGATCTAGCGGAGCACAACGTGAAGCAGTTGTTTCAACATGGGTTCAGGAGGCTACATTCCACAACTACGGCGTTGCTAGAAATTACCAGCTATGCTATCGACGGGTTCAACTTTAACAAGCTATTGAGAATTTGATACGGTTAACCTTGGAGTCCTGTCAAGCAACATACTGGAGTCGTCAATACCATCTTGGCAGAAGCGCTGGATATCGGCCTTTATTAAAGGTCGGCGGGCAAGAGTCATGTTTCAGAACCATGTCTCCAACAGTATTCCTATGGCGGCTGGAGTCCCTCAGGCCGGGGTTGTATCGCCAGCCCTCTCCAGTCTGTACCTCGAAGATATGCCTGAGCCTCCACAGGACATCAAGGTCGTCGCGTATGCTGATGACATAACAATCATGTGTCGAGATCGGGACTTACAGGTGGCCGGCAATAAGATCAACGAGTACCTGATCACACTGAAGAGCTTTTTCGACCGCAAGATGCTAAGGATCTGTGCAGCCAAGTTGTCAGTGTCCGTTCTCACGACGGACCCATCCGAGCACAGCGCTCATCCGGATGTCGTGTATGATGGAGACCGTTTGCCTGCTGCTAGCTTTCCAAAGCTGCTTGGTCTTGTGCTCGATCCGTCACTCAAGTTTCATAAGAATACCGAGCAGAAGCAGGCAGTCGTTAAAGCTAAGCTCAACGTTATCAGGGCCCTGGGCGGCACTTCGTGGGGTAGTAGCAAGGAGGCTATACTCACAACGTATAAGGCAATTCTTCAGCCCGCCCTGGAGTACGCCGCACCGGTTTGGCAGCATCTCGTCTCAGACCCCTCCTGGACAAATATGCAACGGGTACAAAATGCTGCTCTCCGTATCGCCACCGGGTGTGCAAGGAGTTCCCCAGTCGAGCACCTGCATGCTGAGACCCGTCTATTACAAGTGAAGGAGCACTGTTAGCTCCAGGCCCAGCAATTCCGCATTATTATTATAAAGCAACCGAATCACCCGTCGTGGAGAGTGCTGAACCCCGTGAGAGAGAAGTATAAGAAAGCCATTCGCCGATGCTCCAAAGAAAGTCAATTTGCAAAGATGGCACGACTCACAGCAAGAACGACTCCGTCTTTTGCGCGAGGAGCACACCAAGTTCGTACGGTGTCATCTTGTGAAGGGGGCCATAAATCCTATACTAGGAGATATACCGCCCCCCGTCTGCACCTCAGAGTCTCAACTCGGAAGAAGGGTGAGATGCACGCTCGCATCATTACGCTGTGGTCACTCACAATGCTAATGTCTTATGTCAGCAAGATTGACAGCAGCAAATCTGATGCGTGCCCGGACTGCGGTACCGTCGGCCATGATACTGCACATTTATTCAACTGTCCGGAGAGACCTACCACGCTGACACCAATGGACCTATGGACGAATCCACTACTGGTCGCCCAGTTCCTCCGCCTATGACAAAACCCTCTATGTGGCTGCAAAGAAGAATAAGACTGCCGCGGAAACTGTGAGCATCATACTTCCGAGCAAGATTTTTAGCTCGACGAGATAGTCGCTGATCTTGTTTGCAGCTACCTCTATGTCACGGTTTCGACACGTGATGGTGATATCGTCGGCATACGCAACAATTTTATATCTTTAGGAGATTCGAGTAGGTCTTTAATTTACAGGCTGAAGAGGGCAGGTGACAAAACTCCACCCTGTGGGACTTCGGCTTCTATAGGTATACTATATACTTTTTCCAAATGAAATTCATTTCGAATATTCGACTTTTCGACTATAGTCGGATATCGCACTTTTTCGAATATTCGACTTTTCGGCTGCAGTCGGATATCTCCCTTTTTCGAATATTGGACTTTTCGACTATATTCGGGTATCGCACTTTTTCGAATATTCGACTTTTCGACTGTATTCGGATATCGCACTTTTTCGGGTATTCGATTTTTAGACTGTAGTCGGATATGAGACTTCGAGTAAAAAGTCGACTTTTTTATCCTATTGAATTCTCTAGAAGAAAGAAAAATGACTTGATCATGGTTTGGAAAATACTACATGGTAAATGTGGTTTAAGTACTAGGAGCTTTTTCACTCTTATCAACTCCAATACTAGAGGTGATTCTGTCAAGATATTGCTGAGCAGATTAAGACCATCGGTGAGAAATGACTTCTTCGTTAGCAGGGCAGGTTCGGAGTATGTAAAACTGAGCAAAAATACACCAGTACCATACAACTTCTGCGAGGCAAGAAACATTATCAGCCGATATTGGAGAAATCTTAAGTAGCATTCCTATTTGTTTTATGTATTTGTTCTCTCATTCTCTTCATCCTTACCCATTTATTCGTTCTGTTCTTCGTTTTATTTGTTTTATGCATCTGCACATGGCTTGCCTATGTAAACAATAAATAAATAAATCCGACTATGAAAAAAACTGAGGTGCAAGTAACTTTTTTTTACATGAAAACCCATCGATTTCTCACTCATCCACTCGCGGGCGTTCTGACAGATTGAAGCATCACTTTTCAAACCAAAATCAGACCGATATGGCTGTTTGGAGAATGTTTGGGCGTGCCTATAGTATTCGGCACAGGTTTCGTGGTAAGAGCTTATATTTGGCGGAGTTTTCGTAGCAATATGCTGCTAGCGTCATATGTTCTTCAATTTAGATGTGAAAAAGGCAGTCCGCAATGAATACGTTAGCCGATCAGTCAGAGCGGTCGGATTTGCTTGTAAAGAAATGAGGTTGATTTTATATGTAACCTTGTTTTTGAAGTTGATTATTACGGTAGAGAGCCTATTACATTTTGATTTTCTATGAAATGTCTTATATTCAGAGTTCTACTACCGTAAAGACAAGTGCCTCTACAGTTTGGGAACAACTTAAAAACATAGAAGTTTCAAAAAAATCGCTATAAATAATTATTCGTGGGAGAATCTGCTCTCTGCCGACGGGTCGCGAAATGCCTTACACGAGTACACGAGATTCCCTGGGTTCCGGAGGTATATAGTCTAATTTTATCGCGAGAATTTACGTGAAGTACGGACATATTAGCCCCAGATGGTGAAATTTTAGCTACGTCAACTCCACGAACAACGGAAATTTTTGTCGATAATGCGGGGAAAAGGGTGGAAGATTTTCGCTTTGATCGATCCTTTCCTGTCCTGATCAGTACTATAGGGCGATCTCCGCTGCGGTCGACCGCACTGCCGTTTCTTCCCACGGCCTGCAGCATCTCCGCGGTCAAACGTATCCTTGCCATGGTCTTCCAGAGAGCGTTTTGGGGTCACCCTCCACGATCAGCCACAGAGTACCAAGTAATCGATTCGTGAGATGACTGGGCCAGCACTACGAACGGCATCCATGCGTTCAGCGTAGCAAATGCGGGATGAGATCGCTGTTCAACACAGGCTGTCGCTAAGCCCATAACATGGCTGAGCAGGCTGTTGCGGCCAGTGACCAAAATTTTACGACCCCTTTGTGGACCAAATTTTTTACAAACTCCCCTTCCCCCTTCTGATGAAAAAAAATTTCACGACCAAAATCGTGGCCCCTATATTTAGTGCTAAATCTCTTTAATTTCACATCTTGAAGTCCACATAACTCGCTAACTTCGCAGAGTTACTCCTTTTTGAAGGCAATCCTCGTTGGGACCGGCGTTGAGCCACAGTTGCGACCCCGGGGGGACCGTCGCAGCGGTTATTTTTCATGAAAAGGTTTGTGAAAAAAAAGAATTAACTTACTGCCTAATTACTACGCGACTTACTTCTCCTACCGCATTCTACTTTTCCAAGTGGTTGGAAGATAAACGCCATTTTTCCAAAAAAATTACGAGCCCACACCCCCCTCCCCTCAAAGTTTCATTTTTGTTCAAAAAATTCCCAGAATTTTCACGACCCCCCCCGTTGCGACCTGTCGCAAGCCTGTCCAACCCTGGTCCATGAAATCTCGCAACAATTAAGGCCAGAATTCATGGGCTCAGAGACACAAGACGTTGAATCCAGGGGAAAAATTTTCGTCCCCGCGAGTACCGTAGCTAGCAGGAGAACAAATCCCGGCAGGACCCGCCACCAACCGCGACGCACATGCGGTTCGACGGCGCTGGCTGGCGCTTTGCCAGCCTTTCCGGCAATCATCGATGTTAGGCCGGCAAGCATCGAAGGGGTAACGGAGTCGACGGAAGGGGTAAGGATCGGTTTTCGTCATGGCACACTGGTTTTCTGGGTAGAACGTGGTTGGTATAAACAAAGTTTCCTCGGAAGAATTGCTCTAATCACCTAATTTTCTCTAATTTTGATCTAAAGTTTAAATTCTCTAACTTTCTCATTTTCCGGCCATATTTATCGTCCTTCCGTTCGAAGTTTGTTTCTTCACTCGCAGTTTTTGAAGTTTTTTT
The DNA here is from genome assembly GCA_029168955.1 of Aplectana chamaeleonis. Classification (NCBI taxonomy): domain Eukaryota; kingdom Metazoa; phylum Nematoda; class Chromadorea; order Rhabditida; family Cosmocercidae; genus Aplectana; species Aplectana chamaeleonis. The sequence goes on from JAPDOI010000194.1 coordinate 1,254,704, forward strand.
TCTGAATTCCCTTTACATTACATGAATGAACATCGCTTAATCAATACGAGAGCCGGCTAATGATTATCCGCCAGGCGATGAGTCATACGCTGGCCGGAAAAAGTTGGCAAAGCGCAAGCCAGCGCTGTCGAGCCGGATGTGCGTCGCGGTTGGAGGCGGGTCCTGCCGGGATTTGTTCTCCTGCTAGCTACGGTACTCACGGGGACGAAAATTTTTCCCCTGGATTCAACGTCTTGTCTCAGAGACAGCGAGATCGAATTAAAGAATTTCGCCTTTGTTTTTGCTTGGAGTATGCTTAGAGCTCGCACCCTTGATGCAAGAATAAGCGGGTTATAGCGAGCGTTGCCAGGACCCGAAAATGCCTGCACTACTGAATTAGACGGCGTAACAGGCCGCTCCCTTGGAGGCCCTTTGCTACCCATGGGCAGAGTTGTGAGCTGTTGGATACGAAATGGAAAACTTAACATACACACAGAAAGGGTGTCCACAACGATCCATCGGTTTAATTGTCCCACGAAGAACTGGTGCCTCTATACTTTCGACACGCACCGTAGTCGTCCAACAAGTAGCAGAAGTCTGTCTGCAACATCAATAAGGCTTCAAAAAAACACGCTCCCATCTGACCTATACCCACAAAGTTTCTTCCAAAAGCAAATATTATTAAAAATCGTGTTTGAATGAATAACTAAAATCAAATACAGATTCCCGGATGAGCGCAATTATTTTCGAGGAGTGTGAATGACAGGCAGTTTTTTTTTGTAGTCAGGTTGTAAGATCCGACTTTGCGACAATATTCGGATTTTGAACTATTCGAATATCCTACGTTCCGACTGTAGTCGGATATAACCCTTTCGAATATTCGACTTTTCGACTGTAGTCGGATATCGCTCTTTTTCGAATATTCGACTTTCAACTGTAGTCGGATATCGGACTTCTTCGAATATTCGACTTTTCGACTGTAGTCGGATATCGGACTTTTTCGAATATTCGACTTTTCGACTGTAGTCGGATATCGGACTTTTTCGAATATTCGACTTTTCGACTATAGTCGGATATCGCACTTTTTCGAATATCCGACTTTTCAAATAAAAAGTCGACTTTTTTATCCGACTGAAACAGTCGGATACGTGATTCTGGAATAGCACTTTGGCCCGATGGCCTATCGTAAACGCTGCAATCCAACGCTTCTGCCACCGTTGTAGCGAGGACTTCAACAGTTTCTCGGACAAAAGTCATAGATGAACAGAATCAAATGCTTTGGCCAGATCGAGGCCAACGGCCACTGTTCTGAGAGGCTTTTTGGTGTTGAACCGATCGAACGCATAGCTAACAATATACAATAGGGCAGTGGTGGTAGAGTGAAGCTTCTTGAACCCATGTTGATGTTGCTGTGCCTCATTCTGCTCTGACAGGTCCCCTTACTATTAGCTCTTTTCGTTGGTCGGTTTTGGTTGGTATGAACAACAGGTTCAGGGGTAAGGAACGGTGTCCCATAATCAGGAAACACTTTAAGGCGGTGTTCAGAGTTCATTCGCGACGCGACGTCATAACTAGCCTACGTATCGATGAAGCGACGTCGCGCCGCATCGTCGCCAGGTGTTCACAGTGAAGTGGCACGATACATCGGATTTGACGCGCAAATGATGATCATTTCGCGGCGATCGCGTCGCGTGTCATTGCAACGCGAGGCGATTGTCGTCGTGCGATGGCAAGCTCGTTGCTGGTTTTCTTCAGGGTTTTTCCATTAACTCAACTAGATCTCACAATGAAAACTATAACGTGAGCATATTTAGGACCACTTGCAATCAAAGGCATCGTTCGCGCTGAAAACCAATTTCCTTTTTTCAGGCTCAATTTGAGGAATGAGCCCGGTGCACCACACCGGTGAGCTTCGGCTAGTCAAAAACGTAGGGTAATGAGATAGGAAGGGGTTAAAGATGAGGATCCGCCGCCAGTTCTCACCAGTCATCTTTCGTAGAATGCTGATGCGACAGTCAAACAACATGAAAAACAGGTACGGCACAAGCCCCACGCAGAAAAACTTCGAAAATGACAGTGACGAGGTCCCCAAATGCAGAAAAACTTCAAAATCGATTTTGGCGCAATTTTGAATTCAATTTTTCATTGTGTTTAGGCTGACATTCCTTTACAAATGAAGGTTTTCAAAGGCAGTGTTCATGATGAATCCTGGATGTTCAGATTCCTACAGATTATGTTAGGTCAAGAGTCTGCTGTGACAGCAGCGTCAGGTATACCCTGTCCTAAACGAGATGGCAAGCGTAGACCCCAAAGAAGCAGCGTGCCGCCCTCTGCGTCTCTGACATTTTCGTATTTTTGGACGTTTTTTAACTTTCTGACTTCATTTTCTTACATACTCCATGGCTCTTTTGCGTTCTTTTCTCTCGAAATGCTTGTGATATTCTTCCTCGATACATATTTTGTTATTCACGTGACAGGGAAAGTTTTTCAGGATACGGATAGCGGGACGGAGCGCACAGAGTCGTCTAGCCGTAGTCGATTTCACCGTAAACTCGATACAACCGAGCTGTTTTAACTTGTCTGAGGTCATTATCTCACTTCATTGTTTGGTTGCAGCCTCTATAGTGTCTCAGGCAACTTTACCTTCGATCCAGGTGCTTCAGGTCGCTGATGATGTCAGAGACGCAGAGGGCAGCGCGCTGCTTCTTTGGACTCTAGGCTTGCTATCTCGTTTGGGACAGGGTATAGAACTGCAGAAAGTGACGATAAAACACTTTTTTACGCCTAAGCAGGACCTCTTGTGTGACGTCTTATTTTTGAGAATGTAAGGAATGACCGATGTTATGGAATGAGGCCTTTCCATGTGATAACGTGATCCACCTTATCCACTGCTATTTATCGAAGCCATTATCCTTGCTGACCGGCTGTTTACGTGTTCAAGTTTGTTCAAAAAGTATGGTATTAGTTTGGAAGCCGGGGTGGCCCAATGGGTTGGCTGGCCTACGCGATTTTACCCACTTCCCGATGGATTGTCTTGATTCTCTCTTCACTGTTTTCATCGGTACAGGCTATAAAACGGCGAAATTCAAATGGTTCCTACGCGTGCTGGTGCGGAGCGGAGGTTAGAGACATTGAGAGAGCGGAGGGTAGACGGAGGCTGAGGCATCGCTCGCGCCTCGAATGAAGTGAATCACGACGTTTTATATAGGGTAGGTCCTAAAGCTCACGTTCCTGAAAAAAAAAGAACTAGAGATTTTTCCATCGTGAACACTGCCTTTAAGGAGCGCTTTCGACATCTTGGTTCACAAGAGAGACCAAGCTACAGAAAAAACATGGAAAATGAAAGAATATACGGTTTTCTGCGCGTACGATCCGTTGCTAACCTTACTAAAAAATGCTGAAGCTCGTTCACGGGAATTTGCGTATGTAGGCAATTGCGCGTTATCCCCATCGTTGACATCTGAGTTCCCACGCGACGCAATTTTCGCGTCGCACTGACAAGTGCCATCTCGTCTCCCGCTAAAACTTTGAACGCTGTTTAACACTCAGAAGACCGCGCGCTCCTCGGCCACTACCCGTAGCGGACCGGCACACTCCGCGGCCAATCAGTTCAGACAGTATTCAAACTGAATTTCTGTTGTAAATGACTATGACAAAAGAAAATATATGGCGCCTATTAACTCTATACCAGTCATGCAGGCGGTTTTAAGTATGAATACTGTCGAAATAGTTTGGAGGGATCCGTGTTTCTTGAAGTAAAACGAAACATCGAGTCCATGGCGTGGGTGGGAAATTTGGACACACGGTCTCTTGAGGGTGAAAAAATCCAATAATGTGTTTTTGAAAAAGCTGAGGTGTTGTTGCAATGTAATGTTTATTTCCCATGCTGATTGCAATGGTCCTATCGGGAAAGCCATATCATCAGCGGGAAAAGGGTTTTCGTGGAGTTTAAGAGTGTCCTAAAATTGTGAAACGCGCCGTATTTACATTTGGCACGACTTGCAGTGATACTTGGCGTTCCTTATTGTGAATTTACGCAATTTCTGTGCGCATATGTTATAACATATGTGCGTGCACCCAGTTTGCGCCAACGCCCAACGGGTAACGCGAAGTATCAGTGCGATCCGTTCCGACTGTATGTTATGACTATTGCATGCTCCCCTAATATATGAGTTTCATCAGGAAGTATCTATCTATTGCTTAGTTCAGGCTGGATAACTGATTTGGTGACTTCCTTTTCTATTCGCCAATTTGAAGAACTGCGCCGTCAGCATCAGGTTGTTTAAATTTAGAAATTCCGTAACGTCCCGTCGACGACAGTGGTCGAGCTACACTGAGCAAAGGTCGATGCGGAATTCTTCGTCTTTCCGGTGTTTTTTTTTATCGAAAATATCGACGCTTCGAATGTTTCGTGTAATTTCGGGGGAAACAATTCGTGATGTGTTGATGACTGTGAGACGAGCAGCCTTTCCTGCGCTCATCATCCCATACTTTCAGAATAAATTTTTCCGATGCATCAGACTTTGCAAGTGTTCCCTGTCGGGTATAGCTAAACCTTGTCCGAATGAGACTGTCCGCCCGGCGTGCATGTCGGGCTGCCATCGTGAAGGCACTTCTCGGACTTTTTAATCGATTAGCAGGAATGTCAGACGAATAGTTATGAATATCCCAAACAGTTGTCTGCAGCTGTGGGAAGACACTTTCGAGAAACGCCTCCATGACAGCCGCTCGAAACGCACGCGGACCATCGCATTCGGACAGATCTTAAGAGATTGAGCAGCATAGAAGTGCGTCGAATGGTCTGCGCTTACGCTGAGTCGATACCTTTAAGGTTCTCTTATGGGAACATACACCTAGAGGTGCTGTGCGTTGTGAATGTTGCAGGCTCTCCTCATCCATGATTTTTTTTTCGAGGATGTATTTATGTGCTCTTAGTTTAGGCTTCTACGGCTTCGTTCGAGGAGTCAATCAGGGAGGAAATGCGGCTGGTGAAGGAAGAGGTATAGGTTTGAACACATTGTAATCTCCAGTTCAAAGTGAGGTGCTATTCATTACCTTTGCAGCTGAGGGAAGCAAACAACCGTCGTTCAAAGTGAGTTATTACATAATACTTTAACATTAATAGTATTATCCTTTCTATCAGGAAGTGAGCTAAATTTGGCAGGAAACAGAAAAACAATCGTGATTCGCGGTTTGTAGCACAGTTACTCAACAAATAAGAAGCGGTCTCTGCAGATCTCTATGCTCTATACGTCCACAATGTTGTGTGTGCCAACGCGCGTGTGGCGTTGTGGGCAAGGCGCTGTGCACGTTCGGGTTCGACCATCGCCTGAGACCAATGAAAACAGATAACTCCCAGGCCCTCTTGCTGATGCCAGACTCATCTGGGTCGGCGCGGAACGCACTGATACGGGGCGGCGCCAGCCAGCTGGCAGCAGTGACCGACCTCGGCCGAGTCGCCCCAACAGCGAGATCGATGGTTCCCTTGCTCGTTGATTAGCGGTCAGCGGAGATCACGCACGCTAGATCAGAGACTGTGCGTGGAGAACAATAGTTTCTTCAGGCAAAAAGGGTTGCGACTTCCTATATCAAAGCAAATGAATCGTTGTGAATAATATGAGTGTTTATAGTACTGATATTGGAGCCCCAGTAGTCGGCAAAAGCGTAGAAATATTCGCACTCGTGTCGGAATCACGCCCACCCGGGATTCCAACCCCATGAAAAAATTGGAGAAAACTTCTCACTGGTGTCAGAATCTCGCTCATCCGATGTTCCAACCCCTTCAGAATTGGGAGATTGTTTCCTCCGTGAAAAGTACTTCAACCCCTCAAAAAAACTCGGGGGCTGTTTGCTTCAATATAGGAAATCGTCACCGAACGATTGAGTTCCACGCACAAGCCCTGATGTCGCGTGCGTGATCGGCTCCGATCGCCAATCAACGAGCAAGCGAGCCATCGATCTCGCTGTCGGGGCGACCCTGCCGAGAGTGGTCAATGCCTCCAGCCGGCTGGCGCCGACACCACCCCGTACTCCGTCCTCCCCCTGTGCTGACAAGGGAAGTATAAAAAGCGTAGGTCGGATCTGCCAAAACGACTAGTATGGTTAGTACCTTTTTTGGCTCAATAGTAAAAATGCGCAGTATCCCGCCGCGAGCAGCAGGATCAAAAAAGTTATGAGCATTTTTCAAGCCTGGCGAAAAGGCAAGGGTTCCCCATCAGGCATTTTTTTGGAGTTTCAAAAAATTTTCTCGGATTTAGCTCAAAAGTTGTATGTAGGGGTAATCTGGGGTGGCGAACACGAATCTGGCGTCCATTTGTTGAAATTTTGAGGTTTACTGTAGGTTACGGTAGGTAACATGTCATTTAGGGGTCAAAACCCACCTTAGTATTTTGAAAATCGACAAACGGACGTTAAATTCGTATTCTTCACCCCGAATAACCCCCGTACATAAATTTTGAGTAAACTCTGAGATTCCGACCAAACTACCGTATTCCCACCGTAATCTACCGTAATCTGCAAAAAATCGATAAACGGACTCCAGATTCGTGTTTAGCACTCCGAATAACCCTCAGAGAATGATTTTGAGACATATCTATCGTAGAAAACCGGAAATCTCAAAAGTGGCGTTATTCCCTCGAAATTTTTCCCGGCTGGGAAGCTTCAAACGAAATGAGCCGAAAACTTTTGGAAATCGACTAATAAATCTCAAAATCGTGATCAGCGCCCCAAAAAACTCCTCTGGGAGAATTTTAAGTCAAATCTGGAACATTTTTCTAAAACGCTTCCAGAGCCCTCAATTGGTAGAAATAAGCGCCCAACCGAAAATCCGTACAAGTCCAAAACGCTATCAGTCTGGACAAAGTACGGAAAATGTGCGTTCATCCAAAATCTGCCCAGGGGGGTAGTTTTGTGTGCTCAACACATTCATGAGGTCCGTTTCCTGATTTTCCGAGGAATAACGCGATTTTCGGAAGGTACAAAAAGCACAAAAAATGAGCTTTTTAAGCTTGTAACTTCTTGGAACCTGCGGCTCGCGGCGGGATACTGCGCAGTTTTACTATTGAGCCACAAGAGATACTAGCGACACTAGTCGTTTTGGCAGATCAGACCTACGCTTTGCATACTTCCCTTGTGAGTTCCTTATTGAATGTTGGCGCAAACGTGGTGCACGTATGTTTGAAATTATGGCACCGAGTTAGGGGGTGTTTGAAGCTTCGCACAACCCTTTGCGCTACCGAAAGATTGAGAAAACGGCTTTGCTATTTCTCTAACAAAAAATCTTCATTTTTCAACATATATCTTCTGTTGCAAATCGATACGCCATTCACCCACTACCCAATATGATGACACTTCATTTATCATCAAAACAATCGGAGGCGACGAAAAAAAATGAAGAAACTAACCATCTCTGTGCATGATCCATGGAAATATGGACCGTTTGGCGGCGCGTCATGCGAAGGAAAAAACCAGAGGCATTTGAAGATTCCGGGTATACAAAATCAGCTGTTTTTTTTTTCAAGGTAAAAATGGGTCTAGTTTTTCGATTAGTGTTAGTCCTGCTGCATAAAGGGAGGTTCAAGCTTGGCGATGGTAGTTTAATTACTAAAGTGCGCGTCGAAAGCATAGGAAAGTGTGAGGTGTTGAGATCCATGCGAAGTTCGAGTTTGTGGTTTGGACTGGATGCCAAAAGTTTAGATTCTGCATCTCAATTAACCCTACTTAGCAGGAAACTAGACAGTTACAGCCAGAGAGAAAAGTTCCACGGGCTTTTCGAAGAAACCTGTGTGAAAAGTATTGAAATTCCGCGCTTAGTCGGATCGTTTAAAAATAGCAACAACATTCATGTGCGGGCCAAAGTGATCAGTTCTGTGTACGACCACCATGATTTGATATCGCCTGAAGGATACAATTTGACAGCAATGAGACCAGGTTCTGAGCTTATTTTTACTCACGTCGATTCATGCAGAAACTATCAAATCATTTAAACCGAGAACGGTCACAAAAGTCTTTCTTTGATTGCTGACTTCCCTTATTAGGGTAAGGCGTAGCGGTGTGATCGGCCCGTTAGAGGTGGCCTACCCCACCCCTGCTCCTCCAGCTTTGGACCCGGTGCGCCTCCTTCCCATAGAGGTTGTGACTTTGACCCTTTTTGGGAACCAATTTGAGTGGTCACTTTCGAACAATGCTCCTAAACGATTTTTCAGCAAAAACGTACGGTATAGGTCAAGTCACACCGGCCGAAATCGGCTCAAAATGGTCAGATCGTCCTAGGACTAGGCCGACAGCTTTTTTGAATGTTCCTCTTCAAAATATACACTACAGTATCCCGATCCAGAAAAATTACTGTCCAACCTCTCCAGACGTCAAAGTCCGGACAGCGGTTTTCCGATTTTTCAGCGCCCCGAATAACACACTCATAGGCGACAAACTGATCTAGAGGCCTTTATTGGAAAAATCACATGGTGTGGTGAGGCCTGTTTGAAAGGCTCAAATCACACCGTTACATTTACAGCCGTCACACGGGCCGTAATCGGCTCAATCTGAATGGATCGATCTGGGATTCGTCCGACAGCTTATTCTATGGTCTCTTGGAATGAACATTGCAGCAGCCCGCTACAGAAAATTGTTTTTGACTTCTCCAAACATCGAAGTCCAGACAGCGGTATTCTGAACTTTGATATCTCAAATTTGGCTGAAATCTTGCCTTGAGGTGCAATTCAGGGCGCTGAAGACGAATCTGACGTCCTTCACTGTTCGATTCAATGGCGTGTATCCTCGTACCATACCTTTTTTGATTTCACTACGGACAACAAAATGGTGAAATGGGCCCCTGAAGTGGAGCCTGTTCTAGAGAAAAAACGAAATCGAAGGGCTTCTAAGGATTCATGCAAAGCCTGTGAGGAGTTTAAACAACCATGTTCTGAGTTGCTGTCTCGGCAGTTAGAAACCCAGAGAAATCTCGAAATTCTGGGTTATTTGCTGGTCAACATATTGGGGTGACTCAGAGCATTAACACGCTGGCGGATAAGGAGAGTTCATTGGTTTGCGATCAGGTTGCAAAACTGTGCGGAATGTATCGGGATGAGAATGCGGGCCTGCGTTTCGGATCGAAATCGCAACGCGCTGATGTTGCACGACCTAAATCATCCAATGTTTCGATTGAAACACTGGTGTGAGAGTATAAATAGCTGGAGTACTACAAAGACAACACTCTCTATCACTCTGAACTTTTCTGCAGCTAGTTTTGCCACAGTCGTCAGACCGCGAAAAAATGGCTTACTAGATCTCTTAGATGAGGACTTAGGTCAGAATCGATTCCAGTAGACGAGGAAAGCGACATACTCGCCCATAATTGTGGAAAGTACGTGGAATACAGAACCAAAAGAGCACGACGAGGTACAGAGAGGCCTCGCTCCCACGGCGGCAGCCAAAGAAGGGTGAAGAGTGTCTTCGACTTAGCTCACTTCGACGGTGACAAGGTGTTCTGTCTTAAAAAACTATCTACAGATTCTTTGAACGTGCAGAATGGGCTGAAATTACTCCGCCAGACGATGAGACGACACCACCCCAACTCGAATATAGAGCACAATCAAATCTTGTGCGTGTCCTAGACGATGAGAAAAAGACTTGAAGCAAGTCACGGGAGCGAGACTACTGAAAATACCTAGCTTACACTACAGCCAGAAAGGCACTTTATTTTGTCGAAGAAACAGTTGCTTGTGAAGCTCATTACGAAGCTAGAACACCTACAGTGTGGTTAAGCTAAGTCATCGAAGAAAACCTCACGATCTTACCTCTAACAGATGATTACACAGGAAATGAAATAAAATAGATAGTCTTTTCACTGAGAACTGCATCTTCTGTCAATCGTTCAATAACTATTCGTCTGGCTCTTGTGGAAATTCAGAATAAGTTTACACGTCGCGTCTCGCATGTTTCACGGAAACGCTTAACTTCATTAGATTCCTAGACACAGCAACCTAGCTTCTCGATGAGTCTTTGTACATTCTTTATGAATCGTCTAGTCTCTCTTTTTGTAACGAGTATGATGGGGCTTTCGTGAGGATTGGTAAGAGGCAAGGTATCTAAGGATTATTGAAGGAACATATGTAACCAGCAACAAAATTTCAGGACACACAATGAATGATCTGCTGTTGTCAGCGGAGCTCACAAATTGACCCTTTCAATCACGACGCAAGTAGGATATGCGATGAATCTCACCCCAGCACTTGTTATAAAGGAGCACTTCCTATCCGGATCACCAACCAGGATTAATGAAAGATCCACCTAACGATCTGTTGCAGAGGAAATTAATTTCGAGTTCCTTCAATTTACGATGCTCCACCGTGTGCGATGGGTTGCAAGCCTTCAGTCATGATTACACAATATTCTCACCAGTTACGTGGTGCCGCTTGTAAGTCTCAGGCGATTGGAACAGAATTTAGATGTCGCACCGCAGATGCGAAAGCAAGAAAATGTCACGTAAAGGGTAATGAATGACGCCAGTACATCTATTATTGTGGAACACGTAAACGCAAACCTCCACCACTTCGCTACATTTTTTGAAACTCTTCCAAACGAAGAGAGCCTTTCAGTAGGTTTTACATTCAATTGCAAGGTCTGAGAAAGAAGAACAGAACCGAGTAAATTTTCTGCAAACGTTTTGTAGCATTTTTTTGCTTGCACAGAGCGCCCCATCGACACAACTCACTTTAGAATTGACGGAATGAATTTTCAGAATTTTCGTGTTCCTGTTAGTGAGGCGAATGCGATGGTACGTGAAAAGTCATTCTGACTCCGGTGTTTCATCGTAATATTTGTATTTCTTTTTGTGACTCTCCATGACCAAAGGTCGAAACGTGTCAGATTTCTCTTATGGCGACCGTCGGATCAGTTCACAATGACGGATTTTAAGGTGGAAATATACTATCCCTGATTAATTTTGGGTATTCACTCAGTTATTTCGTATCACTATTGTATGCTACTCGTTGAAAGCTGTTCAAAAATGACATCAAAATTGAAGTCGTAGGACTCTGAAACAAGTTGTGACTATGCAGCGCTTTGTGCGCGCATGATTGCGGCAAATCGCCGTTTTTGCGAAAACAAATTTGCTCGGCACGGTAGGAGGGAAATTTTTGATGACGGACCGGCGCCTAAGGCTACGCCTCCCTCCCTCATGGTCGTCACTTCGCACACCCGAGCCTGATTATCAATTCCATGGCAAGATAAATTAGACGTCTTTCATAGTGAAGTGTTACCTTCATGGAAAGTGGTTGAATTGAAGGCGGCCTGAAGACACCCTTATTCGTTGTGGATGGTCGCATAGCAGTAATTGCGGACCGTTAGCGATAGGCCAAGCGGATGTGATCGCCGCGACGCGACCGTCTGCTGCGAAGTAAGGCGTGTGACACGCGAAAAACCGCTCCTCTCACATCTGCAACTACTAATACTCATCTTCGCTTAAATTTTGTCAAGTTTGAATGGCTGATTTAAAAATATGTCCAGATTTTGTAGAACTGCCTTCCGCATAACGTTGAGGGCGACTTTCTGGAATATTAATGGGCTTGGAAACAGAAAGATATGGGATTTGTAAAAAAAGCATTTTGGAAAATAGAACGGCTCTAGGGTTGTTTTTTTCTTTGAGATTTCTCTGTTTAGGGAAAGAGAAGCTCTCGGGTTTTTCGTTCTCAAACTGCTTCGCACTCCAGTCCTATTACTCGATTGTCGTGGTGTAAAACGATTAAGTACCCCCAGATCGCTAATGCTTAACGTAGTATTCGTATCACCTTTCATAGTGCCCTCTGTAAAAACCTCCGCTGGAGCCGGTTAGTTTCCGAACTGGTTCAGTGAGGCGAACATAAAGTCGCGCGACCGGCAAGAAGTCGAGCAAGTCCTGCGACGGACCTCGCGCGACGTTCGGTTGGGGCCATGTGGTGGTTCCAGAACTGCGAAGCAGTGTCAGTAGAAATTATAAACACTAAAGGGTCAACATATTTTGTACCACCCACCATTAACAACCAACGGAGAACTATGTATCAATCCTGATGTAATCCTTGGGTTGGAGCGCGACGTGAATGGCTATTGATTTTCTAACGAATTTCGGGATTCCTTACGATTTTTTTTTTCATTTCGTTAGTCGTTAATCGTAACACCCAAAAAGCTCGTTAGTCGTTGAATTCGTGAGTCGTTAGTCGTAATTACGCACATCCTTGGTTGGCATGAGCAAAAATGTGCTCAGAACTCGGTCTCTTCGCAGCCAAATCGCATCTTCCGTCCGATATCAAATCGCGGAGGACATACATAGTACTGATAACCTCGATCCGCTCAGGAATGTTGTTATTTTGAATGAACCTACTTTGTACGACATTTCCTAAACTTTTGACTTAGGCTATTATGGTTCCTTCGAAAACTTATGAGACTCATTCCTCATGCTGAAATCCTCTAAATTTCTGCTTAGCAGAATTATTTGAGACGCGGCATCTGAACTTGGCATCCATTTTGAATAACAAAGTGGAAATTGTTGGGAAGCCCTGAAGGTTTACACTTTCCTACACTTTTGGCGCTCTCTGTGCATTCGATTCCAAAATTCAGGGAAGATTTCTCCACTGAGTCTGGGAACAAGAAATTTGCTCCAGCAAATGGCCCTGGAAGCGTTGAAGAGAACGTTGTGCGCCAACTTGAGGTACTTTTGTTGAGACTGATTCTTCTCTGATCTGTCTGATATTCATAGTTGCAGTATTACTTTGGCAATGTAAATCTTCGGAATGATGAGGTCCTGCTAGCTGCGATGAAGCGTGGTCTAGGATGTAAGTTCATGAACATCAGTTTTCGGAAAGCTCCGCTCAGGATGGTTCACCTCTCTTCCAGGGATTTCCATTGAGGACCTTCTTGAGATCGACAGTCTCGCTGCTTTAACTACTGATGTTAAGGTCGTCGCAAGCGCTGTTAAGGTTATTTCCATTTTTTGTAAAAATTTGTTGGCTTCTGCATTACTATTAGCCGTGGAAAGCGCACAGACAATGAATGAAAAAGGAGTGTGGGGTTTTCGAGCTTAAATGGAAGTCACAAGCTTCTTTCCCAAGTGCTAAGGTTAGAGTTGTGTTGTGTACGGACCGGTGTTTGGGATCGTAGAATCGCTTAAAGGCAGCATACTCGCTCGTAAACGTGTTTGAGATATCTAGGGGAATTTATTCATCGTATGGCTCGGAACACAACGCATACGCATTTTGAAGCCTCAAAAACTACCCAGAATGCCGCTACACGAGTAAGAAGATGGCCCCGCCCCCTGTATCTGCTGTTCTCCTCCAAAACGGATGTGGTGTGCCATTCCCACCGTTGTCGATGTATGCGGGTGGCTCAATAAGTACAATAAGTAAACCTCATGCATCGGCGACAGTGGAAGGCCCAGTACCCTGTTTTGGAGAAGGACGACAAGTACAGGGCGGGGCCAACTTCTTACTGGTGTACCGGCATTGTGGGTCGTTTTTTACGCTTCAAAATGCTTCGGCGTTGTTTTCTGAGCCATACGATTCTATGTCGGCGGTTATCTCAAACTTGTTTACGAGCATTTTCAGTTATCCAATTCTCGAATATTCGGTCCACTCAGAAAACCAAAATGTTAGATTTTCTGAAAATCCTGGCAATTTTGCGCCACGCCAATCTTATCAGACACCAAGTAGCGCGATCTCAGCGTATAATGAACTCCTTGATCTTGTTCTCCTTAGCTGTAGTAAATAAAAACGAGGTTGTTGTGCATCAAAAGTACAATTTTCACATAGTGAGATTGGTGTAGAAGTAAGCCTCTGAGTTTTATATATACGGAAGAACATCTAGTATTGGAAGTGTACATAATATATAATGGTGATACTGATAATAAGTGATCGGTATCATACTTTTCATGTATAACATTATCCCTTTATAAAATTCAATCGATTGGCTGGAGTAACATCGGGTAGTAGTATCGATTGGTTAGCTCGCTAGTTGGCTGAAGCGGCCATAGCGAAAGCGACGCTACAATCGCGCTCAGAGTACGGCACGACGTGTGGGCAAGGCCTATTTTACTCAGACCCCCTCCCTCCAGGAGCAAAATTTTGGAGATTTTCTCGGACCCACCCCCTAGAAGCGCTTATTGGTAAACGTTTTGACGGTTTTCTCAGACCCGCTAGGAGCGTTATTTGGTCAGCTTGTTCAATGTAAAATTTGAAGAAGAGTAGTATGTTTAATCGATTTATTCGTAGAGAACTGATTGTAGGCAGTATATACCATCATTCAAATAGTTCACTTGGTGTCCCGGAGAAGCTAAGACCCCCCCCCTCAACCCCTGCACAGCCAGGGCCCCTGTGGATATCCATACCCCACGTTGTACCTTGATTGCGTTCCTCCCACCTCCGTTTACGACAGGCCACCTGCGCAGGTGGTGACAGCCGCCTCCGCTCCGTCCATTCGCTTTAACGCTTACACCCCCCCCCCCCCCCCGATGCTCGCCCGCCCTCCCTGCAAGCGTTCTTCGAACCACTGGACAAAAGAAGTATTGTCGGAAAAATGGTCGCAGTGCTAATTGCAGAGCTAACATGCAGCAACAGTTTAACGTGGGAATGGATCGTGAAGAGACTTTGCGTTCACCGGTGAAAGTTGGCGCAAACTCGGTGCCATGTGCTATAACATGGGTGCACCGAGTTGGCGCCAACCTTCAACAATGCACGCGAAGTCTCTTCCCGATCCATGCCGATGTTACGGTATCAGCTGCGAGGCGACATGCCGAGTGGTCTGAGCTCCTGGCTCTTCCGAGCGTGGACCTGAGAGGTCAAGATGAGGAAAATCAGAGGTCATTTGGGAAGCCATTTCCTGATGGTCCGAATATGTCAAAGTAAAGTTTGCGCAATAACTTTAGTCTGATGAATTGACGGGGTTGCGACGGTAGATCACCCCGCGCGAATCGAACCCCCATTCTCCAGTGAGGCTGCCAACCAGGGGTGTGCGGCAAAGGAATTTCAAATTCCGGCAAACGGCAACGGCAAACCGCAAAAATGGCCGGCAAACGGCAAAATCTGTTTTGTGCTATAATACCAGGTTGTCCAATAAGTCTTGTCCGAAAATTTCACCATTTTTAATTTTTTTCAACTTTATTGAAAAACAAGTCTAATCAACAATATAATCACCACATTTATCCACAACAGTGGCCCATCGATTGGGCAGGTCGCCGATGCCCTTCGCCCAGAACTCCGGGGGCTGCGACTCGAAGAAGTCCGCTATGTCGGATTTGAGGTTGTCGTAGATGGTGAATTTTCTTCCGGCCAAATGGCGCTACAGCAGGCGGAACAAGTGGTAGTCGGATGGGGCGAGGTCCAGGGAATACGGCGGATGGGCAACCGTCTCCCAGCCGAGCGTCGTCAACTTCTGCCGGGTCTCCTTCGCCACGTGGGGGCGTGCGTTGTCGTGCAGCAGGTGGACCGAGGCCCGTCGGGGACGCTTTTCTCGGATGGCGGCGGCTAGTTTCTCGAGCTGATCGGTGTAGATGGAGGCGGTGACCGTCCTGCCTTGCGGGAGCAGCTCTAAGTACAGCATGCCCTTGGTGTCCCACCAGCAGCAGAGCATGATCTTCAGCGGATGCAGGTCGGCTTTCGGCGTCGTCGGCGGCTCTTCTCTGCGCGGGATCCAGACGGCACGGCGGGCGACGTTGTCGTAGAGGACCCAGCTCTCATCCCTAGTGACCAGGTCCTCGAGAAACTCCTTGCGATGCGGACGAAGGAGGAGGGACTGTCAGACGGCCACGCGGCTCTGCTTGTTTGCGTCCGTCAGACGGTGGGGGATCCAACGGGCCAGAACTTTGTGGTAGCCGAGTAAGTTGAGTCGATTGTGGATGGTGGACTTGCTGCAGCCGAGCGTCGTCGCCAGTTCACGGGTGGTGGCTTCCGGCATCTCCTTGATACAGCGACGGACTTCGTCAACATCCACCGTAGAAGGCCTCCCGCTGTGCTCCCTGTCCTCGAGGCTCGTGTCGCCGCTCTCGAAACGATTGAACCAGCGGCTGATTATGCGTTGGGACACTGCATCCTCCTTGCACGCTCTGCAGATGTTGGCGACCGCGGTGCCCGTGTCGTTGCCCAGCAGCCACTCGTAGTGCACGAACGTACGAATTCGATCTTGGTCCATTTTAGCTTGTACTGGTAGCTAGACTCGGCGGCTGCGCCTTATATACCCCTAGCGTAAAACTTTGGAGAACCTTCTAGAAGGTTCTTACACTTGCCTGATATTATAACACTTCTAAGGAAAATTATAGAATTTTGAAAATTTTCGGACAGGAATTATTGGATGGCCTGGTACACCAACATTTGCGTACAAGGGTGGGTTGCCAACTTCAGATGGAGTTTCGGGACGCAATTTTGATATGTTCTAGGGGGAGGACAAGGTTCCCATGCTCAGAATCTGATAAATGCCTCAGGCTGTCCTTAAAAAGGTGAAAATCTGATCAAGGCCAGAACCGTTCGGCCGAAGCGAGTAGAGCCGATTTAACGATTGAATGCTGCCGAGATGTCGTACGTTCGTGCCGTGGCAGTGTGGAGGAAACAACATCACCTTCGTGCAAACCGACATCACTCCCTCCACCGAGAGGGTTTTCGTCATGGGAGAGTCGCTGGCTGGCTCTCCTGAAGATTCTACTACAAAGGACTGGCGTCGAGAGGAATCCTGGACCTGTGCAGAAGTATCAATGTGCCACCTGCAGCAAGAAAGTCAACTGGAACGGAACAAGCGTCCAATGCTTTGGATGCCAAAGGTGGGTGCACTTCTCCCGTTCAAGTCTTAGTTCTGTGAGGCATCACAACTCATCCTTCCGTTGTGTTCTGTGCTCCGCCCCCAGCAACTCTGATTCCTCATTCACCAACCGCCCCCTCTCTATTGTACATATAAATCTTAACGGCCTTCGCACCAAATTGTCTGAACTCTCACTCTTCGCACGTACTTATCATCCGGATGTTATTATGGTTCAAGAAACCAAACTCTCTCCCTCTACCACTTATCCCCAACCAAACATTCCAGGCTACACTGCCTATCACATCCCAAGGACAGCTCTTGGAGGCGGAGTTTCTACGTTTGTGCTCTCTAACTTACCTTCTCTTCTAATTCAAAATGTTCCTAAGGACAGTACTCTCGAGTGCGTTCCCGTTCACCTCCCTCTTAAAACTCCACTATCTCTATTTAATATTTACATTCCTCCTACCACTTCTTGTCCCCCAACCTACAACCCCATACCTCTTCCTAAGCAGTTGCATGACTGCTCTCTTTCCCCATCAGCTGTCTTTGCAGGCGACTTCAATGCTCACACGTTCTGTTCTGCGCTTGCGTCCGACGCCAGAGGGGAAGACGGAGGAATGAGCTGAGGAGTGTGATCTGGTTATCCTCAACGATGATCAGCCTACTTGTCTCCATTCCTACGCCCGACCTTCTAGCCCGGACATCTCCCTCGTTTCATCCAATCTTTCTAATTCTTGCACATGGTCCTCTTCCACAACTCTTTCCAGCGACCACATTCCCGTCTTTCTCCATATTGATCTCTCAAACTCTTTTGCCCCTTATACTGGTATTCGTCAACGTTCTTATCTCAATTTAGGCCTTGCTGACTGGGTCCTGTTCAGAGAGGTTGCGCTCCGCCAGGCAGCTGAGTATCCATGGAATGGCGATGTGCACCGGAAAGAGCGTCACATATCTGACGCCATCCGGAAGGCTACAAAAGCGGCCATACCTGAAGGAAGTGTGAAAAGTTTCTACCCTAATGTCACCAGGGAGATTCTACAGAAGATCAGGACAAGAGATGAAAAGAGAGCTGGGAATCATTCGGACCCTGAGGTGGCCAAGCTGGATGAAGAGATAAAAAAGGATCTGGACAAGCACAAGAAAGACAGTTGGGAGAAGTTCACTGAAAGGTTGAATTTTAAAACCGACGGAACAACTGCGTGGAAAGTATTGAGGAAGATATCTGGAAAGTGCGCCCCCTTCTCGAACTCTACCATAGAGTTCGATAACAGCGTCTTCAAATCAGGAAAGGCTGCCGCATGTGCTCTTGGCAAAAATTTCTTCATCACACGTACCAAGCGTGGCATACAAAACAGAGACACGGTAAGAGAACTAAGCCGTCTGCCGCTGATGAACGCCACTGAGGCCTTCACCCCTGCTCAAGTGGAGAAGGCTATCAAGGAAATGTGGAACTCGAAGGCTCTCGGACCTGATGGTATCTCAGCAGCCATCTTGAAGAAGCTTCCCACGGAACTTCTACCGATGATCGCAGATATCATAAACACTTCTTTCCGAACCTGCACTCTACCCCAAGCATGGAAAACCGCCAATGTGATACCCCTGCCTAAGCCAGGCAAATCGCAAAGCACGGTGAAGGGCTATCGCCCTATTAGCCTGTTATCACCGATCGCGAAAGTAGCCGAAAAGCTAATCGTAAGGGACCTGGCAGAGCAGAATGAGGCACAGCAACATCATCACGAGTTTAGAAAGCTTCACTCCACCACCACTGCCCTTCTGGAGATTGTCAGCTATGCGGTCGATGGGTTCAATTTCAGAAAGCCTCTTAGAACAGTGGCCGTTGCCCTCGATCTAACCAAAGCATTTGATTCTGTTAACCTAGGACTTTTGTCCGAGAAACTATTGAAGTCCTCCCTGCAACCGTGGCAGAAGCGTTGGATAGCAGCGTTTACGAAAGGTCGTCGGGCCAAAGTGCTATTCCAGAATCACGTCTCCGATAGTATACCTGTAGCAGCCGGTGTGCCGCAGGGTGGAGTTTTGTCACCTGCCCTCTTCAGCATGTATATTGAAGACCTACCCGAGCCTCCTGAAGATATACAAATTGTTGCGTATGCCGACGATATCACCATCATGTGCCGTAATCGTGACATACAGGAAGCCGCAAACAAGATCAGCGACTATCTCGTCGAGCTTAAAAACTTTCTCGGTAGTATCATGCTCACAGTTTCCGCGGCGAAGTATTCTGTTTCGGTATTCACATCTGACCCAAAGGAACACAGCGCCCAACCTGTTGTCAGGTGGGATGGTGACCTCTTGCCTACAGCGCAATTTCCTAAACTGCTGGGCCTCCGTCTGGACCCATCGCTGAAGTTTCACAAGAATGCTGAACAGAAGCAGGCAATTATCAAGGCAAAGCTTAATGTGTTGAGAGCTCTAGGAGGAACGTCCTGGGGTAGCAGCAGAGAGACAATCTTGACGACATATCGAGCTATTCTCCAGCCTGCATTGGAGTATGCTGCACCTGTCTGGCAGCACATCGTGTCGGACAGCTCCTGGACTAAGATGCAGCGAATTCAAAATGCTGCACTACGAATAGCCACTGGATGTGCAAAAAGCTCACCGATTGAGCACCTTCACTCCGAGGCCCGTATCTTGCCAGTGAAAGAGCATTGTCAGCTCCATGCTCAGCAGATGTTTATTCATGTCCTTAAGCAACCTAATCATCCGTCGAGAAGACTATTAAATCCCGTGAGAGAGAGATCTATCAGAGTGCCGTTTGCCGATGCTCCGAACAAAGTGAATGTACAGAGATGGACCGACTCGAATCAAGAACGGCTTCGTCTCTTACGCGCGGAGCACACCCGGTTCGTGAAGGATCATCTCGCCAAAGCGGCCGTCAACCCTATTCTCGGTGATGTGCCGCCCAGGGTATGTGATACCGAGTCCGAGCTCGGTAGGCGCGCCAGGTGTATCCTCGCTTCGTTGCGCTGCGGACATTCCCCATTGCTTATGTCTTACCTGCACAAGATCGACAATAGCCAGCCTGACGTGTGCCCGGACTGCGGAAACCAAGGCCACGACACTAAACACCTATTTGATTGTCCGAAGAAGCCAACAACGCTCTTTACAATAGACTTGTGGACGAATCCAGTGCTGGTCGCCCAGTTTCTCAACTTGTGACGAAACCCCTCTCAGTGGCTGCAAAGAAGAAGAAGAACGATTGAATTGGCTTTAGATGTGTTCAGAATATATGCAGAAGATTTTGGTGTATTGATTCTGTTTAGATCAGAAACTGCATTGTTGCCCAAATTCTGATCTATTCTGAACATACACAAAAGTATTCTAATTCAATCGTTA
This sequence comes from Aplectana chamaeleonis, assembly GCA_029168955.1. Classification (NCBI taxonomy): domain Eukaryota; kingdom Metazoa; phylum Nematoda; class Chromadorea; order Rhabditida; family Cosmocercidae; genus Aplectana; species Aplectana chamaeleonis. The sequence goes on from JAPDOI010000194.1 coordinate 1,274,789, forward strand.
AATCAGCTCTACTCACTTCGGCCAAGCCGTTCTGGCCTTGTTCAAATTTGGACTTTTTTAGGGACTGACTGAGGCATTTAGCAGATTCTGAGTGTGGGATATTGGAACACTGTACTCCCTCTAGAACATATTAAAAGTGAATCCCGAAACACCATCTGATGTAGGCAACCCTTCCTTGTTAGTCATGTCGTATTCCATGCAATATCTGCCAGTTACTATAAGCCTGACGTTTCAATAGTCTTTACAGGAAAACAAATCCTATATATCAGAAGCTACTTTGAAACCTCAGGTGATCAGAAGTCGCTACCAAGATCAACAGGGCTGTAACTTCTCCATCGCCGGCGATAATTCTGTTAATTTCTCTCCATACGAAGTTTCCGCACAAATCAATGCTAGAGATTCAAAAGATTGGTGTCTTCTTGAGCAGTGCAAAGTGTGACAGGCCCGCAAAGGATTTTCTGAAAGGAGTCTGCGGCCAGCGCGTCCCAGCCTAGTCGATCAGGGGAAGATCAGCAAACCGTAAGCAAGCTTGGTGCGGTGGGAGTGTGCGCCGACCCAAAGACTGGACGATACTGGTACCACAATCAGGTGCGAATAGAAGGGTGAATACGCGATGATTGGTGGAGATTGATGGCGAAAGACAGTTCACACCGCGATCAGCAGCGCGCGGTTTAGGTTACAACCGGAGTCACAATTTTTACTGTTAGTAGCAAGTAGTAGGTCAGGGATTTCAATCTCGCTCACTTCAAATTACGATTGAATGGTTACTATTGTGAAGCTACAGGACTGGGGTGAGACTATACTAGTTGAATGCAGTGCTCATGGTAAAAACAGCCTTCGAATTTTCAAATCAAGAGCTCCGAGGGGGCATGTTGATCGAATACACGGAGCGAGGGGTGTTTGACTGGTACACGCGACGCGCGCGACGGAAGTCCGCTGCGCTCACTTCGTCACTGGAGCGCCGCGTGTAGTGTGCTAGCCAGCTGGACTGCTCTTCGGCTCTTCCCTTTTTGAGTTTTCAGCCTACAAGCTGGCACGAGGCCAATTACAGCAACAGTCGGCTAGAAACAAGCAATAAATTTGTTCCAAAACTTGAATGTGGTTTACACGCCCCACTCACCTCCCCTGTGGCTACTGAGGAAGTGGGTGGAGCGAGTATACCACGTTAAAGTTTCGGGCCGTATATTGCTATTGGTTTGGTTACCGGTTTCCCACACTGTTGTTGCAATGGGCCTCGAACCCTTGGATTTCTGGTGAAAAGTTGAATGCGGTTTTATTGTTGCCTTCAAACATTTTTCATTTTTTCATCTTTACACCATTTCCTAGCAAACCCAGCTCTGTCATTAAGTCAACCTTTCATTTCAGCTAATGATCTCGAAATCGAAGATATTATTGACCACTGCCTTTAATGACCGCTGTGAATATTGTTCAACTTTTAAAAACCGGACAAAGTGTTTGCAGAATTGATAATTTTCCTGTCCCAATTATTACCATCGGCCAACCAACCGATGATAAGTGGGCCTATATACACGGATTCTCCACTGGTTAATATGTCTAAATAAGGCTGCTTTTGCGTTTCAGCTCTGATATGACCTGGTTTCTTAATCTTAGAACTTGCAGTAATCGGTATGCCTCTAGAAAAAAATTTTTTTGCAATTTTGGTACTCTTAAAGGGTTAAGAATTTGATGAATAAAAAAGTACGTCTGAAGGCTCCCAAACAATTTAGAACTCGAGCGAACTCCTCTGATTACCCAGTCGAGACGTTTTCATAAGTTACCGATTGAAAGGGTACAATTATACATTGAATGAGCCGGAATCAGAAGCTGGAACTAGTCAAAATAGTTATTTGTTGCAGCTCCAAATCGCTGACCAACACAGAGACTGCGGTGAGGGAAAATCCTCTTGTTTCAACGAATTTTGCCGAAAGTTTGCCGTTTTAGACGAAAATTTCGGCAAACGGCAACGGCAAACCTCAAAAATGGCCGGCAAACGGCAATTGCCGCACACCCCTGGTTCCAACCCCACGCGGCCAGCCGCCTGGTCCATGCGTCAGACTAAACTGAAAACGGAAACCATACAGAGGTGGGCCTACTCGAATCATGAACGCCTCCGTCTGTTGTGTGCGGAGCACACCTACCGACACAAGGTGCGGGCGGATCGCTGGCTTTTGGCGAGGGAATCGACATCCCCCCGCCATCTGCCCGCCAGCGACCTTCCTTCGATGCCATATGTGGGTTATTCCGATGGTTCCCACCATGGTCTCCATGTGCGGGACCATTCCCTCAGCTGCCAAAAATTATTCTCCGGCTTCTGAGTGATCCTTCAAAGGTGACTTTAAGTCACCTCCCAGGATCGCCCTCGAAGTGCCGAGTGAGCATTCAGTGAGATGGAGCGCCTTTCATACCCTTCGGTTTGTTCACTTTGAGCATGATACTGATACCAGAAAAGGACTCAACAATGATTGGCAAGTTTCACCGTGTAAAATTTGAGCGGGCGGATCGCTGGCTATCAAATCAGTGGCCTGCGGATAGCTGGCTATCGAAGCCCTGGCGGGCGGATCGCTGCCAGGTTGCACGCGGATCGCCGCTTTAGAGCTTGCCGGAGATTCGCCCGCTAGCGTAATTAAGTTTCCCAGGTTAAGATTGGATTAGACTCAGTACGACAAATAAGACGTCGTGAGAAGAAAAGAAAAGAAAATTACAATAATACTAAGCAACCACAAAAGGATCGCGCTATATGCAATAGGGAAATGCTGATCGAAAAAAATCCACTCTAATTACTTGCTTTCTGAGAAACCTATGAACCACGTAACACTAACTGCTGAGCAACCTCTCTTCAGCAAAACGCTTGAAACCCTAAAATGTTTCAATATGTGCAGTGTTTTGCATCAACTGGCCGTAAACAGTAGCGGCTCTAATAGGAAAAGCATGGGCTGCTATGTTAGATCGCGCTCGAGCTGTGAAAAGTTTATACTGTTCACCTCTCGTTCTAGTTCGCCTTGGGTGCCGCTATCCGCCCACCGAAACGCAGCGATGCGCCCGCGGAGACAACGAGAGGCAGCGATCCGCCCGGCGGGACCACGATGGGCAACGATCCCCCACAACTTGCTGGCGTACCGTCCGCAGAGGCCTTGATTGCCAGCGGTCAGTCCGCATCTATTGTCTGAGTAGTTTGGCGCTATTCTTATTGCTCAACGCCTGAGCGTGACGTTCAGGCGTGGTGTTGAAGTATAAATACTTTCTACGCGCGTCACGCGCTTGTGGAGACTATTACCTCCTCAGAAAATAGCCGCGTTCAATGCGTGTCGAATATTCATTCAACTCAAAGACAAGGCGGTTTCGAGCACAGGAAACGTGCTGCTAGGGGAGTACGTGCTCCTATTGTGTTTCAAATTACAGCACTTGCCTCAACAATTGAGATATCTAAAGCGTGCACAATACACATTCAATTCGATGACGAAACGATTTTCCACGAAAGAAAAGCATACGACGCACTCCTGAGGCAAGACTCAGATGTCTGCAGCGTCGTCGGTTCAGTTATCCAAGTTTCGCCCAAACGCTGGCGGCCCCAGGTAGTGCTTGGCGAGCTGGTCGCGTCGCGTGTTATTCCGACTGCGTTGCTTGTCGGTGTGTTGCTACGATAGCGCTGGACTACGACAGCACGTGCTCCTGCGACGAAATTTTGCGGCACTTGCTGCTGCTTGGCTCATGTACCCCTGAGCCTTTCGATGGGAATGACCACACGAGTTGATTTCATGTTCGACACGCATTTAATGCGGCGATTGTTTGGGCGAGTGGCGACGCTATGGTGGAGCGGATTGAAGTGGGCCTTAACCTTGCCGAGCAAGGAAATCTGTACACGCGTTCACTATCATGACTATGGTATTACGCGCGTTCCGCGTAGGCGTGGCGTCTGGCATAACTGCTATGCTAATTACAGGTGTCGACCGGCCCTCTAATTAACGAGATTTTTGTTAATGTTTGTTTATCCGCCTTTTATTTTGCTGTTAAAGTAGTCAGTAGTCCGCAGAAGTGCTCAGAAATTACTTTAAAGGCAAAATAAAAATTAGCGAAACAGGCTCTTATAGAAATCTCGATAATTGGGGGCGGGAGGGCACCAAGCAATAACATGTCTCTGAGCGTTTCAATCCAGTTTTCCTACTTATTCTCGCTTTTGTGATGCCCATATCTACCTTTTCATGAGGGTAGCACAGCAACCGATTTTATCGCGAACTCTGCCTTTGAAAAGCTTGGCAGTAGCAAGTCCGGCGCTTCCGCGGCCTAGGTTAGCCATGGTCACAATACCGCACAAATCAGGAACGGTGAAAATAGGCCAACTTGCCTGCGATCTACCGTACCCTTGTTATTGACGGAACCAACATGAATTATGAATCCATGGTTACATAACCATGACAGCAGTGAAGAGAATGGACCAGAAAGATGTGACGACACACTCCATCTTTACCGATTCTATCGCCATGGCCTACGCTGAATTTTTATGTCTGGTTTACCACACGTTACCTATTCGCAGACCAGGGCTGGTCACGAAACTATAATCACGTTTCAACCATGGTTAAACGGCCTGTGTATAAACTCTTTGGCCAGACACCATGGCTAAAACGGGATTATCGTTCCGTGAACTCCAACCGCGGAGTAGAGCTCTTGGTTGGAGGTCCACTGTGTTCAACAATAGCAACTTCTCCCATTCGACCGGATGCGGTTGTATCTCCAAACGATCTCTTTATTTCTTGTTATCGTGTGCTCTGCCAATTCAGAACTTAATGCTTCGGCAAATGATATTTGATGCCTATGTACGCCAGAGCATCAAGTCTATTTCAAGCGTCAATTTCATTGTAAAGGTGAGATTGCTAGTTGAGCAGCTGAAAATGGAGCGAATGTGACGTGACTATAGGTGAATTCAATACGACAAGGTGTGGATTTACTGCGGAATTGAGGTGAATCCGCAGCACTGATGTTGTAAACCTACAAATGACTGGGAACGTGCTCCGCCGCTTAGTACGAGGGCTCAGAAATTTCTGAACAAGTTACCTGAGATTTTAACGCAAGTTGAGTGATGATTTCATGCAACTTACCTCAAGTTCACAAGTTACTTGAAGCGTTGTGTGGGGAACTTGACGAGATTTTCGAATGAGGTATCATGTAACTTGCGGTAATAAAACATGTAACTCACACAACATCGCGAGCAACTTGCAGTGTTGTTACATGTAACTCGAAACCAACACGAAACGCAGCCGGCACGCCGAAACGCGGCGCGGCCTGCTCGCCGAGTGCCATCTGGGGCTTCCAGAAGTTAGGCGGGGCCTCCAGCCGTCTGGCGGGGCCAAGTACCTCAGACCGACCACCATTCCGACATCTAAGTTCTACGTCAAGAACGTCTGTACCTCCCATGGTAACGGCCCGCCACGTATATACATATAGTTAGGTCAGTAGTTTGCGTCAAGAAAAAACATTCAAACTTCACCCGCGGCTGGCGCGGTGGTCGCGTGCGCCGGCCTGCTAATCGCTATAGGCCGAAAGAAGAGCGCAGCTGATCAGCTTACCATTCCGTCAGCCGCCGGTGAGATTTAATCCGCCTGCGCCAGCAGCAGTTGAGATTTAAATGTTTATTTTTGAGGACGCAAGCCACGGACCTAACTGTAAGTTACATGTGCGATGAAATCACACATTTATACAAACGAATATTTCATGTCACATGAAAGTCAACTCTAGCCGTAATACTTACTATGTTGATGGTCACACGTCTCTTCTGTTTTAGAGTGAAATTGATTTTCCTTGATCGCGTGCGCCTGCCCGCGCATGCTGCGTCTCTTTCTCCCGCACACTTTCTCGCTACCTCTTCCCTCGCTCCGCAAAAGCGCGTGAAGGAACAAAGTAAATTCGGCTACGAAGTTGAGGATAACTCAAAATTGTAAAGGTAAGTCACAGGCAACATACTTAGTCTTAAGTTCGCATGTAAATTTATCAGAATACCCTGAGGGGTAGGGCAGCCCTGTTGCTGGACGTGAGGAGTTTCCCCAAGTAGGTAGATTTGGTCTCCAGCACGTGAGAGATATTCTTGGAGCTCATCGCAGTTCCGAGACTTGATCGTAGCAGCAAGTTGTTAATGATGGGTCACTCACTGTCGGCATGGATCGCTTTGATACATTGCGTTCCATATTGTGCATTGACGCAAACTAGGTACGCATATGTTATAACATATGTACACAGAATTTGCGTTAACGTAAAAATTAAGGAACGCAAAGTATCAATGCGACCAGGCCAGCTGCATACTCGCGGCAAGTTCACACTGCGCTGATTGATTTCCATCGGTTTGGCAATATCACCTATCGCGCGAATGAATTTTGGTGATGGCGCTAAAGATGAATTTTCTGCCTAAAGACAATGCCGCTACACGAGTATGAAATCGGTCCCGCCCCTGTATATCTCCGTCCCCCATATTTGCCGTCCTCCAAAGCAGGGTTGCTGGGCCATTCCCATCGATGGCAACGTTTCTGGGTGGTACAGTAAGTAAAGCACATTTATCGACGTTGATGGGAATGGCCCAGCACCTCTGCTCGGAGGAGGACGGCAAATACAGGGGGCGGAAAAATACAGAGGCGGAGAAATACAGAGGCGGAGCCAACTTCTTACTCGTGTAGCGGCATTGTGGGTCGGTTTTGACGCTTTAAATGCGTAGGTGTTGTGTTCTGAGCCATGTGATTCTGTTTCCGTGGTTATCTAAATCAGGTGTACGAGCGTGTGTGCTGCCTTTAATTTGGCTTAGTAAGTAACCTTTCATCAATTCATCCCACTGCTACTGCAATCTGAAATCACTGTTCACTTGTGATTTTATTTTCAGGCGTCCGGCTCGAAAATTCTTAGTGTGTCTAGGAACGGCCAGAAAATACGCCGTAATGTCAAAAATCCTCTACCGCCGCAAGAGTCTTCAGAGTACTGGCAGAAGTCGGTACACAGCTCGGTTTACATGGTATGTTGATCTTCTAGATATTGGTACCAGAGTGAAGTAAAAAAGGTGAGTGAGTTGATCGATGTGTTACAAGGACGGTGACTCGAAAAAAAGAAATCCTCATAGCGTCCATCAGTACTAGTACAGTAAAGTACAATGAGAGGACGTATGTTTGTAATCCAGGCCGAGTCTTCGATCTCGGAGCGCTGATGGCCTGGAACGGTAGGCTGTGGTACGCCCTGTCCCAAACGAGATGGCAAGCGAAGAGTCCAAAGAAGCAGCTCTCTCTCTGCGTTTCTGACATTTTTTGGATTACGGTAAGATGTTGCGTCCGCAAATACGTAGCATGTCTTATCGTAATCCGAAAACAGATGACTTCGTGCCCTACGAGCTGTTATCCATATCCTGAAACACTTTCCCTGCCACATAAAGAAGAATATCTGTAACGAGAGTGACTATCACGAACATTTCGAGCGAAAAGAACGCAAAAGAGTTATGAAGTATGTGAAAAATGTGAGGGCGTGAAAAACCTACCGAATACCGTTTCTGGGTTACTGTAAGACATGCTACTTATTCACGTACACGGCGTCTTACCGTAATCCAAAAATGTCAGACGCAAAAAGAGCGCTGCTTTTTTGGACTCTTCGCTTACCATCTCCTTTGAGATAGGGCTACTCTGCCAACGCGTAGCTAGATGCCTTCCAGAGCGCCGCCTACCATAGCCGAACCCCGCATATTCTTGTGTAGTAGGTACAAGCGTGCAAATCCTACGCGTATTCCACGTGAAAACGAAGGCTAAATTTGAATTTTTACATTGGGCTCTCTTTCGCTAAACCCTTATATTCTCGCTATAATTTTGTAGCGAAAATCTACGGATTGAGCGACAGCCTGTGTTGAACTGCATTTTCAAACCTGCACTGGCTACACGGAACGCAAGGATGCCGTTTGAAAGTGTTGGCCCAGTCAACTCACGGAGTGATTACTCGGCACTCTGTGGCTGGTCCTGGAGGGTCACCCCATATCGCTCTCTGGGAAACTTTGTTAAGGACAGTTTTGTCCGCTGGTATGCTGCAGGCCCGGGGGAAGAAACGGCGATGCGGTCGATCGCAACTGGGATCGCCTTTCTAGTATAGATCAGGTTTGGGTGGGTCGATTGACCGAGTGCTGTGACGAGAATTCGCGCAGAATATGCTGGTGCAGTAGCGAGAATTTACGTTGCATGTGCGGGCGCTGTAGCTAAAATTCCACCAGCTGTGGCTAAACTTTCCGTAATTTACGTAAATTCCCGTCTCAAAGTTAGACTACATGCCTCCGAAACCCTGGGCATCTCCGGTTTCCGGGTGAGGCATCTAGCTACGCGCTGGTAGATTGAATGGTACTAAGCGTACCGTATCATGCCGTAATCTTCCGAAAAACTAAATACTGGCCTCATAATTGGATTCAGCGTTCCAAATCGCCTTCGCAGACAATGCATGGACGAAAAAATATTGGTTTCCCGAAATCAGCAATAGTCATGGGTGTTCAGAGGTAAATTCTCTGCACAAAAATAGTCTTTGGAACTTCTTAGGGCACTGAACAAGCGAACATAATTTTTGTTTTAATTTTATGGGGCAATTACAGGCCATAAAACGGCCAATGTCTCACCTTCGACTGCGTACCACGCGCTGCGCGACCGCACGTGCGTCGGAAGCAGACGAGTTTTAGCCGCCGCGCGACGAGTTTCGGCCGCCGTGCGGCGGCCGAGACGTCGCGCGGCGGCCAAGACTCGTCGCGCGACGCCGAAACCCGTCTGCTTCCGACGCGCGTGCGGTCGCGCAGCGCGTGGTACGCAGTCGACTGTGAGACATTGGCCGTTTTATGGCCTGTATGTTAGGTTGCTGTTGGAGCTATCGATTCGTGATCGATATTAAAAAAAAACAAAAGAAATGCGCTTTTTCGCACCAAATGACAAAACAGCTCTTACTACGTTGTAGTTTTCAAGTGAATTAGGAGAGTTGTCTAGAATTCCTAACGAATTTCTCGCTGAGAAGGTCTTGGAAAACACCATTATTTTGAAGACTAAATATATTTTTTCCGCCAAGTCATGTGTATTGCGCTGCGAAAATGTCGAATTAATGTTCGTTATGTGACCCTCAGACAAAATATGAAACATATGTGATTTTGCTAAAAACTGGCTTCTAATGAAGTCAAACCCTCATCATGTTCTCTCAGTCATATCTCACTGTCGACTGTGATATACTCTGTCCCAAACGAGTTGGCAAGAGAAGAGTCCAAAGAAGCAGAGCTTTCTCTGCGTCTTTGACGTTTTTGGATTGCGGTAAAACGTCGCGTACGCAAATCACGTGCGCGGCACGGCATCTGTCTTACTGTTATTTAAAAACAATCTGTTTCCTGAAACACCCTACCTGCCACGTAAAGAAGAGTATCTTTATCAAGAGTGAGTATTACATACATTTTCAGCGAAAAAACGCAGAAAAAAACAATGATTGCGGGGAAAAGGAAATGAGAATGTGAAAAACTCGATCAATTTCGTATTGGATTACGGTAAGACAGATGCTGTGTCGCGCACGTGATTTGCGTACGCGACGTCTTACCGTAATCAAAAAACGTCAGAGAAGCAACGGGAGCGCTTCTTCCTTGAACTCTTCGCTTGTCATCTCGTTCGGGACAGAGTATACCGCTCTCGCAAACTAGAGACAGATCCAATTTAGGCACAATACGCTGTCAGCTCGAGTGTTTTGTTGAGTTGAAAGGTTCCTTAGCAGCGGCACATGCTGCTGAAGGGAGCGCGTTGCTAGGTTCAAGATAACCACGTGCTACAAATGAGCAAAACTCGTTTTTTTCGAATGGTTCCTCTTCAAAATTTACGACAAAAAAGGCAAATAACACTCCTGGGAAGAGGTTTCAGAAAATCGCCAAAAATTGACTTATTGTTGCCTCCGTGGGGGGGGGGTCTGAAAAAATCATCAAAATTCTGCTCTTTGAGTAAATTTAGCTTTGTCCACACCTCGTGCCGTACCCTGCTTGAATGTGGTCTGTGGGCAACACTGTTGTCGCAATGAAACTCGGACCTTTCTATCTCCGGACTAACTCGTATGTGTTTTTTTATCGTGAACACTGCCTGCAGCATGAACATTCTCACATGATATAGTTAGGTCCGTGGCTTTTTTTTCCTCAAAAAAGCCTTTAAAGGCAGTGTTCACGATTTAAAAAAAATGTATTTCAGTTTGCTTTAGGAATGGGTAGTGTAGGGGCGCACTGTAACGTTGACGTCGAAAGAAGGCATGGAAACGAGTCAGGAAGAGCCCCAAAAGAGCCCAAAGTTGCTACTTTGAGCGCAAAGCAAACCCCAAAAGCGCAATGCCCGCCCTCCGACGTGAAGAAATGAAAACTCGAGGTCGTGAAATGAGCGATGGTTTCAGATCAATAGCGCCGTTCTTCCCTCCATTCTCAACTCCTCTCTTCACTCAGGTCAACTCGCATACACAGGCTACGAAAGATGGAAGTTACAAGCCTCGGACAACTCGTCCACCATGCTTCCCTAGCTCAATTTTTGAGGGACCGTAACTCCGTTCTCAGAAGGTCTTGGATGATTCCAGAGGCATCATTGGAATCAACAGGAGACCGTTTTCAAGATAGGCGGAAAAACAGAAGAACGATTTTTATCGTGAACACTGCTTTTAAATCTGACCCGCGGCTGGCGCGTGAGCCTGCCCGCTAATCGATTCAGGCCGATAGAAAGGCGTAGTTGATCAGCCCATCATACCGCCAGCCGCCCGTGGGATTTAAAGCGCCCTCGCCAGCCGCGGGCGAGATTTAAATGTTTCTTCTTGAAGAAACAAGTCACGAATTTAACTTTATTTCATTTTGTCCGGATCGATGGGCGTTACAGAAACTTTCCTTTTCAGCTCGTTCGAGAAACTACCTTTAATATGAACTAACTGAAAATCAAGTGTGTCAGTGTGTGCTTGTAGACAATATTGTTTTTTTTTCATTCAGGAAGGTTTCGAGAAGACGAACACTTTCGATGAAATCGTGAATTTTGCGATGAAGTATGGCGAGGTTGAGGACATATGGATGGGGCGCACAAGACTTTACAGGGATTTCAATGTAGGGGTGTACCCGCTGTTATTTGATAATTGTCTGTACAAGTGTATTTCCTTCCTTTGAATCTTTTTTATAGGGAACAGTGTACGTAAAGTATAAAACTCGCGCCGAAGCCGAAAATGCAGTGAAGGATGACACGATGTTTGGAGGAATCAAGGTGTCGAAAAGGATGCTCGAGGCCTACTGGGCCTCGAACGCGGAACACAAGGTAAATTTCTCTATATCAAAGCGGAAGAATCCCATGCATGCCTTTGCAGGAGAACTGCGATTCCAAGAAGACGGGAAAGGGCTCCAAGAGTAACGCACAACGCCAGGAGAAGTTGCCTTCACAGGTCTGTAATACTCCATAATAATTCAACACAAAAGTGGAGAAGAAAGTTATTGAATCTGGCAATAGAAATGCGTTTTTCAAGTTCATAGGCTCCAGAATTAAGCCTAGAGAAGGTGTGGGACCCTTGTATAATAGTAGTGGAGAATTTCTAACCTCTGACTACGAGAAAGCAGAGTTGCTTGCCCTCGCCAAAGGTGTTGAAAAGGTGTTCGTTTGTAGATCTCCGGCTGCACCGGATTCGGATGCAATCTCACCATCAGTAGTAATGCATGACTCCGTTTCTCTTGATCGCAATACTATTTTGGAGCTGATTTCGAAATGACCCTATTCCTCTTCTGTTACGCCTGATGATATCCCGTTTACATTTCTCAAGAGAGTGGCTGTTCACATTTCTACACCGTTGGAAATTCTTTTCAAGTTGATATTTCACAGAACGGAGGTCCCAACTAGGTGGAAACATTCATTAGTTGTACCCTTGCCTAAGAAATCTCCCTATTCTGAGGCTACCAACTATAGGCCGGTTAGTATCACTTCAATCCTCTGTAGGCTTTTTGAAAAATTTGTGAAAAAGGCTATCGTAACCTATCTCGAGGATAATAACCTCCTATTCAGGAAACACGGGTTCAGGAAAGGCAAGTCCACTGTGACCCAGATGATCGAAACACTTAATCAGTGGACTGCGAGCTTGGACAGTAAAAAGGATGTGGATGTAATCTACTTTGATTTCGAAAAAGCATTTGATAAAGTGGACCAGACCAAGCTTATTTTCAGACTTGAACAACTGGGCATCCACAAAGCTATTGTCAGCTGGGTTAAAGCCTTTTTGACGGATAGAACATTCCGGGTTCGGGTAAATACCTCCTTTTCAGCCTGTAGAAGTGCGTTAAGTGGGGTACCTCAAGGGGGAGTCCTGTCTCCCATTTTGTTTAATATTTATGCTTATGACATTCCCACTATCGTTGAGCGCTGTGGCGTTAGGTGTGAAGTTTTTGCTGACGATATTAAGGTATTCGGTGAAGTAGGCGGTGACGGGGTTAGGTTAATACAAAATGGTATTGATATGGTTTATCGCTGGTCGCTAAACTGGGGCCTTCCTCTGTCAGTAGTGAAAACGAAAGTTTTGCACTTGGGACACGCTAATCAACAGGCCATTTACAGAATCAATAATGTACCAATCGAGGCGGTCGACAAAATCAAGGACCTTGGATTCATAGTTGACAATAAACTCACGTTCGATGAACATTGTGGACACATTGCTGCCAAAGCGCAACAAAGGCTGTTTCTATTATTCAAGTCTTTGCGGTCTAAGGATCCGCATTTATTGACCAAAGCATATATAATTTATGTACGTTCTATGGTGGAGTATGGAACCTGCGTCTTTGCACCGCATAAGCGCAAGTTTATTGAAAAAATAGAAAGGGTGCAAAATAGCTTTACGAGGAAAGTCTTTTTAAGAGCGATGGGATTCTCTTATAGCGCAATATCCACGGTTTACCTTAGGAATAGGAGGTTGCACTTGGACATTCTTGCTACTCGTAGGAGGAGAAATGATTTGCTCATGATTTTTAAAATGCTAAATGGACTCGTTGGTTTGAAATTATCTGAGTTTTTCACGCTGAGACGTTCGAATACACGAGGGCAAAGTTTCAAACTTAGCTTCCCCAGGCCTCGTTCTCAAATAAGGCGGCATTTCTTTACAATTCGTGCGGGATTGGACTATCTAAGCTTGAAATTCGTGCGGGATTGGACTATCTAAGCTTGAGTAAGAAGCTGCAAGTGCCGGCTACCTGTTTTGGCTTCAAAACGGTGGTCGGTCGTTATCTTCAACAGGAACCATTGGTGTTCTAGTCTTGGTTTAGTTTTTTTACTAGTTCTATAGTGTTCGAGTTGATTGTGTTCAGTTTGTTGATTTTTATATTTTTTTCTAAATGTCATATCACATGTGCTTGCGCATGTAATAAAATTATGTCGGCTTGCCCATTTAGAATTCACCTGCTTGCTGCACAACTGGTTTTGTGGACTTAGTATAAAGTCCTCATGGCGTGACACCGACATAAGTGAAGTAAAGCACCAATTGTAGTTGATTGACAGTATTTCTACTCTGAAAGTTCTAAACGGGCCTCAAATTCTTGGTTAGCGCTTTGGTGGAAGTTTGAGCGGAATGTTTTTTCGGACACTTCCCTTTTCCGACTCCCAGAGGTCGAAGTTTTCCTGCTCGTACTCAAAGGCGGTGGTCGCGATCAAATATGCTTGTCTTCTTTTCCCCTCCGAATCCTTTTCTGGGTTTAAAGTAGTAGGACCTATAAGAAAAAACTGCGAAAAATCCGCTGTTTCGGGCCAAATTTGAAGCCAGAACCTTCTTGTCTTTTGATGGTGAACAAGCTCACTCCGCATCATCGGCAGCGATGATCTCTGATATCAAGAACATCAGCTGGCTTGAAGTTGAATTAACATTAACCTTTGTACTGACGTGCGCGAATATTTATGTATTCATCTAGTCAAAAAAGTTGACTGAAGTGCTTGCTTTCATTGTTCTACTGTTTTTATTAGGTAATTTTGCATTTATTTCTTCCTCTGAATGCCAATGATTTTTGACTGCTGGGCATGAGACTGCGACCTTTTTGGGCTGCGCTGTGCACGTGTGCACGAAATGGCATCTTTGGGCCCTAGGAACTCTAATTCTAGCCCGTTTTTCACCGCGCTACCTTCTTAGTTTTCAGCTGTTTTTTTATCTAAGCAAATTTTTGTAGTTTTTTCGATAATGTTTTTCATCGTGGCCACTGTCTTTAACCTAGGGGGAGGGGTTGGATTGTTTAACACGAATACGTGGTCCGTTTTCGATTTTCCGTTAGATTCCGATGGGAATATGATAGTTAGGTTTAAAGTATCTGATTTGACCGTAATTCTGCCTACTCGGACAGTCGGGGCTTAGTACGTCGGCACAATACCGTTAGTACGCGAGGGCAAACCTGGCGTACTAACGCTCTTTGTGTGCAGGAGCTGCTGGTTGCGGCAGCATATCCTGCCAGCGTTTGCTGGCATTCTAACGTTCATTATCGACAGCCTGTTCTTCAAACGGAGAAAGAATTTGGACATCCATCCTCTTTACCGGTGTTGGGTATGATCCTTGTCAAGGCCATCAGCAAGGATGTCAAACTTGCCGCGGTCCGCAACGAGGAGGCTTTCCTCGCGATGGGCCATGCTCAGAAATTTGTAGGGAAGATCCCGAGGACAATAGACCTGATTTGGTCGATCAGAGGTGAATATTTTTGGACCGATCGCAGTTTTTCAGGAACAGGAGACTGTCAAAAACAGCGAGTTCTAGCAAGCTGATTTTTGATCAATCATTGGTCACCCTCGGTCCGGAGTCATTGGGTTATCAATTGAACTGATCAATCATTGAACAATGAGAATATCTGCAGTCGGAAGGTCGCGGGAAGACCTGCAGTCGGGAGAACAAGAGAACTCCTGCTGTGGGAACTTCCCCTATTACTCTGCTGTCGAGACGTCCCCTTCGCCTCTCCCCAATTCGGGGAAAGTTCCCCAGTTGTTTCGAGGGAAGTTTTGCTGTCGTTCTCGGGAACATTTTCACGAATATCTGAGTGTGGATGACCCCCTCAGAGTTTAAAGTTAACGTCCGAAAAGTAACACAAGGTCACTTCCTCGGACTGGCCTCAAACGGCCACTGCACCCTCAGCGAGACTGGTTGCCTTATATACCCGCCGCCGTCGTACAAGAGGATGCTGCAATGTTCATTCGTATCACACAAATCAATGAAGGAGAGTGTCAGCAGACACTAGGAGAGAGGAGCTGGCAATAGCACGCGTGTCGTGATAAACAAAGCGTTGGTACGCCAGCACAAGCGGTAGGAGCTCCTGCTATAACCAGCAGCTAGAGCACGGGTGCTGCCAATCCGTTTGTGCCGGCGTACTAATGGTATTGTGCCGACGTAACGTCGGCATGGATCCTGAAGAGACCTCGCGTTCACTGTTGAAGTTTGGCGCAAACTCGGTGCCATATGCTATAACATAGGTGGACCGGATTCGCGCCAACCTTCAACAGTGAACGCAAAGTCTCTTCACGTTCCATGCCGATGTTACTAAGCCCCGACTGTCCGAGTAGGGGGGGGGGGGGGTTCTGAGGTGCTGATCACGAATTCATTGCTGTTGTTCCTATTCTCGAACGATTGAAGCTGCTTAAGGTAGCCAAGCATCACTAAATCTACCGCGATCCTTCCAAATTGAAAGGATACAGGAATCGTGATCAGTACCTCGAACTGTCAACTTTTCTAAGAAAAATTTTATCACAATTTAAAATATCGACCTACTACGGCTAAGTACAGTACCCAACCATAATGTCCCGTAAAATCGGGAATGGTTGTCAATTTCCTATTCAGCACCCCAACTAGATCCTGGTTCATTTCAAGTGAACTTCTGTTTTCGATTATCACAGCGCGGAGCGGTGGCTTTAAGGCCGTTGTTATACCAAAAGTTTGCGACCGCGACAGGTGCGGTCAACTGTTACGAATCGTGCCGGGACCAGGCCCACACAGTAGAAAAATGCTGTGGCAAGAACAGTTTGCTGCAACAGTCTCGGTCGCTGGCTCGAAAGGGGATGTCATGTCTGAGATTTGGAATTCGTGCGGTAATCGGTCGCTGTCGCGGCTGTCCGTCGCAGTGCAGTGCACTGCGACGGGTGTCAGCGGCAGCGACCCAGCCAAATCCGGCATCGTGCCGGGTGTTTCTTGGCCCTGAGCGACAGCGACGACTGGCCCTCAGCGACAGCGACGTAGCAGTGCTCTGCGACCGCGACAGGCCTGTCGTGGGGTATAACAATGGCCTAACGTCGGGACGTTCTTATCACTAGTTATATTTCACCGAGGTCCACCGCTCCGCTACTGGCGATAATCGAAATCGACAGGTCACTAGAAGTTTTCCAGAGTCTACCTTCCCCGAACGAACTTCGGGCTAGAGAAATTTTGACTTCTGAAGTCGGAAAAGTGAAATAATGTCGTTTTTCGGCCTCTGGTGTTCGGAAAGAGAGAAAGACTATTCACACACATTTCGGGAGCTGAGTCCGAACCGGGTGCGGCACGAAGTGTGGAGAAGGCCAGTTTTGCTCAGCCCCTCCTCCCCCCACTACCAAGAGCTTGATTTGGTAACATTTTGGCTACTTTCTCAGACCCCCTTCCCCCCTAGGAGCGTGACAGGGCTTGTTTTATCTTGGTAAGAAGGGGAACATTTCATGTATATTGGAAGGTATGGTCGAATTCTTTGTAAAAAAAAACCGATCCTGAACAGTGTATACCACATTCGTAATGGTCCACTTAACCTCTCGGCGGAGCTCCGATCTACCTCCACTCTTCTTGAGGGGCGACATGCATGAACGCTTATGAGGAGGGCAGGGAGCCGCTCCGCTTTCTACTTGCGAAGCGTCGAGCCAGGGGTGACCCGAAGAGCATGCCGTCCTCATTGTGTAGGGACGCAACCTCATCACGCACGGTGAACTCCCCGCCCCGTGCGTATCTTCCACTCCGACTTTGGCAGCGGAGTCCTACAGGAGTCCGCTGGGAGTCCTAGGCTCCCCTGCAATAGGAGTCCTGGTTTCCTCCTGAAGGAGTCCTATTATTCTCCTGTAGGAGTCCTACTATTCTCCTGTAGGAGACCGGATTTTTTACGGTAGTTTGGCGGGAATTTCAAATCAAGTTTGCAGGAATCCAGCCAAAATCGCCTAGTTTTCGGTTTGTTCATTATCGAAGCATGAATTTCACACTTCCTCGTTGACAATTTTGCCAACGGCAAAAATTAATGTAGGGCATGAAGCCCCACTACCATCCCTCCCCCACTTACCATGAAGGAAAAAATCCGACTCCGAAGCACCACAATCAATCAATGAGGAGGCGCCTGTGTGATCCTGCATGGGCGAGTCGGCTTTTCACCCGATGCGTAGGCAAATCGTACACCGCGCGGGTGCGATCAATCTTTCAACGTGCGCGTTCCAGGTCAACTACCGGAGCTGTTTTGTCTTGTAGGAGACCCAGTGGAAGCGATGCGGCACCGTGTCCTGTAGGAGACCGCTTTGATCTAGTTCGGTCTCTCACAGGACAAAGCAGCTCCTGTGGGAGACCGCTATCATCGTTTTCTCCTGTAAGAGTCCGCTGCCAGTGTCGGAGCATTTTTTTAAAATTTCTCCTTGATAATTAACTGACTTATTATTGAATGTCCTGTTTGGCCTTGGTATTTCGCTGAAATAAGGCCGTTTCGGATAAGTATAAAATGGAACCTCTTAGCCTCTTAGGCGGGGGGTTCGCTGTGCGTAGTGAGGTTGCGTCCCAAAGCTAAAGGGACGTCATGTTTCTGCGGTCACCACTGGCTCGACGCTTCGCACGTAGAAAGCGGAGCGGCTCCCTGCCCTCCTCATAAGCGTTCATGCATGCCGCCCCAGATCAGGCCGCCTTGTGGAGCTCCGTACCCACGACAAATCCCGGATCCGAAACGAATTTCTCTCAAACTTCGTTCAGGTAAGGGACACTGGGGGAGCTGAACATATTGCATATGAGGTCCTCTTTTGGAGGATTACGGTTGGTATTATACTTCAGACCGAAATGTAGTAATCGAATTATTTTTAGATTTTTGGATCAATCAAAATTCGAAAATTTTGGTTTTCGAAGTGGTAATCTAATAACTTCGTAAAGAGCGGTTCTGAATAGTATTCGAAAACCGAATATTTCGAAAACAAGCTTTCGAAATATTCGAGATTCGACTATTTCAAATTTAGACTTTCGAATTGTATTCGAAATTCGATTACTTTGGAATAATCATTTTCGAAATTTCGAATAATCAAAATGCACAGTCATCATTTCATTAGAAGTTCTTTTTCTTCTGACCAACCCTTTTAAGCACACTCTATCTTAGCACATCCTACTCTTGGCCCATTCACCCCAAGCCCGACTTGGGGTGATCGCGTGAAATATTGCGTCGTGGTACAGCGTGCTCCATGGCCTACCGATGGAGACCTTTTCCCCCTTTTTTTACGATTATAATTTAATTCTCAGTCAGATCCAGACAGTTTCGGGGTTCTAGCTTCCCAACCTATTTCTTCTCAGAGAAACTCCTACTTGAAATACTGACAGCAGCAATTGAGCTCACTAATCTCTTAAAGTTCGAAGGGCCTCGATTTTCAACAGTAGAACTAGTCGCTAAGTTGGCCTCAGTAATTGTAGATTATTGTTGCACGCTAACGTACTCTAAGACAGTGTTCACGATAAATTTCACTTCAGATACCTCTACGGTTTACGGAGCGTCAGGTGCCCTATTAAGCAACGCATGCTTAAATAGGAAGCGAAAGCCGCGTTTTTGAGCCAAAATAGGTCCTCCCTTGTTTACGCTGATGTTTGATGAATTGTCCGTTATGAAAGATGACGCCTATCAGTGCAATCAAGCGAACAGCACTTCCTTGACCTGATCATCTCTGTAATCTGAGTGGTTCATTTGCCCCTATCGAGGGGGCGGGAGTGGGGCACGGGGCGGTTCTCTAACTCCAAAACTCTTGTTTTCACATGGCTCGTTTTCTACCGTTCTTTCGGCACTGGGGCCTAGGATCCTTTTCGGCTATCATTTTACTGTGGTAAGTCACCGAGGATGGTCATCGTGAACCCTGCCTTTAATAGCAGGGTTCACGATAATCTTCAATCTTGAGATTGTTCGCTATATTGATTCAAGGCATCGTACACGATGAATACCATATATTAGTTTTTCTACCGTTTGGCCTTTCTAGTGAACGAAAATGTCGAAGTGGCCATTAAAACCTTCATTTGTAAAGAAAAATCAATTGGGACTTATTGTAAATAGTAATTTGAATTTGGTGCCAAACTCGTTTTTGAGGTTTTTCTGCAGTTGGAGAGTTGGTCATCGCAATTTCTGAAGTTTTCCTGCAAGTAGAGTTTGTAACATAAATGCTTTTCACGTTGGTCGACGGTCACATCAACATTCAACGAAAAAGTGCTAAATGATCGACCCCACAGCAGTTTTCAGGTGGCCATAACTTCTAAGGGGAGCATTTTCGAAGCCCTAAAGCCTCCTTCACACTTGCCCGACCGACGTCGGACGACTCGTTATCGAATGTGTAATATCTATCTACCCTACCCTACCCATCTTTTCTATCTTAACGTATTAAATTTGATAACGAGTCGTCCGACGTCGGCCGGCAAACTATGAATGAGGCATAAGCACCGTGGGCGATGTCAGCTAGCCCGAATTGTTTGATTGCACAAAAAAATCGAAAGTGATATCCACCGTGGACTATCAATATGACGATATTGATTAAGTGGCCCTCGGCTAGAACTAAAATGACGTATAAATTGAGAAAAATGCACCAGAAGTACACGAAATCTTTAAGTATCACCCCGCCTCTTAAAGGCAGTGTCCACGATAAATTTCGTCCTCGGTTTTTGGCTGGAAATCGAAAGTTCAGGGTCTCATTGGAGCTCAGGGGTGGAAAGAACGAACGAAAACGAGCCCGAAAGGGCTCCATACGGCTCCAAAGTCCGCTCGCGTTAGCCCTTCCGCTCGCGGTCGAGTTTTCCGAGGAACAGTTTGGTATGCTTCTACATTAGCATTGGAGCGCGAGCGCGGCTGAGTTTTAGCATTCGGGCGCATTTGCACGCTGTCTACTTCAGGTCCATGCCCGCGCAACTGATCCACCGTTGAAATGTGGCTTTCAAAAAGAAGAGCTGATTTTGGATGTTTCGCAGCGTTTTTATGATTCTTTCTTCACTGATGAAACAGTCAGACTCTAAACCTTCGTTTTCTGGTGGAAACTCGAAAACGATTTTTATCGTGAACACAGCCTTTAAAGGCACTGTTCGCGATAAACTTCATCCTCGAATTTTTCATCACAAATGCTTCTCGTGACTCTCAGAAGCAGAACAGCGTCGAAAAAACGGGAAGAAAAGCTACCCTGGAGCCGCAAAATGGCTTAGAAAAGTGGGCAAACCCCGCCGCTGTGGGCAAGTCCCGCCTCTTCCCGCCCCTCGACGTGAACAAAGGAACACTCGAAATCGTGAGTTGAGCGATGGTTTCCGATCAAAAGCCCCGTTCTTCCCTTCATTCTCAACTTCTCTCTTTACTCAGGTCAGCTCGCACACATTGGCTGCAGAATGCGGAAGTTACAAGCCTCGGACAACTCGTCCACCATTTTCCCTAGCCCAAATTTTGAGGGATCATAACTCCATTCCCAGAAGGTCTTGTACGATTCCAGAAGCATCATTGGAATCAGAATGGGACCGGTTTCAAGATAGGGAAAAGATTAGAAAAGCGATTTTTATCGCGAACAGTGCCTTTAAGTTTCACAGGAAGTGTTTGTTGTGACAATGAAATCTTTGTGGACCCGTCCTTTGCAATTCTCTACTCTCTATTGCTCCGTTCTTTCCTTTGGGCCCTAACTAATCCTGTCTGCAGAAAATATTCTTCTATTTTTGATTGACCCAGTTTTCCAACGATGAGAGCCACCCTGAACATGTTCGTCCAACCAGACAACAGTCCATTTTATAGAATAATGCGGGGACGAAAATAATCGTGATCACTGCCTTCAACATTTGTAGGTGGGAAAGTATGTAGTACACTACATGAGTCGGCATTCCAACTGGCGCAGCCGGTCACGCCGGCGTCGGCAGGTGTGTTACGCTTGTAGCGTGAGGAGTGGAAAACTGACTGGGCGCAAGGGAAAAAAACCCTCGGTGAACAGCCAGTTTTTTTTCTGGTCAACAAATAACTTAGGCATTTTTTTTTGGAGTGGGAATCGCCCTCAGCTCAATAGATTTCTTTTCACACATATTTTGATCCACTTTTTCTACCTTGTGACAATACCTGTACCGTTTTCAGGTTAACAAGGGTGGACGTGGACGTAAGCGTTCTGCGCTGAAAGAGGATGCTCCGAAACGCAAGAATGCTAAGACGACACGTAATGCTCTCTGAGACGAAGCCTCGTCTGAGACAGAAACCTGATCGACTTTCCTGTCACTGATCACGTTCTTGTTATTATACTGAATTGTTTTTCAATAATTCTGTTTTTAAACACAGTTTTTCCATTGAAATTTGTTGGTAAGGCGGAGTTTTTTTTGACTTTGTAACGTTTGCGATCCATTATCGTTTGCTATGTGTCTGAATTCCGGTATGTTGTTTCAGTTTATTATTACTTTTGATGTTATTGTGGTGTGTCATATTAGTGAAAGTGGTTGTTATTCAGTTGTTAGTCACGAAGATAAAGTGTATGCATGTTACACGTGCGCCTATTGTTGTAGTGATTCGGAGAGTAACGCTCATCAGGTTGTGATCAGGTTCAACGCTCTGGACAAAAAACGTGTGTTGTTCCGACCCCCTCCACACCTGTAGAGTATACTTGTTCCAAATGAAATTTGCTTCGAATATCCGACTTTTCGACTATAGTCGGATATCGCACTTTTTCGAATATTCGACTTTTCGACTGTAGTCGGATATCGCACTTTTTCAAATATTCCACTTTTCGACTATAGTCGGATATTTCACTTTTTCGAATATTCGACTTTTCGACTATAGTCGGATATCACACTTTTTCAAATATAATCCGACTATGAAAAACATTCAGGTGCATGTAACTGTTTTTTTACATGAAAACACATCGATTTTTTACGAATCCACTCGCGGGCCTTGTGGCAGCTTAAAACATCACAACCAATTCAGCCCGATATGGCTGATTGGCGGATGTTTATACGTGACTTATATTTTGTTTCGTGGCAATACGTCACACGCGGCGTAGTTTCCGATGCGATATGCTGCTAGCGTGACATATTCTCCAATTTAGATGTAAAAAAAACAGTCCGCAATGTATAAGGTGTGTCCGAATGAGACTGGCCGACCATGCGGCCGTCGTATGTGGCAGGCGGCTGTCGCGTGCGCCGCTTTCGGACGAGCATGCGAAACGACAGCGAGCCTTCCCCCACAGCCATTCACTAGGATCGGGGCCGGCAGCGGCTGTCGGAATAGTCGAGAACCAGCCCACCATGAGCCGCTGCGGAGCCTGGTGGGCTAATTCTAGGCTATTCCTCGGCTAATTCCCGGCAACTGGTGGTCTTCACACAGACACGAATCTGGAAAGGAGACCTTTATTCACAATCACAGACAGCGTTAACGTCAATCATCACTATTGCAATGTGGTCTATAAGAAAACGTCCAAAGACATTTTTGGGGTCTCTTCGCGTCGGTTTCCAAAACCCACGAATGAAGTCAAACATCAGAAGACATTTCTGGCGGAACCGCAACGCAGGGCTTATGTCCTTCAAGGCTATTGTTTTAGGCCAAATATAATTAAATTATACTAAGAAGTATGTAAATTTCATGTGTATAAGAATATATATCAATCACGGACATCTCTGCACATGGTAAAGATGTGGGAGATAATCGTAGGGAACTAGTCATTCCGTACCTCGTCTGGGAGTTGAATGTAAAGCCATCAATACTGATAATTGCTTGAATCTTCACTATATGCGTGCCGAATTCGACAGATGACTCCATGTTCCGCTGAGAAGAAACATTTTGGTAGTCAGAGGACAGAATACGTAGAATGTCAGCCGTACATACTATGAAATACGCCGATATCCTGCTATCTTCCGAGCCTATGAGCGTCCCACTGTGAATAGAATTTCGATGCTTTAAAACCGCATCAAACTAAGTATCGGGCAGTCCCTTCAGCCGAATCAATACGTCGTATGTTGTTACAAAGCGCCGTCCTGCCATGGTTGATCGCCGCTCGGTATGCCTACAAAAATACGTTCGTGTAAGGGGAAGCAGTAATAATGGGCTATTAAAGGCAGTGTTCACGATGAATATCGCACTCGAGTTCGACACAAAAATGGGATGTTTGGTCGTGAGGTAACTAATGGTGAAGAAACAGCGAAGAAAAACGACCAGAATAAGTCGAAATAACGGTTTCTAAATTCAGGGCGTGGACGAGAATCATGTGCCCCGCTGATTTCGGCAAGCGCGCGCCAATCGCGAAATCTGCGCGAATTGATCATGCTAAACGCGGCAGAGTTGCTTGGCAATTTGCTATCGAAACGTGTGCGGCGCCAGAAGCTCGTCCGACTAAGGGGCAGACCGGGACAGGTAGGCGCACCGGAATAGCTTTCAAACCCGTTTTTATTGATTGCTGGCCAGTTTTCGTTGCTTTCTTCGACCCTATCCTCTACAGCATCTGCCAACTTAGTGTTTCACACCGAAACCTCGAGAACGAGATTTATCGTGAGCACTGCGTTCACGATGATCATTCTAGGTGACTTTCCACGGCGAAATGATGAGCGTGAAGGACCCAAGGCTCCCAGTGTCGAAAGAACGGTAGAAAACGAGTCAAGTGTGACAAAATAACGGCTGCAAACAAGCGTTTTGGTGTTCCAGAACCGCTCCGTGCTCCTGTTCCGCCCCCTCGATGTGAATAAATGATCACTCAGATTGCACGAATGATCAAGTCAAGGAAGTGCTGATAAGTGGGCTGATCGCTTGATTGCACTGACAGACATCATCCTTCATAGCAGTCAACTCCTTCACGCTAGAAAATCCACGTAAGCAAGGAAGGACATATTCTGGCTAAAAAATGTGCTTTCGCCTTCTTTTTAAGCAAGCCTCGCTATGAAGGGCACCAGACCTTCCGTAAAGCTTGGAGATATCAGAAGTGAAATTTATCGTCAACACTACGTTTAAGAAACTCGACTTCACACGTAGCATTCCGGAGTAGGGCACCGCTGTGCAGAACTAGGAAGTTCACCATCGGATAGATCGTTCATAACTCAAATAAGCTCAACTAATCTTAACTATACAAACACCTAAGCAGACCAAATAATTGGCGGCTACTTCGCGGCGAGAATTATTTGGGGGCTATTTCGCGGCGAGCATTATTTAACGGTTATTTCGCGGCTATTACGCGGCGAGCATTATTTAACGGTTATTTCGCGGCTATTACGCGGCGAGTTGGCATTCCACGGCTATTTTGCGGCTATTTCTCGGACAAAACTCTCAGGGTCTTTCAACCGCAACTCGCCTCATAGTGCTTAGTTTTGAATTTTGAAAACGTCGAAATGTACAGCATGTCACGCTCCAGTCAATCATGTGAAAATATTCCGCGAAATCCGGAAGGAAGATTGTTCTCCAAGGTGAAATATATTTTCATTTTGACAATGCTAAAGATCGCGTACGGCTGTTTTTCGCCGAACTTGTTCGTTATCTTGTGAAATCATTATCATATTCATAACCAACTCCACCTTAAAAAGCGGTTACATTAATAAATTTCTTACTCATATTATAAAGCTGGATAGATAGTGGCACAGTGATCTTTTCGGTCTTTTCAAAATTGAAAACAGTGCACTTTGAGTCGAGTTGTGATCGGAAGACGCTTTCTCAGACAAACCATCGCTCGGAAAGGGAGCGGCTTATGACGTCATCGACGTCACGGCCGCTGTCCTGGCGATGACGTCATCGAATTATGACGTCATCGCCCGGACAGCGGCCGAGGTGCGAACTGGCACCGCGGTCCCTGTCTGGTAAGAAAATCAGCGTCGGCCGCTCTCAGGGCGACAGCGGTGCCATCGCCAGAGATGGAGAGACGCGGGATTGGTTGTTCTTTGAGTGATAACGTGCGAGCCACGTTATCACCAAAAGAACAACCAATCCTGCGGGTATAAAAGGCGGCTCGTCTCGTGGAGATGGATAGTTGGCCTTTCGAGGCCACTTTTGAGAGGTGACCGCGAGTCACTCTCAGGAAGACAGATTTTGGCGGCCAAGAGGATCCCCCATGGCCTGATGTGGGGAAGGCTTCTTCATTGCGGACCATGCTGGGACTGTATCCTTGTTGCGGCCTGTGGCAGGAATAACCTCCTGGCTCACAGGCTGTAACAAGTACCTTATCCTCTTAAGAGGCTTAATCCTCTCCAGAAGATTCGGAATTGAAGAAAAAATAGCAGTCAGGACAATTTCGACAATCGCCTGGACAGGGACCGTAGTGCCAGTTGGGACCGAAGGTCGCTCCGAGCGGGACTGCTGCCGCCCGAGTAGATGGCTACTCAGGCAAACTGGGGCGTCGACAACAGGTTGATCCGCCCATCATGAGTCACCGCTGGCCAGCGCGCCAATATTCGGCGGGGCCGCGGCCGCGAGTTATGCTCTGGTCGATGTCGAGCTGTTGCACAGCTAGCGCTTTAGATACAAGGGAACTATACGACGCATTTTTCAGGCATGCTGTGAATCAGGGGTGTGCGTTAATGAAAAATATTTTTTTCGATAAGCATTAATCGTTAATTTTCAAGAAAAAATCGCGTTAACCCGTTAATGCGTTAACACGTTAATTTTGCACTTCGTTAAAAATGTTCAAAACATTACTTGGCCCCAAGGAAAACCTACAAATCACCGGAAGTCCCAGAAAAAATAAGATAGACCTTCTAATGACGTCAGCTGGACGTCGTGGAAAGCACGCAGAGCTCCAGAAGCCGTAGGCACAGCCTCGTGGGAAGTAGGTAGGGCTCCAGATGACGTCGTCAGGACGTCGTGGAAAGTGGATGGGGCTTCAAATGACGCGGTCGAAACTTCGTGGAAAATGGCTAGAGCTTCGAATGACGTCAACAGCATGTCATCGGAAGTAGGCAGAGCTTCAGATGACGACGTCAGGACGTCGTGGAACGTGGGTGAGCACTCAGATGGCGTAAGCAGGACGTTGTGCGAAATGGGCGTGTGTCGCGTCCTAGAAAGTCAGTAGCGCTTTATGTACAATACCCGTCCTCGAAATCGGCAAATCAGCGAGAAAAACGCGTGTTCGCGTTTTTTGCGCTCCTTTTATATACCTCTGTCAGATTTGGGTTTTCGGGGGTGAGAAAGACATCGCTAGAATCGTCTCATCAAAATCTACAAGATGGTGTCAAAATTTCATTGATTTCCTGAACTATACCTTAATTATAGGCATGTTGCCTAATGGAAAGTGCAATATACCTATAATAAAGGTATAGTTTAAGGTATCAATGAAATCCTAACACTATCTTGTAGACGTTGATGAGACGCTTCCAGCAATATCTTTCCTACCTTTAAAATCTCAAATTTCACAGAGTTATTCCAAAGGGGCGCAAAAAATGCGCTTTTTGCAAAGTTCCAGGGTGGGTATTGTAGAGCGTGCGACGCGTGGTAGAAACTGAGTAGCGCTTCATGTGGAGTGTGCGCCGTGTGGTGCAGTTCATACAGAGCGTGCGCCGCTTGTTAGACAGTGAGTGGCCTTCAATCCCCGCTCCCAATCTTCATTTGCTAGCTTACTCAACCGTAGAGAGGTGGATCAGACCACACATTTCCTTTTTGGAAGACAAGTTCAAATTCTTTGATATTGAGAAGAAATAACTAAAACAGACAAACAATGGAATGGGGAACATTGAGGTCAGCGATATACCAGGCCGTCCAATAATTCCTGTCCGAAAATTTTCAAAATTCTATAATTTTCCTTAGAAGTGTTATAATATCAGGCAAGTGTAAGAACCTTCTAGAAGGTTCTCCAAAGTTCTACGCTAGGGGTATATAAGGCGCAGTCGCCGCGTCTAGCTACCAGTACAAGCTAAAATGGACCGAGGTCGAATTCGTACTTTCGTGTACTACGAGTGGCTGCTGGGAAACGACACGGGCACCGCGGTCGCCAATAGCTGCAGAGCGTGCAAGGAGGATGCAGTGTCCCAACGCATAATCAGCCGCTGGTTCAATCGTTTCGAGAGCGGCGACACGAGCCTCGAGCACAGGGAGCACAGCGGGAGGCCCTCTACGGTGGATGATGACGAAGTCCGTCGCTGTATCAAGGGGAAGACGGAAGCCACCACCCGTGAACTGACGCTCGGCTGCAGCAAGTCCACCATCCACAATCGACTCAACTTACTCGGCTACCACAAGGTTCTGGCCCGTTGGATCCCCCATCGTCTGACGGACGCCAACAAGCAGAGCCGTGTGGCCGTCTGCCAGTCCCTCCTCCTTCGTCCGCATCGCAAAGAGTTTCTCGAGGACCTGGTCACTGGGGATGAGAGCTGGGTCCTCTACGACAACGTCGCCTGCCGTGCCGTCTGGATCCCGCGCGGAGAAGAGCCGCCGACGACGCCGAAAGCCGACCTGCACCCGCTGAAGATCATGCTCTGCTGCTGGTGGGACACCAAGGGCATGCTGTACTTCGAGCTGCTCCCGCAAGGCAGGACGGTCACCGCCTCCATCTACACCGATCAGCTCGAGAAACTAGCCGCCGCCATCCGAGAAAAGCGTCCCCGACGGGCCTTGGTCCACCTGCTGCACGACAACGCGCGCCCCAACGTGGCGAAGGAGACCCAGCAGAAGTTGGCGACGCTCGACTGGGAGACGGTTGCCCATCCGCCGTATTCCTTGGACCTCGCCCCCTCCGACTACCACTTATTCCGCCCGCTGAAGCACCATTTGGCTGGAAGAAAATTCACTAACTACGACAACCTCAAATCCGACATCGCGGACTTCTTCGAGTCGCAGCCCCCGGAGTTCTGGGCGAAGGGCATCGGCGACCTGCCCAATGGATAAGCCACCGTGGTGGATAACTGTGGTGATCACATTGTTGATTAGACTTGTTTTTCAATAAAGTTGAAAAAAATTAGAAATGGTGAAATTTTCGGACAAGAATTATTGGACAACCTGGTATTTCACAGCAAGCAAACATTGACCGCGCCGCAAGCCGACGCGATCGCACGGCCCCAGCTTTTTAATCTGCCATTGAAGCAGATCAATCAGAGCCACAATCCCACTCCAATTAACGAACTCAGTTTAACGCGATTTTAGCACTTTTTCGTTAACCGTTAATCGTTAAGTCTCCAAAATAAACCGCGTTAACCCGTTAAAGCGTTAACACGTTAACGTTATAACGCACAGCACTGCTGTGAATGATGAAAGCGCAGCCGGTTCAATTACCCAAGTTTGCGGTACACTGGCCCCGCCCAGCATCTGGAGGTCCTGTCTAACCGGTGGTGACCCCAGTGGAGGCTGGGCGACTAAGCCGCGACGCGTGTCGGAGTGCCGACCGCGACGCGTGTTGGAGTGCCGACCGCGACGCGTGTCGGAGTGCCGTCTGCGACGCGTGTCGGAGTGCCGACCGCGACGCGTGTCGGAGTGCCGACCGCGACGCGTGTCGAAGTGCCGACCGCGACGCGTGTCGAAGTGCCGACCGCGACGCGTGTCGGAGTGCCGACCGCGACGCGTGTCGGTAAAAAGTAGTACCTAAGCTAGATGAAACAGTCCTGTAGGATGTGAACTGCTGCTAAATAGGCCGCTAAACGCGACACATCGAGTTGTCAACAGCCCGACAACAGGCGGAAGTCGCTGGGCAACGGGCAGGTCTCAGGCTGACAATACGCGCGATTTGACTTGTCAACAGGGAGCGGTTTATGAGATGACAACTTGTCAACCTGTTGTCGTCGCCCTAGTTTGCCTGAGTAATTTTCGCTCGGAGCGGAGAGACAGCGTCGCTGGAGTCGCTCTCCGGTCCCGCTCCGAGCGATGATTTGTCTGAGTTAGTTGCTCACTTTGCCCATTTCGCCCATTTTTACCCTTGGATAGTAGCGGTATTGTAGCTGTACTAAAAAACTTGTGTATGGATAATACTGTGATTTCCAACGGCGATAGAGTAATTGAGGATTTGTTTTCATATTTTTATGAGTATGCATATATGAAGATTGAAGTTTGTATGTGAACATGCTGCGAATTCAATGAAGGACTACTGTTTGCTCAATTATGGATGTTTTCAAAGGCTTGCCTTGAGTGCCTGGCTTATTTTTCACCGTTTCGCCTCAATTTTGTTCCGAAAATATCCGAAATTATCCGACCGGATATCCATATCGACCAAGTGTTCGTCGTGAGAAGAGTAATTGAGTCGTGGCAGCGGTATTCGAAGCCATTACAGCTTGCTTTTTTGGACATTGAAGCCGCATTCGACTCTCCTCATCGTGATCGATTGCTCAGCGCTCTACGAGCAGAAGGAGTCCCGGAAAAGTATGTTCGGTTAATCGAGGACATGAACAAAGGAACAACAGCAGCAGCTCGTACACCTGTCGGATTTACGTCAGCTTTCGAGGTGAAAACAGGAGTAAGGCAAGGAGCCGTTGCAGGACCTTTTCTTTTCAACTTCGCCGTTGATGACATCATGCGTAGAGTCGCAGAGGTTTCCTGCGGATGTGATCTTAACACCATCAGGACGCTCCCTTGTCGACCTGGAGTACGCCGACGACATCGTGTTATTCGCTGAAAACAACGCAAAACTGCAGAGGATTGTGAACCTTGTTTTGAAGCATGCCGCAGCCTATGGACTTCGTCTTCGTCCCGACAAATGCAAGCAGATGTGGGTCTCTCAGAGGCCTTCAACGGGAGTTTGTGTGGACGGACAACATATCGAACTGGTGGACGATTTCTGTTATTTGGGCTGTTTGCTGAAGAACGATGGTAGTTATGCAGCGGATGTTCGACAACGATGTGCCGAGAGCTACGTTCGCAGTGAATTCTCTAACCAAGTGTTTGTATTCCACCCCCATCGCGAAGGAAGTCAAGTTGCGCGTCTACCTATCAGCTATTCGCCCTACCATGATGTACGGATCGGAGACGTGGGCAGCACCGAAGACGCAGATGGAAAGGTTGGATTGCACGGAGAGGAAGCTTTTTAGACGTTTGCTTGGATATTTCTGGCCGCGTGTATGCCATAACGAAGACCTTTGCAAGGAAATCGATGCAGTACATCAACGCTTGAAACGAGGGAGGTGGCAGCATCTCCTAACGCCATCTCAAGCAGCAATGGAAAGTCGACTTCGACTGCTCGGGCATATACTAAGAAGAACGCCGGATCGTCTCGTACAACACGCTTTAAAAATGCTTCCGAATCCTGTCTGGAAACGGCCATCTGGGCCTAGGCGAAAGTTCTGGACGGATATGGTTAAAGAGTATTTGAAGTCACTCGGCATCGAAAGACAGTTCAGGCGCGATGTTTCGTTTCGCAGGAAATGGAATAGTGACAGCTGGATGGAATGTGTTCAAATTGTGGCTGAAGACCGTGAAAAATGGACACGGCTGACTACTAGGAGGGCACACCTCGGTGAAGATGCGGAATGACCGCGTCAGGCGAAAGCCATCCGATTTGGTCAAGTAAGTCAAGGATATCCGTATCCGAATCATAGGAAAGTGACATTATCTGAATTGATCCATTATCCAAAATTTTGAAAAAGCGCATTATCCGAATCGATCCGTTATACGAAAAAATATCTTCGGATAACAAATATACAGTACACAGACCAGGCTTTCAAGGCGAGCCTTTGGAAACATCCATAACTGAGCAAACAGTAGTCCATTCGCAGCATGTTCACATACAAACTTCAATCTTCATATAAAGTGTGCCCGAATGAGAATGGCGGCCCATGCAGTCGGCGTGCTTGGTAGGCGGCCGTCGCATGCGTCGCCCTCGGACGAGGGTTGGATTTCAACGACGGCCGTCCCCTCCCCCACCGTATGCAGAGCTGATTGATCGGCGCAGTGCTTGCTGCCAGCCGGTGCCGGCCCCATTCGTAGTCGATGGCGGTGGGGACTTTTCGCGTGCTCGTCCGAGAGCGGCCAACGCGAAGGCCGCCTGCCAAGCACGCCGGCCGCATGGGCAGCCATTCTCATTCGGACGCACCTTATGCATACTCATAAAATTATGAAAACAAATCTTCAATTAATCTATCGTCGTTGGGGGGGCTAGTATTATCCATACACAGGTTTTTTTAGGACAACTACAAAACCGCTACTATCCAAGGGTAAGAAATGGGCAAAGTGGACAACTAAAGCGTCTTCCAATCACAACTCGACTTAAAGTGCTATGTTTTCAATTTTGAAAAGACCGAAATGATCACCGTGCCACAATCTATCCAACTGTATAACTCTGTTCGTTCACTCCACTTTTCTCGTAAGTGAGCCATAGAGCTAAAAATCAATTGTCTGTCGTACAGAGGTGGAATCAATATGCAAAAACACTACGGCGGGTACAGTTTTAGATTTGCAACACCTTCATGAAATTTCAGTTTTTTTTTTAAACATAAAACTACCCAATTTTGAACCGCGTCATCTGTATACACCCGCTCTACCCAACTGACTAGTACTGAAAGTTTCCGTCTATAAGCTAGAGTGTTGCCCGAATGTTCGTTTATTCGAATAATATTCGAATATTCGAATATTCGAACAATTCGAATATTCGAATATTCTAAGAAGTGGATTATTCGGGTTATTCGAATAATCGAATATTCAAAGAAGTGGAATATTCGTTTATTCGAATATTCGAATATTCAAAGAAGGGAAATATTCGGTTTAATCGAATATTCAGCACGAATAATTTGAATATTCGACAAGATCGCACTCCATTTTGCCCTGGTTTTACATTTCAAACATCTTAGCGTAATGACTACTAATTTCTCACAATTCTTCAGTACCTCATAAATATAAAGATACTGTGCTTATCTGGGTTGAATTCCATTCCGCAATTGCGTCTCGACGCGCTTTGCGGCCGCACGCGCTCGAGTCAATCGAGTTTCCAGCTCAAAAGCCGACACGATATGGCTTTTTTTATACAGTTTTCTTCAATTTTGTTCAGTTTCCAGTTTCTAAAACCCACCTAGAGTCAACAGATCCGCAGCTGCGGCGCTGGAAACTCTTCCGACTCGAAAGCGCGCGGCCGCAAAGCGTGTCGAGACGCAATTGCTGACCGGAATTTGACCCAGATAAGCACAGTATAGCAAGTATTTATGGTACAATATATTAAATCGCTCGTAGGATTTTGTCAAAACGCTAGAAATGCCTATTTCACCTTTAGTTATAGAGAAAATTTTAAATCTCGAGCGGCTCATAAGTATAGCAACACTTGAGCAACATGGAAATTCCTCACGATGATGGCCAGAATGGGCCATTTTCATGTGTATTTTCATGAAACTAGTTTGAGGAGATGCTATTTGTCTACTTTCCCGGTGAACTTCACCTGAATTCTGACGCGAAAGCCCAAGTTCTCTCCTTCCATAATGCTGGACGTAGAATTCGATGGTTTCCAGCCACCTATGACGACCAGCTGGATGTAGTCTCAAGTTCGTGCCAGATCCTGAGCCACTCAACGTCTGTTGTCGCCCAGACGTCTGATGGAACTGGGAAGCGAGATATTACACGGCGAGCTCCCAGTGACATGGTGTCGGTCTCAACGACTGACTACGAATTGTCGCTGAGTTTTTTCGAATTGTCGCTGAGATTCCGGAGTAGGGCACGGCTAAGCAGCAATAGGAAGTTCGCCATCGCATAAACCGCGCATAACTCAACTGAAGTCAACTAAGCTAAACCAAACTAGACCGAAGCAGACCACAAATTTGGCGGCAATTTAGCGGGTATTTTGCGGCTATTTCACGGCGAGCATTATTTGGCGACTATTTCGCAGCCAGCATTATTTAGCGGCTATTTCGCGACTATTACTCGGGAAAAAGGCATTTTGCGTCTGTTTCGCGGCTATTTCTCGGCCAAAACTCAGAGTAAACGCTCGTAAACGTGGTGGAGATAACTTCGGAAATATAATGGTATGGCTCAGGACACAACGCGTACGCTTTCGCAGCGTCAAAAAGGAACCACAATGACGCTACACGAGTGAGAAGTTGGCCCCGCCCCCGTATCTGCCCGCCCTTGTATTTGCGTCCTCCTCCAAAAAAGGGGTGCTGGGCCATTCCCACCATCGGTGACGCTTGTGGGTGGTACAATGAGTGCAATAAGTGAGCCATACACATCGACGATGGTGGGAATGGCCCAACACTCCTGTTTGGGAGAGGACGCGAATACAGGGGCGGGCTGATACAGGTGCGGGGCCGACTCCTCAGTCGTGCAGCGTCACTTTTGGTCGTTTTTGGGTTTCAGAATGCGTAGGCGTTGTGTTCTGAGCCATGCCATTCAACTTCCGTAGTTAGTACAATACCGCCCGCGACTTCAGGAAAAACGGCGTTTTCCGCGCTTTTTTCCGCCGAAAAGCGCCGCTTTGTCATAACTTTGTTCAAAGTGGTCCGTTTCGGTTGCTAGGGACATATTTAGAATCAGCATCGAGAGCTCTTCATTTTGAGCTCACACATGTCTTACCCTGCAAACAAGGCATATAGGGTTAACAGAATCAATCGAGTGTACGAAAACTGAAGCTAGATGTTTAATTAGTGTAAATATTTGACTTCATATCAACCGTACAGATCAAGTACGAGTTATATACAAGTATGTTAGACCAATTTATTGACGTGGCGAAAGTGAAAATCAATGTAAACATCCATTTCCTCAAACCTGCAGACACAATCATCGTTCTTCGCTCGGGCTCGAAATGCCCGTGGTTGCAACTGCACTCAGTGTAGACTCTTTCAGAGCAGAAACAACATGTCTGAAGGCATTTCCCGCCGAGCGTCACCCCGATGATTTTGTTTTCGAAAAACGACCCCAGATCACCGACGTCCCGTTCTCAGCTTAAGCGGGACCAATCGACCTGAGACTCGGCTTACAACTTTACTTTCTGATCCTATTTCGAATAAGCGCTACGACAGCCCAATCCGAAAAACTTGATTTTTTACACCTTTGGGATGTGGTAAAACAGCGTTTTCTCGCCGGTTCGACGCCCCGGCAGACACAGTCATGTCCTTCCCTCGGGCTCAAAATGCCTGCGATCACACTTGCGCTGAGTCTAGACTTCTTTAAAACAAAAATAACACGTTTGGAGGCTACTCCCGCCTAGCGACACCCCGGTGATTTTGGATGAAAACTACCGCAAATCCTCTCAGGGCAACGCCTTAGCCATTTCTCGACTAAAACGGCCCTCAATCAAAACGATTTTTTCGACTTTGGAGCCCGGCATTGCTGAGTGCGGTCCAACAGGTGGTATCGAGATCAAAATTTCAAGTTTCCCTGGGCACTGTTTTCAACTGATCTTTTGTTTCTTAGCACACGTTAAGGTCAATTTTGAGCGCGATGCCAATCTGAAATTGTTCTGACTATCCAATCTCGACGACTTTCTTCGTGGCTACTGCCCATTTTCAGCCCATAATGTTGGCACGCCCTGCGGGAATTTTTTTCTTTTGCAAAAGTGTTTCTTAAAACGCATATTTTTGGAAACTTGCTTCGATTTCGGCTTCCTCGCAAATGAAGAGACAAGGCTCTTTCGCAAGACGTGTTATTTTTGTTTTAAAGAAGTCTAGACTCAGCGTAAGTGTTGTCGCAGGCATTTTGAGCTCGAGGGAAGGACGATGACTGTGTCTGCCGGGGCGTCGAACCGGCGAGAAAACGCTGTTTTACCACATCCCAAAGGTGTAAAAAATCAAGTTTTTCGGATTGGGCTGTCGTAGCGCTTATTCGAAATAGGATCAGAAAGTAAAGTTGTCAGCCGAGTCTCAGGTCGATTGGTCCCGCCTAAAGGCACAGTGCACCCTCAGAAATGAATTTTGAGATTTTCATTTAATTGTGTAGAAGACCCCTCCTGTATAACACGTGCCAAACGTCAAGTCTCATTTCCTCCAAATAAGCGAGATATAAGCGACCACCACAGGCCCGACCCCCTTCGCTCACCACCACAGGCCCGACACCCAAACAGATTTTCGAACTCGATAGCGGTTCGATGGGTGGATGAATTCCAACAAGTCGTCGTTCTTGAGTCCATTACAGGACTGTTCCCTTATCCTAGCTTTCTCTCACGCAACGATTTCGAATGAAGAGAAATACAGGCCTGAGACAACTCGTCCACCAATTTTTCACCCTCAAAATACAGGCATCTTTGAAGAGCCATAACTCTGCTCAAAGGGGGTCATGGACGATTTCAGAGATACCGCTGTGATCAGCGTGTGACTCTCTCCAAGATAAGCATAACATCTGGAAATTTTTTTTGGGTGTCCTGTGCCTTTAAGCTGAGAACGGGACGTCGGTGATCTGGGGTCGTTTTTCCAAAACAAAATCATCGGGGTGACGCTCGGCGGGAAATGCCTTCAGACATGTTGTTTCGAGCCCGAGCGAAGAACGACGACTGTGTCTGCAGGGGTGAGGAAACGGATAACTAACTTTAATTTTCACTTTCGCCACGCCAATAAATTGGTCTCACATACTTGTATATAACTCGTACTTCATATGTACGGTTGATATGAAGTCGAATATTTACACTCATTAGGCTTCTAGCTTCAGTTTTCGTACACTCGATTGATTCTGTTAACCCTATATGCCTTGTTTGCAGGGTAAGACATGTGTGAGCTCAAAATGAATAGCTCTCGATGCTGATTCTAAATATGTTCCTAGCAACCGAAACGGAGAACTTTGAACGAAGTTATGACGAAGCGGCGCTTTTCGGCGGAAAAAAGCGCCGAAAACGCCGTTTTTCCCGAAGTCGCGGGCGGTATTGTATCTCAGCCACGTTTACGAGCGTGTATGCTGAATTTAAGTGACAAGAGTGCAGCCGGTTCAATTACCCAAGTATGTGGTACATTGGCCCCTCCCAGCATCTGGAAGCCCTGCCCATCCAGTGTCGGCCTCAGTGGAGGTTGGGCGACCCAGCCGTGACGCGTGGGTGTACCGACCACGCTGCGTGTCGGTGTGCCGACAGCCTTGCGTGTGTGCTGACCGCAATGCGTGTCGATGCTCCGACCGCGATGTGGGTCGGTGCAAAGTAGTTCCTAAGCCACATAAAAGTCTTGCAGGATGTGAACCGCTGCTAAATAGGCCGCTAAACGCGACAGGTCAAAATTTTAACAGCGCGACAACAGGTGGACGGCGCTGGGCAACGGGTAGTTGTCAGGCTTACAATGCCAGCGATTTGAGTTGTCAAGAGGGTGGAGTTTATGAAATGACAACTTCTAAACCCGTTGTCGATGCCCCAGTTCGCCCGAGAGGATTGGATGGGATAGTACGCATGAGTGTTGCCCAAATATTCGTTTATTCGAATAATAATCGAATATTCGAATCACTCGAATATTCGAATATTCAAAGAAGTGAATTATTCGGGTTATTCGAATAATCGAATATTCAAAGAAGTGAAATATTCGTTTATTCGAGTAATCGAATATTCGAAAAAGTGGATTACTCGAATTATTCGTTTATTCGAATATTCAAAAAAAAATAATCGTTCCAACACTCTACTATAAGCCCGTTTAGACATATCAAAGCCAACTGTTGCATGAAACTGTTGAGTTCCACTTGCCCCTCGCTGTCCGCCAGGGAAAGAACGCAGATTTGATCTCTACATGATGTGGGACTCAGCAGTCGTCAAATCCTGAGACGCCACGGTACCGAAAATAGAAACCTGATTGGTTGCGAGAATTCTTAAGTTATCAACGGAACCTCCACAGAGGCCATACCATCGGGTAGCCCTCTATGCCAGGATCATGAATGTTACCCCAGTTTCGATCAAACATGAGTGTGAGGCGAGTTATAGGCAGTGTTCACGATAAAAACGGAGTTATGGTCCCTCGAAAATTGAGCTAGGGAAGCATGGTGGACGAGTTGTCCGAGGTTGTAACTCCCGTTTATTGCAGCTCATGTGTGCGAGCTGACCTGAGTAAAGAGAGAAGTTGAGAATGAAGGGAAGAACGGGACTTTTGATCGGAAACCATCGCTCATCTAGCCACGAATTCAGAGCAACTGTTATAGGACGTGGGTGGAGCGGCCCAATGGGTTGGCTGGCCCACGAAATTTTCACCCACTTACCGGCCGTTTTTCGTCGCATTTCCGTTCTTAATCTTCTGAGAGGGACCCAAAGCCTACGTTTAAGCCAAAAAAACCTGCAACGCGTTCTTCGTGAACACTGCCTTTAATCAGAAAGAAATAATGTTATGCGCCCCCCCCCCTTTCGCCTCTCGTAAACGGAAATTGTGACGCTAATGGGTAAAGGATAGGGCATGAAAGAAATGCAGAGCGGTGTGTCCTCATTGGCACCCTATTCTTCTCTAGGGGTCAGCCGCTGAACAACAGACTAACTAGGAAGTACGGAAACGGCATCAGCGGTGATTAAGATATGACGATATCCGGCCCTAAATTTACAAAGGAGGTGTTAAGAGTGGTGAAGGCATCTGCCGAAACGACTAGTATCGTTAGAATCTCTTGTGGCTTAATAGTGAAACTGCGCACTATCCCGCCCCGAGCTGCAGGTTTCAAGAAGTTACAAGCTCAAAAAGGTCGTCTTTTGTGCTTTTTTTACCTTTGAAAAAGCGCATTAGTCTTTGGATAATCCGGAAACGGACCTCATAAATGTGTTCAGCGCCCAAAACTACCACTCTGAGCAAAGTTTGGGTGAAGGCACATTTTCCATGCTTTGTCCAGACTGATAGCGGTTTGGACTTGTACGGATTTTCGGATAGGCGTTTATTTATACCGACTACTACGGATTTTCGATTGGGCATTTATTTATACCGATTTGAGGGCTCTGGAAGCGTTCTAGAATAATGTTCCAGATTTGATTCAAAATTCTCCCAGGAAGGTTTTCTTGGGCGCTGATCACAAATCTGTGGTTTATTAGTCAATTTTCCAAAGTTTTCGGCTGGTTCCGTTCGAAGCTTCCCAACCGGGGAAAATTTCGAGGGAAAAACGCTACTTTCGAGATGTCCGGATTTCTTCGATAGATGTGTCTTAAAATCATTCTCTAGGGGTCTTTTGGAGTGTTTGGAGTGCTGAACACGAATGTGGAGTCCATTTATCGATTTTTGACAGACAATGGTAGATTTCGGTTGGTAGTTTGGTCAAAATCTCGGATTTTTCTCAAAACTTGTATGCAGGGGTTATTCGGGGTGGAGAATTCGAATTTAACGTCCGTTTGTCGATTTTGAAAATACTAAGGTGGGTATGGCCCCCTAAATGACATGTTACCTACCGTAACCTACAGCAAACCTCAAAATGTCGACAAATGGACCCGAATTCGTGTTCACCACCAAGGGTGCGCGGAAATTTTGAAAAAAAATTAGAAAACAGAAAATCGAGTTTGTCAGAAAACGAGTTTTGATGCAAGGTTGATTAAGTTCTTGGCAACCGACGGTTAAGCTGCCTAAGTCTGAGGGACCAATCAGCTCTTAGGCCTGGTTCAAACTAGCCGCGACGCGCGACAGTGACAGTGGCATTTCAACCATATCGATATTCTGTAATATCTACAGGCTATAAAACGGCGAAATTCACGCGGTTCCTACGCGTGCTGGTGCGGAGCGGAGAACAGACGGAGGCTGAGGCATCGCGCGCGCCGCTCGCGCCACGAATGACGTGAATTACGACGTTTTATAGAGGGTATCTCAAACACGATGTCGCGTCGCGGGGAAAATGCACTAGGCCTTAGAGCGCGCCTGCATCAGGGTCTCGTGCAAATAAACAGAGACGACAGAGCGCTACTCTGATAACGACACTGGTCAGATCGACGGCGCTGAAAGCCTCGGGCGGATTACCGTAGGAGGAAGACTCGCAGGGCTGATAGCGGGACGATTTGAACTGTCTTTCGGATCGAGGGTATTGTGGGGTAACCATGAAAGGGATAGCTGTAGAAACCTCAGAAGCCTGCGCTGCGTCGTGTGCGCCCATGAGAAATGTGGTGATCGATTGGCGCACGCGTCAGGCGCGCGGGCTGCTGGGTGGTTCGCAGCTATCCCTTTCGCGGCTACACCCACCATAGTCATTGCGGTTTCGGTTGGATCGCGGGCGGTGTGAATCGAATCATTGAACTCCCCTCTGTTTCGCTATCGCCGTGGTCCTTTGTTGTAATCAAATAGAGACGAATAAACGCTAGTACTTTTTTGGATGAGTGTATAGCTGTGTAGTTGAAAGCACAGAACAATTCCTATCCCTCAATCTGACCGCCATCGTCCCGGGACCATTTCGGCAATATCTTGAGGCCGGGTTGAATCCGAGACAATGACGGTTAGATCACGGGGTGGGTGGGTGCTCTTTCGGAGAATAGACGACCAACTAAAGAATACTGTGAAATTAGCAATTTTTTGGGCTTGACCGTCTGCTCGGTTGGTCACATCATACAGTTCAGTGAGTTTGAAATAGACTAAATCATTCGACGGCTCTAATGGGATGAACATTTCTCATGAAATTTCTCTAGTGGGTCGTCTTTTCCGAAAGAGCACCGGTGGGTGTTGTTCGCCTGATCCACCCGATGCGACAGCCTGATTATATCCTTATTTTGGGTTAGTGTATGATTATTTACCCCTGCGTAATGCTTTATAAAGACACCG
Source organism: Aplectana chamaeleonis (assembly GCA_029168955.1). NCBI lineage: Eukaryota > Metazoa > Nematoda > Chromadorea > Rhabditida > Cosmocercidae > Aplectana > Aplectana chamaeleonis. The sequence continues at coordinate 1,314,455 of JAPDOI010000194.1, forward strand.
AACGACACTTATCCCACGATCCGACCGCCAGCAGCCCTCTAATATCTCGATGCCTTGCCGATCCCGGGACAATGCAGTCGGATCCAGGGATGTGGGGCAAACGATTTTGAGATTTTGGCAAACGGCAATCGGCAAGAAAATCCCAAAAACGGCCGGAAAATGGCAAACGGCAATTGACAAACGGCAAAAAACCTCATTCCTTAGATTGACCCAAAAGATTCTCATGTGCCGCTCTTCTTTTTTTCCTTTCCTTCCAATAGTTATGTCAGTATTCTAATAATTTCAGTTCTAGGGAGTAGTTCGATTTCAAAGCATCAAATGAACAAAAACAAGAAATGTGGGATCTCATCTCAGAAAAATGAAAACAAGTTACTCGCAACATAAAAGGCCGAAAACAAGTTACTTTTAACATGTCTGACCCGATGTAAGTTACTTGCGACTTATCTCGGGTCATTTAAGTTACATCTGACATACGGCGGGATACTGCGTGCGGTGCGCCTCCGATATGTTACATGTAACTTAAATGACTTGAGACAAGTCGCAAGTAACTTACATCAGCTTAGATATGTTACAAGTAACTTGTTTCCGGTTTCTGGGAGGATACTGCGTGCAGTGCGCCTCCGATATGTTACACGTAACTTAAAGGCAGTGTTCACGATGAATATCGCACTCGAGTTCGACCCAAAAATGGGATTGTTTGTTCGTTAGGTAACTAATAGTGAAGAAACGGAAGAAAAACGTCCAGAATAAGTCAAAAGAACGGTTTCTAAATTCAGGGCGTGGACGAGAATCATGGGCCCTGCTGATTTCGGCAAGCTCGCGCTAATCGCGAAATCTGCGCATATCGATAATGCTAACTGCGGCAGAGTTGCTTGGCGAATTGCCATCGGAACGTGTGCGGCGCCACAAGCTCGTCCGATTGGGGGGGGGGGGCGGACCGGGATAGGTAGGCGCATCAGGAGAGCTTTCAAAGCCGTTTGCATTTATTTCTGGCCAGTTTTCGTTGCTTTCTTCGACCTTATCCTCTACAGCACCTGCCAACTTAGTGTTTCACACCGAGACCTCGAGAACGAGATTTATCGTGAACACTGCCTTTAAATGGCACAATATAAGTCGCAAGTAACCTAAACCGGCCAATCAGATATTTCCAAGGTTGATTTACGACGCACTCGCGGGGCCAGACTTACGACTGGCGTCGCTGTTGGTTCAATTACCCAAGTTGGAGGTATCCTCTGGTTCCGCGCGTGATTTATTCTGTTCCCTCGCGCGCTTGTGCGGAGCGAGGGTAGAGACAGCGAGAAAGTGTGGGGAGAAGGAGACGCAGGGTACGCGCGCAGACGCACGCGATGAACGGAAATAAATCACACTCGGAAACAAAGGATAATTGACCCCACACCAGCAGGGAAGACCCAGCACAGCATTTTTTGCTTAGTGTGTGGTCTGGGACGCACACTATGCGTCGCGTGTCGTCTGCATCACGTGATGGCCACCCATAGTGAAAATATGAATATAAGTTACATGTAACATAAGTGTAACTTACATGTAATTTATTTTAATGTTACATGTAATATAAATGTATGTTATAGTGCTTATCTGGGCCAAATTCCGGTCCGCAATTCCGTCTCGACACGCTTTGCGGCCGCACGCGCTCGAGTCAATAGAGTTTCCAGCGCCAAAACCGACTCGATATGCCTTTTTTATAAAGTTTTCTCCAATTTTATACTTTTCAGTTTCTAAAACTCACCTAGAGTCAACAGATCTGCGGCTGCGGCGCTGGAAACTCTTCCGACTCGAATGCGCGCGGCCGCAAAGCGTGTCGAGACGCAATTTCGGACCGGAATTGGGCCCAAAGAAGCACAGTACAAGTAATATAAATGTAAGTTTTTTGAGACATCCAAGTAAATTACGTTTATATAACAAGTAACTTGCTTTGATTTTTCTGAGATAGAGCTGCGGCTCCGGCGGCAATGATGACTTGCCTGACCATGCCGCTTTGTGTAGTGCTCACTGCACGAGTTCCCGCTACGCTGAGTGGATGCCGCCTGCAGCTCACCGATCGGTGGCTACGCTCTGACAAAAATAGGACCGACTGCAAGTAACTCTTACGAATTGAGTCATAATACAACTGGGTGGACCTAAGAACAAAAAAACTCCTGCGGTGCTCAAGTCCTCTGTCTGATAGGGACAGAGTGAATCCCCATCATTGCGAACCAGGAGATACGGGATGTACGTCAAATTTGTGCTATTGAACCAGCAACAACCTCGTTCTACCACACATAACACTGAATCGTAGTCGATGCGGGCTCGCTGATGCATCCTCGCGGAGTTCGTGCGGTTCCAACACGGAACTGCAGAGGTACTGTCGAAGTAATGTCGCGGCGTTGTCGACCTTCAAGACACTGCAACATAATCCCCACGGCACAGTAATCATCGCGGAGCTGCTGCGGTACTACTGTGGAACCATCGCGGCAAGTTGAGGGTCGCGGTACTTTCCTGGCACTGCCGCGGCATACTTTCTCAGAGTCCCTAACCACGTGTGTTGCACATATGGGTGCAAAACTAGTTCGGGGGGGGGGGCACTCAGAATCTAAGTGATGAATGGATGATCCTACGTTCAGAAATCTATCTCATTTCATGGATTTTTTGGGAAATTACGAGTGATAACGTTATCACATACCTGATACCGAAAAAAATTTCATTTTCATGGGTGAATCTTCTCGTTTCCATGGGTAAATCATGAGTGCCCCACGCCCAACTTGTTTTGCACCCACAAATGCTTGTGTCTTACAAATGCTTCCTGCTTCTTTTAGACTTTGAAAAAACTCTAGTGAAACGGCGGGCTTCGGTGGAATATGACTAGTGATAAGAAGCGGGCCTCGGGGGAATATAACTAGTGATAAGGAGGTTTCGACGAAACAGCCACCGGAATCAGATATTCGTGGGGAAGTTCTCGAGAACGACAGCAGGACTTGCCTCGAAACAACTGGGGATTTTCTCCCGAATCGGGGGGAGGCGAAGGGGACTTCTCGACAGCAGGGTGTGGGGGATTTTTCCCGAATCAGAAAGAAGGAAATTTCCGACAGCAGAGTAATGTGAAATTTCCACAGCAGGAGTTCTTCTTGTTCTCCCAGATGCAGGTCTTCCCGCGAATCTTCCGACTGCAGATCTTCTCTTATTGTTCAATGATTGATCCAAAAAATCAGCTTGCTAGGAACTCGCACTGTTTCGCGACGGTCTCCTGTTCTTGAAAAACTGCGATCAGTCCAAAAAATATTCACCTCTAACTAGAGGTTACAGAGCAAGCTTATTAGCTCCTCTGCAAACCAGATAGAGATGCCTTACGTAGTCCTTGAGTGGCAGATCTATCCCCTCCTTGTTGCGAAGTGCGAGACCACCTCGCGACTAGGCCGTCTGCATCACCGTATACGCTGCGGCTTTGTTTTCGCGTTCACCATGTTCGGGGGGAGGCCATGGGAACAACCGTGAAGCGAACTTCCCTTGCCCCCCCCCCCTGAGTTAACTGTTTCGAACGCCTTATCGTTGTGTATAATTCGAGGGGAGAGTCGTCTCGCTGCTCTCCCCCGACTGAGTGATCACCACCAAAACAGGTCTATTGTCATCGGGAACTTCCCCCCAAATGTGTGAGGAGCGCTGTGATTTTCGAATACAGGAGTTCACTTGAAATGAACCAGAGCCTAGCTACACCAGAATCTGTCGAAACTCTGGAACGGAAACTAAAGCACCACATTGGAGTTGGACTATCTATTGTCAAACTAATGCGAGCTGACAGTGAAAATGGAAATAGTATAAGAATTTGCAACTGTTTCGCTTCGCCATAAAAGGGTTATGATTAGGCATTGAAGAAATCGCGAGAATCTCGTTAAAAGAAGTGAAATACTTCTTGTGTATGATTTGGCACATTGTTGCTTTGAGAACGCCGAAAAGTAGAGTGGTGATGGGCCATTGATTTCTTGCCGATGCACTCACTTCGCTAAAGGCTGGCAGTCCACGATAAATCAGTCTCCGATTTTTCACCGGAAATCAAAGGTCCGAGTCCGACTTTAACAGAAAGTGAAAAAACGGCTAGTAGTCAAAGCAGAGAAGAGTTCTATACGGTCCAAACATGAAAAGAACGGAGCGCACGCAACGCCCACTCCTTTCAACTGGGCCTTGATCTCGTAAAATAATTTGAAACCTATTTAAGGAAACAGACATTCAGGGGCTATAGTCAACTCCGCTTAACTAGACTTCACCCCCATTTGATAATTCATTACCTTCCCAAACTCAATTAATTGGGAACCAACAGCTGCTGAGGGAAAAAGGTGTGAGCGAAACACTAAATCAGCTGTGAGTTTGTTCAAAGCCGCTTGAAAGTGTTTCAACGTTTTGGTTGTAGTGTTTCGAACCTTCATCAGAAACCGAAGACTGATTGACTGTGATACGCTTTAACCAACCAGCAAAAACGGAGAGTAGCATTGAAAAACCAAATCACACCCGTCTTACTGAGCACCTTTGTGTGACTGCAATTATTTTCAAATTTATTAAATAATGTTTCTCATACAAATGTGGTTCATTAGCGAATATATAGACATGAAGAAATCAGTAATGTTCAAAATTATGCGTTCCTGATTATTTGGTGAACGCCAAAATTTGATTCTCAGCTTTGCAAAGCTAAGTTGTAAATATTCGCTTGATTGGAGAAAATACGGAAGTGATTTGTTTTTTCAATGCTACGCTCAATTTTTGCTGTTTATTAAACAAGTGCACGGCCAAATCAATGGTCCATCATTTCACTCACTATTTGGCGTTCCCTCGGGCCAAATGTGCCAAATCATACACATGGAGTATTTCACTTCTTTTGACGAGATTCTCGCGATTTCTTCAAAGCCAAATCATAACCCCTTTTTAGCGAAGCAGAACAATTAAACATTTCATTTTGTTTTAGCAAAGGTTCCCTATGAGAAAAAAAGCAAAAAGGTCGTTTATGATCTTCCGGTCGTTATCTTCCGTAATCTACTGGAAACTTGAAAAAGGGTTTCATAATTGTGTTCAGCTCCCCAAATAACATTCGCGGTGGGTGGACTATTATACCAAATTTTACCCCTGAGGTTGGATTGTGGCTTTCACAAGCGACCTGCGCACTCCTAGTGGGGTCCCATGCACTTATCAAAGCGTCCTGCATGCACCTACTGGAGTCACGTACACTTCCCACGTCGTCCTGCGCATTTCCATCGTGGTCCCAGACACATTCTACGGCGTCCTGCGCACTCCCACTTGGGTCCCACACACTTTCTCTGGCGTCCTGCGCACTCCAGCTTGGCGCTTTCCCGTACGGGTGCCGCACACTTTCTGGGCGTTCGGCGCTTACTCGCACTTCTGGGTCTCGCACATTATCCTCTACAGAGTTCGTGCGCACTCCCATATGGGTTTCGCACGCACTTTCTACGGCGTCGTGCGCCACTCTACACTGAAATGGCACACCTCTCGGCAGTGTGCTGCACGCACTCTTCTGCGGCGTCCAGCGCACTCCCACTAGGGTGCCACACTTTCTACGGCGTCTGCGCACTCCCGCTTGTGTCCCTTTCTCTACGGCTTATGTCCTGCAGCACTCCCACTGGGGTGCCACACACGTTCTACAGCTTCCTGCACACTCCCGCCAGTGGGTCCACCCCGCACTTCTTCTCTGGCGCCCTGCGCCACTCCAGCACTCTGGGTGCCACGCACACTTTCTACGGCGTCCTGCGCACTACCCTCTGGGTCCACCCCACACTTTCTACGGCGTTCGCCGCACTCAATCCCGTACGGGTCTCGCACACTTTCTACAGCGTCCTGCGCACTCCCACTCGGGTCCCACACACTTTCCCTGGCGTCCTGCGCACTCCAGCTTGGCGCTTTCCCGTACGGGTGCCGCACACTTTCTACGGCGTCGTGCGCACTCCTACTCGGGTCCCGCACACTTTTTACGGCGTTCGGCGCTTTCCCGCATGGGTCTCGCACACTTTCTACAGCGTCGTGCGCACTCCCACTTGGGTGCTGCACACTTTCTACGGCGTCCAGCGCACTCCCACTAGGGTGCCACACACTTTCTACGGCGTCCTGCGCACTCCCACTTGTGTCCCACACACTTTCTGCAGCGTCCTGCGCACTCCCACTTGGGTCCCACACACTTTCTCTGGCGTCCTGCGCACCTCCCACTCTGGGTCCCACACACTTTCTACAACTTCCTGCGCAAATTCCCAGTGGGTCCCACACACACTTTCTACGGCGTTCGGCGCTTTCCCGTACGAGTCCCCCACACTTTCTACGGCGTCCTGCTACTCTAACCGTGTTCCCGTACGCCTACTACGGCAGCCTGCGCTCTCTTGGAATCTTTGGAATCGCTCACCACTATTTACGGCGGTCCTGAAGAAATACTTCGAGAGTCTCGTCAAATCAAATTCGTGCAACTTGAAACCAAAACCGTCTCGAACAGGGGGCACAATCTTGTTTTGGAAGCCTATCAGGCCTATCAGCAATAACTCGTTTTGATTTTCATTAGTTCATTTTTAAGGATAAGTGAGCGTCGGTTGGTTTGTATAAACATATTTACTTGTTTTTGCCTATCTTCGACCTCAATTTTGAGGTTCCACTAGAATTGAGCTTTCAACTCCGATTTTTTTTTTCCAAAAAAATCTTCAACTCCAAAATTAGGAGCGACCTGCATCCATTTCCAGCCTCCTGTCCAAAAATGAGCTTCCTAGCTCGATTTTAAGTGGCCCCTACCAACAAGATCGTGAACGCCAACTGAAAAAAGGAGGTTAACATGGCGGGTTATTCAATTTTCACTTGGCGGGTTATTCAATTTTCCTCGAAAGCTAGTAATCCATTCCAAACCAGTTTGGGCGTTTACCCTAACTTTTTATGCTCTTCTTAATGGAAAAAGAACCACTTCCCCAAGTTTCCTCAGAACGTTGATTTCGGTATCGCGGGTATGCTCACGTGCAGTTTAAAACCAAATCAGGTGAGCGCTTCGCGCTCACCACTATAAAGAAAATGATAGATAGCTTACTGAAACGTCCTCCGGAGGACTTCTTCCCAAGCTATCCATCTTTTTCCGCAATCACACACTATTTCCAATTTCTCTGTCAGTTCGGTTTAGCTGCAGTTTACCGCAAACTTACCGCGAATTAACTCGCGTTTTCAAACCCATTTACTACCA